>CM060939.1:455875521-457371146 GCA_030765085.1 Allium cepa | reverse complement strand
TGAATACCTACTCCATCAGCGCTCGAACTCATCCCGACTTCTTTCGCCTTTCCCTCTGCCTTTACAGCCCCTGCCTGGGCGAATTGGGAGCATCTTCCCACTATCCTAGTCGGCCTCTCCTCCTGCAGGGGAGCCGGGCCCTCTGACCCTCTGATAGCCACACTTTCCTAATTAGACACCTTCAACATGATGGTGGTGGAAGTCTTGCCCTTCCTTTCCTCATTTTTCTTCTTCACCTACAACCCCTTCTTTTCCTCCTCCAGTCTCTTTGCTAAGGTCATCCTTTCTGTCAGCCTCGACTTGCTGGTAACCACCACATCTTCATCCATAGTTGTTGAGATATCCTCCAGGTTTTATAGCCCCTCTATCTGTTCTGAACTGGGCCTAGAGATGGAGACAAGAACTATGCCAGAAGCCACAACATGTCCTAAAGCCTGTACAGTAGGAGGAAGCGAGAGAGTTGGCTGACCTACAAGTTGTGAAAGAGAGGCAAACAATTTAGAAAAGGATTTCAAAGTAAAACGAAGTGTTTGGAGCACGAGAGAGATGAGAGAAATACCTAAGCCAGAGTTTGGTCATGAACTTCAATCTCGAAGGCTTCACGGCCAATCACCATCTTTGAAGGTCGTACTACAGTTGGAAAAGGGTGTGACTCACCCAAGGCTGCGAAAGTTGCACGGGCGTGAGCGAATTTAGAAATAATAGCCGTAGATATGGGGATGGTCGTCGTTTGCTCTTGAGAAGTATGAATAAGTGTTTGGTGTTGGCCAAAAGAGCTTGGGCCAGTAAGAGCTTTTGCTGCAGCATTAGTGGCTTCTTTCTCCTTCTCTTCCCTAAGGAACTCTCTACCGACGACTAAGAAGTCTATGTCCTCAAGGCTAATGTAAGCAGTTTTCAATTCCTCCCATGGCACATATCCTTGGCCATCGTAGACCTGATCTATACTTCCTCCTATGCCATAGCAAGAGTTCGGGGATAGTTATTACTAAGCCATTTCAAGCGCCCTTATTCATCATGTAGCTAACATAAATATGAAGCACGTTGGTGTCCATTTGGCTTATCGCATCATTGTATTCCGATCACACTCTATAAGCTCTGACTTGGTCTTAGAGCTCGATCTCCTCCACTAGTTTGCCGAATGCAGCCACCTCCTTCTATCTCACCAGCCGTGCATTCTCCTCGCAAAGACGAGTAAGCTCAGCGGCCTACTCAGCAATGATGACATCATAACCATCGATAGTTTAGTTTCGAGATATAATGGTGTTTTCTGCTTCGGTAAGCTGCTCTTTTAGTTTCATGGATTCAAGATGAGCATCTTTAAGTTGATCCTTTATCACGATGATGGCTCCATCGTAAGCTCGGTTTGCCTCGGTCAACAACTTGTCGCCGACAGCCTTTCCATTTAGGGCCGCATTCCTCTCAATCTTCAACTGGACTATCTTGTCATCACGATCTTTGATCGCCTTAGCATGGACTTTCCTTTAAGCCTCAAACAAGAGGATCTCTTGATAGTTAATGCAATTTACATCCAAAAGGGCTTTCGCTAAATGCTATATGTCACACCTGGCTTCCAAGTCCTCACGGTCTGTCTCTAGATTGCCGAGAGAAGTGGCCTTGATAAGGGGATTTATTTTCTTGTCAAATTGACTCCCTTCAAGAATAGATTAGGAAAGGTAGGTTGAGGCATAAGTGGACCCAGTGGAAGTATGAACTTTTCAGTTCATTTGGAAGAAGTAGGGGCCATTGTAAAGGTTGTTGCCTAAAAAGATGGAATTGTTGGTATTTCAACAGTCCAAGCATCAATGCTGGGAGGAGTAATTGATAACAAAGACATGCGGAGGTCGTGAAAGTCTCTCTGGAGCTTGTGTGCATCACTAGGGGCATTACTCTTGTCATCTCGTTTTTCTCTTCTCTCCCCTCTAGTGCTCTTGCTCTAGGTGGCGAGCTTCGTCCTTTATTTTCCTTCTCTCCTCATCCGTTTCATGAGGAGGGCTGTAAGCCAGATCGAAAGTTTTGCCTTTGCGAGAGCCGTGTCTTGACGTAGATGATGATATAACCCATGTCCCATGTGATAGAGTTAGGGGTATTCACTAGGGGCAATTATGTAATTTATTATATATATCTAACTCGTTGACCAAACTTGTTCGAAACAATAGGTATTTTCTTCCTATTATACACTTGATATAATATGATTATATTAATTAATTAACTTAATTAAAAGTATATTTAATAGAAAATCCATAAATGGTATATTTTGTGATAGTAGTTGCAAAGTGCTATAATCGTGAGTAATTTATCACAACGAAAAAAATATACCATTTTAAAATTCCTAATCAAGATGCTTCGTGACCGGATATCGATGTATCTGTTGAGACTGGAGTGCGTAATGCTCTCCAAATGTTGGGTATTGTATTACTCATGATTGAACGACCTACCTTTTTGGACGTTTAAAGCAGACACACATGCCAGACTTAAACCATTGAAAAAGGCGGATTATTATGGGGTAAATAATAAAAAGAGAAAGAAATAAAAAAAATACAGAATCTCGCAGCGGAATGACAAAATATAATAATCAAATAATAGTTCATGAAGCTATTTTATAAATACATTTGATTATTCTTTACAACACAAACATCAGAGTTACATAAACATGAATACATAAATAAATGCAGTGGAACAACATGATGCAATGGAATAAATATAATAATAATAGTAAAAATCTTCGTCTTTTCCTCCAAAAATAAGGTCTTCAATCCTGAAATGCTCAGGCTGACCCAAGCGAATTGGAAGACAAAACACTTGAGTCAGAACTAAAAGATCTTATGTGAGTTAAATCAAAGGTAAATATGCGTGTGACGGCGTCAGAGATGTTTACGGGGTTTGACATCTCATATCCAGTGTCTAACGTAAGTGTAGTAACTTAAGAGATGTTCGGGATTCACATCTCCTAAGGATCCATTAAACTATCCATTATGTAGTACAATACGTTATTATAATATGTCTATAGTAAAGTGAAACTATTAAAATAGAATTAAGGCATTACCTATATCCCCTAAACACATTTTTAAATATTCCCATAGTCTATATAGTACCGTAATTCCTCCATGAACTGAGGGCTATCAGAGGGCACTCCATAGGTATGGTATAAAACAAAATCGTAGAAGGCGCTCTAGGACATGTGAACACGGCACTCGAGGCAATGCCAGGGTAGATATACCAATTGCAGATCTGGACTGGCGGTAACACATAGCAGCTACTACCGCCCACCTTGGACATACTCCCAGATCAAAAATCAAGGGTGGCCACCAAATAAATCACAAAGTAATAGAATGGTATCGAAGAAATGTGCCCGATAGGAGGAATGACCTCACTTAGCCCGGCATGGCTCCTGGTTTAGTCATATCTAAGCTGACTCACAAGAGTCAGGGTCACTTCATACCTCATACATAAATTTTTCACCAAACCATCCTACTTCGTTTTTGGAATCTCCACCATGTACGTAGTTGTTAAAGTGGTTTTCGGTATTGGCAGAGAGTATGACAATATCTGATCCTGATCTCTTTAACAACCAGACGCTTATTACACACCAGATGGTTCTTTTACATTTCAAAAATCATTTCATAATTGACATCAAAATATCATATTCAATTCAAACCATATCACTTTCAAAATTATATTTACTGTCGAAATCATATTCACCTTCGAAATCATATCACCTTTGAAATCATATCACCTTTGAAATCATAGTTTCGAAATTATGTATCCGTTCAAAGTCATATTTCCAAATGTGAGTTAAAATCTTATTTCAGAATTTTCATATTCCATTAGTTATAACATTTAAATCCTAACTTATGTTATTACATCATTTAGCTGTATTTCCTTTAAACCAATGAATTTGAATATAAACGCTTCCCCTTTACTTAGTCTAATTTTTTTGAAAATAGTTATAAATAGTTAAATACTCTAAATTAGTTTAATTTGATTAAAGATACTGTTAAATTGAATTAAGATAGTTAAATAGATTTAAAATAGATTAAATAGAATTAAATAGATTGATAGCTTTAAAATAGATTTATTAGATTTAAAATAAGTTAAAGCGGGTTAACTAGTTTTAAAATAAATTAAATGGTTTAAAATAGGCTAAATTGATTTAATATGGTTAATATAGTTTAAAATAGTAAAATAATATGAAAATCTTAAAATTTAGGATCTTTACAATAATATATTTTTAAACGTTATTTTTTTAAAATATGAATTTGAATTTATTATCAAAAAAAATTTCATTTCCTTTCAACATATTTGGACTATTTTCAATTTCCTGAAACCCGATTTCAATTCTTTCAATCCAAATTCTCAATAAAATATTTAATTCGTATAACTTCTAATGTGCATAACTTTTACATACGAGTACCGATTCACGCGCGGTTTCTATTGTCGGATCCATATCGATATTCCGAACATTTTGACACTGGTTTGGACAAATTCTAAGATCGTTTGAATTTGGGCCCTAAGTTGGATTTAAATTCGATTTGAATTCAAAGGTGAGTGTTTTAACCTACTAACAACTTATAAATATTCTTATGTTAGTTAAATTAAATATATGATGTGATTAGAAATTTATTTATTTATTGCAGTTTGGTTTGATACATTGTCATTTCTGGTTAAATTTGACTTTTATTGCATTTAATTATCGTTTAATTTAATATTAGATTTTTATTGTCAAATTTAATATCTGTATTGATTACCAGTTATCAATTTCTGTTTATTGATTGAATTGGATGATGATTGTGATGCATGTTTGATCGTCTTAGGGATTACGTTCTAATAATTATTGGATAACTATGGAACAACTCACTCTATAGTTTTCTGTGAGTTAATATAACTAAGGTCAATTAGAAACTATCGATGTGAATGATTTACACAGTTCTCACGAATTGAGAATACTATGGATCTTCAATACGAAAGCTTCACTTTGATTATAGCCAAATCATGGCATGGCATCCATCGAGTGACATAGTTGGGTCGAGTGAAAGTATTGGAAAAGCACTATTCAAGAGAGGATTCGTCTCCTCAGTTATATGCGGTTAGTATCACAGTCAACTAAAGTCAACTCAATAATAATTGTTATTATTTAACCAAGGACTTTGTATTTGGACTATAAAGTTGAATGTGGATGAGGTTGGAATTTTGATCATTACCAAATTCCACAAGTCCAAAGATATATAGTTTTGACGAGAGAATTGGTGTAAACAAATGTCACAACCGATTAACGATTATTAAAATAAAATTTGATTTTTATTGAAAATGATTAGGCGTTAAATTTGGGCAATAATGTCACATCACCATCTAAGTGATGTGTGAACGTTAACATTAGAATAGTTCGATGTTAATCGTTGACCAAATTTACATCCAAGAGTTACGCAGTCGAAATGATGAATTCCCTTTAGACCGAACGACTTAATTAGTTTATAATTATTATAAATTAATTAATATTTATGAAATATTAATTATAAAATTTGAATATGATTTGAGAAATAAATAATGTTATATATATATTTATAAAAGTTATAAATATATAGATCGATATACAATATCGACAAGCGATTAAATTTAATTTAATGGCATAGTATTCTGGCTTGGGCTTCGATGAGTTTAAGGCCCATCATTAGGGCTGAATTTTTTTATTTTTGGAAAGGTCTGAGGGTGGCTAAAACATAGGAAATTGGCATGGAGGTAATGGGTTGAGATCAAGTGAGAATGGGTAAAAAGAGTTTTCCTCGTTTCTCTCTAATACAACCTTATATATATAAAAATAATTACTGACCCTTTTTGGCCGCCATTACCTTCTACGTTGCAGGTTAAAGCATAGCTTTCAATCCACTTCGAAATTCTCAAATATATTTCAAATTAAAATAATTATTCGATAGCTAGAGGTCGGTGATTCCGGACTTGTAATCTAACGAATCAAGAACAGTAAAAGGAAGAGAAGTCATTGCTTCAACGTGGATTCAAAGGCATCATTAAAGTGGTAATTTTAATTTATATTACAGTAATAAACTTATACCCTATGATCATATAATGAGCAATTTCATATCTGTTTAAATATATTGCTACTATATGTTTAATTAGGTGAGATTTTGTACGTAGATGTAGTTGTCACAAATCAATTTGGTTATGTGCATAATTGTTTATTATATATTTGATTTATGTATAGACAAACGTTGATTACCATAGAAAATCAATTTTTGTCATTAATAATTGATTTATGTATATTTATTAATAAATCCATTTATATATATATTAGTGTATATTTCTCTCTCATGATAGCTTATATGCATATATACGATATATATGCATGATTTAAAATTTTTACTACACTTATTTATATATAATGTAAATTTAAAAATTCAAAAATTAATTATCATATACATATTCGTATTTTAAAATTAACATTTATTGAGTTTTTAATTTTTTATTATATATAAAATAAATAATACATTAAAAATTCAATTACATATTTTTTTAAAATATTATATTATTCCTGAAACATACAAAAAAAATTAGGATTTTTTCAACAAATATTTTTATTTTTAATAATTAATATTATTTTATAAAAACGGTTTATGATATATTAAAATATTAATTTAACTGAAAAATTCTTTAAAATTTTTCGTAACCTTTCATTCATGATCACAGGATTTCTAAAATTTAAAATTTTGAAAGTATTACATTATTTTATATTAAATAATTATTATCGAAATCAATGTATTTGTTTTTAAAAATAATATTTCAACTTTGGAAAACCTTCAGATTTTTTCTAAGTTCTATTTTATGATCCTAGATTTTCAAAAAATTTAAAATTTGAATATTCATCAATAAATTATTTTAGTTAATTATTTATGGATGAAAACATTATTTTATTCATAATTTACACAAATTAAAATACTAAAATTATTATGTTTGAAAAACTAAGTTAATTTTAAATTATAAATAATTATTAATAATTGCCCTTATATATATATATTTCTATATATAAATATTTTATGTTCATATATTATATATAATATATTTATACATACATGTGTGTGTATTTTGTAACACATATACATGCACATATTTGTACAATATACACGACATGCAAAATAAGCTAATATGTCTATTGCAATGTAAATTCCAACATCTACATATAGGCATATTATGCCTATCACGGATTATTATGTTACACATGCACTCACACACGTATATATATAATACACTTATGTATAAACTAAATCAAATAAAATTAATTTCATATTTTAATATATTTGAATTTAAATAAAATAAATGATTTTATTTAAATGAAATTTAGAAATGTTCTAATTCAGTTAGACTTCATAGGCCCAATAAAGATCCAGTAGGGTAAAATTTTTGAAATTCACCCATTCTACTACGGGCTGGTCCAGTTCTAACAATGGTATCATAGCCCAATAGCCTATGCAGTCTAAATTAATCATATTAAGGCTAACTAATTAAGCTTGCCCACTTATTACGGTGTCTAGAAAGGTAATGTCTAGGATTGGAGATGGATAATCAAGTACCCTATCCTACCTAGTTAGCGGCCTAGCCCGAAAGGTGAAGTGAGCCCAAAGATTGCTCGAAAAGGCCAACTTAATCTAGGCCTTGGCTAATTTTCAAAATCATTTTGAAAATTAACGGTAAAGATTTTAAATTTAATAGTTAAATTTAAAATAAAATATGTTTATTATAAAAATTATAATACTACATAAGTTTTCAAAATGTTTTAAAATATTTATATAATAATTTCAAATTTTAAATTTATTAATAAGATTAATAAAATAAATAAATTAAGTATGTTAATTAATTAACGTATATATGCATGTATTATACATGTTGATATATGTTATGTTATTTTAAAATGTTTAAGATAACATATGTATATATGTATGTATACAAGATAAATTTTGAAATTTATAAATTTTAATAAATTTTTTGATTGAATAAATTAATTAAAGGTTAATTAATTAAATAAAATACACATATATATGATATATGTGTGTTACACTACAAAGGTTATGGTATACACTACAAATGTTATAGTATATATCTCCAATATAAAAGTTGTATTGGAATACTAATTTAAAATTAATTAAACAGTTAATTGATTAAAATTAATTAGATAAGATTTAATTAATGATATATTATATGTAAGACTATCATATAAGTAATATGAAATACAAAAGTTATATAACAATAAAACTTATATGATATGCGTATAAACTAAATGTGGAACATTAAAGAAACCCAAATAGACTTGAGAAATAAATAGATATATAAATGTACATATATCTTGATTTTTGATATGTTTGACATTTGAATCGCTGGGGTATTTTTATAAGAAATATATTATTCTATAAGTCGATATCACTCAATATATATATTGAAGATTATGAATCTTCAATATAATGTTGCCCTCTACCATATATATATTAATAAATTATTTACATACTCCTTAGTTGTTGAGCAAACTAGAGCTAGGGATGTTATGCATAATATTGTTAATATATTGAATAAATGAGGTAAGATAACTATATATATTTGTTCAGCAAACTCAAGGTACATATATTATACTTAGGCCATCACGATATGGTAGGTATGAGTGAATAATCTTTTTCGATTTCTTGAGAAAACTCAAGGTTGAAATGAGATTAGAACAAGGAAAAATGGGTTAGGAGTTGTATGTGATACAACCGATAATGAGTTATCCATCTTTTGTGGGGCTATGATTTGTTGAGCAAACTCAAGATCAAAATACTTAAACAAACGAGTCCTAACACTCAGTAGTGAAGTTGTAAGACTTCTATGTTTCATCTTAGGGTTTAGAGAAACATAAAAGACTAGTGGGAGCCTTATTAGAAAAATGAAATGGTAACATTTAACCTTTCTAATATTGTAAGAACATATGCTATATAATATTATAATTATCTACGATGATAAATTTGTGCATTTAATATGATTGATGAAACGTTTGTCAATTAACATATATAAACAAATTGAATTGGAAATTGACAAATAGAAATACAATATATACTTACTATTAATTCTAATTGCATGTTATATAATGTTTCTATACCCATGCAAATGCCTAATTTCAACTACTTAATATATTCATAAGTTGGTCACTTATATGTTTATTTGGTTCAGATCATGTATTGCATTTTATGAGTTCTTAAACTCTAAATGCAATTCAAGACTATGGATATTCGATCCATGTACTTTCATATACAAATGTTATATGGTGAACAGTCATAGTTTGTGTGGTATAATATTTCGATGAAGTTAATTCATTCGAAGTAAGCCAATAAATAGTATATTAAGATCATGCATTCAAGTTGAATGATTTCAAAAGGATCATATTGTGCAAGACTATAAACTACGAGATATATCTAAGAACTCGATCGTTGAAATGTCATCTTGGTTGATTTACATAAAGTGCAACATGTTTGATGTCTTAAACGTTAAGAATAATCAAATGCGCTTTTGTAAAAAGTTTGTTATGATATTGCAGTAAGGTTTTCTTTTGAATAATTCGCCCATTTGAAAGAAAAACGAATGTATAAGAATGGATGTAATTTAAGGTAAAGTTGGAATGTAGAGAATGAATAGTCACCACTGCTTCATAGTGAAACATTGGAAACAAGAATGTAATAATAATTGATACTTAACATTGGAATATGAAATATGATTTTTATTCTAAAATGTATTTTCATATAGAAAATTGTTTTCCATAACAGTGATTTCTTTGAGTTCAGGATATTTGATCAAAGAACTCTCCACTGTAAACTAGTTGCCGCATATGAAATAAGTAAACAATATTAACAATATTAAGTGAATGGTAGATCTCTAAATTTAATATGCTATTATAGTAATGGTGGAAATAGTAGGAGCATGCCATATAGAACCTAATGATTGCATCAAATTACAAAAATTGTTTTCGTAAAATGTACCGAATATTACTTGTGAAATAATGTTTATTTTTGGTATTAATTGAAAAATAGATATAACTATGTTTCAGTATGAGTAGTTTGAATATTCATTATGAAAGAGAACTATATTATGGAAAAAAAATTGATAGTAAAAGTGATGTAACAAAAATACATATGTGTCAATATTATTTACAGTTGATTTGGAATTATAGACTAAGCCATAGTTTTAAGACATAATTTTACTATATGACTACAAATCATATGATATAGGTTAATTATATCTCAAACAATTAATGGCTATGCACCTATTCAGTGGGAGCATCATAAGAGTTCATGAAATCTTTGAATTAATACATATTGATGTATGCAATCACAAGTCTATTAAAAGAAAAAGGGTTCCACATACTTTGTTATATTCATCGATGATTTATTACCAACATAAACATGTGTATTAGATACACATGTAGTAAATTTATGATAAAATCATAGAATATAAAAGAAAAATAATTAAAATAACATGCAATAGGATAAAATGATTGGATTTAGTCGAATAAGTGAGTATATTGAAAAGAGTTCCAAATGTACCTAAAAATGAATACAGATCCAATATCATAAGTCATTCCTCCATGTGATACATAGTGATGCATCGATCAGGAGTAATCAGACATTGTTTGACAATTTACGATTAATTGTGAGTGAAGTTAAGTTAGTTTCTTTCTATAAAATCATGTACTTAAGAGTAGTACACAAGGTTGATATTATTTCATCTAAAAAATAGTTTAAAAAATCATATAAGATAAGGATTTGTAAGAAATCTCAACATATCCAAGGCCAAGGAGTTGGCATGTTGTATGAGTCGAAAGATTGCACGTAATAATTGTTCATTAGGGATCTTGTATGAATCTCCAAAATTTCAGAAAGGTCTGTCATCAAATGACATATTTATGTTTTAAACATAATTTTTATAAACTAAAATTAGTTTTATAAATAAAAAGGTTCATAAAGCATTTATGAATCCCTGCTCTATTGCAATAAGAAACAATTGTTGTTTCAAGACATATCAACTTCATTGTGAAGGAATTTCTTTGAGAAATTTTGGTAGTTAAATGGAATTAGATCCGATCCAAAGATAGAACTGATTATATGGGATGAAGTGAAATAAACTAACCTAAATGAACACATAGCATTAGAATGCCTAATAAGTATTTACGTACATCGAAGAGAAACTATAGGTTTCTTATTGATGTCGAAAATATATATTACTCTCGGTTGTTCAATTAAACCATTAAGATTGTTACTTTACATGGTATGATGCACAAATTTGAAAGAATTCCAAGTACGCTATCAAAATATGATTTTGGTGGTCATAATCAAAGAAATGTGATCCATCGGTTGAGATTGTGTCTTTATTGAAAAGAATAATGTGGTTGGAATTAAATGAGCAATGTTGATAAGAATAATATCGCAAATTTCAATTATTGAAATTAGCATAACAAATTCGGTATTCAACATGTTCAAGTTAATTCAGATTTACTCACAAAATTATCACTCGATAAGACATAGTGTTTAGTACTCATGTGTTGAAACAGAAAATTATAAATAATGATTTAGAGTAAGCTGTTTACACATATTAACCAAAAATGGTTCAAAGATAGTGGGAGAGGTATTGGGTTTGTGATTCTTTGGATATGATCCAAGAAATGATACAAATGTATCATTTTATAAGCATCAAGATTGAATAAGTATTTTGATAGAAATATCAAATAGTTTAATTTTCAATCAAAGTGCATAGGAAGCGTGTGTTTATAAGACAGAACGTTAAAAGGTACGTTGATATTTCTAAACCATAAGTAAACAACACATTGTTGATTTTAAAAATATGCTTGTATTAAAATCAACTTTAATTGTTTTAATACTCAATTTTGGATTGTAAATGATGTCTTTTATTGTGAGTATAGAAGATATAGGATTGTTCCAAAATGATATACAAGAACACCCTATTAAAAAGAGAGCATGCAAGTTGGATTCTTTATGCAATAACAATAGGAATTTTCATACAGGTTATGTTGTGTATAGTATTGTGTTTTGTTTATGTATTTGATACATGAACCAAATATAAAATCCAAATTGGTATCACTAAATGGTTGTTTAAGGTGTTCTCGCGTATTTATGAAATACTAGAGAATTTTTATAGAAACAACGAACTCATTATGATGGAATGTTTGGACACAAACTTTTATAAGTGATATTGAGTATAACATGTCAATGATAAAATTCAAGTTAAAATCTTCAATTTTAAAATATTTCAAAACAAAGGTGATTGTGGTCGATTCAACGAAATGTTGAGAACACTAACTTGAATAGCGCTGCAATAAATCGATGTATATAGATATAGATGCACAAATTTATAATCGAGCTAAAGGTGATTTCCAATGTTGAGAATCCCATAATATTGTTATAAGGTAACAATGTCATGAAATTGTTCATGATAGAACTTCAAGCTCACTATAAGTCTAAATACATACTTTGAACTGTTCCACATGAAAAAGACAATTTATCAGTGTCAGAGAGAGTTATTCGACAAAGTAAATAATTAAAACATAATAGCATACCCATTCACTAAGGGACTAGCCTAATTGGTTTTGAGAAAACTGATTGGAAAAGTTAGAATTAGATTTCATAATTGACCCCAAGTGCAAGTGGGAGATTGATAGAGTTAGGGGTATGCCTTAGGGGCAATTATGTAATTTGTTACATATATCTAACTCGTTGACCAATTTTGTTCGAAATAAAAGGTATTTTCTTCCTATTATATACTTGATATAATGTGATTATATTAATTATAACTTAACTAAAATTATATTTGATATAAAAATCTATAAATTGTATATTTTATGATAGTAGTTACAAAGTGTTGTAACCGTGAGTAATTTATCACAACGAAACAAATATACCATTTTAAATGTTCATAGTCAAGATGCATCGAGACTGTATATCGATGTATCCGTTGAGACTAGAGTATGTAACACTCTCTGAATGTTGGGTAGTGTATTACTCATAACTGTTGGGGGCACCTAGGGTTTACGTACTAATAGTTATTGGATAACTATGAAATGACTCACTCGATAGTTTTCTGTTGGTTAATATAACTATGGTCAAACAGAAAATATGGATGTGGCTGATTTACACAGTTCTCTCGACTTGAGAATGCTATGGATCTTTAATATGAAAGCTCTGCTTTGATTATAGCAAAGTCATAGCATGACGTCCATCGAGTGACTATAGTTGGGTCGAGTGGAAGTATTGGAAGTGAAGCACTATTCAAGAGAGGATTCGTCTCCTCAGTTATATGTGGTTAGTATCACATTCAACTCAAAGTCTCTGGCCAGAGCATTGCGGTTAATAGTAATTGTTATTGTTGAACCAAGGACTTTGTATTTGGACTATAAAGTTGAATGTGGATGAGGTTAGAATTTTGACCATTGCCAAATTCCATAAGTCCAAAGTGATATAGTTTTAACGAAAAGAATTGGTGTAAACAAATGTCACAACGGGGAGACACTTATTAACTAAAATTGGATTTTACCGAAATGAGTAAGCGATAAATTTGGCCATAATTTCATACCATCTGCTAAGTGATGTGTGAACGTAACCACTGGAATAGTTCGATGTTAATCGCTGACCAAATCTACACCAAAGAGTTGCACTGCCGAAATGATGATTCCCTTAAGATTGAACGATTTAATTAGTTTATAATTGTTATAAACTAATTAAATTAATTATTATTTCTGAAATATTAATTATAAATTTTGAATATGATTTGAGAAATATATAATGTTATATATATTTATAACAGTTATAGACATATCGATCGATATACGATATCGACAAGCGATTAAATTAGTTTTAATTGCCTAGTATTTTGGCTTGGGCTTAGATGGGTTTAAGACCCGTCATTAGGGCAAAAAAATTTTGTTTTTGGGAAGGTCTTGGGGTGGCTAAAACATAGGGAATTAGCTTGGAGATATGGGTTGTGATCAAGTGAGAATTGGTAAAAAGGTTTTCCTTATTTCTCTTTAATATAACACTATATATGTATGTATGTATATGTATATGTATGTATATATGTATCTCTAAAATACTGACTAAACTTTTTGGCCGCCATTACCTTCTATATTGCTAGTTAAAACATAGCTCTCAACTCACTCCAAAATTCTATATATTTCAAATTAAAATAATATTATTCGATAGTTAGAGGTCCATGATTCAGGACTTGCAATTTAACGAATCAAGAACAGTAAAAGCAAGGAAGTCATTGTTTCAACGTGGATTCAAAGACATCATTAAATAATTTTCATTCATATTATAGTAATTTAATTATACTCTATGATCCTATAATCAGAAATTTCATATCTATTTAAATATATTGCTATTATATGTTTAGTTAGCTGAAATTTTGAAAGTGGATGTAGTTGTTACAAATCAGTTTGGTTATGTGCATAATTGTTTATTATACTATTTGATTTATGTATAGAAAAACATTGATTACTGTAAAAAATCAATTTTATCATTAATAATTGTTTTACATATATATATTTATTAATAAATTCATATATATATACACACACACACACACACACACACATAGATATATGTGTGTGTATATGTATATATTAATGTATATTTCTATCTCATAATAAGATATATGCATATATAAGATATATATACGATTTAAAAAAATTAGTACACTTATTTATAAATAATATGAATTTACAAATTCGAAAATTATTTATCATACACATATTCATATTTTTAAATTAACATTTATTGAATTTTGAATTGTTTATTATATATAAAATAATTATTACATTAAAAATTCAATCTTATATTTAAAAAAAATATTATATCATACCTTATAAACATATAGAAAAAATTTAGGATTTTTTCAATAAGTTTATTATTTTTAATAATCAATATTATTTCGAAAAAACTATTTATGATTTATTAAAAATAATAATTTAATTGAAAAATTATTTCAAAATTTTCATAACCTTTCATTCATAATCTTAGAATTACCAAAATTTTCAAATTTGATATTTAATAATATATTATGTTATATTAAATAATTATTGTTGAAATCAATGTTTTTGCTTTTGAAAATAATATTTCAACTTTAAAAAATATTCAGATTTTTTCTAAGCTCTATTTTGTGATCTTAGATTTTCTAAAATTGTAAAATTTGAATTTCCATCAATAGGTTATTTTATGCTAATTATTTATGGATGAAAATATTATTTTATTCATAATATATCAAAATTAAAATACTAAAATTATTATATTTGCAAAACTAAGTTAGTTTTGAGCTATAAATAATTATTAATAATTGTTCTCTCTCTTTCTATATATATATATACACACATAATCTCATCCTATGGAGATGCGAAAGTCACTATCATTACCGTTCGAGCCCTCTTCCTCTCTTTCCTCTATCAAAGGCTGCTTCCTATCTCTCCTTTGAAACGTTTCATCTACTTCTTCGAGGCTTGAAGACATTCTATGGTCTCATCCTTATCCCCCATAAGGTCCTCTACAGAGGGTAAGTCTATATCCACTCTAGGAATTCTGTGCTTCCTCTGATGGACCAGCCGCTTCTTCTTGAGCCTCTTCAATTGAGTCATGAGGATGGGTTGAGGAACGAGTATGTCTCCTAGGGTCACATGATGTTGATGGCTCGTTATCTACAACAAATCTATCGGGATGAAGTAAGTTGGACCGTCGGAGTGCTCATATGTCAAAAGGAAATCCATTATGTGCTGGAAAGCTCTCATAGCCTTAAGAGTTTTAAGCATTGCTTTGAGCTCGTCGTTACTTTCCGCCTATGGATGATTGCAATAAGACATACGTTAGGTTATGAAATTGGAAAATCACTCGGAATGGCAAGAGCTAAGGAATAAGGACTTACATCCAGATAACCATAAGCGATTGAAGCCCTATGGACATCGGACGAAGAAGAACTCATTCTTGAAGATTGAACATTTGTTGTGAAGGCCCTTTATCAGCTTACATACCCTATAAACTTCAATAATTATAAAGGATGGGCATCCCTGTCTCCTCTTGAACTGTAGGAGATATACGAGTTCATTTAGCCTTAGGGGGCGCCTGAGCCTAGTCATGAACAAGATGTACAGGGAACATAAGAGCTGTAACCATTGGGATGGATTTGAAATGGTGCCAATCCAAAATCCTAAAGCATAACATTCAAGAACCGATTGAACGGTGGCACGAAACCACTCAAGCACATGTATCGGTTGCAAAAAGCAAAGCCTTGGGGACGATTATATGCAAATTCGGCTTGAATTGGCAGCTAAACATCACCCTTGGATATACCGTGCTGCATGCATATATTTCCAAGCATTTTAGCTGTCAAGATTGAAGGCTTTGTTTTGGAGGGTCGATCAAAATTCTTGACCCAAGAGGCAATTAGTGGAGTACATTCCCCAGAGGAACTAGCGGGTCATAGAAATCAAAAATTGCAGGTCGACTGGACCCTACGGGAATTGATGAAGAAACTGAGGCAGTTGATGACTCAACTTTTGAAGGCATGGACGCTCCATCGACAGACTTGAGCATGTCAACGGGGCCATCATTCTAGACAATAAAACTCATTGATCATCATCAAGTACGCTTTATTTCTAATACGAATTCCTGTTCAGTTAACGCTTGAATTCCAAAGGAAGTCGGCATATGGTGACCAATTGGATTCCAAGTGTTAACTAGGGAAGGTGCATTACGTTATCTATATGGGATGCGTCTGGTGTCCTAAACATCAAACATACCTTCCTATGTAGATAGGTCACTGGTATTGGGAAAACGATTCACATGGTCCTTTGAAATTACTATTTTGTACTTATCCATTATCGGCCAACGATCGATAATAGATTCGTTGTCCGGAGTGATGCGAAATGTTCTTGCTTTTCATGAACACTAGATATGGAGAAATGTAGAGCAATGGAGTCATCCGATATGTTCAAATCTAAAGCGAAATGTCGTATCTGAATCAATTCTACAATTTACCTTTAGTCAATTCCGTGGATAGAGATGGTAAAAGTATGGAAGCATGTTTGTCTCTTTAGCCAAACACATCCAATAAGGTTGCAAACCCTAATTACACCATTGACGCAATACGTTTGGATTCAACCATCTCGACATCAAAATGAAATCAACCAAGGCAAAATTATCGTCTCCACCACCGTCGAAACTTCAATTCATCACCGCCGACCTTCAATCCAGGAAAAGAATTGATGTTGGCCTAAGGTTTGGTTGAATCGGGCCCAGGTCTATAGATAATGGCTAGGGTAGTAGCGGCTTGTTCAGCTTATACTGAGTGGTTAAGCTTGCCGGCAATGTCGAAAGTTGAACGACGGTGAGGTTGGAGCTTGAATCTTCACGGTTTGAGTTTGAGTTGGCTTGAAACGACTAAGGAAATGTAAAGGTTGAAAATAGAAGTGAGTAGATTAGTTAGGCAGGGTAGTATAAGTTGGAAAAATTAACTTAAAAATTGCTAAATCCCTAACCCGGGATGAGTTGAGATGTAAAGTTGGTACTGAGTTTAGTCCTCCAACCCGGGTCAGCTCTAACTCACCATGATAGACTTTAATTTCAGAGCGAAGGTAGCATCGTCAATACAGATGATTGAAATCCAGATCGAAATTGAAATAAACAACAAATCAGAAGTTAAACAGTTAAACACAACATCTCAAAACCAAATCCGACAATCGATTGAAACTCATAAGATCGCAGTTCAAGACTTATCTTATTCCAGAGCACACTTTATTTCCAACGAAAGCATACTCTGGGGGGTAAATGTTAACTGAGTTTTTAACTAAGCAGAAATCAATAGGAGTTAGAATGTAGAAATGAAGATGGAACGACTTGAAACTTCACAAATATGCTTAGAAGAGGCAAAGAAGAGGGTTGCAGGAGTTTGGCATTGTTTGGGGTTAACACCTAAACTCGACACCGAGTCAAGGACTCTTAACACGATACCGATTTAAGGACTTCCCTCAAACTCCATCAAAATTTCATACATCATCAATGTAGTGCATGTGAGTTGACATCAAGCGTTTACTTCAAGGTTAGCGCTACCAATCTCAAGATTGATGGGACGATATTAGACAAGTCAGGATAACTCAAGTACGATCAAACAGGTCGCTGGAATCATGTCAAAAGCAGTGGAAAAGAGGTCGGAACACCTTCATCAAAACATAGGAGAACATTGACAAATTAAGAAATGACTTATCATTTCATTCCTTAACTCGGTACGGGGTTAAGGACCCTTAACTCGGTACCGATTTAAGGTTTTAACTCGTACGTCTTTGGACTTTTCAGTGCAAGTGTGAGCCGACTTCTGGACTTGGTTGATGTCGAGCTTCCAACCCAATACGGCTGCTACCCTCATAAATGCAAGCTATAGAGCAACCAAAATAGGATCTTGATTTTGCTATCACCACGCTATATCACTATATATTCTTTAACTCTTTCCTCTGCATTATAATCACCAAGGCAGCTACTTTAGGAAATTCTAAGACTCGGAATTAGTCAAACCCCTGTACTTGTGGCTAATTCTTTCTTAATCACATTGTAATCTCATTAGGCTTAGTTAACACCCGAACCACTATAAAAATCTCCGTCTTTCATTTACTTTTCCATTATTTTCTATTATGTTTGCTTTGTTCTAACATGGCTAGTGCTTTCACATCATACTCCAGGGTGTTGATCCATTTTTTGGGTTACCAGATAATTTCATTATTAGATTGAATAATAGTTTGTAGGAATTTTGTGGAATTGTTTTAATGGGTTTTAAAGGCAAAACCTAATTTTTGATCTCCTATTGACTTGAAATTTGAATATTTTATGGAAAACATTGTTTTAGAGATGAGTTTTCAATTTCATAATTTTTTAAGGAAAATGGGTGTATTATTTGATTTTCAATTATTAAAGATAATTAGATTAATATTTTAGTCCTGAAATTTTTGTATATGGAAGAAGAAGGAAATTCAGTTTTTAATGATTTTTGGAGATTTTTCTCTAATTGTTATGATTTTCTAAGTATTTGTTATTCTAGAAAAGATTTTAATTAATATGAGTTAGTAATATTAATTATAGGGTTTTGCAAAGTTAATAGAACAATTTGAACATTAATATTCACATGTCACCTTAGAAAGTGGTGTGACAATTTGGCCGAATTTATCATGTACACGTGTTTTCGGTAAAATCCAAGTGTACTATTTTAAGCGATACTCGACAGTAAAAATTATTTATAGTAGTTCACTTTGTCAAAACTATATCATTTAAGACTTACGAAATTGGTTTTGTCAAAATTCCAATATCGTCCACATTCAACTTAGTTAGTAAAAATACAGAATTATTGCTTCAATAATAATATTTATTATTAATCGTACCGCTCTAGCTAAAGACTTTGACCTTGAGTTGATTATAGTTCACCGTGATACTAACCACTTATAACCGAGGAGATGAATTCTCTATTGAACGGTGTTTCACTTCTAACGCTTCATCTCACACTATGAGAAAAAATGAATCAGACGACAGATATGCTCCATTGTCTAAATGAATACCTATCCGTTGTCTATTTCCGTGCCGTCTCATTATATATCAGACCACAGATATGCTCCATTGTCTGATGTGTTGTTCTTGTTTTACAAATAGTAGAGATGAATATTATATGTTGTTCGAAAGTTAATAAAATAACAGTTTTACGTTGTTTGATGTTATAATATCATTTTTAGAATTTTCTATATATGCATACCAATTACGATTATATTATACATTTGAAGAATAAAATAAATGAATTGTAATTTTATTTAAACATATATATTATTTCAAATCAAATCCATATACAAGACAACTTTCACTATATTTGCACTTTCAAATACAATGCAACTTTCGCTATTCCTACATTTTCAAATACAATACAACTTTCACTGCCACTCTCATCTATACAACTTTTCTCTGCACTCTCATATATAACATTTTTTTACTAGCACTCACTTACACTCACTTGAGTTTAATTTTGATATTGATCTTCATTAGCTTGCTCCAGCTTGCGTCCAGTCATCTCTTATACCTGTCAAATAAACAATGCAGTAAAATGGAAAAGGAAAAAAAACCTAAATTGAAAAAATAAAATAAAATTTGAATATTAATATTGCCTCAGTTTATGAATATGTTTTCTCTTCATGTTTTAGACATGGCCAGGCAAATATATATGTGCGCGGACAGCTTATGATATGCACAACGTATCAATATAAATATCATAAGGCTGGACATCGATTAAATCTCACGTACTATTGCAAAGGTCAAGCCCGAAGGCTAAAGACTGTGCAAATGTGCACAAGGTCAAGCGCAGGCCTCACCAGGCTCAACTCAGGTGCACAAGGAAAAGCAACTCAAACCGAAAAATCAAACTAGAAATATACAAACCAGAAAATCAAACTAGAAAATCAAACTCTATATGGTGCACATAAACAAACTCTATACATGTGCATATTTCATTTCAGTTCAAAATAGATTGCCAAACCATGGGGTATTAATAGTATATGTGAGCAACACACATATAAAAATATACACATGTACAAAATACAAAAGATGCTAATATTTCACACATATATACAAACATATGTATGTGTGTATAGACATGGAAGTAACAAGCAAGATGACTGCATATAGCAGTAACAAGCACACTCAGATACCAAAATCAAAATGGTTCTGAAAAACAAGTTCAACTAGGGAAGAATTCAAGATAGTGTACATAAACAAGATCAGAAAAAACAACAAGTGTCAAGGCACATAAAATGGTTCAGAAAAAAAGTTCGACTTAGAATGGTTTAGAAAACCAAAATGGTCCAACAGTTTAAATTAATTGCCACTACGAAGGGGGGAGGGTGTCCAGGAGGTGGCAACCCCCCTAGGTGAGGGTGCGAGGGCAACGCCCCCACTGACAGCGGTGCTGGTCAGGTCGTAAGGGTCTAGGGGATTGCGCCCCTTCCTAAAACGGTGCATTTCATTTACTGTTTGAATTTAAATTCAAATAGCAAACGGGTATACATATAAAACCATAAGCACGTATTCACACAAGCAAGCATGGTGCAAACATATATGTATATGCATGTATACATAACTAGCAACAAGCAAGAAGGCACTTCAAGCATCAACTAGTTCAACGACAACTAGCACTAATGCAACATGTTAGCACCAACTAGTTCAACAGTGATGATTTGATACAATAAGTGCAAATTCCTTTTCAATCATAAATTTGCAAGCCTCAAGGGACAAGCAGACCAAACAACAAGCTTTAGAGCACAAATTAGCATCAAAAGAAAGAAATCAACAAAATCAGGCAAGGAAGCATAAGCAAGAATCATCAACCAAGATCAAGTAACAAGGTGCAAGTCCACAAAGTCATAAAGTAAATTGCAAGCAGAACCAAGTGTAAGCTCAATCAAACATCATGATGTAGATAAATAGGCAACATATCATGTGCAAACATCATGATTGATACATAAATAGGCAACATATACAAATGAAGATGCAGTAATCAAAGCAAAGGCCCAAAAAGCAAATGCACACAGAGCACGTTCATGAACACGAGCATTTCAGCAAAGAAATTAGGCATTTCAAAATTGAAATCACAGGAAATAAAGTAAAAAATGAATCTTTTCAAAATTGAAAATCACAAATTCGGAAAAATTAAGGCCAAAGCCAGTAAAATCAATGTCAAAATTATATTCAAAATAGATTCAGGAATTTCAAAATGAAAATATAGGGATTCAAACCCTATAAGTTAACCCATATCATCATTGACAAATTTAACCTAGTTCGAGCATAAAATTGAAAGGGGAAAAATTGCTAAACGTACCAAATTGATAGCATCAACTCGACATAGAAAGCAACCACGCAGCAATCACGGCTTATCGAAGTTTGCGAGCGTAAGAGAAGGAGTATCATTCGCACTTCAAATTCAAAGCAGCGGTTTTCAATCTAGAAACCCTATATCAGAATGAAGAGGGAACACGACCATCAATTTATTTTAAGTGAGAAAAGAGGGAATGTGGTTGATTTTTTTATGCCGATTTGGGGTTCTGTCGATTTATTTTGAGAGAAAGAGAAGAGGGAACACAAAACATTGAGAGGGAAATAGTTTAAGGAGTGCGCCACCAAAATATCAGATGGAAAAGCCACCGAAATATTTAGAGGTAAAACATAAAGCCAATTTTTTCGATAACTTCAATCAAACAACATATATATTAGAGGGAAAATATACGGCCATCAAAATATTTAGAGGGAAAATACGGAGCCAAAACTAAATTTTTTGATAACTTCAATCAGACAAAAGATAAGATGTTGTCTAAATGACAAGCAGGAACATTGAGATTTCAGGAGCTATTCAAACAACAGAGTATTTTTTTCATATATTGTGTGAAATAGTGGAAAATGTTAGGACAACAACAAATCAACCTTATGTTGTGTGATCACTGTTGTCTGATTCACTTTGTGACATTGTGTTAGACCCAACTATAGTCGCTCGATGGGTCGATGTGCCATGATTTAACTATAATCAAAGTAGAGTATCCATATTGAAGTTTCATAATATTCTCAAGTAGAGGAAACCGTGTAACATCATCACTTCAAGCTCTCTTTTTTGACCTTAGTTATAATTAACCAATAGGAAACTCTCGAGTGAATGATTTCATAGTTATCCATTAACTATCACTATGTTACCTCATGGTTCCCCTAGTAGCTATGAGCAATGTACTTCCCAACATTTGGACAGCGTTAGATACTTTAGGCTCAACTAATGAATCGGTATCCTTTCTCGAAACATATTGACTAGGAATATTTAAAATAAAATATTATTTTATATTGTGATTGATTGTCATGGTTGCAATTATTTGCAACTACAATCATATAACATTTCATTTTAAGGATTTTCTTATTTATATACTTTAAAGTAATTAATTAATTATACTGAAGGAACTGGACTAGTAGAAAGCTGGTTAAATGAGTGAACTTAAAAAAAAATTTAATTTTTAGATTTTTGTTGGGTATGTGAAGTCTAAAGAGAATCTAGATCCAATGTAAAATTTAAAAAAAAAATTAATTTAATTTTAATTTGTATAAAAGGGTTTATTTAATTTAAATGAATTGTAGTATATAGGTGTATCAAATACACTTATTATGCACAGTGCACTTGCAACAAGTATAAAGTATGCATGGCTAATGTGACCGCATATATGTGCTGGGATTTACATGGCAATGGACGCATTTGTCGCTTTAAATAGGTTTTCGTTGTCTATATGTTTTCTTTTTATAAAATAACATGTGTGCGTATTCACACATGTTAAAATTAATTTTGATTATTTTACATGTTTTCAAATCTAAATAAAAAGTTTGAAATTTTATTTCGCCTTAAGGAGGTGTTCAACATTAGATTTTAATTTTATACCAAAAGTTCTTTTATAAATTTTGAATTGAACTAATGTATACATACATATACAAATAATAATAAACTATATTTAAACTCAAA
The DNA here is from genome assembly GCA_030765085.1 of Allium cepa. Taxonomy (NCBI): domain Eukaryota; kingdom Viridiplantae; phylum Streptophyta; class Magnoliopsida; order Asparagales; family Amaryllidaceae; genus Allium; species Allium cepa. The sequence continues at coordinate 457,347,560 of CM060939.1, read as the reverse complement.
ATAACATACGCACACCCAGGCATTCGCGCGCACACGCACACACACATATCACTTGTAATCTTATATGTTTACAATTTAAAATTAAAAATTTGAAATCTAGTTTTGACTTAGGAAGGAAAACAATGTTAGATCTAAAATCTAACAAAAAAATCAATTTATATATTTTGGAAAAATAATAATATAAGTGTGTATATATATACATCTGCAAATAAAACAAACCATGTTTAAGTCCAAAATAGCGCACACACAGATATATATATATATATATGTATATATGTATGTATGTATGTATGTATGTATGTTGTAATCTTATATGTTTTGCAATTCAACATTAACAATTTGAAATATGGTTTTGAGTTGGGAAAGAAATCAACATTAGATCTATAATAATACACAAAATCCCTTTTTATAATTTTAAATCAGTTTTATAAATATGTAATAATATTATCTCAACTAATTGAAATTAGTTTCAAATATGAAAACCTCCAATTTTTTCTTTAAACCTTTAATTTCTAAAACAATAGCAAGTAGAAGATTAGAAATCATAAGCATATATTAATTCATTGTATAAGATATATGATTTAAACAATAGTAATATCTAGCATATATTAAAAGGATATTGGATAATTACCTTACTATGTAGCCAAATAATCACACATTGAATGAAGAAAAAAACGTTGATCTTATTGAATCATCTCAAAAATTATGACAATCTGAAACACCACTTTTGCATTTATTTACTAGATTTTTTTTTGAGTTTATTTCAGTACCTTTTCTTCCACGAAGTCATAGATTTTTTTCCATGAAGGGAACAGAGAGGAGAGCATGAGAAAAAAATGAATTGTTAGAAGAATGAATGAATGAAATTTTGTTTTAACGAAATCATTGAACCTTTCCAATCCCTTCCTTAAAACCTTTCCTCTTTAATTCCTCATTAAATCTCAATAATATTCCCTCCCCTTATCATGTATGAACGACAAGATATTTGCCTATATATGCCTTTAAAATTTCTATACTCTATTAGTAATTAATTGATTTAAATCAAATTTAGATATTTATCGATATTGTATATATATACATACAAATATAACTTATATATATTATCAATTACTAATGGCATTTAAACAAATCAAAAAAAATATTAATATTTCACAAATATTCATTTATTTAATTAATTTACAATGATTATAAATTAGGTAAATCGTGTGGCTTTTTGGAGTATTCATTGTTACATTTGTTCGACTCAAAGAAGTTAATTAAGTCATCGATTAATATCGAACAATTCAGATATTAAAGTTCACATTTCACCTTAGTTAGTGATGTGTTATTTTGACTGAATTTATCACTTATATGTGTTTTTGTTAAAAATCCAATTTTATTATTATAAGCGATACCCGATAGTAACGATTATTTACACCAATTTCCCTCGTCGATAACATATCACATTCGGGTTTATGGAATTTGGTTTTGGTCAAATTCCAACATCATCCGCATTCAACTTGATTTGTCCAAGCCTATGCAGTTAAACCGCTTAGCGGTTTAATTGCGATGGAGGTGCAAAAAGTTATAGCGGAGATGAAACATGGATATAGCGGAAAATAACAAGGGTGCAAAAGGCTTTATTAAATATAAGTTAGGAAAAAGAAATATTTTTAATTTTATATAAAAAATCGATGAATATCATAATTTAGTAGCCTTGATTTTGTGACGTAATAGATTTCTAACTTATATTGAGTACTTATGTCTTAAAATAGGTTTTTACCCTAAATTTGTTGAGTTGATTTAAAAAAGAACTAGTCAAATCAATTTTTTTATATTAATATCGCTAAAGCAGGTGTTAAAAAGCCTTATTTTAGTGGATGAAGCAGATCTGCTATTTAATAGCGCTAAACTACAAAAACGTAGCGGTCAAAGGTAGCTACACGCTGTAGTGGGGATTTTACAGAGCTTTCGCGGAGCTTTAACTGCACAGGTCCAGACTCAAAATTATTGGTTCAATAATAATTATTATTATTCTTAACCTCACCACTCTGACCAAAGATTATGACTTTATGTTGACTAAAGTCCACCGCGATACTAACCCTACATAACTAAGAAGATGATTCTTTATTGAATAGTGTTTCACTTTCAATGTTTCAACACAAACCTAACTATAATCAATGGATGCCATGCCAAGATTTGACATTAAAGTTCAATAGTATTTTCAAGTTGAAAAAACTATATAATATTGTCACTTCTTGACTCTCCGTTTGCCCTTAGTTATATTAATCAACATAAAACTCTAATTATCTAATAATTATCCGTATGTAATCCCTTAGTGTCCCTTACAACCATGAGTAATACATTGCCAAACATTTGTAGAACGTTACATACTTTAGTCGCCACGAATGAATTGATATCCTTTCTCGAAACATTTTAACTATGAATATTTAAAATAATATGTTATTTTTAATGTTATAAATTTCTTATGATTACAACACCTTATACTATCACACAAAATATCATGTAATAGTTTTATATTTAATATAAATAAATTAAATAATTAATTAACATATCGTAATATGACAAGTAAAAAATAGAAAGAAAGACACCTTTTATTATGAGCAAGGCTAGTTATCAAGTTAGATTTACGTAACAAATTACGTAATTGTTAGGACATACCCTTAACTCTATCGTATATAACAAACTGTATAATAGAAAATAAATATCTTTAGTATAAACAAGATTGGTCGTAGAGTTGGACATATGTAACAAATTACATATTTGATTTAGGGTGTACCCATAACTCTATCAATCTTAACAATTTGCATGTCGTTCCCTTTCTCCCACTGACCTCGAAATCCTCGGGCTGAACCATGTAAATGCCTCTTCTAAATAACCATTTGGAAACGTCATTTTCACATCCATCTACCGTATTTCATAGTCATGGAACGCAACGATAGCAAGCATTATTCAAATGGACTTAGACATGGCTATGGATGAATTTTTTTTGTCATAATCAATGCCTTGAATCTAAAAAAACCTTTCGTAACTATACTTTCTTTGTATATTTCTACTTCTTTATCTGCATTTAATTTTTTTCTTAGAAATCCATTTGCAACCGAGAGATTTTATCCCTTCAGGCATGATAGTCAAGGACCACACTTTGTTTTCATACATAGAATTCATCTTGAATTTCATAGCTCTAATCCAAAGTAAAGGATTTGACTCTATAGTGTTTGTTGGAATGAGAGAGCAGCATCATATTTTAAGATGCGGTCCTCTTTATCACCGTCCATGAGAAAGCCATAGTTCACACTTATGCACGATATTCCCAATTAAAAATTCAAATAGGTTATGTGTTTTTGCATAACGGTGAATTTGATTCTTCTACCAGTTGTGCCTCTTTGTTTACTTCTCGGAGTTTATCCAATTCCACAGCTTTATTGTTTATTTCTTTTGATAGAAATTCCTTTTCCAAAAAGATGGCGTATTGAGAAACAATAACCTCTTGTTTCTAAGTGTAATAGAAAATAAATATCATAAAATTATCGTGATATCCTATAAGTTTACATAGGGTCGATCATGTCTCAAGTTTATTGGAACCAACGTTCTTGACGTAGGCCGGACAACCTTATAGATTTAAATGCTTGAGGTGGGGTTTCTTCTCATGCTAAATATCATATGGCATCTTAATCGGAGATTTAGTAGGTATAAAATTCAAGATACGGGCTATCATTTCTAGCCTATCCCAAATAGGAAAGATGTAACTCAGCCTTACTCATTATGGAACGAACTGTATCTTATAGTGTTCGATTCCTTCTTTACGAAAACCATTGTGTTGAAGAGTACAAAGTAGAGTAATCTAAGAGATAATCATGTTATCTTTTAAGTATTTTGGAGTTCTTGTCCAACATACTCACCGCCTTAATCTGATTGAAGTATTTTAGTTCTACGGTTCATTTGATTTTCTACCTCGTTCTTATACTCTTTTAATTTCTCATCGACATCGGACGTATTGTTCATAAGATATAAATCCTAGTCTCGAAAATCATCAATAAAATTTACAAAGTAATTTAAAATTTCCTTTGTCGCCATAAGCATCAGGCCACGTATATCAGTATTATGCACGAGACCTAAGAATTCATCAACTCTTTCATTGCTTCCACTGAAGATGAATCTAATGATTCATAACCAAATGACGGTAGAAAATCTTCGATTTTCAGTTTGTGCAGTCTTTTTTCACGAATATGTCCTAGGATAACTGCCATAAATAATAATTATTAATGTCAATGGAAGATTTATTAACATCACACATATGATTAAAATAAAGTACATAAATGTCATTGTCTAAAACACCATTGTATGTTTTATGTCCATCAAACAATAACACTGTTACCACATTGAAACCTATAACCAATCTCACATAATCTAGACACTATATTATTATTTCATAAATAATTTTTTTAACATAATAATAATTATTCAAAATCAAATCAAATCCATTTGGGAAAGTCAAGAGATAGTCTCCAACTGCAATTGCATCTAGTCGGGATCCATCAACAATTTAAAGTCTCACTTCGCCCTTTGCTACATGCCATCTGCTCCTAATTCACTATAAGGAATTACAAATATGAGCTCCAAATACAGTATCTAAAACCCAAGACAATTTATGAATTACAAAAGTATTCTGAATCATAAAAATACCTCAAGGAGCAGACTAAGCTTTTTCTTTCTTTTCTTTGACCATCATCAAATAGTATAGAAAATTATAGTGACATTCACCTTTATCGGTAGAAGCATCCTTCTTACTTTTTTTAAAGCCTCACTTTCACTTTTTCAAGCTTTTCGAAGACGTGACTTTACCCTTTATAGCCAATGCCATGTTTTGATCCTTGAACGATCCCTTACTGACCTTAATATATTGAGTTTATATTCACCGGTTCGTATTATAGTCCAATATGAACAGCTCAACTGTAAAGTCAGTGAGCCTAGATAACAATCCGCTTGTAGTTCATCGCTTATTTTAACATATAGCTCTGAATGTCTATTAATATAGCCTTTCAGGGTCAATAATAAATCCTCAATGCGACTTCCCTTAGTCATCTTCTTGTTGAACAATTTCTTAGTAATTTCATACGTTATGAAATGAGATTGCTCCCCAAACAGAGCTTTGAGGCTTTCGAAAATTTTGTGAACGTATGTGTTTTTGTGTTGCCATTGTAATGGCTTGTCTAATGTAGGCAACACAAAAACTTAAGTGATTTCGCAATCATCTACCTAAGTGTTATAAGCTTTTACTGCCTTAAGTTTAGCACCTTCAGCGGGTTTATCTCTTGAGGGTTCAGTTACAAATGACCATAAACACTCATACATGCGTGCTATCTTAATATATATTAGCCAATCAATATAGTTTGGTCTAGTGAGCTTATCATTTTCCATAAATAATCTTAGGTTTGTCATTTTGCTATGAATTTAACTTAAGTATATTAGGACAATTTATACATATTGGATGTTCTTATTTTTTCAGATACTAAATGTTACATTTCATTTATCTAATAAGCTCCCACTAGATTTTTATATTTCTCAAAAACCCCAAGATAAAACATAAAAGTCTTTCGATTTCTCTAGTGGGTGTTAGGACTCGCTTCCATATGGATTCTGACCTTGAGGAATATTAACAATCATAGACCAACATATGATGGATAACACCTTGGTTGTATTATACACGATTCCTAACTCATGTTCTTTGCCCGAATCTTATCTAGATATTTAGGAATGTCAACAAGTCGAAAGAGATTAGCCACTCACAGCCACCGTTTAGCGATAGCCTATATATAATGCATGTACCTTAAGAAATATCAACTAGTACCTGCATGTACCTTACCTTATCTAGTCAATATACTAATGGCACTACACATAACATCTATAGCTTGAGGAATATCGAGACCTTAAGGTTATGCAAGTAATTTATAACATGTAAATGATAGGGAATTACATACATACATACACATTGAGTGATATTGATTAAGGAACTAATTTATTTCTTATGAAATACCCTCATTATTCAAGGGTTGGATGCATTTGAAATCACGATATACATACAATACACAAGTACTCGTTCCTTAAACCTAAGTGGGTTTCTTACAGTTCCACTTATACTATACATTCATAGTATAAAAGTTTAGCCTATTTGTAACCTTTTAAAATTTAATTAACTTGTATATTGTTTTTATGTATATTATTAGTTAAATCATATTTAATTTATATTAATCTATCATTTAATTAACTAATTAATTAATTTTTTATAAAATTAATTTTTTATTCATTCTAATTAAGATGAATATTAACCATAACTTTCACGATTTTATATAGATATATAAATATATACTATTTTATTACGTAACATTTGATTAGTATAGTTAATACTTATTTTTATTTAATAAAATTAATCTTTAATTAAATAATTTAATAAATTCAAAAATATTCATTTATAATTTGCCTTAAACAATTTAAGGTGTGTGTGTATATGTATTCGACTCTAACATTTAAAGATACACACACTCATGTTTTAATATATGTTTATTTTAATTAATTAACTTTTAACTAATTATTTATTTAGTTAATCCAATTAATTAAATTATTAAATAATTTCCAAAATATTAGTTTATTTTCAAAATTAATTTTTGAAAATATTTTATATTCTTTATAATACTTAATTTACAATTTAAATTTAATTTTTAAGTTCAAAATATATATTTAATATTTCAAACTAAATTTTGAAAATTAGCATAAAGGCACAAATCAATTTGGGCATTTACAATTGGATCAACCTTTTGAACTTACTAAATCATTGAGCCAAGCAAGTAGTCGATATGGGAGAATACTTGACTATCCAACTCCTATTTTAAACCTTGACATTCTAGACACCTAAATGGTGGTAGGCTTTATTTGTTGGCAATAAAAATGCTAATTTGGACTGCATAAACCATTATAGCTCTGATACCTCTATTGGAACAGGGTGGATCAGAAATAGGTGAAATAGGTAGATCTTAAAATTATTTTCCATGTTGGATCATATTGGCCCTATAAAGTCTAATTGGTTTCTCTAAATCCAATCTAGTTAACTAAATAAAACCAACTTTTTATTTAATTTCCTAATTTAACTAACAAATTATTTTTCATTAGATTTATATTTTAATATTTATATGAGTATAAACAAATATACTCATATGTGTGTTGTGTGGAGTATACGTCTTATTTCATGATAGTATATATATATATATATTTCCATATTTAATTTTCCTTTTGAGAGTGTGTTACCGCAAAAAATCATTAAAGTTCTCTATATCACATACCAAACACGTCTATTTTATTTATAAAAATAATATATGCTTCTTCTTCTTCTTCTTCTTATTATTATTTAATGCTTTGTGTTGCGCATTTGTAACATAACATGAATTTACTTCTCGGTTTCAAAGCTAGTTCATTAGTCCAAATTTTAATACCAAATATTGATTTCTAGTTCAATATGAAAGATATTTCGAAGTGGTTCAAACGCAGGAGAAACACAATGCATGATTGTTAACAATTCTTTTATGAGGTACATCACTTCTAAAACACAAGAATTTTAATATTGATTGAGAAAATCAAATTATGTATAGAAGTTTGGGAGGCAAAAATGTTGAGCCTTGCAAGCAATATTGAACTCATTAACCCTACAATGCAATTCTGGATGCAATGCTATAACCTCCCTAGTGCAGCTTTGAAAAGCTAAAACTAGCAAAATTTCGTGGATTTCAGTTTGCAAACCTAAGCAGGAAGGTGGGCTAGGTTTACCGAATTAGGAGGACCTATAAATTGTGCTTAGTGTTAAATGATTATGGAAAATAGTTAATAGAATGGGCTTACGGACCAATTACATGAGCAAGATTTACCTTAAAAACTAGTCCATTTGGGAGTGTAGGGCTCGCAATGAAAAATTGGGGTCTGGAAATACATTATGAAAATTAGACCGAAAGTCCTTAAAATGCTTGAATAGGCACATTGTTGATGGGATGAGCACTAGTCTGTGGTATGACCCATGGATTGCAGGTAGCACAATGAGTAAATCGGGAATCGAAACTACATTGTTAGCTCGGGTTGAAAATATGTTGATGGGTCAAATTATTCAAGAAGGAATTTAGCGAACTGATCGATTCAGCTTTCTTGGGGGTGTTTGGAGAGACATTGAAAACGTTTAAAATTCATCAAGATCATATTGAAGATTTTTGGACCTGTGTAGAAAAAGAATAGTCAAACCGACCGTAGGGAGGTTTGCTTACTTCCACTGGCCAAAATCAATTTTTCTAAAGCCAAAAAAACATTCCCCCTGTTTTGTTTTTTTTCCCTATGTGCTTCTCCCCCACATTTTCTCCTCCTCCTGACCGCGTACTCTCAATTTGAAACTTTCATCCCCGTTTTATCTAGTCAATTTTCCCCTTCTCTCTCCTCTTTATTTCTCCCTAAACCAAATATAAGCCACTTTCGTCCCCGTTTTATCCAGTCAATTTTCCCCTTCCCTCTTCTCTTTATTTCTCCCTAAACCAAATACAAGCCTATTCCCCTGCCAGAGATCGTTTGATAAACCCGCTTCTCTTCTCGAACGATACTCCTCTCCAGTCTCCCCTGATTGTTCGACTGCGTGTCTCCTCTCCCTCTAGGTAAAAATTCGACTGCGCCTCTCATCTCGCTCCAGCTAAATGTTTTCTTTTATAATAATTTTTTACTTGGGATGCGTCGATAGTGATTTTGGATCCCTCGACAGTGATTTTTGATATATTATTTTTGATTTTGGATGCTTCGATAGTGAATTTGGATGCTTCGGTAGTGATTTTTGATACAATTATTTTTGTTTTTCTTCTATTTGATGGATTAATGGGATGCTTTGGTAGTGATTGTTCGGTAGTGATTTTTGATGTAATTATTTTTGTTTTTATGCTATTTAATGAATTAATGGGATGCTTCGGTGGTGATTGTTGATATAATTATTTTTGATTTTCTGCTATTCGATGAATTAATGAAAGAAATCTAGACAACTTACCCTCGGCTACGAGAAAGAAATCTGGACAACATGTTTTTTTTATAGTTGAACTCGATATTATCTTTCAAGATGATTGTGATTAAAATCCATTTACCATCCTCTATCAAAATACTATTTTGGATAATATTACTTGTAGTTTAACTTTGTAAATCAGTTCATAGTCCACTTACACAAATGCAAACACATGTTTTTTCAACCAAATATTATCTAACTTTGTAAATTAGTTCATAGTCCACTTACACAAATGCAAACACATATTTTTTCAACCAAATATTATAATGTCATGTCCAAAATAATAATTGTGTTATACTTATATGTGGTTTAAGTTATAAAATTGGAAAGTAGTATAATTACAAGTTTGCTAAATTATAAACATCATAGAGTACATAGCTTTGCATCAACTGTTAACTGACATATCATGTGGTAGACCACAAATTAGCACTCTATCTCCATTGTTTTCTTAACCGAGTTAAAGTGCTTATTTTATTTAAATACTCACTACCTTTTACCATGTTCATGCATGTATGATAAATAATATGTATCATATTGATTTAAATAAATCACCTTCAATGATCAATGATGAGGAACCATTTGAAGATCATGACGATGATAAACATGTGGTATTAACGTCAATCTTTGATATGGTAATATTTTCATATAAAATAATGGATAAAGATATATTTTTTACTAATGATAATTCTACTATGATCAATCATGCACACTAATTTATTTCACATATTCAGAAAAATGGGATGCACAATATATGTCCTATTGATTTGAATGCACTGCCGTTGTGTAGTAATGACAAGCAACTATATGAAGATCGTGTTGATCATAAACAAATGGTATCAACATCGCAGTCAAACTTTCGTACGGTAAATTTCTCTACAATGTTATTTAATTTGTCTTTCTGTCAAATTTATGTTTTATTTTTAATCTTTACGATACAAGATTATTTGACGGTCGTATGATTAAGTTTCTAATGATATTTGCACTAACATGTTTAGAATCCGATTGAAGCAATATGTAAAGAACATCCAAGATCATCAGTAGTTGCCGCACAATTTGAAGAAATTTCAAAATAGACACAAACTAACGATCAAGGTGACTCATTTACCATAATGTACAATTGTATAATATATCAGTACAAATTAATTTTTATCACTTTTATTATAAGTTTTTGTGATGTTTTAAAATTTATGAGGAATAATATTATTTGTCTTCACCTCTGCAGTTAATATGCACTGTATTGATCTGAATGCATCACCTTTGCTTGACGATGAGGAGCAATCAATATCAGGTTATGTCGATAATATGCAAGCAGTGTCAACGACAAAGGTAAAGGTGAACTTCCATGCTATATTTTTTTCCACATTTACCGTTATTTTCATTTTAATGTTTAATTTTTACAGTAATCAAACATAATAATGCAGTATAAATATTTAATGACACTTTGCTAGTTTATGTCCCATATTACTCTTTTCCTTACTTTTCAATTGCTGTATACTTGCATAGATGTCACATGATGTACTACGTCATCCTATCCTTGTAGAAGATCCATTGTCGTTATCTGATGCTTTGTATAGAGATTTTGTTTCTTTTGATGCATCCAACAAGGTTGATTTATTCACCCCTTCCGGTTCGATTTCACACGATGTTTTAAAAGAGTCATTTGATGCAATTTGTCCTTTAGACTTATCATGCACCTTACAAAGGTATATAATGCTACATTTACTTATAATATGCAAATAAAAGATTATTACTCCTACTATTTTTGACTTATTTTTTAATTGGATGTACATATTTTATAATAGAGACTCGCCTATATTTCGTCAATATGAAAAAAATAATGGCTAAATATAATGAAAATCGGTCATCCAACCAACGAGCTAGACGTTTGAGAGAAACTGATCAACAAAAGCAACGTAGAAAAGCAATTGATGCAGCAAGATATAAAGAAAAAGGAACTCATGTCAAATCCTCAAACATCAACACTACAATGCTAATATCTCCAGTTACAAAAGTTACAAATGCTCACAAATTTATAAGCTCATGCCAGAATATTAATTGGGCAAGATGTTAGACTTGTTCTCGATTTTTTCCGGATTTAATTGTTACGTCAAGTACACGCTTTGATTGTCGTACTGATAAACCACAACATGGCCTTCCCCACAAGTTTAGTTCTCAAAATCTAATGGAATCCGGTCCCGTTCCACCTGAATTATCCTGCCTTACTAACTTGGAGCGAATCCTCATTGTGCGCATTCATCCAGTTATGTCAGTTTATCATTTTAAAGGACAACAATATGGAAATATTATTAATTTCCCTCTGGATATCAATGCAATAGCACGTTCTCTCCCTTTTAGGCCAAATAAATTATCGGCAGTATTAGTTATCAATAGAAGTGGAACGAATGAAAGTCAAGAGTTTCGCATAAGGCATGAACATGTAAGAAAGGCACTACTTTGGCTTAAATCTAATAATATATTTTATTCCGATGTGCACATTAATGAAGTATCTCTCTATGATTTACCCGAGGACGGTGTGCCTTTAAATCTTCCTCATATTCAAGATAATTTGCAAGCTCAAATTCACAATGACGATTTTCATGGACCTCCAGAATTTGAAAGTGAAATAACTCACATCGGTGAATTTGAGATATCAGGTGCAGCCATGGCTGTAGTACAACCGAACCACCAACCCTATCTATTATCCTTTTTGAAAAATAAAGAAATAAATGAAACAGTTTTTCAGATGCCTATTTCTTCTATTGCTATTGATGATTTTGATACTCCTGGATATATCTCGATGGCATTTCCAACATTATTTCCATTAGGAAATGCTGATTTACGACAAGCATGACTAAGAAAAATTAGACCCTTAGAATATTTTCAATATTTAATGAAATTTCATGATCAAAGGTTTGCACAAGATTCTAGATTTAGATATTTTGCATACAATTCAATTTGGCGGTGTGCATTAGATATTGGTAGCATATACGTACAAAAAAACCTGGATGATGGGAATTTATCTATAAATGATATCCGTGAAATGTTAAAATCGGAAGATAAGCAGTTATCCCAACGCATTTCTTACTATGCAAAAGGCATTTGTGGAAGCCATTCTTACTGGTCTGCAAGATTAAAAGAGCTTACAGCTATGGTCAAACAATTAGGTGCACCAACTATATTTTTCACATCAAGTTCAACAGATTTGCAATGGCCAGAACTTTATAAACTTCTCGATCAAACAAATGAATTGCAAAAATTAAGCTCCAGTGAACAAATAAAAAGAAAGGCACAATCACTAAATGAAAATCCACCTGTTGCTGCATGGTTTTTCCAAGCAAGGGTTAAAATTTTTGTACTAGATTGTTTGACACCAGAATTTTCTATTAAGGACTATTGGTATCGTTTTGAATGGCAAAATCGTGGAAGTGGACATATCTATGGCTCTTTGTGGTTACATGATGCACCAGATTTATCTTCTGTTACCGAAAATTCTACAATCATTGAATATTTTGATCGTCTTGTTTGTACAATAAACCCAAATATGGGTGGACCTTCATGGGAACAAGAGCATCCATGTGCATAAGTTATTCCACCTGATGCAAATTTGGATACGGACGATGACGACTATGCAAATCTAGTTACTTGGGTTATGCTTCATTCTAGGTGTGGAAACTACTGTTTGCGAGTACATAGAACAACCAAACAATTGACATGTCACTTTAAATATCCGTTTGACGTGCTTCCACGATCTAAAATTGTAGAAGATCCTCCAAATAGTAAAATCTTTCGATTTATTTCAAAACGCAATGATCCTCTAATCTGCTTACATAATAGAAAAGTACTTCAGATTTGGCGTGCTAATATTGATTGGTCTCCTGTGTTATCTGTGTATGCTGTGGTAAATTATATTGGAAAATATGCAGCAAAATCTGAACCAGTTTCGAGGAGCTTTACAGACACATTCAGAACAATAGTTGAAAATAACCATCGACCTTGTCAAACATCAACTTCCGTCATCAAGAAACTACTTCTCAAGAGTGTATCCGAACGAGACATTTCTACACAAGAGGTATGCCATCTTCTCATGTCTTACCTTCTAGTAAATTCATCTAGAACAATAATGCAATTTAACGTAACTGAAAAAAACATGTTATCAACAATAATTCGACGTCGAAATACAAAAATAGATGAAGATATCGTTGATTCGGAACCAAATTTTATTACAAGGTATATATGTCGACCAAGCGAACTTGGAAACCTTTCACTACTTGATATGGCAAAAAACTTCCGTTACTATAATGAAGGGTGGCATAAGTTTCGAAAAGAGGCAATTGTACGAATAGTACCAGATCTAAGTATATAACGATGCGACTTTTCGACGCTCGAAAACCGACATCAATACGTCCACTGTATCAACTGCCGAGCAATCGAATGCCGGAAAACCGTACCGTTATGGTTTAAGAAGAAGAAAACGATAGAACAGAACAAAAAGAAACAACAGAACAATATCAGAATCTCACAATCGCAGCGGAACAACATATAATAGATAAATGAATAATCTTTAACAAAGAACTATATCAGTTATTACATTACATCACATCACATTACATTACATCATCAGAGTGTACAACAACAAAACAGCGGAATAGAAATACTATATACTAGTGAATACACCATGCCATCCAGCTTGCCTCCAGCAACTCCTGAATTCCAGAATATCCTGATAAACCTGACTCTTGATTGCCCGTGTGGAAATTGGTGGGCACCCAGAGTTTAGGAAGGAAACAATAAACTCCGAGTCAGTCATGTGACTGGTGTGAGAACTAAAACAGTTTATTTTTAAAACAAAGTACAGGATAATTTTAAAATAGATTCTTAATGCTTTTTAGAAAATGAGACTACCATAAGGCCTCCCGCACACACACATAATGCAAACGCAGAATCGGAGGAGATTTCTCCTTATGATAGTCAAAGATGCTTGATACGCATTAAAAAGAAACATTTGATATTATTACTAGTGCATAGTGTAGAAAACATCATTTCGAAAGTAAAGATATAAATCTTAGCCAACATACGACCATTATCGTATGCCTACTATAGCTACCATCTAAACAGTGGTGACCACCATAAGTAAATGGCAGGTTCTACAACTAAAACCGTACAATGTGTGCATCGAAGTTTGGATTTCCAACAAATGGTCAGGCCAAGGAACTTCCCATTGCCACATGGGTACGCCTCTGGAAAGACGACCCAAGAACCTAACCGGATCTCTACCAACACAAGGCCAGGTTACCTTTCAAACTAGGTAACTACTGACACAAATATGTCATTCCCCGATCGTAACCGATCTATATCCGAGGATCCTCGATTCCAACAACCACAAAGTAATAAATTTGCAGCAACAACACAGGTTAAATATATGGGCTCCATACCATGATACCACCCATGATACCACATCTATCCAGAAGGAATGACATACACTAAAGGGGCGCTAACCCCTAATAACCTTGCTGCATCCTTCCTGTTTTGACCATTTCTGGGGTGTGAGTTCCGACGAAGTCTCGTCCACAAAGCCACGCTTTATACAAAAGCTGTGCTTTGATCATCAAATGCTCAACAGCACTTCGTATGCCACATTACCAATTTGGGAATGTATCACTAGTAACCATCAACTACATAACCTCTGAGCTCGTACGTCTCAGAGAAGGGTGTTAAGCTAAGAGAATAAATTCTCCGCCACCAACAGAAATATATTTGAAAGAAACCAGCTTTACATCTAAATTGTAATGTCAGACACACAATCCATACAAGTCCATTCCGGGATCGAACGGAACCGAAGGCACTTCCAAAGAAGCCCTTGCAATCCGGATATTCACTAATCACGTCCGGACTTCCCGTCACTAAGGGTGATAAAACCTCTATATCGGAGATCAGCCGATGCAGAGTCATTCGACGGTAATCCTTCCGTTTTCAAAAATATCCGGTCTTCAACACCGGTCATCTAATGCAATCCATAATGACGTATCACATATTCGGAATGGGTTATACGACCCCAAGGTCCTTTCCCGGCTAACCCGAATAGTGAGCGCTTATTTTGAAAATAAGTGTGGCATTCAAATTCAAGCAAATCACAACAAATACCTATTTAAAGGTAAATATTGATAGTCGGTTATTTAACTACCAATAGGTATGCTTAACATCACCAGATTCCAAATAATTTTCCAAATTATTTATTTTTCAAAAATATCTTTACTAGATATATAATTTCCACACTTCAACATTTGAAAACAATTTTCGAACCACTTTTCACCTTTACCACTTTTGAAAACAAATTTCAATCATTTTCCTTACGCGGAAATACTTTCATTTCCAAATGGTTCATTTAAACCAATTAAATAAATCCTTACCGATTTACTTTATATTTACGTTCCAAATCCGTAAATTTATTCCCACACTTCAAAAATAAATCAACGTTTATTTTTAAACAAATTTCCCTTTCTTTTATAAATTCCATAGTGAATTTATATATCACAATATGTCTATGAATATACGATTTCCAAATCGATTTCTAATATTCTTTTTCAATTTATCTTCAAAAGATAAAATCTCAAAATATTCACTTCATATTGGAAAACATTTCCATACTTATTTAATAATAAGAAATTCACAAATCTATTTATTTTCAACACTTGGAAAATATTCAATATACTTAAATCGAAATTAAGTATATATTTCATTCTTTAAGGAAAACGTGCGCTTGAACACATTTATTTGAGTCAAAACGAATGTTACGTAAAACATCGTTACGACGACCCAAAATCACTAGTATAGGGATTCGAAATTAAGATAGATATATAAATCCCAATACTATATAAAACATTTCCTTTCAGAAATCATTTACTATAACAACAGTGTTATAGTCCACCATTTCCTTATTTCTCGAAAATGTCTATTTCAACAATGAATGTTGAAATCTATGTGTTCGATACTTAATGCATTTTAAAACATCTTTAAATCGTCTTAAATTCTATTTAAAACATCACTTCCCCAAAACATATCCATTTTATTTCATAATATATTCACTATCCAAAATCGTGAATATAATTCCCAACCAAACTCTTATTATTACAACATTTAACTTTAAGGATAATTCGCTGTCCAAAATCACGAATATATCTCCTTTAATAACTTTTATGTTTGATTTATCAAATTCGATTGATTTCGAATTTACAAACAATGTTTATAAATCCCATTTCTATTTATAAAACTTCAATTTATAAATCTCCTTTAATATCCAATACAATTTATATAACTCAATCATATACCAGAAGTCCATATTATAAGTTAAGAACTTATAATCCATTTATTTACAAAAATCGTTCTTTTAAAACTTCACAAATTATAAATCTTATTACTTATAAGATTTTATTTATAACCTTATTTTCAACATTAACAGAACTCCCTTTAGAATTCCATTATTTCGATTTATAAAATATATATTTTATAAATCTCATATATAAACCATTTATCTTTATTCAAAAATCTCAATTAAAATGTCAAATCCGATTTATAAGTTAATTACTCATAGATCTTTTATTTTACAACATTTATTCATTTTATAACTTCACAATTTATAAGTCTATAAATTTCGTTCACTTATGAAATCCATTTTTATTTTTTTTATTTTAACACTTATAAAACTCATTTTATAATTCCAGTATTCTTAATTTATAAAATACCAATTTGATAAGTCTTTTATGTAAATCGTTTATTATAATTCAAAAATCCCAATTTAAACCATTTTATAAATTAATCAACTATTTATTTCAAAAATCACATTTCAGTTATATTT
The DNA here is from genome assembly GCA_030765085.1 of Allium cepa. Taxonomy (NCBI): domain Eukaryota; kingdom Viridiplantae; phylum Streptophyta; class Magnoliopsida; order Asparagales; family Amaryllidaceae; genus Allium; species Allium cepa. The sequence continues at coordinate 457,330,635 of CM060939.1, read as the reverse complement.
CTCAAAAATCATCATTTTTATAACTTTAAAATTTTAACGTTTATTTTATTCAAGATGAATCAATTTAATGTTTTAATAAAACGTATAATTTCAAAAAATCACTTAAAAAATCCCTTAAAAGTCAAAATCGTTATTTTTAAACTTGAAAAATGGATCCGATGATGCAACAACACCAAATAGTCAACCACGACAACAAAGACATCATATATCAATATGATAATCAACAAATATCACAATATCTGCAAATAAATCAATATAGTTGAGGAATCCAGTTGGATCCCTCCAACCTATTTCCCTGCATCCAAAGATGTTAGCACAGTATCAATTCCATTCCAATATGGAATATCGCGGTATATGGGATTCATAAAATATTATCCGCTATTATGCGACGCAATAGGGTCTCATCCGCTATATAATGCGTGAAATCAACTCCAAGTACATAAATAATACCAATTTCACTTCAATGTGAAATATTCGCGGTATATGTTTTTCATAAATAACCTCCGCTTAATAACGGCGTATAATGTCTATTTACATTCAACAGATAATAATCAATATTCAATCATCCAATCAACAATTTTAAATTTAACTATTTAAAATTTAAATCGAAACAATTCGATTGAGCGAGAAGTTCTCACATTGCTTTCAATTCCGTTTTCAGCTTTTATTTCGAATAAAATTAAACACGCGTTTAATTTTACCCAAAATTCAAACTACCTCCAAACGACTCTCATCCAGTTCCATTGCGTAGTGCTCGTCAAAACGAAGCCAACGCAATTCGCTTCGTCGAAATCCGACCTCGTATGAAAAAGTTACGCTAGTTTAAAGTTTACACGAATTATAATATAATTAATTTACAATTTTCTTTTTTTTTAAATTTTCAACCTAAATCATATCAGAGCCGTTGCTTCCAAGGTCAACAGATCCTGGCCGTCGTTTTTTTCCACCTTCTTCCTCGTTCAAATCCGTGACCTCAAAACCCATAGCCGCCATTTTAATTCAAATTATCGTGGCCACCACGATCATCGAGAAGTCGATCAGCTAGCGCCAAATGGAAGCCCCCATCGAATGCTACCCACGGTTGGAGCATCATGGAGCTCGGCCCTGTCTTTGGCCTCGAGAAACATGCACGACCTGATGTGAACGCGGCCTTCCTGACGACGCCGTGGTGCTCCAAATTCGATCTCCATCGTTGATCTTCAAGATCTCGATGCCCTCTACAAGTTTGCAGTTGACAACTTTGGCTAAGTGTTTACGGATAGGAAGGAAAAGAGGGAAGAAAATTGAGCATTTCTGGCCATTGAAATGTAAGTGGCGGCTGGAGTTAGAAATTAGGGTTTTGGGTTTTCTTGTTTGCAAATTGAAGTTATGAAGTCCTTATATAGAAAATTTCCAAAAACACTATTCATTCGAAATTTTTCGAACTCCAAACGAAGCGTGTCGGTTGGCGTTTCTAAAGTTTACCCCATGTTCTGAACACAATGGAACATGTTTCGGAGGCTAATTCGATCATCTGTGCGAGTTACGGCAATAAATGATTGATTTTAAATCAAATCGATTAAACCAAATTTCTATGCGTTTTGGCTTGCCCCGGACAAACCGTAAATCCGATTGACACGAAATTTGAAACCTTACAATAATATCACATTACGGATCCGATGAAACTAGTTTCGTCGAAATCCGAGACTGTTTGAAAAATGACTATTTTAATTCGTCAATTAAATATTAAAATATTCAATTTTCATAATTTAACTTTTAATTCGATTTTAAAAGTTCTATAACATCATTATTACTCCAATATGATATAATAAAAATTTTCAAATCATTGTTAATCATATTTAACCAAATTTTCAATTATTTCTGTAATTTCAACTATTAAATTATCGATTTAATTATCCAATTAAATCCAGATATTCGAAAAATAAATTATTCGACTGTTTAGTTTCACTTATTAATATTTAAAATCAATTAAATATACAAATTTTAATTAACAAAATTCTGGGTCATTACAAAGTACCAATATTCCTCCATTCGGTGAAAAGTGGGAATTTTATTGCGAACAACAGGTAATGCAACTTCTCTGTTTTTTAGTAGACAAAATTTTACAAATATTAATGATAAACTTTGATAATTAAAAACTACGTTGATTTAAATTATATTTAAAATATGAAATTATAAGTAAACTTGTTTTTAATATGAATACAAGTACTACTACGCCATCACTATAGAAATCTTAATGAAGCAAAAGGAAACTACGATGCTTGGTCTGAGAGATATGTTAATTTAGGTTTGATTCAACATCAATCACTCCCAGATGCTATAGAAGATGATTTCGAAGAAGATAGTATAAACAATGATGTAGAAGAAAATCAAAAAGAAGAATGGATGATAGCAGCCGCGATGGGTCCAATGTTTGTTTCAGGAGAGGAAACATAAATGGGCTTAAGAGAATTCGATACTTTGCATAATTGGAATGAAGCACTTCAGAGATACCCTAATACAGATATTGAACGTAATTTTATCCATACCAATTTACGTTCAATTATGGAACATGAAAGTGAGACCATAAACAGTTCAACTGTTGTTCCTTTTGAGAGCTTGTCTACAGAACAGAGGATTGCACATAATGTGATATTTAAAGCAATATCTAAAGGAAAATAAATTCGAATGATTATTTGAGGTGGTGCTGGTACAGGAAAATCAACGCTTGTAAATGTCATTGTTCGAACAATTGTTACTCATTTTGGAACCAGCAAAGCAGTTCGCATTATGGCTCCAGCTGCAGTGGCTGCATTTAATATAGGTGGTAGCACAATTCATCATGAACTTCTAATATCCCCGGAAAGAAATCATCATACAAAGAACTCTCATTAGAGCAATGTCATCCTATGCAAGATGAATTTAAAAATACAAAGTTGATTATAGTAGATGAATATAGTATGCTTGGTAGAACAATGATGGAAAATATTGATTTACGGCGTCATGATATTTATTCAATAAATGACTTATTCGGTAGCATTTCGATTGTCTTAGTTGGTGATATGCGACAACTATCTCCTGTTTGTGATAGTTCGTTATACTTGAAAAGTGGTAATCTCTTACAACAGCGTGGTGGACTTGCATATATGAGTTTTGATAAGTATGTAACACTATCATATATATTCCGTCAAGTTGGAGATAAGCAAGCACCTTTAAGAGGAGCTTTAGAAAGACTGAGTAGAGATGCATCTACTTTAGATGATTGGAAACTTTTCAAAACCAAAGATTGGTCAATTTTATCGAACAAAGAGAAGGAAACCTTTAAGAATGCTCTTTGTCTTTTTCCAACAAGAAATGCTGCTAATGAACATAACAAAAACCGTTTGATTCAACTTGGAAAACCTATTGCACGCATTCCTTCTTTCAATAATTGTGAAGCAGCATCTAATGCTTCGGTTGATGATGAAAAATGTTTAGAACGATGTATTTATTTTTGTGTAGGTGCTCGAGTGATGTTACGATCTAATTTTTCAGTGCAAAACTGATTGGTTAAGGGTGCAATGGGTACTCTTATGGATATTGTATATTCACAGTCATCAAGTTCTCCTAACGATCTACCGCTAGCGGTCGTAGTCGACTTTGATAAATACCGTGGTACTCTATTTCATGAGGGAACAAATATTATTTCAGTAACTCCGTAAATAGTAAATTGGAAAACTTCATCTGGTACAACATGTATGAGAACTCAGTTACCTTTAGTTCTATGTTGGGGAATAACAATACATAAAAGTCAAGGAATGACACTTGATCAAGCAATCATTAATATCGGCGATCGAGAAAGTCTTGCTTTAATGTTTGTTGCGTTATCAAGAACTAGAAAATTAAAGGATCTTGCTTTCAATTCTATGTTTACTTTTGAAAGACTTGCACAGATTAGAAGATCCAAAGGCCTGCCTTCTAGATTATTAGAGGATAAACGTTTAACTGCAATGTCTGTTGAATAAATGGTAAGTAAAAACAACTATTATTAGTTTCAAAATTTCAAATACATTTTTTATTTTATGGTAAATTAGCACTTAATGAAACTTTAAAAGAAATTAATGCTTATATTTATGTTTTATTGTAAATTAAAATGTTCGATATGATATTATAAGTGTTTGATATTTATACACAAGGTTTCAGCCTTGTAAATAGTGAATACACTAAAATGCACCTGATGGTCTAACATTTCGTTTAATATTTATTATAATCAGTTATCATGGTTTCCTACTTATGACAGCCATTGCAATCGTAAGCACATGGTCTGTAAAAGGTTATAAGGGAGGAATTCATGGCTAGACAAATTGAACAAATATTTCAAACTGCCATTCAGGTTAAACCAACAGCCCAGATCTCTACCGCCCACCACCAGGCGCATCAAAACACCTATCGACATCAGTATGTCTCCACAGCCGGCCATCTCCCTATCGACATCGGTACATCTATATCAGGTTTGAAATTTTAGGTGGTAATCTCAAACATAGTGAAACCGTATGACTTTTGAATCAGTTAAATTAACCTTCTTAGGAAGAATTTAAATGAATTAGTGAAATTATTAAAATTATCAAATTTGCTGTATTTGTATGGGCTGTTTGCTTTAGTTACGAGCTCAATCTCAAAAGTAATTTGGGTGATTATTTAGTTAGTACAAGTAAATGATGACATTTCAATGCTAAAGTTTGCTTGACTTTATGCTCTTTATTTTTTTAATCTTCTTAGGAAGGATATATATATATATATATATATATATATATATATATATATATAAATGAGAGAAAGCAAATTATTATAAATTAGATGTTATGGACAGAAATAACCATACAATATACCAAATTTAACAAAATGTTGAATAAGCAGAAAAAAAACACAGCATACTAAAACTATGTAAAGAAGATTGTCATTTTATGAAGGCTTTTATGAAGCTTCAGTGTGACATACAAATTTCACTTACCTCATTATAGGCGACTCACTAGCTGCACTGGCATGTGGAGCAGGCGGAGGCTCTTTAGTAAATGCAGGTGTTCTAGTTCCGACTCCTACACATGCAAAAAGAGACCATATATGGCTGAAAGAATGGAATAAAGACCGGGAAATAAATGAACAAATGCATTGTCTTTTGAATAGAATGCTCCTTCAGATATTCCGAATGCACAAGTAATGAGACAAATAGTAAAAGGAAACATAGAAGATTACAGGCCTGATCTTTTTAAAGCTTGGTATCAATTTTGACCAAGAATATAAAGATACAGGAAGATGTTTAGCATGTGGAAATTGCATATCATGATGTCCTTATAACGCAAAGAACACTACTGACAAAAATTATTTGGCTTCAGTAATTCAGGTATGGGAATATACATGCAATAAAATGTACTATTGTCCACATATGTTATTAGACAGGAAACTGTTGATAACAAAAATAAACATGGACTACCCCCCGAAAATTTCAGTTGCAGCTTAAGGGTATATTTTGTATTTTGTATGTTATATAACATAGGTAAATCCATGCATTTTAATACATATATTGATATAGCATGTATATTAACTCAATTTGTATACTTTCTAGATTTCCTTTAAGACATTATATGGCTTAATTACAGGATGGATGTGTGGTTAAAACTGAACGTAAAGTACTCTATGCATACACTACTTACACAATATTGTGCATATTCTAGTTGATTTGCATGATGATATTGTGGCTTCCACAGTTTGTGTAGGTTGAATGTGTCAAGGCGTCTTAGAGTTTGAATAGCAAGCAAGAGATAGCTGGAACAGCCATCAAGGTTATCGCATCACACTACTTGTTGTTAAATTAAAAACAATCAACAACTCATTGTCAGCTCTTGGAAATGTAATTAATGCTCTTACCTCAGGCAAGGAAACTAAATATTGTTAAATTTAAAATGAAAGTTGTATCCTATGTATTATCATGGTATGTCATTGGGTAAAAAGATTCATATACCCTATCATAGCTCTAAGATTACCCGCATTCTTGAAGATGCACTGGTCAGAATGTTATCTTTGATTTATTCCTATAAACTATTATTTTGATTACCTAGGTCTTCAGTATATGTCTGTTATCATCTCAGCAAATTAATCTCCTACTTGTTTAACTTTTTGAACCAATTTGCATTTCCTTGGTAAAGCTTAGGCCGCTAAGCAATTTTCCTTCATTGATTATTAGTTTTATGCAACAGGGAGGAAATTCCAAAACAGCTTTGCTTTGCTGCTGCTCTCCCAATTCTTCAAATGCTTTAGAGAGCTTGTCGACACTCCGTTTTGGCACTAGGCATGTTTCTTACTATGAGTATATATACAAGAATAGATGTAATTTTGGTAAAATTTGCAGGGCAAAGCTGATAAAGCCACCTCGACTGGATGAAGTGCAGGAATTGTTTCCTGAAAAAGTATCTGGAGAAGTCTCGCTGGTATTTTTTCTTGACATCTTCTTAATATTCCCTTATCTACCAACATGCTTTCATCGATTTTAAATAAGGTTGATCTTAAAGGACGACGAAAGTTCATGGACTGATACAAGCACCCCTATTCAGAAAACCAGTCTTTGCACTCAGTTGGCAGTTCAGCAGGTTAATGATTTGCACTGCATTTTCTTCAAAAACTAAAGTACTTATTACATCACCAACAAAATTCTCAGCTAATGTTTGTTTTCATCAACCAGATTCCTCCAACTGCATATCATTGCTCCGGATGATCAAAGAGATCAATAACGAGGTACTGAAGCCACCTGGTTTTCCGAATTCATATGCATTATGTTATACACTATAAACTTCATGCATTATCCTTTTCTCATTATGCAGCTGAAACAGATGAATGGGTCGCAAAATGCAATACATCTGAATTGGGAGAACGTTCTCAAGGATCAGAGAACAGCATTCAGATTGCGACAGATTAATAATATCTTGCCGTCTTTGGTTTGCATTTTTTCAATTCTCTATACCGTAGCGCTTATTTCACTGCGCTAATAGAATTCCCATTGAATTTTGACAATACTGTTTAGTGAAATAATTTTCTTGAAGTTGGCACACTTATGGAAATTTTCATTGAAGCGTTAACTGTAAGATACACAGATATACTATGCTTACTTAATTACTTACAAATTTGCTTCTACCCGAATCAATTTTGTGTATTTTATGCGTGTAAGGGACAAAAGAATGCAGGACCCCCAGAATTCTACAATTTTATTCTTAAATTCTGTTTCTTTCATATTTTTAATGATAGCAAACCCTTAGACACAACAAGCCTACAAGTCTTTCTTACTTAGTCTGTATCTTTTATGTAACATATGATGTTATATCAAAGCTTAATAATAAAAGGAGGAATATGAAAAAAAACACTCAATTTCCCTTGTTTTTATAGGCTACATTTTACTTTTACTTTTGCATATGTTTTTAGTTGGGAAATTAGAGTGCAATTTTCAAAGAATGTATTATTCACTTTTTTTTCAAAAAAATAAAATAAAAAATAAAAAAAAGAAAAGCAAAGAAATAAAAAATACTTCTAGTGGCAATCATAAAACCATTATCCAATCACACAACAAATTTCTATCCTGCGCTTTGTTCTTTCCCTTTCGTTTCATTAAAAATTTAAAACAATATATTATGACCATAGAATTTGGAATTGCAACCAAATTATACCCAAAAAAATCAAAAAATATATTGAATTTGATTATAGTCATTTAAGCCCGATTCATATAAAGTTTGCACAAAAATCGTTTTGTGTTGTTACAAATAATATCTTTTCGTATTAAATCACAACTAATATTTTTGGTAATTTTGTTTTCAAAAAAGAGATTAAATATTTTGTTTTCAAAATGTTAAAGGTTTCTATGGTTAATGTTGTTATAGAAAAATCTTTGTATGAATATTTAAGTTAGGTCCCTACTTTGGAAAAATTGAAAGTGCAATGTAAATTGCACTTTTTTGGTAGGAAACACTAGTTGATTTGCTTTTTTTTGTTTTTATTCAAAATTCTACAAAATTTGATAACATTTAAAAAATAAATTTATTTTATAAAACTATACTTAACTAATAATTAAATTTATTTATAAAATCTTTAATTTGAATTACGAATATCACAATTTATTTGATAATTTAATTATTGAATTAAATAAGTGAAGTTGAGAAAAATGTTGAATCTTGAGTTTTAAAGCCTGTTAAAAATAATTTGTAGGCTTATAGAATTTAAATTGATAACACTGAAGATAGTAAAGGTGTTGGAATTAAATTTGGAAGTGTTTTGTTCAGTTTTGAAATTTTACTGTTTAAATCGAATTTAAAAATAGCCTTCCGAGGCGCAGTCTTAGAATTCGACGAAACCAGTTCCATTGGGTCCGTAATATTGAATTATTATCGGATTTCAAATTTCGTATTGATCGGAGTTAGTGTGTGAGTATACGATATATAAACGCGCTGAAAATTTAATTGATATTAATCGAAATAAAATATACTTATAAAAGAAAAATCAAATCTAAAGTCAAATCTTCTGCTATACGCCTCCTTCCCATCTATTTCAAAGCCGAACATTTCTAGTTAATAATAAAAAAAAAAATGTGAAGATGAAATCAATGGCCACCTCCTTTGCCAGCTTCAAAATTCACAAAAAAATAAAATAAACAAACTCACTCTCGTTCGTTCAAAACTCTCCTAGATTCATCCGCTCCTCTAACCTTTCGATCGATTCGAATTCGAGCCGTTGTTTAAATCTCCTCGGCATTTAAAACAAGCTCGGTTTCTTCGGCATTTAGGGAAAAGGGTTTGTTGTGATTTGGGTTAGTGCTCAGGCGATTTGCGAACGAATGATTCTCGTGTGGGGTGGGGCGACGCTTCGCGAGGGAGTGGTGGCTCTAGTTGCGATGAGGGTTCAGCTTCGTCACCGAAGCATGAAGAGGCCGAGCTGGGTTTTGATGATGAGGTTGTGGAATCTTTGGTGTCTGGAGGAACTCGCGTGAACCACTGCAGATCGAGGAGAGAGGGTCGACAGTTTGTTTCGGTGATGATCTTCGATCTCTCTAGGTATTTATGCTTTTCATTTTTTTTTGGGATCTTCAATTTTTGACGTGAAATTGGAGCAATTAATAAAAAAAAAGAGAAATATATATATATAATAATATATATATGAATATATTTTTATTATAAACTGTTTAAAAACGGAATATATATTGCAGGGAGTATATCTGCTTTTGGTTTACGATTTAATTCTAACAGTAATATATATATGTGAAGATACGATTTTTGAAGATGGAAATTTTAAAATAGAAATATTTATGATATACTTATACACATTTTTACTGTACGAGTTATTTTAAAATGATAGATTTGGTGAATAGTTTGCGTACTTAGATTATTTTCGATACTAAAGGATTTTATAAAAAGGATCAGATTCAAATTTCAATTATTGGATTAAATAAAATTATCAAATGCAAATTAATTAGGTAAATGTGTTCGAATGTTAATAAACTCATCTGTGTTTATTCAAGGTCAAATATCGAAAACTCAAGTCAAGATTGGATCAGACCGTAAATGAAAAATCAAAGGTGAGTTAATCTCACTCAGTTGAACTTTTAATTTAAATTTAACTGATTAAATTTAAATAATTGGTTGAATGGTTGGCTTGATTTATATGCTATAGTATAATATATACTACATCTTGGAATGTTTGATTTCTCGCATTTATATAGTGGATGATATTATATTTAATCCCATATACCGCGATATTCCACCTCGAAGTGGAATTGGTATTTTATGTTGTGCTAACATCTGTGGATGTAGGAAAACAGGTTGGAGGGATCCAACTGAATTCCTCAAAATATTTAATTTTGTTTAAATATTCTGTGATATGATTTTGATATCCTGTGATAAATTATATGGATAATTGGATGTTATGTCTTGATTGGGTCTATTTGGATATGCTGAGTTATCAAAGCTTTAAAATTGGATATTTGAAAAGAAATAAAGAGTTATTTTCAAGTAAAATAACTATGGAGAGTTTGAGTAAATTGTAAAATGAAATTGGAGAATAAAAGAATTTTAAAATTTCAAATAAATTAATTCTGAGTATGAAAAAAAAGAATTTGGGATTAACAAAGGAATAGCTAAAGTAATATTGTTTTGAGGAATTGAGAGTTTATAATTAAATTTAAGGATTAAATTGAATAAAAGGATAAGGAATTCTGGAAATCTGAAATTGGAATTTTCAGTTAAAGATTTTAAATCATAATTAAGAAATAATAAAAACTGAAAGTAAATGAATTTTGAAATAAAGGAAGTAAGTAAGGAAATTTATTTTCAAAGTAAAGTAAATTGGAAATCAATTGTAAAATTTACTTAAGTGTTTGGAATTGAAATTTAAAGAAAAATGGGGTTTTGGAATCTGTGAACTGGGTTTATAAAACGAATAAAATATCAGTAGATATTTGAAAATATTAATTCAAGATGGAAATTTATAAAGGGATGTGAATTTGTTTAAAAATAAATGGTGATTATTTTTAAAAGATGTGAAGCAAGGGTATTTCCCTGGATAGCCAAGTACGGTTTACAAGCAATTTTAATATAAGGTAAAAGTTTTTAATAACTGTTTTAAAAAGCATGTTTAGAAATTTGTTACCTCTACATGTTTAACTTCTAAAGCAAATGTTTTCAAAACTATTATTGTGGTTTATATTTTATAAAGTGGCTTTATTTAAAGTATTCTTAAGTATACATTTTTAACAAAGTATTAAAGTAGTATTATTTTAATATTATAAAGTATATTTTATAATAAAGTGATTTAAAATTATTTAAAATCTAAAGTATTTTATACTTGGCATTTCAGTGGAAATAAATAATTGCAAAAAGTATGCTGTGAGAGGAAAAATGGTTTGAAACTGTTTTCAAAAGGGGTTGAAATTGGAAATTTGTCTTGTGAAGATATTTTGAGATTAATAAATAATTTGGGAAACTTATTTATTGGATGATGGTTGTTTGTGAATATTAATTGATAGTTAAATCACCGACTATCAATATTGGCCAAATGCGCTGATCGTTTCGAAGAGACCGGGATCGAGATTAATTTCTCGAAAACCACTTCGATCCGGTTTGTACGTTTCGTGTGAAGCAAGTTTGGATGCGAAGATGGAGCAGTGAAGTGCAAGGGCTAGTCGGTACTAATCCTGAGGATATTTCCAAAATGGATGTAGTAGGAGTAGTGCCTTCGGTTCCGTTCGAACCCGGGACGGACTTGTATGGATGAATGCTTGCGAAACATCGTCAGGTGGATGATGGGCATTCTAAGGGATATGTTCTAAAAAGGTAACGCTTAGCCTCAAGCCTCATCAAATGGGAATGGCTGAAAATCAGGTGTTATGCAGCAAGGCTTCGTGGGTAGCCCCCACTGGAGGGTGAGGTCATCCCTGTCTAGATGTCCCTATTATTTCGGCTTAGTGGGCGGTTGCTGATCTCAATCGCGGGGTGATCTTGCTCGGGACTGTCCAGTAAGGGATGGTTCCGGTCTTGTGTTGCAGGGGAGTTAGGGTGGCTCCTCGGTACGCTGATCTAGACCAGGTACTATGACTGGTGGTACCCCAGTGCCTAGCCATTAATTGGAATCCATTTTCCCTACGCGCCCGTACGGTTTTCATTGTGCCCAACTATTGCTGAAACGTGAGATGCAAGCATTTCAACTAGATTCTCTTTTACTTTCTATAGACACTATTATAATATCAGAGGATTTTAATAAAAATGTTTTAGCTATCGTAAGGTAAAAACCCGACATGTTTATTTGTGGCGTGGTCTTACAAGATGCTTTTGTTTTCAAAGAATTTTTGAAACTTTAATAATAAAATTGGGTGTGATTTTCTCACGCTGGTATTCCAGACTGACTCAGGTGTTATTTAACTATAATGCTCGGGTCAGACTGAGTATTATAGGATACAGGAGTTGCTATGGAGCTCAGGAGACGAGCTGGATGTCGATACGTACTTCCGTATTTGTTTATATATATATTCCGCTGTGTTGAGTTGTTGTGTATCCATTTGTATGATATTGATGTTGAGCTGTGATTGATGTACTCTGATGATGTAATATATAAACAGATATATTTGATTTTGAGTAAAGATAATTTATTATCTATTATATTTTAATTCGCTGCGATGGTTAGATTCTGATGTTGTTTTGTATTCTCTTCTTCTACCTCTTCTTCTTTAACCCAAATGGTTCGTATTTCTGTGCAACTTGAGTTGATTGTTGTAGAATTGTGTTGACTCAAGGGGTAAAGATTTGCGGGTCGTTACACTTGGTATCAGAGCTTAGGTTGGCGACAACCTAGGCTTTGGTGGGAATTACTCATTGAAATAGAGTCAATAGTACTCTAAAATGAGTTTGAGCGTATTAATAGACATGAGCGCGTATTTGTTAGTGAATATAAAATGATTTTATATTGTGTTGATTGGTTTATTGAGTAGATTCTGGATTCTGGTCAATACGAGTAATTAACGTTATTGATAGAGATCTCTAAACTCTTGAATAGAACAATTCGACACAGTATTGTTTTAAAGTAGGGTAAATGAAATAATTTTACCCAAATTATTTTTGTATATAAAAGAAATAATTTTTGTAAATTATTATAGTATTTGGATGCTTGGTTGTTGGAGAATGATAATAATAAATTATTAACACTCTTGTGTAGAAATTGAATAAGAAAATTGGAACTTATAACCAAAGTTGAAGAATAAATTTATATAACAAAATGGAATTTGTAATATAGTTTATGAATGTATATTATAAATTGAAATAAACTTCATATATAAATGAGATTTGTAAAAGTAGACTGTAAAGGTGATTATAATCATGGAATAGAATTCCAGAGAAACATTTGAAATTGAAATGAGATAAAACTTCAGAGAATGTTTAAATATAGAATTAAAGGGATTACAATTTGGAATTTTTGGGAAAAATTTAAATTCCTTCGGATTTGAAAGTGGTTTTCAAAGGTTTGGATAAATAATAGTGGTATTATTTCAGGAATATTTTTGAATTGGAATTGAATATGGAGAGATTTGGAATTTAAAAATATTTGAAAGGGATTTTAAAGAGATAAAAGCATTTAATTCTCTTTCGATCGCTGGAAAATAATTTCGGTTATGACTGCAGCATCATCGAAGTTCATTTTCGAGTTTCTAGAAGAGAAATTGCTTCCAAGTTGTTTTAAATTGGAATTGTTTGCGAACTGGGTTTGGTTTTGAAATTCAATGGGATAATTGAATTTACTAAAGAATTTTGGATATAGTTGATTTCAAAAGTGATTTTGAATTTTGGAAAATTGTTTAAACTCTGGAATCTCATTTAAAATGTTTGTGGAATAATAAAATATATTGGCTAAGTAAAAGGTAAATGAGATTGATTGTAAATGGATAAAAGAATGGATATAAATAAGTTTGTGACTCATAATATTTGGAAGTGGAATAAATAAGTCAAAATAAATTTGTTTTCTAATTTGGGAAATAAATAAAATCCAAAACTTAAATTATAAAATAGATTGGACTCCAGTAAAATAGTTAAAGTGATTTCTGAAATAAAAATCAAATATTGGGTGTAAAATTTGAATAAACAAATTGGTAATAAATTAGTTAATGGAAATGGAAATGGAACTCGAATTGGTTAATAAAAATTTGAGTTGTGAATAAATGATAAATTTGAAAGTGAAGCTTGAGTTATTAATAGAAATTCAACTTGAAATTGTAAGTGAATTAAATTTGAATTGAAGTTGAATGGAATTGAATTAACATAGAAATGATTTGTATTGCAAATAAAAATCCAAGTAGAGGTAAATTGGAAATGGCCTTGTTATAAAATGAAAGTAATTCAGAAATAAATTATTGAATGTGAATTAGAACTCATATTGATTCAATGAAGTATACTAATTTAATTTAAACGAATGGAGCTGGCAATGAACTCAAGTTAAACAAAATAGAATTGAAATAGTAATGTTTGAGTGGTAAATAAAATTCAAGTGAATAAAAATAAAATTGAAATGGTTGCAAATGAATTAAAATGGAAAGAATTGACTATTTATTGAGTTGAAATTAAATTAAAGTGGTTACAAGCTTACGTAGTTATTTATTCACTTGCATATGGTCAAATTTCGTAAAAGTAATTGTCGTTTGACGTAAACGAGATTAAATAAATTCTATGAATTGATAGAAGTGAAATAAAACTGATTTTGAAATCAATTGAATTGAATATAAGCTCGTTTGGGTTAAATTGAATTGGATGTAAGCAATGAAATATAATCCATTGAAATGGAATGCAATGTAATTGAATTGAGTGAGATGGTTTGGGGATGGATTGAAAACATTTTAATTGGAGTCGGAACCTTATAAATATGCCTGTGGTAAGTGTTTAGTGTAAATTTCTTAGGTTACACTTGTGTTTAAGCTATTAAAATAAAGTGAAATATTAATAAGTTTTGTATATTTGTCACTTACGTGTTTAAATTGAGTGAGTACAGGTTTTTGGAAGTTGTCGACTGGTTTTGCCCACACTAAATGCTAAAATAAATAGTTGCTTGCTTTAAAATGCTAAATAAGGTACGCCCACGCAATACAAATAGGAAATATGAACTGTTTTTCTGTTTTCCGACCGTGTGGGTCGATGTATATATATTTATATCTCTTGTCAAATTGCAAAAGCTCCTCCATGTAAAGGAGACTCTGCCCAAAAATTTCGAAAATTTTGGGAGTTAGAAAATTTTTGAATTTTTTTTTTGAAAATTTTCATTAACGACAAATGATTTAAGCTAAGCAAATAGAATGTGACACTGAATATTAGAATCTATTTTAACTGTGAATGTAAAGTAAGTGGAATCGAAAGGACTAAAGAAAGTAAAGTTTGCAAATAAACATTTAGTGTGAGATTTAAATTAATTAGTAAGTGAAACTAATTCGATATTCAAAGTGGAAGTCAAATTGAATTTAAATGGAATTGTAAGGGCAAAGTGAATGGTAATGAATATAAACTTCAATGCTAAAGTGAAAATAAATGTAAGAAGTACGTAAAATATTTATATTGAACTTAAGAAGAGAATAATGAATTCTTAAGTAAATTTGGTATTGAAAGTATGCTAAGTGAATAATTGAATTAAGGTTGAAACTGATATTTGTGACTGTGGGAATTGTGAATGAGCGAATAACAATTAAAATAAATAAGAATAAAAAGGGAATTGATATAATTGGTAATCAATCGGGGCAAATATGTAGGATGTACATATATTATTTTATTCGCATAACTATTTGATCCAGATTCGAGCATAGAATTTCGAGATAATTTTATCGATCCGAGTTAGGATTTTTCACTCGATTTTCGACGGCGAACCTAGATATGGAATTTTGATTGATTCTGTAAATTCTCTATCATAGTTATGACTATGCAACGAGAATGACGGTTTCTAATCAAGAAACCAGATCTGAGTCCGCACTAGGAAGTCGGCTGGACGATACTAGTTCGGAAGTGAAATTGTGTGATCGAGTAAGCGATCGGATTTGATATTGCATACGAAAGATATAGGTACATCGTACGATTTTAAATGGAATGAACATTGAAAATTTTGGAAAGAAGTCAATAAAATGTTTTTGAATGTTGTGATTGGATATTACTGCTAAACAGGATATGCAGGTATGAGAAAGGGAAAGGAGAATTGGTTTTGATTTCAGATAATAAATTAGAATTGCCCGACTAAAAAGGTATGTGTTTAAAATTCCATATGGAATTTGATTGGGTTTTTGGATCTAGCCACTTGGCCTTTTGTTTTATTTTTGGATTTGGGAGGCCGTAGAGCCATTTTGTAGTTGTACCGAGCTAGCCGCGCAAAGGAGACGCTGGCAAAAATTTTCGGAAATTTAGAGAGTTAGAAAAATTTTGTGAAAATTTTGATAATTCAAAATTTGGTTTTAAATTTAAATTTGAATGATTGAGTATGTAATATTGTTTGAAACTATGGGAAAGTTGGGAAAGATTAGTAAAAATGGTAGTGGGTCTTTTATAAAAGATAATGGATAGGATGTTGATTAGTTTGGTTTTGGAAAATAGTAACGGGTATTGGACCATTCCTCTTAACTAGTAATTTCGGAGACGAAATTCTTTTAAGGGGGGAGGAATGTGACGACCCGGAATTTTTGAGCATTTAAAATTGGAATATTTAATTGATTTTAAATATTAGATAGAATAATTTTAATTTGAATTACGAATATCACAATTTATTTGATAATTTAATTATTGAATTAAATAAGTGAAGTTGAGAAAAATGTTGAATCTATAGTTTTAAAGCCTGTTAAAAATAATTTGTAGGCTTATAGAATTTATATCGATAACACTAAAGATAGTAAAGGTGTTGGAATTAAATTTGGAAGTGTTTTGTTCAGTTTTGAAATTTTACTGTTTAAATCGAATTTAAAAATAGCCTTCCGAGGCGCAGTCTCAGAATTCGACGAAACCAGTTCCATTGGGTCCGTAATATTGAATTATTATCGGATTTCAAATTTCGTATTGATCGGAGTTAGTGTGTGAGTGTACGATATACAAACGCGCTGAAAATTTAATTGATATTAATCGAAATAAAATATACTTATAAAAGAAAAATCAAATCTAAAGTCAAATCTTCTGCTATACGCCTCCTTCCCATCTATTTCAAAGCCGAACATTTTTTGTTAATAATAATAATAATAATAATAATCATAAAGTGAAGATGAAATCAATGGCCACCTCCTTTACCAGCTTCAAAATTTACAAAAAAATAAAATAAACAAACTCACTCTCGTTCGTTCAAAACTCTCCTAGATTCATCCGCTCCTCTAACCCTTCGATCGATTCGAATTCGAGCCGTTGTTTAAATCTCCTCGGCATTTAAAACAAGCTCGGTTTCTTCGGCATTTAGGGGAAAAGGGTTTGTTGCGATTTGGTTTAGTGCTCAGGCGATTTGCGAACGAGTGATTCTCGTGTGGGGTGGGGCGATGCTTCGCGAGGGAGTGGTGGCTCTGGTTGCGATGAGGGTTCAGCTTCATGACCGATGCTTGAAGAGGTCGAGCTGTGTTTCGATGATGAGGCTGTGGAATCTTTGGTGTTTGGAGGAACTCGCGTGAACCACTGCAGATCGAGGAGAGAGGGTCGACAGTTTGTTTTGGTGATGATCTTCGATCTCTCTAGGTATTTATGTTTTTCATTTTTTTTCTGGGATCTTCAATATTTAACGTGAAATTGGAGCAATTAATAAAAAAAAGAGAAATATATATATAATATATATATATATATATATATATATATAATATATATATATATATATATTTATTATAAACTGTTTAAAAACGGAATATATATTGCAGGGAGTATATCTGCTTTTGGTTTACGATTTAATTCTAACAGTAATATATATATGCGGAGATACGATTTTTGAAGATGGAAATGTTTAAAATAGAAATATTTATGATATACTTATACACATTTTTAGTGTACGAGTTATTTTAAAATGATAGATTTGGTGAATAATTTGCGTACTTAGATTATTTTCGATACTAAAGGATTTTATAAGAAGGATCAGATTCAAATTTCAATTATTGGATTAAATAAAATTACCAAATGCAAATTAATTAGGTAAATGTGTTCGAATGTTAATAAACTCATCTGATGTTTATTCAAGGTCAAATATCGAAAACTTGAGTCAAGATTGGATCAGACCGCAAATGAAAAATCAAATGTGAGTTAATCTCACTTAGTTGAACTTTTAATTTAAATTTAACTGATTAAATTTAAATAATTGGTTGAATGGTTGGCTTGATTTATATGCTATAGTATAGTATATTATACATCTTGGAATGTTTGATTTCCCGCATTTATATAGCGGATGAGACCCTATGCGCCGCATAATGGCGGATGATATTATATTTAATCCCATATACCACGATATTCCACCTCGAAGTGGCATTGGTATTTTATGTTGTGCTAACATCTGTGGATGCAGGGAAACAGGTTGGAGGGATCCAACTGGATTCCTCAAAATATTTAATTTTGTTTAAATATTCTGTGATATGATTTTGGTATCCTGTGATAAATTATATGGATAATTGGATGTTATGGCTTGATTGGGTCTATTTGGATATGCTGAGTTATCAAAGCTTTAAAATTGGATTTTTGAAAAGAAATAAAGAGTAATTTTCAAGTAGAATAACTATGGAGAGTTTGAGTAAATTGTAAAATGAAATTGGAGAATAAAAGAATTTTAAAATTTCAAATAAATTAATTCTGAGTATGAAAAAAAAGAATTTGGGATTAACAAAGGAATAATAAATCGTAAGCTAAAGTAATATTATTTTAAGGAATTGAGAGTTTATAATTAAATTTAAGGATTAAATTGAATTAAAGGATAAGGAATTCTGGAAATCTGAAATTGGAATTTTCAGTTAAAGATTTTAAATCATAATTAAGAAATAATAAAAACTGAAGTAAATGAATTTTGAAATAAAGGAAGTAAGTAAGGAAATTTATTTTCAAAGTAAAGTAAATTGGAAATCAATTGTAAAATTTACTTAAGTGTTTGGAATTGAAATTTAAAGAAAAATGGGGTTTTGGAATCTTTGAACTGGGCTTATAAAACGAATAAGATATCAGTGGATATTTGAAAATATAAATTCAAGATGGGAATTTATAAAGGGATGTGAATTTGTTTAAAAATATATAGTGATTATTTTTAAAGATGTGAAGCAAGGGTATTTCCCTGGATAGCCAAGTACGGTTTACAAGCAATTTTAATATAAGGTAAAAGTTTTTAATAACTGTTTTAAAAAGCATGCTTAGAAATTTGTTACCTCTACATGTTTAACTTCCAAAGCAAATGTTTTCAAAACTATTATTGTGGTTTATATTTTATAAAGTGGCTTTATTTAAGGTATTCTTAAGTATACATTTTTAACAAAGTATTAAAGTAGTATTAAATTTAATATTATAAAGTATATTTTATAATAAAGTGATTTAAAATTATTTAAAATCTAAAGTATTTTATACTTGGCGTTTCAGTGGAAATAAATAATTGCAAAAAGTATGCTGTGAGAGGAAAACTGGTTTAAACTGTTTTCAAAAGGGGTTGAAATTAGAAATTTGTCTTGTGAAGATATTTGAGATTAATAAATAATTCGGGAAAATTATTTATTGGATGATGGTTGTTTGTGAATATTAATTGATAGTTAAATCACCGACTATCAATATTGGCCAAATGCGCTGATCGTTTTGAAGAGACCGGGATCGAGATTAATTTCTCGAAAACCACTTCGATCCGGTTTGTACGTTTCGTGGGAAACAAGTTTGGGTGCGAAGATGGAGCAGTGAAGTGCAAGGGCTAGTCGCTACTAATCCTGAGGATATTTTCAAAATAGATGTAGTAGGAGTAGTGCCTTCGGTTCCGTTCGAACCTGGGACGGACTTGTATGGATGAATGCTTGCGAAACATCGTCAGGTGGACGATGGGCATTCTAAGGGATATGTTCTAAAAAGGTAACGCTTAGCCTCAAGCCTCATCAAATGAGAATGGCTGAAAATCAGGGGTTATGCAGTAAGGCTTCGTGGGTAGCCCCCACTGGAGGGTGAGGTCATCCCTGTCTAGATGTCCCTATTATTTCGGCTTAGTGGGCGGTTGCTGATCCCAACCGCGGGGTGATCTTGCTCGGGACTGTCCAGTAAGGGATGGTTCCGGTCTTGTGTTGCAGGGGAGTTAGGGTGGCTCCTCGGTACGCTGATCTAGACCAGGTATTGTGACAGGTGGTACCCCAGTGCCTAGCCATTAGTTGGAACCCATTTTCCCTACGCGTCCGTACGGTTTTGATTGTGCCCAACTATTGCTGAAACGTAAGATGCAAGCATTTCAGCTAGATTCTATTTTACTTTCTATAGACACTATTATAATATCAGAGGATTTTAATAAAAATGTTTTAGCTATCGTAAGGTAAAAACCCGACATGTTTATTTGTGGCGTGGTCTTACGAGATGCTTTTGTTTTCAAAGGATTTTTGAAACTTTAATAATAAAATTGGGTGTGATTTTCTCACGCTGATATTCCAGACTGACTCGGGTGTTATTTAACTATAATGCTCGGGTCAGACCGAGTATTATAGGATACAGGAGTTGCTGTGGAGCTCAGGAGACGAGCTGGATGTCGATACGTACTTCCGTATTTGTTTATATATATATTCCGCTGTATTGAGTTGTTGTGTATCCATTTGTATGATATTGATGTTGAGTTAATATATAAACAGATATATTTGATTTTGAGTAAAGATAATTTATTATCTATTATATTTTAATTCGCTGCGATGGTTAGATTCTGATGTTGTTTTGTATTCTCTTCTTCTACCTCTTCTTCTTTAACCCAAATGGTTCGTATTTCTGTGCAACTTGAGTTGATTGTTGTAGAATTGTGTTGACTCAAGGGATACGGATTTGCGGGTCGTTACACATATTGATTGACATAATAAATTTTTTACAACTACATTGAAAATAAGCATCTACTATTCAAAACCCACCCCTTGATGTAAAGTTATCATGAACACCATATGTCCGATGATAAAATGGGAGGTGTATGTATATATAAATGTTAAATTAACACACACACATAACATATATACATTCATAAATACATACATGTGTGTAGCCCTTTTTTTTAGCCCCTAAATTTAAACCATTTAATTTTAACCACTAGATTATATTTAATTAATAGTATGATGTGCTAAAAGAGAGAGAACAACCTATATTTAAATACAAATTTCAACCACAAGTTTATATTTAATCAATAGTATGGTGTGCTAAGAGAGAGAAACAATGAATAGTTAAATACAAACTTATGGGTGAAATTAGTAAGTTGAGTTTGAGTGTTAAGTGAAGGGAGGTGTTGATTCTATATGTTAAGAACAAGCACTATGTATGTATATTACACACATATAAATAACTACATGTATTTCACTATTTATAGATCTAAACAACTATTATTAGTTTCAAAATTTCAAATACATTTTTTCTTTTATGGTAATTTGCAATTAATGAAACTTTAAATAAAATTAATGCTTATATTTATGTTTTATTTTAAATTAAAATGTTTGATCGGATATTATAAGTGTTTGATATTTATACACAAGGTTTCAGCCTTGTAAATAGTGAATACACTAAAATGCACCTGATGGTCTAACATTTCTGTTAATATTTATTGTAATCAGTTATCATGGTTTCCTACTTATGACAGCCATTGCAATCGTAAGCATGTGGTCAGTAAAAGGTTATAAGGGAGGAATTCATGGCTAGACAAACTGAACAAATATTTCAAACTGCAATTCAGGTTAAACCAACAGCCTAGATCTTCACCGCCCACCACCAGGCGCATAAAACACCTATCGACATCAGTACGTTTCCACAGCCGGCCATCTCCCGATCGACATCGGTACATCTATATCGGGTATGGAATTTTAGGTGGTAATCTCAAACATAGTGAAACCGTATGACTTTTGAATCGGTTAAATTAACCTTCTTAGGAAGAATTTAAATGAATTAGTGAAATTATTAAAATTATCAAATTTGTTGTATTTCTATGGGCTGTTTGCTTTAGTTACGAGCTCAATCTCAAAAGTAATTTGAGTGATTATTTAGTTAGTACAAGTAAATGATGACGTTTCAATGCTAAAGTTTGCTTGATTTTATGCTCTTTATTTTTTTAATCTACTTAGGAAGGATATATATAAATGAGAGAAAGCAAATTATTATAAATTAGATGTTATTGAAAGAAATAACCATACACTATACCAAATTCAACAAAAGGATGATCTATTAAACCCATATTGAAAAACACAGCATACTGAAACCATGTAAAGAAGATTGCCATTTTATGAAGGCTTTTATGAAGCTTCAGTGTGACATACAAATTTCACTTACCTCATTATAGGTGACTCACTAGCTGCACTGGCATGTGGAGCAGGCGAAGGTTCTTTAGTAAATGCAGATGTTCTAGTTCCGACTCCTACACATGCAAAAAGAGACCATAGATGGCTGAAAGAATGGAATAAAGACTGGGAAATAAATGAACAAATGCAATGTCTTTTGAATAAGATGCTCCTTTAGATATTCCGAATGCACAAGCAATGAGACAAACAGTAAAAGGAAATATAGAAGATTACAGGCCTGATCTTTTTAAAGCTCGGTATCAATTTTGACCAAGAATTTTGTTATGATCCCCATTTTTGAATTAAATTTAAATTAGTAATTGATGCAAATTTTGGGATAAAATTTTGAAAATTAATTTGAATTTTTCAAAATAAATAAAATAAGTGTTGATTTGTATATATATATAGATAAGATTGTAAATTCTTTTGAGTTTAAGAATTCAAAATAATAATAAATGCTTTAGAATTATTTGAATTTAAATATATATGTATACATACATATATATGAGTAGATTTGAGTTTGACTTTAAATTTGAGTTTGAACTTGTATTTGAAATAAAATACATATGTTAATATAAAAGGAAATGTTTTGTAAAAAATTATGCTAAGAGGGATTTGAACATAAGTCTATAAAATTAATTTAAGTTAAGGATCTAAACATAATTTTTATGAAGTTTAACAACTGTAACCATTTTAAATTTTATTAAGACAAGTGTTAACAAATGAATAACAAGTGGTAATCTTAAATCCTTAAAACTTTAAAATATAAATATCAAAGAAGTTAAACCAGGTTACATTTTTTCTTCTCTTTCAAAAGTAAAAATAAAAATAAAAATAAACTGAGAAATAAAAATCTAAAACCAAAAAACAAAAGTTTCAAAAGCAAATCTGAGAAGAAAACAAATCAGAAAATTTTCCAAAGCAAACTCAATATCAAGATTCCTCAGTAGTAAAGAATTAAACCTGAAAGAAGAAAATTTTCAAAACCTGGAAGTGTCAGAAGCCTGTAGCAAAGTTTCAGATCAATTTAAAACTGAATCAAAACGTTAGGAGCAACTCAACAAAATTCATCAATCAAAATCATCAAGTTTTAGTTGCTCAAAGATCAACAACTAATTCTTAGTTTACAAATTTACTTCAAGCCCGTTCTTCTCTATTTCTTCTTGATCAAGGTGAGTAAAAAAATCTTAAAAACAGTTTTAAACTTGGATTTCACTGTGATATCTGAATATAAATTATGTTGCTTGCCTGAAATTTTGGATTAAAATGAATGCATGTTTATGTATGAATATTGAATGCCTGAGTGAATGCCTGTGAGAAAATATTTTTTTAAACAGATTTGAACCTGTGATTAAACATAGATATTTGTGATGATTTATGCAGTAGTGTAGTTGCAAATGTTTTGTGAAGATGATTGCATGTATGTACATAAAGATGATATGCCTGTAGAGTGACTGTATTTTTATGTATGAGTATGCTCTCTGTAGTTTACAGGTATGGATCACTCAGTAAATTCAAAATCTCAACTTACAATCAATCTTAAGTCTTGATTTATAAATTAAAGATGATTGAATTTATGTAATATTATTATTAAAAATAATCACTGGAATTTATATTTAAAATTTGTCTCAAAATTTTGTAAATAATAGTAATATATATAATTGGGTCAAAAATCAGTGAATCCAATTTCTGTTTTGAATTACATGAATGAATTAGTAATGGAAAATCATGATTTTTAATATACATTTCGTGATTTTTAGTTTGATATTCTTTAGGAATTTTCGAGATGAACGTTTGGGGCATTTTTGGGAATTG
Source organism: Allium cepa (assembly GCA_030765085.1). Lineage (NCBI taxonomy): Eukaryota > Viridiplantae > Streptophyta > Magnoliopsida > Asparagales > Amaryllidaceae > Allium > Allium cepa. The sequence continues at coordinate 457,306,847 of CM060939.1, read as the reverse complement.
CCGATGATCGACATGGTGGAGTTGGTCGAGCTTTGGGTTAGAGGAGGCCGAAGTGTTGTCAGTCTCGGGAAAAATGGTTGAAGAATTTTTTGGTAACTGTGGTGGCCAGGGAAGATCATAATAGGGTTTCCGGTCAGTTTTATTGGTTGATGGGTTCATGAGTTTTGCTTTGACATGGAGATGACCAGGTGCGATCGTGAGTTGAAGGATGGTGGCATGGTGATGCGTGGGTGCTCTGGAAGGAATACTGGAGTTTCCAGTCGACGGCATCATCGGCGGCGAGAGTTTTGGTGGGTCGAACTTTGCTCGAGATTTCGAAAGCGGATCGAAATTTCGATTCACAGTTCTATTAGTTTGCTGGTTATTTTCGTTGGGTCATCGAAGTCGTTGGTGACGTGGTCGCAGGTTGGAGGATGGTCGGAGCGGCGTTGGGTGGCCGTGCAAGTGCACATGCACGTTTTGTGTCAGGTGAAGTTCTGGTTTAGGAACGAAGATGTGGGCTCGGGGTTTTCCTCGATTTTTCTTGCATATGACTCGAAGCTTTTTGAGGCAGGTGGAAGACTCGAGGCAGGCTCGTGATGTTTTGGTGTTCGAACTCGAGTTATGCAAGTGGTAATCTGGTTTTAGGTGATAGTAAAATATTTGTAAAAAAGGAAGTGTTCCAGGATTTTAAAACAAGAGCTTGAGTTTACAAATGTTTCAAAATTTAATGGCAAAATTTTGAATAAGGAAATCAAGTTTTCAAGAGTGTTTAATTGAATATATTTTCAATTTTAAAATGTTCAAGGTTGTTGACTTTATAAGTAATTAACTAAATTAATTTTGAATGTTAACTCTAAAAGTGTTTACAATTTAATATAGAAGATCAAAGTTTTTAAGAAATGCAAACAAGTTTTGAATAAGAATGTTTCAAGTTATAAAGTTACATTCAAAGTAATTATAAAATAATGTTTAATTAGATTTCAAATATATTTTAAATAGATAAGTTTAAAGGATATGATAATTATTTCAAAGATAAATAATTGTTTAATTTAATTAAACATGTTTGAAAACAATTTTCAAAGATTTTAAATATATTAAAAAATTAAGGGTTTGAATTGTTTTAAAGTAAAATTAAATTTCAAATATATAATTGATTTCTAAATTGGTTTAATGAAGTAAATAATTTGAGTATAATGCAAAGTTTATTCTTAATTAGCTAGATTGAAATTAATTAAAGATAGTTAATTAATAAATCAAATTAAAGGTTAATTACTTAAATGTAATTAAGAATAATTACTTGATGAAGTAATTAGTGGATGGTTAATGAATTAATTAGGGATTAAATGATTTATTAATTGGTTAATTAATTAATGTAATTAATTTTAGGTTAATTAATTAGAATTAGTCTAATTAATTAAAGATAATCACTTATGAATTAATTAAGATTGATTAATTAGTGAAGTAATGAATAGATAACTACTTAATGTAATTAAGAAAAGAGAAATTACTTATGGAAGTAATTAGTGTATAATTACTTAGGGAAGTAATTAATGGGAAATTACTTATGGAAGTAATTAAATGGAAGTGATTAAGGGTAATCACTTGATGTTATTAATTAAAGGATTAATTAATATAATTAATTTGAAAGTTAATTAAAGAAGTAATTAATTAATGAAGTAATTAGAGAATCATTAATTAATTAATTAATGAAAGTAATTAGGTGGTTAATTAATTTAAACCACACGGTTTATCCATCTTAATTAAAGATGATTGATTACTATTGAATGTTGTGTATTGGATTAATATCTTTGTTATGTGCTTGTGATGCTATGTAATATGAAATGCTTTGTGCTGAGCTGTTTTATCTGTGATGAATATACTGTTGTATGAATATGAAAATCCCTTGGCCCGTAAAACGGCATTTGAATTTCGATGCGACAGGGAGTCGGATTCCAGTTGGTTATCTGAAACCCACATCGAATCGTAATGATGAATCTTTGTGATTGATAAATTTACTTTATCTATGAATCTGTGAATGAAGATAAGCGTTATGGGTTATACCACTTATCGATATTGATACGATTGAATCTGTGAGGATTGATGTTGCACTATTGTGTAAAATCCCCTGGACTACACTATACACACACAAATATGGATTTCACGTGGAAATCGGTTAAGTCACAGATTTTTTAAAATAATTTTGAAAATTGAGTTTTTGAATCCAAATGGTTTTGGAAATGGATTGGGTTTAAAGTGAAAGGCTTTTGAAAAAGTATTTCAAGGATAAAAGTTATTTTTGAATAACTTGATTTAGTTTTGAAATTTGATTTAAATTTGAATTCAAAATTTGAAATTGAATTCTATGTTGAGAATTTATGATGTAAAAAGGTTATACAAGCTATAAATGTGTTTATATGGGTTTTAAACCATTTTAAGGGTGTTGTTTTGGGAATTAGAATTTAACCCAAAGATTTTAACTTGTATAAATGTGATCGGATTTTTTCGAGATGAAAACTATTTGTTTTCAAATAATAGAAGCTTTCATATAAGGAATGAATTTCCAATTTTTGTTGTAGAGATTTCAATTTGAAATGAAATGGGTTTCCTAGTTATGAATGAATCTTTGGAAACGGGTTTTGAAAGCTATAAGTTAAATCTTTGATTTAAAGATTGAATGAGTTAATCCAATTGAAATGGAAATTGTTTTGAAATCCGTAAATGGATCTTTGTGAAACTGGGTGAAATTTGTGAATTAAATCTTTTTGTTTAAAGATTTGTAAATGGTAATATGTTTAAAACCATTTGAAAGAAAAGTTTTTTAACCTTTCTATAAAAGAATTGAAGGGGGAATTGTTTTGAAAAAGCTATGAATGAATCTGTGTGAAAGATTGGTGAAATTTGTCTTTTTGTTTAAAGATTTTGGAAATGGTAATTTGTTTAAACAATTTGAATGAAAGGTTTTGGAAAATAATTTGTGACTTAACTGAAATCCCATATCCATATGTTTTTAATATTGCGCTCATTATTCGGTTTAGCCGGGAGAGGACCTTGTGTCATATAACCCGTTCCGAATAATGATACGACGTTATGGATTGCATTTGAAGACCGGTTGTGAATACTGGGTATTTGCAAGAACGATAGGATAACCTATCGATTGTCTCTGCACTGAATAGCTACGGTATAGAGATTTCCTAAGTGATGGGAAGTCTGATCAGGATTGTGAATACCCGGATTGCAAGGGCTTCTTCGGATGTGCCTTCGGTTCTGTTCGAACCCCGAACAGACTTGTATGGATGTGTGTCTGACGTTACACATTGAGGTGTAAAGCTGGTTTCTATCAAATACATTTCTGTTTGGTGGCGGAGATTTATTCTCTTAGCTTAACACCCTTCTCTGAGACGTACGAGCTCAAAGGTTATGTAGTTGATGGTTACTAGTGATACATTCCCAATTTGGTAATGTGGCATACGAAGTGCTGCTGATCATTTGTTGATCGAAGAATGGCTTTGTGAAAAAGCTTAGCTTTGTGGACGAGACTTCGTCGAGCCTCACAACCCGGTAATGGTCGAAACAGGAATGTTACGGCAAGGTTTTTAGGGGTTGCGCCCCTAGGGTATGTCCATTTTCTTTTGGATAAAAGGTGATATCATGGTATGGAGCCTAGATATTTAACCTATGTGGTTGCTACATACTTATTGCTGTGTGGTTGTTGGTTGAGAGGCGCCTCGGATAAAGGTCGGTAACGACCGGGGGTGGCATATTTGTGTGTTAATTACCTAGTTACAACTTGGTTAAAGCGTGAGATAGCGTCGGCCTTGTGTTAGTAGAGATCCGGTTAGGTTCTCGGGGCGTCCTTCCAGAGGCATTCCATTTCGGTGTAGGAAGTTCCTTTGCCTGACCATTTGTTGAAAATCCAAAAAAAAACAATACGCGCACAGTACGGTTTTAGTTGTATAACCTGCCATGGAATGTGGCGGTAACCTGCTATTGAACATGACAGCTATAGTAAGCATATGACGGAATGTTGTATGCTGGCTAAGATGGATATTATATTTTCGACAGGTTTTCTGCACTATGCACTAATAATAATATCAAATGCTTTTCGCATATCAAGCATTTTTGATTGTCATAAGGAGAAATCTCCTCCAAGTGTGCGCTTGCATTGTGTGTGTGGCGGGAGGCCTTATGGCAGTTTCATTTTCAAAAAGCATTGCGAATTTCATTTCAACTTCTTTGTTCAAACCAAATGTTTTTGTTTACTCATACCAGTCCCATGACTGACCCGGAGTTTATTGTTCCCTTCCCGAACTCTGGGTTCCCACAATTTTCCACATGGGCAGCTAGAAGTAGGTTATCTATGTTTTGGGAGCTAGCTTGGATTCGGAAGTCTTTTGTAAGCTGTCAGATTTTAGAAAGCTTTTGGATTTGGAAATCTTTCGAAGCATTTGGAGTATGGAGTTTTTGAAGACCTTATCAAAGTTGATGTTTGTTGGAAGCTTTTTCTTTGAAGTCTCTATTGTTCCGCTTTCGAGTGGTCATTTTGTTGTAGTATCTTTTGTGTATCACTCTGATATTAGTGATTGATGTTGTAGTGGATATGGTATCAAAGTGTATCTGTGTTATGATCAATGATATTCCTTTTTGTTTCCGCTGTTTATTTACATCTAATGTTGTTATAAGCTCCAGCGATGCGGATTTCGATGTCGTTTGTCGGACATCGAGTTCGGATCGTCACAAATATAAAGATAAAGGAAGATGTTTAGCATGTGGAAATTTCTTATCATGATGTCCTTATAACGCAAAGAATACTACTGACAAAATATTTTTGGCTTTAGTAATTCAGGTATGGGAATATACATGCAATAAAATGTACTATTGTCCACATATGTTATTAGACAAGAAACTGTTGACAACAAAAATAAACATGGACTGCCCCCTGAAAATTTCAGTTGCAGCTTAAGGGTATATTTGTATTTTGTATGTTATATAACATAGGTAAATCTATGCATTTTAATACATATATTGATATAGCATGTATATTAACTCAATTTGTTATACTTTCTAGATTTCCTTTAAGACATTATATGGCTTAATTACAGGATGGATGTGTGGTTAAAACTGAACGTAAAGTACTCTATACATACACTACTTACACAATATTGTGCATATTCTAGTTGATTCGCATGTTGATATTGTGGTTTCCACTGTTTGCGTAGGTTGAACGTGTCAAGGCATCTTAGAGTTTGAATAGCAAGCAAGAGATAGCTGGAACAGCCATCAAGGTTATCACATCACACTACTTGTTGTTAAATTAAAAACAATCAACAAGTCATTGTCAGCTCTTGGAAATGTAATTAATGCTCTTAGTTCAGGTAAGGAAACTAAAGATTGTTAAATTTAAAATGAAAGTCATATCCTATGTATTAACATGGTATGTCATCAGGTAAAAAGATTCGTCTACCCTACCGTAGCTCGAAGCTTACCCGCATTCTTGAAGATTTACTAGTCAGAATGTTATCTTTGATTTATACCTATAAACTATTATTTTGATTACCTAGGCCTTCAGTATATGTCCGTTATCATCTCAGCAAATAAATCTCCTACTTGTTGAACTTTTTGAACCAATTTGCATTTCCTCGGTAAAGCTTAGGCCGCTAAGCAATTTTCCTTCATTGATTATTAGTTTTATGCAACAGGGAGGAAATTCCAAAACAGCATTGCTTTGCTGCTGCTCTCCCAGTTCTTCAAATGCTTTAGAGAGCTTGTCGACACTCCGTTTTGGCACTAGGCATGTTACTTACTGCGAGTATATATGCAAGAACAGATGTAATTTTGGTAAGATTTGCAGGGAAAAGCTGATAAAGCCGCCTCGACTGGATGAAGTGCATGAATTGTTGCCTAAAAAAGTATCTAGAGAAGTCTCGCTGATATTTTTTCTTGACATCTTCTTAATATTTCCTTATCTATCAACATGCTTTCATCGATTCTCAATAAGATTGATCTTAAAGGACGACGAAAGTTCATGGACTGATACAAGCACCCCTATTTAGATAACCAGTCCTTGCACTCAGTTAGCAGTTCAATAGGTTAATGATTTGCACTACATTTTCTTCAAAAACTAAAGTACTTATTACATCACCAACAAAATTCTCAGTTAATGTTGTTTTCATCAATCAGATTCCTTCCAACTGCACGTCATTACTCCGGATGATCAAAGAGATCATTATGGGAACTTTCGGTTGAATATTGATCTTGTACTTCTTAATTATGGGAAAATTATCTGTAATTAAGATGAAAAATACAGCAATGTAATCTTCTTCTTGTAAAGTTGGAAATTGCAACTGAATCTAACGTTCATATGTTTTAAACTATTGTTTTCTACGTATGGTAGGTAGAGTTAAGTAGTATGCATATTCTGTGGATCAATTTGTGTAGAACTGTAATTGTTCAACTGTCTTCTGTAGCAGGGCCATAACTGCTGTAAACAAATTCATCCATCACAACAGAACTATAAGTGATTTCCTTTCAGTGAAAAAGTGAACAGTGTATGCTTGTAGTTTCAGCAACTAACCAACCTGAACAGAAGTTCAGTTACATGTCAAGAAATTGAAACAAAAAACAAAACAAAAAAAATTATGGCACTAAAAAATGCTCAGAACAGTCATACTATTTGCAAACCAGACGATCATTTGCAAATCCAATAAATTACAAGTATTCTAGATTCCACATCTATAATTGAATAACCAAAAAAAGAGTTCAAATCTTCGCATTTTCCAGAGCCAAAAAAATCCAAAACACCAACCACTTGTACCTTGCGTAGTTTCCACCAGCAGTACAGATTCAAGAACATCTTCATGACAAATTGAACTATCCATCTTTATTAGTTTTTTTAACAATAAGCATAGCACTGAGAAGGCTTCTAGATTAGTTTCATCATCTTTATTTCTTGTTTTCAAGAATCAAAAAATATCTTACATGCAAACACACACATACCATATGATAAAAAAAATCAAAAGAAGAAAATGAAATATAGTTCAGCCAAACACTCGTACCATACTCATAAATGGTAATATATCAAAATAAAATAAAATTTGGCATTAATGTTGCCCATCGGATGAATTGAGTGGATCACCAATAACCAGGGAAAAAATGTGTTATGAATAACACCATAAAAATAGGCCATCAGATACAACACACTGTGAACCGCATATTCGTACAAATTTTGATTTCAAAACACTTGTTATCAGAGCAATACTTTAAAAAATAGTTAAAACTGAAACAACATAATTCAATAAATGCACACCTTTCCCCTATCTAAAAGAGCTGTCTCCACTAAAGTAACAGACAACTCCATTTTAATAAGTATAACAACAAAATTCATATACCAAAGCTGACGATGTAATCTACAAACTTTCATATACAGTATTTTGTTGCCCGGTCAAATTCTTCACTCATTATCAAGCCAATATGAAGGAATTCCTTTAAGCTCATAAATTTGTTGCAAATGCGATGTGTTGCTCGAATTTCATACACCAACAACTAATATGAGGTCGACTTTGTCCCTGAACATGGAGCAAATGCTGCTGATCCTGGGTAGCCTAACATATCGCATTAAAGCTAATGAAATTCTCGTTTGTGTTTTCTACTCCATACTTTATCATCATTGTCTTCTCAAGCAGTTTACGAATTTCCTCAGTCTCCCCTTTAAGCATGGTTGTTTGATTTGCAACACCTACTGTGACTAAATGTTTCTCTGCATCGAATCTGGAGGAAACTACAAAATCAAACCTATCTAGGAAGGCTTATCATCCCCCAAATTTTCACTAATTTACCGCATATTCCACCTTCCAAAGTTTGGCTTCCGTTTTCGTCGGTTTCGATTTTATTTCCCGTGTGCTTCTCCCCCAAATTTTCTCCTCCTGACCGAGTGTTCTCCCTTTGAAATTTTCGCCTCCATTTTCTCCTGTCAATTTTACCCTTTCCTCTCCTATTTATTTCTCCCCAAACTAAATAAAACCCTATTCCACTGCCACAGATTGTTTTATACGAACGCTACTACATCACCCGCTCCTTTTCTCGAACGATACTCCTCTCGAATCTCCCCTGGTTGTTTGAATATGCCTCTCGTCTTGCTCCAGGTAAATCTTTTCTTTTCTAATTATTTATGATTTGGAACCAAAGTTAAGAATACACCTATAGGTACAAGCTCGAGAGTCCTGGCTTTGATATTTTTGAAGAAGGAAGAAGAGTTTGGTTTGTGTTTGGATTATATGCGTAGATAAATAAGATGTCTATATAAATATATAATATTACTATAGAGATAAAATGTTAAAGCCCAGTGTTCAAAGCCTTATGATATGCCAGAGTGACTCATAATTTGTTACTAATATTTTACAACTAAATGTATATATAAACAAGTTGTGTCTGGCTTAGTTTGATGATAAATTTCCGGTGAAGATAAATAGTGCAAAAATAGCGTAGTCATAAATAAAATTAAATATTTAACCATATTGCAGAGATAATTGGAGAGATAATTTTCCATTCAAATACACACCAATCTTTATATAGATATCGGTATACAATTTCAATTATTTGAAACAATATTGTAAAAATATTGTTTCAAGGACTTAATAATTTTATTATTTCATACACTTAAGCCGTCATTGTTGCATTATCATTTATATAATCTTGTTGAGCTCACTTTGTTTAAATTTGTATTATGTCTGTTTTCTAATATTATATTACTCAATGTTAGCACTATTAGTCAAATGGATTTGGGTACAAATGTTCTTCCTCTTGCACTACTGAATCCATACCATCGTAATTGGATCATCAAGGTTCGAGTGAGAAATAGAGGCAATTTGAGATCTTATAAAAATATTAAAGGAGAAGGTTGCGTGTTTAGTATAGAACTCACCGATGAAGATGTAAGTTTTTTAATCTTAATGCTTTCAATAAAATTTTCTCTATTTGTGCTATCATTAAGTTATTGTTATAATAATTGTTCTTTTCAAATTCACAGGGTATCCAAATTCAAGATATAATGTTTAATAAAGCTACAGACAAGTACTATCCTATATTTCAATGCGGAAAAGTTTATCATATTTCTAAAAGAACCGTTAAGCCTGCGAATAAAGAATTCAGTACTATAAAAAACGAGTATGAGATTATTATAAATGAGTACTCATTAGTCGAATGGATGGATGATGCGAACTCTAGTATACCTGATATCGTATACAACTTTGTAAAGATTAACCAACTTTAAAAATATATTGCAAGAAAGGAAGTTGTAGGTAATGCATCCATATTATTAATTTTTTTATAAATCATTGTATGTTTCGTTAACATAAGTATATTTTAGATGTAATCGGCCTAGTTCAAAGTGTCTCACCAATCAAAGGCATTCGAAGAAAAATCAAAAATGAGAATATTAAAAAACGTGATATAACCATTACAGATGATTCGTAAGTATACATATTAAACCAATAAATTTGTTTACTCAAAATATTTATGCTTAGATTTAAATTACAGAAGTAAAACTGTTAATGTGACTTTATGGGGAGAACTTGCTATGAAAGTCGGTGTTGAGCTGGTACAAATGGTTGATGAATGTCCCATAGTAGCTATTAAATACACCAAAGTTGGAGATTTTCAAGGTAAAAAATTATACTGTTTTTTAAGTTCTTTCCAAGCATCATTTTTTAAGATTATTTAATCGTACTGTAGGTTTATCTTTATCAACGTTGAGAAAAAGCAATTTATGTATAAATCCAAACATACCAGAAGATAAAAAGCTTAGAAGTTGGTACAATTGTGAATGCAAAAATACAAAAATCTCATTTACCAGTTACGATAGAGTTATGCTTTCTCACGTAATAAATGATCTAACATTGGGTCATGACAAGGTTTGTCCATATAATTTCGTACTATATTGTACATTAATAATTTCATACTAATTGTTTATTTTTATTCCATTCATAGTCTGCATTCTTCAACGTCTTTGCTTACATAACTTATATTAAGAGTCAGAAATTGTGGTATCAAGCATGTAAGAGTTGCAAAAAAAGGTAACTGAATCTGCAGAATCGGGTTATTGGTGTGAAGCATGCCAATAGAATGAAAGCTCTTGTACTTTGAGGTAAACATTTAACGGCTAATTATTATTATTATTATTATTATTTGAAATGGTACTTTATATACAATATATCATTGGGATAATATATCACATGTTAATAAATGTTCGAACCACGCTACGCAAGTTTCGAACTTGTCACCCCTAGCATCAAAGTTGAGTTAATTATTTATAGTAACCAGTAATATATGTAATAATATGTTTGTTTAATGCAGATATGTTTTGGTAATGAAAATTAATGATCCAATCGCTGAAGCTTGGATTACTGCTTTTAATGAACCAGCAAAGGAAATCATAGGTTGCAGTGCTGATGACCTTTATAAGATTAAGAATGATGAAGGTGAAGATATACACGAACAAAAACTAAAGGAGTTATTATGGATCCTTCGTCTTTTCAGAGTTGGCGTTGCCCAAATTGAGTACATGAATGAAAAAAAATAACAAATCAATGTTATGTCTCAATCAGTTATTGATTATGTCGCGGAATCAAGTTTCTTGTTAGAAGAAATATCAATAATGGCAGAATCCATAGTTTAGTTTTTTTTTCAGTAATTTTAGTTTATTTATTGTTTTACTTCAGCAGTGTTAGTTTTTCATATAATAATGATATTTTTAGGTAATTTGTTTAACCATTGTAGTTTAATAACATGAGATTTATTTACTAAATCAATTTTTGCATTAGTAGTCTTCTTTAATTAGTTATTGAAAATTATGATGATGTATATTATGGTGACATTATTTTGATTTTTTCTTCCCAAATTCATTAATACATTAGAGCTACAAATAAGCTCAAAATTAAGTGTATATTGAACCTTCTTGATACATATATGTCTATGTGTCTGTGGGTAGTTCATATCAGTACATTAATAGCACATCCTTAGTATCAAGTTGACCTACATTTTCAATCATAGATATAATTGAATTTATACAGTTTCATTTTTTTACAATGCACTTAATTTTTTTATCAAATTTGCAATAAAGAAAAAAATTAAACAAAAATGTTTTTCTTTCATATCAAATACCACAACGATCGGTTTCCCCACCGTTGTGCGGTTATACTATTACATTCTTAAGAAAGTGGCGGAGAACGTTAAATCAAAATCGAGTATCAATCACCGGTGGAAATGGATTTGGGCCAACGTTAATTTCCCTAAAACTACTGTGTATTTCTATGAGGCGATTATGAATTTCCTTCCTACTAAAGATAGACTTATTCAAAGACACATTAAACCGAGAAAGAAGTGTATGAGTATATATCTTACATGGTGAAGATCGGGATAATTAAATCCAAACACAGGCAGTTCTTAAATGACGAAGACGAAATCATTTATAAAAACTGGGTTTAGAAGGGCTCACCATCCGGTCGTTTCTGGTCGAGTTTCGAAGAAAGCACCATATATTTTATGCTTTGGGTTACCATATGCTCTCCTTTGCTATCTTCGGTCAGATTCAACTTTTCGTTGCATGTATTTTTTCTATTATTCTAACAAATTTGTAGGAGATTGATACCGAAACTGCCCCTCTGAACTAAATCCAGCATTGTCTAAGAAAGAGAGACTTTTGCTGCTCCTTTGGAGGCATAATTCCTCATTTGAAAAGGAAAAATTACAATTTAGTGCTAGTTAACACATTATTTTCCAAAAAAATAAAGTACCGTAACAGCTACAAGCTTCTTCAGCCATTAAACTCAAGCCAGGCAGCAGTTTCCAGTTCCTTGTCGCCAGAAAGTTCAGCAGAGAGTGCCGCAGATGATCACCAGAAACAAGTCAGAGAAGTAGTTGTTCAAGTTGGTTCCAGCAGTGTCGAGTTTGTTATGTAAAGATGGTGTATCTGCTACGCACGTGCGCAGGTGCACAGTGTGCATGTGTACTGAATTGGCTTGATGATAAAATGAGAATGTATTATGTAATTAGATGATGAGTTGGCCAGGGAAAATTGGATCAAGTATGCTATATACATGTAGATGATGCGTGAGCTGTAAATGTGGATGTATAAAATTGTTTCAGCTGAAACTGTGTTTTCATCTCTTATTTTTTTAAATTTTGTTTTCCCTCTCATACTAACTCTTGCTACCATCCTTCTTCTGCATTCCAGCTTCATTCTAATCAACCCATTCTAACTTAGCACCATGGCTGGACCCAAAAACCCACCCAAGAAGAAAGATCATGTGAAAGTGGTATCATAGCAAGTTGATGATCCAGTTACATCTCCTCATCAACATAACGATCCTAAAAATGATAAATCAAGATAATACCATCTTTCAATGCCTATTCTTGATGATGACGGTGAGTTATGGCAGCGACAAGAGCACATTAATAAGAGGAGCAACAAAATCTTAACCCAGCTTCAAGAAGCCCATCAAGAATTGCATAATTCTCATCAAGAACTTCATCAAATCTTGCAAGAAACATCTCACGAATTAAACCTCAAAATGGATCAAGTTACGAAAATACTAAATGCAGTTTTACAGGGAATAAAGAGCAATCAAACCTTATCTCCCTAACCATCACATAAATCAAAATCCCAACCTTACATACCACCGTTCTAGAGAAATACATCAAGAAACCCCTCTAACTTAAACTTGAATCTTGACCAGACCTTAAGCATACTGCCTACCAACAAGCTTCTCCAACACACCACCATCAAACTTGAGTTCCTTACCTATTCCGGTGATGAAGCAGCGATGGAATGGTTAGAACAAGTAGAACAACTTTTCAGGTATCACCAATCCCCAGAAACTTAGTGGGTTCCAACATGTTCGTTTCACCTTAAAAAAGATGCACAAAAGTGGTTTAAATGGTTGTCAAGGAATGTCAATGTAACATCTCGCCTTTTTAGACACTTTAAGCAGACACACGTGTCAACTCAAACCATACAGAAGGGCGGATTGTTATGGGGTAAATAAGAAAAAGCAGAGAAAGAAAAAACAAAACAGAATCTCGTAGCGGAATGACAAAATATAATAATCAACTAACAGTTCATGGAGCCGTTTACAAAACATTTGATTATACTTATACGGCACAGTATCATGGTTACACGTATCAGAGATAAATAAATAATAATACCGTGGAATAATATAATGCAGTGGAATAATATAGTAAATATTAGTAGTACACATCTTCGTCTTCGTCCTCTGGAATAAGTCTTCAAATCCTGAAATGCTTAAGCTAACTCGAGTGAATTGAAAAGACAAAACACTCTAGTCAGAACTAAAAGATCTTATGTAAGTTAAATCAACGGTAAATATGTGTGTGATGGCATCAGAGATGTTTACGGGGTTTGACATCCCCTATCCAGTGTCAAACACGAGTGTAGTAACTTAAGAGATGTTCGGAATTCACACCTCCTAAGGATCCATTAAACTATCTACTATGTAGTACAATACGCTATTATAATATGTCTACATTAAAGTAAAGGTATTAAAATTGCGTTAAGGTGTTACCCATATCCCCCTTAACATATTTAATACATTCTCATAGTCTATACAGTACCGTAATCCCACTCGTACTGGACGCCGTCAGAGGGCACTCCATAGGTATGGTACAAAACAAACTCGTAGAAGGCGCGCTAGGGTAGGTGATACGGTACAACTAGGCAACGTTAGGGTAGATATACCAATTACACTTCCAGACTGTTGGTAACGCATAGTCGCAACTACCGCCCAACTCGAAACACACTCCCAAGTAAAATCGAAGGGTGGACACCAAATAAATCAAAAGTCAAAATATAGTACTGATGGATTGTACCCGATCGGAGGAATGACTCACTTGGCCCTTCAATTGCTCATGTTTTAGCTACCTTAAGCCAACTCATAGGAGTCGGGTCCACATATATACCTCATATAGGATCGTCGTCACCATCCTACTTCATTCTAGAATCTACATTGTGTACACAGTTGTCAAAGTGGTTTTTGGTATTGACAGAGAGTATGACAACATCTGATCCCGGTCTCTTTGACAACCAATCGCTTATTACACACCGGATGTTCTTTTATATTTCCAAAATCATTTCATAATTGATATCAAAATATCATATTCAATTCAAACCATATTACTTTCGAAATCATTACTTACTTTCGAAAGCATATTCACCTTTGAAATCATAGTTCGAAATTATATTTCCTTTCAAAGTCAAATTCACAATTTATATCAAATATTATGTTCTCAAAAACTATACCACTTTCAAATCATATTTCTTCCAAAATCATATTTCCAAAACAGGTTAAGTCCTTGCTTCAAAATCATCATTTCGATTTATCATAACATTCAAAATTCCAACTTAGGTTATAACATCATTTAACCATATTCCCTTTTTAACCAATTGAAATGAATATAAACTCTTCCACGTACTTAGTTTGGAAATTTAGAAATTAGTTTAAATAGTTCTAAATAGTTAAAATGCCCTAAACAATTTAATTATAGGTAAATACTTTTAAATTGATTTATGATAGTTAAATAGATCTAAATTAGATTAAATATAATTAAAATAGATTAAGTAGCTTAAAATAGATTAATTAGATTTAAAATAAATTAAAAGGGTTTATTAGTTTTTCAAACAAATTCAATTACTCAATTTCGATAAAATTTCATTTATGAAATTTTTAATTTTAAACTTCCAATTTAATTTCTTAAAGAAATTCCCTTTTAAACCAATTCGCATTTCAACAAAAACTTGATTTTCCAATAATACTTCAATTTATATAAATCAAAATTTATTTCAAAACATCAATTGATTAAATTCAAAAATTTAAGAATTTTAAATCATTTGATTTAACCAATCCGGTGTTTTTATATAATTTTCTACCATAGGGTCAAGTGATACGGATATTTATCATTTCAATCCATAATTTAAACATTTTACGATTGTATATCATTTCAAACTGCAATCCCGAAATAAATAAATAAATCCATAACGAACTTGCAATTTATGATGGTATAAAATGCAACATCCATTCAACCAACATCAACAATCAACATCCATCACAATCATCATCCAAAACAATCAGTCAATAACAATATTGAACTGGTAATCAATAACAGGTGTTTAACTTGCAATTTATATTCAATAATAAATTAAATAACGATTTAATTCAATTAAATTCAAATTAACTGAAATGATGGTTCAAATGTACTAAATATTCATAAATAAATTCCTAATCACATCATAAATTTAATTTAACGAATATAAAATTTTTTAGAAGTTGTGAGTGGGTTAAAACACTCATCTTAGAATTTAAATTGAATTTAAATCCAATTTGAACCCAAAATGCAAACAATATCTGAATTCGTCCAAACCAGCGTCAAAATGTCCGGAATTTTGATACGATCCCAGTGGATCTAACCTCGTATGAATTGGACATCGTATGTAAAAGTTGTGTAAATTAGAAGTTTTAAACAATTAAATTTTAGAACAAAATAGAATAATATGAACAAACCCTACACATCATCACTGGAAACCCCTCATCACGCTCAAACGTGATCTACCCAGCTCGATGCCAAACTCTAGCCGCCACCTTCTAGCAAAAATGCCTCGACCTACGTTCATCTCTGGCACCATCGGACATCACTGCCATCATCACCGTGCTCCGCCGCCCCTCTGTCCCACGAGCGGCGCCTCACGACGCACATGAACTCTACCATCACCGCTGCCATTTGTATCCAATTTACGGTGAATGCCAAGCTTCTGACGACGAACCAAGGCCAGATCTAGGACCTGCTTCGTGGTCTCTACAAGGCAGAACCTTCCGATCGTCTCATAGTGGAAGATCCACCGTTGAACGAGATGTCACACAACGCACGACTAAAAATAATCTAGCCAATTCCGGCCCCACAGCAACCCAGATCGAGAAACGAATTACATAATTGACTTGCGCTCTTTGAGAGGTTCAAATCGATATATAATATGATATAGTTTGAGGAGTTTGAACTTTCGATTTGGTTTTGAAATTGAATTTGAGAATTAGGTTTTGTCTGCTATTGGAATGACGAGTTTGAGGAGGAGATGTACGTATAGACAATAGAAATAAGAAATAATAAATGACCTAGGGTTTATAACGAGGAATTTATAGTCAAGGCTGGAAACAGAAAGAATGGACCAGATTGATTGAACGATACACGACCCGAAAAGCCCATTTCGACTCCGGAACGAAAATGGGTCAAACCATATATCAAAATAATGTTTTCAAATATTTAAACTCAATGGAACAGATTTCAAGTCCTAATTCTATCGTATAAAGAAGTTATGCTTAAATCAGCTTATTTCAAATTGATTTCAATTAAATCGATTTCTAGGCATTTCGAGCATGTACGATCAAATGACAAGTCCGATCGTTACGAAACTTGAAATCCCATAATAATTCACCGTTACGGATTCGACGAAACTAGTTTCGTCGAAATCCGAGTCAGTGGCCAAAATGGCTATTTTCACATTATTAAATTAAATTAGTATTAAATCAATTAATCACCTTTTGAATTCAAATTCAATATTTACCATTTCTATCATTTTAGATTACCTAGAAATTTTTTTAATCCTTACAACAAGTTTCTATGTTAATTTATTATTGAATATTCCACCAATTTCAATGTTTATTTCAATTTCAATAAATCCAGTAATTATAAATTAAATTTCCAATAATCCCATTTAATTGAACTTTCATCCAATTATTCAATCCATTATTATCAAATGGATGAAATTTACATTGGTTCATGATCTGTTACCCTTAAGTTTATTTTTCAACCAATTATTATAATTTCTTACATAATGTTGAATTCATTCAATTATCATTAATTAATATTCTTTCATTGTTAATTCAATATTCACATTTGTTTTATATTAAATTCATAACCAAGCATAACATTTTCATTATTTCAATTATTCGAAATTTCATTCAAATTGTTAATAGTCAGTTTGAATTACATTATTACCTTTAATTCTAATTATTATTTCTTTCATAAACCATTAATCATTTTATTTCTTCCAATATTAATTCATAAAATCTTATCAAATTAACAATTTAAATCATCGAAAATTTACGGGTCGTTACACTCTCCCTCACTCAAAACTTTTCGTCTCCGAAAAGGAAAAAGAAGGGAAAAGAAGGAATTAAGTAATCAATATATCTTATTCAAAAAATATTAACTTTATAACAAATAATTTACAAAATTAAATAATTTAAATAAAATATATCAATTTATAACACTTTAATCATTTATATACTCAACTTGATAAAAGTTTGAAAAAATTTCATAAAATTTTCTATGTCCAAAGTTCACGAAAATTTTCGGCAGAGTCTCCTTTGTACGGAGAGGTCTGGAAGAAATTATAATATTAATAAAACAATATATAACATATATTTTCCAAAATAATATGTCCCAACAGCAGGAAAGCAATATAATATCGCTACAAAACCGTAATCCGAGAACGTACCTATTTGTCGGGCAATTAACGCTCATTTTATGAAACCAAACGCAGTAACAATTGCTTCCATAACCTGTATTCACTTATATAATCCAAAAAGAGTTAATAATTATATAAGATGAAATATCTAAAGTTGTTTCGACCACTGATAAAAAAATTAATATAAAACAACAATCACTTGCAACCATAACATACAGTCATCATATGAAATCAATACGAATCAATTATCCATCCATAGCAACAAAACAAATGATTTGTTAAGGTTTTAGACACTCTAAATTGCATAGAATGACAAATAAACTACTAAGTGTACCCATTACTCAACAGTCTTAGATAAAACTCAATAGATTATTCATACATCCAAACAATTAGAAGTATCATTTCTCAAGCAATCCATAAACCAAACAAACAACGGATTCTAACATTATTTACATTTATTCTTATTAATTTCTTTTCACAAGATTTGTTGTTCATTTATTTATTTTTTCATTCACTCAGTGATTACTTTCTTTAATATTACATTTATTTCTTACAAAATTTTATTCTCATTCATTCATTAAGTGTTTATTTCATTTATTTTCATCTATTGCTTACAAAATTTCATTTTCATGTATACATATCATGTCAATTTCTTTATTGCATTACATTCATTTTATTATTTCTTAATTTCATTTATTTACATTCACTTATTTATAGTATTCATGTTCAATTCAATTACTTAGCATATCAATTCATTCACTTAAGTTTATAATTACTTTCTTACAATACCTACTCAATTCAGTGTAGTGTCCATTTTATTATTTACTTTAATTATAATTTGCTTCAAACATTAATTTAAGTTTAGAATCATTTATTTATAATGCTCACTTTTCTATTACATTTAATTAGTAACATCTCAATTATAACTTAAGTTTATAATAACTATAACATCAAATTCTTATTTATAAAAGTAATTCATGTAACATTTCTATTTCATAAGTTTTACTTGTAAAACTTCCATTACATTTTCTTATTAAACATTAGAACTTTTAATGTTTGGTAAGTTTTATATATATATATATATATATATATATATATATATATATATGCCTTTAAGAATGCATTTGAAAGTTACACAAGTTCATCTTGTTTCTTTTAATTAGTTTAATGTCCAATAATCATATCCTTTGTTTTATAGGTTACAAATTTCAACTTTCTTGTAATTTCATTTATAACCTAGTATTTAATTTCCTATTTCATTTAGAAGTTCCAATTATTAATTAGTTAAATTCCATTTCACTAATTAAAATCCCTGATTCATAGAAATTTAAGAACTAAACGTCGGGTTCCATTTCAAGTCATCTAAAACAATATATAATTATATACTCATAGCTTTTATGTCCAATCTTATTTAAACTTTGAAATTTTTATTTGTTTATCAAAATAGATATGTAGTATAACTACTACAATGACCTTTCCACTTTGAAACTCAAAAATGAACGTCGACATGCATGCACTCATCACCGAAATTATTTTCCAGCGATAGAGAGGGGAGTACAGATCTTATTTCCTTCCAAAATTTCATTAAGACAATTCTTTCAAATTATATTGAAATATTTATATCATAAATACTTCCTAATAATATTATTAATACTTTCCAAAATTATTCGAAAGAGATTTTTAAAACCCCGGAACTTAAGTTCTAAATTTCCAATTTTCATTTATTTTATTTTCAAATTTTATTTCCAACCAATATCTATAAATTTCACTACCTAACAACCAACATATTACAACCAAATATATCATTTATAAAATTTATTATTTTATATATACATAGAAAATATAAAATAGGCAAAATTATTTCATTTACCTATATTTCAAAACAATATTATGTCGGTCTGGCCTATTAAGTGTTTAGAAATCCACATCGATGTCATAGCGTCCTATGCACCAACCAGAATTTATAAATATAAAACGGAATAAACTAACACAATAAAAAAAAATTTATAACACTAACAAATACACTCTCTCATATATATATACAATTAGCGACTCATCATAGGGTATCACTACCCTATTAGTAAAGAGTTAGACCCCACAAAGCTAAGGATTTCGCTAAACCAAAGCTCTGGTACCAACTGTAACATCTCTCCTTTTTGGACGCTTTAAGTAGACACACGTGCGAACTCAAACCATACAGAAGGGCGGATTGCTATGGGGTAAATAAGAAAAAGCAGAGAAAGGAAAAAAACAAAATAGAATCTCACAGCAGAATGATAAAATATAATAATCAAATAACAGTTCATGAAATTGTTTGCAAAACATTTGATTGTACTTATACAACACAGTATCAGGGTTACACATATAAATAAGTAATAATGCAACAGAATAGTATGATGTTGTGAAATAATATAGTAGTACACATCTTCGTCCTCCGGAATAAGTCTTCAAATCCTGAAATGCTCAAGCTGACCCGAGTGAACTGAAAAGACAAAACACTCGATTTGGAACTAAAAGATCTTATGTAAGTTAAATCAACGGTAAATATGCGTGTGACGGCGTCAGAGATGTTTACGGGGTTTGACATCTCCTATCCAGTGTCTAAGTGAGTTCAGTAACTTAAGGGATGTTCGGGATTCACACCTCCTAAGGATCCGTTAAACGATCTACTATATAGTACAATATGCTATTATAATATGTCTACAGTAAAGTAAAGGTATTAAAATAGCGTTAAGGCGTTACCCATATCCCCCTTAACACATTTCATATATTCCCATAGTCTATACAGTACCGTAATCCCGCCCGTACTGGATGCCGTCAGAGGGCACTCCATAGGTATGGTACAAAACAAACTCGTAGAATGCGAGCTAGGGTAGGTGACATGACACAACTAGGCAATGCCAGGGTAGATATACCAATTACACTTTCGGACTGTTGGTAACGCCCGCAACTACCGCTCAACTCGAAACACAGTCTCGAGTAAAATCGAAGAGTGACCACCAAATAAATCAAAAGTCAGAAAATAGTATCGATGGAGTGTGCCCAATCGGAGGAATGACTTCACTTGGCCCATCAATTGCTCCTATTTTAGCCACCTTAAGCCAACTCATGGAAGTCAGGTCCACGTATATACTTCATATAGGATCGTCACCACCATCCTACATTAATCTAGAATCTCCACCGCGTACACAGTTGTCAAAGTGGTTTTCGGTATTGGCAGAGAGTATGAAAACATCCGATCCCGATCTCTTTGACAACGAATTGCTTATAACACATCGGATGGTTCTTTTATATTTCCAAAATCATTTCATAATTGATATCAAAATATCATATTCAATTCAAACCATATCACATTCGAAATCATTACTTACTTTCGAAATAATATTCACCTTTGAAATCATAGTACGAAATTATATTTCCTATCAAAGTCAAATTCACAATTTATATCAAATATCGTGTTCTCAAAAATAATACCACTTTCAAATCATATTTCTTCCAAAATCATATTTCTAAAACAGGTTAAGTCCATGCTTCAAAACCATCATTTCGATTTATTATAATATTCAAAATTCCAACTTAGGTTATAACATCATTTAACCTTATTCTCTTTTTAACCAATTGAAATGAATATAAACTCTTCCACGTACTTAGTTTGGAAATTTAGAAGTTAGTTTAAATAGTTCTAAATAGTTAAAATGCTCTAAACAGTTTAATTATAGGTAAATACTTTTAAATTGATTTATGATAGTTAAATAGATTTAAATTAGATTAAATATAATTAAAATAGATTAAATAGATTAAAATAGATTAATTAGAATAAAAATAAATTAAAACGGTTTAATTAGTTTTATAAAATAAATTAAATTGGTTTAAAATAGATCAAAATAATATATATATATATATATATATATATATATAGTTAATATTGGTTAAATAGTTTGAATAAATTTTAAAATATTATTAATTTGAAACTTAAAATAATATATTTTTAAAATAGGTAATATTAAAATATGAATTCGGAATTTTTCATCAAATTAAACTATTCATTTCATTTCAACATATTTGTACCATTTTAAATTTCCAAACCGACAAACCAAATTTAAATAAACAATTGAATTTCGTATCGTTTCAATCCATGTTCAAAATATCAATATGGATACTCCAATTTCAAAATATTTCAAAGTTATTTTCAAACAAATTCAATAACTCAATTTCGATAGAATTTCATTTACGAAAAAGTATAGTTTTAAATTTCCAATTTAATTTCTTAAAGAAATTCCTTTTTAAACCAATTCGCATTTCAACACAAACTTGATTTTCCAATAATACTTCAATTTATATAAATCAAATTTTATTTCAAAACATCAATTGATTAAATTCAAAAATTTAAGAATTTTATCATCATTTAATTTAACCAATCCGGTGTCCGTATATCATTTTCTACTCTAGGGTCAAGTGATACAGATATTTATCATTTCAATCCGCAATTTAAACATTTTACGGTTGTATATCATTTCAAACCGCAATCCCGAAATAAATAAATAAATCCATAAGGAATTTGTAGTTTATAACCGTATAAAATACAACATCCATTTAACCAACATCAATAATCAACATCCATCACAATCATCATCCAAAACAATCAGTCAACAACGTTATTGAACTGGTAATCAATAATAGGTATTTGTGACGACTCGGCTTCCTAACCCCAGAAAGTCGTATCATCATAAAGAAAGAAAGGGATAGAAAAGAGAAGAGATAGAGAAGAAGGAAGAAACAACATCAGAATCTCAACAGCGGAACGAATAAATTATATTAATCACATAAGTATTACATAGTATACAACATCCATCAGAGTTACACAGATAATACACCACACACTAGATAGTTATAAACACCTGTCTAGTTATACAATTCAATATATAATACAACACAGAGATACCCACACAGCGGAATACTATATATATCTACAACGCCGAAGCCTCCTTCTCCATTGCTCCTCCAGAAGTCGTCAAAGCTAACCTGAATCCCTTAGCTACTCGTAAAAAATTGAGTACCCAAGAGTTTATGAAAAACAGAAATAAACTCCGGGTCAGACATGGGTCTGGTATGAGTAACAGTTTAAAGTTGCTTAATTTTGAAAACATTTGAAAACAAAGGGTATCACGTAAGACTTTCCACAAATAAACATGGTAAGTTTTTACCTTACGCTAACCAAATCATTTAATAGGAAGTTCTGTGATATTATAATAGTGTCTAGGGTTTTCAAGTAAAATACAAAAATAGCTGAAATGCTTACATCTCACATTCCAACATAGTTGGGCACAATCAAAACGTACGGCGCTTATTGGAGATTGGATTCCATACAATGGCAGGGCTACTGGGGTACCGCCCGTCACAGTACGTGGCCTAGATCACTGTACCGAGGAGCCACCCTAACTCCCCTACAACACAAGGCCAGAACCATTCCTTACTGAACAGTCCCGAACTAGATAACCCCGACAGTTGGAGCTCAAAAACTGCCCACACAGCCGCAATAAAAGGGACATTTAGACAGGGGAAAATCTCGTCCTGCTTGGGCATGACCCACCTAACCTTGCTGCACCTCCCCTGTTTTAGCCATTCTCGGTTGATGAGGCTTGAGGCTGTGATTACCTTTAGAGAACACATCTCTTAGAATGCTCATCGTCCACCTGATGATGTTCTGAAAGCATTCAATCCATACAAGTTCGTTCCGGGTTCGATTGAAACCGAAGGCATTATCTCGTTACACTCATTTTGGAATCACCCTTAGAGTTAACGACGATAACCCTTGCACTCTGAATCTTCACTTGAGAATTCATGACCTAACGTTTAATTTGGATCGATGTGGTTTTCGGATGTCCCAATATGGAAACCCGATCCCGGTCTCATCGAAATCCAAACGCCATCTTTTAAGGCCAAGTTGTTTTAAAGTTTAAAACAATCCAATTCAATTATCTATATACACACAGATAGATAATTTACAATATTATAATAGATAATCAACACCATCATAAACAGATAATCCATATTATCATCACAACAGATAATCCATATTATCATCACAACAGATAATCCATATTATCATCATACTTAAATCAAAGCATACATATCACACAGCATCATTTATCTCATATTTGAGATCTCAATCAATTCAAGGTAAACTATATCATCAATCCATATATAAGCAATCACATCAGCTATAATTAATTTAAAATGAATTAAATTAATTACTTCATCTCCGATTAATTTAAAGTAAATTAAATTAATCACTTCACCATTTTAAATCTTACTTATATATCTATTAATTAATTGTCCATCAATTAATTTATCATCATACAATTATTCAATTTTGTTAATCACCCTTGCTTAATTAACTTTAATTACATTCAAGTAATTATCCTTTAATTTATTTTCACAAATTAATTAACCTTACCTAAACACAGAAATTAACTTCTAATTACTTAACTATAATTAATTACTTAAATCTTTAATTACACTAATTAATTATTCTTTAATTACTTATTATTGGTTAATTAATCTTAATTGATCAACCCTTAAATTCATCATTTAATTATATTTATAAATGATTTCTAATTCATCTTAATTAATTACCCTTTTAAAATTAATTACCTTAAGTAATTAATCTCAATTAAACCACATTTATTTATCACCCCTGATCAACACCATTCAGTAATTAACTACCTTTAATTACTCCATTAAAAAAATTAATTACTCCTTAATTAATTTTCTTTAAATTAATCCCTTGATTAATTATACCAGTAATTATACTCAAATTACTTCCATCATTAAATCATCTTCAGTTAATTACATCAAGTAATTATCATTAATTACTTCCCTAAGTAATTATACTTATCACATCATCAAGTAATTATTTAAATTAATTAAACTTAATTAATTAACTTAAACAATTCATATTAAACTGAATTAATTACAATGAGTAATTAATTCCTCAATTACTTCCATTAAGTAATTATACTTAAACAATTCATAATTGATTATCTTGAATTAATTAATTTAACTAGTTATTAAAATTAATCCCATTAATTAATTATCTTAGTTAATGTCCTTCGTTAACTATTTACAATTCTTTAATTACTTTTCTAAAGCAATCAACTAAGATTTACAGATTTATTAATCTTCAATTACTCATTAATTAATCCCTAATTATTTAATTAATTAATTACTAATCATTAATTTTAAAGTTTAGACCTTATTTAATTAATGATCCTTAATTACTAATTAATTTATCTTAAATTAATTAACTTATACCTTATTTAAATAAATTTAAACTCTTAATTACTAAGTTAATTAATTCAAGTCATTAATTATCCATTTAATTAACTTAATAATTTCAAATCCTTAAATCTTTAATTATAAAAACCTTTTTCTATTTAATGATTAATTTATCATTAATAAGGTATTTAAAAACAATTTAATTTAGATTATCTTTTAAATTTCATTTTAAATTTAAGATTTAAAATGAAATCAAATTAATCTAGACAAGTATAAAAACAATTCCAAACCCCTTTTTATTTCACAAGTTAAAGAATATTTATCTTAAAATAGAAGATTAAAAGAATTTAAAACACAATTCCATTTTGAATTCAAATCAAATTTAAAATTTTACTTTATAATTCAAACCTTTTTAAAACAATTTAAAATCTTCTTTTATTTCAAATCAAAGATTCAAATTTATATGGAATCCAGATTTAAACCTTTTATTTTAAACCTCACTTACAAATTAAACTTCACTTTTTAAAAACCCAAACTACTTAAGCCTTTTTAAAGTAGTTAAAACAATATAAATAAAAACTTTATTTATTTTTAAATTAAGATTCAAAATTAATTTGAACCAGATTAATCTTTGATTTAAATCTCATCTTTAATCTTTATTTTTCTTTTGAACTTAGCTTTAGATTTTACTTTAAAAAAAAATTAACAGGAAAACAGTTTCCTGTAAACAAAACAAAAACTGTAGCAAAAATCAACCTGAGACAAAGCTCATTTGCTTCGAGTCAAGTTCGATCATGCTTCGAGTAAAACCCCTCAACAACTCGAGTATTCACTCGAGTCCCACTCCTGACCAAACCAGAAAAACACAGCTTCCACCAATGAACACCGTGCATATGCACGGTGGCTCCGGCCTTCATTGACCATCGACGATGATCAGAACTCATCAGAGAACAACACAGCAACACACCCCACTCATCAAATCGAACCTCAACACTCAAAATCAAATTCGAGACCACGACCCAAACCTGGAAATCATCAGAGCATCATCACTTGAAAACCTGTCAACGCGCCGCTTGAAAAATTCTGACCACCTGACGTTCGGCCACTTCGGCCATGCCTTCGTCTTTGTCCAAGCTACCCTCACCAGAAACCCCGCATCACTCGATCCATCACACGAACCATGGGGATCAATTAATCCAACACAGCTAGAACTAGGGTTTGAAAATGAAAATCACTGCCGCAACTTTCCTGGTGAAATTCATCACCATCCACTATTTTTCGCCACATCGATGATCGTTCCTCCATCTCCAGGAAAATCCATGAGCACACCGATCCACTTGATCACAAGGAAGACTCGAAAATACACTTCCAGTTTAAACCCAAACCCCACCTTCAATTCCAAACTATAAATCCTGATTCCTATGTTAAAAATCATATTTATTTCGAAGTTTTCGATTAGTAATACTGAATTTATGATTTAAATAGCTTGAGTTTTAATTATACTAATATACTCAGTTATTTTAGTTTTTCCAGAGCAACACACAGAATTCTTTTAGCTTAAATAAAATTTGAACTCTACTCTATTATGAAACAACAATCTTTATTTGTAAACTAGGTCCTAAATATTATCAGAATCAAGGAATAAAAATTTATGGATCAAACCCCAAGCTTGTAAACAAAAAAAAAAGATTGCATTGTCACAACAACTACAACCTGTACACAGCCACTAATCCTATATGCACAGAATAATACATATATACAAAGCATCTTGGATCCAGATTTTAACCATACAACCAGAGATATTTATAGATTTAAGTTTAAAAATAATGTTACTCACCTGAAAATAAACATAGCAGATTTTGAAGGTTGATCCTGGAACTTGCAATTGTTTTTTTTTTTGAGAGCTTGAATTGTTGAGATGTTTTAAGACCTGATTTCTTAAAAATGGAAATGCTCTGAAGCTTGAAAGTTTGCACTAAAAACCTTTTAACTTTGAAACCAATTGTTGTTAGGGAGATGCTTGATTTCAGGTTGAAGATGAATGCATCAGATTTTTGATTTAAAGTTGCTTACAGGCTTGGAAAATGCAGGCAAGTTGTATTGTTGATTAAATTTATAAAAATGGAAATGGTAACTTATTTTCTCTGGTTTGCTATGTCTTTAGAACAATAAAATAAGAAGATGAATATATATATATATATGACAAGATTGTAAAAGGTAGGTGTTTACTGGTATAGGCATTTTAGTTCAGATTTTTTTTTCTTTGTCTTATCAGGCAAGATTTGTGGAGGCTGACTTGATTCTATACATTTCGAGTTGATAAAAATGTGTGCTACTATTAAATGAAATGTCCTTTATGTTTTATGCATATCTTATTTTGTCTTGTATATAGATATTTATTTCACTTGTGTATGTAGATGTTTCCTTTACTTGTTCCTGCATACAAAATTTCACAGGCATATATATCCTTCTTTCCTTTTACATTTTGATCCTGTCCTTTATATATATGTTACAGGTTACATACAAATATAATCTTACCTGGTTGCTTTTATTTTCATTTGTCTTATTCCTTACCTCATGTTCAAATACATTTTTATTATTACTTTGTTCATTTGCCTAGATACTACTTTACATACATATTTCTTTTATTTTATTCTTGCCTGGATATGCCTTTATACTTTTGGTACATAATATAAAGTTGTTTAAGTCATTTGTTTAGGTTTATTACTTAATTTATATTCAAATACTTTTTTTAAACTTCATGTACATAATATAAAGTTGTTTTTAGTTATTTGTTATAAATTTTAACTTAAGTTAATATCAAAGTTTCTTATGTTTATTTTTATCACTCTTTTATTTTTAAACTTATCAAACACTTAATTTGCTTATTATCCATTTTTATACTTATTTTAATACCATACATTTGATTTGTACTTAAGTTTAATAGTTATAAAGTTTATTTTATTTTAAATATTTTTAAAAGACTTCCTTTTAAGTTTACAAAGCTTTCTTTCAAATTACACAAATATATAAATTAATTTGAAATAACAATTGCTATTTATATTTAAAAATTCATATGTAAAAACATTTCATTATTAATATTGTTAAATATAACTCATTATTAAATTAAAGTAATTCATAAAAGAATTTGTCCCTTATTTAAAAAATAACAACTCATTATTAAATTAAAATCAATTTACAAAAGAAATTATCTCTTTATTAATAAATTGCTTATTTTATCAAGCTATATTTAAAACAAAACAAACCCTTTTTATTTCAATTTAAACTTTAAGCTAAAATCAAATTTAAACAATTAAGTTTTTATCTTAAGTATTTTAAAGTCATATGATTATTTATTCAATATTAATTAAATCAAATTTCCAATTCACCAAAAATATTAGAATTAGAAAACATGTCTTTATTTATTAAATTAAAAACAAAGTTCATCTATTTACAATATATACAAATATGTATACATTACAAATAGAAAACAATTTATTAGCCTTTAAAAGATAAATTATCAGTTTTAATATTTATTTTAAAGAAGATTATTAAATCTAATTCAAATTTATTATTAACAATGTTGTCAAATCAATTAAATTTTGAAATAGATTATTAAATTGTTATTGTCAAAATTTCCGGGATATCACATTCCTCCCCTCTCAAAAGAATTTCATCCCCGAAATTTAAAACAAAGGTAATTTAATAATCCAATTAAACATTTAACTTTTTAAACATAAGCATATATCAATCATATGCTAGCAACCATAGCAACCAATTCAAATAATCAACAAATCTAATTATTCAGATAAAATTCTGGATAAAATTTTCTCGAGTTTCCCAAGTATAAATTCCGGAATACTCGCTCCACAGAATCCAAACAATCAATACTACTAAGCTACAAAACTTCCACTCTTCTAGATCTACAAAACAAATCAAGATGTCAGACCAAACTCAAGTCTGACTCAACAACCGAAATTCCCTGAACTGCTGGTTCCCAACCCGAGATATCTCTTATACGTACTCCCTCAGAGATACATGAAACACTCTAAATTCCAGTTATCCAAACTGGCAATTCACTCCTGAAGACCAAACACTAATCCTAAGAAGAATAACAGAAAAAGATCCAAATATCTCGGAGCTAGCTTCCCAATCTTATCCAATCTTATAGCTCCCATTGATTGGAGAAAACCCCAACAACAACGAAGTCTCTAACTTCGAATTCCAAATTTTCTGTCTTCAGAATCCAACTTCCTTCCTCTCTTATCCATAAAACTCTTCTGACGATCCTGAGCTATCTACATCCTTCCTGATCAGCTCAACCCTTGTTGATTACCCCCAGAAACAATCTGAACTAAAAACAATCCAACAAAATGATCTACTCAAGATCAATCCAAAACTCAGAACACAAACTCAATTCCAAAATAAGAAGACTGATCTCACTTCTCCCATCTGGAAAAGACAAACAGGTGCACTCCAATCTGGCCTTAAGATCCTGAAATTTTTTCCTGTAGAAACCCTCCAATCCAAACACTGCAAATTCCAGTTGTTTCCAAACTAAAACAGCTGCCACCATGCTTCCACTGCGCAACTCTGATCAGAGCAGATGAAAATGCTGATGATGATCACGAGGACAAACTGGACAATACATCTTAGAACTATGGTTCAACAGATCCACAAAAGAAACTCAAAGTTCCTCCAAAACCCAAGCTGCTACACCAAACTCATTCTCCAGAAATCATCCTACTACTTAGCTGAACCATCGGTACTACTCTTGGAATCCAGTCGATACCAAACTCAATCTCCAGACACGGACAAAACTTGACTTCTTGAAGACATCTAGAAAAATCAGATAACCCAAGAGAACACTCAAACAATTGCAAGTCACTTTTGCGATCAATCTAGCCCATTACCAAAGAAAAACTGTTCTCTCTTTACCAAACAGAACAGCCTACACTTAATTAGTCAATCCATCGAAGAAATGGAACCACTCTGCTGCTTCTGAAATTACCTCAAGAAAAACTGCTAAGCCAGAAGATCTCCTTGACGGCACCCAGAACACTCCGAGCTGCATTGCTGACTCAGATACCCCAAAATTTCCCATCCAAAGCTCTTCGAGAAACTCGGACCGCAAACCAAACAGAAACATTCTACTGAACTCAGCCCCAACACTGAAGCAGACACACTTCCTTAACTGATTCCAAAGAAACATCTTCAGAGACTTTCATAGTCACTGTGTCTCATCACACAGCTACTACATCCTGAGGTATCAAGATATCCGGACTTGCTTCTGCCAAACCGATGGATACAAACTCTAGCTCATTCAAATTTACGCTTCAAAAATGAACTCCGAACCTTAACAGGTTTCCTTTAGAGATCAATGAAATCCTTGCACCACCCAAAGTTTACTCGAGACGGTATTAGGTCTACAGTCTCGACAGATACACTTCCAACCTCAAATATTCAAACTTCAACCATTGATAGTCGTATTACACACACCACTACCCTATCTACCTTTATAATTTATATTGGAAAACCCGAACAGGTAGTCCAACAAATAGGTAGAATAATATATATATATATATATATATATATATATATCAAAATTACAAATACGCTCTCTCAAGATAGAAATCACTCAAGAGCCTAGGTATTCGCTCAACCTAGTGCTTTGATACCAGCTGTGACGACCCGACTTTCTAACCCCAGAAAGTCGTATCATCATGAAGAAAGAAAGGGATAGTAAAGAGAAGAGATAGAGAAGAAAGAAGAAACAACATCAGAATCTCAACAGCGGAACGAATAAATTATATTAATCAAATAAGTATTACATAGTATACAACATCCATCAGTGTTACACAGATAATATACCACATAATAGACAGTTATAAACACCTGTCTAGTTATGCAATTCAACATACAATACAACACAGAGATACCCACACAGCGGAATACTATATATATCTACAACGCCGAAGCCTCCTGCTCCATTGCTCCTCCAGAAGTCGTCAAAGCTAACCTGAATCCCTTGGCTACTTGTAAAAATTTGAGCACCCGAGAGTTTATGAAAAACAGAAATAAACTCCGGGTCAGACATGGGTCTGGTATGAGTAACAGTTTAAAGTTGCTTAATTTTGAAAACATTTGAAAACAAAGGGTATCACGTAAGACTTCCCACAAATAAACATGGTAAGTTTTTACCTTACGCTAACCAAATCATTTAATAGGAAGTTCTGTGATATTATAATAGTGTCTAGGGTCTTCAAGTAAAATACAAAAATAGCTGAAATGCTTACATCTCACATTCCAACATAGTTGGGTAGAATCAAAACGTACGATGCTTATTGGAGATTGGATTCCATACAATGGCAGGGCTACTGGGGTACCGTCCGTCACAGTACGTGGCCTTGATCACTGTACCGAGGAGCCACCCTAACTCCCCTACAACACAAGGCCGGAACCATTCCTTACTGAACAGTCCCGAACTAGATAACCCCGACAGTTGGAGCTCAAAAACTGCCCACACAGCCGAAATAAAAGGGACATCTAGACAGGGGAAAATCTCGTCCTGCTTGGGCATGACCCACCTAACCTTGCTGCACCTCCCCTGTTTTAGCCATTCCCGGTTGATGAGGCTTGAGGCTGCGATTACCTCTAGAGAACACATCTCTTAGAATGCTCATCGCCCACCTGATGATGTTCTGAAAGCATTCAATCCATACAAGTTCGTTCCGGGTTCGAACGAAACCGAAGGCATTATCTCGTTACACTCATTTTGGAATCACCCTTAGAGTTAACGACGATAACCCTTGCACTCTGAATCTTCACTTGAGAATTCACGACCTAACTTTTAATTTGGATCGATGTGGTTCTCGGATGTCCTAATATGGAAACCCGATCCCGGTCTCATCGAAATCCAAACGCCATCTTTTAAGGCCAAGTTGTTTTAAAGTTTAAAACAATCCAATTCAATTATCCATATACACACAGATAGAAAATTCACAATATTATAATAGATAATCAACACCATCATAAACAGATAATCCATATTATCATCACAGCAGATAATCCATATTATCATCATACTTAAATCAAAGCATACATATCACACAGCATCATTTATCTCATATTTGAGATCTCAATCCATTCAAGGTAAACTATATCATCAATCCATATATAAGCAATCACATC
The DNA here is from genome assembly GCA_030765085.1 of Allium cepa. Classification (NCBI taxonomy): domain Eukaryota; kingdom Viridiplantae; phylum Streptophyta; class Magnoliopsida; order Asparagales; family Amaryllidaceae; genus Allium; species Allium cepa. Next base: position 457,274,869 of record CM060939.1, on the reverse strand, counting down.
AGCTATAATTAATCTAAAATGAATTAAATTAATTACATCATCTCCGATTAATTTAAAGTAAATTAAATTAATTACTTCACCATTTTAAATCTTACTTATATATCTATTAATTAATTGTCCATCAATTAATTTATCATCATACAATTATTCAATTTAATTAATCACCCTTGCTTAATTAATTTTAATTACATTCAAGTAATTATCCTTTAATTTATTTTCACAAATTAATTAACCTTAACTAAACACAGAAATTAACTTCTTATAACTTAACTATAACAAATTACTTAAATCTTTAATTAGCCTAATTAATTATTCTTTAATTACTTATTATTGGTTAATTAATCTTAATCGATCAACCCTTAAATTCATCATTTAATTATATTTATAAATAATTTCTAATTCATCTTAATTAATTACCCTTTTAAAATTAATTACCTTAAGTAATTAATCTCAATTAAACCACATTTATTAATCACCCCTGATTAATACCATTCAGTAATTAACTACCTTTAATTACTCCATCAAATAAATTAATTACTCCTTAATTAATTTTCTTTAAATTAAACCCTTGATAAATTATACCAATAATTATACTCAAATTACTTCCATCATTAAATCATCTTCAGTTAATTACATCAAGTAATTATCATTAATTACTTCCCTAAGTAATTATACTTATCACATCATCAAGTAATTATTTAAATTAATTAAACTTAATTAATTAACTTAAACAATTCATATTAAACTAAATTAATTACAATGAGTAATTAATTCCTTAATTACTTCCATTAAGTAAATACTTAAACAATTCATAATTGATTTTCTTGAATTAATTAATTTAACTAGTTATTAAAATTAATCCCATTAATTAATTATCTTAGTTAATGTCTTCATTAACTATTTGCAATTCTTTAATTACTTTTCTAAAGCAATCAACTAAGATTTACAGATTTATTAATCTTCAATTACTCATTAATTAATCCTTAATTATTTAATTAACTAATCACTAATCATTAATTTTAAAGTTTAGACCTTATTTAATTAATGATCCTTAATTAATAATTAATTTATCTTAAATTAATTAACTTATACCTTATTTAAATAAAATTACACTCTTAATTACTAAGTTAATTAATTCAAGTCATTAATTATCCATTTAATTAACTTAATAATTTCAAATCCTTAAATCTTTAATTATAAAAACCTTTTTCTGTTTAATGATCAATTTATCATTAATAAGGTATTTAAAACAATTTAATTTAAATTATCTTTTAAGTTTCATTTTAAATTTAAGATTTAAAATGAAATCAAATTAATCTAAACAAGTTTTAAAACAATTCCAAACCCCTTTTTATTTCACAAGTTAAAGAATATTTATCTTAAAATAGAAGATTAAAAGAATTTAAAACACAATTCCATTTTGAATTCGAATCAAATTTAAAAATTTACTTTATCATTCAAACCTTTTTAAAATAATTTAAAATCTTCTTTTATTTCAAATCAAAGATTCAAATTTATATGGAATCCAGATTTAAACCTTTTATTTTAAACCTCACTTACAATTTAAACTTCACTTTTTAAAAATCCAAACTACTTAAGCCTTTTTAAAGTAGTTAAAACAATATAAATAAAAACTTTATTTATTTTTAAATTAAGATTCAAAACTAATTTGAACCAGATTAATCTTTGATTTAAATCTCATCTTTAATCTTTATTTTTCTTTTGAACTTAGCTTTAGATTTTACTTTAAAAAAAAATTTAACAGGAAAACAGTTTCTTGTAAACAAAAAAAAAACCTGTAGCAAAAATCAACCTGAGACAAAGCTCGTTTGCTTCGAGTCAAGTTCGATCATGCTTCGAGTAAAACCCCTCAACAACTCGAGTATTCACTCGAGTCCCACTCCTGACCAAACCACAAAAACACAACTTCCACCAATGAACACCTGCATATGCATGGTGGCTCCGGCCTTCATTGACCATCGACGACGATCAGAACTCGTCAGAGAACAACACGGCAACACACCCCACTCATCAAATCGAACCTCAACACTCGAAATCAAATTCGAGACCACTACCCAAACCTGGAAATCATCAGAGCATCATCACTTGAAAATCTATCAACGTGCCGCTTGAAAAATTCTGACCACCTGACGTTTGGCCACTTCGGCCATGCCTTCGTCTTCGTCCAAGCTACCCTCACCAGAAACCCCGCATCACTCGATCCATCACAAGAACAATGGCGATCAATTAATCCAACATAGCTAAAACTAGGGTTCGAAAATGAAAATCACTGCCGCAACTTTCCTGGTGAAATTCATCACCATCCACTATTTTTCCCCACATCGATGATCGTTCCTCCATCTCCAGGAAAATCCATGAGCACACCGATCCACTTGATCACAAGGAAGACTCAAAAATACACTTCCAGTTTAAACCCAAACCCCACCTTCAATTCCAAACTATAAATCCTGATTCCTATGTTAAAAATCATATTTTGTTTGAAGTTTTCGATTAGTAATATTGAATTTATGATTTAAACAGCTTGAGTTTTAATTATACTAATATACTCAGTTGTTTTAGTTTTTCCAGAGCAACATACAAAATTCTTTTAGCTTAAATAAAATTTGAACTCTACTCTATTATGAAACAACAATTATTTGTAAACTAAGTCCTAAATATTATCAGAATCAAGAAATAATAATTTATGGATCAAAACCCAAACTTGTAAACTAAAAAAAAAGATTGCATTGTCACAGCAACTACAACCTGTACACAGCCATTAATCCTATATGCACAGAATAATACATATATACAAAGCATCTTGGGTCCAGATTTTAACCATACAACCAGAGATATTTATAGATTTAAGTTTAAAAATAATGTTACTCACCTGAAAATAAACAGAGCAGATTTTGAAGGTTGATCCTGGAATTTGCAATTGTTTTTTTTTTTTGAGAGCTTGAATTGTTGAGATGTTTTAAGACCTGATTTCTTAAAAATGGAAATGCTCTGAAGCTTGAAAGTTTGCACTAAAAACCCTTTTAACTTTGAAACCAATTGTTGTTGAGGAGATGCTTGATTTCAGGTTGAAGATGAATGCATCAGATTTTTGATTTAAAGTTGCTTACAGGCTTGGAAAATGCAGGCAAGTTGTATTGTTGATTAAATTTATAAAAATGGAAATGGTAACTTATTTTCTCTGGTTTGCTATGTCTTCAGAACAACTAAAATAAGAAGATGAGTATATAGATGAAAAGATTGTAAAAGGTAGGTGTTTACTGGTATAGGCATTTTAGTTCAGATTTTTTTTTCTTTGTCTTATCAGGCAAGATTTGTGGAGGCTGACTTGGTTCTATACATTTCGAGTTGACAAAAATGTGTTCTACTATAAAATGAAATGTCCTTTATGTTTTATGCATATCTTATTTTGTCTTATATATAGATATTTATTTCACTTGTGTATGTAGATGTTTCCTTTACTTGTTCCTGCATACAAAATTTCACAGGCATATACATCCTTCTTTCCTTTTACATTTTGATCCTGTCCTTTATATATATGTTACAGGTTACATACAAATATAATCTTACCTGGTTGCTTTTATTTTCATTTGTCTTATTCCTTACCTCATGTTCAAATACATTTTTATTATTACTTTGTTCATTTGCCTAGATACTACTTTACATACATATTTCTTTTATTTTATTCTTGCCTGGATATGCCTTTATACTTTAGGTACATAATATAAAGTTGTTTAAGTCATTTGTTTAGGTTTATTACTTAATTTATATTCATATACTTTTTTTATACTTCATGTACATAATATAAAGTTGTTTTTAGTTATTTGTTATAAGTTTTAACTTAAGTTAATATCAAAGTTTCTTATGTTTATTTTTATCACTCTTTTATTTTTAAACTTATCAAACACTTAATTTGCTTATTATCCATTTTTATACTTATTTTAATACCATACATTTGATTTGTACTTAAGTTTAATAGTTATAAAGTTTATTTTATTTTAAATATTTTTAAAAGACTTCCTTTTAAGTTTACAAAGCTTTCTTTCAAATTGCACATATATATAAATTAATTTGAAATAACAATTGCTATTTATATTTAAAAAATTCATATGTGAAAACATTTCATTATTAATATTGTTAAATATAACTCATTATTAAATTAAAGTAATTCATAAAAGAAGTCCCTTATTTCAAAAAAAAAACTCATTATTAAATTAAAAACAATTTACAAAAGAAATTATCTCTTTATTAATAAATTGCTTATTTTATCAAGCTATATTTAAAAAAAAATAAAGCCTTTTTATTTTAATTTAAACTTTAAGCTAAAATCAAATTTAAACAATTAAGTTTTTATCTTAAGTATTTTAAAGTCATATGATTATTTATTCAATATTAAATTAAATCAAATTTCCAATTCACCAAAAATATTAGAATTAGAAAACATGTCTTTATTTATTAAATTAAAAAAAAAGTTCATCTATTTACAACATATACAAATATGTATACATTACAAATAGAAAATAATTTATTAGCCTTTAAAAGATAAATTATCAGTTTAAATATTTATTTTAAAGAAGATTATTAAATCTAATTCAAATTTATTATTAACATTATTATCAAATCAATTAAATTTTGACATAGATTATTAAATTGTTATTGTTAAAATTTCCAAGATATCACAGTATTTGACTGGCAATTTATATTCAATAATAAATTAAATAACGATTTAATTCAAATTAACTGAAATGATGGTTCAAAATTTACCAAATAGTCAAAAATAAATTCCTAATCACATCATAAATTTAATTTAAGGAACATAAGAAACTTTAGAAGTTGTGAGTGGGTTAAAACACTCACTTCTGAATTTAAATTGAATTTAAATCCAATTTGAACCCAAAATGCAAACAGTCTCTGAATTCGTCCAAACAAGCGTCAAAATGTCCGGTATTTTAATACGATCCCATTGGAGCAAACCGCACATGAATTGGACCTCGTGTGTAAAAGTTGTGTAAATTAGAAATTTTAAACAATTAAGTTTTAGAACAAAATAGAATAAAATGAAAAAACCCTACACGTCATCACTGGAAACCCCTTATCACGCTCAAACGCGATCGACCGCCGAACCCTAGCCGCTACATTCTAGCAAAAACGCCTCGACCCACGTTCATCTCTGGCACCATCGGACATCCCTGCCACCATCACTGTGCTCCGCCACCCCTCAGTCCCACGAGCGGCGCCTCACGATGTAGACGAACTACATCGTCATCGCTGCCGTTTGTATCCAATTTACGTGAACTCCAAGCTTCTAACGACGAACCAAAGCCAAATCTAAGGCCTGCTTCGTGGTCTCTACAAGGTAGAGACTTCCGATTGTCCCATAGTGGAAGATCCACCGTTGAATGAGATGTCACACAACGCATGGCCAAAAATAATCTAGCCAATTTCGGCCACACAGCAACCCAGATCGAGAAACGAATTACATAATTGACTTGCGCTTTTTGAGAGCTTCAAATCGATATAATATTATATAGTTGAGGAGTTTGAACTTTTGATTTGGTTTTGAAATTGAATTTGAGATTTGGGGATTAGGTTTTGTCTGCCATTGGAATGAGGAGTTTGAGAATGAGATGTACGTACAGACAATAGAAATAAGAAATAAGAAATGACCTAGGGTTTATAACGAGGAATTCATAGACAAGGCTGGAAACAGAAAGAATGGACCAGATTGATTGAACGATACACAACCCAAAAAGCCCGTTTCGACTACGGAATAAAAATGGGTCAACCTATATATCAAAATAAACGTTTTCAAATATTTTAAACTCAATGGAACAAATTTCAAGTCCTAATTCCACCGTATGAAGAAGTTATGCTCAAATCAGCTTATTTCAAATTGATTTCAATTAAATTGATTTCTAGGCATTTCGAGCCCGTACGATCAAATGACAAGTCCGATCGTTACGAAACTTGAAATCCTATAATAATTCACCGTTATGAATCCGATGAAACTGGTTTTGTCGAAATCCGAGTCGGTGGCCAAAATGGTTATTTTCACATTATTAAATTAAATTAATATTAAATCAATTAATCACGTTTTCAATTCAAATTCAATTATTTACCATTTCTATCATTTTAGATTACCCAGAAATTTTTTTAATCCTTACAACAAGTTTCTATGCTAATTTATTATTGAATATTCCACCAATTTCAAAGTTTGATTTCAATTTCAATAAATCCAGTTATTATAAATTAAATTTCCAATTATCCCATTTAATTGAACTTTCATCCTATTACTCAATCCATTATTATCAAATGGACGAAATTTACATTGGTTCATGATCTATTACCCTTAGGTTTATTTTTCAACCAATTATTATAATTTCTTACATAATATTGAATTCATTCAATTATCATTAATTAATATTATTTCATTAGTTAATTCAATATTCACATTTGTTTTCTTATATTAAATTCATAACCAATCATAACATTTTCATTATTTCAATTATTTGAAATTTCATTCAAATTGTTATTAGTCAGCTTGAATTACATTATTACCTTTAATTCTAATTATTATTTCATTCATAAATTATCAATCTTTTTATTTCTTTCAATTTTATATCGTAAAATCTTATTAAATTAACAATTTAAATCATCGAAAATTTACGGGTCGTTACAGTCAAGAACCATATGCTGTGGAAGATTCTTAAAGAAGAGATTATTATAAGATTTGCTCCCTCTGAATTGAGGAAACCCTTCGGTGCTTTTGCAAATTTGAAACAATTAACAACAGTGCAAGCTTACCTTACCATGTTCGAGCTACTTCAAGGCTTGCTTGATCATTTACACCCTGATTATGTTTTTGAAAAATTTATGGATGGACTTAAAGATGAAATCAGATTTGATGTTGAGGCTTCGGGGACAACTTGTTTCAGAGAAGCTATGAAATTAGCCAAGATTTTTGAAGGGAAATAAAACAGTACCAAGAAGGCCACAAGAACCTTAACTTATTCCTACCCCTCTTCCCATGCTAAAGGCAATCCTCCAAGAATCACCTCAAATCCTACTTCCACTTACCAGAATCCAGTTAAAAGAAATACATTGAATGATCCCGCTAGAGTCAAGGGTTTGACACCTGAAGAAATACTTGAAAAAAGAAGAAATAATTTATGTTATGGGTGCAATGAAAAGTGGCATATAGGCCACCAATGTAAGAACAAGTATGTGTATATTCATGAAGGGGCTATGGACTTATATAGAGAAGGAGAAATTGAGGAAAACATGGAGTCCAAAACTGAAGAAGTACAAGAAGTTGATGAAAATGAAGAAAACCTAGTCATTACATTCCATGCTATGTGTGGAATTCCTACTTCACACACTATCAAGGTTACTAGAATGATTCAAGCTAAGCAGGTGCAGATCTTGATAGATTCAGGGTCTACCCATAGTTTTATTGATGGAGCATTGGCCAAGGAGTTACTTGTAGATGGTTCAAGAATGTATGACGTGGTGATAGCTAATGGAGACAAGTTGCAAGGAGTAGGAATTTGTAAGCAAGTCATTCTCAAATGCCAAGACTGTAGCATGCCGATTGACCTGTTACTATTACCACTAGATGGGTGTTAAGTTGTATTAGGTGCACAATGGATGAAAACCTTGGGTGAGATCACCTTGAACTTCAAAAAGTTGTAGGTCAAGTTTACTTATATGGGTAGAAGGTATGTGTGGAAGGGAATTCAGCCTGGTGATGTGCAGCTAGTTAACCGCAAGAGGTTTAGTAAAGAAAGTAATAAAGGCCAACTAACCATAATGTTATGTGCTAGTGAAGTGATTCATGAAATCTTAGACCCTCCTCCTATACCACCTACTGTAGCTACTATTCTCCACCAATACCTAGAAGTTACTAACCCACTCAAACACTTACCACCTAAAAGACCCCAAGACGATTAAATTTGTCTTCTATAAGGCTCCAAACCCATTTATCTCAAACCATACAGACATTCCTTTTACATTAAAAATGAGTTAGAGAAAATCATACAAGACATGTTGGATTCGGGGTGATAAGGCCTAGCTGTAATGCTTACTCCTCTCCAGTGGTCATGGTTAGAAAGAAAGATGGTTCATGGAGGTTATGTGTTGATTACAGAAGCTTGAATAGCATTACAATTAAAGAAAAGTTTCCAATACCCTTAGTGGATGATTTATTTGATGAGTTGCATGGCTCAAAATATTTTTCAAAATTAGAATTACGATCTAGATATTACCAAATCAGAATTAATGAGGAGGATATACAAAAAGCAGCCTTCAAAACCCATGAAGGCCATTATGAACTCACCGTCATGCCCTTTGGGTTATCAAATGCACCCTCTACATTTCAATCCTTGATATACACCATATTTAAGCCCTACTTAAGGAGATTTGTGCTTGTGTTTTTTGATGATATTTTGGTTTATAGCCAGTCCATTAATGATCACTTAAATCACCTCGAGATGACTTTACAAGTGTTGTAGGACAATTCACTGGTTATTAAATTGTCAAAGTGCACATTTGCTAAAGAGTCAATTGAATACTTAGCGCATGTTACATCAAGTAATAGAGTAGTTGTAGACCCCAGCAAGGTTGAAGCTATTAGACAATGGCCCTTTCATACCAACCTTAATGCATTAAGAGGGTTTTTAGGACTCACATGGTACTATAGGAAGTTAATAAAAATTATGGAGTGATTGCAAGGCCCCTCACTGATTTGCTCGAGAAAGATGCTTTCAAATGGAGTGATAAGGCCACAGAAGCTATGGAACAACTAAAACAGTGCCTCATCAATCCTCCAGTGTTATGCATGCTAGATTTTAGTAAGAAATTTATTGTTGAATGTGATGCAAGTGGAGTTGGAGTTGGAGCAGTTCTACTTCAAGATAAAAAAACCCATAGCATTTTTTAAGCAAAGCCCTACATGGGAGGACACTACACTGGTCTACATAAAAAAAAAGAGTTACTTGCTTTAATTATGGCCACTAAGAAATGGTCAAGTACTTGCTTGGAAGACAATTCATTATTAGAACAGACCATCAAAGCCTAAAGTATTTGTTGACATAGAAACTACACATTGGAATTCAAGCTAAATGATTGGCTAAATTGCATGGTTTTGATTATTTGGTTGAATTCAAGGGTGGTAAGGAGAATATCATGGTTGATGCCTTGTCAAGAAGAGATGAAGATATTGATTGCAATAACACAGAGTGTAAAGCTCTTTTACATGTGCAACCTGCCTGGTTATAAGAACTGAAGGATACACTTGCCCAATCTTCTTTTTATGCAGAGGTCATTAAAAAAATTAGGGAGGAAAACAAGCCATCCAGTAAATACAAGATAGTTGATCTGCCAAGAAGTCAGAATATATAGTTATATATGTTGTAGTTGATACGTTATCATGTATGCCCATTTCTTTCCATTAAAACAACCCTATTCTGCCAAAGATGTAGCTCAAATATTTTTTAATGGGGTATTTAAAATACATGGCCTTCCTTCATATATAATTAGTGACAGGGATACCCTATTTACAAGTTCATTCCGACAGGAATTGTTCAAGCTGCAAGGTTGCTCACTAAAACTCACTTTTGCCTACCATCCTCAAACCGATAGGAAAATTGAGGTGATTAATAAAATAATGGAAGGGTATCTAAGGTGCTTTATGTGTCGTAAACCACATGAACGGTATAAATAGCTTGCATTAGCTGAGTATTGGTAAAATACTACATGGAGAACATCTACAAACACTACTCCCTTCCAAGCTGTATATGGAGTGCCACCCCCTACATTGCTAACTTATGTCCCTAATACTTCTAAGATGCAGAAAGTTGAAGATGAGTTATTTTCTAGAGATGTGGTTATACAGATGCTAAAGGATAGCCTGATGCTTACCAGAGATAGAATGAAAAGGTATGCAGACTTGAGGAGATCGGAGAGGAGTTTTAAAGTTGATGATTGGGTATATTTAAGGTTACAGCCTTACAGGCAAATTACCGCCAAGAATTACAAGACTCACGAGCTCTCTCCTGAATTCTATGCCCTATGAGGTTGAAGAAAAGATTGGAGAATTTGCGTATAGGTTGAAATTGCCTCCTATTGTCAACATCCATCCTGTTTTCCAAGTGGCGCAGTTAAAAAAGAAAGTGGGGGCAAGGGGTGATAATTCAGGAGGATGTGTCTTCTTTTGTTGAGATTGTTAAAGAACCAGAGAGGATTTTGGATAGGAGAATAGTGCCAAAAATAACAAGCCTATAGTTCAAATATTAGTGAAGAGGAGAGATCAACCTGAGGAGGATGCAACGTGGGAGGAATATTAGGAGATGATCAAGAAGTTCCCTGCTCTGGACCTTGAGGTAAGGTCCATTTTTCAAGGGAATGAGAGATGTAACAGCTACAAGCTTCTTCAGCCATTAAACTCAAGCCAGGCAGCAGTTTCTAGTCGCTAGAAAGTTCACCAGAGAGTGCCGTAGATGATGACCAGAGACAGGTTAGAGAAGCAGTAGTTCAAGGTTGTTCCAGCAGTGTCGAGTTTGTTATGTAAAGATGGTGTATCTATTGTGCACGTGCACAGGTGCACAATATGCACGTGTACTAAATTGGCTTGATAATAAAATGAGAATTTATTATGTAATTAGATGATGAGTTGGCCAGGGAATGCAGGATCAAGTATGCTATATATATGTACATGATAATTAGATGGTGAGTTGTAAATATGTGGATGAATAAAATTGTTTCAGCTGAAACTGTGTACTCATCTCTTTTTTTGTGCTACTATTCATACCCCTATTTACACTGCTGGCCACCAATACTAAAGGACACCTAGTTAAGTTAGCATAACTTCTTCCGGCCACATCAATTTCAAACACGCTAAAATGGATAGGCACCCACAGTCTAAACGAAAACTTCCTTCTTCGTTGAGTTCTCGTCCACCGCCGCCGCCATTGCCGAACATAAAGAACTGCAGTTTGCAGCAGATGATCACCGCTTCTCAACAGCCCACGACCTCGAGTAAGTGTTTCCGTTTCAAGCATAACTAAATTCATCGATGATTCTATAACGACCCGTATTTTACGTGTCGATAAATTGTAAAATAGTTGCATTAGGTCGTTGATGTTGTTAAGTCGTTTAGAGTATGAGTCGACCATAGCTTAAGTCGTATGAAAGTTAACTCGTGTGGTGCTTTAGTCGTGGGTAGCTTGAGTCGTGACCGACTTATAGAGGATTAAGCGGCTTAAGGTGTTGAACGGTTTATAGATGTGGCCGAGTCAGGGAAGTAGCCGACTTAGTGGTGTTGAGCGACTCATGGTAGTGGCCGACTTAAGATAGGTAGCGACTTAAGGAAGGTGGCCGAGTTAAGGAGTTTAGCCAACTTAAGAAATTGACCGACCCAAGATTTAACGGTTTAGGAGTTAGCTCGTGTGAGCGACTCATAGGGTGACCGACTTAAGAAGGTTAGCGGGTCAGAAGGCCCACGGGTTAGCGACTTAAGGTTTAGGCGACTTAAGAGTTGGAGTGATGGAGCGACTTAAGTTAGTAGCCGACTCAAGGTTTAGCCGACTTAAGAGTGAACGGCTTAAGACTTAAGTCGTTATGGTATAAGTCGTAAGCCGTGTGTGTGTATTGAACCGTATGTTGTTAAGCCGTGTAGAGGCATGAGTCGTTAGGTCGGCTGCTAGTTAGGTCGTGAGTCGTAGAGATCTTGTGTCTGTGCTAGGTCGGGTTTGTTAGGTCGCATGAAGCCTTGTGTTGGTAAGTTGTTATGTTGGCTATTTGTTGAGTCGTAGGTAGTTGAGCCGTTGAGTCGCGTGGGAGTTGGAGATGTTAGGTCGGCATGTGTATTGAGTCGTAGGCTGTGGGGTCTGTTGAGCCGTGGACGACTCAGGGGATAGGTCGGCGGTGACTCAAGGGGCGGCGACTCATGGAGATTTCAGCCTATAAATAGAAGGGGTTCGCCTCACTTTTTGGCACCGGATTTTGAAGCGACGAAGTGCTGCCATTTTGAGAGCTCGACTACAACACTTCTTCACTTCTTTTCTCCACTCTAATCTAGTGATTCCTTCCATCTAAATTGAAGATCAAATCGAAGATCCAAGAGCCAAAGTTGAAGATCTTCATCCAACAAAGAGAGATTTCATCGATTGAAGTGAGATTTTGCCGGATCAAGCTTAGATCTTTGCTGTCCAGATTGGGGGTTGGTTGTTTTTGAGGTATTTAGGTGATTCGTTGAGTGGTAGTTATCTCTCACACGGACCCAAGGGAGTATATTGGATTGGTGGCTTGTTTATGTGTTAAAGATAGCGATTTCTTGCATTTTCCTAAAGTCTGCATGTAGATCTACCATCTATGAAGTTTTGACACCTATTTTACTACATGTTCACTTATGCAAGTTCATTCATCAAGTTGTAGAGATATTGTTCATAATTCATGCTTGTTAGAATGCATGTTAGACTTGAACTCTTCATTTACGAAATAGCCATTATTGTTGTAATTGTTTATTTAGATCTTGTTTGAATATTTGATTGCTTGGATTAATGATTGTCTTGATTGATTGTTTAGAGTTAGTTGATTTATGGTTGGATCTAGACAAGTATGGTCGAAAATGGTTCGAAAGCTAAGGGAGAGGCTAAGGGATGAGAAAAGCTGCTTGTGGCATATGTAGCGGATGATGAAGCTCATATGGACGGATATGATGATGATGTTGTGATGGATCTTTGCTATGTTAAGATGAGACGAAGCATGATGTGATGTAGCCTTGGCATAATCCAGACGGGATCATTCCAAGCATGTTGATAACTCGAGGGATGGTTCGAGTTGGTTGATAATGGATTGCTCGAGAAGTAGCTTGGGCTAGTATGAGAATACTCGTCGAGGAGGATGACTAGGAGGCTTGGATTTCATTGTTGTTGAAGGTTCTAGTAAATTCAAAGCAAGAGTACATGGGATGCCCAAACGACTACGGGTAGGTGGTCGGGACACCCAAAAGACTACAGGTAGGTGGTCGAGTACTCTGGGCAGAGTAGGTAAGTCCTAGGCACGGGTCACAATGACGTGCGTAGTTTATCTAGAACCGGGGTTACCATTAGCCCTTGACAGGCGGTCATTCAACTAACGGTGAACTCAAAGCAATGATAACAGTGATAGCCAGAGTCATGGATGTTTGGTTGTATCATCATTCGGCCTCAAGAGCGGTGTTTTCTGGGTGCTTATCTGATCTTGGTTTAGGCCTTGGGGGTTTGTATTTGGAAAACATCGACCTTGACTCGAGTGATAATTACTTTATTTTAAATGTCTGCTTTGCTATGCTTGTTTATGCTTAGTGGGTCTGGTGGCTATCACTGTAGAATGAGGTGGAGTGGGATGGTTGAGTTCCTATTCCTTTTATCCTTTATGCTCTTTTGGTATGTTTGATAGTTAATTTACTGCTCACTAAGACTGTTGTCTGACTCAAGGTTTTATGTTCAACTCTTATTACCTTGGGCTGTTCATCCATGTTGGGATGGGCAGACTAGGTAGCAGGTGACAGGTGCTGTTTCTTGATTACCTACGCTGTTGATGACGAAGACGAGCTGGAGGCTTTTGCATATTGTTTTCCTACTATATGTACTGGATGTTCCGCTGTTTGTTTGATACTCTGAGTGTTATGTAGTGAGGCTTGATGTATTGACTATTCAGATGATTGTATAAAACTATTATGGGTTTATATGATGAGACTTCTGTTCTATAAAGCTTCACTATGTATATTTTTCTATTGTATTTTATCCATGCGCTGTGAGTAATACGATAGACTATTCTGTTTTATTTTACCTGACTATCGTCCATGGCTGCCTGGCACACCTTTCAGCGCAACATTCTCTTGCTTTAGTGCGGGAGTCATGGGCGGTCGTCACATTTGGTATCAGAGCTTTGGTTAATCGATTTTAGCCAACGCTCGCTAACGTAACTACGTAAGAGAGACGTAATTGTATTTTGATGGATGATTACTATATATAATATAGTAGTTTAGAAGGATTTGAACTCCTTATGTAGTTGTTTCTCAAGGTGTTCTAAATCATTCCTTTTTGTAGATATTAAGGATGAGTCGAAGTGAGAGACAAGCTGCAAGGGAAAGTCGTGCTGTTGGGGGAGCTACTGACTATGCTGCAATGTTCGAAGCTATGATGACTTTGATCATGAGAAGGATACAACTTCAGGACAGTCAGTAGATGTTGGAGTTCAAGTTCAAGCTCCAAAACCAGTGGATTTTGCTAAGTTGTGCAAAGACTATACTGCTCTTGGAGGGAAGGTTTTCTTGGGAACAGAATCAACCATAGAAGTTCAGAGATGGATTGATGCTTGTAAAAGGATCTTTTGTGATTTAGGAATTGAGGATGCAACTAAGAGGAAGCTTGCATCAAGACAGTTTCAAGGGAGGGCTTCTGATTGGTGGAATTCTATCACCATTGATACTCCAGAAGAAGAGATTACTTGGGAGCAATTCCAAGTTAGATTTGAAGCTAAGTTCATTTCTACGGCTCAGAAATCTGTTCTGTTTAAGAAGTTTGTGGAGCTCAAGCAAGGTGGGAGACCAGTTCTTGAGTATGTTTCTGAGTTTGAAGCTTTGTCCAAGTATGCTCGGTCGTATATTGAATCTCCCTATTAGAAGAACGAGAAGTTTGTGACAGGCTTGGACACTTATCTTGGGAGGCAGTTAGTGGATCATTTGGACGATCCATTTGAGAAGCTTGTGGAGAAAGCTCTCAGGCACGAGAGTTTGTTTCCTAAGGAAGGGTCTGTTGTTGCTGTGACCAAGGAAGAGTCCAAACCACAGCAGGGTGGAAACAGGAAGAGGAAGCAGCAATAGCAGAAGGGTAAGAATGGCCAGAAGAAGCCAAAGGGCGAAGTGACCTGCTACAACTGCCAGCAGAAGGGCCATCTCTCCAAAGATTGTAGGAATCCCAAGGTACCGGGGAAGTGTTACAACTGTGATAAGTTGGGACATATCAAGAAGGACTGTCCAGAACCGAGGAAAGATAAGCAGATTGTGCAAGCTTATGCTTTGAGGGCTGTTCCATCAACTTCGAAAGCTCCTACTGTAGAAGAAAAGGGAAAGAGTGTGGTGGTTCAAGGTACTCTTTCCATTTGTGGTGTTCCAGTTAGAGTGTTGTTTGATACTGGAGCGTCGCATTCATTTGTTTGTAATGATCTGGTAGACCGGTTGGGTTTGAAACCGGATATTGTTGATAGACCATTGGTTGTGACTAATCCAGTAGGGGGTTCGTCATGTTTGTGTATGGTATGTCGTGGTCTAGTTGTATCGAGTCATGATTGCTCTTTTGTTTGTGATTGCTTTGTTCTGAACTTTGCGGGGTTCAGAATTATTTTGGGTATGGACTGGCTTAGGAAGTATGCGGCAAAGGTTGATTGTGAGAAACTGAAGGTGACAGTCGGGAATGTGGAGGGGCGAAAGGTTGTGATACGATGTAAGCATGAAGAAGGCGTCTTCATGAGCTTCATGTATTCGCTGGTTGTTCCACGAGATGGACTGTCATCGATGCCGGTTGTGAATGGATTTGAGGACGTCTTTGACGAGGTCAAAGGGTTACCGCCGCATAGGGAGATCGAGTTTCGTATCGATCTAGTTGAGGGAGCCAGACCTGTTGTGATGCCTCTTAGACGGATGGCGCCGAGAGAACAACAAGAGCTGAAGGTGCAGGTTGATGACCTTTTACGGAAAGGATTCATTCGGCGTAGCGTGTCCGAATGGGGTGCACCAGTTGTGTTCACAACCAAAGCGGATGGATCGTTGAGGTTCTGTGTGGATTATCGTGAGCTGAATAAGGTGACTAAGAAGAACAAGTATCCATTGCCGAGAATAGATGACTTGTTTGATCAGCTTCACGAAGCTAAGGTGTTTTCTCAGATGGATTTGGCAACGGGATTTCACCAGTTGAGAGTGGCTAAGGATAGTGTGCCGAAGGCTTTTTTTCAGGACACCGTCCGGTTTTTATGAGTGGCTGGTAATGCCGTTTGGATTGACCAATGCACCAGCATATTTTGTGGATCTTATGAATAGAGTGTTTAGAGATCAGTTGAACAAGTTCGTACTTGTGTTCGTGGATGATATTCTGATTTATTCCAGAACTGAGAAAGAGCACAAGACGCACTTGCATATTGTTTTGGGAATCATGCGGAAACATCAGCTAAAGGCTAAGTTTTCGAAGTGTCACTTCTGGAAGAGTGAAGTGAGGTTCTTAGGCCATATTATCTCTGGAAATGGAATAGTGGTTGATCCCGCTAAGGTGGCAGCAATCCAGGATTGGGTTAGACCTAAGAATGCATCTGATGTGAGGAGTTTTCTTGGATTAGCAGGATATTATCGCCGGTTTATCAAAGACTTTTCCAAGATAGCTGCATCGTTAACAGGATTGACGAAAAAGAACCAAGTGTTCAGATGGGATGCTAAGTGTGAGCAAGCTTTCGGAATCCTGAAAGAGCGACTAACTAGTGCTCCTGTTTTGACTATTCCAAGTGGGAATGATGAGATGGTGGTTTACACCGATGCATGTGGTACTGGACTTGGAGCAGTACTGATGCAAAAGGATAGAGTTGTTGCATATGCAAGTCGACAACCGAAGCCGCATGAAAGGAATTACCCGACTCATGATTTGGAGTTAGCGGCGATTTTTTTTGCTCTGAAGATGTGGAGACATTATCTATTGGGAGTTCGATTCGAGTTGTTTACGGATCATAAGTCGTTGAAATATCTTTTCTCCCAAAAGGATTTGAATCTTCGGCAGCAAAGGTGGCTAGAGTTTTTGGCATCATATGATTTTGATATAGCCTATACTCCGGGAAAAGGTAACGCAGTGGCTGATGCGTTGAGTCGAAGACATGCAGGATTGGGAGCCATGTTTTTGGAATGGAAGAGTCTTGAGTATTTGGCTGGATTTGACTTCAGGCCTAGATGTGAATTGGAACCTGAGATGTTGGCAAACTTATCGATAAGACCTACTCTTATGGAGAGAATTGGCGAGAGCCAAAAGCGAGACGATAAGCTTGTCAAGATTATCCGCGATTTGGAATCTGGATTGAATGCAGAAAAGGATAAAGGATTTGAAGTCGATCGAGAGGGTTGGCTTCGGAAACAAAGACGACTAGTTGTTCCCAATATAGATGGATTGAGAGATGAGGTTCTGAGGGAAAGTCATCACTCGAAGTTGACAATTCATCCAGGTGGAAATAAGATGTATCGGGATATGAAGAGAACCTATTACTGGGAAGGTATGAAGAAGGATGTTGGAAATTTTATTTCCAAGTGTATGAACTGCCAGTTGGTGAAAGCTGAGCAGAAGAAGCCCAGTGGATTACTTCAGCCATTAGAGGTTCCTACATGGAAGTGGGAGCAGATATCGATGGATTTTATCGATGGTTTACCTAGAACCAGGGCAGGAAATGAAGGGATTTGGGTCATTGTAGATCGTTTGACTAAGAGTGCAAGATTCATTCCTGTTCGATCAACTAGGACTGCATCGAAGTTGGCTGAGTTGTATGTTAAGTGGATAGTTCGATTCCATGGTATTCCGAAGAGTATAGTGAGCGATCGAGACCCATTGTTCACTAGTGGATTTTGGAAGAGCTTCCAGGAAGTTGTGGGAACCGAGTTGTGTTTGAGTACAGCTTATCACCCCCAAACAGATGGTCAGACCGAGAGAGTCAACCGAGTTTTGGAAGATCTTTTCAGAGCATGTGTTTTGGACTTCGGGGGATCATGGAAAGATCATCTTCATTTGGTGGAATTTGCATATAATAACAGTTACCAGTCAAGTATTGGTATGGCACCGTATGAAGCATTGTATGGAAGACCGTGTAACTCTCCGACATGTTGGTTGGAAACTGGAGAAAAGCTAATACTTGGGCCAGAAATGATTCGTCAGACTACGGATTGTATAGAGATCATTCGGCAACGAATGAAGGCAGCCCAAGACCGTCAGAAAAGTTATGCCGATAAGCGTCGTAAGGATTTGGAATTCGACGTAGGAGATATGGTTTTTGTGAAGATTTCTCCACTGAAGAATGTTATTCGATTCGGGAAGAAAGGAAAGTTAACTCCGAGATTTGTTGGACCGTTCCCGATTATCGAGCGAATTGGAAAGCTCGCTTATAGATTGGAGTTACCGGAAAGGATGGCGGGTGTGCACAATGTTTTTCATGTATCTTATCTATGGAAGTATGTGCATGACTCGAATACGGTGGTTTCTGCTGATAGCTGTGAAGATTTAGAGGTTGACCCAGTTGTTACGAGACCTCGTAAGCCGCTTCGTGTTGTGGAAACCGACACGAAACAGCTTAGGAGGAAGACGATTATGTTGCTCAAGATACAATGGAGTGATGATGTTGACGACTGTACATGGGAGGAGGAAGAGAGGATGAAGGCAGCTCATCCTGAACTCTTCAAGGTATGGCCCTAAGGTGTCGTGACATCTCACGAATTTGTAGCTTGTTCTAAGTCTTAGAATTCTGCATGCTAGGCTAGTAATTGGATGCATGGTTTGTTGATTTCTGTGGATGGTAGGCATGCAGAATAATTTTGATTGCTCTTGTTTGTTTGGAATTTCGGGGGCGAAATTCCTAAGGGGGAGAGAATGTAACGACCCGTATTTTACGTGTCGATAAATCGTAAAATAGTTGCATTAGGTCGTTGATGTTGTTAAGTCGTTTAGAGTATGAGTCGACCATAGCTTAAGTCGTATGGAAGTTAACTCGTGTGGTGCTTTAGTCGTGGGTAGCTTGAGTCGTGACCGACTTATAGGGGATTAAGCGGCTTAAGGTGTTGAACGGTTTATAGGTGTGGCCGAGTCAGGGAAGTAGCCGACTTAGTGGTGTTGAGCGACTCATGGTAGTGGCCGACTTAAGATAGGTAGCGACTTAAGGAAGGTGGCCGAGTTAAGGAGGTTAGCCAACTTAAGAAATTGACCGACCCAAGAGTTAACGGTTTAGGAGTTAGCTCGTGTGAGCGACTCATAGGGTGACCGACTTAAGAAGGTTAGCGGGTCAGAAGGCCCACGGGTTAGCGACTTAAGGTTTAGGCGACTTAAGAGTTGGAGTGATGGAGCGACTTAAGTTAGTAGCCGACTCAAGGTTTAGCCGACTTAAGAGTGAACGGCTTAAGACTTAAGTCGTTATGGTATAAGTTGTAAGCCGTGTGTGTGTATTGAACCGTATGTTGTTAAGCCGTGTAGAGGCATGAGTCGTTAGGTCGGCTGCTAGTTAGGTCGTGAGTCATAGAGATCTTGTGTCTGTGCTAGGTCGGGTTTGTTAGGTCGCACGAAGCCTTATGTTGGTAAGTCGTTATGTTGGCTGTTTGTTGAGTCGTAGGTAGTTGAGCCGTTGAGTCGCGTAGGAGTTGGAGATGTTAGGTCGGCATGTGTATTGAGTCGTAGGCTGTGGGGTCTGTTGAGCCGTGGACGACTCAGGGGATAGGTCGGCGGCGACTCAAGGGGCGGCGACTCATGGAGATTTCAGCCTATAAATAGAAGGGGTTCGCCTCACTTTTTGGCACCGGATTTTGAAGCGACGAAGTGCTGCCATTTTGAGAGCTCGACTACAACACTTCTTCACTTCTTTTCTCCACTCTAATCTAGTGATTCCTTCCATCTAAATTGAAGATCAAATCGAAGATCCAAGAGCCAAAGTTGAAGATCTTCATCCAACAAAGAGAGATTTCATCGATTGAAGTGAGATTTTGCCTGATCAAGCTTAGATCTTTGCTGTCCAGATCGGGGGTTGGTTGTTTTTGAGGTGTTTAGGTGATTCGTTGAGTGGTAGTTATCTCTCACACGGACCCAAGGGAGTATATTGGATTGGTGGCTTGTTTATGTGTTAAAGATAGCGATTTCTTGCATTTTCCTAAAGTCTGCATGTAGATCTATCATCTATGAAGTTTTGACACCTATTTTACTACATGTTCACTTATGCAAGTTCATTCATCAAGTTGTAGAGATATTGTTCATAATTCATGCTTGTTAGAATGCATGTTAGACTTGAACTCTTCATTTACGAAATAGCCATTATTGTTGTAATTGTTTATTTAGATCTTGTTTGAATATTTGATTGCTTGGATTAATGATTGTCTTGATTGATTGTTTAGAGTTAGTTGATTTATGGTTGGATCTAGACAAGTATGGTCGAAAATGGTTCGAAAGCTAAGGGAGAGGCTAAGGGATGAGAAAAGCTGCTTGTGGCATATGTAGCGGATGATGAAGCTCATATGGACGGATATGATGATGATGTTGTGATGGAGCTTTGCTATGTTAAGATGAGGTGAAGCATGATGTGATGTAGCCTTGGCATAATCCAGACGGGATCATTCCAAGCATGTTGATAACTCGAGGGATGGTTCGAGTTGGTTGATAATGGATTGCTCGAGAAGTAGCTTGGGCTAGTATGAGAATAGTCGTCGAGGAGGATGACTAGGAGGCTTGGATTTCATTGTTGTTGAAGGTTCTAGTAAATTCAAAGCAAGAGTACATGGGATGCCCAAACAACTACAGGTAGGTGGTCGGGACACCCAAAAGACTACAGGTAGGTGGTCGAGTACTCTGGGCAGAGTAGGTAAGTCCTAGGCACGGGTCACGATGACGTGCGGAGTTTATCTAGAACCGGGGTTACCATTAGCCCTTGACAGGCGGTCATTCAACTAACGGTGAATTCAAAGCAATGATAACAGTGATAGCCAGAGTCATGGATGTTTGGTTGTATCATCATTCGGCCTCAAGGGCGGTGTTTTCTGGGTGCTTATCTGATCTTGGTTTAGGCCTTGGGGGTTTGTATTTGGAAAACATCGACCTTGACTCGAGTGATAATTACTTTATTTTAAATGTCTGCTTTGCTATGCTTGTTTATGCTTAGTGGGTCTGGGGGCTATCACTGTAGAATGAGATGGAGTGGGATGGTTGAGTTCCTATTCCTTTTATCCTTTATGCTCTTTTGGTATGTTTGATAGTTAATTTACTGCTCACTAAGACTGTTGTCTGACTCAAGGTTTTATGTTCAACTCTTATTACCTTAGGCTGTTCATCCATGTTGGGATGGGCAGACTAGGTAGCAGGTGACAGGTGCTGTTTCTTGATTACCTACGCTGTTGATGACGAAGACGAGCTGGAGGCTTTTGCATATTGTTTTCCTACTATATGTACTGGATGTTCCGCTGTTTGTTTGATACTCTGAGTGTTATGTAGTGAGGCTTGATGTATTGACTATTCAGATGATTGTATAAAACTATTATGGGTTTATATGATGAGACTTCTGTTCTATAAAGCTTCACTATGTATATTTTTCTATTGTATTTTATCCATGCGCTGTGAGTAATACGATAGACTATTCTGTTTTATTTTACCTGACTATCGTCCATGGCTGCCTGGCATACCTTTCAGCGCAACATTCTCTTGTTTTAGTGCGGGAGTCATGGGCGGTCGTCATAGATTCAATTCGATTCGATTTGTTTAAACCCTAATTTTCAAGCAATGTTCGATTATTTATGTGATTCGATTCAATTTGATTTGGGGAAGTGTTTAATGTTGGTTCGGTTGTTTGTAGCCGGAATATGATGTTTTCTTCGGTTGGACATGGCCTAACACACATGTTCGGTTTTTTATAGCCAAAATTTGAATTTTTTTTTTGGGTTGGACATGGCCGAACAGAAATATATTAGTTCATGTGAACATGTTATGATGTATTCATTCGAATTTCAATTATATGTTCTGTTATGATGTATTCATGTGAACATAACATGTAATGGATTTTTGTGTGGATGAATATAACATGGTTTGAAAAAAAATTCAAGTAGATTGATACATAATGATTAGCATATCATGTGGCTTTTTATGTGAACATAACATGCTTTATTTAGGGTAATGTTTGTTTTGTTTCTACTGTTAGGTAATTTCCAAATAGTTATTTGTGTTTCTATATGTAGCAATTATGGAATATAATTGTAAATGTCATTATACTGATTGTAGAAAAGGAGAAGCAAGCCATGACAGCTTCGTTGAGACGTAAGCGTGCTGCGGAGCTAGAGAAGAAAAAAAAGGAGCAATTGGTAGAAACTGAAAACATAGAAATTAGAAATGACAATGAACTGACAAACGGGTCTGGTGAAGATGATTCAAGAAATGAGTCTGGTTCTGATGGTTCTGGAGATGAATTAGAGTAAGATGGTTCAGACAATGCACAAACGGAAATGGAAACAAATTTGCCTCCTTTAGGTGGTCCCTCTTCTAGCCAAGCTATTGCTCCTATACCGGTGAACACTTCCATATTAAAAAGCTTTGAGTCGCATATTGCATTTGCTATTTGGAGTAAAGAACATGTTAGGTGGATTTCACAAACATTTTGTCATATAATATTTTTAATATATTTCAAATTATAATTTGTTTTGATTTAGGAGAGAGGGCCACTCAAATGCATTTCACATACAACGAAGCTGAAGGAATGGAGTATTGACGATATGCCAACTCAAGTTGCGTAGAAAATTAAAAATTCTGGTTTGTATTCATTGGCACAATACACATACAAGCATGTTGACTATGTAACTATTTTCACTTTCATAGAGCGATGGCATCCCGAAACTAATTCTTTTCACATGACTTTCGGAGAAATGACAATAATATTAGATGACGTGGCACAAAATTTGAAAATTCCTGTTATTTGTACTTGTATTTATAAAGACTCAGATGATCGTAACTCGATCGATCTTTTAGGTGATTATCTTGGCATTGCAAGAGATGTAGCTATAGAAGAATTAAATTATTCGAATTTAGTGAAGCTTAACTTTTTATTGGACACATTTGAAGAGAAGACAAAGAAAGAAGATGCAACTGAAGGTGATTATGAAGTTGCTGTCCGTGCCTACCTTCTTTTTTTATTGGGTTGTACTTTATTCTGTGATAAGTCAGGCACCAAAGTTCCAGTCTACTTGGAATGTTTGGAGAACGTTAATCAACTGAGTGAACAAGCTTGGGGGATGGGAGCATTAGCCTTTTTATATCAACAATTAGGCATCGCTTCTAGATGAGATGTCAGACAAATGGCCGGTTACATGACACTGTTGACTTGTAAGTATTTCTATTATTGTTTAATCTTATCAATCCTATACTAAAATAAATGCATTTTCATCACTTTCATATGCTTCCAAATTCCATTCCCACTAAAGATTATAATGACACGATGCCTAGGATGTGCAGATGGCAACCTATCAAACAGTCTGGTGATACAACTTCGGCTATAATACGACTACAAGAGCAGTTAGACGATTTAACCGTACAAGATGTAAGTATGTCAATTGTTTTCTTTAATAAAATTATAAAATAACTAATAGTTAAAGGAATTATTATTTAAATGAATTATTAGGTACGTTGGGATCCATATCATAACTTGAGGTCGAAGTACCCCTTGCCTGAAGTTACTTTTTATAATGGTGTTATTCTCTGCTTTGATATTGCGGAACCATACTGTTCTAACCGAGTGCTCCATCAATTTGGTATTGCTCAACGAATTTCGACAAATCCGATGGCGCCAGTAAATGCCATAGAGGTAAAAATGCTAACCAATACAAAATTGAATTTGACAATAGTTATTGGTATTCAAAAAATTGGCAAGATCATGTCATGTCTATGAAATCATGGTCTACTCGTGTAATTGACCCATGGGATTGTACCGCTAAATATATGTCCTGGTATTTGAGTATTTCTCATCCCATTGTTCAACACGGATGTAAAGAAAAGTAGCTCAAGGAAAGTGGACGACAATGAGAAGTTGGTAAGAATAATAATATTTTGTTATATAATTGCTAATGAAATTAAAATCAACTTATATATATATATATATATATATATATATATGCAAATGTTCTAGAGAATTGCTGCTGGGAAATCGGTTGAAAAGTTGAAAGAAAATCTAAGTTCTCATCAAAAATCCATTGGTCGGTGTCTTGACGCTGAACGTGCAGCAGTTGACTTGTTAGAGGAAGCATTGAATGAACCGGATAAAAGGAAAAAACGTTCAAAAGGAAAGAATGATCATAGGATATGATTGTATGTTGTTGGAGGAAGCATTGAATTAACCATTGTATGTTGTTTCTGTTTCACTGTGTTAGCTTTTAATAAAACTATGGATGAACTAGCGATGTAATTTTGGGTGAACTTGCGATGAACCACTGTATGTTATATCTGTTTAATGTTGGATGGATTGTGTTAGCATATTGAAATGGATGGAGTTTTTGCTATGTTCAGTTTTGGTATGACCGTTTTGAAATTGTATATGTTTGATCAGTTTGATAATTGTACATGTACGATCCGTTTATATGTTTTGATTACTTTATATGCTTTGGATGTAATTTCCGTTGGTTGATCATTTTGATCATTATTTATCAGGTGTGTGTGTATATATATATATATATATATATATATATATTTACATGTATGTTGTGCATATTATCTGAAGTAATACAGGTTCAAATCTATGTTCGGTCGTTAGTGGTCGACTGTTTTTAAGAAGCCTCGGATGTATACAACCATGCCAATTTAGTTGTTAAATCATTTTATTTTTCCATCTTTTGGTCGGTTAACAACAGCCGAAATATGTGTGTGAACTCATTTTACAACAGTCGTGGAGTTCTTTACTGGAAAATAGGCAAATCATCTGCTCGGTCATTAGTGGTCGACTGATTTTAAGAAGCTTCAGATGTATAAAACCGTGCCAATTTAGTTGCTAAACCATTTTATTTGTCCATCTTCTGGTCGGTTAACAATAGCCGAAATATGTGTGCAAACTCATTATATAATAGCCGTGTAGTTCTTTACTAAAAAATAGACAAATCATCTGTTCGATCGTTAGTGGTCGACTGTTTTTGAGAAGCCTCGGAAGTATACAACCGTGCCAATTTAGTTGCTAAACCATTTTATTTGTCCATCTTCTGGACGGTTAATAATAACCGAAATACATATGTAAACTCATTTTATAACAGCCATGCCAATTCGTTTACTTAACAATAGAGAATTCCTCTGTTCGGTAGTGTTCAACCGATATTCTCGGT
This sequence comes from Allium cepa, assembly GCA_030765085.1. Classification (NCBI taxonomy): domain Eukaryota; kingdom Viridiplantae; phylum Streptophyta; class Magnoliopsida; order Asparagales; family Amaryllidaceae; genus Allium; species Allium cepa. The sequence goes on along the minus strand of CM060939.1, from coordinate 457,249,755 downwards.
TAATCTCGGTGTGTAACCACCGAACAAAAAAACTTTTGTGCTCTTCAATATGAAACCACGGTGGTGTTAGGCCAAAGTTCATTATTTAGTACAGCGTCTAACCACCGTGACGATGTTACTTTCAATTCATAGTACATTGGTTGTTCTATTCGATTGATAACAACCGTGTATTTTGAAAATTTTCGACTGTTTCTAGCCAATCCTCTCTTAGTTGATGCGACTATTGCAATTTTCTATGTTTTGACCATTTCATATGCGAATGCACAATTTTCACTTACATCAATTAATTTTCAGTAAGCAACAAATTAATCCAAACACCAAAACATAATTAATTTTCACTAAACTTGAATTAGTGCACAAAATTTTCAAGTTTACATGCAATTACATTGGTGTTATTTGCTGAAAATAATAAGCAAGTATAATTTAGTTATAAGTGATCATCCTTTGTGGCTATATCCAGTGGACAAAGTTTAACAAACTCAATTTGCCGATCAATGTACAGCTCGCTTCATAGTTTAGCTTCATCATTAGCTAATATAAGCCAAAAGCTAGCAACCGGTGGAATGGATGCATTTTTCGTCAACGCCAATTTAATAAAGTGACAGTCTAAAATATTTGCAAAAATAATGAATTGTTTCTCATTTATGAGACTAGGGCCTCTTCCATGTGGAAAAAATGTCAAACTTTGAAGAGTGGATATATAAACAACAACTCGGTTGAATGCATTTGCAACCAAGTATCCAGTTTCAGGCATTACCATCCAATTAGCTTTAGAACAAGGACTAGATTCACAATCTGTAGCTGACTTTAATTCTTCGCAGTTGTTATATCGAAATGTTTAATATATAAATCCCAATTTTTCATCAACTCCTTTAAAATTGATTTTCTTGCTTCTCTCCAATCAGAATTTAATTCCTCAACTTGTTCAGCTATGCAACGAAATCCATAATTGCCATATGCTATAACATCTTCAATGTTAACAATATGTTGGTGTAGGAAAGCTGGTAGATACGCTAAATACTTGAAACCGATATTTGTTGTATTTATATCAGTCTTATCGAACTTCACATCAGGCTTTTTCCATTTGGGAGGCAGTTTCTTGTTCACGCTAGCTTGAGAAAAAATTTCATTACTAGTTTTCGCTTTTTCAAACGCGGAGGGATTCCTTTTTGTAGATGTTTGACCTTTTTGTAGATGTTTGACGTTTGGCTTGTTTGCTAGTTAATTTGTTCTTACTGCCAATTGGTCTACCTTTGTGTTTCTCTATTTTTGGTTCCAGAGTAGATGTCGTGGCCGGCAATCCAATTTCTCTGAGCTTCAATAATATCGATTTCTTCTCCTCATGCATGCTCGAATCAAAAGTTTTTTTACATAAGCAAACTCGGGTGTATGGATTAACTCAAGTGACTCTTCAACTTGTGGATTATAGTTTAATTGTCTCCAATGTTCGTCTACTAGTTCAATTAGGATTTGAAGACCATCAATGTGATATTGGTATATTTCATGTGCACATGGAAGACCATATACTAAACGATTCAAATGGTCACAGACGGAAGCATCCAAAGCAACACAACTAATTTTTCCCATTTGATACAGAATCAAATCCAATGCAAAACAAGATGTCTTACCTCGTAGATGTTTTAACAATGGAATTTGATATGCAGTCCGTATAGCTCCTAAACTTCTTTCAAAACTGGCTTTTATTTCTGTATGTTATAGACACAACATATTATCCATTTTCGACCATACAACAGCAAATTTTGCTCTAGACATACCAAAATGTTTTTTTCAATTGCGCATGGAAAGATTCAGCTCTAGTCGTTGTCTTATTATCGCGGTGTTTAATTTTATTTGTCCATGCATAAGCAAAATACTCTTTGTATTCTAAGAAATTATTATAAATATACTTTATGCTTTCGGGGTAATCTACCTAATCTTTTTGAAAAGCATTGCAATATATCCAAAATTCATCTTCAGTCGGTGCATGAACCACCTTCTTCCAACTTTGCAAAAACATCTCGAAAACTTCATTTGTTTTGAACTCTGATTTGCAATTCGTAATGACATTATTTCCCATATGCCATATACACATCATCAACGTTGATTGTGGAAAAAATTTCTTGCTTCCATTTATCAATGCCCACTCTCTATCGGTTACTATTACCTCGGTTAGTTTATCGGGCATATAAAAATGTTTTAACTTGGTTAGCACCCACTCATAATTCTCCTCCCTCTCATGTGTTAGAAATGCATGCGCAATACTAAATGTGCGTCCCGTAGAAGTCATACCAACCATTTCTAGTAAAGGCATATTATACCGGTTTGTTTTATAAGTACAATCAAGCAAAAGAATGGATGGAAAACACTTACACAATACAGACGATTCCGGATAAGACCATATTATATCTATCAAACGATCAGTTTCCATATCAGACCTGTCAAAATACACATAATGCTTCTCCATAAGCAACTTCATTAAATGTTGCATGATGGATCTACATTCCATAGCTGACAACTGCGTTTTATGTTTGGCATTGTAGATGGGTTTCAAAGTTGATGTATTTTCTGGAAATGATTTCTTGATGGTTACTAACACCTCTCTTGGAGGAACGCCTGCAATACTCAAGTCTTCTAAGATTTTTTTTCTTCATATCAATCAACCGTGCTGCATACGGATGACCTTCTAAAGAATAAGGAAGTTCGTGATTATGTACTCCGTTGATAACACATATTTTCCGCTTATCTTCGTCTAGATACACGCCCTTCAATCTAAAAGGACAATTGCATTTTCTACTGGTGCTAGGTCTTCTTTGCTTTACATTGTTTTCCTTGTCTATTGACTTTGCCAGATGACTACGATAAAATCCAGTCATTTCACACCCCAATTGCAACCTTGGTTTCCTTCCAGATCCTAATTTATCAGACTTTAGAATTACAACAACGGTATTCAACTTTTTTCCTGCTGTTTTAACCATCGAATCAATGTACTCTACGAATCAAATATCTGAAATCATATAGTTAAACAAAAAATTAACATAATTTATTTTAATAACAACATTAGCGATTTTTTTAATGAATACTTGATCGGTTGTAAAATGAATTGTTAGATTAACATTTACGTCTTCTGAGTCATTTGATCGAGCATCTTGCATCATATTGTCACAACTAACATATTTATCATCCGAAACAATAAGGGCATTACCTAAATTATTATCATTCAAATTTTCAGTCTAACAAATGGAATTATTTTTTATTGTTATCAAATTGTAAAACAAGATATGTAAATTGTATGAAGAAAAATCATAAAAGTCAATAACTTACATTGTTACTATCTATAATAACGTCGTCAAATTTAATGTCTTTCAAGCTATCCAAAGCGGAAAAAACATCCTAAAACGCAATAAAAAAAACCTAACCAATAAAAACCCTAATAACATTTACTACAAACAATAGAAAACAATAAAAATCATGAAAAAAAACAAAATCTAACCTCTTTTTGATCTTTATCTTCCATCGTCTATTAGACAAAACAGAATATTTCTTCTGGTAGGGTTTAGGGTTTGTAATTTTACAGAAATACGAAGTACGTATTGTTTTAAAAAAAGAGGTACGACGTGAACAGCTGAATAAAAGAATATGATTGGTGGACAGAAGTATATAAAAATAATCATCCGTATTAAATTTTCAAAGGTGTGTAGAAGAGTAAACAAATAGCCGACGGCAGTTCACTTTTTTCTTTTAAATTTTGTTTTCTCTCGTTTCACTAATTCTTGCTACCATCCTTCTCCTGCATTCTTGCTTCGTTTTAATCAACCCATTCCAACCTATCAGCATGGCTGGACCCACAAACCCACCCAAAAAGAAAGATCATGTCAGGTACAGAGCTTCTCAAATATTATCAAACGAGAATAGTTTCGATTTCCTGTAGATCTTCGGCTCTCCTTGCTCTTTAGTGTTTTCGGAGTTTCCAGCCCCTGCCTGTTTAGACAAATCAAAGATTTCATCAGCAGTAATCGTTCTTTCAGCTTATAGTAGAAAAGTGGAGACGCAACTGGAACGGTACGCTTTATTAGCATTAGATCCTCCGTTTTGAGCTCTGGTTTTCATGATTTTAGATTGATTTTCTGAGCCGCCATAGAATAATACAAGGGAAGTTTTCAGTTCGCAGGGTTAATGGAACTGAAGCTAAGTGGTCGGTGTTTTTAATTCTTGGTTGATTTAGTTGGGTTTTGGGTTTTGGAATAATCTCGATGTCTTTCTCTGATCCGATATTCAATTTCTTTCTCTGATCGGATACAAACATTTTTTTTCCTTCATCATATTTTATCCGAATGACCTCAGGCAGAGAACAGTTCAACGTTTGTTTTTGAGTTTTCACACCATCTTGGTTCCGACACCAATATAGTACTTCTTCAACAACCTTTGGACATCATCGTTGAATTCATATGCAAACCCAACCACCATCTCTACAACAACAAAGTCATCAAACTTCAGCAAATCACACAGTTTTCGTTCATCACCCCTACCGTCTACATCACCTAAAATAGACGAAGTTCAGATCCCAGCCTATACAATATCATCTCGTCTCCAAATATCAGATCACTAGTTCATCTTCCCCGTAATGTATCATACCTAAACCAACTCACATCATCACGAGCACCTCAACGCAGAGCAACATACCTCATATAAAGATCCATATTTAGGAAGTTTTCGATTACATCATCTCAGCTTGATTTAACGCAAGGTTAACTACACATTTAACTAATCAGCAGTTTCCAGCAACAAGTGATGCTCATCTATCCTTAAGCAGATTCTCAAAGAGTAGGCAGCGTTTGAACTCTAGAACTTATTGACATCGATATCACCACAAGTAATAGCAAATAATGCAATCTCTATCTCGACAGCATCACACAAAGCATAGACGGCGCTCACCTTTCAAAAACCATTCCAAATCAACAGCATGGTATCTCCAAGAGATTCGGCAAGATGTCCTGAAGTTTCCAGATTTTCAGATCTAACGACGCTCATCCAAGGCATGACGGTCAGCATCTTCGCGTAGGTCCCAATCGCGATTCAGGCAGCGATCTCGAAAAATTCCAGATCTAAATCGATAGAAGCTTCAGGTGAAGACAAAGCCTAGCATCTCATATTGCATGTCTAGCTCTCAGCGTTTACAAGTCGTCGGGAACAATGTATTTTCAATTTATTTTTGGAAACAATGTTTGTGAAATAGCCGGTTGAAATCGCCGTTATTAGTTTGTTTGCATATTAAATAAGCCTCAGCGGGCTATTTATAGGTGTCTATATATAGTGCAGGCGTGGATATATGAGGCATAGTGTGGTCAATGGATATCTGAAAAATCCGAAATTTGTATCCGTCCGCATCTGCATCCGAAAAGCAAATAAATATCCGATATAAGGAGAAAAAGATGTGAATGCGGATATAACATCCGCATCAGAAAATTATCTGTCCAGTATTTTCAAGATTATAGTTTAAATTATGTGTATTTTAATACAGTTAAAAATATTTATTTTTTATTAAGTAAGAAGTTTATATTATACGCATTAAATGCATATTAACAGCTCAAAAATATTTATTATCATTATATTTGTTTATTTTTAACACTTTTCTAATTAATAGAATTGAAAAAGTTAAAATTTTCCATTTATATTTCTTAATTAATCAGTTGTTAGCGGATAAGATAATTATCCGATTGTTATAGAGGAAAAAAGGATAAGAGTTGAGATTTAAACTTACAACCTTAAATTCAAGGGCTTGATACTTTACCACTACACCAAACTATCTTTTGTTAAGCTGATGCCCCTATAATGATATTATATTAAAATATTCTGTAAATCTGAGGCCCCTATGATCAATGGCGAGGCCTCCTTAATCGGAGGCCTTAGGCGGACGCCTAGCCGGTCTATGCCCAGGGCCGGCCCTGTTTGTATCTAAACGTCTAGTTAATAGTTGTCTAAAACTTGAACGTTTATAAAATAGGCTGTCAAGACCACTTCATGATTCTAAATTGACTACCGAATATTACTCTTATATCAAAGGTAATATGCACCGTCGGAACGAGAAGTTGACACCCCCTTCATATTAAGGTTGAGTTTCAGCCCATTGGAGATGCTCTAGTGGATTCAAGGCTTTATATTCAACAATCCTAAATTAAAATTTCACAAGCATCTATTTAATATAAGCCTGACCATACGTGCCTATTAAAGACGCTTAATTCTTAGATGTTTATTAAATAAGCGTTAGAGTATACGCCTACTTAATAGACGCCTAAGAATTAATCTTTAAAAAGAGATTTCAAACACCTATTTAATAGGCGCGTAAGCTTCAGACGGTTATTTAAAAGACGTCTGACTTAAGGCAACTATTAAATAAGCGCCTGAACCGACTCAGGACTATGAATTGGTCATTGAATATTACGTTTAGTATTACACATGTTTTATATCGTCGGAGAGCTTGGAGACTTTTTCTGTTGAATTTGAAGGCTGAATCTCTATCAGTTGGAAATGCTTTAGGAGTTTTAGGATGCATTAGCAATGAATGGAAACAGAGAATCTGAGCAAGACATTTGAATATCGAAGTTAAGTAAATATGGAATGCATTTGGGGATACGAATAAATTATTTGAGCGCAGTATTTAAGTTGTGATTTTTAATTTAATTGATTTACAATTTATTAATTATTATTTTTATCGTGTAATATGAGTTTAATAATCGCAAATGATAAAAATTAAATTACTTAATTTTTCATCAAAAACAAAACAAATGCATTTTAAATTCAAATACAAGCAATAAAAACAAAAGCAAAACTACAGACGACGACTACATGTTATAGTCAACCGGTACATCATAAATCCTTGTACACCATCATTGAGCAATGATTTCACCATCCAAGTTCGTGGAATCTTCATGAAAAATCTGAATCATCTCTCACCACTGAACAGGTAATATAGAATGATAGCGCTTCATGGTGTTGGTGAAACGTTCCATCTAAACGGACGACCGTCCAACGATAGGTCCGCTGGAGCTGTCATGCTCGGTATGTCTACTACGTTTGGGCTAAATTGGTGTGGTGTCATGGGTCATCCAATTGGAGTACAAATCTGCATTGACAGTAGCGAAAGGATGAGACGGGAGAGTAGGAGGTATCAGATATTTGAAAGTGTCATCATCTATGCAGCCTCCAAAAAGCTTAACCAACTCTCTGAATTCGAAGGAAATTTTTTCTATCAATCTCTTATATCTTACTGCAATGGTACTCCACCACTCCTCGGAACCATCCAACCGATCGTTCTCTTCATCCCCATCCCTCTTTTTATCCATAAAAGTTTGTCCCAGTCAGTCTAAGAATACTTCAGGTATTCCTATATGTTCTTCATCTGGATGTGAGACCAGTCAAGATTCAACTTGTCATTAAATGCGGTCGCCAATGATGCATAAAACTCGTTGACTGAGCTCCTTCTATCTGGCGAAAAGTCAACGCGCAGATCTATTAAAAGTTCCTGCTTTTCTGGTGTCCATAAAACAATAGACTGGAAGGAAACAGAAGCAGTAGCAGAACTAGATTAATGCATCATACTGAAAATTGAAAATTGCAAAATATAGAAAAAAAATCTCAGAAAAATTTATGTTATAGATAGAAGAAAAATAAACATAATAGCAAAAAAAAAATACCTGAAAATATGCTTAAGTAGTTCGGTAGAAATTGAGAAAGGGAAGGTTGGGGGTTGTTTGCTGCTAGTATGGGAAATGATGGGAGATGGTGAATAAATAGAAAGGTAGGGAGCTGAAATAATGGAGCCGTTGGAGTGAAACGACACGACGCGGTAGATGCATATGTATCTCTTCACTCCAACCAGCTCAACGTTTCATTTGATGGAGTTGGAACATTGTGGCGTTGGACGCGTCGCTAACGCAAACGCGGTAAATTTTGGCTGTGAATGATGCCTTAAGTTTCAGAACAAATAGAAGTAAAGGATACATGATTTTCAAAGAAAGGAGAGAGAATTTTGAAGTACGGGGAGAACACATTTGCTTAGTAAAAGGAGATAAAAGGGAGCCTCATTTATTTATTTACGCATTCATTCATTCAATATTTCAATTATGGGGGCATTCGTGTAGTTAATTTTGTTTTATTTTGTTAATTTTCTTTTTTGGGATTTCGTGCTCTAGATTTATCTAGGTTTGAGCTACATAGTATAGTTCAGGAATTTTGATTTTAGTGTATTAAGTTTAGGTAGAGTTAATAGGCATATGATTAGTATATTCAAGTTAGCAGGAAGAGCGAGTTTAAAGTTGTTGTAAATGTTCGAATATATAATTCTAACAGTAATTTTGGAAACAACAGTAGGCACTAATGACTTAGGGGTTGAAGCTGGGTATATCCGTGTGTCATTTATGTTTTGCATTTATGTTTCTACACTTTATTCATTTACTTATCTGCAGAATTTTTAAATACACTATTCATCTCTTCTATAGTATATTGCACGATCCTAACACGTTATGCGTGTGTCACATAAGGTATATTGTGTACACGGTTAATGTGTACGTATATACGTATCTGTGCAGTTAATGCGCTCGGTAGATTCAAAGCGGTGGAGGTGCAGAAAGTCATAGCGGGGATACAGCGAGGATATAGTGGTATATAGCGGATGGCTCTAAAATAGAATATAAAACTCGTACTTGATGTTTTACAAATATATAAGTGGTAATTAAATGAAAAATTATCATTCAATTGAATTATAAATAATACATAAATAGTTTTAAATAAAAACACGTGCGAATATACTTTAAATAAACAAAAAACTATTATATAACATAGTTGAATTCGGTAGAATATTAGAGTATTTTCATTTCTAAAAATATATCAAAAATTAAATCAAATATATTAATTTCATAATTTTATAATGTATAAATGCAATTTTTCAATTCATCTTATTAAAAAAGATGTAGCGGAAATAGTGGAATATAGCGGAAATAACGGGATATAGCGGAAATAGCGGGGATTAAAGCAGAAAGGCTATACGTTGGGGTTATATGGAAAAATCGTAGCGGTAGAAATCCGCTATGAGATATAGCGGGGTTGTAGCGGGGTAATAACGAGACATTAACTACACAGATACGTATGGAGATTTACACCGTAATGGATATATTAGCCCTTTAATGCATATTGTTGTCCAATTTTTTTAAATATATATATATATATATATATATATATTTATCTATTTATTTAAATTTTCAGTATTTTTAAATAAAAATAAACTATTTTAGCACAGTCAATAATTTTGACATTCAGAATACCTTTAAAAATATCTAATTTGTTACTTAGCAAAGCAGTTTAAAAACAGTTTTTTCATATGTTTATTAATTAATTTTACATTAAAAAAATTATTAAAAATAAATGTAATATATATAAAAATAAAATGCCTTTCGGCCAATTTTTTTTATAAATCTGTATGTAATAAAATATATTTTTATAAAAGTAAAATTGTTAATTTTTGAATATATGCGTGTGTGTGGAAGGACCTTTCAGTGGCACCCTGTTTTGCAGCACTCCAATAGACCACTGTTATCCACTACACAATCTCAATTAAATAATATGTCTAGTGGAAAGCGAGAGAAATCCATATTAATTAATTCAAATTGTGTGGTGGAAATCAGAGGTTTACAGGAGTGCTGCACTATTTGGGGATGCCACTGATCGCTCCAATACATACACAGATGCATATACACATATATATATACATACATATGTATGTATGCATCCGTGTATGTATAGGAGCGATCAGTGGCACCCTCAAACAGTGTTGCACCCGTGTAACCTTTGATTTCCACCACAAGCTTTGAATTAAATAATATGGTTTTCTCTCTCTCTTTCCACTAGCCATATTATTTGATTCGAAGCTTTTGGTGGAAATCAGAGGGCTAATGGGGTGCTGCACGATTTGAAGTATTATTGAACGCTTCTTATATATATGTGTGTGTGTGTGTGTGTGTGTGTGTGTGTGTGTGTGTGTATTATAAGTAGAAATAAATATACTTTGATTTTTTTACCCAAATATTATATGCACCATAAAATAAATTTACATATATGTATATAGATTCATAAATTTATATTTATAGTTAGACACAAATTTTAAATTAATTAAAATTGGTTTCAAATTTTTTTAAAATTATTTTTTTATAAAAGTTTCATACCTTTTATAGTTATAAAAACAATAATTCTTTTAAAATCAAAACAAAGATAAGATATATAGAGTGAAATTTTTTTAGTGTGCATGTGTAATTATATATAGTATATTGATAACGGGGACAATAGTTATGTATATAAATTCACTGAAACGATATTGTATATACACATACATACTAACATGATATAATATAGATTATAAACAATAAGATGCTACCTTAACCTTAGAATTTCACCCTGACTAGTAGACATTCCTAGATTTTATCCCAATCCAAGCTCCTAGTTTTACGATTGCTTGGAGGACCATCGTTAATTTTGTTTTGATGGTTTTGGATTTGATATTTTTGGCTTACGGGAATGGAGGTTGTAGCTATGATGGAAGAAAGGGAGAACAAAAATTATAGAAATAAAGGAGGGGGGTAGTTTGCCTGTATAGAGAGAATAAATGAGATATTAACCCCTTGTTTTACTTCTTCTTTACTACCATTTCAGGATCCAACTTTTAGACTTTTTCCTCCTTCCTTTCTCACCAATAGGTGGTCATATTATAAAACTATACAAACCTTAAAATGTTCCCAACCCATTTAGCAATTAATCACATATAAATCTAATTTAAATGTATATCGATGTTGTATATCAATTTGTACGTACATATATAACTTTGATATATGCACCTAATTAAATACTAGTAGCACTTAAACAATAGTAACGACACCCAATATATCAAATAAATAAATAATATAAATTAATTTAATTTAACTGTAATGGTTACAAATCAATTAAATCGTGCAGTATTTCAAAGAATATACTAATGCGGTTATACGACTCATAGGTGTAATGTCATCGATTAATATCGAACAATTCAGGTATTAACGTTCACATATCACGTTCGCTTAAGCATCATTATCAGTAAAATCTAAGTTTATAGTTTTAAGCAGCACCTTTTATTTTATTTATACCAATTTTCTCTGTCAACATTATATCACTTTAGGACTTATGCAATTTGTTTTTTTGGTCCACATTGAAGTGGAGCGTCCACATTGAAGTTCAACGGTGTTCTCGAGTTGGAAGAACTGTGTAATATCTTCATTCGATATTTCCTGTTTAGCCAAGTTGTTATAAATCAACATGAAACTCTTGAATGAGTCATTCCATAATTGTCCAATAACTATCAATACACATCCTCTTTATGTCCCTATCAGCCATGAGTAATACATTGCATAACATTTGAAGAACGTTATGTACTCTGGTCTCAATTGATGTATCGATATCCTCTTTCAAAACATTTTGATCAAAGATATTTAAATAATATATTATTTAATATTGTGATACTTTTCCCATGATTATAGCTCATTGCAATTATTATCACATAAAATATCATTAAACGATTTTCTTTTAAATATATTTAACTTAATTAATTAATTAACATATCACAATATAACAAATATATAAAATAGAAAATAAACATCTTTTATTTCAATCGAGATTTATTACAGAGTTAATAATTTATAAATTATAAAATCACCCCCAGGACATGCCTCTAACTCTTTCATTTTGCCAACCGCCCTTGTAAATTAGAGATAGTGCAGACTAACGCGCGATAGAGTTAGACTCGAGATGTCGAAACTAAGGCGTAGCTAGAGTGGTCATGCATGATGTCATGCAAAGGAGCAGGAGCCATCATGCACGGTACAAGCTAAAATGTTGACGGAGTTAAAGCGGTGCAATGTAGTTGAGATGAACGATGTTCGCCTCGATGTTATGGCCATGTGGCATGTTATGGCGAAGGTGTTTGATGAAAAAAATTAGGTTAAATTTTGGGAGCGAATGAATTATTTAAGAGGAACTTGTATGGGGAGTTATGTTGAATATGCGCTTTGCGCTTATATGATTTTTGTTTGATGATAATAAACATATATACATTCGTTTAAATGTATTTGTTAATGTACTATTTTATTTTTCATAGATTAAATAAATATTTGTTGAATAAAATAAATTACACAGAATTTGAATTTGAATTCAAACAGAACAAGTTACACAGATTTTGAATTCAAACGAATATTTTATTCAAACTAATATTTATTACAATTTTAAATATTACAATTTCATGCTCTCACTATACATATACATTTTTGATTACATCACGATTACATCACAAATATTTTTACATTGATAACCTCACTACATATCACTCACACTCGTATTTTGTCTTCAACTGCATTCCAGTTTGAATCCAGCATCTGAGCAATCTGCAAAAATATTCACTAACGCAGTAAAATTGAAAAAGAAATATTTTTGCAATATAAAATAAAATACGATTTTTGAAAATATGGTTTGCCTCAGTTATTTGGGTTGTTCGTCATAATTCACACTTGTTTTCATCACAAAGTCGTGCATATAGATATTACAGGGACATGTAACCATAAGTGGCTGCAATACACACGTGTACATTCATACACGTGTGCACTGCCTCGCCAACTCGTGTGCACAAATCAAACAAAAGCACTGTTAACAATTCAGCACAAGGTCAAACCCAAATAACACACGGGATTCAACTCAAGGCAGAATACAAGCTGCAGTATACCAAAGTGATACAGATACATGCAAATTCGACAAGCAACTGAAGGCAAAAGGTCCAAAGTATCACACATACAAACAACAAAAAAACCAAGGCTACACAATGAACTGCATGAAACAGTCATGAACAATACACAGCAGCCCCAAATACCAGTGATGCAACTAAACACAACTCGATTACAACAGCCAGTCCAATGATCAAATGAACTAATGAATGGATGCAAAGACAACAGCTCAGTTTAACAAAATGAAAACTACGGTGATCTCAACAGAAGAGGCCATGACCAAGTGATACAACAGCTACTACCAGATAACTACAAGGCATGAAACCATACTTGACACAGTGGCAACACTGAAAGCACACGAGCTAATGAAGACTGCATGAATCAAGTTCAGTGGCAAATGCATATATATATATATATATATCAGAGTGAAACATTTGAGTTGCAACATGAATGAAAAGAACCAGACACAACAGTGCACAAGTATAGGGAACAACCAAATCAACTGCAAGAACTCAAGTAGTGTAATGAATACAACTACAACAAATGAACATAATGCCACAGTGCAAGTGAAGATGACACTGAGAAATGCAATGCAAATGCAAATCAAAACAGAGAGTATGGTGATGCAGTCAACAAGGCAACAGTGCAGGTGAACAAATGTGCAAATGCTCAAGACCACACAGTGCATATATGTCAAACATGAATGCTACGACTTCAAATGAAGACCAACAAGCTACATGATGAACAAGTGCAAACTGAACGCAACAAGCATGAATAAAGTACAGTGTCAATCTCATGTATGCAACAGATAATGAAACAAGGTGCACCAGACCAAGTTCAAGTAAAAGGGCAACATACTAACTTAAACAACAACAATGAACCAGAGCCAAGAATATATGTACAGTATGGCAAATGCATGTACAAACTATGGTGAATGCAGATACAACATGTCAAAGTAACATAAACAATGCAAACCAAAAATGATACCAGAGAAAGTGAATAGCATGCAAAAGTTATACAAACCCAAAACCAAGACAGGATGCATCATCCTCAAAAGCAGGTTCAAGTAAAAAGCTCAATGCAACTACAAACAACTGAGGATACACTACAATGAATGCAGAGGTGCAGACGACCAGTAGCCAACAACAAGCCTTGATGAAGCTACCTAACATGATTGTCAATAGTATACAAAAATGCAACAGGAACCAATCTTAAGAATTACAAAGACCATGTCAAACACAGTGACACCATTAAGCAATGCAAAGAAATCAACAGTCGAAAATATACGTGTGACAAAGTCAAATGTCACAAATCACGAAATCAAATCAATGCCGTGTGAATCAAGCTACCAAAAAATACGAAATTGACAAAGTCCGATCAAATCCCAAGCATCAATACAAGATCGAACGGCCATTGACGAATTCAAATATATTTAGACGAACGTAATTCAAGGAATTCGAACGCATATATAACCCAATCATCACTGGCAATTTCAAGTATCGAGTTCAAGTATCAACTTAGTAAAGCAAAAGGAAACAGTACATACCGAATTCACAAACAACGAACTCGATCAAGCAACTGCAAACGAGCGATAGTCAACCATCAGAAAAGCAGCGAGCTAGGGCAACATATCTAAGATCGATCGAAGAAATTAAAGCCCTGATTTACACAAGAGCCGAAGCCCTAATTGGAACAAAGGGAACGAAGCCCTAAACAGGACGAAGCCGCCATTATTCTCACGAACGAGACAAAAGGATCGGGTGAAATAAGGGAGTGGGCTGGCATTATTATTAAAAAGGGGTTTTGTTTTTTAATTTTTATAATAAGGCTTTATTATATTGTTAATTAGTTTTAGGGTTATTTTCTATTGTTTTTTAATTATTGTTTTTATTTTACGAATCAAAGAATTTGTAAATCACCACCTAGGGTTTAGGTAGTGTCAGATTGTCTAGTTAGAATTAGTTCAGTGAGCAGGGTGTGCGAGTTTGCAAAATTCTATTGTAGGCGGGAGCAGAGTTTGCGAGTAAACGAAGCTCTATAGGCGGGAAGCAAAGTTTGCGAGTAAGCGAAACTCTATAGGCGGAGCAGGGTGTGCGAGTCTAGTAGAGTGTTTGTGAGCGGTAGCAAATGTTTGCGAGCAGGGTGTGCGAGTCTAGTAGAGTGTTTGTGAGCGGGAGAAAATGTCTGCGAGTCTAGTAGAGTGTTTGTAAGCGTGATACTGTTTAATTCTAATAGAAATCTGTGAATGCAGCAGTAGGCAGGGGTTGCCGAAGCTGGGTAAATTTTGTGTGTGATTTACTTTTCAGCATATTTATTTCTGTGTTTAAATCGAGAAAATTTGCTATAACCCTATTCACCCCCCCTCTAGGGTTAATCTAGATCCTACAAGTGGTATCAGAGCCTGGTATTTTTTTATTTAACTCTAGAGTCATGAATCCGTCAAATAATGCTTTTTCTGAGGGGCAATCTATCGTTAGGCCACCCATGTTTAACGAAAATGATTATGCTTACTTGAAAGTTAGGATGAGTATTTACCTTAGTTCCGTTGATTATGATGTTTGGGATATTATTGAAACTGGCTATAAACCTCCCACTATAATCGTTGGTGATACTGAGATTCCTAAACCTAAGGATAGGTGGGATGCCAATGATAAGAAACTGAAAACGACAAATGCTAAAGCCATGAATGCTTTGATATGTGCTCTTGATAAAAATGAATTTAATAGAATTTCTCATTGTACAACAGCACAGGAAATTTGGCACACTTTGGAGGTGACACACGAAGGAACTTCTCAAGTCAAGGAGTCTCGTCTAGCCCTATTCAGCAACGAATACGAAAACTTTGTGATGGACAAAGGCGAGAGCATAAAAGACATGTTTGGACGCTTTTCAACCTTGGTATACAATGCTAGAGCGCTTGGGAAGGTATTCACTGAGGTAGAGCTTGTGCGGAAGATACTACGAGTTTTACCAATGAACTTTGAGGCAAAAGTCACAGCAATCCAAGAATCGAAAGATCTGAGCAAACTAAGCATGGAGGAGTTGATTGGCAACTTGATGACATATGAGCTTGAGTTAAAAGCAAAGGAAGAACGCAACAACTCCGAACCAAAGAAGAAGACGATTGCCTTAAAGAGCAAAGAAGAAAGCGATGAAGAAGATCCAATTGAAGAGCTTGCAATGGCTGTCAATAATCTTAGAAGATGGTCTAGATTCAAGCCACGCAAGAAGAAAACAAAGGGCAATATGTCAAAAGATTCCGAAAATTCCGATAATGAACTGACGTGTTATAACTGCAACAAGCCTGGCCACATCAAACCAAAATGCCCACTTCTCAAAAACAACAAAGAAAAGAAAAAGGCGAAGAAGGTATTTGCAGCGACTTGGGATGATGAAGAAGGAGAGGAAGCTTCGGATAGCAGCTCAGAGGAGGCTAACTTGTGTTGCATGGCAAAATCAGAATCAGAAGCAACCTCCGACGAATCTAGTGAGGCAGGTGAGTTTTCTTATAAAGAACTTGTTTTTATGTGTTCTGATCTTACTAAAGTAGTTGATGCTCTTGAATCTAAAATTGAAAAACTGAAAACTGATGGGAGAGAACTTGCTCGTAAAAATTTTAGGTTAGAAACTGAACTTGAAAATATTCAAAGCCTAGAATGTAAAAGATGTAAAGTTTTAGATTCAGAATTGACAAGACTTAAGAATAACTCTGAGAGTCTTGAAAATGAAAACTTGAATCTTAAGGAAACCATCGACGCTAGGAGAAAGGATTTTATTAATCGATGCACCTCACTTGTCACTGAAAACTCAACATTAAAAACCAAAGTCCAAAATCTTGAGAAATCCCTGAATAACTTTTCAAAAGGAGAAAAATCTTTCAAAATGTTATTGGGAAATCAAATTTTTTCTAACAATAGAAAAGGACTAGGTTTTGGAAAATCACAAGATAATGCAGAAAGTAAAAGTATTTTTGCTCGATCTGAAATAATTGGAAAACATGTTGAAAATCATAGTCATAGGAACACAAAATTTAATCAAGTCAATTTAATGAGCTCGTTTTGTAGAGAATTTGGACATAATCGAAATAATTGTTGGTATAGACCCAAACACGTGAAAACTATACCAATTTGGGTTCCAAAAGGCACAAATATAAAATCTTTGAAAGTCAAACAAATTTGGGTGCCAAAAGGAACATATATAAATAGTTTTGGGTCTCCAAAAACATATTTTTCATATTCTGCCACTAACAACAATGGACCTATAAAAACAAATAGGTCACATAAATCTTTTATCGTGTAGGTGTGGTGGCAGGCTAAGGAACAACAACAGTGTTCTCTGGATTTCGGCTGTTCCAGAAACACAACGGGTGACAAAGCAAAGTTCCTTAGCCTAGTTCAAAGGTGACAGAATCACAATGGACAATGACGAAAAATTATCGTAAAGGTAAAACAGGTAAATTTATTTTTGAACGATATATCAAATGTGATAATCTGCACCATAATCTGAATTAAATCAGCCAATATTGAGATAAACAAAAGATGATGATTTTGATGCTATGATTCTTTTTCAAAATATTGACCAATCATCTTTAAATAGAATTACTTGGAGTAATTATGATGGTTGACTGATTCGGATTTAACTAATATGATTTTTTTTGACTTGTTCTTATTTATGACATTGATTTGTGCTAAATTGATGACCAATCAGATTTTCAATTTTGAACTAATTTATATAATTTTGTTCGGTCAAATGATGGTTACTCATGCTACACGTAGATATATTGGTTTTGACATTTTGGTCACTGCTTGTAAATCTGCACGATTTCAATTTTCATATGAAAGCTGTTAAAAATGACTTCAAGAAATTGTTTTTGAAATAATTATGATGTTGATTGACTGTTGATTACTCATGAATATAACTATTTATCCTACGGTTTCTGAAATTAACATCATGATATTTGTTTGAGTGTGAACACGGCTTCATTACAATTTTCATTTAAAAATTGTTGAAAACAATTCTGAGATAGTTTGTTGAAATTTCACAATCTGGTCTTTGATATCCAACGAGTGAGTATTGAGTGAAATTCAAATTCAGATGCAGATTACACTGGTAATACAGTTGATAGAAAAATTACTAGTGGAACGTGATTAATTTTTAACATTCATTTGCTGCATCGTTTTTTTTCAAAGAAAATATCTGCATATTTTTCACTTGAAACAATTTTCAAATAGCAGAAATTTTTCTCATATAACCCCCTCGAGAAAATCATGTTTGACCATATTTTCAAATTAGACATTCTTATTTGATTTTAAATGACAAATTTTGACTAATCTGACTCCCTTTGATTATCGAAAAGATGAATAGTAATTGAAAAAGTGATGAGTGTTGATATTTATCATATATTAAAACTCGAGAAAATATAATTAGAAAATTTCTTTAGAATTTCATAACAAGAGTTATAAAAACTTTTTGTTGAGTAAAAATTCCATGATCATTTCTATTTCTATCATCTTTCTATCGACCATCACTCATCAAAATTACACATAGTATGTAAATTTGTGGTAGTTTACAAAGGAAATCATTTGTTCTTCAATATCTTTAAATCTGTGAAGGAAATCATTTGTGCTTCAATTTATTATATTTAGCAATAAAAATAAATATCCAAAGTATTCACTCTCATTTAAAAGTCCTCACGGTTATGCATGGGTGAATTACTTGGATTTTTGATTATGTGCTTCCATGCTCATTTAAAAGTCCTCACGGTTATGCATGTATGGAACGCATATCAAAATTAATTGATTCAAATAGACAAGTTGATTCTAATCCCATTTAAAAGTCCTCACGGTCATGCGTGATTAGAAGATACTTGATTTCATTTTTTAAAATAAAAATTGTGAATACTACTAATCTCATTTAAAAGTCCTAACGGTTATGCATGGTTAGTAGATATTCAAATTTCCTGAAATAAATATACCACAAATAGACAGAATTGTATGATTTTTGATGATTATATCCCCATCACTTCTGAAAGTGGAATATGCGCTTGACAAGGGTAATTATGATTTTTATTTGAGATTTATATTTAATTGAGTTAAATGTTTGATTCATGTCTATCACTTCATCCCTATTTTTATAACACTGTTATTCTTTTGCTGATAACAAAAGGGGGAGAGAAAAGTTAAGATTTTGTCAAATAGAATCAAGCAAATGTCAAATAATTTTTCCATTTGCATATAGGCTCATTTACATATTTTTATTTGTATGCATATATGTAGGGGGAGTATTGTGTAGAGAGGAGCATTCAAATAGGGGGAGCAAATTGAACGATCAAATACATTTAATACATTCAAAATCTTAAATATATGTTTGTTATCATCAAAAGGGGGAGATTGTTGAATATGCGCTTTGCGCTTATATGATTTTTGTTTGATGATAATAAACATATATACATTCGTTTAAATGTATTTGTTAATGTACTATTTTATTTTTCATAGATTAAATAAATATTTGTTGAATAAAATAAATTACACAGAATTTGAATTTGAATTCAAACAGAACAAGTTACACAGATTTTGAATTCAAACGAATATTTTATTCAAACTAATATTTATTACAATTTTAAATATTACAATTTCATGCTCTCACTATGCATATACATTTTTGATTACATCACGATTACATCACAAATATTTTTACATTGATAACCTCACTACATATCACTCACACTCGTATTTTGTCTTCAACTGCATTCCAGTTTGAATCCAGCATCTGAGCAATCTGCAAAAATATTCACTAACGCAGTAAAATTGAAAAAGAAATATTTTTGCAATATAAAATAAAATACGATTTTTGAAAATATGGTTTGCCTCAGTTATTTGGGTTGTTCGTCATAATTCACACTTGTTTTCATCACAAAGTCGTGCATATAGATATTACAGGGACATGTAACCATAAGTGGATGCAATACACACGTGTACATTCATACACGTGTGCACTGCCTCGCCAACTCGTGTGCACAAATCAAACAAAAGCACTGTTAACAATTCAGCACAAGGTCAAACCCAAATAACACACGGGATTCAACTCAAGGCAGAATACAAGCTGCAGTATACCAAAGTGATACAGATAGATGCAAATTCGACAAGCAACTGAAGGCAAAAGGTCCAAAGTATCACACATACAAACAACAAAAAAAACCAAGGCTACACAATGAACTGCATGAAACAGTCATGAACAATACACAGCAGCCCCAAATACCAGTGATGCAATTAAACACAACTCGACTACAACAGCCAGTCCAATGATCAAATGAACTAATGAATGGATGCAAAGACAACAGCTCAGTTTAACAAAATGAAAACTACGGTGATCTCAACAGAAGAGGCCATGACCAAGTGATACAACAGCTACTACCAGATAACTACAAGGCATGAAACCATACTTGACACAGTGGCAACACTGAAAGCACACGAGCTAATGAAGACTGCATGAATCAAGTTCAGTGGCAAATGCATATATATATATATATATATCAGAGTGAAACATTTGAGTTGCAACATGAATGAAAAGAACCAGACACAACAGTGCACAAGTACAGGGAACAACCAAATCAACTGCAAGAACTCAAGTAGTGTACATGAATACAACTACAACAAATGAACATAATGCCACAGTGCAAGTGAAGATGACACTGAGAAATGCAATGCAAATGCAAATCAAAACAGAGAGTATGGTGATGCAGTCAACAAGGCAACAGTGCAGGTGAACAAATGTGCAAATGCTCAAGACCACACAGTGCATATATGTCAAACATGAATGCTACGACTTCAAATGAAGACCAACAAGCTACATGATGAACAAGTGCAAACTGAACGCAACAAGCATGAATAAAGTACAGTGTCAATCTCATGTATGCAACAGATAATGAAACAAGGTGCACCAGACCAAGTTCAAGTAAAAGGGCAACATACTAACTTAAACAACAACAATGAACCAGAGCCAAGAATATATGTACAGTATGGCAAATGCATGTACAAACTATGGTGAATGCAGATACAACATGTCAAAGTAACATAAACAATGCAAACCAAAAATGATACCAGAGAAAGTGAATAGCATGCAAAAGTTATACAAACCCAAAACCAAGACAGGATGCATCATCCTCAAAAGCAGGTTCAAGTAAAAAGCTCAATGCAACTACAAACAACTGAGGATACACTACAATGAATGCAGAGGTGCAGACGACCAGTAGCCAACAACAAGCCTTGATGAAGCTACCTAACATGATTGTCAATAGTATACAAAAATGCAACAGGAACCAATCTTAAGAATTACAAAGACCATGTCAAACACAGTGACACCATTAAGCAATGCAAAGAAATCAACAGTCGAAAATATACGTGTGACAAAGTCAAATGTCACAAATCACGAAATCAAATCAATGCCGTGTGAATCAAGCTACCAAAAAATACGAAATTGACAAAGTCCGATCAAATCCCAAGCATCAATACAAGATCGAACGGCCATTGACGAATTCAAATATATTTAGACGAACGTAATTCAAGGAATTCGAACGCATATATAACCCAATCATCACTGGCAGTTTCAAGTATCGAGTTCAAGTATCAACTTAGTAAAGCAAAAGGAAACAGTACATACCGAATTCACAAACAACGAACTCGATCAAGCAACTGCAAACGAGCGATAGTCAACCATCAGAAAAGCAGCGAGCTAGGGCAACATATCTAAGATCGATCGAAGAAATTAAAGCCCTGATTTACACAAGAGCCGAAGCCCTAATTGGAACAAAGGGAACGAAGCCCTAAACAGGACGAAGCCGCCATTATTCTCACGAACGAGACAAAAGGATCGGGTGAAATAAGGGAGTGGGCTGGCATTATTATTAAAAAGGGGTTTTGTTTTTTAATTTTTATAATAAGGCTTTATTATATTGTTAATTAGTTTTAGGGTTATTTTCTATTGTTTTTTAATTATTGTTTTTATTTTACGAATCAAAGAATTTGTAAATCACCACCTAGGGTTTAGGTAGTGTCAGATTGTCTAGTTAGAATTAGTTCAGTGAGCAGGGTGTGCGAGTTTGCAAAATTCTATTGTAGGCGGGAGCAGAGTTTGCGAGTAAACGAAGCTCTATAGGCGGGAAGCAAAGTTTGCGAGTAAGCGAAACTCTATAGGCGGAGCAGGGTGTGCGAGTCTAGTAGAGTGTTTGTGAGCGGTAGCAAATGTTTGCGAGCAGGGTGTGCGAGTCTAGTAGAGTGTTTGTGAGCGGGAGAAAATGTCTGCGAGTCTAGTAGAGTGTTTGTAAGCGTGATACTGTTTAATTCTAATAGAAATCTGTGAATGCAGCAGTAGGCAGGGGTTGCCGAAGCTGGGTAAATTTTGTGTGTGATTTACTTTTCAGCATATTTATTTCTGCAGTTTATTTCTGTGTTTAAATCGAGAAAATTTGCTATAACCCTATTCACCCCCCCTCTAGGGTTAATCTAGATCCTACAAGTGGTATCAGAGCCTGGTATTTTTTTATTTAACTCTAGAGTCATGAATCCGTCAAATAATGCTTTTTCTGAGGGGCAATCTATCGTTAGGCCACCCATGTTTAACGAAAATGATTATGCTTACTGGAAAGTTAGGATGAGTATTTACCTTAGTTCCGTTGATTATGATGTTTGGGATATTATTGAAACTGGCTATAAACCTCCCACTATAATCGTTGGTGATACTGAGATTCCTAAACCTAAGGATAGGTGGGATGCCAACGATAAGAAACTGAAAACGACAAATGCTAAAGCCATGAATGCTTTGATATGTGCTCTTGATAAAAATGAATTTAATAGAATTTCTCATTGTACAACAGCACAGGAAATTTGGCACACTTTGGAGGTGACACACGAAGGAACTTCTCAAGTCAAGGAGTCTCGTCTAGCCCTATTCAGCAACGAATACGAAAATTTTGTGATGGACAAAGGCGAGAGCATAAAAGACATGTTTGGACGCTTTTCAACCTTGGTATACAATGCTAGAGCGCTTGGGAAGGTATTCACTGAGGTAGAGCTTGTGCGGAAGATACTACGAGTTTTACCAATGAACTTTGAGGCAAAAGTCACAGCAATCCAAGAATCGAAAGATCTGAGCAAACTAAGTATGGAGGAGTTGATTGGCAACTTGATGACATATGAGCTTGAGTTAAAAGCAAAGGAAGAACGCAACAACTCCGAACCAAAGAAGAAGACGATTGCCTTAAAGAGCAAAGAAGAAAGCGATGAAGAAGATCCAATTGAAGAGCTTGCAATGGCTGTCAATAATCTTAGAAGATGGTCTAGATTCAAGCCACGCAAGAAGAAAACAAAGGGCAATAGGTCAAAAGATTCCGAAAATTCCGATAATGAACTGACGTGTTATAACTGCAACAAGCCTGGCCACATCAAACCAAAATGCCCACTTCTCAAAAACAACAAAGAAAAGAAAAAGGCGAAGAAGGTATTTGCAGCGACTTGGGATGATGAAGAAGGAGAGGAAGCTTCGGATAGCAGCTCAGAGGAGGCTAACTTGTGTTGCATGGCAAAATCAGAATCAGAAGCAACCTCCGACGAATCTAGTGAGGCAGGTGAGTTTTCTTATAAAGAACTTGTTTTTATGTGTTCTGATCTTACTAAAGTAGTTGATGCTCTTGAATCTAAAATTGAAAAACTGAAAACTGATGGGAGAGAACTTGCTCGTAAAAATTTTAGGTTAGAAACTGAACTTGAAAATATTCACATCCTAGAATGTAAAAGATGTAAAGTTTTAGATTCAGAATTGACAAGACTTAAGAATAACTCTGAGAGTCTTGAAAATGAAAACTTGAATCTTAAGGAAACCATCGACACTAGGAGAAAGGATTTTATTAATCGATGCACCTCACTTGTCACTGAAAATTCAACATTAAAAACCAAAGTCCAAAATCTTGAGAAATCCCTGAATAACTTTTCAAAAGGAGAAAAATCTTTCAAAATGTTATTGGGAAATCAAATTTTTTCTAACAATAGAAAAGGACTAGGTTTTGGAAAATCACAAGATAATGCAGAAAGTAAAAGTGTTTTTGCTCGATCTAAAATAATTGGAAAACATGTTGAAAATCATAGTCATAGGAACACAAAATTTAATCAAGTCAATTTAATGAGCTCATTTTGTAGAGAATTTGGACATAATCGAAATAATTGTTGGTATAGACCCAAACACGTGAAAACTATACCAATTTGGGTTCCAAAAGGCACAAATATAAAATCTTTGAAAGTCAAACAAATTTGGGTGCCAAAAGGAACATATATAAATAGTTTTGGGTCTCCAAAAACATATTTTTCATATTCTGCCACTAACAACAATGGACCTATAAAAACAAATAGGTCACATAAATCTTTTATCGTGTAGGTGTGGTGGCAGGCTAAGGAACAACAGTGTTCTCTGGATTTCGGCTGTTCCAGAAACACAACGGGCGACAAAGCAAAGTTCCTTAGCCTAGTTCAAAGGTGACAGAATCACAATGGACAATGACGAAAAATTATCGTAAAGGTAAAACAGGTAAATTTATTTTTGAACGATATATCAAATGTGATAATCTGCACCATAATCTGAATTAAATCAGCCAATATTGAGATAAACAAAAGATGATGATTTTGATGCTATGATTCTTTTTCAAAATATTGACCAATCATCTTTAAATAGAATTACTTGGAGTAATTATGATGGTTGACTGATTCGGATTTAACTAATATGATTTTTTTTGACTTGTTCTTATTTATGACATTGATTTGTGCTAAATTGATGACCAATCAGATTTTCAATTTTGAACTAATTTATATAATTTTATTCGGTCAAATGATCGTTACTCATGCTACACGTAGATATATTGGTTTTGACATTTTGGTCACTGCTTGTAAATCTGCACGATTTCAATTTTCATACGAAAGCTGTTAAAAAGGACTTCAAGAAATTGTTTTTGAAATAATTATGATGTTGATTGACTGTTGATTACTCATGAATATAACTATTTATCCTACGGTTTCTGAAATTAACATCATGATATTTGTTTGAGTGTGAACACGGCTTCATTACAATTTTCATTTAAAAATTGTTGAAAACAATTCTGAGATAGTTTGTTGAAATTTCACAATCTGGTCTTTGATATCCAACGAGTGAGTATTGAGTGAAATTCAAATTCAGATGCAGATTACACTGGTAATACAGTTGATAGAAAAATTACTAGTGGAACGTGATTAGTTTTTAACATTCATTTGCTGCATCGTTTTTTTTTCAAAGAAAATATCTGCATATTTTTCACTTGAAACAATTTTCAAATAGCAGAAATTTTTCTCATATAACCCCCTTGAGAAAATCATGTTTGACCATATTTTCAAATTAGACATTCTTATTTGATTTTAAATGACAAATTTTGACAAATCTGACTCCCTTTGATTATCGAAAAGATGAATAGTAATTGAAAAAGTGATGAGTGTTGATATTTATCATATATTAAAACTCGAGAAAATATAATTAGAAAATTTCTTTAGAATTTCATAACAAGAGTTATAAAAACTTTTTGTTGAGTAAAAATTCCATGATCGTTTCTATTTCTATCATCTTTCTATCGACCATCACTCATCAAAATTACACATAGTATGTAAATTTGTGGTAGTTTACAAAGGAAATCATTTGTTCTTCAATATCTTTAAATCTGTGAAGGAAATTATTTGTGCTTCAATTTATTATATTTAGCAATAAAAATAAATATCCAAAGTATTCACTCTCATTTAAAAGTCCTCACGGTTATGCATGGGTGAATTACTTGGATTTTTGATTATGTGATTCCATGCTCATTTAAAAGTCCTCACGGTTATGCATGTATGGAACGCATATCAAAATTAATTGATTCAAATAGACAAGTTGATTCTAATCCCATTTAAAAGTCCTCACGGTCATGCGTGGTTAGAAGATACTTGATTTCATTTTTTAAAATAAAAATTGTGAATACTACTAATCTCATTTAAAAGTCCTAACGGTTATGCATGGTTAGTAGATATTCAAATTTCCTGAAATAAATATACCACAAATAGACAGAATTGTATGATTTTTGATGATTATATCCCCATCACTTCTGAAAGTGGAATATGCGCTTGACAAGGGTAATTATGATTTTTATTTGAGATTTATATTTAATTGAGTTAAATGTTTGATTCATGTCTATCACTTCATCCCTATTTTTATAACACTGTTATTCTTTTGCTGATAACAAAAGGGGGAGAGAAAAGTTAAGATTTTGTCAAATAGAATCAAGCAAAGGTCAAATAATTTTTCCATTTGCATATAGGCTCATTTACATATTTTTATTTGTATGCATATATGTAGGGGGAGTATTGTGTAGAGAGGAGCATTCAAATAGAGGGAGCAAATTGAACGATCAAATACATTTAATACATTCAAAATCTTAAATATATGTTTGTTATCATCAAAAGGGGGTGATTGTTGAATATGCGCTTTGCGCTTATATGATTTTTGTTTGATGATAATAAACATATATACATTCGTTTAAATGTATTTGTTAATGTACTATTTTATTTTTCATAGATTAAATAAATATTTGTTGAATAAAATAAATTACACAGAATTTGAATTTGAATTCAAACAGAACAAGTTACACAGATTTTGAATTCAAACGAATATTTTATTCAAACTAATATTTATTACAATTTTAAATATTACAATTTCATGCTCTCACTATGCATATACATTTTTGATTACATCACGATTACATCACAAATATTTTTACATTGATAACCTCACTACATATCACTCACACTCGTATTTTGTCTTCAACTGCATTCCAGTTTGAATCCAGCATCTGAGCAATCTGCAAAAATATTCACTAACGCAGTAAAATTGAAAAAGAAATATTTTTGCAATATAAAATAAAATACGATTTTTGAAAATATGGTTTGCCTCAGTTATTTGGGTTGTTCGTCATAATTCACACTTGTTTTCATCACAAAGTCGTGCATATAGATATTACAGGGACATGTAACCATAAGTGGATGCAATACACACGTGTACATTCATACACGTGTGCACTGCCTCGCCAACTCGTGTGCACAAATCAAACAAAAGCACTGTTAACAATTCAGCACAAGGTCAAACCCAAATAACACACGGGATTCAACTCAAGGCAGAATACAAGCTGCAGTATACCAAAGTGATACAGATAGATGCAAATTCGACAAGCAACTGAAGGCAAAAGGTCCAAAGTATCACACATACAAACAACAAAAAAAACCAAGGCTACACAATGAACTGCATGAAACAGTCATGAACAATACACAGCAGCCCCAAATACCAGTGATGCAATTAAACACAACTCGACTACAACAGCCAGTCCAATGATCAAATAAACTAATGAATGGATGCAAAGACAACAGCTCAGTTTAACAAAATGAAAACTACGGTGATCTCAACAGAAGAGGCCATGACCAAGTGATACAACAGCTACTACCAGATAACTACAAGGCATGAAACCATACTTGACACAGTGGCAACACTGAAAGCACACGAGCTAATGAAGACTGCATGAATCAAGTTCAGTGGCAAATGCATATATATATATATATATATATATATCAGAGTGAAACATTTGAGTTGCAACATGAATGAAAAGAACCAGACACAACAGTGCACAAGTACAGGGAACAACCAAATCAACTGCAAGAACTCAAGTAGTGTACATGAATACAACTACAACAAATGAACATAATGCCACAGTGCAAGTGAAGATGACACTGAGAAATGCAATGCAAATGCAAATCAAAACAGAGAGTATGGTGATGCAGTCAACAAGGCAACAGTGCAGGTGAACAAATGTGCAAATGCTCAAGACCACACAGTGCATATATGTCAAACATGAATGCTACGACTTCAAATGAAGACCAACAAGCTACATGATGAACAAGTGCAAACTGAACGCAACAAGCATGAATAAAGTACAGTGTCAATCTCATGTATGCAACAGATAATGAAACAAGGTGCACCAGACCAAGTTCAAGTAAAAGGGCAACATACTAACTTAAACAACAACAATGAACCAGAGCCAAGAATATATGTACAGTATGGCAAATGCATGTACAAACTATGGTGAATGCAGATACAACATGTCAAAGTAACATAAACAATGCAAACCAAAAATGATACCAGAGAAAGTGAATAGCATGCAAAAGTTATACAAACCCAAAACCAAGACAGGATGCATCATCCTCAAAAGCAGGTTCAAGTAAAAAGCTCAATGCAACTACAAACAACTGAGGATACACTACAATGAATGCAGAGGTGCAGACGACCAGTAGCCAACAACAAGCCTTGATGAAGCTACCTAACATGATTGTCAATAGTATACAAAAATGCAACAGGAACCAATCTTAAGAATTACAAAGACCATGTCAAACACAGTGACACCATTAAGCAATGCAAAGAAATCAACAGTCGAAAATATACGTGTGACAAAGTCAAATGTCACAAATCACGAAATCAAATCAATGCCGTGTGAATCAAGCTACCAAAAAATACGAAATTGACAAAGTCCGATCAAATCCCAAGCATCAATACAAGATCGAACGGCCATTGACGAATTCAAATATATTTAGACGAACGTAATTCAAGGAATTCGAACGCATATATAACCCAATCATCACTGGCAATTTCAAGTATCGAGTTCAAGTATCAACTTAGTAAAGCAAAAGGAAACAGTACATACCGAATTCACAAACAACGAACTCGATCAAGCAACTGCAAACGAGCGATAGTCAACCATCAGAAAAGCAGCGAGCTAGGGCAACATATCTCAGATCGATCGAAGAAATTAAAGCCCTGATTTACACAAGAGCCGAAGCCCTAATTGGAACAAAGGGAACGAAGCCCTAAACAAGACGAAGCCGCCATTATTCTCACGAACGAGACAAAAGGATCGGGTGAAATAAGGGAGTGGGCTGGCATTATTATTAAAAAGGGGTTTTGTTTTTTAATTTTTACAATAAGGCTTTATTATATTGTTAATTAGTTTTAGGGTTATTTTCTATTGTTTTTTAATTATTGTTTTTATTTTACGAATCAAAGAATTTGTAAATCACCACCTAGGGTTTAGGTAGTGTCAGATTGTCTAGTTAGAATTAGTTTAGTGAGCAGGGTGTGCGAGTTTGCAAAATTCTATTGTAGGCGGGAGCAGAGTTTGCGAGTAAACGAAGCTCTATAGGCGGGAAGCAAAGTTTGCGAGTAAGCGAAACTCTATAGGCGGAGCAGGGTGTGCGAGTCTAGTAGAGTGTTTGTGAGCGCTAGCAAATGTTTGCGAGCAGGGTGTGCGAGTCTAGTAGAGTGTTTGTGAGCGGAAGCAAATGTCTGCGAGTCTAGTAGAGTGTTTGTAAGCGTGATACTGTTTAATTCTAATAGAAATCTGTGAATGCAGCAGTAGGCAGGAGTTGCCGAAGCTGGGTAAATTTTGTGTGTGATTTACTTTTCAGCATATTTATTTCTGCAGTTTATTTCTGTGTTTAAATCGAGAAAATTTGCTATAACCCTATTCACCCCCCCCCCCTCTAGGGTTAATCTAGATCCTACAAGTTAGGGTTTCTGGTAAAAGTTAAAGTTTTAGGCGATGAATGAAAAATATATAGGCAGATGAATGAAAAATATAAAGGCAGCGCAAGTGGGTGTTAAAGTTTTATTAGATAATAGTTCTAAAGTACCGTCGTGCTCTGTTGTTTATGAATTATTATTGTTTTGATAGAAAGGATGTACAAACCAAGAGTCACACGCACACGTGCACGCGCGCGTGCACACATGTATATATTTGAAAATGGGTTCATATATTACTAACTACCAAATAAAATACAGGCATGACACAATGCATCAAACACAAATACATAACACTTATAATCACAAACACTTTTATCCACCAATCTACCCAGTCTAACCCAATTACTAAAACCTAATCTAGTCTAAGAAAATACACGTTGCATAACAGTAAATAACAAGCATCATAATACAAAGCTCTCGAAAGTAGTATAATCTTCAACCCGGACCTAATCTCTATTTAGCTTTTATGCGCATATTACATGTTCCAAACCAACAACTAAACCATCACGTGTTCACATACGTGATTCTTTCACCGTTGACATGACCACCCTGCATCATCGTCTACCAACCCATTGCTTTGTACCGCGAAAGAACCCTGCCAATATCTCCCCATTCCTCATACCAACCTTTGGTATGATTTCCAACGTCTTCCATACTCTTGGCAATAGATTCGACATCAACACCCATTATCAAGCAATCGTCAAGTTTTTTAAAAGTATTCCTCACGTCAGATCTACAAATAAGGGTTCATCTAGATCTAAAACTCCTACCAGTCAACCTTCAAGTTTCACTCATAAGTGGGTTGTAAGTGTCACGGTTGTTGAATTTGGATGATTCAAATGTTCATTAAAAGGGAAAGAAATTAATTAATTGATTCAATCAAATCAATTAATTTAGCTGATATATGGAAGGATATTTTAAGGAAACTAATTAATTAGTAAATCAATTAATTAGTCTGCTATATGAAGAAATAAATTATTAGGCATGGAGAATAAAGGAAAGATATGAAAACGAAGATCACGCCATCTATTTATACTAAAATCAAATCACGCAAATTGGAAAGATATCTGCGTAATCAGAAAATTGATTTGCTTAATCTCCAAGCAACCCTTCATTATCAAGTCTATATAAATGAAGGAACTTTATCTTCATATGAACAAGCAAGTGTAGTATCCACCATTATTCTTTCCTCTTTCTTTTGTACTCTCTTCTTTAGTGAAATAAAAAGTTGTTGGGTCTCCGTGGACGTAGAATATTCATATCCGAACCACGTTAAATCTTCCTGTCTTCTATTTCTGTTATTTTTCTGTGAGACTGCATAATTCTTTTTAAGTGTCATTGATATCTAAATAGGCAATACTAGATTCTGAACAAATAAACCGCTTCCGCTCAAAAAAAAAATCACTAGTTTGGTATCAGAGCTAGTGTTATTGTT
The DNA here is from genome assembly GCA_030765085.1 of Allium cepa. Taxonomy (NCBI): domain Eukaryota; kingdom Viridiplantae; phylum Streptophyta; class Magnoliopsida; order Asparagales; family Amaryllidaceae; genus Allium; species Allium cepa. The sequence continues at coordinate 457,218,870 of CM060939.1, read as the reverse complement.
TCTGTTTGGATATTAATGGCTACTTCTAGTAAGTCTGTTGGCAGATTTGGTGTCAATTATGGAGTAACATGTTTTGACAGAAAAGGAGATTTTGGTACTTGGAAGATGAAGATGGAGGCTGTATTGAAGAAGGAGAAGACTTACAAGGTTGTTTCTGCGCCTGAGAAATTGAAAGATATTGATGCAGCTGATTTGGAAGAGATGGAAGATGAAGCTCTTACAACAATTCAGTTGAGCCTTTCAGATGAAGTTCTTAGAGAATTCTCTCAAAAGAAGACGGCGAAAGAACTATGGGATGCATTATCAGATGCATATCAAGACAAGTCTCTCACTAATCGGATTATTCTTCAGCAACAACTTTATTCGTTCAAGATGAAGCCTGGAGCTGATCTCATGGAGCATGTAGATGCTTTGACGACTTTGATTATGAACCTGAAGGCAGCGGAAGTTGATATTACTGATGAGGCTCAAGTTGTGATCCTCTTATGTTCCTTGCCTAAGGAGTATACTGCTTTTGTTAATTCCATGATTTATGGCCGCAGTAGAATTAGCCTATCTGATGTAAAGGCTGGTCTTCATAATGAAGTATTAAGAGGTAGATTGGCGAGCACTAGCTTGGATAGTGATACTGAAGGCTTATCTGTTCAGAGAGGTAGAGGCCAAAGCAGGACGAAGAAAGGTGGAGGACGGAATTATTCACGGTCTCAATCTAGGGGGCCTAAGAATTTGACTTGCCATTATTGTAAAAAACCAGGGCACTTCATAGCACAATGTCCCAAGCTTGAAGGTAGAAGAAAAGATCCAAAGCAAGCTTCAGCTTTTACAGCAGAGAAATCAGATACAGAAAGTGACACCGATGTATTTACAGCTTCTGGCTCTTCTGGGAAGAGCAACTTATGGCTGATTGATTCTGGCGCATCCTATCATATGACACCTGATAGGAACTGCTTTTCCACTTACCGTGAAATTGATGGAGGAGAAGTTCTGATGGGCAATGATGCTTCTTGCCGTATGGTGGGTGTTGGTAGCGTGATGATTAGGATGTTTGATGGTGTTATTCGTACGATCACCGATGTTAGACATGTACCTGATTTGAGGAGGAGCTTGATTTCTGTTGGGGCATTAAGTAGACTTGGCTTGAAGATTGTAGTGGAAGGAGAGAAAATGAAGATATCGAAGGGTTCCATGATTGTTATGAGAGGTATGAGGGCAGGAAATCTTTATCTACTAAAGGGCACTACTGTAATTGGTGAATCAGCTTCTGTTACATCTGTTGATTCGGATTCTTCCAGATTATGGCACTTACGGATGGGTCACATCGGTGAGCGCAGCATGGATGAGTTGAGAAAACGAGGATTGATTGATGGAGTTCATCATTCAAAACTTGGTTTTTGTGAAGAATGTGTTCTTGGAAAGTAGACGAAGATTTCTTTTGGTACAGGAGAGCATAAAGCAAAAGCTGTCTTGGAGTATGTTCATACAGATGTCTGGGGTCCCTCCCCTTGTCCGTCTTTAGGTGGAGCCAGATATTTTGTTTCATTTATAGATGATTTCTCTCGTAAAGTATGGGTATACTTTCTTCAGTCAAAGAGTGAAACCTTTGCCAAGTTTCGGAAGTGGAAATCTATGGTTGAGAAGCAGTCAGGGAAGAAATTGAAAGTTCTCTGTTCAGATAATGGCGGTGAATTTGTATCACAGAAATTCATCGATTATTGTGAGTCTGAAGGCATTAAGAGGCATTACACCACACCAGGCGACCCTCAGTCCAATGGAGTTGCAGAAAGGATGAATCGGACATTATTGGAGAGAACAAGATGCCTTAGACTGACTGCTAAATTGAAGAAGGGATTTTGGGCTGAAGCTTTATCTATGGCGGCTTTCCTCATCAACCACACACCTTCCACTGCCATAGATATGAAGATCCCTGAAGAAGTATGGAAAGGAGAGCCTGTCAGCTATTCATTTCTCAAAGTGTTTGGTTGCCCAGCTTATGTGCATGAGAGCAAAGGGAAGCTGGAACATAGAGCTCGCAAGTGTATTTTTCTAGGTTACAGGAGAGGAGTGAAAGGATATAGGTTGTGGTGTTCTATTAGCAAGAAGATCGTTATGAGCAGGCATGTGACTTTTGATGAGAAGGCTATGTTGAAGGTGGAGCCTTCCTCATCGGATGACAATGAGAGGACATGTGAAGAATACCAGACACAAAGCAAGTCATCTGTTGATTCTTTCCATAGACGTTCAAATGGTGTTTCCGATGACACCGTGGTTGATGAGGATAATATCGATGTTGGTACAGAGGATCAAACTCAAGGTGTAGTTCATTCGGAACCTAGGCCTGTCAGACAAAGAAGAAAGCCTAAGTGGCTTGATGAGTTTGTTGGATTGAGCATCGAAGATATTAACTTCGATGATATGGCAACATATGCTTTGAATGTTGTCCATGATGAGCCCTGTGATTATAGAGAAGCTATCGCATCAGTTAACGGTTCCAGTTGGTTAGTTGCTATGGAGGAGGAGATTAAATCATTGCAGAGAAATCATACTTGGGATTTGGTGCCTCTTTCCACCGACAAGAGAGCTATTGGATGCAAGTGGATCTATAGAGTGAAAGACGGCGAAAACGGTAATCTCAGATACAAGGCAAGGTTAGTCGCAAAGGGGTATGTTCAGAAGAAAGGGGTAGAGTATCATGATATCTTTGCTCCAGTGGTTAGGCATACTTCTATTCGTATTCTTTTGGCATTGGTTGCTCATTATGATATGGAATTAGAGCAACTAGATGTCAAAACTGCATTCTTGCATGGTGATTTGGATGAGGAGATTTATTTAAAGCAGCCGGAAGGGTTCATTGACAGTAGCAGGCCAGACTATGTTTGCAAACTCAACAAATCTCTATATGGACTGAAGCAGTCTCCTAGACTATGGTATAAGAGGTTTGATAAGTTTATGCTTTCACAGGGATACTCCAGAAGTTTCAAAGACCAGTGTGTTTATTTCAGGAGACGTGATGGTGATATGATTTATTTGTTGTTATATGTTGATGACATGCTGATTGCATCTCGGAGTATGGCCAGAATTAAGGAGTTGAAAGCGGAGCTCAGTAGAGAGTTTGACATGAAGGATTTGGGAAAGGCACAAAGAATATTGGGTATGGAGATAAGCAGGGATAGGAAGCGGAGAGAGTTAAGGCTCACTCAAGCTCAGTACATCGAGAAGGTCCTCGCTCGATTTGGAATGGAGAAAGCTAAACCGGTTGGCACTCCATTAGGCTCTCATTTTAAGTTGTCAAAAGACTTATCTCCCTCATCGGAAGAAGACAAAAGGTATATGGCTGATATACCTTATTCTAGTGTTGTTGGTAGTCTTATGTATGCGATGGTGTGCACAAGACCAGATTTGGCCCATGCAGTGGGTGTTGTGAGTCGATATATGTCTAACCCAGGCAAAGAGCATTGGCAAGCTGTGAAGTGGATTCTTAGATATCTTCGAGGCACTTCTTCGGTGGGCTTGTCATATGGTGGAGTGGATGGTGACATCTTTCTTAGAGGATACTGTGATTCTGATTACGCTGGGGATAGAGATGCTAGGAAGTCAGTGTCGGGCTATGTTTTTACACTTGGCATAGGCTCGATTTCATGGAGATCAAAGCTGCAATCTATCGTAGCTTTATCGACTACCGAAGCAGAGCTGATATCGATTGTGGAAGCAACAAAGGAAGGATTGTACTTACTTCAGTTGTTGGATGATCTTTCAATGGTGCAGCAGACAGTAGAGCTATTTTCAGACAGTCAGAGTGCGATTCATCTTGTAGAAAATCAAGCTTATAGTTCACGGACGAAGCACATTGATGTTAGAGGTTTCTTTCTTATGCTTGAGGAAGAACGAAGAAAGATCAAATTGTTGAAGGTGAGTACTTTGAATAATCCTTCAGATATGATGACAAAGTCACTTCCTAAGGACAAGTTTGAGCATTGCTCAAACTTGATCAGTTTGATACCTGTTACTTGAGCGCCATGGGGCGCTAGACCCAACAACTTATATGTTGATTATTTGATGATAAGGTGATGAAGAGAGATTGTTATATTTGAATCAAGGTGGAGTGTTGAATTTGGATGATTCAAATGTTCATTAAAAGGGAAAGAAATTAATTAATTGATTCAATCAAATCAATTAATTTAGCTGATATATGGAAGGATATTTTAAGGAAACTAATTAATTAGTAAATCAATTAATTAGTCTGCTATATGAAGAAATAAATTATTAGGCATGGAGAATAAAGAAAAGATATGAAAACGAAAATCACGCCATCTATTTATACTAAAATCAAATCACGCAAATTGGAAAGATATCTGCGTAATCAGAAAATTGATTTGCTTAATCTCCAAGCAACCCTTCATTATCAAGTCTATATAAATGAAGGAACTTTATCTTCATATGAACAAGCAAGTGTAGTATCCACCATTATTTTTTCCTCTTTCTTTTGTACTCTCTTCTTTAGTGAAATAAAAAGTTGTTGGGTCTCCGTAGACGTAGGATATTCATATCCGAACCACGTTAAATCTTCCTGTCTTCTATTTCTGTTATTTTTCTGTGAGACTGCATAATTCTTTTTAAGTGTCATTGATATCTAAATAGGCAATACTAGATTCTGAACAAATAAACCGCTTCCGCTCAAATAAAAAAAAAAAAAAAAAATCACTACAACGGTAGCCGTCTAACGCATAATTCGATATCCTGTATAGACCAGATTAACTCCTAGTGTTGGTTTAGTAAAGAAAGAGACAGAGGAAGATGAGGTCCAGCAAGCATACCAAAATATCAATGAGAATGCTCATTATGCACACTAGCACCCACCAGACGTCTTGCACCAGCTGTACGAGATAATCCCCATGGAGCGGCTGTAAGGATGAACTGAAGTAGATAAACACCACCATCCTAACCAATGTAGACAAGATATTACAAGCAGACACTATAACAACGAAAAATGTTGCCAAAAGCAACCGCCTTTGCACAATTCAAGACCCAAAATAACTAAACTTACCATGTTACAACACTAAAACAAACAATGAATAAGCCAAAAAATTGACAATCGCCATATTACAGAAACCTAAAACAACACTGATCCAAATACTAATCACAGTAACAAACAGTTCACATTTCAATAAAAACCCAATAAAAACTAGATGCACTGACAATGATATACCAATACTAACAGACCACAAAACACACCACCGACACAGTGAAGAAAAACTCATCCCAAATTGTAGAAGCATTAACAACAAAGCACTAGATGCCTAAATTGCATAGCCTAGATAGCAAGCAGAAGATCATACCATCATGCATAAGCAGGAAGAAGCACAGTACCCAAATCACAAGCCAAACTGGCTGAATTGAAACAGAAACCATAGAGAGTAACACGTACACTAAAAAAAATACCACAACAATAACAGGAAGATTCCATTGCAGTAGCAATTGCAAAGGAGTCACTTAGTTGTAGCAAACTCGGGGAATCGAGGTTTTAGATCCAGCAGCTCAACAAACTAGAGAAGCACTGCGAATAGAAGGACCTCGCTATGCCTAATCACCAAGCATCCTCAAAGGAGAAGCGACACACAAGCAACTCCAGTAATCACATAAAGAAGAAGAATCGTGATTGCAGTTACAAAGAAAAATAGATCTGAACGAGGCGGAGTCGGAAGTAGCAGTACGAAGCTCAAGCAAGTGAATAGAGGAAGCGAAAGATCAGGACATACAATTCCTGCAGCAATGGGAAAAGCTAGGGAAAATAAGGGACGTAGTAGAAAGGTAATCAAAAGTGAGAAAGGAGATGAAAGTTACTGGGTGAGAAGAAAAATGATGGCGGTAGAAAAAGGGAGAGCAAGAGCAACCCTAGTCCTCATTGCTACAAGGAGAAAGATGAGATTTGTACAAGATGTTGATGTTGTTTATAAATATTATTCAGGGGTTTTTAGGCTAAAGGAAAATGTTAGAAAAATTTTTTAGTTTCAAGGACAAAAAGTTTGTTTTTAGGCTGAAGGACACTTTTTAGTGTAAATCACAGAATGATAGTTGTAACTATAATTTTCAGTTTACACTAAAAAGTGTCTTTCAAGCTAAAAAGCAAACTTGTTGTCCCTTAGACTAATTTTTTTTGTAACTTCTTGCTTGTGTCTATTTACCTGTATTATTTATATATAAATATAAATTATTATTATTCATAATTTTTTTATAATTAACTAATTATAATTCGTGAATTAGTATAAATTATTAATTATTATATGTAAATTATTACTAATTTATAATTAATAATTATAAATAATTAATTATAACAAAAAAATTATTTTAAATTGCTAATCAATAATTATAAACTTATATTCATGAATTATTGATGATAAATCATTCATTGTAATAAATTATTAATTACAAATTATTAAATATTAAGTTAATATTATTATTTATACCTTATTGTTACAAGTTATTAATATAAAAATATTTATTAGTTAAACATTACTTATTAATAATCATTAATTACAACATTAATTATTAATTATTAACTAAAAAATTCATTTATAATATAAATTATTATTTATTAATTATATATGACCAGTTGTTAATTATTATAAATTTTAAACAATTTAAACATGTTCAAAAAATGTAACGCTAATTCAGTCTTTTTCTATATTGAACATTTTCTCAAAGAATGTTATGCCATTACTTACAACCTATGAGTAAATCAGCTTCTAAAAAAGGTTTTTATAAAATAATATTCACAACCTTTTGAAAGCGATAGTTGTTAAAGAAGTTTATTACAACTTTCAATAAAAAACATTTGTCAAAACGTATTTTTTACAACGTTCGGTAGGAAAAAGTTATTGTAAAGGTTTAGTACGTCTATTGGAACAAAAACATTGTATGTAAAAGATTGTAATGAGATCATTTTGTTGTAGTGTAATTTGTTAAATGCTAAGAAGATACTGGTTGAGGAATTGTTTCGTTGCTTCGCATAGATACCACTTGTATATTGATCATGAAATATTTAGACATCAGTTATCATGCTGTCTAGATATACTTTTCACTCACTGGGCTTTATATCCAACACATTTTATGTTTTCTCTTGTGTTGTTTTATTCCTTAAGTAGGTTGACTAGATAAAGGATGGTTTGCTAATCGGTGTAGGTTTAGAGGCATACCTATAAATTATGATGATCTATCAAATATTTTGTATATGTATTATATTTTAGGTTGGGCCAAATTGCAAAACAAATTACAATTTTAAGCCACAGTCCAAACTATATACAAAAATTGGCAAGTTTTGGCGTACATCATCTCTGCCACCTATACACGTATAATTTGCAAAACAACGCCGGATGCATTTGAGATGCCGCCAGTTAGCGGCATCCCAAATGACACTAAATTTTTTGCTCGTTTTAAATTTGCAGCCACTTCATCACTTTATTACCACTCTCCCCTTCTCTCAAACTCTCTCAAAAAGAAAATCGAATCCACACCCCATTTCAGCAAAAATCAAAATTTTATATAGAAACTATTTAAATCTAGCAAGAATTTGAAGTATGGCTTCCTCATCGTCTCGAGCACCTCCTATAGGTTTGAAATCTATCGATTTTGTCTCCAATTTTTATTTTTTGAATTTAGGTTTAGGGCTAAACTTATTTTATAATTGCAAATTCATGGTTGTATACTACAACGAAGTAAAGTAGTCACTTAGAGCACATGTTTAATCGTTTGTTGATTTGATATAAGGATGTATTATGGTATAACTATGATTATGTTATGTTATTGTGGTAGAATACGACGAAATGGTGCCCGTATCGATCGATTCTAGCATGCTTTACCTCCAACCTCAACATCGCATAAAAAACATCGATATGATGGAGGTACAAGTTCATATAGTTTGTCATTACTTTTGCAAAGTGTTGGTAAATACCATAATAGCTTTCATTTTTTATCATTTATCGGTAGGCGGTTGAGCCGGACGGCTTCATTGACCATTCATCTACTATAAAGCTTGTCACGTCAATGCATCCAGGCGTGTTCGAACTGTTAGACAGAGCTGGATTTGGTGTTGTCAATAAGTTGGGATATACACAGCTCTACCAGAATCTTTTGATGGCGTTGAACGATAGATGGCGACCGTAGACGTCTACATTTCGTCTTAGAGTTGGTGAGATAACCATCACTTTGAACAACGTAGCTGTGTTGCTCAGATTGTCGATTAACATGGATCCTATCCTAAAATCAGATTTCCTGAGAAATTATATGGAATTGTGTGAGCCCTTGCTTGGCTTGTCTCCTCTAGAAGATGTGAGGTGGGGAATTGAGTCGATATTGACCACATGGTTTAGGGAGCAGTTGGTCGGTGATACTCTCCATCGCGCCTCTCCTTTGCAGATAGCCCAATCCGCTCATGCTATTATGTTGCACATCATCACACAACGTCTATTCTACGATCGATCGAAGATAAGAGTGGCCCTTCAATGGCTTTCATTGTTAGAAGACTTCAATTCATGTTGGCAATATTCATGGGGTAGTGCGGTGCTAGCTTCCACATATACGGAGTTTACGAGAGTTGCGTTGGTCCAGCAACGGTCCATCGGAGACTGTGTGACTCTACTTCAGGTAGGGATATAGTTATTCATTGTTGCATATTTGAGTTTGTCGTAAAACCGTAACTAAATATAAGTTACACACTTGCAGCTATGGCCGTGGACTTACCTTACGGTTGATGTATATCTATAAAGATGTAAATAATTGACAATTTAAAGCCATATGGAGTAAGGGAAAAAAGTGTTGTTAGTGTTGTTGTATCGACATAGTAAATTTGAATACTTCATATAATTTATTGATATTATAGGTGGATTGGCCCGAAGTGTTGCATCATAGGTTTTGATTGCTGACATGAAACAACAATTCACGAATCTATGACTACGACAACATCCGGACTCAACGACTCAAAGTATGGTTCGTATAGTTATATGTTTTATCAAAAGTCATCAGATATGTATATAGAGTCTAGTTTAGTGCTTTGTTAAAATCTTTCTTCAAGAATCATCATTCACATTCAAATAAACTTGCATGCATATTTTAATCAAAATCAAGTTTTCAGAAAATGCATGGAGCAGGGTTCGAACCCGGGTCACTAGTTCAAAACGCAAGTGCTTTAACCAAATGAGCTATGATAATTTTTGTTACAGGCTGAATGCTGTCGGCTAAATGAAAAAATTCAGCTGACTGAATCTGGCTAAAATTAGCCTATTTTCTTGCTGTCTTCGATTTAATTCAATTCAGACGGCTGAATTTTTCCAATTGATATTTTCTGAATAGACACTTCCTTTCGTGAACGGCCTTCTCCTACATGAAGAGTTGTAGCCATTTCGTAGAGTTCTCTTCACCAGCAGTTGCAACTGCTTAACTACTATATATATGCATGAATTTCAAGATCAAATTACTTCACTTACTTGCTTATACATGAATCATATTTTCTAAATTAACTACTTTCTGAATTCATATAGTCATTGCTTATAATTATATATTTCTAAAAGCAATTTGAAACTTTCTAATCTTCATGTACACACAACTACACACATCATACTTGAGGATAAGAATATAGGAAGAGTGTACTACAAGTGACAAATCCTTGTTATTCAGAACACACAAAGTCAATTTAAAATCCAATTTGTAAGAAATTCATGTTCGGTTGCTTAGGCGGTCAAAGTCCTGTTCTGTTGCTCAGGCGGTCAAAGTCCTGTTCTGTTGCTCAGGCGGTCAAAGTCCTATTCGGTTGCTTAGGCGGTAGAAGTCATGTTGGTTGCTCAGGCGGTATAAACATATTCCTCCGAGTTAAGTGATGGTTTCTAGTTTTAATTTCAGAAGGAGTCTGAGACTGGACGTAGAATGGGAGTTCGAACTAGTATAAAAATACCTAGTGTCATTTTACTTTACTGCTATTATTATTTTCCTCGCTAGTTATTTTTATACTTATATTCGACATCTATAGATAACTTAATTTATATCGCATTGCCACTATATTTACATTGTTTACAACTGTTGGCCATTTCAATCCTATAACATATCAGTCGCTTTTAATTGGTATCGGAGCATAGCAACTGTTAATTGGTATCAGAGCGAGGTATTCAAGAGATCGTAACAATATCCTAGAATAAATGGCTACAAAGAAATCTAGCCAAGGCAATAAGAAGAGGAAGGGCAATAAAGAAAAATCAAAGGAGCAAACAAACAAATGCTTCATGGCTAAACTCAGATCACAATCGGTATGTTTAGATTCTTTATATAAAGATCTTATGATAGCACGTGATGAATTATTAAAAGATTGTAAAAATCTGAATAAAGTTAATACAATTGCTTTAGCTAAGTTAAAACATTGTGGGCAAGAAAATTCCAATTTAAAAGAGGAAATAAATTTTTGATAAAACAAACAAAATGCTTTGAAAATTCCGTAGAAGAACTTGTTTTACAAAAAGATTTCCTACAAAAATAAAATGAATAGTTAGAAGATAAAAAACAATGATCTTTTGGAGGAAATCAATGTTTTGAAAAATAAAAATACTTTTTTGAAAAATTCTTTTAAATAATTCTAGTTCTTTAATCTTGTCTCTTGAAAAAGAGAATGAAGCTTTAATTAAAAAGAATTTAGAATTATCTAAAGAATGTGAGATTTTAAAAGGTAATAATAATATTTTTCAAAAAGAAGTTTGCGATTCTAAAGCAAATTTTGAAAGATTAAATATAAAAATCATAAAATTTAACAAAGGTAAAGATATCTTATCTTTCTTAGTTACAAATTCAAAAGCTCAAAATGATAAAAGCGGTTGAGGCTATAAAAAAGCTAAAAGTAAAAATAGTACTAGATATGCATTCTTGTATACTAATTTTAGTGTTTGTACTAGTAACCAAGATAGATTATAAACCAGTTATAGTCATAATAGTACTTTGTTTAGAAATGATAGAAATTATTCTTCAAGTACTAAGCTAATGACTAATACTATTAAGATATGGATTCCAATTAATATGATTTATCATGATAAACAACTTTATATTAGCAACTATTATAAGAATGTGATTTGTAATGAAAACTATATCTATAAAGGTTCAACCACACCCAAATGAGTATGGTTTCCTAAAAATTAGGAAATTATGAGAACCTAGGGTATCGCTTTCTTTAAATGTTAATTTTTTTCTAATACCTTACGTTATAAGTAGTAGTTATTTTGTTATATATTGTTCTATGGTCACACTTATGTGAAATATAATTTATGTCATCATATAAAATCTTTTTTTTGTCCATAACAAAGGGGGAGAAAGATGTTGCTCTAACACTATTTGCAAGAATAAACGATGCATATACAGATTAGGAGGAGAAAAGATTAATTATTTACAGTAATATATAGCATAGATTCAGGAGGAGAAATCTATAGCCCAATTACAGGAATAAATTCAGGGGGAGGGATAAGTCAACAAAGCTTGTCAAAGATTCTTCCGTAGCAAATGGAGTTGTCATCATCAAAAATGGAGAGAATGTTGGATCATAGGTTTTGGTTGCTGACATGAAACAACAATTCACGAATCTACGACAACGACAACATTCGGACTAAACGATTCAAAGTATGGTTCGTATAGTTATATATTTATCAAGAGTCATCAAATATTTATATAGAGTCTAGTTTAGTGCTTTGTTAAAATCTTTCATCAAGAATCATCATTCACATTCAAATAAACTTGCATGCATATTCTAATCAAAATCAAGTTTTCAAAAAATGCATGGAGCAGGGATCGAACCCGAGTCACTAGTTCCAAGGCAAGTGCTCTAACCAAATAAGCTATGATAATTTTTTCTACAGGCTGAATGCTGAAACAAAATTATTGTTTCACAATATTCAGCGGGCTGAATGAAAAAAATTCAACCGGCTAAATCTGGCTAAAATTAGCTTATTTTCTCGCTGTTTTCGATTTAATTCAATTCAGACGGCTGAATTTTTCCAACTGATATTTTCTGAATAGACACTTCCTTTCATGAACAGCCTTCTCCTACATGAAGTGTTGCAGCCATTTCGTAGAGATCTCTTCACCAGCAGTTGCAACTTCTTAACTACTATATATACATGCATGAATTTCAAGATCAAATTACTTCACCTACTTGCTTATACTTGAATCATATTTTTTGAATTAACGACTTTCTGAATTCATACATTCATTGTTTACAATCACAATTCTATATTTCTAAAAGCAATTTGAAACTTCCTAATCTTCATATATACACAACTACACACATCATACTTGAGGATAATATTATACGAAGGGTGTACAAGTGACAAATCCGTGTTATTCAGAACACACAAAGTCAAGTTAAAATCCAGTTTGTAAGAAAGTCCTATTTGGTTGCTCAGGCGGTCAAAGTTCTGTTCTATTGCACAGGCGGTCAAAGCCCTATTCGGTTGCTTAGGCGGTAGAAGTCATGTTCGATTGCTCAGGTTGTGTAAAACTATTCCTCTGGGTTAAGTGAGGGTTGCTAGTTTTAATTCCAGAAGGAGTCTAGGACTAGACGTAGAACAGGAGTTCGAACTAGTATAAAAATACCTAGTGTCATTTTACTTTACTGCTATTATTATTTTCCTCACTAGTTATTTTTATACTCATATTAGGCATCTGTAGTTAATTTTATTTATATCGCATTGCCACTACATTTACATTGTTTACAACTATTGGCCATTTAGATCATATGGCGCAACAGTTACTTTTAATTGGTATCGGAGCATAGCGATTATCAATTGGTATCAAAGCGAGGTATTCTAGATATCGTAACAACATCCTAGAATAAAAGGCTACAAAGAAATCTAGTCGAGGCAATAAGAAGAGGAAGAGCAATAAAGAAAAATCAAAGGAGCAAACAAACAAATGCTTCGTGGCTAAACTCAGACTACAATCGGTATGTTTAGATTCTTTGTATAAAGATCTTATGTTAGCACATGATGAATTATTAAAAGATTGTAAAACTTTGAATAAAGTTAATACGCTTTAGCTAAATTAAAACATTGTGAGTAAGAAATTTCCAATTTAAAAGAGGAAAATAAATTTTTGTAAAACAAACTAAATGCTTTGAAAATACCGTAGAAGAACTTGTTTTACAAAAAGATTTCCTACAATAAAAAAATGAGCAGTTAGAAGATAAAAACAATGACTTTTGGAGGAAATCAATGTTATACAAAATAAAAATACCTTTTTGAAAAATTCTTTAAATATTCTAGTTCTTTAAATTTTCTCCTGAAAAAGAGAATGAAGCTTTAATTAAAAAGAATTTAGAATTATCTAAAGAATGTGAGATTTTAAAAGGTAATAATAGTATTTTTTTTCAAAAAGAAGTTTGTGATTCTAAAGCAAATTTTAAAAGATTAAATACAAAAATCATAAATTTTAACAAAGGTAAAAATATCTTATCTTTCTTAGTTACAAATTCAAAAGCTCACAATGATAAAAGCGGTTTAGGCTATAAACAAGCTAAATGTAAAAATAGTACTAGATATGCATTCTTGTATACTAATTTAGTGCTAGTACAAGTAACCAAGATAGTTTTAAAACTAGTTATAGTCATAATAGTACTTTGTTTAGAAGTGATAGAAATTATTCTTCAAGTATTAAGCTAATGACTATATTAAGATATGGATTCCAACTAATATGATTGATCATGATAAATAACTTTATATTAACAACTGTTATAAGAATGTGATTTGTAATGAAAACTATATCTATAATGGCTCAACCACACCCAAATGAGTATGGTTTCCTGAAAATTAGGAAATTATAAGAAGCTTGGGTATCGCATGTTTAAAATGTTAATTTTTTTTTCTGATACCTTACATTATAAGTAGTGGTTATTTTGTTATAAATTTTTATATGGCCACTTATGTGAAATACAATTTATGTCATCATATAAATTCTTCTTTTTGTCAATGACAAAGGGGGAGAAAGATATTTCTCTAACACTATTTGCAGGAATAAACGATGCATATACAGATTAAGGGGGAGAAAAGATTAATTATTTACCGGAATATATAGCATAGATTCAGGGAGAGAAATATATAGCCCAATTATAGGAATATATTCAAGGAGAGAGACAAGTCAACAAATCTTGTCGAAGATTCACCTGTAACAAATGGAGTTATCATTATCAAAAAGGGGGAGAATGTTGGATCGTAGGTTTTGATTGCTGACATGAAATAACAGTTCACAAATCTACGACTACGATAATATCCGGTTTATACTATAAGTGACAAATTCGTGTTATTCAGAACACACAAAGTCAAGTTAAAATCCAGTTTGTAAGTAAATCCTGTTCGGTTGCTCAGGCGGTTAAAGTCCTGTTCTGTTGCTCAGGCAGTCAAAGTCCTATTCGATTGCTTACGCAGTAGAAGTGCTGTTCGGTTGCTTAGACGGCGAAAAACCTATTCCTCCGAGTTAAGTGAGGTTGCTAGTTTTAATTCCAGAAGGAGTTTGGGAATGGACGTAGAACGGAAGTTCAAACCAGTATAAAAATACCCGGTGTCATTTTACTTTACTACTATTATTAATTTTTTCACTAGTTATTTTTATACTCATATTCGGCATCTATAGATAACTTAGTTTATATCGCATTACCACTACATTTACACTGTTTACAGCTGTTGGCCATTTCTACCCTATAGCATAGCAGTCACTTTTAATTGGTATCGGAGAAAAGCGGCTATCAATTGGTATTAGAGCGAGGTATTCTAAAGATCGTAACAACATCCTAGAATAAATGGCTACAAAGAAATCTAGTTGAGGCAATAAGAAGGGGAAGAGCAATAAATAAAAATCAAAGGAGAAGACAAACAAATGCTTCATGGCTAAACTCAGATCACAGTTGGTATGTTTAGATTCTTTATGTAAAGATCGTATGTTAGCACATGATGAATTATTAAAAGATTGTAAAACTTTGAATAAAGTTAATACAATTGCTTTAGCTAAGTTAAAACATTGTGAGTAAGAAATTTCCAATTTAAAAGAGGAAAATAAATTTTTGGTAAAACAAACTAAATGTTTTGAAAATACCATAGAAGCTTGTTTTACAAAAAGATTACCTACAAAAAGAAGATGAACAGTTAGAAGATAAAACAATGATCTTTTGGAGGAAATAATGTTTTGCAAAATCAAAACGTTTTTTGAAAAATTCTTTAAATAATTCTAGTTCTTTAATTTTGTCTTTTGAAAAAGAGAATGTAGCTTTAATTAAAAGGAATTTAGAATTATCTAAAGAATGTGAGATTTTAAAAGCTAATAATAATATTTTTCAAAAGGGAGTTTGCGATTCTAAAGCAAATTTTGAAATATTAAATACAAAAATTATAAATTTTAACAAAGGTAAAGATATCTTATCTTCCTTAGTTACAAATTCAAAAGTTCACAATGATAAAAGCGGTTTAGGTTATAAACAAGCAAAAAGTAAAAATAGTACTAGATATGCATTCTTCTGTACTAATTTTAGTGCTAGTACTAGTAACCAAGATAGTTTTAAAACCATTTATAACCATAATAGTACTTTGTTTAGAAATGAGAGAAATTATTCTTGAAGTACTTAGCTAATGAATAATAGTATTAAGATATGGATTCCAGCTAATATGATTGATCATGATAAACAACATTATATAAACAACTATTAAAAGAATGTGATTTGTAATGAAAATTATATCTATAAAGGTTCAACCACACCCAAATGGGTATAGTTTCCTAAACATTAGGAAATTATAAGAACCGTGGGTATCGCATGCTTTAAATGTTAATTTTTTTGTTGATACCTTACGTTATAAGTAGTAGTTATTTTGTTATATATTGTTCTATGGCCATACTTATATGAAATATAATTTATGTCATCATATAAACTCTTCTTTTTATCGATGACAAACGGGGAGAAAGATGTTTCTCTAACACTATTTTCAGGAATAAACAATGCATATACAGATTAAGAGGGAGAAAAGATTAATTATTTATAGGAATATATAACATAGTTTCAGGGGGAGAAATCTATAGCCCAATTACAGGAATATATTCAGGGGAAGAGATAAGTCAATAATGCTTGTCGAAGATTCGTCCCTAGCAAATGGAGTTGTCATCATCAAAAGGGGGAGAATGTTGGATCATAGGTTTTGATTGCTGACATGAAACAACAATTCACGAATCTACGACTACAACAACATCCAGACTCAACGACTCAAAGTATGGTTCATTTAGTTATATATTTTATCAAGAGTCATCAAATATGTATATAGAGTTTAGTTTAGTGCTTTGTTGAAATCTTTCCTCAAGAATCATCACTCACATTCAAATAAATTTGCATGCATATTTTAGTGAAAATCAAGTTTTCAAAAAATGCATGGAGCGAGGCTCGAACCCTGGTCACTAGTTCATAAGGCAAATGCTTTAACCAAATGAGCTATGATAATTTTTGTTATAGGTCGAATGTTGAAACAAAATTATTGTTTCACAATATTCAGCCGGCTGAATGAAAAAATTCAGCCGGTTGAATTTGGCTAAAATTAGCCTATTTTCTTGCTATCTTCGATTTAATTCAATTCAGACGGCTGAATTAAAAATTCAGCCGGCTGAATTTTTCCAACCGATATTTTATGAGTAGACACTTCCTTTCATAAATAGCCTTCTCCTACGTGAAGAGTTGCAGCCATTTTGTAAAGATCTTTTCACCAGCAATTGCAACTTCTTAACTACTATATATATATATATGAATTTCAAGATCAAATTACTTCACTTACTTGCTTATACTTGAATCATATTTTCTGAATTAACTACTTTCTGAATTCATACATTCATTGCTTACATTCATAATTCTATATTTCTAAAAGCAATTTGAAACTTTCTAATCTTCATATACACACAACTACACACATCATACTTGAGGATAAGATTATAGGAAGGGTATACTATAAGTGACAAATCCGTGTTATTCAGAACACACAAAGTCAAGTTAAAATCCAGTTTGTAAGAAAGTCCCGTTCGGTTGCTCATACGATCAAAGTCCTTTTCTCTTTCTCAGGCGGTCAAAGTCATATTCGATTGCTTAGGCGGTAGAAGTCCTGTTCGGTTGCCCGGACGGTGTAAACCTATTCCTCCGGGTTAAGTGAGCATTGCTAGTTTTAATTCTAAAGGAGTCTGGGACTGGACATAGAACAGGAGTTCGAACCAGTATAAAAATACATGGTGTCATTTTACTTTACTGCTATTATTATATTTTTCCTCACTAGTTATTTTTATACTCATATTCGGCATCTGTAGATAACTTAGTTTATATCACATTGCCACTATATTTACATTGTTTACAACTGTTGGCCATTTTGATCCTATAACATAGCAGTCACTTTTAATTGATATCGGAGCATAGCGACTGTCACGAAGAATACCAAAATAACCTCCAAACGAAATCTAGCCTTCTACTGGAACGAGTTTGATGTCTTATATTACCATGCAGTCACATGGAATCTATATACCGAGGCAGACCTTCAGGCTCTTCCGGCTATCTGCACAGTGGATAGGCCATTATGGCGGGCAAGACTTATGATTTTTTGTTTTAGAGATTTAGCATACCATCTGCCAGACAGAGTCATCAGACAGTTTGGTCTTCCCTAGCACTTACCGTATCCTGCTCCATATTACACTCTTCCATACGACGAAGATGAGTTTGAAATGATTATTGAGTTATGGAACAACCAATTCCGAGCTGCGGAAGACGAGGATGAAGTTACGTTGATAGATGAGGAGTATCTTAGATGGTATTGGAATGTCACTCTTCGTTATGTGCTACGAAGATGAGTGGAAGAACTCGAGCAAGAGGTGGCACCTTACACCCCACGAGCTCCGCTTGAATGGAATGTGGTATGTATTAATATTGACAACTAGTATAGTACTCATGAAACTCATAATTGTTTATGTTATATGCAAGCGGATGGTATGTATCATGTGTTGGACATAGTCAACGAGCTTGCGGAGGAGGTTCCTAAAAAGTGCAAGGCGAAATGCTTCTCTATCAAACAAATTCTACTATTTTTTTGTCGAAGAACAAGATGTCAAGGCCAATCCCACTTCCGTCTCCTCCTCCTCTGCCCTACCACCACTTATCAAGATGTTGCCCCTCTCGAATCATTTGAGGACATTTCTTCAGTCTCACCGGTCCCCATCCGAAGAGAAAGTATCAAAGAAGGAAGAAAAGTAGAAGCGAGAGTTTCGGAGCGATACCTTCCTAGGATAAACAACCTATGGGGTCGTCGCAACCCCCAATGGACGGGAAGCAAGAGGAGGGAAGTGAAGAGCTATCATCGAAGGAGTAGAAATTCATGCTCAAGTCGAGAAGGTAGAAGATGAAAACTCCTCGGGAATTAAAATTTTTGAGATGAAATTATAGACAATCATAGTGGACCGTCTTAGGTATTGATTGATCATTCGTGTGGGATATTGACTGCAGTATTGGTTGATCATTGTTTCTACTTGGTCATTTGGAATGTTTGATTGAAAACTAATGTAGACTATTGTTGGTCGTTGTGATTGTAGATGTGACTCTAGTATTTCAATGTCGCTGTGAATGTTATTGATTGTAGACTTGTATTTGTTGATCGTGAATGTATTCATGAGTTCATTTTCATATCTCGGCACTGTAGTAGTCAATTTAGAAATTTGTTTACATTGGTGTCAAAGATGAGTTCGTAATGCCCGGATTTGTTCTTTTGATGGGTAAGTAATAGAGTGGCATTTCAAATGCCGCCTACATGCTTATAGTTTTGCTTTCTTCACGTATTTTGTTGTACTCAGCTTCTTCCATAGCATAAGCTACAGTATAAAAAAGTTCCGTTAATCATTTTTTTCTCTAAACTCTACAGCTTGAAATTGGCTTTAAGATGTCTAGCACAAAATCTGTGTTTATGTGGAAAACACCATTTCGATTCCAAGGCTAATGGTATTTCTTTCATTCAATCTGAAATGAAGGTAATTCTTCGATTGTTAACACTGTGAAAGAACCGCACATGCTGCCAAAAAACCACCTCCAACTATCCCCTATTCTGACTCTACAGTTGCATACACTAAATGATATTGGTGATCATCCACATCAATAGTAGTGTCCACAAGTAATGTCCCTTTGTATTTTCCATATTAATGTGTCCCGTCAATCATAACAACGGACGACAATGAACAAATTCTCCAATACAAGGTCCGAAGGCCTAAAATGCTCGATCGAAGACTCTATAATCATCAGCCGTAACGTGTCTAACACTTCCCGGGTTCGTTCTAGTTATTTCAGCAAAATATTGTCTTAGACTGCTATACGACTCTGCCCAATCGCCATAAATTCTTTCCACCTCCTTACTCAAAGCTCTCCAGCCCTTCATATAACTAATTTTCATGAAAAACCGTTCTTCCATCAAAACTTGTATCGTCCTAGCTGTAATGTTCTGATCGAATTTCACAAAAGGTAAGATCTTTATCACTGCAAAATTGAAAGTTTCCTACTTGTGAGTGGAGTTCACCGTTAGGTTAACACAATTGTGTTCGCTAGGATATTTCCTTACAATCCACCAGTTCTGCTCCGATTTTTTTTGATACAATAGAATGAGTTCTCCATGAAAAGTTTACATCTATATTACCAATGGTGGTGTATTCGGTTTTATTTGATTTTATTTCTTTAAAAGAAATGACATGCAAAATCGATCATTCGCTCAACTGTTGTAACAACTTGGATTTCATCTTAGAAGTCATACCAATTTTGAACCCATTCTGAATGCTTACGATTGAAAACAGCTCATTGTTGAACTCAAGGTTTGCAATGGTTGACCTTGCTATGATTCTACGTTACATAAATCATCATCCAAAGGTACTTCTATTTCCGCATCATCATTGTCTTCGAAAATATTGTCTTTAACTAGACAATCATAGTTCAAATGATCATTGTTCATTTGTATACTACCTATCCATGACTTGTCGTTCTCCGCCATGTTCACTAAATCCATACTATTTACAGGGGGTTCGTCATTGACATCTTCACCTTCATCCCCGTCGATCTAAATATCAACATCTTTGTCGTTTGTGTTTACGTTTACATTCTCTAAATCAGCATTAGATGCATAGCAATATCATGCGCGGGAAATCTGCAATTCAAACAAATGTATTATTTTGAAACCAGTACCGTAATTACTAACTACCAAAATTTGATTCTTCATGATATATACCTTTGACTAAGATCATATAACTCGGATGGAGTTGGATACATAAATGTAGACATATGGCAATTTGATGGTTCGGCAGGACTAGGCGGTGTTGGTCGACAAGGAAGATAACTGCATATACATCGACAAAACTGTTAAGTAGTGCACAACTATCAAATTGATGCGATATAAATTTCATAAATAAATGTTTCACCTTCCAAGAAAATGCGTAAAGCTTTCTTGATTTGGATATGTGTACGTATATTGAACTCCCTGTGGATAAGTCAAATTTGGAGGATATCCATGTAGGGCTTGTTATTGACCGTACATCGCTGTCACAGTCAGGTTAATGAAACTCGAAGACGCGTTTCCACGAATGATACTGCCTCAAATGTTCTTCGGTGGTCCTCAATTACACTGTTAATTTATTGTTCTTGTACGGGTTCGTCTACTTGCAAGCGCCTAATTTTTCCAATAAATAGCTCAATTGATTTCGATATCGCTGAATACATTAGCTCCACGTCGTCATCATCGGCTATTTTAACGGCTTTCGATCCTCAATCCACTGCCAGTTACACACTAATTCTATGTTAAATTCTGCACATTTTATCTTAGTCGCTTTAAAAATTGATTCTTTTAGTTGCACCAAATTACAACCTTTCAACACTTTAGCTGGTTTACACGACCCACAGATATATTTTCAACAATTAAGTTTGTCAACAATCAATTTTCGATCAAAATAACAGATCATTGATGCACACTTGGATCCATTCTGCAATTTATTTAGTCAACTTGTTGTCTATTATCATTTGTTACCAAACATCAAATGAGAAAAAAAATTACTGAACTAGGGTTTCCAAAAAATACATACCTACAGTAGCTTTTCCTTGTTCAAAAGGAAGAATTAGATGTTGCTCCTCGTCTATAGCTAAATCCAATCAAGATTAAACTACAATTTGAAAATATTTTAGCAGTTTGGAGTTTAAGATTTTTTTAGATCTAAGAAAACTTTGGAAGAAGGCAAATGGAAAAAGGTGGTTGTCTAATAAAGCAGAAGATAACAAGGCTTTTGAGATGCCGCATACAGACGGCATTTCAAATGTCGCATGTGTATTTTTACACAATATTCGTGTACTGGCGGCATTCGAAATGTCGCCAGTACATATGGCATCCAACCTAGCGAAAACTGGTCTAGTTTTGTGGATAGTTTGTAATGTGGTGTATTCTTGTAATTTGTTTACAAATTTGGCCTATATACAAATTTGTCCTTTGTATACTGAAATACTACATCATGTACAAGAAATTTACTGCATATGGGATATGTTACATTTATTATATACATCTATTGGAGTATCACATACCTTGATGATGGATTTTATATCTCATTTATACATAATTTCTTTTTAGTTTTATACACGTATGTTGTCAATATTATTCTTTATTTCTTTCGTCATGAGATGTTATAAACTTGTATTAGATATGTTCTATTTAATTTTAGTTTTACCTCACAAAGAGTCAATTTGTGAATTCAAATGTCGTTTTGTAAGGATGTGATGAATGACGGTTCATTATGGGGAATGAGATATGGAAAGGATGCATGTAGTAAAATATATCATTGATACAAATAGTAGGGTCTTGAAGGAATAATTTGAGAGAATGAACATTGACCTTATAGATAATCCTCATTTATTCAGAGACAATAAGATTAACGTAAACATATAGCATCATTTCGAATCCACGATGGGGTTCATTGGTGAATATTCCATCATGAGTGTTATTTTTCACCTTAGGTGGTCGAAGATTAGGGGAAAATCATCAAGGTAAGAGCTTATTATCCAAATTAATCCCTTGATACATCAAGTGGAGGACATGGTGTTCCAAGAACTAAGCCATTTTCGATAAGAAGACCTTGGAGAATGAGATAGTAATCGGTCTAGTACATAAAGACATTACATTATATTTCAAAGCCAAACTCAATACATGTTTAATTTATGAAATCACGCTAAAATTTAAACTAATTTGACATAATCAGTCTATCAAAAAGGTATAGTAAACAAATGACATTGATGGGTGTAATTAATGTACACTGGAGTTAAAAGGACGGGGTAGTTTGACCTTCCTATATATATACACAAACATTAAGTTGCCGTTGGCAGCCGAACTATTCTACGCTACCGTTTTTGGTGCATCCGATGGGAGACGGGGTTGTTTGACTTTTATAAATATATATACAAACATTAAGGTACCGTTTGCTGTCAAATTATTCCATGCTACCGTGTTTAACGCGTCCAACACATCGGATGCATCAATGGTGCTTTCTCCAAACCAAGCCAATTCGAGCCGTTAGAGGTGTCGTTGGCATTAGATGCATCAGATGCATATAACTGTTTTTCCTCTAAGAGCATTCCCAATGGTAGGGGTTGCTTGGGGTCGATTCAAGGCAATTGACCCCCAAAGCATCCCCAACCAGGGAGAAAGCACTCTTCATGTGGTTCTCCTTAGCCGGCCAAAATAAGGCCGACTAAGGGGATAAGGTAAGGATTGTAATCCACACCCGTTGGATTGCAATCCACAACGAGGTTGGATTGCAATCTACACTATCTCCTTAACCGGCATTATTTCAGTGGGTTAAGGGGACAGTGTGGATTGCAATCCACATCGAGAGCACAACCGGCTATAAATTAGCCGGTTGTGCGCATTTCTTCCTCACAACTCTCCTCCTTCCTCTTTTCTCCTTCCGCTCGCTATTTATTCTGTCGCTCGCACACATTCGCTTTTTAAAAAAACGAAAAGAGTTTTCTGGAGACTCCGAGGTAGTGGCGGTCGCAGCATAGGAAATGTTCTACCATCCGTGAAAAACATGCCTGCCGAAGGTACCACACCTGCACCCACAACACCCGCGTTCGTTGAAGGGAAAAGAAGCATGGTGGTTAGACAAAGACATATGGTGAGAAATACAACAGCCGTAGTTTTGGACTCGACCAAAATTTGGTTTCGGACAAAGATTTGGTCAATTTTCGGATACTACCAGGCTAAGAAGTACATGTTAGCATGTGCGTTAATAATTCTGTAAGTTATCTACCTCTAATTTTTCTTATTAGTTCAAATTGTACAATAAAAATTGAATACACAAAATGTTTTAACTTAGGCTCGTGTTGAGCGCACACGTGGATCTTAGGTTAGCGTAATATGGCTTTATAGGGTTATCCGAGATTATGATACTGATGGAATTATACATGCTCTGCTGCGAGAGCTAAGATTTGGATACTTTCTAAGTACGTAATTACATAATTATTGTTTATTTTATTATTGATGTTTAGGGTTTAAATAATGCTAAATTGCTTTAATAGGTGTTGATAATTTATTAAATTTGGATGTTCGGTTTTGCGGTGCTTTAGCCGCATGCTGATGGGAGACCACTCATACCTTTCACTTTAGTTTTGGAGAGCTGAGTATTACACCATTAGACTTTACTATGTGGATCGGTATGGGCATTGGTTAGGGGAGACCTTACCTTATGATGAGGAATACCAGCATTTTCATCGTTTATCTAGTGTTATTCCACATTTTGATTTGCATGATAGGCTGTCATCCGGACTGCCGCTTAGATGCTCTTACATTAGGCAAACAATAATGGAATTGATACATGTACATAGTTCTGATAACTGCATGGAGATAGCTTGACTTTTTATTCTGTACATGATATGGAACCTAATCTTTACAAAGCATTGAACACCCTACCGGCCGGTTATGTAGCAGCTGTAGCGGAGTTGTCGTTTGATAGTCCAGTCGTATATGATTGGAGGACTCTGATATTACCGTGTATGTATCACTCTCTGGATCATCAGTGTGTTGTTGGGGGTAGATCCTCGTCCATTATAGGGTTTTAGGAGGTTTTACATTGCTGGTACTACTAGTACTTCTGTAACATGACTTATCCTACTTTGGACTCACATTACCCCTTTTCATTCCCCTAGTTAGAGCATGTGCATGGGATAATCGTGGAATGGTGTAAGGAGGGGAAGCATATCATATTTTTGCAGTGGCTCGAAATCAGATCAAGTTACGGACCGCACGAGAAAGCGTTGTTTGGCATGCGTATGATGGATCACCTTTTATGACCGACCCCATTGTAGTGCATTCTGCTTTCCTATCTAGAGACAATTTCCACTAGTTTCAGCGCCAGCTAGCCTAGGATGCTACTATTTCCTTGGTGAGTATAGTTGGAAACAGACCTTAGACAGCGATTTCGTTCCCGATGATCCACATCCAGATCCTCCTTTTTTTAGGGTTTATGATAGCGCTACATTACGGCAATACGTAGGAGAGTGGTGATCCGCAAATTACTTCATTGTAATGAATGTGGATTATGTATCTTTTTGGCATCAATTTTACACTCCATCGCATATGGATTCATTTGTTCATGCTGCATCTGTTGATTTGGTTGGACCATAAGCATACGTAGTGGTGTTACCCCCTATTTTTCCCGACCTTACACAGAGTACTTAGGTGTATCAAGCTCTACAGCCCTCACAGGTAGGATATTATGGTTGTACAGTATGTATTCCGACAACATTTGGGGTTGATAGATATGTTGATATTCCATGGCCAGAGATTTCCTAGTATCCAGATCCAGTAGAATTTTCGTATGAGGATTTGTTTCAGATGCATTTAGGACTCTGCCAGGTCATGTACGTCGAGCATTGATGTAGTATAGATGAGTTCACTGCTCATATTAACGAGCTTACTATAGCTGATGAGCATCAATTATCATCCTACGCCTAGAGTAGATGATGAAATCGACGACGAAGACAGTGAAGCAACCAATCTTTTTGATGATCGGTATCAGTTTGATGAGCCTTAATGTAAGCATGTACATTAAGTTATCATTGTTATGTATTATGTAGAAAAGTTTGTATGATTGTATTTTCAGTGGTTTGTATGCAGTAGTAGTTGTTGTTTATGAGTATTATCATTGTTATGTATCGTGTATCAGAGTTTGTATGATTGTATTATCAGTAGTTTGTATGTAGTAGCGGTGGTTGTATATGAGTATTATCATTGTTATTTATTCTATAGCAGAGTTCGTATGATTGTATTATCAGTGGTTCGTATGTGGTAGTAGCGGTTGTATTTAAGTATTATCATTGTTATTTATTGTGTATCAACTATGGATTTAATATTTTGCTTGCATATGTGTAAATCACCATTTGAAAGAACAAATACATATGTGTTTGCTCTTTCAAACCTTTGTGGATGATTGACACGTGTGTGATTATAAGTCACTTGATTCATGAGACATGGATCATGAACATTCTATATAAGGCAGCTTTTTGTATTGAAAATTCACAACAACTTCATTTATTCTCACCTTCTTAAGTAAGCTTCAATGTCGAATGAAAATTGGAATGCTGGTGATTATTTAGTTCTAATCAAGTCTTACATAGAAACTGACCATACACACATGGAAGAGGAGATGGCGCAAGATTTTTGGGTCACTCTAAATGAGACTTTTAATAGTCATCTGGATTTGCAGATTAATTCGAAGAATTTTGGAAACTCGAAGCACTTTTGTAACATTTACAAGGGGATGTTGACGATGTAGAAAAGTTATAAATGTAGTGAAAGGAGAAGATTTATTTTAGCTAACACGAGCCACATACGATTCCTGTTATTTGTGGGATTATCACATTGATTTTGTTGGACATACTGCGTACAATCTCTGGGTTAGATATATTAGACAATTTGAATGAAGTATTAGTTCGTTAAGTATGTTTTTTAAGTTTATTACCTTCTTTTTGTTGTTTGGACTATAAGTAATTTATATGTAATTTCAAATTCTAGTAAAATTTTCATGCTTATAATCTACTCCACAATAAACATAGTAACCGTATATAAATAGTTGGAAATCATCAACAACAACACTAAACTTACAAAAACAAATAACAGCTTTCATTGAAATTAAACAAGACAACAAACTAAAGAAAACATGAGAACAACATATTAAAAGAACTATAAAGCAAACATGATAACAGATAATTAAAAAAACCATCTTTGACCACCAGATAAGTTAATTTAACCCAACGTCCTTTGAAGCATCTGAATTTGGTTTTCAAGTTCGCTGGCATAAACAACCGCACGATGAGGAAGAGGAACATCTAGCCATTGCCAAAGGCTACAACCAATAGGAGAATTGCGACATCTATAGTCATGCCGACCAATATCTGTTCCGTTAGGTACAATAGCGTATAGAACAGAAACCCCACATTTATAGTATATCTCATTAGAGTTAACTATTGATTTGTGCGAGACACTTGATGTCGTATTCCATTTCTTTGAGCTCTATTTCTGTTATGGCTTCGTCGATCTTGTCTTTGACGTCGTCCATTATCTAGCAACATGCGCTCCTGCACTTGCATCTCATGCTCTCTTACATCAGCGTTATGTCTCTCCTCCATTTCAATATACCACTCGGTAGGTGGTTGCGGGGATGAGGTATTCGGCAGGCTATTGTGCTCTAAAGGACCTTCGTACGAATATGAGGATGGCAATGAAATATGGTCATAGTCAACCATCTTTATAAACTAAATCTATGATAATATTAAAGTGAAGATCAGCAAGTGAACTGATATTTATATACCAGATAACGGTGACAAGAGCATCCACTTGTGACATGACTAGACCTTAAAGAGAAGCCTGACAAATGTTTGTGATAAGACATGACCATATGACCATCGCATCTTTAATCATCAAGAGCATCTTCAATAAGTATGATAGATGGACCCGTCCGCTCTATCTCTGTTTGTGACAAGACCAGGCCTTCTAACTACTACAACTTTTATCATCAAGAGCATCTTCAAGCAGTATGATAGATGGTCCCGTCTGCTCTATCTCTATTTGTGACAAGACCATACCTTCTGACACCCACAGCTTTAGTCATGAAGAGCTTCTTTAAGCAGTATTAGAGGTGGATCCGTCTGCTCTATGATTTTTTATGACTTGACCAGGCCTCTTGACCATCGTAGCTTTAATCAATAAGAGAATCTTCAAGCAGTATGATAAGTGGACCCGTATGCTCTATCTCTGTTTGTGAAAAGACCAGACCTTCTGACCACTGTAGCTTTAATCATCAAGAGCATCTTCAAGTAGTACGATAAGTGGACCCGTATGCTCTATCTCTGTTTTTGACAAGACCAGACCTTCTTGACCACCACATCTTTAATCATCAAAAACATCTTTACGCAGTACGATAGGTGGACCGGTCTTCTCTATGACTGTTTGTGACGTGACCAGACCTTATGACCACCGCAGCTTTACCAAAAAATAGCTTTGAAATAGAGGCTAGAATATTGTAAAACATACTCATTCACAAACACAAGATATTACATATCTATCTTCTACCGATATTCCATGAGTTCTCTAAAACGATCATGGTGCTTCTCATCCTTGCCTTCCTCATCGTCATCTTCTTCTGACCACTTTGTTGAACATTGTATTACTCAACAAAGAATGTTCGCTATCGAAACAATGGATTTAATGACCCATGAAATTGCTGAAGGGTCTGCGACTTCCTAAGGAGGTAGCATTGTGGGCAGAAGAGACTTGCGTTATGCACGTGACTATGCTAGCGAGCATAAGAAATTGATTAAAGATTATTCTATAGAAAATCCAGTGTATGGGGACGTGGATTTTAGAAGAAGATTCTGGATGTCAAAGAATATCTTAATCGGGTTCTCGACAAATTAACGGAAACAAACATTTTTTAACGCAAAGAAGGAATGGAATTTCTCCCTTGCAAAACATTACAACTGCTCTTCGCATGATATCATATGGAACTTCTAGAGATTCACAAGACGAAAAAGTGAGGATTGGAGACTCAATGGCAATATTATGTATGAAAGATTTTTGCGAAACCTTCGTTTGTATGTATGGTGAAGAATATCTTCGATCACCAATAGCACAAAACACTGATAGATTGCTGGCAATGGGATCTCAGCATGGATTTCTAGATATGTTAGGTAGCCTAGACTATATGCATTGGAGATGGAAAAACTGTCCAGTTGCATTACATGGACAACATATAGGACATTGCAAAAAAGGCTACTCTAATCTTGGAAGCTATAGCTTCGTACGATTTGTATATATGACATGCATTTTTTGGAGCGTCAGGTTCTTTTATTGGTATTAACGTTCTACGATAGTCATACTTATTTAACGACTTATGTAATGACCTCTCACCTCCATGCCATTACAAATAAGAGACAAAGATCATTTAGCAGGTTATTATCTGGTAGATGGAATCTTCCCAAAATGGAAAACACTTGTGCAAGCTTACAAAATGCCAAATAACGCAAAAAAGCAAGGTTCACCAAACAACAAGAAAGCTTAAGAAAAGATGTGGAAAGAGCATTTGGAGTGCTTCAAGGTAGATTTCATATTTTATGAAAAGTGGTATACTACCATGATCCGGCGGCACTATCTGATATCATGTACTGCCGTATAATTTTACATAATATGATTGTCGAAGAAGAATGAGGTGGGTACGAACTTCAACTGAGAAACTATCCAGACATTGTTGTAGCATTCAAAAAAAAGCTTATAAGGATCCAAATACATTTGCTGAATACTTGCAAAGAGTATAAGATATTCGAGATCCACAAGCTCATCTTGATCTAAGAGAAGAATTGGTGGAACACTGTTGGGAACATATAGGAAATAATTAGCAGAAGTAATGTTTGTTTATATTAACAGTTTGTATTATTAAGTGGTTGTTCTATTAAGTAGTTGTTGATAGTTTGTATTATTAAGTGGTTGTCCACAAGCTTATCTATTGTAATATTAAGTGGTTGTATCCAATTTGTTTTATTATTTGTGTTTGAATTTGTTATTTCTACTTTACTAAGTTGTTTTTGACAAATTACGAGTATTCAAGAGTAAAAATAGCAATACAACTTAGTTTACCATTAAAGTTACAACCAACACTTACATTAGTACAATCAATACTTTTACAACCAACGCTTATGATTACTACAACCAACACTTACATTAGCAATAACAATAGCAATAACAACAAACTAATTCGAACTAATACGAAGAAATTAAAATTGACAACAACACTCAAATTTAACTTACAAACAACATTTACATACCCTTTGACGTCGATGGTACTCCTCATGTTGCTTCTCCATATACATCCTTTGAACTAGATTGAGTACGTTTAAGTTGCAAGTTAAAAGATCCATATCATCAGCTCTTTGTTGTCGAGCTAGTTCTTGTTTTCTTAAATCTAGCCCATCATTTCTTAACGTCTATTTTTCATTATGCCGTCGTTTGTTTTTCCATCGCCCTTTCAATTCTCCTTGTTTCCTTTGTTTCCAGATATAATTTGTTTGTATCTTCCACGGCCGCCATATGCTGGTCAATATTTTCATAATGTGCACTGTAATCGGGGGCGGTTTTTCTTCCCCTTGAACTTTCCTAAAGGCCAACCACCTAAACTAATTGTGAAGGGGGTTTCCTCATGTGGATCCGAATTACCGGGGCTGGATTTATCGCTCATCTTTCTAGAA
Source organism: Allium cepa (assembly GCA_030765085.1). Classification (NCBI taxonomy): domain Eukaryota; kingdom Viridiplantae; phylum Streptophyta; class Magnoliopsida; order Asparagales; family Amaryllidaceae; genus Allium; species Allium cepa. The sequence continues at coordinate 457,189,049 of CM060939.1, read as the reverse complement.
AGAAAGCACGACGCCGAATGTTCTTATCGCACCCGGCTCCATTTTTCTTCTTTTTCTCGTATGTCGTAGCAATGTTAAGAGTTGAAAGGTAGATTGTTATGTTCAAACATATACAATGCAGTTGCTTTATTGAGCTGTAGAGGATGAAGTACTATTAGATGAACTAAACATAAAACTTGTTATTTCAAAGTCCAAAATTCAAAAACTTTACCAGATCCAAGTCATATGCCCCGCTTTGCTGTGTAGAATGCAGGCCAGCCATTTTTTCTTTCCAATGTTGACAAACAACGTTTATTCTTTTCCGTAATTGCTTCAAAGAATCTACCAATCTCCGGGGGCTGTTTGGAGTTTGAAGGTTGAACAGATTGCGTATAGCAGTTCAAAATGAGCATTCGCTTTGGCTCGTACCTTTCTTATTATCTCTAGAGCATTCAACCCAGCAGAATGCTAATTCAGCTTGCTTGTCCAGTGACCATTTTACCATTTTCACACCTTTCGGTTCCATGGTTCCAGATTCTGAAATATTGTTCTCGATGGTTGATTTCCGTAAGTTTGACCAGAAGACAAAATAGGATTCCTACAATCGTCTTCTTCATTGGCTATTTCATTGATATCAAATTGTGTTTCCTGATTTTCAAATCTATTACCTCTAAATTGATATGGAGATTTCTCGATATATTTTGTAAACGATAAGTCATTGCCGACCGTTGTTGGCTATTGGGACTCATGCAGTTATGATCGAACTGATAGTTTTGTTGAAATGAACTATTATGCGAATAATTCGCATTTTGAGAATTTTGGTATTGATTCGAATAATGTTGAGAATGGTAGATATTCTGATTTTGTTGAGGCTGATATGAAATTGGCGCCTTGACAATGAAATTGATTCCGACCGTGCTGAGAATTATACATATGCTAATTGAATTGCGCCAAATTCTGGTTATCTGGCCTTTGTAGAGGTAGAAATCTAGGAGACAAAGACTTCTATGATTTTCCTTTAGAATTTTTTGACATTGCTAATATTGATTGAAGCAACTGTGTTGAGAAGAGAGAAAATTGAAGTGGAAATGGTGTAAACAGAAAGATGGAATGAACATATTATATAGGGGGATAAATAATGGTCACCTGAACAAAGTTAACCGGCTATTTTTTGGCCGACAATTGCCCAATGGATATAAAGTAGCCGTTGGATTAGCTGGCCAAAATAAGGGATAAGCAGCCGGCCTTATTTTGGCCGGCTAGGAAGCAACCTTTAGGGTTGCTTTGGCAACCTTTAACTGAAGTGGCCAATCGAACCCCTGTTGGGGGTCGGTTCCTTCCCAACCAACCCATGGTTGGGAATGGTCTAATGGCTCCTCCTCTTCCTTCAGCCTCTCGCTTCTGTATAATTTCCCTTCTCAACATCCATCTTTCCTACTCTAACCGATCAGCTATCAATTTATTTTCGTCAATCCATTTGACTATTCAGGAATTTTTTAGCATCTCTATCTTTTTTCTTTACATCGTATTTTTTTGATAATTTTTTGCAAATAGAATGGTAAAACGAAGAGTTCCTTATCATTGGTCGTTTGACGCTACTCAAATTATGCTGTAATGTGTTGTAGAAGCATATTCTGCCCGTGGTAACAATAAAAAGGGAATGCACAAAGCTATAACGAAAAATTTCAACCGAGCTACTGAAAACATCAAGAGTATTAAACCGATAGACGAATCCAAAATATGACATAAATACCATAGTCTTAGAACAGACTGGGTAAGATCAGAAAGCTTGTGCAATAAAAGTGATGTTGGTTGGGATCCTTGTAAAGAAACTGTTACAAGCAGTGAGGAGTGATGGAGTGATCGTGTAAAGGTATTTTTCATATATATAAATTTTGTTTGTTTGTAATCTTTATTAATTTTTATTTTATTGTAGGAATTTGAAACAAATATTCAAAAATATAGAAAAGCACCGCTTGGAAATGTAGAGCTGATGCAACAATTATTTCAAGGAATGAATGCAACTAGACAAACATCATATACGTCTACTTATACACAAGAACAACCGCAACAATTTACCTTTCCTTCTATGCATACCCAGTTTTATTGAAAATGGGATTTTGAGGGGTTTTTCAATCAACTGGATGAAATGCAGGGTGAACAAATTCTAAATTTGAATTCACCAACCAATCTTCCATTATAAAAAACTCCAGTGCAACAATCTCAGAACATTGGTTTATCTTTTGATGCACATAGCAGTTCGAGAAGATATCGTGGATAAGCTAATGAGAAGATGTACACATCATTGACATAATACACAAGCGACAGGTGAAAAAATGTTGTACGACTTCAAATAGTCTGAACACAAATAGCGTAGACTCAACAAGAAATTATTTAAACTGCATGGATATGGCTACCGCGTTCAATATCTTGGAGCAAGAGGCGAATTTATTTTTGATGAAGCAATGATAATTGTTATGCAACCCGATAATAAGCTCTTAAAGACAACTTAGCAAAAGATTAGTTAACATTGGCAGTTGCAGCCCAACGTCTTTTTGCAAACTACAAAATTTATCTGATAAACTTACGTAGTGGCAACAAATAGGAATTTTACTATAATTGTATTTCTGTTGTACTATTTGTGCAGATTATCATTGTATATTTAACGTATTTTAATTAATTTGCATATATTTCGATTTTTGTACTGCTATTTCATTTAAATTAAATGCGTATTACAAAATAAAACAATCAATTAATTGATTATAAATTAATTAAATAAAAATCACAACTTAAATGCTCCATTTAAGTTGTGACCCGCTCAAAGACCCCGTTGGTAGCCACAAACACAATCCCCATTCGTTCAATTTTCCTCGTTCAAATGCACCGCTCAAATGCACTGTTCGTATATCCTGATTTCATTCGCCGCAACCCCACCTTGATTCTTTTCATGTGTTTCTCAATCATTACGCACTTTTGCATATGTATTTGCTATCATCTGTTATGTCCACACACTTGGAGGCTTATATTGAGTTCCTGTATACGTCTGTCTTATGTTTATTTGGATAGCTCGGTTAATCCTTTTGTCAACCTATTGAGTTACTCGGAAGAACTATCTGTAGATACATTATTTCAAAAGGACCAGTTTAAACAGACGAGTGGAGTTAATAAATTCCAACTACTGAAATTTGCAACAAATGCAACACAATCTTACAAGTATAATACATGCAGTGACAAATAGATGGGTGTGCGTTTTTAAATGTTTTTAAAGCATCAAAAGGACATTTTTCTCCATCGAGATTTATGATATACGATGCATACTATTTTCATGCAAAATTCATCAAAAATGGTTACTTGTCAGGTTCCGATGAGGCGATAACTTCTATGCAGACGATTAAAAATATGTATGCAATTATGAAATATTGGCTTAAACTACCGAATATCATCAAATTGTTTTGATTTTGGTTGAAATAAGTTAGTACTTTGATCTTCTTTCTATTTTTCATGAATTTTTTTATTTGCCAAGAAAGTGACCAACTTTTGGGCAAAATACTATTTGATCTTAATATAATAGCTAAACCCTTCGAAGAAATCTTGAACTTTTGTTAGATATTTTGACTTTTTTTTCTACTCTATAGTTTTTACTGAAGCATTTTTATTTATTATTTTTGAAATCTAGTTCGACATGGAAAATTCTAACGGTCGTTTATCATTATATTTTGCATTTCTCCACTGTTAGGTTAAATTTTATAAAATGTTTTTATGAGTATTTTGTTTTAAATAAGAAGAAGAAAAGAGAAGAGAAAGATTGAGAATAGTCCTTGTAACAATCCATAAATTTGAGTGGTTTTATTAATTTAATTAATTGAATTTTTGTGAAATTTTAAATAATAAAAATTTGGAATTGAAGATTTAATATTTGGAACACGTCTAATTAAACATGGAAAATGGTAAATTTTCATCTGATAATATGGAATTTATATTATTTCGTAATTTCATACAAATTCAGATCAGTTAATATGTGATGATAATAAAAAAAATTTCAAACCTGAATATTTTTATACAATAAATTTGTAGTTCATCTTTTGAGTGAGGCGTCATATTCCATTTCTTCAAATTTCGACTGCTATTGCTCCGTCTATCTTATTTCTGGCAAATTAGTAGCATTTTCAATACCGACATCGACTTTTGATAGGATGATTATACTACTGATATCACTATATCGTTTTGATCGTCTCGTCTTGCTGATCTCTGCGGTATATTTAATTCTATGTTTTGAAGTCCGGTACACGATGGAATCTGTAAAGCGTCGGACCGTACCGGTACCATATTTGTGCCTCTTTGTTTACTTTGCCTTTCCGAAGTTCCAGCTATGTAAACTCATCAGTTATTACTTTAATAGTTTTGAAACCAATGATTGACTTCTCATATTTTCTTGACTTTCCATTTTTATCTGTAGCGCCTTTCCATTTTCATTTGATATTTCTTCCGTTTTTCACCTTTTTCTGTTCATTTGCTCTGAGAGAAAGAAAAAAACCAATGTACATTTTTGTTCTCTCCATCTTGCCTGTTGCATTCCTTATCCACCTATTTTCTCGGCCTTCCTCATGTTTCTTTTCCAAAGCCGAAGCCTCAGCCCAACCGCCTCCACCGTGTTGCTAGCTTCCTCCAGCTTCCCATCCAATGAAGCAGCCACCGACCCAAAGCCCAACACATGTCGCCATCAGAACCCATCAAGGCCACCACTCTCTCTTTGTATTCCCTGCCCAGCACGTAAGCAAACATCACAACCTATCACCATCGATCCCCTCCTTAGCCTTCCCTTCTTCGGTCGAACTTTTCCCTAGGCCGAGCTTTCGAGCAACTAAGAGCGAGCCCTTAATTTCATCTCTCTCGAAGGTATCTGCTATATTTGCTGAATATGTGCGCAGCGGTCCATATATATATATATATATATATATATATATATATATATATATATATATATATATATATATATATATATATATATATATATATGTATTTATAATAATTGTTATATTCTCGTTTAGATCTTTTGGATGATATATATACTCTTATAATATAAGGGTTTCTAATTTGTGTTATCTGTGTTTATATATATAGTTAATAAAGTATGTTAAGCACCGTTGATACTAAATTATATCACGTATGTATGTTGTATATATATATGGATATACATCAGTTTTTATGTAGGTTACGTATATATGTATTTTGCAAAAATATTGGTGTTGTTCCATGCGTATATAATATGTGTGGAATATTTTATTATATTTTGAAAGGTGTATATATATTTGTTATTCAGAAACAATGATTTAAGGGTATATGTAAATATGTTGGCTGTTAAAGGGGTACAGGTGATGTTGTCTATATATAGTAATAAATGTGTCTTTCTATATATATAATTTTATATAAGTCATGTATATGATCTGTTTGTTAGCTTATATATATATATATATACTGTTATTATATATATAAGTGTTGACCGGTTTGAGTCTGGTTTGTATTAATATATTATATATTAGTATTTTTTTATATATATGTAAACTGTTATAAAAATATTAGTTCATAAGTATATAAACTTATAAATTTCAAACCGTACTTAGAAATTTGAGACTGTTGTTTCTATATTATGTATATACTAGCTTATATATGGTATTGTGTGTGTATGTGTGTATAATTCCAACAGTTTTCATTTTTATAGTGAATAATATATCAGTTATATATATATGTATGTATGTATGTATGTTTTACAGTGAATAATATATATATATATATATATATAATATATATAAGTTCCTTGCATTTTAAAGTATATGTTCGGTTATATATTCTGTGGGTTTAGTTTATACATATTTATATATATGTGTATATACATATATTTTATGAGTTAGTTTCAATATATATAGATATTTTACATACATAGCTATGCTTATACAACAGTTTGTATTGATATTGTTGTATGGCCGCAATATTATGTATGTATGTTTATATTATATATAGATGTATATATACTGCTTGTTGCTTAAAATTATATGTATGATAGTATACGTATGGGCGGTTATATTTAACATTACATATTATATACATTTGTTTATTTATGAAGTATTATATATATACATCTTTGATTCTTAAAACCTGAGTTTTAAGAAAAAATTGATTTTGCAATTTTATACTATTTTAGTATTTGTCTAATTCAAATTTTTGGGAATATATATAGATAATATAATAACGATATATATTTTTAGTTTGTATCAAAACTGATTTTCTTATTCTCATTGATTCTTATCTATCAGCTTTGTCGTCAATTCGTGCCAATCTAGCTTTGCTCTGGGATTCGTGCTTGCATTTCGTAACTCAACTTCATTATCTATCCTCTAACCTCGAAAGGTGAGCAATCAGTCACGATTAACGTTTTTATATTTTTTAAATTTAATTTCAATTGAAATGACAATTGAAATATGCTGTTGTTTGTTATTTACATTGCTATATATATACTATTATCAATATCTGTTCACCTGTGACATCTGACACCATTATCTGTTATATATATTGATGATATATGCTTGTTATATTATTATCATATCTGTTATCACACTGCAAGTTCCCTGTTAGTATAGAATTCCCTATGGGTTAAAACGATACATACCCGAACGATTTGTGGAATAGGACAAAATCATTATGAGTTGAAATGATAAACCCAAATAAATTTCATTGAATTGAATTTGGGATTGCGGGTTGAAATGATATATACCCATATATATTTAAATTATGGATTAAATAATAAATATCCATATCACTTGACAATAGGATTGAAAATTATATACAGACACTGTTGGTCAATATATATATATATATATATATATATATATATATATATATATATATATTGAAATGATTTCCAAGGTTTTGAAATTGAATTTATACTCAAATAAGTTTGATTTGAATTTATTAAATTTGAGATTTCAAGGATATGATTTTATAACTTATTTTTTGATTAAAAGTGATTTAGTGAATATTTCAAATTTACATAAGTTGAAATGATATATTTTGTTTTATTTAAATTTGAAGTTTGAAGTTTTATTTAAATGTTATTTGAATGATTAAGTAAATATTTCCAAATAAATAATAGTAAAGTGAATTCGACACACATACACACATATATGAATTTATCAAATTTAGTTTTGAAATTTAGTTTTGAAATTGTTAATCGAATGATTTGTAAAAGGGTGAAGCTCCTTTACAATAGGAATTGATTTACCGAAGAATTCTATGTCCTCGGTTTACGATGTTATCTCCTACTATGCCTGAATTCTATCTCTTGCGATCAAAAATTGATTTGCCTCAGAATTATGCATCGATCTTATTCTTGTAGTAATGGTCGACCCGTTAAGGTTGCCCTCGATCTATATAAACTTATCTATCTTCCTATTTTGTTATTTAATCATCTTATCTTTGTTTCGAACCTATCTTCGAATCAAAATTCTCTTTGATTTGAGTCCATCAAATTTGAATCTCTATCCTTGCTTCAAAATCCATTCTTGTATCGTCGAGAGAGGAAGTGTATTTGTAAATTTATATTAAAAACGTTATATATATATTGTGTTGTTTAAGTTGTTGATGTTGATTTGGGATTTCGATTGATTCGTCTGATCAGCAATATCGATAGGATTTGCAAAGCACTTGAATAGAGAAAACCAACACGATATTCTTTTCAAAATTTGGTAAATGAAATAAATTTTTGTAAGATTATATATATACATACATATATATATGTATATGTATAATTTTCTGAGACTTAATAGTCAACTAAATTGGTTATTGTAAATGATAATGTTTGATTTTCATCTATTGTTTTGTAAACCATTGATTTTCTAATATATAAATAAATGAATTTATCAAAAATGGTTTATGATTTAATTTGGAGTTTAAATGATTTCAAATTAGAATTTGAGAATTTAATTTCCGGTGATTCCAAACTTTAGTTTTAAATCTTTAAATATAAATTATTTAAAGTATTTTCAAATAGAAATTATTTCCAAAGACTTTTTAAATGTTTAATCAGTACTCTCCTATTTTGTCGCTAGAAAATAATTTTGGTGATGGTGGCCACATCATCAACATTTATTTTCGAGTTTCGAAGAGGAGAGACCATTCTGTAGCTTTGCTACACTTTTGTTTTGGAAAATAATTTAATTTGAATTTCTTAAATATGACTTTATTTATACTATATATAGGTATATATTTATAAATTTGATTTGATATATGTAGTGTGTGTGTATATATATATTTATCTCTAAATTGTTTGAAGTGAATCGGAAGGGAAATTCTTAAATTCTTGATGAAGGGATGTTTTCGATTATTAAAATGAAGCCATATATTTTGAATAAATATTTAAACTTGAAATAATTGAATTGGGAAAATTCTACTTGTATAATACTCAATTGCATTCCCACACAACTTACCTAAATCAGTCAGAAGTTGAATATGTAACTGAATAATTTACAATGTAAAATGATGTTAAAGAATTTTAAATAAAATTTGAGTGGTTATAATAAATGTTATGCACTTAATTTCTAATTATAAAAATGTCAATAGAGATAGATAAAATAATAAGTTAATTGAATAATAAATGAGATAGTCAAAATAAATTCTATTCTGAGGAATTAATAAATTGAAATTAAATCAACTAAATGAGAAAACCTTGAATTTAAAATCAAATAATGATATTAGTTAATGTAAATTGAACTTTATATAGTTTAAATTAATTTTTTTTATTTTTTTTTCAAATCTATTTTTCTTTCTAGTTGTTTATACTCTCCTACCTCCTTCCTTTTCGTGGACGAAAAGTTTTGAGTGGGGGGAGTGTATAAATTTGAGTGGTTTTGTTAATTTAATTAATTGAATTTTTGTGAAATTTTAAATAATAAATTTTTTGAATTGAAGATTTAATATTTGGAATACGTTTAATTAAACATAGAAAATGGTAAGTTTCCATCATATAATATGGAATTTATTTTATTGTGTAATTTTATACAAATTCAAATAAGTTAATATTTGATGATAATAAAATGTTTTCCAAATCTGAATATTTTTATACAATTAATTTGTAATTCATCTTCTGAGTGAGGCATCATATTCCATTTCTCCAAATTTGGACTGCTATTGCTCCATCTATCTTATTTCTGGCAAATTAGCAGCATTTTCAATATCGGATATCGACTTTTGATAAGATGATTGTACTACTGATATCATTATACTATTTTGATCGTCTTGTCGTGTTGATCTCTACGGTATATTCAATTATATGTTTTGAAGTCTGGTACGCGGCGGAATCTGTAAAGCGTCGGACCGTACCGGTACCGTATTTGTGCCTCTTGGTTTCCTCTGCCTTTCCGAAGTTCCTGCCGCATAAAATCATCAGTTATTGCTTTAATAATTTTGAAACTAATGATTGGCTTCTCATATTTCCTTGACTTTTCATTTTTATCTGTAGTGCCTTTCCATTTTCGTTTGATATCTCTTCCATTTTTCACCTTTTTCTGTTCATTTGGTCTGAGAGAAAAGAAAAAAACCCAATGTATATTTTTATTCTCTCCATCTTGCCTGTTGCATTCCTTCTCCACCTATTTTCTCGGCCTTCCCCATGTTTCTTTTCCAAAGCCGAAGCCTCAGCCCAACCGCCTCCACCACCTTGCTAGCTTCCTCCAACCGTGCTTCCTATCCAACGAAGCAGCCACCGACCCAAAGCCCAACCCACGTCACCATCAGAACCTAGAAAGGCCGCCACTCTCTCTGTATTCCTTGCCCAACATGTGAGCAAACATCACAACTCATCACCACCAATCTCATCCTTAGCCTTCCCTTCTTCGGTCGAACTTTTCCCTAGGCCGAGCTTTCGAGCAATTAAGAGTGAGCCCTTCATTTCATCTCTCTCGAAGGTATCTGCTATATTTACTGAATATATGCACAATGGTCCATATATGATATATATTGTAATAATAGTTGTTAGATTCTTGTTTGGATCTTTCGGATGATATATAATATAAGGGTTTCTAATTTTTGTTGTCTTTGTTTATATATATGTTTGACTTAGAGTATATATATAGTTAATAAAGTATGTTAAGCACTGTTGATACTAAATTATATCATGTACGTAAGTTGTGTGTGTGTGTGTATATATACACATTAGTTTTTATGTAGGTTACATATATATGTATTTTGCAAAAATATTAGTGCCGTTCCATGCGTATACAATATGTGTGGAATATTTTATTATATTTTGAATGTGCTATAATATATGTAAATATATAAGTAAATATGCTTTTATGGATTTTTTGTTTAGTCCCACATCATGGAATTGGTTAAGTCCTTTGCTCTGAAGCCTTTATATAAAGGAGGCTATGTAATGTAAATACATATCTATTCTTAGAAGTGAATAATATATCTTTTGTCTCTCTCTAATGGCTTCTATTTTTCTTTATTCTATAACACGTTATCAGCACTATCTCCACAGAAGTTTTTTTTTTCAGATCTACAATTGTGATAATTTATGAAATCAAATCTATTCTTCTCCAAATCTAATTATAGATCTCAAAACGGTAAGTTATTTTTCTAATATGATTGATCTAATCTTCCAATTTTTTTATATATCTCATTCCATTCTAGATCTACTTCTTCAGATCTAAATCTATTGTCTTATTTTTTAGACTTTATTATACTAGTCTTATAATTTTATATCATATATAGATCTAAACTTTGAGATCTAATTCTTATTTTGTTGGTTATTATATTTCAGATCTAATTTGTTTGTTGTTGCTATTTTTCTGATAATATTATATTGTAGATCTCAATATCATACTTATTTTTATGCTTTTGAGTTCATTTATTTTGGAATACAAGTTTGAACTTGACAAAATTTTGATATTGTTGATTAAAGCAAATTTTTTGAATTTGATTGTATTTAGTTTGGACATGGATTTGAGAAATCAAACATGGTTGGTAAATGGGGTTTCATTTTGGAAACCTTTTGATTTGATTTAGATTTGAATGAAGACTTTGGAAATTATTTTGATATATGATTTACATTTCCAGAAGAAATATTTTATTGTTTCTAAGAGAAACAAATATAAATATAATACGTATCTAGAAGATCGTATTAAGTGAATGGAAACATTAGTAAAAGCTTACATGATAAGTTTAATATCTTCCAAAGTTTCCTTAAAAAAAAGGAAAAGGAAATAATAACTGAGAACCTGCAGTTTTCATAAATCAGTAAATTACAAGTTTCCTCAAAATAAAGAACCAGAAGTTCTAACTAAAAAAAAAAGGATTATATATCAAAACTCAAATATATAAATTTGAGATGTGAAGCTTTGAATTATTAGAAAATCTAATTCAGATTATGGTAAATTTCAATTGCAATCGAACTTGAAGTTTGATAATGAAAATCAAGTTGTACCATTTAGGATCTAAAGTACTAAACAAAGACTTTTTTTAAAGTAAAATTGGAACCTGAAGTTCTAAAAATATTTGCCAATGGTATTAACTACTAAATCAAATAAATGTATAGAAACTTGTTCACTCCAGAAGTAGTGATAATAATATATTAAAAAAAAAGGTCTGCAGAAGAGATTTGTTGATATATTTGGTGCTTTTACTAAACCAAATAAATACGTAGAAATATATATACTCTCATACTCTCTTTCTTTTGAATTAAAAATAAGTTGTTCTAATATAAAGTTTATTTCTTAATTTTTTTCCTTCTTCCATGCATCCAATCGCTTTTCAAAAGGTAAAATATAATAGATCAAATATAATAGATCTGAAATCATCTTAATTTCCTAAATTTCTAAAATAACTTGTGTTGATTTGAAGATTTACATGTTTGTTTTGATATATTTGGTAAAGAATTATGAAGTTAGTTTTCTTATGAAAATAATAATGATTTGGATCTGAGATTTATAGTTATTTATGATTATGAATGATATGGATAGATCTGAGATAATTTTGTTTATTTAGAAATTCTGATTATTGGGAAATAAAGTTTCGCTTTAAGATATTTATTTTAATTTTAGTATTAAGTAATATTGAACCTATATTTGAGATGAAATTGTGTTACTTTGAGTACTGTTTGTTCAATTAGTTCATATATTTATAATGAAATTATTTTGCTATGACAGTAGTTATATCCTAAACCACATAAAGGTTAATTGTAGTTATTTTTATCACAAATGAATTAATTGCAAGTGTTATGGTAATAAATTAAATAATTTATTGTGATAAATGCATTAAATGCATTGATTATTGTAAATTAAATGACGTTGTATGTTTGTGTTTGGGATAAGAATAGACGTATGATTTACTATTTGATGTATTTATTTTGACAAGTAATGTCTGTTGTAACGGAAAAAATAGGTTTAACAACAACTTGAAGTTGTGCAAAGGAATTATTTTAATGGAAGTTGTATAACTCAAAGTCCAAGGCCTGAAGTCTGGAATTATTAAAAGATTTTCTGACAAACTTTGCAAGCTCGAATTCTTGTCAGTATTTTTTTAATTTGTCAAAATGTACAAGTTTCTAAAAAAAAAAGAAGGTCAGTTTACACAAAATTTAACAACCCGAAGTTCGTAATAAATTAGTGAACTTGAAGTTCATGAATTAGAAACCCGAAGCTCTATTGAAATTGTGTAAAATGATAAGGTTGTACTTCTTGAAGAAGTTAAAGGAAAATAATATATTATCATATGAGATAATAATGCTGCATTCAAGAGATTACAAAAATCTCCAAATGAGTTATACCTTACCTTATATCTTCATATTTATATTATATTAACCAAATATCCTGAAGATATTATGTTATATGATATATCAAACATCATTGGATGTGTGTGTATTAATCTCTTGAAAAGATGTTTTAGAGATTTATTTATATTTATATTACAAAATTTAACATCCCAGAAGAGATGTTATAGAAATTTTATTTTGGTTACATTGCAATTCCTTAAAAGGAAATACTATATTCCCCGAAGGAATAATGATATAAATATTTTTGAGTAATAACAATAATTTATCGAGAGAAAAAATGATATTGTATACCAATGTTACACTCCAGAAGTGGTGGTTTTATCTTTCGCATCTTACTTTCATTTGGTGCATCTAATTTTGTTACTGTATTTAAAGTCTGATATCTCATTTCAAAGATAGTTACAACAACAAAAAATTCCAGTAGGGATGTTTTATGTTATTTTAAAGGTAGTAATTATGTAATTTCTACAAATAGAAACATTGTACATTGATATGACATTCCAATAGTACATATATATCTCTAGAAGAGATAAATTCACTCCAGAAGTAGTGATAATGAAATATCCCTAAAAGAGACTAATAAATTAGGAAATGATAACATATCTCTAGAAGAGATTTGCTTATATGTTTGGTAATTTTATTAAACCAAATAAATGCATAGGAATTTGATTATAAAGGATCCTAATTTAGCTTAGATTAGATCCTAAAAATTTGAGAACTATACATACGGTCCTGAGGAAATCTGTATCTGTAACATTCCAAGTATCCAGAAGATACCATTATTATTTTTGCTGTAATTTTTCTTTTACAGAACTTTCAATAGAGATGTGTAGAAATGTCTATACGCAATTAAAATTATTCCTTGATAAGTAATCATAATTAGGTTCAAAACTGATATTTGAGATATAATTGAGGAATAAACTTAACAACTTGAAGTTGTGTGTATATTTTATTCGAACCAGAAGTTCGATATGGTTTCAAACTAAATATTTTGAAAATTATCATGTTGTTTTGACAGGTTTGCATTGACATTGATTTATAAATAGAAATTAATATTTTGGATTGTAATAGTTTGTTCTAAAAATCACTAATTCAAATGAGAAAGAATATGAAAATTTTATAATATATATGTGATACGTGGACGCACGTATACATCCATATATGTAAATATTTAGCTAACAACCTGAAGTTTGTTATAAGCTCATCTTATAGATTATGCATAGACATTATTTAGTGATTAAAAATTCAATCAACATAAATGTTGAATGACCTGAAGTCATGTATGTATTCAATAATCTACACAATAAGTAAATTCCTCCAATTGCTTAGATCAATGAATGAGAACAAACTCTAATAATCAATATCAATTGGATGCATCTTATAAAATAATTATCCTCCTATTATTAATATTTATGATGTATTTGCTAGTAGCAATATCATAATGGATCAAAATAAGAATCCAAAGACGATAATTATTCAATGTTTGTCAACATTGAGGGGGAGGATAAAGGGATACAAGTTCATTTTGATCATCAGTGTTAAATATTTATTAATATATAAAATGATGCAAAATATTATCAATATTATCCCTAATAGACTTTCTCCAATATAGATTTGAATCCATGAAGGATCAAAGTTTGTAAACCACATCTGAAATATGGTTTAAAAGTCACTTCAAAATATTTTTGGAGTATGTAATAAAGATGCAAATAAAGGAGGTGAGTGTTCTTGAAGAAACACTTAAAGATGCTCTGAAAGAGATCCATGACATAATTCTCAAATAACGCTAGAAGTGGGTTAGGTACCTAAAACATAATTAAAGAGATCTCAATAAATCATGCCTAGAACTGACAAGAAATAATCATCGATGATAAATTTATAAATAATAAAGCGCTTATGTTTATAAATGGATTAAAGATCCTGGATTAAGGGAAAACATGACTGGCCATCATGAATCCTTTACCAATAGAGAAATATGGACATGTAGTCCGCAAAGTAGCGAAAGTACTTGAAATGTTTAATATACCCCGAAGGTATAAATATGGTTTAAATCATATTAAATAATGAAAGTATACAAATTCCTAAGAATATAAATAACTTTCATTGTTATAAAAAATGCAAAGAACAAGGAGAGTAAATTTCAACCTACTTTTAAGTATTGTTGTAATGAAAATTTTGATATAATTCATGATGAGTAGATTACTTCCTATTTTTAAGTATCATTGTAATGAAACTCTTAATATCCATTGAAGTGATAGTTGCGATATGCAAATACTTATTAAAGTATACAAACTTCCGAAGAATATATATAACTTTTGTAGTTATAAAGAATGAAAAAGACATGAAGTGTAGATTACAAATTTCTTCTAAGTATTGTTGTAATGAAAATCTTGATACATCAAGATGAGTAAATTACTTCCTGCTTTCTAGTAATGTTGTAATGAAATTTTTAATATTCGTGAAAGATGTATAGTTGCAATGCGCAAAACTAATTTGAAGCATAAAAATGAAAGCACAGAAGTGTTTTTCATAAAAGTAGCATACAAATGCATAAAATGCAAATCATATTTGGAAGAAACAATCTTAGAAAATTTGATTGTATCAAAGAAAACTATTAATAAATTGTATTATGAATGAGATACATATTTATGAACCCAGAAGTATCTATAACCAATTTAAGTTATCGAAAGACGAATATGAATTCAGAGGAAAAATTAAAATCAGGGGGAGAATTCATAAGTATTTTATAATGCACTTTTTTTCCTTAACTAAGATTTTTCCCACTGGGTTTTTATTAGTAAGGTTTTAACGAGGCATTATCTTGATCCAGAAGTATCAACTCCCTAATAATATTTGAAATAAGCTATAATGTACTCTTTTTTCTTATTTAAGATTTTTTCCACTGGGTTTTACTTAGTAAGGTTTTAATGAGGCATTAGTTTGATCCATAAGTATCAAGCTTTATTTAAAGAAATAAGAAAATAAAATATGTCATTGTACTCTTTTTCCTTCACTAAGATTTTTCCCATTGGGTTTTTCTTAGTAAGATTTTAATGAGGCATTATTTTGATCCTGAAGTATCAAACTCTTATAACGGATATCATTTTTAGTATGATATTTATGATTTCACAAGTTGCACTCTTTTCCTCGTTCACGATTTTTTCCCACTGGGTTTTTCTAATAGAGGTTTTTAATGAGGCAACATACAATATCTATATCGACTGAATCGATAAATGCAAGCAAGATAATAATGAGGGGGAGCAATCATCATACACGTTTTGAAATGGAAATTTTAAATTATCGGAGCATTCAAGATTTTGAAGACGCATATTCAAGGGGGAGTGCTATAATATATGTAAATATATAAGTGAATATGCTTTTATGGATTTTTTGTTTAGTCCCACATCATGGAATTGGTTAAGTCCTTTGCTCTGAAGCCTTTATATAAAGGAGGCTATGTAATGTAAATACATATCTATTCTTAGAAGTGAATAATATATCTTTTGTCTCTCTCCAATGGCTTCTATTTTTCTTTATTCTATAACAGAATGGTGTATATATATTTGTTATTAAAAAAATTGATTTAAGGGTATATATGTAAATATATCGGCTGTTAAAAGGGGTACAGGTGATGTTGCCTATATATAGTAATAAATGTGTCTTTCTATATATAATTTTATGCAAGTCATGTATATGATCTGTTTGTTAGTTTATACACACACACACACACACACACACACACACATAGTCATTATATATACAAGTGTTGACCGGTTTGAGTCTGGTTTGTATTAGTATATTATATATTAGTATTTGTTTATATATATGTAAACTGTTATAAAAATATTAGTTCATAAGTATATAAAGTTATAAATTTCAAACCGTACTTAAAAATTTGTGACTGTTGTTTCTATATTGTGTATATACTAGCTTATATATGGTATTGTGTGTGTGTGCGCATATATATAATTTCAACAGTTTGCATTTTTACAGTGAATAATACATCAGTTTTATATATATATATATATATGTTTTACAGTGAATAATATATATATGTATATGTATATGTATATGTATATATATATATATAAGTGCCTTGCATTTTAAAGTATATGTTCGGTTATATATTCTGTGGGTTTAGTTTATACATACATACATACATACATATATACATATATTTTACAAGTTAGTTTCAATATACATAGATATTTTATATACGTATCTATGCTTATACAACAGTTTGTATTGATATTATTGTGTGGCCGAAATATTATGTATGTATGTTTATATTATATATATGGATGTATGTATACTACTTGTTGTTTAAAATTATATGTATAATAGTATACGTATGGGTGGATATATTTAACATTACATATTATATACATTTGTTTATTTATGAAGTATTATATATACACACACACACACACACACACACATCTTTGATTCTTAATACCTGAGTTTTAAGAAATAAAATTGATTTTGAATTTTTATACTATTTTAGTATTTGTCTAATTCAAATTTTTGGGAATATATATAGATAATATAATAACAATATATATTTTCGGTTTGTATCAAAACTGATTTTCTTGTTCTCATCGATTCTTAACTATCAGCTTTGTCGTTAATTCGTGCCAATCTAGCTTTGCTCTAGGATTCGTGCTTGCATTTCGTAACTCAACTTCATTGTCTGTCCTCTAACCTCGAAAGGTGAGCAATCACTCACGATTAACGTTCTTATATTTATTAAATTTGATTTTAATTGAAACGACAACTGAAATATGCTGCCATTTGTTATTTACATTGATATATATATATATACACTATTATATGTATCTGTTCGCATGTGGCATCTGACACCATTATCTGTTATTTATATTGATGATATATGCTTGTATTATATTATCATATCTGTTATCACTCTGCAAGTTCCCTGTTAGTATGAATTCCCTATGAATTGAAATGATACATACTCGAACGTTCTGTAGAATAGGAGATAATCATCATGGGTTGAAATGATGAACCCAAACGATTTTCATTGAATTGAATTTGAGACTGTGGGTTGAAATGATATATACCTGTATATATTTAGATTGCGGATTGAAATGATAAATATCCATGTCACTTGACCATAAGATAGAAAATTATATATAGACATCGTTGGTCAATATATATATATATTGAAATGATTTATAAGGTTTTGAAATTGAATTTATACTCAAATAAGTTTGATTTGAAATTTATTAAATTTAAGATTTTAAATATATTATTTTATAACTTGATTTTTTATTAAAAGTGATTTACTGAATATTTCAAATTTACATAAGTTGAAATGATATATTTTTTTATTTAAATTTGAAATTTGAATATATATTTAAATGTTATTTGAATGATTAAGTAAATATTTCAAAATAAATAATAGTAAAGTGAATTCGATATTATATGAATTTATCAAATTTAGTTTTGAAATATTGAATATTTAAAGCTTTGAAATATATTTTGTGGTTCAAATCTGTTTTGAAATCGATATAATTTGAAATGAGTTATTGAGAAACCGAATTGAGTCGAAATTGATATCGAATATAATTGAATTTTGAATTCGAATTGATTTGAATCAATTTGTGAAATTTGAGAAAGTTGTTTTACTATATAAAGTGTTTTTAAATTATATTTAAAACTATTTATATACTTTACTTTATTAACTATTCTTATATAAACTATTTTAATATGCCAATTATTTTAATATAATTTTTTTTAACTTATAACTCTTTTATATAAACTATTTTACTTTATAAACTATTTTACTTTATAAACTATTTTACTTTATAAACTATTTTATTTTATATACTATTATTAATATCTAAACTGTTTAAAGGAAAGTGTTATGGTTTTCCAAAGTATTATGATTTCAATGTGTTATGATTTCAAAGTGTTATGATTTTCAAAGTGTTATAATTTTAAGTGTTTGGTTTCAAAAGTGTAATAACCTTGAAAGTTCTATGATTTTGGAAATGGATATATTTGAAATGGAAATGATATCGTATTTGGTTATGAAATGGAAATGATATCGTATTTGATTTTGAAATGGTAATGATATTTTGGTTTTGAAGTATAAACTATTTTGAAATGACCGTCGTGTTATAATAACGTTTGGTTGTTAAAGTGACCAGGATCGGAAGTTGTCACACTCTCTGCCAACTTCGAAAACTACTTTAACAACTGTGTACACGGTGGAGATTTCAGAATGAAGTAGGATGGTGGCGACGATCCTATATGAGGTACATACATGGACCCGACTCCCATGAGTTGGCATAAGGTGGCTAAACATGAGCAATTAACGGACCAAGTGAGGCAGCTCCTCCTATCGGACACACTCCTTCGATACTATATTTCGGCTTTTTGATTGATTTGGTGGTCACTTTTGTTTTTAGATTTAGAAGTGTGGCTCGAGGTGGGCGGCAGTGGCTGCTATACGTTACCACCAGCTCGAAAGTGTAGTTGGTATATCTACCCTGACATTGCCTAGTTATGCCGTGTCACCTACCCTAGTGCTCCTTTTACGAGTTTGTTTTGTGTCGTACCTATGGAGCATCCTCTGGTAGCCTCTCGATCTGGAGGTATTACGGTACTGTATAGGCTATTGGCACTATAAAATGTGTTAAGGTGGAAAATGCTAAGCCTTAATGCTATTTTTAAATAGTATACTTTACTTTAGACATTATTATAATAGCGTATATTACTACATGTAGATATTTTAACGGATCCTTTGAGGATGGTTATCCCAAACATCCTTTGAGTTGCTTGTATTTCAGTTGTTATTTTACTTGAGTTGGATTTATTGATATAAGAATGTTAATCATGACTCGAGTGTTTTGTGTTTTCTTTACGCTCGGGTCAGATTGAGTGATACAGCTTTTGAGACTCACCTTTGGAGTTAGAGCTTCATTTGGAGATCCATCTACATTTTTTCAGCTTGCACTTATGCAAGCTGATTCCAGTGATGTATTCTGATCTTGTATTTGACTATTGTATTTGAAACTTATATTGTATCTTATTTAACTCTAATATATATAGTAGCTTCATGAAATACTATTCATTTTGTTTCCGTTGCGTATTGTACATTACTTTGTGTTTGTGATTTTGTGATTTATTTATTTACTATATATGCTGAGTTTTGCCAAATATAAATCAACAATCTGGTATTTTGAGCAATTCAAATCCGACGTATGTGGATGTGAATGGTTGAATATCAAGATGTTACAGCCCTACATCTTAGAATATTGAGAAATATATTTCTTTAAATATAGTTTTCTCAGGGGTAGGTTGAGAAAGAGAAGAGATATATAGTTTTTTCCAAAATTTTACAACATCCGAAAACCATTTTGAATTCCTAAAACAGACACACATGGAAAGCATTGCAAATCAAAAAGGCCTAAACAGTGTTCATGATCTCCTTTTCTTCTCCCTTTTCATTTCCTCCAAAACATTTTGGGTTTGTGATACTACAGATCACAAATTCAGTACTCTTATCACTGTAGTCAATTCAAATGATAGTTTGATTCGATTTCGACAGTACTATCGCAATCGATTAAAGAGAATAATCATCTCAGCTCCATTGTATCTTGGAGATGATTTGCCTTAACATACAACACCCATTTGTTTTTTTAAATGAGCGGTGATTGAAAATCTTAAGAAAAGCATCATCAACATGCCTTAGAGAATCTCTCTTACCCTACAGATTCAACCATTGTCTTAGCAAAACCGAAGAATCACCAACAACAATCTTAAGACATTACTAGACAATGGTACCACGCAGTTTGAGAGAGTTCACATACAATTTCATCAAATTAGAAAGGTTTGATAGTGTTAATTTCGTGCATTGGTAGAAGAAAATGCATTTCCTATTGGCAGGATTAAAAGTGGTTTATGTTCTCACGACGCCAAAGCCAGAGGAAATAAAGAACGAGACTATTGCGCAAGCACGATCATTACTAAAATGGGAAAAAGATCATTGCATGTGTAAGGGACACGTATGCAATGCAATGACGGATACTCTGTTTGATATGTACTACAATAGATCAATTGCCAAAGAAGTTTAGGATGCATCAGAGGTCAAGTATCTAATGGAGGATGCAACAAGCAAGAAATTTTTTGCTACTAAATTTTTTAATTATAAAATGACTGATGCTAGGCCAGCAGTAGAGAAATTCAATGAAATTATGCATATTCTAAACCAATTCAACTAGCATAAAATGAATAAAATGAGGTGATAAAAGTCTCATCCATAATAGATAAACTTCCCCCTTCTTAGAAAGATCAAAGGAAAATTCTTAAATACAAGAAGGAGGATACGAGTCTAGATAATCTTGCGCAATATTTGCAAGTGGAAGAATAACTTAAGCAGAAAGAAATCACCGAACCAATAATGTTTAAATCTAAGATCCACATGGTGGAGGATAAAGACGAACATAAAACCTTCGAGAACTCTTTTAGTTAAAAGGGAAAATTTTAGAATAAGAAAAACTTCAATGACAAGAACGCCAAGAAAATAAGCGAGTACTACAATTGTGAAAAATCTAGTCATTTCAAAAGAGATTGTCGTTTTTGTTAAAAGAAACCTCAATCGACAAAAGAAAATTTTGGCAGCTAAAATCTTTGAAATTAATATGATTGAAAAAGATGAGTCTTGTTGGATCGATTCTGATGCAACTAAGCATATCTGCAACGACAAGGGTCTATTCAAGAAACTTAAATCGTTTGAGGATGAAAATTGTTTCTATATGGGAAACTCAGCGAAAGTGGTATTCAAGGGGAAGGGGACAGTAGACTTGGAGTTCACATCCAGGAAGATTCTGACATTGAGTGATGTATGCTATATACCCGAGCTTAGAAAGAACCTTGTTTCTATTAAATAAGTTTGGCTTCAAACAAGTGTTTGAGTTAGATAAGTATGTATTGACCAAAGGCGGAATATTTGTTGGAAAATGTTACATGTGTCATGAAATGTTCAAATTGAATATTAATAAAATGGTTGCTTCTACTTATATTGTTGACTTCTTTTCTTTATGGCATAGTAGATTATGACATGTTAATGTTAGAAGTATGGATTATATGATTTCATTAAATATGATCCATTATAAATTTGATGACAAGTGTAGGATTATGCGCTCTAACCAGAATAAATAGAAAACCATTTCTAGTAAAATCTGTTAGTACTACCAATCTGTTACAATTGATTCATAGCGACATTTGTGATATGCATAATACTCTTACCAAAGAAGGAAAGAAATATTTTAGCATATTTATAGATGACTATTCGATGTATTTATTATGTTTATTTAATGCATAAATAAGGATGAAGTATTAAATTCATTTATGACCTATAGAACTGAAGTAGAAAACCAATGTGATGTTAAAATTAAGACCCTTATATCTGATAGGGAAGGTGAATATCATTTCCCTACCTTTTGTGGATCTGTAGGAATTATATATGAAACATCTGAGCTTATACTCCATAACAAAATGGAGCAGCCGGACATAAAAATAAGACCCTTACCGAAATGGTTAATGCTATGTTATGTAATTCTAGTTTAATACTAGTTTCTAGGGTGAGGCATTACCCACTACCTACTATATCTTAAATAGAATACCTCATAAGAAGATCAAAGTTATACCTTGTGAACTTTGCAATAAACGCAAACCAAATCTTAATTATTGTCGAGTTTGGGGCTATAAAGCTATTGTCCGATTATCTGAACCAAAAATTAGAAAATTAGAACAAAAGTGAACTGAGTGTATTTTCCTAGGATATGCTTAACACAGCAAGGGCTCTAAGTTTCTAGTAATAGAACCTAATAATACAATTGAGGTAAACATAATAATAGAATCTAGAGATGTAGTGTTCTATTAAAATAGATTCATATCTATTCAATCTATTAGAGAAACAGTGGAGGTTAATACACCTATTCATGAAATGGTGAAGGTCACCGAACCTATTCGTGAATTTGTGTTCACTAAAGAAAATAAGGATCAAACTGGTGAAACTCTTAGAAGAAGTAAAAGAATTGAGAACTGAAAAGTCATTCAAATCAGATTTATCACTTACTTGGTTGAAGGATTAAGAGATGGTATTAGAAAGCGAGTTATGCTTTCTACTACCATAGATTCTGATCCTTTTACACATACCACGGCCATAAAGTCTTAGGATTCAGCATTTTGGCAAGAAGCTATAGATAATGAAATGGATTCTATATGAGAAGTCAAACATGGAAACTAGTAGACTTACCTTTTGGTTCTAAACCGATAGGGTGTAAGTGGAAAGAAATTAAGAGCAGATGATACGATAGATAAATTTAAGGCTAGATTAGTTTCTAAGGGATATACCCAAAAGGAAGGAATAAACTATTTTGATACCTATGCACCTGCAGCTAGAATTTCAACTATTAGGATATTACTTGCATTAGCATATATTTATAAATTTGAAATTCATTAAATGAACGTCAAGGCTGCATTCTTAAATGGAGAATTTGATAAGGATATGTGTGTGTGTGTGTGTGTGTGTCTCAACCAGGAGATTTTGTGATGTCTGGACAAAAATGTAAAGTATGTAAACTTATTAAATCACTTTAAGGACTTAAATAAGCACCACAACAGTGGCATGAGAAATTTGATAAAAACATAGTATCAGATGGTTTAGAATTTATGAACCAGAAAAAAGCGTCTATAGAAAATTTTATGCTGGTAAAGGTATAATTTTATGTCTTTATATTAATGATATTTTGATTTTTGGGACTGATACCTCAAGTATTGAAAAAACGAAAAAAATTCTATCTTCATGTTTTGACATGAGAGATACGGGGAAAGCTGAAGTGATTCTAGGAATAAGAATCTTAAAAATAGCAGAATGGTTGATCATTACCCAGTCTTATTACATAGAAAAGATTCTAAAAAGGTTCGATCAATTTGATTGCAAACCTGTAAACACCCCATTTGACCCAAATATGCAACTATATTCTAATGCTTGTAGATTAATAGATCAACTAGAATACGCTAAAGTCATTGGTAGTCTAATGTATGTCATGACTTGCACAAGACCATATATTTCCTACGTTGTTGGCAAAATAAGTAGATATACTAGTAACCCTAGTCATATGCACTGGCTAGCTTATTTAAAAGAAACCATGGATCATGGTATATTGTACAGTGGATATCCAAGTGTAATAGAAGGATGCACGAATGTATTGGAAGAGAGGATAATAATAAATTAACCAGTGGATGGATATTCACTCTTGATAGGGGAGTGATATCATGGGCCTCAAAGAAACATACATGTATCGCAGATTCTACCATGGCTGGTGAATTTATAGTACCGCTTCTTGTAATAAAGAAGCGGAATGGTTAAGGAATTTGCTGTTAAAAATTCATATATGGCTAAACCAATGCCTTCGATATCTGTGCATTGTGATAGTCAAACAACACTATCTAAAGCATATAACCAGATATATAATGGCAATTCTAGGCATACTGGCCTAAGGCATAGGGCGTTGAGGCAAATGCTCACTGATGGGGTAATTACCATAAATTTCGGGAAATCTGGCCAAAATTTGGTTGATCCATCCATTTATAAAAGGACTTGCAAGAGATTTGGTGTTGAAAACATCAAAAGGAAGGGGTTTAAAGCCAACATAAAATCATATGTGATGAAAACTCAACTCAACATAATGAAATTTATTATCTTGAGTTCAATGAGAAAAGATATATATACGTTGTGATTAGTCCCACATATTAGAATATTGAGAAATATATTTGTTTAAATATAGTTTTCTCAAGGGAATGTTGGACCCTTTGGACATCTAAATGTTTGCTCTATTGTGAGGAGGGAAGCCATGTATAACTAAGACACGCACGCCCCGCCGTCCTCCGTTCGATCGACTTGGCCGGGTCGAATTTGGGTCCAAACTATATTTTTGGATAGAATTTTTCCAGTTAAAACGAGTCAGTTTTAAACCTGTTAACAAGCACGAAATTTGAATTTGAATGGGTATAAATGGCGGGAGATTGAACAAACGGAGGGAAACAGATGTTTGAATTGGCGGAACATTTGAAAATTCAAAAGAAACGTCGTTTGGTAGAAGATGCCATTGTTGCAAACAAAAGACTCTCTTCACACCTATAAATAACAACACCCTAAAACAGTTTCAGATGGACTTCGTCCTCCCAAAGTTTTGCGACATTTGAAAACTGTTTCAAATTCCTGAAACTGAAACACTCGGAAAGCATTGCAAATCAGAAATGTCTAGATAGTGTTCCTGATCTCCTTCTCTTCTCCTCTCATTTCTTTCAAAACCATTTCAGGTTTGTGATACTACAGATCATAAATTCGATACTCCTGTCGCTGCAATCAATTCAGAAGATGGTTTGAATCGATTACGACAGTGCTATCACAATCGATTAAAAAGAATAATCATCTTGGCTTCATTGTATTTTGGAAGACGATTTTACTTAACTCACAACACTCATTTGTTTATTTAAATGAGTGATGATGGCAAATAACGTTTTATGGAA
Source organism: Allium cepa (assembly GCA_030765085.1). Taxonomy (NCBI): domain Eukaryota; kingdom Viridiplantae; phylum Streptophyta; class Magnoliopsida; order Asparagales; family Amaryllidaceae; genus Allium; species Allium cepa. The sequence goes on along the minus strand of CM060939.1, from coordinate 457,163,683 downwards.
AGTGTTATCGACGTGCCTTGGAGAATCTCTCTTACTCTATAGATTTCAACCATTGTCTTTTACAGATCGAAGAATCACCAACAACATCTACTATTTGATTTTTTATATGTAGGAAAATGAAAACTTTGAACATTTGGCAATTCTGTTTATATGTATTATTTTTACTATTTGATCATTTCATTAAAAAAAATTTAAATTTCAAAAGTTCATTGAAAAAATATATGTTTTTTTCCTTCACTAAAATATGACTACTGAAAAATTATAAATATCATGAAAAAAAATATTTTCGACAAGCATAGTTAAAGAGATTTTAATTTTGAAGAAGAGGGAACCATATTTTTCATGTTCTTAAAATTGCTACGATTGGTGCTAAATATTTCACCACTGCTAACATGCAAAAAATAATTCTATTATTACCCCATGGCTTTTCTGTGTATCCCCACGTTTTATGAACTGCTCCAAGTTTTAATTTTCATTGAACATTATCATTTTTCCTTTTCGTTTTCGATGGGCCATTGCCGAATTTGATATGAATGAAGGTAAAAAATTGTTTGATTAAGTCCATTTATAGTAGCACGAAATTTCCCTAAAATTATACATCTTTTATCCAAAACCGAAGTGCCTTTAAGATGTCATTCCAATAAATAGATTTTTTCTGAATACAACTGTATTCTCGTACGAAAAAATAATGTGATAAACATGTCTCAGTAGTGGGAAAGAAGATGAAGTGAGGTAAGATGACAGAGAGCCAACTTTCAACTATTGCAGCCATATTTTGTTACTAATATTTTTAATTAAAGTTACAAGGATAGGTAGTTTGGTATGGAAATTTTTTGAACTCTATTCGATCAATATTTTAAAACCAGTGTTTTCATGACCCTATCATGCCTCGGTCCAATCTCGAATAACCCTGAATCTTGGACCACCACGATCCAGAACTCAATTGGACCTCAACAATCCAACCGTCAATTTTCCGGTTGAACCGCGGTTCTTTTGTTTTTTCCTACTTTCTGTAATTCACTGTTCTTTTCATCTTTTACATTGATTTGAAGTATATATATTTCAAAAATCATAATCGTTATAAAATTTAAACCACTAGTTTTATCCCTTTGTTCTTCACTGCTGCAAACTCTTCTAATACTACTGTAAGATTCGTCAAGTTTGTCGTCATTAAACTTCTATCGTTGTGCACTACTCTACTATATACAAAGTTATAGTTGTGCACTGCAACAACACGCAACTTATGTTGCAGACCTTGAAGACCATCTACGGCTTGTGTACATAGCATTATTATTTTAATATTTTTGTGTATAGTTTGTAGTTAAATGAGCAAATTTTTCGAAAAAAATAAATCACGGTTTTGACAGTGCGGTCGGTTGAACCATCAAAAACTTAACCCTTCAATCATCACGGTTCGAGGTACGACACGATCATGAAAACTATGCTTAAAACATCAAAAATATAATTATAAGATTTAGTATGGTAATAGCTGAGTTATCAAATCTATTAATCTTCCATTCCTATTGACAAAAGTTTTGTCTACTGTGTCAACGATGGCTGCCTACTAATTTTCGCTCTCAAAATTACTCAACAATCCAAAAATAATCTCCAAAACAACTTAAGAATCCAAACTTCTAAAGTTAATTATAAAAAAGCTATTCTCAAACAAACTTTACACATGAAAGAAATAAACAAAACAAATGTTATTTTCATATTATAGCAACATAACATCGACTAAGAACTTCTTTTTTGAGCAAGTACAAAGAGAAGAACTTTCATCTTTCATACATATAACCAACATTTTCGTAAAATCACACTTTATACATGATATAATAAGACCATGTTTTTTCTTCATTTTACAAAACCTTTCACAAATTCCTCCTCTGTCAAACTCCTACACCATTGCTGCTTCCATTCACAGACGGATTTGAATGTTCGAATCCAGGACTGAAATTGTTGCCATCAGTTCTAAAAGGCAAGAACGCTCATTAAGCATATATTTCTACCAAATAACAACAACAACCACAACAATAATATCAAAAAATCAATTTTATATGTCAAAGTACATACAACAAGAGCAATATATGTTGGAATCCCTTAGGAAGATAGCCGCTGAATCTGTTGTTCTGAATATTTCTTCAATCATATGGACAATGAAAATTAGCTTAATAAGCTAAAGAATTGAGCGATTCAGTGGACATAAGAGTAACTTACAGAATCACCAGAGGAAGATTAGTTAAGTAACCAACAGATCCCGTTAACTGATTGTTCTGTAGGTAACTGTAAATTATTGTGGTACAGATTAAGACTATGATATATTTTTGATTAATATGCAAGCAAAAATAAAAGTATATTAAGTACAGAGTACGAAGGCTTGTCAAAGAAGCGAAAGATCTAGGTAGTTCACCAATTAAATGGTTGTATGATAAATCCCTGATTTCACCAAGCATCAAACCAAATGGTTATATCATTTTTGCAATAGAATATATCTAGCTGAGAGGAAAAAATTGAAAAGAAAATGAGACGAACTTACAGTTTATCCAGCTTTTGCATATCAGTAAAAACATCCCCTATAAAACCTGAAAGTCTATTGTGGCTAACATTGCTGCACAAATTAATAGTTAAAATATTCGTCATATGGAAATATTCTTCAGTCGTATATCTCAGTTATGTTTAGAAGATTGTCCAGGGGACATACAAGTAATTAAGACACTTAAGAGAAGGGAATGGGTGATCAAGGCTGTTACCAAAACTATTCATAGCCAAATTTCTGCAAATAAATAGTTAAGGAGAATGATAAATAATAACAGAAAAATACTAAATAGTATTATGTGCAACACATGGAATTACACAAACAACTCTAGAAAAAAAAGATTGTGAAAATAAATAATAAAATTAAAAAAATGAGGAAGCAAAGAAAGAAAACACACATATAGGTAGCATTTGGTGGCAAACCATGAGAAATTTCACCAGCAATATTGTTGTAGCTCAAATCCCTGTTAATAGTTGCACAAGCAACTTTGAACATAAATAACTTTACCTGTCACTAAATTTTATATTTTACAAATAGACTTACAGTTCCTTTAATGAAAGAAGATTGGAAATTTGTGGACTCAGCATACCACTTAGTCCTAATCCATTGATGTATCTGTTATTGAACTTAAACGTTACGTTTGTACATTGAAGACAATAATAGAGATAATATACTATAAATGAATCATTTCTTTTATTATATGCTAATTACGCCTAATGTGCAGTTCATCTTTTCTACTTTCACAGAAACCAATATATTTTTACTCCCACACATCAATATATTTTTGGATGAGCCTTCTTATTCTCGTATATGCGCGGTTTTCTCTAAGACTTTATACTCCATAAGAAAAGTGTTGATTTTTGACAATTAGTCCTAAATGCAACTGCGAACTAAAAGCCCCTGGAAATATTTCCTGCATCAAAGTTCCTTGAAACATGCATTCATGTAGTTAAATTTTTAAATTTCGTTGATTGTGCTTTGTTCTCCAACAAAACTCTATTTTGTCACGAAAACATTAATATTTTAAACAATAAGAACCTTCCATAGGAATAACATTTTTCTAAAGCATTTTTAGTGTTAATTGCTCCAAAAATTTACATGATAATTTTTACTTACATTGAAGTAATAGATGAACCAGAGCATGTAATTCCCACCCATGTTTGATTGTTGCCACATGGATCACCGTCATTTTTGAAATTCCATCCAGTTAGCTGAGGTGGATTATTAAGAGATGTGTACAATGCTTGTAATCCTGCCACTGATAACATAAATTATTATTGAAATTTCATCAAAATTGCTAAATATTCCAAAATATAAACTTCATCGCAGCCTAAACTCTTTTATTCTAAGATTATGTTTTGGATTCAAAACTACCAAACAAAAATAATCATACTAGTAAGGAACTAACTGTCAAGATGATCAGTCAAAGAAAATGCCAAAAATGACCGAATAACAACAAGAAACATGAAAGGAAGAAATGTTCCAATAAGTCCTGCCATTATTTTTTGAATTTTTTTTCTACGTAACAATTACACTATTTTTGTTTTTTATGAAATTTGGTTTCTAATTGATTTTTCAAATGTTTAATATTCAAAGTTATATAAAAAGGTAGTAAGTTCATTCTTTATTAATGACATTGTTGGGAGGTGTGGCTCACTTGCAATTTTAGTATTGAAGTAGGTTGGATGATCTAACGAATAATATCTTAATATTTTGAGTGTAGAAAGAGGTTGGTTATTACTAGTTCCTATAATACGCATCAAAACAATGATGCTTCCTACAATATTTATGATGGAAGAACCTATAATATTTATCTTGTAATTGCTCCATAAGCTGTACTTGTGTTTGTATATTACGTGATCCTATAGTTTATGTGCTTCTAGGGAACTGCAAAGTGAAAAGTAAAATAAACCATTTTTTATTGTTTCTTATAGCAATCCAACTTAATTAACGTATAGTTTATCTAAACTTACCGTGCTCGTCGTCATCTATGCCTTATTCCCAAATGATTGGGGTCGCTCAAATGAAATTCTAAACTACCATAGTTTTCTATGTTGAATCATACTATTATATTTTCATGATTTATATTTACTGCTATTTTTCTTTCACTATAAATATTATCTTCTCTCCTTACTGGTACACCATCTTATCTTCTCTTTGCTTGTCTGTGTTCATACAATCTAAACCTATTTTCCTCAATTTTCTAAATTCATAGATGCCGCTTCTAGTTTCTTTCTCACTCTTTCATTTCTCATGCTATGTTTTCTTGTAATTCGATTAGTTCCTCTTAGCATTCTCATTTCCTTCGCATTTACTTATTTTCTTGTTCATTTCTAAATGCCAACATTTTTCTTCGTATAATACCGTAGAACTAATCGTTGTTCAATAAAAAAATTCTTTTAATTTTATTCTCCTAAGTCCTATCACATAAAATGTTACTAGGTTGTCTCCATTTAATCAATCATGTGTATAATTAAAAAAAGAATTAATACCTTTTTTGTTTCTCCATCATATTGTATTATTTAAACGTAGCTATTTAAATATATTTTGTAAATCATTCGATCTTGCATTTGATCTATTAATTTCTCTAGTTTCTTTACCAGGTGTATGATGTACATTCCATTTTAGTCCTGTAAACCTAATCCCTTTTGATTCTAGTGCATTCTCTATTTTTATAGTTTCGGTTCTACCTTTTCTTTTGAAGTCTAAATCAACAAAATGTCATTGGCAAACATCGTACTCCACATTATCTCTATCTTGAATATCCTTTGTTTTTTCATCCAAGACTAGCACAAATAAATATGGATTTAAAACCGATACTTGATGTAACCCTACTTTTACTAGGAATCCACTAGTCCCTCCATATTTATATCATATTTTCGTTTGAGAATTTCACACATATCTCGAATTAACTTATCGTGCATGTTCAAATTGTTTTTTACTCATCACCCATCGAATGTTGTCCTTTTGCACTCTATCATATGCTTATTCTAGATATATGAATATCATTTGCAAATCTTTTGGTTACTCTTAAACTGCTCTACTAATCATTATATTAAGCATATAACTTTAATTGTTATTGGATCAGGTATAAAATCAAATTGGTTATCGGATACCGATGATTCGCTTTTTAATCATTATTTTGTCACTCTTTCCCATTGTTTCATTGTAACCATTAGTTTAATTCATTTATAGTTACCAAGGTGTTTTATATCACCGCTATTTTAAAAAATGAGTATTATCATGTTTTTTCTACACTTGTTTGGCATTTTGTCCTTGTTTGATATTTTATTAAATAAATTTGTGAATCATTCAGTTCATTTACTTTCTAACGCCTTCTAAGTCTCTGTAGGAATGGATTATCTAGACCTACTATTTCTCCATTCTTTTAATTGTTTCCTCCACTTCTTATGTTTTACGTTAATGATCCTTATGTAATGTTAATCATCACTAAGTTACTATCTAATTTTTCACTTTCTCTCTGGTTCATTAAGTAGTTGTTCAAAAAAAAAATATTTCTACCTGTTTAGCATACCTATCTCTTTTAATAACATATTATTATTAACGTCGTTGTTACATTTTATTATTTTTAGTTACTAATTAACTTTCATGTTTTTAGCTAATCTACAAATATTCTTTTTTCCATCTTTGGTTATTCTCGCATATATTTTTATAAGTATTTTGTTTGATTATACTTATAATTTTTTCGCTTCCTTGTTGATTTTTTTTGAAGTTATCCAAATATTACTTTTTCCTACTATTTTGCCATATTTTAAAACTTTTTTATTTAATTATATAGCTTTCTAAACTTTTTCCCCCACAATAATGTTTCTGTATTGAAAAAAATCCTTTTGTTTTGCCTAATATTTTTTTACCCATTTCCCTGATATCATTTGCGATATTTGTTCACAACCTATTTATATCATTGCTCTAGTTCCATTTTGTCCCTTTCATTATCCGCAATGAATTTTTTTGTGTTACTTTTTGATTCTTTTCATTAAATATTCGGTCCTTTACTCTTATTTCTTGAATTCAATACCTTGATTAGTATATCAAGTATTAACAGTCGGTGTTGACTTGTTAACCCGGATATTTGTTTACAGTCTCATTTGAAGTTTTTAATAGTATATTTTTGCAAAGCAGGTGACATTTCAACTACATATAAGGTTAATAAAATCAAACTACAAGTAATAAAGTGCTCATTATTTCACTTGCTTCTTGCAAAAATATGTTTATAATGTGTATGATAAGATCACAAACCTTTAATTATATTGAATGCGTCTTACACATATAATGCATTCTTGTTAACTTTCATGGAAACATATTGATGACATCCAAAATTGTGACATCTAAAAACATATAATTTAGTTATCATAACGGTGTACATTGTTTCATTATTATATATGAAATTTAAATATGTAATGCTATATTTTTAATTAAGCCTAATTGAAGTGGTAAAATAAAGATATTTTAAGGCTTTAGGGTATAACTATCATGTAGTTATATAATGTGCAAATATCAGAGTAATACTTTTGTTTGTTAAATGTTAAACTAAAAATGTTACACCATTATAAATACTGGTTTATGGTCTCCAAATTAAAAAAGCTCTATATTCTATAAACTCTCTTTTATATAGAAATATAGATATAGGGATTGTGACAATTTGGAAGACTAAAATCAGTTTTTTTCCTTCTCTTTTCAGCTAACATAAATGAATTCAAGTATGACTTCTGCAATTATATTTACTTTTCTCTAATTTTTTCTTAATTAAATCAATATGGGATATTTATTCTAGTTTAGGATTTCATATTTAATCAAATTTATAATTTATCATTTCCTAAATCAGGGAGACCTATTATTGACTTCTTTAAGATATTATTTAACGTGAGATCTAAAAAAGATAAAAATTTGGAGATTTTATAATGGATTCGGATTATTCCTTTGAATAAATTTGGTGGGTTTAGATATGAAGATTCATATTAGATATATGTATATACACATGCACATAATACATATTCAAGTACTTGTTATTACTCATGATTTTTGGTGCTTTCTGTCAAAACGTGAAGATCGAGTTAGATCTCTGCTATTACTAAGATTTATATAAAGTCTACAAAGGAGATTTGATAGGATGAGATCAAACAAGAATCCTGGAGGGAATGCTGGAAGTCTAAGTGGAAGTGATGGATCACTCAACCACTATCAGATCTGTTACAAAAGAGGAGTTACAGGGAATGATGGCTAATGTCAACCAAAGAACGAAGGCAATGTAGTGGATGATCATAGAAAAGCTAGCTATAAAGTTTGAGAGGATAAGGTAAAGTCCTTGAGGAGATGAATCTCACACTAAGGAGCGAGGTGGTAGAACGAGTTCTTCAGCTGGATTTGATAAAGGAAGTTTTGCTGGAAGATATAGATAAATTAGGAAAGAGCTGGAGAGGAAAGAAATAATGCAGCATATTGGGAGGAAAATGATCTACTTAGAGTAATTACTCAAGTAGATCGATTGGTACTGATCAACCATTGATCAATATCGATTCTTTCAGGAATGGCGATAAATATCACCATGACATTAAAAGGGAAGAGGCTCATGCTATGATCCCTGCTTGTGGAAGATCTGGAAGAAATGCCGATGGAAAACACTAAGAGAAGATAGCATTCCAGAGGATGTAGGCACGATAAGACGACATGTACGAAATGAAGGGCCAAGATGAATGGACTCTCCAGAGCCAGAGGACTGTGGCATCGACATTTTAGTCATATCTGTTTGGGTAGCGACCATCATGGTCATTTGTGGAGCCAAGCACATAATGATGCATCCAATAATGGTCATGGAGGGAGAATGGAAGGTATTGTGACAAATGAGGCTATTAGAAGATTTCAATGAAAAGAAAGTCGATATTATAATTAGAAGATCGCTTCTAGTTGGAATCCTTTCACTGTAGAAAATATACCAGCAGCGTATTTGAGGATGCTTGTGACGCCATCGATTCCAATGTATAATGGACTCATAGATCCTCTACAACATCTATTAAAGTATGATTGGCATATGGGCGGTGAGAGAGCCGACGGCTACGTGGAGTGTAGGTTTTTTCCCTTGTTTTTGGAGGGACTGGACACAATGTGGTTCTATAGACTTGAGTTGAGATCCATAAGTTCTTATGATCAATTAGCAAATAAGTTTATGACTCATTTCACTTGGTGCAACCTAAGGACGTGATTTCACTGGCTAACGTAAATTAGAGGACAACCATGTCATTAAAGAACTATTTAAAGAGGTTTAACGTTATAGTAAATGAAGTGAGGAATCTAAAGGATAGCCTTATGCTGATGGCTCTGGTTGGAGAAGTAGATAAATATTCGATTTTTGAAAGTCGCTAATTATTAAAAATCCAGCTACATTTACAAATTTATATAAGAAAGCTAATTAATTTATGCAGTTGGAAGAAATAAAAATGTAGAAGATACCAAATGTTAAGGAACTAGTGGAGCCAACTTCAATAAAGAGTAGTTGAAACATCATCCATTTTAACGCTCGAAAATAGATGCTAATAAATATGATACAATGATCCTTGACATTATTTTCCAATGTAAAAATGATAATAGTTATTTTAGTATTAAAATCGAGAGTATAAAAATTTCTAATAACATGACATTTTCATTCATAAATTTGCAAATTCATCACATTTCATTTACATAAACCCATGATATCATTGTTCAGATAAAATATAAGAAACACAAATATATTCCAAGAGATACATATGAAGATGCTCTTTGGAGGATCAAAGTCTCTATCATAGAGGTTATAAATGAAGAAACCGAGCCAGTCGGAAGTGGGTGAAACGAAAAGATTTTAAAAAAAATCCTATATTGAATCTTTTGGACCTATGAAGACTAAATGAAATTTAGATCCAATCTAATAAATTTTTAAATGAAATCCTATTTTATTTAATTTGGTTGAAAGGAAGTTTAAATTTAATTTAATTCAAATATATAATAAAGAATGTATCAAAAACATTTAATGTAACACCTCAAAATTTTAAGTGAAAATTTAATCAAATAATTAAATTAAATATAACAAGGGTAAAAATGATTTACATGTAGATAACAAGGAAAAAACTGGGATTTGAGGTGAGTGGGTATATTTTTGATAAGATGTTTTATATGTAGATAATTTTAGTGTAACTTATCTAATTTAGATTGTTAGAAACTAAATTGAGAATCATGTTGCTTAGATATAAGATTGAATAATAAATGTAAATGGATGAGAACCTATTAAATAGAAATTGATCCAGGTTAAACCCTTTTTCTAATCAAGTATGAATTCGTATAACCTAGTAATATAAATTGTTAATTATGATGTTCATAGCAACACTGGTTGAACTGTTTTTACTATAAAATTATAAACTAAATTCAAATAAGAAAATTTGATAACTGCAAACTTGGGTTTATTGTAACTGTTGTAATATGAAATTGTAAATTAATGTGGAAATTTAAGAATGAACATGATTAACGAAATAATTAAAAACCCGAAAACAACAATAATCCCTAATTAAATAGCAATGACCATTTGACATCTCTTACTGGAGCCGTGACAGCTCCAGGAGCAGGTGGTCGACTGGTTGGCATATTCTAGGTGTAGTATTAACCTCGACTTAAGCTCAGGTTACAAATAAAAATAGCCGAGTGTGTGTGTATATATTAGGATGTTAGTATAAGTAGGTAAGCTGGTTCCCTATGAGACGACACTAGGACCTTGAAGGACGGGGTAAATAATTCGACTGAAGGTGATTCTATCGCAAGTTGCACTTATAGGAGGTTCTATGGTGGACACGAAATTGACAATAATGCGTGATGAATTATGTAGCCCCACATAATGAGAGTTCCTTGGTATTCACAGATGACACGACGTAATGCTGTGTTGTTGTTGAATCTCGATGCATGTAGTAAGTTGCATCATGTTACCATAGAAAGGTAGACACAGATGCAGACGATGATACACTTTAAAGAGTCGGCATTTCGGGCTCTCCTTCAATGTGTAGTCTTAGTTGTGGAAAACTTAGTCGCATGATAGAAATTATAAGGAAACCTATGTTGGACTAGTTATGTGTAGTCGTAATGTGGGAAATGGTAGGGTGATCCTATATGGAATCGTTCTAGTAGCTATTAGCCAATCATTAGTTGTCTTGAGGTTCGATTAGTTGTTCGACCGTTAGCATGAGCTTGCACAAGTAGTTAGTGTAGGTGTTTAATGAGATAAACCCCTTAGGTAAAGAAAACAAGTAACTCGTGAACACTTGTGGGAGATTCTAAGTCACATAGAGTATTAAAAAAGTCAATTGCATGTGATCATCATATATTAATAGTGTACTCATTCATCAGACTTTTGTTTAACCCACCCTTTTCCTTTCCTTTTCCACACCACAAGAGGACAGTATGGTAGGTGATAGGCCCAGTGTTAGTACTTAAGGAGGCATGCTTGGCATTAGAGTTGCTTCTTATTTCCTATTACTCTACATGTATTATTTATCATATTTAGTATTTTATTAGACTATTATATGTCCTTTGTACTGTGGATTTGAGTACGCATAGTTTTGAGATCGTGTTTTGGATATTTTCTAAGATGACCATTTTGTAGTACTTGTATTTTATTTTCCTACGCTGAGCTCATACTTCTCAGCGCTGACGTAAGTCCGAAAGTCATTCTAGGTTTTGGATTGATGTGTTGGGAGGTAGGATTGGTCATAGTTGGTATCAAAGCCAGGTTTGAAATTCCATAGGGATTAGGGGCATATTGAGATAATGTACTTAAAAAGGTTTTTCAAATGTTTTCCAAAAAGGTTTTCAAAATAAGCTTCCCAAGTATATATTTATATGTATAGATAAAAGTTTTTCAAAATGTTTTCCAATTTTTTTATATAAGTATAATGCAAATAACTCTTTCCCCTACTCTTTCCAACATTATCCATGGAAGAGTTGCTGATAAATTCCTAAATCATAGATTGAAGATGAGCGACCCTGCTAGTTCAGACTCAGGCAATTCAATCTGAAATTCTGAGTCTGAACGTCTCGATTTGGTTCCGTGTTATCTTCAAGAATGGAGCAAGCTGAGCTTAACCCTAATAGAGGACCCAAAAAACGAGCGCCAGCTATAGTTCCTGCCCATCCACCCACCATTGAATTTTCTAAGTTATGCAAGGACTTTGTGAGCCTATAAGGGAAGATGTATATAGGGACTGAGTCATATGTAGATTCGAGGACATGGATTCATAATTGTGAGAGGGTTTTTGGATTGATGGGTCTTGTTGATGAGGTGAGGAGACAACTTGCTATTTATCATTTACAGGGTGAAACCTTGAATTAATAGGATATAGTAAAGGCAGAGACCAATAGAGGAGAGATTTCTTAGGGGGGATTTAGGAGACGATTTGAGATGAAGTTTCTTTCCAGAGATGCGGAGGGAGTAAAGTTGGAGAAGTTCATACATTTGTGGCAAGGATAGATGTCAGTGAAAGAATATGTAAATCAGTTTAATAAGTTGGTTAGGTTTGGGATGGAGCTGATTAATAGCCCTCGTAAGAAGGCTTTGAAGTTTTTGAAGAGGCTGAATCAATCTTTGCAAGGTTTGGCTCTTATTCATATTCCCATGAGTGCGACTTATGAGAGTTTGGTAGAGACGACCTTGTTGAATACCTTCTCCAAGGAGGTAGTGAAGGAACAACCCAAGAATTCTAAAGGAAAGGCACCACAGCAGAATCAGCGCAAGAGCGAAATAAGACCAAGGGAAAGATTGAGAAGCAAGATATGTAGTGTAGGAGATGTGGTAAGAAGGAGCACTTTGCTAAGGAGTGTAAGACGGAGAGTTCAAAGATTAAGTGTTACAACCGCAAGCAATTTGGGCACATGAGGCAGGAGTGTCCAACACCTAAGAAGACCATTATCCAGGTGGTTCCAGCTTACGCACTGAATATAGCTCCTAGCTCGAATGAACATTTTGTAGCGGACAAGGGGGAAATGGTCGTGATTAAAGGTGTGTTGACTTTATCTTGTTTATCCATTCGTACCTTATTTGATATTGGAGCATCGCACTCTTATTTCTAGTAGACTTGTAAATGAGTTACACTTAGACACTAGCATAGTTACAGACCCTATGCTCTTATCAAATCCCATCAAAGGATTGGATTATTTATCTATGATATTTAAAGGTATGAAAATTTTCATTTTTGGGGTCGAGTTCGATTGTGATGATTTCTTCATAGGATATTCTAGATTTGGGTTGATTTTATTTATGGATTAGATGGTGATATATGGGGGCTATTCTAGATTGTGATAAGAAGGTTGTTAGGTTAGGTACTTGTTGTGGGTGTAGTTTGGAGGTTTAGTGCAATCCCAAAGGTTCAGTTATGTTGAGTTACCTGTATTCATTAGACCTATCACATGATGAGTTAGATTCAGTATCTTAGTTAGAGATTAACTAGATGCCTTTTCTAAGATTACCGGTTTCCCACCACATAGAGAGATTGAGTTCTAAATTTATCTTGTGGAGAATGCCAAACCTATTTCCTTACCTTTAAAGCATATGGCCCCAAAAGAGAGATGCAAGTTGAACAAGTAGGTGAATGAGTTGTTTGAGAAGGGCTTCATTAGGAGGAGTTTTTTAAAGTGGGAAGCACCGATCGTCTTTCCCACTAAGGCAGATAGTTCTCTGAGGCTTTGCATCGATTAAAAGAAGCTGAATAAGTTGACAAAGAAGAATCGTTATCCATTTCCCTATATAGACAATCTCTTTGATTATTTAGCTAGAGTGAAGGTGTTTTAAGGCTTGGTTTGGATATTGGATTCCATCAGTTGCATGTAGTTGAGGATAGTATTCAGAAGACTGCTTTTCGCACACCCGACGGACTTTATGAGTGGCTAATCATGCCCTTCGGACTGACCGATGCACCCACCTACTTTGTTGATTTGATGAGTTGAGTTTTCAAAGAGTTTCTTAATAATTTCATGGTGGTATTTGTGGATGACATTTTGGTCTATTCGAGGAGCGAGGAGGAGTAAATGTTGCATTTGGAAGAAGTGCTCAACATACTCTGTAAGCACAAATTGGAGGCGAAGTTTTCTGAATGTCGCTTTTGGCATGAGGAGGTACACTTTTACGACACATTGTCTCAGAAAATGGGCTAATGGTCAATCCTAGTAAAGTAACCGCAGTACAAGATTGTTATGTACCAAATAATTCCATGGAAGCGAGGAGTTTCCTTGGTTTGGTGAGCTATTTTAGGAAGTTCATTAGGACCTCACTAAAATCTTTGCCCCTCTGACCCGCCTTATAAGAAAATTTTGGTTTTCTCATGGGATGCAAAGTGTGAGGATGCTTTTATTAAGTTGAAGGAGGCTTTGACTAGTGAACCCATTCTAGTGCTACCTGATCGCAAAGGCATTCACAATATATACCAACACTTGTGGTATGGGTTTGGGCACGATCTAGATATAGGAAGGGAGAGTAGTGAGCTAAGATAGTCGACAGTTGGAAGTCCATGAGAGAAACTGTAATAGCCATGATCTTTAGTTGGCAACCATTATCTTTGCGCTCAAGTCATGGAGGCATTATCTATTAGGGGAGCAGTTTGAGCTATGTACAGATCATAAGTCTCTTAAGTATTTATTCTCTTAAAAGGATCTGAATTCAGGATAACAGAGGTGGATGGAGTTTTTAGCATCGTGTGACTTCGATATCTCATATACTTTAGGCAAAGGCAATGTGGTGGTTGACACCTTGAGCAGGAAACATGTGGTGTTAAGTCCTTTCTTCATAGAGTGGAAGCATTTGGAGTTCATTTCCACATTTGATTTTCGACCATCATCGGATATTATTTCAGGAATTTGAGCAGCTTTTGATGTGCAACCTACACTTTTGGATCATATTTAGGTCAAGTTAGAAGCAAGATAAGGATCTAGTAGATATTTTTGAGAAGCTTGGTAGAGGAGAGTAGTCGATTCACTTGAGGCATTATATCATTGGCTCAAAGGGGTGGCTACAAAGAGATGGTAGGTTATGTGTTCCTCTCATTATGGATTTAATCAACATGGTACTAGCTGAGTCTCATTTCTCAAGGATGACCATTCATCCTGGTGGAGATAAAATGTACCGTGACATTAAGAGAGTGTTTTAGTGGCATAGTATGAAAGAGCATGTGGCAGAGTATGTTCCCCGATTTATGACTTGTCAAAGGGTAAAGACAGACCAAAAGAAGCTAGGGGTTGTTATAGTCGTTGAATATTCCATAATAGAAATGGGAGAGTATTTCTATGGACTTCATCGTCGGACTACGTAGAAGTGGAAGAGGGAATGAAGTGTAGGATCTAGATTAACCCTAGAGGGGGAGGGGTGAATAGGGTTATAGCAAATTTTCTCGAATTAAACACAAAAACAAACTGCAGAGAAATAAATATGCTGAAAAGTAAATCACACACAAAATTTACCCAGCTTCGACAACCCCTGCCTACTGCTGTATTCCTAGATTTCTATTAGAATTAAACAGTCTCCCGCTTACAAATACTCTAACAGACTCGCACACCCTGCTACCGCCTATAGAGTTTTGCAAACTCGCACACCCTGCTCATTGAACTAATTCTAACTAGACAATCTGACACTACCTAAAACCTAGGTGGTGATTTACCAAGATTTGATTCAAGAAGAAAAAAAACCAAAAACAAATAAACACCCTTAATAAAAATAAAGAATAAATTCTTAAAAAAAATTCCCCTTTAACAAGGCCGGCCCTTTTATTATTCTCTAGCCCGTTCTTTTTTTTCTTCTTTTGCTATGGCGGCTTCGTTCAATCTGAATTAGGCTTCGTTCCCTTGCGAAAATTAGGGCTTTCTTCAATTTCGATTTCTCTGATTTGTGACACTCTTTGCTCACTACTTCTCTGATGATCGGCGGCTTGCTTTACTTGAGGTTGTTCGCAGCTGCTCCTCTGTTGACCGAGTTCGACAGATTGTGGTATGTATTCTCTTTCCTTTCGTTGCTGGTTTAATGCTTGCTTGAACTCGATGCCGATGATGAATTTGGGGTTTGGTATTTATATGAATTCCGAGACACTTGAATTTGTTCGTATCAATTCGATACTTTCCTAATTCTTGCTTTCCTGATATTTTTACAACTTGGTATGCACGGTTTTGATTTTGTAGCGTTCGTTTACCTTGAATGATACGGCAAAAAACTTTCCTCTTTTCATTTTTGACTTTTTCAAAGATATGCAGATACATACTTGAATTTTTTTTTACTTGGTCATCTCTGCACTGTTGAACTTCGTTCATCCCTGTAGCATTGATTTACACGGCAGAAACTAACTATGCCTTGTTGACAATGATAATCTTTTTGCTCCATTGATATTTGAGCTTGTCTCTGATGTTTGTTACATTGCTGCACTGACTTGTTTGTTGTGAATAATCATGTCTTGCTTGCTACCTGGTCGACACTTGATGTTTGTAACTTGGTTTGTGTTGTTTCTTTGATGTTGTTTATGTCTGCATCTTGTGGTTGCCACTGTGTTGCATTGAGCTCGACATTTTCATCCTTATGGTGGCTGACCATCTTGTCTCTGTTTCACTGGGATTGATATCATGGTGTACATGTGAGTTGTACTCTCTGTTTTGATTTGCATTGCATCACTGTGTCTTGATAGTCAGGTTGCACACTTGCTTGTTAACTACTGCTTCAACTTGTCACTTGATCTGTTTCATTTGAGTTGTAGCTTGAAGGCTTGGAGTCTTTGTGCTTCATGGACTTGGTTCGACATTTCAGTTTGATTCACTATTGAGTTGTAATGTGTACTTGTGGTCTTCATTTGGGTTTGTTGTTGCATTCATGTCTGCTTTGTATCATTCTTGCAGTCTTCATTTTTGTTATTATGTTGGTGGCAATCTTGTACAACTTGTATTTGCATTTGGTCTGCACTTGCATACTCACTTTGGTTTCATGATGTATTTGCTGTTGCAGTCTCTTGTGGTTTCAAATTAGTTCCATTTTCATTGACTTTCTATTGCAAGTGCTTCATGATGATTGCATTATATTGTGATATTGTGATCTTGAGATGTTTCACTCAGGTCTGCATTATCATCACTGCAAAACTGCATGTTATATTTCTTGAATTAATCTGAACTTGGTTTCTGATCTGATGGCATTTGATTCAGATTACTTTTGCTCTTTGATCTGGTCATTGCTTGCATCACTGGTCTTTGCATCCATTCATGTTGATTTTTGAAATTTCACTTGAGTTGAATCCAGTTTCAAAACTCGGGTTTGACCTTGTGCTCGTGTCGTGATTTTAAATATATTGCACGTGAGTTGAACCCGGCTTTTCATTTGGGTTTGACATGTGCTCACCTGTCCCTGTAGCATTATCAAGTGTATATCGATGTGCACGGCCTTGTGGCATGTACAGTGATACACTGTGCATGTCACATTGTTCGTGTATGATGAATTCAAATGTAAATGATGACGAACAACCCAAATAACTAAGGCAAATAATATTTTCAAAAATCCATATTTTATTTTATATTGCAAAAATATTTCTTTTTCAATTTTACTGCGTTAGTGAACATTTTTTCAGATTGCTCAGATGCTGGATTCTAACTGGAATGAAGTTGAAGATAAACTACGAGTGTGAGTGATATGTAGTGAGGAATTTATGTAAATTGAATTGAGATGTAATTAGAATCAAAATTGTATATGTATAGTGAGAGCTTGAATTTTTACTATTCAAGATTGTAATAAATATTTGTTTGAATAAAATTTCTGTTTGAATTCAAATTCTGTGTAACTTAATTTTATTCAATAAATATTCTATGAAAAATAAAATAGCACATTAACAAATACATTTAAATGAATAAATATATGTTTATTATCATCAAACAAAATTCATATAAGCGCATATTCAACAATCTCCCCATTTTGATGATAACAAACATGTATTTAAGATTTTGACTGTGTTAAATGTATTTGATCAATGATATACAGTTCTAATTGCTCCCCCTATTTAAATGCTTCCTCTCTACACGATGCTCCCCCTACATATATGCATACAAATAGAAATATACAAATGAGCCTAGATGCAAATGGAAAATTATTTGACCTTTGCTTGATTTCATTTGACAAAATCTTAACTTTTCTCTCCCCCTTTTGTTATCAGTAAAAGAATAATAGTGTTAGAGAAAATAGAGATAAAGTGATCAATATTAATCCAACAT
The DNA here is from genome assembly GCA_030765085.1 of Allium cepa. Classification (NCBI taxonomy): domain Eukaryota; kingdom Viridiplantae; phylum Streptophyta; class Magnoliopsida; order Asparagales; family Amaryllidaceae; genus Allium; species Allium cepa. Next base: position 457,145,898 of record CM060939.1, on the reverse strand, counting down.
TAAAACTCAATTTGAATATAAATATTAAACTTCAACAAAAAAAATCAAACAAAAATCATAACTACCCTTGTTAGGCGCATATTCCACTTTTAGAATGAATGGAAATGATGTTCTAATAAAATCATACAGTTGTATCTACTTGTGGTACATTTATATCAGGAATTTGAATATCTGCTAATCATGCATAACCGTTAGGACTTTTAAATGAGATTAGTAGTATTCCAATTTAATTTTTAAAAATGAATTCAAGTATCTTGTAACCACGCATGACCGTGAGGACTTTTAAATGGGATTAGAATCAACTTGTCTATTTAATCAATCATATTTGATATGCCTTCCATACATGTATAACCTTGAGGACTTTTAAATGAGCATGGAAGCACATAATCAAAAATCCAAGTAATTCACCCATGCATAACCGTGAGGACTTTTAAATGAGAGTGAATACTTTGGTATTTATTTATTTTTACAAAAAAATGTGAAATGAAAAACAAATGATCCCTGATTATTGTACCACATATCGACAAACTATATTTAAGATTTGATAAACAATGGTCGATAGAAATATGATAGATATAGAAATGGTCATGGAATCTTTACCCAACAAAAAGTTTTATAACTCTTGTTTGAATTCCTAAAGAAATTTTCCAAATATACTGTCTTGAGTAATGTATGTTAAATATCAACACTTATCACCTTTTCAATCACTATTTATCTTTTTGATAATTAGTAAGGAGTCGGATTAGTCAAAATTTGTCATTTAAAATCAAATAAAAATGACTAATCTGAAAATATGGTCAAAAAATGATTTTCTTGAAGGGGTTATATGAGAAAAAAATTTATGCTATTTGAAAATTATTTGTAATGAAAAATATGCAGATATTTTCTTTGAAAAACGATGCAGTTACTAAATGTCTCACCATAAATCACGTTCAACTAGTAAGTTTTCTGTCAACTAGATTATCAGTATGATCTGCATCTGAATTTCTCTTTCACTCCAAAATATCACTAATTAAATTTGATAGACCAGACCATGAAGTGTGCATAAAAACTCAAACAGCATTTTAAATGGCATTCTCTTGAATTTGGATTGAAGCCGTGTAAATAATCAGAAAACCGTGAATATAGAGTTAGCCGTATTATAACCAAAAATATTATCATCCATCAAAACACTATGCTTAATCCAAACGTATATGTATGAAGTAACTCAAAAAATAGTGTTTTTGGCATAAATATAATTGGCCAACTATGTAGAACAAGTCAGAATCAAAAAATCATCATCTCTTTATCACCACATTATTGTTGGCTGATTTAATTCAAAATACGGTGCAGATTATCACATTTAATATATCGATCAAATAAATATACCTTCACCTGTTTTACCTTTACGATAATTTTCGTGGTTGCTCATTGTGATTCTGTCACCTTCGTACTAGGCTAAGGAACTTTGCTTTGTTGCCCGTTGTGTTTCTGGAACAGCCAAAATCCAAAGAACACTGTTGTTGTTCCTTAGCCTGCCACCATACCTACACGATGAAAGATTTTTGTGGCCTATTTTTTTGTATAGGTCCGTGGTTGTTAGTGGCAGAAGCATTGTGAATAAACAATCCCTTTGGAACCCAAACTTGTTTTTTCCTTTCATTCTTGTTCCAATAGACATGAAATTTGTTTGTAGAATTCTTAGGAACCCAAACTTGTATAAATTTTGTGTTCTTGTTCCTATGACTACAATTTTCAACACGATGTCCAATTATTTCACATCTAGCAAAGACACTCTTACCTTTTGCATTATCATCAACTTGTGTTTTCCCAAAGCCTAGTCATTTTCTGTTGTTAACAAAAATTTGATTTCCCAATAGCATGTTGAATGATTTTTCTCCTCTTGAAAAGTTATTCAGAGATTTCTCAAGATTTTGGACTTTGGCTTTTAGTGTTGTGTTTTCAGTTACAAGTGAGGTGCATCTATTTATAAAATCCTTTTTCCTAGTGTCAATGGTTTCCTTAAGACTCCAGTTTTCTTTTTCAAGATTCTCAAAGCTATTCTTAAGTCTTGATAATTCTGAATCTGAAATTTTACATTTTTTACAGTGTAGGTTTTGAATATTTTCAAGTTCAGTTTCTAACCTAAAATTTTCACAAGCAAGTTCTCTCCTATCAGATTTCAGTTTTTCAATTTTAGATTCAAGAGTATCAACTACTTTAGTAAGATCACAACACATAAAAACAAGTTCTTTATAAGAATAGTCACTTACCTCACTAGATTTCTCTGAGCTTGCTTCTGAATCTGATTTTGCCACAAGACACAAGTTATCCTCCTCTGAGCTACTATTCGAAACTTCCTCTCCTTCTTCATCATCCCAAGTCGCTGCAAAGGTCTTCTTCTTCTTTTTCTTTCCTTTGTTGTTTTTGAGAAGTGGGCATTGTTGTTTGAAGTGGCCAGGCTTGTTGCAGTTAAAGCACGTCAATTCATTATCGGAATTTTCATAATCTTTTGACCTATCACCATTTGTTTTCTTCTTGCGTGGCTTGAATCTTGACCATTTTCTAAGATTATTGACAGCCATTGCAAGTTCTTCAATTGGATCTTCTTCTTCTTCATCGCTCTCTTCTTTGCTCTTTAAGGCAATCGTCTTCTTCTTTGATTCGGAGTTGTTGCGTTCCTCCTTTGCTTTTAGCTCAAGCTCATATGTCATCAAGTTACCGATCAACTCCTCCATGCTTAGTTTACTCAAATCTTTCGATTCTTGGATTGCCATGACTTTTGCCTCAAAGCTTATCGGTAAGACTCGTAGCACCTTCCTCACAAGCTCTACCTCAGTGAATACCTTCCCAAGCGCTCTAGCATTGTACATCAAGGTTGAAAAGCGTCCAAACATGTCCTTTATGCTCTCGCCTTTATCCATCACAAAGTTCTCGTATTCATTGCTGAATAGGACTAGACGAGACTCCTTGACTTGAGAAGTTCCTTCATGTGTCACCTCCAAGGTATGCCAAATTTCCTGCGTAGTTTTACAATGAGAATTCTATTAAATTTAGTCTTATCAAGAGCACAGATCAGAGCATTCATGGCTTTAGCATTTGTAGTTTTTAATTTCTTATCATTAGCATCCCACCTATCATTAGGTTTAGGAATCTCAGTATCACCAACAGTTATAGTGGGAGATTTATAACCAGTTTCAATAATGTCCCAAACATCATAATCAACAGAACTAAGATAAATACCCATCCTAACTTTCCAATAAGCAGAATCATTCCCATTAAACATGGGTGGCCTAGCAATAGATTGCCCCTCAGAAAAAGCATTATTTGGTGGATTCATGACTAGAGTTAAAGAAAAATACCGTGCTCTGATACCACTTGTAGGATCTAGATTAACCCTAGAGGGGAGGGGGCTGGTGAATAGGGTTATAGTAAATTTTCTCGAATTAAACACAAAAAAAAAACTACAGAGAAATAAATATGCTGAAAAGTAAATCACATACAAAATTTACCCAGCTTCGGCAACCCCTGCCTACTGCTGCATTCTCAGATTTCTATTAGAATTAAACAGTCTCCCGCTTACAAACACTCTAACAGACTCGCACACCCTGCTACCGCCTATAGAGTTTTGCAAACTCGCACACTCTGCTCACTGAACTAATTCTAACTAGACAATCTGACACTACCTAAAACCTAGGTGGTGATTTACCAAGATTTTATTCAAGAAGAAAAAAAACTAAAAACAAATAAACACCCTTAATAAAAATAAAGAATAAATTCTTAAAAAAATCCCCTTTAACAAGGCCGGCCCTTTTATTATTCTCTAGCCCATTCTTCTTTTTTTCTTTTGCTATGGAGGCTTCGCTCGATCTGAATTAGGCTTCGTTCCCTTGCGAAAATTAAGGCTTTCTTCAATTTCGATTTCTCTGGTTTGTGATGCTCTTTGCTCACTGCTTCTCTGATGATCGGCGGCTTGCTTTACTTGAGGTTGTTTGCAGCTGCTCCTCTGTTGACCGAGTTCGATAGATTGTGGTATGTATTCTCTTCCCTTTCGTTGCTGGTTTAATGCTTGCTTGAACTCGATGCCGATGATGAATTTGGGGTTTGGTATTTATATGAATTCCGAGACACTTGAATTTGTTCGTATCAATTTGATACTTTCCTAATTCTTGCTTTCCTGATATTTTTACAACTTGGTACGCACGGTTTTGATTTTGTAGCGTTCGATTTACCTTGAATGATACGGCAAAAAAACTTTCCTCTTTTGATTTTTGACTTTTTCAAAGATACGCAGATACATACTTGATTTTTTTTACTTGGTCATCTCTGCACTGTTGAACTTCGTTCATCCCTGTAGCATTGATTTACACGGCAGAAACTAACTATGCCTTGTTGACAATGATAATCTTTTTGCTCCATTGATATTTGAGCTTGTCTCTGATGTTTGTTACATTGCTGCACTGACTTGTTTGTTGTGAATAATCATGTCTTTCTTGCTACCTGGTCGACACTTGATGTTTGTAACTTGGTTTGTGTTGTTTCTTTGATGTTGTTTATGTCTTCATCTTGTGGTTGCCACTGTGTTGCATTGAGATCGACATTTTCATCATTATGGTGGCTGACCATCTTATCTCTGTTTCACTGGGATTGATATCATGGTGTACATGTGAGTTGTACTCTCTGTTTTGATTTGCATTGCATCACTGTGTCTTGATAGTCAAGTTGCACACTTGCTTGTTAACTACTGCTTCAACTTGTCACTTGATCTGTTTCATTTGAGTTGTAGCTTGAAGGCTTGGAGTCTTTGTGCTTCATGGACTTGGTTCGAAATTTCAGTGTGATTCACTGTTGAGTTGTAATGTGTACTTGTGGTCTTCATTTGGGTTTGTTGTTGCATTCATGTTTGCTTTGTATCATTCTTGCAGTCTTCATTTTTGCTGTTATGTTGGTGGCAATCTTGTACAACTTGTATTTGCATTTGGTCTGCACTTGCATACTCACTTTGGTTTCATGATGTATTTGCTGTTGCAGTCTCTTGTGGTTTCAAAATAGTTCCATTTTCATTGACTTTCTGTTGCAAGTGCTTCATGATGATTGTATTATATTGTGATATTGTGATCTTGAGATGTTTCACTCAGGTCTTCATTATCATCACTGCAAAACCGCATGTTATATTTCTTGAATTAATCTGAACTTGGTTTCTGATCTGATGGCATTTGATTCAGATTACTTTTGCTCTTTGATCTGGTCATTGCTTGCATCACTGGTCTTTGCATCCATTCATGTTGATTTTTGAAATTTCACTTGAGTTGAATCCAGTTTCAAAACTCGGGTTTGACCTTGTGCTCGTGTCATGATTTTAAATATATTGCACGTGAGTTGAACCCGGCTTTTCATTTGGGTTTGACCTGTGCTCATCTGTCCCTGTAGCATTATCAAGTGTATATCGATGTGCACGGCCTTGTGGCATGTACAGTGATACACTGTGCATGTCACATTGTTCGTGTGTGATGAATTCAAATGTAAATGATGACGAACAACCTAAATAACTGAGGCAAATAATATTTTCAAAAATCCATATTTTATTTTATATTGCAAAAATATTTCTTTTTCAATTTTACCGCGTTAGTGAACATTTTTTCAGATTGCTCAGATGCTGGATTCTAACTGGAATGAAGTTGAAGATAAACTACGAGTATGAGTGATATGTAGTGAGGAATTTATGTAAATTGAATTGAGATGTAATTAGAATCATAATTGTATATGTATAGTGAGACCTTAAATTTGTACTATTCAAGATTGTAATAAATATTTGTTTGAATAAAATTTCTGTTTGAATTCAAATTCTGTGTAACTTAATTTTATTCAACAAATATTCTATGAAAAATAAAATAGTACATTAACAAATACATTTAAATGAATAAATATATGTTTATTATCATCAAACAAAATTCATATATGCGCATATTCAACATGAAGCATTTAGGTCATAGTCGGTCAACTAACCGATTGCCCTAATTTTACTCCAGTTAGGAGTAAGAGGACTGTAGCGTCTTTGGCGATAGTGTATGTGAGAGAGATTGTCAGATTACACGGAGTTCCTTTTAGCATCATTAACAATCGAGATATGCATTTCACCAAAGATTTTTGGAGGAATCTACAGGAGGCTTTGGGCACCGAGTTGAGCTTGAGTTTCGCTTATCACCTACAAACAGACGGACAAACGGGAAGAGTGGACCGGGTGTTGGAGGACTTTACTTTAGATGTGCATATTGGATTTTGGATGCTCTTCGGAGGATCTCTTTCCACTAGTGGAGTTTACCTATAATAACAACTATCAAGCGAGCACTGGAATGACACCATTCAATGTGTTATATGGGAGACCCTATAGATCACCGTCATGTTAGTGGGACACTACAGATAGAATTATTCTTTGGTCGGACATGGTAAGAAAGAAATCAGAGAATGTAGACTTGATCCATAGGAGGATGAAAACCGCACATGATAGACAAAAGTCTTATACTGATAGGAGACGCACAGAGTTGGAGTCCGCAATGTGCGACATGGTTTTTGTGAAGGTCTCACCACTAGGCATGTTATGAGATTTGGTAGTTCGGTAAAGCTAGCACCGAGATTTGTAGGGCCTTTTTTGATTACTGGTAGAGTTGGAAAGTTAGAATATAGGGTAGAGCTTCCTAAGAAGCCAGCGGGAGTATGTGGCATTTTCCACATGTCACACTTGCGAAAGTGCTTACATGATACAGCTGCCATAATCGAGCCGAATCAGCTAGGGGAGGTGGAAGTAGAGAGGGAGTCACTTGTTCGTTGTGCACCCACTCGTATTCTTAAGCATGGTACAAAGAGATTCCACAATAAAGTTATCAACCTTTTAAAATTTCAGTGGGGAGATGATCAGCGGAGAGTACATGGGAGTATGAGGTGAGTATCCGAGCTACTCACCCACGTTGTATGTTTCCATTTCGATAATTAAGTATATGTTACTTGGGTTTTTAGTTCTAGCTTGGTATACCCCATAGGTAGAGACCATTGGTTGTTAGGAATGGTTGCAAATGTGTCATTAGGACATGTTTTGGATAATGGATGCTAGTGATGTATTTATTGAACGGTTCTTTACACACTAGGCAATATATGTTCTCAAATTAGTACAGACACTTACTCCATCACTTGTTCTATTTTATTGGGTTATATGCTTATGGTTGTTGCATATGGATTGAATGGTTGCGCATAAATGTAGAATTGCCAGTATATTCATATAAGATGTTGCATATATTTTGGGTAAATGGCTTAAGCGTGTGCATTAAAGGAGGTCGACTAGATCAAGAGATTGCCTAATCTTTGCATTTGTATAGATTCATATGCATTTCACACCTGCATGCTCATATTGCCTTAGAAATTTAACTAGGGATAATGATTGCCAGTGGATGATAGAGATGGCTGTAGTTGTTGTTTGGTGTATACACAAGTCATATTTTGCCGTCCTTGGAGATTTTAGAGACGAAATCCCTTTAAGAGGGAGAATGTAACACCTTGGAAAAGTTAAGAAAAAATAATAAATAAATTAAATATAACAAGGATAAAAATGGAATTTTTGCAAACATATGAATCTGGCTACTTAACTTGTACCATTGTGTTTGTAGAAATTTTTTGGATGATTTTCATCTATGATATTCAGAAATTGGGGATAGTATAAAGAAGTTATAGATATTTTAAAATTTGAAATTTAAATTAATTAATTAATAAAATAGGGAAAGAAAATATACTAAAAATAGAGCTCCGTTGATTGATACTAATATTGGGACTGATCGACCGTAAGGAATTGACTACCCCAAGTATAGCGGTCGACCAGTTGATGATTCAGGACGATGATTTTGAGCAGCCAACGACCGAAATTTAATCGTATATTTTTCTTTGCAGTGAAGTAAACTTTTAGCGATCGAGATGTAAACAAATATTTTTTTAGATTCCATCAACAGTCTGTATTAGTTTAAACCCTTATAAATACATAGCTAAAGCTTAATTCATCAAAAATTAGTTTGTGCACCTGAACTATTCAATTATTTTCTCCTCAACTTACATAATTCTTCAAAATAAACAAAAATAAAATTAGAGAGATCTGATAAGGTCAAATCAAGTGAAGAGATAACGAGCAGGGAGGTTTCTGAACAATATTCAAAGGAAAATGCTAGGATCTGAGGTGAGTGAGTATATTTTTAATAAGATGATTTATATGTAGATAATTCTAGTATATCTTATCTGATTTAGATTGTTAGAAACAAATTTGAGAATCATGTTGTTTAAATGCAAGATTGAATAATAATTGTAAATTGATGAGAACCTGTTATTGTAAAGTGTTAATATTGATGTTAATGGTAACCCTAGGTTGAACTGTTTTTATTGTAAAATTTGTTAACTGCATGTGAATAAGAAATTTTGACAATCATAAAGTTGGGTTCATTGTACTTGCTATAAGATGAAACTATAAATTTTGTGAAAATTTGAGAAGAACGTGATCAACGAAATAATTAAACACCCTAAAATGGTGATAATCCCAAATTAAATAGCGACGGCTGATCGACTACTCTTACTGGAGCGGCCACTCCAGGAGCAAGAGGTCGACCAGTTGGCATATTCCAAGTGCGGTATAAACCTCGGCTAAGGCCCAGGTTGTAAATAAAAACAGTTGACTATATATGCATGTGTATGGGGGATGTTAGTATAAGTAAGGAAGCAAGTTCCATATGAGGCAACACTAGGACATTGTAGGATTGGGTAAACACTATTTATCCAACATGGGTCGATATTCATTTATGGTGATTCTATCGCAAATTTCATTCACAAGAGGTTATATGGTTGATGCACAACCTTGATAATTGTGCCTGATGAAGTGTATGACTCGACACAACGAGAATTCCTTAGTATTCGTGGATGGCGTGACGTAATGTTATGTTGTTGTTGGATCTCGGCACGTGCAATAAGAGATGTTACGTTGCCATTGAGAGGTGAACATGGATGCAGATGATGAGACACTTTGGTGAGTCGACATTACGGGATCCCTCTGAATATGTAATTGGTGTAGATGTAGTCATAGTTGCGGTGAACTTAGTCTCGTGGTAGAAATTATAGGGAAACCTATGTTAGCATAGTTATGTGTGGTCGTAATGTGGGAAATGGTAAGGTAATCCTATGTGGAATAGTTCTAGTAGCTATTATCCGACCATTACTTGTCTTGAGGTTCGATTAGTTGTTCGACCCTTAGTATGAGCCTATGCAAGTAGTTAGTGTAGGTGTATATTGAGCTAAACCCCTTAGGTAAAGAAAACAAGTAACTCACGAACATTTATAGGACATTCTATGTCACATAGATATTACAAAAGTCAACTGCATGTAATCACCATATATTAATAGTGTACCCATTCACCAGACTTTTGTTTGACCTGTCTTTTCCTTTTTTTCCCTACTACATAACGACAAGGAATTAAGTAATAGGCCTAGTGTTAATACTTAGGGAGATGGGCTTGGCATCTGAGTTACTTCTTATTTCCTATTACTCTTCATATACTGTTTATCATATTTAGTATTTTATTAGACTATTTTATGTAACTCTATACTATAGATTTCACTACGTACTGTTTTGAGGCTTTATTTTAGATATTTTCTGAGATGACTATTTTCTAGTATTTATTTTTTATTTCCTTCAGCTCTGAGAACTGAAAGTGTAGCATGTCTTAGATCATATATGTATATTCTTAGTTTCTACAATATTACAAAACCCCCGATAGCTCATACTTCTCTGCACCAACGCGAGTCCAAAAGTCACCCTAGGTTTGGGATTGGTGTGTCAGGAGGTGTGGGTTGTCACATTCATATGTGTTAGTGCAACATATAAGTAGTGTACATTATTAATATGCACGTATATATGTGTAGGTAATTTACTCCACAACGGACACATCACCTTTTATATATGAATTTGTTGTCCATACTATTATTTTAAAAACATATAAATAATAGCAATATACGTGTATACAGACTTTACTTACACTAATACATGATATGTTAAAAATTATTTTCTAATATACAAAAGATAAATTATATTTATGACAAGAAAACTAATGAAGTAAAGCAAGTATTTATGAAGAAGAAAAGATGGAGGACTTTCCTCCTTCCTTTACTCATTCATTCAATGTCATTTCTAATCAATAATTAAATTCTTAAACATATACATATAAAATTAATTTGATCATTTCCATATTTTCAAATTTATGATTAACGAGTAAATTAAGTTTCAACCTAGGAATGATTTTAAAATTAAATTTTTGATGTTACACAAAAGTCCATTTTATAAACTTAGAATTAAAATAACATACACACATATACACATATATAATTAATTACAAACTGTGTTTTAAAATTAAAATGATATATGATTCTGTAAAGTTTGTAATTTAATATACGTGTTAAGATATAAAGTTAATAAATTAAAAGGTAACATTAAATCCGAAAGGATTCAAAAGTTTATGATATGTTACAAAAAGTCCACTTTTATTTTTTTAAACAACTTTTAAACAAAAGTCTACAATAATCAAAAGAATTATATTCAAACAACAATCATACAAACTTATATTCAATTGATAAATGATTTCAAATAGACCACACATAAAGTTTATGCAAGTTTATATATATATATATATATCCACATATATAACAAATATTAAAATCATATCAATTATATTAAAATTAGATTTCAATCAAAATAGTTTGTTTTTTGTTAAATAATAATTTCCAAAATGAGATAAAAGGACAACTTAGACGCATATAAATTTACTGTAAAATTTCAGATCCAAAATAAAAAGAACAATATGTACAACTGATTAAATAAGATGTAATACGTGATAGCTCTAATGTTAAAAAGGTAAACATGTACTTAAAAAGAGGTATAGCACAAAATGGATTTGAATCAAATTAACATTATGATCATATATCACTTGAGACGAAAGAGAATTTAGTTCAAGTTAAATAGATAAGCTTATATTTAGATATGGTAAGCAACAGTTCTCAATTATATGAACAAAATGAATATAATAATAAATAAAACAAGAATTTGACCTTAAGATGCAGTCAAAAGAATGAACCTTGAATGATGAATAAAAAGCTCCTAATTCATGAATCAACCTACAAATTTTGCGTAGATAAAGAGGTATCGACCACCTTTATTATTTGATTTTATTTTGATTTTGGAATTTTTCTAAGTCACGGAGGCTATGAATTTCAGCCATGATGAAGAAGAGAGTGGACAGAAAGAAAAATGAATGGTCAATTGAGAAAAAGAAACAAACAAAATAGAAATTATATTAAAGGAACATCAAAACAATCCAACTCCTTCATTTATCCCTATTTAATTGCTTATTACATCTCATAAAATATTCTCTGTTTTTCTATTATGTATGGTCAACCATAAAAGGTGCCACATGGCCCTAAAAAATTTCCAAAATTACTTAACATTTAATCTATTTAAATCCAATTTAAATATATCGAAATCGTATATTGATACGCGCGTTTATAAGTTTTATATACATAATTTATTAAATGCTAATTATATTCAGACAAATCAAATAAAATTAAATTAAATAATTAATATTTCTTAAATATTAATTAATCTAAATAATTTACAATGGTTATAAAATAAATAAGTTGTGTGATTTTTTAGAGTATTTATCATTATGGTTGTGCGACTCAAAGATGTGATTCAGTCAGTGTTTAATATTAAACAATTCAAATAAAAACGTTCATACCTCACCTTAACTAGTGATGTCACATTCAATGTTGTTCAATGAACGTCGTGCCATGATTTAACTATAATCAAAATGGAGTATCCACATTAAAGTTCAGTAGTATACTTGATGTGCATGTAAATGTGCATATTTTTACCACCATATTTAATCTATTTAAATTAAATAAATGATCGTATTGGGTATTTTAACATATTTAAACCAAAATTAAAATTATTTTCAAATCATCATTTATTCATCTTCATTTAGAGCCAAAATGATCATTTTTGTGTGTTAATTAATTAAAGATAATTCACTTACACATTTTATTTTATTTATAGGAAAATTGTTGGAAATTAAAAGAGGCTTAATGTATTCATGCATGCACATAAGAGAAGGAAGCAAATGAAGATGGAAATAATTCATTTCATGCATCATGGGGGACCCCGCCTACCCACTTACCATAATCTCCTCTTAAGAGCTAATACACAAGATTAAAGCTACATGCACATTTAAATGGAGGGTTATGCTAATGCTAATGATTACTTGGAGGTTACATTTCCTAAGAGGGTAGTTTGGGTAGTTTCCAAAAAATGTATTAGGGTTTTGAACTTGGATAAATACCCCTTATATTTCATGTAAAGCTCCTCTTCTATTCTTCTCTTAGGCTCACTTCTCTTAGTTTAGTTTAGGATCAAAAATAAAATGAGGGCACACTTTCTTTTCATGGCTACTCAGCCATTCTTATTTCATGTAATTTCTTTTTTTATGCAATTTAATACATGTTCTTTTCTCTTCGTGTTTACTTCCTTTCATGTTAGTAGTGTAGATTTACTTCTTTATGCAAGTAGAATAGATTCACATTTCATGCACGTAGATTAGTTTTTCCTTTCCTTTTGTTCTCTTTTTCCTCTTGTTTGTTTAATGTTGCTATCTACATTTGTTAATTTGATAACAACTATGAGGGGATAATCCCTTCAATTTAGGAGTAATGGAGCTCTCTAGTACGTAGATCCATTATTTTGATGTTTATGCACTCTTTTTGTGTTTTAATGAGAATCCATGAAGTGGTTAACTTGTTATTTTTGCTTTGAATTTGATAGCCTATATTGTTGACACCAAATAGGCTATGCTTAAACAATCACTAACACAAATTACCTCTTTATCTACATATGATGATTATAACGGCGCGTAAATTTTCGACTATTTAACTTGTTTAATTTATAAGTTTTGTTAATTTAATATGGAAAGAAATAAAAACTTTGTAATTTAACAATGAAATGAATGAAAAAATGAAATGTAGTAACTGAATAAAATCAATGTTCTGTAAATAATTATAATATTGTTCGGAAATGATAACTTATAAAATATGATTAAGAGTTAGTGGCAACAATTATTATAAGTTACCGATATATTATTAATCCATTAAATTGAATTGGAATCAATTGCCATAAATCTAAATAAAATATTACGTTAATGTTAATTAAGGTAATATTTGAAATAATGTTAATGCTATTCATAATGGGATAATTTGTTGAATTGAAAAAATGAAAATAGAGATTTATCAATTATTGGGATTTGAACTAAAATAATTGGATTAATTGCAATTAAATGAAATTAAATATCTAAATATTACGTTAATTGAAATTAAGATGGAATTCGTGAATATTAATGTAATAGACCATGAATCCAATGTTAATTTCATCCATTTGAAAACAATCAATTGAATAGAATGAAAAGTAAATTAAATGGAATTATTGGAAATTAAATTTATAATTTCTGAATTTAATGAAATTGAGGTTAACACTGAAATTGATAAATTAATCAACTCTAAATTTACATCTAAATTTTTTTAAATTAGTGTAAATGATTAAGAAATTTAAAAATGATAAAAATTGTCAATTGTCGAATTGAAATTGAAAATTTAATTTGATTTAATTAATTAATTATTAATTTTTTTAATTACTGTAAAAATAGCCATTTTGGCCACTGACTCGGATTTCGACGAAACTAGTTTCATCGGATCCGTAATAGTAAATTATTTTAGGATTTTAAGTTTCGTAGCAATCGGACTGTCGTTTGATCGTACGGACTCGAAACGCCTTGAAATCAATTTAATTGAAATCAATTTGAAATAACTTGATTTTTGCATAACTTCTTCATACGATGGAATTTGGACTTAAAACCTATTCTATTGATTTTAAAATATTTTAAAACATCTATTTCGATATATGAGTTGACCCAGTCTCGTTGCCGAGTCGAAAAGGGCTTTTCGGGTCGTATATAGTTCGAAACCCAAATTTGACCGATCCATTTGTTCCTATATTCTAGTCTGCCTATATATATCCGGTTATAAGCCCTAACAGCCTTTCTATTTCTCATGTCTGTACATACAGTTCTTTCTGTTGCTCCTCTTACTTAATGGCAGACAAAACCAATTTCCAAATTGCAAATCCAAATCAAATTACAAATAAAAAATTCAAACTCGACAAACTATATCGAATTATATATGGATTTGAAGCTCTCGATGAGCGCAAGTTAAATGTACGATTCATTTTTCAATCTGGGTTTCGGTGTGGTTAAAAATTGAAGAACTATTCTTGACCGTCCATAAGCTTCCGATCAACGTCGATGGATCGTCAAATTGTTGATGCCATCATGTGGAGAGTGTCGCGCTGTCCATCGGCATAGCTTGTTCTTCGTTCTAGTGTCTAGATCGAGGGGAATTTTCAAATTAGGGTTTGGGTTATAGTGGCGGCTGGAGCGTTTTTCGAGTCATTTCCGTGGCCGATGGTGATCGCCGGGGGGGGGGGGGGGGGGGGAGGGGGTCTAGCCTTGAGGAGGTTCGACGGAGAAATCTTGGTAGCCGTGGTGGTTGGTGTCGACATGGGAAGTGCAGCGATGAGTGGCGGCTGCACTAGGGTTCATGCAATTCACGTTTGCAGGTTAGGGTTCGAACTTCTGGAGAGAAGGGGATACGGGTTGCATGGCGGCTTCTGATTGGTTAGTTTATTTTAATTAAATTTTAATTTTCCAGTGTTCTAACACGTATAACTTTCACATGCGATGTCAGATTTACGCGCGGTTACTTTTGTTAGGATTGTATCGAAATTCCGGACATTCTGACGCTAGTTTGGACGAATTCGGAGACTATTTGAATTTTTGGATTTAAATTCAAAGGTGAGTGTTTTATCCCACTCACAAATTCTAAAATTTCTTGTGTTTGTTAAATTGATTTATGATGTGATTAGAAATTTATTTATGACTGTTTGGCATATTTTGAATCATTATCTTAGTTTATTTGAATTTATTTGGATAAAATAGTTATTTAATTTATTATGGAATAGAACTTCCAGTATATACCAGTTATTTATGATATGTTCTATATTGATGTTATTGATTGAATTGGATGATGATTGTGATAAATGTTTGACGATTGATATTGGATGAATGGATGTTGTATTTTATACCGTTACAAACTGCAAGTTGTTATGGATTTTTATTTCATTCAAGATTGCGGTTTGAAATGATATATAACCGTATTTATATTTTAAATTATGGATTGAAATGATAAATATCTGTATCACTTGACCATAGGATATAAAATTATATACAGATACCGTGGTCTATATATAAAGATATTTTGAAATGATTTCTATGGTTTTGTAAAGAAATATATGGTTTAAGATAAATATTGATTTTAGATATTATATAAATGCCATTCTATCCTTGATTTTAAGCTATGTATAATTTGTTTTAATATAGAATAAACTTAGTAATAAGTTTGATTTTTATTGAAGATAATATGGTTAAGTATTTAAATTATATTTTAATATAGAGTTTAAAATGATTTAATTCAAATTAAGGTTGGAAGATAAATTTGAGATTTATTTGAAATTGAATTTATTTTAGAATTAAACTCAAATAAGTTGATGTGAAATTTATTAAATTGGAAATTTTAAAAGGTATGATTATTATAACTTGATTTTGGGGTTAAGGTGAATTAAATGAGTATTTCAAGTATAAATAGATTAAAGGAAATATTTAGTTATTTGTAATTTGGGATTTATTTAAATGATAATGGATTTATTTAGTAAAAATATTCAAAACTAAATAAAATAAAATTGAATTTGATATATTTATATGAATTTACCAAATTTAGTTTTGAAATTCTTGAATACTTAAAGTTTGAAATATATTGAATTTAGAATAGTTTATTCTGTAGACCAAGTCTGTTTTGAAATCGATATAATTTGGAGTAGTTTATCTGGAAACTGAATTGAATTGAAATTTATGATTCGGGATTTGGTTAAATTTATAATTTGAAAATTCGAGTTGTTTTGGAATTGATTTGTGAAATTAAAGAAGCTATTTTATTATATAAAGTATTTTAAATATTTAAACTATATAAGTGGTGGAAGTTATGAGTTTAAAGGTATTAAAGTTTGAAAGTGTTATATTTTAAGTGTTTTGATTTCGAAGTGTTGTAATATTGAAAGTGCTATGATTTTGGAAAGTATACATTTGAAAAAAAATGATATTATATTAATTTGGGTTTTAATAAAAATGATATCATATCGATTTGGGTTTTGAAGTGGAAATTATATCGTATTTATATGGTTTTGGAACAGATATTATATTCTGATTTTGAAGTATAAATTATTTTGAAATGACCGCGGTGTTATAATAATGTTTGGTTGTTAAAGAGACCGGGATTGGAAGTTGTCATACTTTCTACCAACTCCGAAAACCACTTTAACAACCGTGTACGCGGTGGAGATTCTAGAATGAAGTAAGTTGGTGGCGGCGTTTTCTTTGAGGTATATACGTGGACCCGACTCCCGTGAGTTGGCATAAGGTGGCTAAAACAGGAGCGATTGATGGGCTAGGGTACGTGCGATTCACGTTTGCAGGTTAGGGTTCAAACTTCTGGAGAGAGGGGGATGCGGGTTGCATGGCGGCTTCTGATTGGTTAGTTTATTTTAATTAAATTTTAATTTTCCAGTGTTCTAACATGTATAACTTTCACATGCGATATCCGATTTACGTGCGGTTTCTTTTGTTAGGATTGTATTGAAATTTCGGACATTCTGACGCTAGTTTGGACGAATTTGGAGTCTGTTTGAATTTTTGGATTTAAATTGGATTTAAATTCAACTTAAATTCAAAGGTGAGTGTTTTAACCCTCTCACAACTTCTAAATTTTTTTATGTTTGTTAAATTGATTTATGATGTGATTAAAAATTTATTTATGAGTGTTTGGCATATTTTGAATCATCATCTCAGTTTATTTGAATTTATTTGGATAAAATAGTTATTTAATTTATTATTGAATATAACTGCCAGTAAATACCTGTTATTTATTATCTGTTCTATATTGATGTTATTGATTGAATTGGACGATGATTGTGATATATGTTTGATGATTGATATTGGATGAATGGATGTTGTATTTTATACTGTTATAAACTGCAAGTTGTTATGGACTTTTATTTCATTCGGGATTGCGGTTTGAAATGATATATAACCGTATTTATATTTTAAATTATGGATTGAAATGATAAATATCCATATCACTTGATCATAGGATAGGAAATTATATACAAACACCGCAGTCTATATATAAAGATATTTTGAAATGATTTCCATGGTTTTGTAAAGAAATATATAGTTTAAGATAAATATTGATTTTAGATATTATATAAATGCTATTCTATCTTTGATTTTAAGCTATGTATAATTTATTTTAATATAGAATAAGCTTAGTAATAAGTATGATTTTGTTGAAGATAATATGGTTAAGTATTTAAATTATATTTTAATATAGAGTTTAAAATGATTTAAATCAAATTAAGGTTGGAAGATAAATTTGAGATTTATTTGAAATTGAATTTATTTAAGAATTAAACTCAAATAAGTTGTTGTGAAATTTATTAAATTGGAAATTTTAAAAGTATGATTATTATAACTTGATTTTGGGGTTAAGGTGAATTAAACGAGCATTTCAAGTATAAATAGATTAAAGGAAATATTTAGTTATTTGTAATTTGGGATTTATTTAAATGATGATGGATTTATTTAGTAAAAATATTCAGGACTAAATAATAGAAAATTGAATTTGATATGTTTATATGAAATTACCAAACTTAGTTTTGAAATTGTTGAATACTTAAGGTTTGAAATATATTGAATTCGGAATGGTTTATTCTGTGGACCAAGTCTATTTTGAAATCGATATAATTTGGAGTAGTTTATTTGAAAACAGAATTGAATTGAAATTTATGATTCGAGATTTGGTTAAATTTAAAATTTGAAAATTCGAGTTGTTTTGGAATTGATTTGTGAAATTAAGAAGCTATTTTATTATACAAAGTATTTTAAATATTTAAACCATGTAAGTGGTGGAAGTTATGAGTTTCAAGGTATTAAAATTTGAAAGTGTTATATTTCAAGTATTTTGATTTCGAAGTGTTATAACGTTGAAAGTGCTATGATTTTGGAAAGGATACATTTGAAGAAAAAATGATATTATATTGATTTGGGTTTTAATAAAAATGATATCATATTGATTTGGGTTTTGAAGGGGAAATTATATCGTATTTATATGGTTTTGGAATGGATATTATATTCTGGTTTTGAAGTATAAATTATTTTGAAATGACCGCGGTGTTATAATAAGGTTTGGTTGTTAAAGATACCGGGATCGGAAGTTGTCATACTCTCTGCCAACTCCGAAAACCACTTTAACAACCGTGTACGCGGTGGAGATTCCAGAATGAAGTAGGTTGGTTGCGGCGTTTCCTTTGAGGTAATACGTGGACCCGACTCTTGTGAGTTGGCATAAGGTGGCTAAAACAAGAGCGATCAACGGGCTAAGAAGGTAGCACCTTTTATCGGACACGCTCCTTCGATGCCATTCTATTACTTTATGATTGATTGGGGCCCTTTTGATTTAGGGGTGTGGCTCGAGGTGGGCGGTAGTAGCTGCTACGCGCTACCACCGGTCCGGAAGCTAATTGGTATATCTACCCTAGCATTGCCTAGTTGTGCCGTGTCACCTACCCTAGCGCGCCTTGTACGATTTTGGATTTCTCCCGTAGCCTGTGGAGTATTTAGGGTAGTCTCCCGATCTGGAGATACGATGATAGTGGATGGACTACTGGGACTATTACGTGGTAAGGGTTATATGGCTAACCCCTTAACGCTATTTACAAGTATGTTTATTTTACTACTAGACATTATTATAATAGCGTATATTAGTACATAGTAAATAGTTTAACGAATCCTAAGGAGATGCGAATCCTGACATCTCTTAAGTTACTGCACTCACGTTGACACTGGATAGGAGATGTCAAATCCCGTAAACATCTCTGACGTCTTTCCACTCATATTATTTACCGTTGATTTAACTTACATAAGATATTTTAGTTCTGACTCAAGTGTTTTATCTTTTCAATTCGCCCGGGTCAGCCTGAGCATTTCAGGATTTGAAGACTTTATTTCTGAAGGACGAAGACGAAGATTGTATTACTATTATTTATTATACTATTCCACTACATTCAGACCGTTCCGCTGTATTATTATTTATTATTCTCCGGTATGTGTAACTCTGATTCTATATTGTATAAGTATAATCAAATGTTTTGTAAAACAGCTTCATGAACTATATTTGATTATTATATTTTGTCATTCAGCTGCGAGATTCTGTTTGTTTTATTTCTTTCTCCGTTTTTCTTATTTACCCAAATAACAATCCGCTCTTTTGTGTGGTTTAAGTTGGCACATATGTCTCATTCTCTGTAGTTAATGCCCCGCTATTATCCCGCTACAATCCCGCTATATCTCATAGCGGATTTCTACCGCTACGATTTTTTCGTATAGCCCCAAAATATAGCCTTTCCGCTTTAATCCCCGCTATTTCCGCTATATCCCATTATTTCCGCTATATTCCTCTATTTCCGCTATATCTTTTTTAATAAATTGAATTGAAAAATTGCATTTATACATTACAAAATTATGAAACTAATTTATTTGATTTAATTTTTTAATATATTTTCAGAAATGAAAATACTCTAATATTATACCAAATTCAATTATGTTATATAACAGTTTTTCGTTTATTTAAAGTATATCCGCACATGTTTTTATTTAAAATTATTTATGTATTATTTATAAAATTGAATGATAATTTTTCATTTAATTACCATATATATATTTGTAAAAACATTAAGTACAAGTTTTTTATGCTATTTTAGAGCCATCCGCTATATCCCGCTATATCCTCGCTGTATCCCCGCCATGACTTTTTGCACCTCCACCGCTTTGAATCTACCGAGCGCATTAACTGTACAGTGCTTAAACGTACAAAAAGACGGGATGTTACAATGATGGTAATGAAGTGAATGTTGAAATTAAAATTTGATGGTCTATATTTGTAATTCATAGTTAATAAGCCACACTTGAAATAGATTTTGCTTTCAACTTTGTTGTCATATTTCGTGAAAGTTAATTGTATATTAGAGGTTGTGTTATAGTTTGATGGTTTATATCGGGCTAATTAATAGCATAAATATGCCCATACTTATGATAAGCACATTAACTAATTTCACTAATGACTAAAAAGAAAGATCATAACTTCATTTTGTTGATTTATGTGATCTGGAGAGTGGAAATTACCTCTAAATTGCCTTCACACTCTCATAATTTTATCACTTTCTTTTTGTTAGTTTCTTACATTATAATTTGATTGAATAGAAATTTAGAATCTAACAATTCCCTGCGGATCGACATGTACTTGCAACGTGCTAACTTTTGTACGCCGTGCGCTTGTGGTTAAATTTTATTATAATTTTTTCAACGATTTTCTAACTCAATAGAAAATTCATCGTTAAACAAGTGTTTGGTGCCGTTGCCGAGGAATTTGTTTTGATTTTGATTTTCTATTCTTTGAATTATTTTTGTTTGATTTTATTGTGTGTTTGTTTGCAAAAAAAAAGTGTATGTGTTGGTTATTTGATTTTTGCTTGCATTTTGATATTATGTTTGTGGTTGTTCTATTTCCATTTTCATTTGCATATTTCTATAATTGAAAAAAAAAGAACACAATTTCACAACAAAAATCAGAAATATTTTATTTCCTTGCCATTTATAATATTGTTTACATTTTTTTACTATTGCATTTTCCTTTTTCCCATTTACAAGAAAAAAAAACAAACTGTGCATATTTCCTGTGCACATCCTGTGTTCTCTTTCCCTTGCCACTGCTCCAGCCATTCACTACTGTTATTCACTGCTTGCCCCCTCTGATTAAACACCTTCCTCACATTCCTCCATCTCCCCTCACCATTACTTCTTTGTCAATCCCAACCACGACCATCTCCTCATCTCAACAACCTAACTCCTCTACCACATTTCTGTCCTTTCTCCAACATCTTCATACGTACAAAACGATACCCAACTTTCACACAGCATTGCCACATACATAAAGCTACCGTCACTTCCCATGAACTCCACTCCACTCACCACATCACCAATACAACAGTCCCCCATCCCAAAAAATGCCTTGTTGACTGCAAAACATCTCTGCGGTTCAACATATATACACCACCACGTCATCACAAACTTCTCACTACAGCAGTTCACCTGAACAATCATCTTCCTCCTGCCAATCTGCCTTCTTCATATCGTCAACTTTACACGCCATTCATCAGCTTCAAACTTTCTTCAAACCGCAACTCTGCTGCACTTCGAACTTCAAACATATTGCCTATAGAAACATAGAAAACAATCACTCGAATCCCCTCAATCCTACCTGCATAGCCTAATACCAAAACAACACAAAATTGTTGCTCCTACAAACATCTCCCGACCACCAACTTTTCAACCCGATCCCTACACTACAACAAGCACCATTGTTCTGACTGAACACAACCATACCATCCACACTTCTCTGCTGCAATTCACCACTCATTCAACAATCTGCCACGACCTCATCAGACTGTTGACATTGCCTTCCACAATTCAAAAGCAACCACCTAAGCCAGTGACACTGTCATCTTTAAAGACTACTGCAACAACCATCCTCATCCAAACACACCCAAACAGCCATCATCCTCCTCAAATACACTGCCTTTATACTTCACTTCACAACCCCACAGCCTGCCTTTCCACTTTCATTGCTGAATTTCATCATCTAACACAAACTTCATCACAAAAACCCAGTTCCTCGACTTGTTAACAACCTACTGCCTCTGAACCACCTTCAATCTCTGCCTACTGCCTATCCCAAATCATTCTCAAAGCTTCGACCTCTGAACCACCTTCGAGATCATCGCCTACCAATGCGAACCAACCCTCTACCTGCTACCTGGATTGCATCGCCGTCGAGAAGAAAAAAACCGCAATCCCAATCACCTTCGAACTGCCCCAACCAGAACCGCCCTCCTCCGAAGACCACGAAGCCAAATAGAACAAGCCGCGACCGCCAATAACAGCCACGCAATCGCCTGCACCCATTCAAACGAACTCGCAGCAACTCCATCCTCGACCTAAATCCACAATTGCAACCAATTGCCTTCATCCCAAAGTTTCGATTCGCCAATTCGAATCCCTACTGCAACCAAATCGAATCCCCCTAAATCAACAACGGCGACAACCAAACTATCAATGTAGCTTCAACCTCCTAAATAAAGACGAACTCTTTCTATCTTTCAATTGAGTTCGAATTTAGCATATCTGCCGAAATTGAGAATTCAGGAGATCGCGAATCGAAGAATTTGATTAATTTTGTAAATCAGAGCGATTATAGTTTCGATTTCTAATTTAACAGGGAAACTCGATTTTGAAGGTGGTGTTGTTTTGAAGGTGTTGTTGAAGTTGATTAAGTTTTGTGGGCTGAGCATATAGTTGTTGTTTTGAACGTGTTATTGAGGTTGATTAATTTTTGTGGGCTGAGCATATAGTTGTTGTTTTGAACGTGTTATTGAGGTTGATTAATTTTTGTGGGCTGAGCATATACTCATAGGCCAAAAGTCACAATTGGGTCATGGGTTATTTTTCTCCTATTAGTTCGAAGAAAGTGATTATTCATGTATTTTGTTTTGTTTTGTAAATTTCCTAAAAAAACAGTTTTTTTTTGGGCTTTCTTTTGTTTTTCCAATTTGTTACGTTTTTGTTTTGCTTTTTCTTTTGTTTTTCCAATTTGTTAAGTTTTGTTTTGCTTTTCTTTATGTGTTTGTTTAGTTGTTATAAAAAAAATATTGTATATATATCTTGTTTTTATTTTCAAGTTATCCAAATGGAGGAAAAAATTGCTTGCTTTGCTCAGCGGAGGAAAAGCAGAAAAAAATAACTACTTGCTCGCTTATAAAAAATTTGCTGTTTTTAAGCTCTATCTATTGTTTTTATTTGCTTTGCATTTTGCATTGTTGATTGCTTGCATTTTATAAAAGAAAAAAAAAATCAAAAATTCAAAAACAAAACAAAAATCCATTCGTAGTTGCATTGTTAATACACGTTTAATTACAGCTTTGCATTTCATCTTAGATTTTGACTAATAATAATGGTTATACATCGATAACACTTAGTTGTATGTTGACAAGTTGTCTTCTTTTAACAATTAAATTTCTTGGTGTCTAGGCTACGGTAGAGCAACAATCAGTTATAAATATTACGGTGATTCATAAATATTATACTGAACTGTTTCTCTCAAGGTACTTAAAATTTTGATTGCGTTGCTACGGTGATTCGTAGTGCACCGATAAATCATATCCGTTATCTAATTAAGAACTATCTTGTTGATTTAAGACAGACTGTGATTATACAATTTTGGATTATCTTAGGATAAATCATTTGTAATCAACCCTTACATTTATTTAGTTGCATTAATTCATGCATGTTTAAAAAAATTGAAAATTCAAAACTAAAAAAATTGTAATATTCTCTTTCCTTTCCTTTGAAAATTTTCAAAATCAAAAATCCAAAAAAGTCCAAAAAATGGAATTTACTTAGTTTTTTAGAAAATCAAAAATCCAAAAAAATATAAAATCTTTTCGAAAACGAAAAAAATTTGAAAAATCAAAAACAAAACAAAAAACAATTTTCCATTTTGAGAAATAAATTCTATCTGTAAATATTTTTCCTTTATAAAAAAAACATTCATGAAAATGTTCGAGTTTCCCCACTTACCTGAATTTTACAATAGTTGTGAAAATCAATATAATCCATATGATTTCACTAAAATTCATATGGATATTTAACGACAACCACTGTATAAATAATTCGAATTTTGAACAACAAAATTTTCAAAACAATGACCAACCTTCGAATCTCGAAAACAGCATTGAAATGATTTCATTTTTGCTCGAAATCTCTACACAACAAAATCAAGAGATAAATGATTTGTGTAATTCATATTCGTGCAATGATTCAAGGCTAAGTTTTCAAAGTGATCAAAACTTGAATTCACTTCTAAATTCAAATGATTTCGAGTGTAACTCATGCCAATACAACTTCAAACTCGAAAATGAATTTCAAAATGGAAATGTGAATCACTTTTCAAATAATTTTGGCAATAGGAATAATCTCAACTACGATGCGAGTGAAAAAAATTCTTCTTAACACATTCAAATCGAAAACTCTCAAGTTAATAATTATAAATTGGATTTTGTTGAACAAATGAACAAAATTTACGATGATCACACGGATTTATTGATTGAAACATACAAAAAATTACATGAATGACAAAAAAATCCCAATGTGTGACGAGTCATGTGATAATCCACCCTTTACCCAAATCGACGATTTTCAAATAACAACTTTTGAAACCGAAAATTACAATCTTAATGAAATTGTTGAAAAGATGGTAATTGAGTTGGATTTCATTTCTTTTGAGGATGAGAAACTCGATTTGAAATTTGATCTTCCTTCTTTCGATTTTGAAAATTTGAATAAAACAACTTTGGATTTTGAAATTGATACATTGAATAAAATTGTGAATAATTCAACAAAGGAAGACGAATTTCGAATTTTTTGGACTTTTCGATGACGAGTTGTTAAATTCTAAAGGGGAAGATTTAAATCGCCATTTTGATTTTGAAATCAATAATTCTGAGGAATTTTTCAACGATAAGTTTGAATTTCAATTTGGTGAAAGTAAACTTGAATTTCAATCAATCATTTTATCAACCCCAAAAACAATCGAAAATAAAAAAAGTGGAAATTAGCCACAAGGGTCTCTTTAGCAAGTGAAATTAGTTTCTAGGACACACAACTGAAATAATTACTTTCAAGGACAAAACAAAAAATAATTAGTTTCTAGGACCTAAAAACTTATGAAATTATGTCCTTGAAAGTAATTGGACTGCTGACGTTGTCCTTGAAAGTAATTATTCTGCTGACTTTGTCCTTGAAAATAATTTTTTGAATGTGTGTCGTAGAAACTAATTGGACTGCAAAGTTTGTCCTTATGGTGAAATGCCCCATAAAAAAATTCCTATGATTTTCAATAAAACAACATTCGTTTTTCCAAATCAACATTCAACTTTAAAATCTTTGAAGGTTTGGTTTTTCAAGCTTCAATCGCATCTCGTGTATTTGACGAGACAAATGAATCGGTCTTTGGAAGACCATTTTATTTACTTTTTAACGATATATTTTCCGATGCCATGTAAATACATTTCATTTCCATGTAAATAATAATAAACGTTCCTTTCACTTGGTTTGACTGTAGGGACACAGCTAAAATCATGTGTGTGTGTGGGGGGGGGGGGGTCTCGTCTTCATTTTTTTTCATAGTTTATTTTACATTTTCTTTTCAAAACCCAAAAAAAACTCAAACTTTTTTAAAGCATTTTGATTTATTTTTAAAGAAGCGCTATAGGATAAATATATGGTTTTGGTTAATTAAATTAAAATTTCTGAAAATTTATTTGTCTTAACAAAAAAAATGAAATTTGATTACAAATGACGATAGTTTAACTAGTATAAAGGTAGGTTCATAGTGATAATTATGAAGTATATCCTAATTGAAAATCTTTATTTAAAAAAGCGGTGAATTTAAAATATAGGATATAACATTTTTTTTGTCTTCTAAGTTAAATGGTGCTATGAATATTTTGAAAAACTCTCTTTAAAAAAACAAAAAATATATTTGTATATATGTATATAATTTTTATTACCACCTAGAGTCATGTGTTCGTGCTCGTGTGTTCACTCGCTATGCTCTGTACCCTTCTCACATAAGTCCGAAAGGCAGTGCACGATCGGTATATTTGGCCTCAGTTTATCTGAGTTAGGTTTATATATATAAATTCTTTCTAATAATGCCTACATCAATAGGTGTTCACACTTATGTGTTCACTCGCCACGCTCTGTATTACCCTCACATAAGTCCGAAGGCAGTGCGCAGATAATATATCTGGCATCAGTTTATCTAATTTAGGCATATGTGAATATTGTAAATATCAATAAAAATTTCAAAAAAATAGGGAGAGCAAGCAAATGAAATCCAAGCACTATTTTAACTTGTTTGATTTGACTTGTCATTGAAAAGAAATAAAAATACCACTTTCATAAACTTTGATAATCATCTAAGGATCCATTTCATAGTTACACTGTGTTATTAACCAAAACAACGAATTAGACTACAGTTTATTTGTTATGATAAATTGATTTTTGTTGGATGTTTTGATGAGTAAATGACTTAAATTTTCAAGATAATGACTAAAACTTATATTAACTAATTTGTGTTGATTTAAAAGTAGATCATTCATTGTAAATATTTTCAAAAACTTACATTCATCTCTTTGTAAATAAATCTTGCATTTTGTAAATATTTTCATATCGCATTTGGATTTTGTGGATAGTATCCGCTGAAACCCTCACGAGACAACACTCATCCTACTGGGGACACCCATACGTTTAACGGCTTGTTGCATACGCTTAATGCAATCGTGCACCCTACGCAAACAGATTTATCTTAGTTTTTCTTTATGCGAGGACAAACAAAAAGATAAGTATGGAGGTATTTGACGTGCATGTAAATATGCATATTTTTACCACCATATTTAATTTATTTAAATTAAATAAATGATCATATTGGGTATTTTAACATGTTTAAATCAAGATTCAAATTGTTTTGAAATCATCATTTATTCATCTTCATTTAGAGAAAAAAATGGTCATTTTTGTGTGTTAATTAATTTAAGACAATTCATTTACACATTTTTTTTTTATTTATAGAAAAATTGATGGAAATTAGAAGAGGCTTAATGTATTCATGCATGCACATAAGAGTAGGAAGCAAATGAAGATGAAAATAATTCATTTCATGCATCATGGAGGACCCCACTTACCCGCTTGCCATGATCCCCTTTTAAGAGCTATACACATGATTAAAGCTAACATGCACATTTAAATGGAGGGTTATGCTAATGCTAATGATTACTTGGAGGTTATGTTTCCTAAGAGGGTGGTTTGGGTAGTTCCCAGAAAATGGATTAGAGTTTTAAACTTGTATAAATACCCCTTATGTTTCACATAAAACTCCTCTTCTTTTCTTTTCTTAGGCTCACTTCTCTTAGTTTAGTTTAGAATCAAAAGTAAAATGAGAGCTCTCTTTCTTTTTATGGATACTTAGCCATTTCTTATTTCATGTAATTTCTTTTTTTTATGTAATTTAATACACGCTCTTTTCTCTTCTTGTTTATTTCCTCATGTTAGTAGTGTAGATTTACTTATTTATGCAACTAGAATGGATTCACAATTCATGCAAGTAGATTAGTTTTTCCTTTCCTTTTGCTCTCTTTTTCCTCTTGTTTGTTTAATGTTGCTTTCTACATTTGTTGATTTGATAATAAATATGAGAGGCTAATCCCTTTAATTTAGGGGTAATGAAGCTCTCTAGTATGTAGATCCAACATTTTGATGTTTATGCTCTCTTTTTGTGCTTTAATGAGAATGCATAAAGTGGTTAACTTGTAGTTTATGTTTTGAATTTGATAGCCTATATTGTTGATACCAAATAGGCTATGATTAAACAATCACTAACACAAATTACCTCTCCATCTACGTTTGATGAGTGAATTTTGAAATTAAAATTTAATGGTCTATATTTCTAACTCATAGTTAATAGGCCATGCTTAAAATAGTTTTGCTTTCAACTTTGTTGTCATATTTCATGAAAGATAATTGTGTATTAGTGGTTGTGTTATAGTTTGTGGTTTATATTGGGCTAATTAATAGCATAAATATATCATACTTATGATAAGCACATCAACTAATTTCACTAATGACCAAAGAAAGAGATCATAACTTCATTTCGTTGATTTATGTGATTTAGAGAGTGGAAATTGCCTATAAATTGCCTTCACACTCTCATATTTTTATCACTTTCTTTTTGTTAGTTTCTTACATTTTTAGCTTAACACTCCTCTACATTGGTATAATTTGATTAAATAGAAATTTAGAATCTAACAATTCCCTATGGATCGACCTGTACTCGCCACGTACTAACTTTTGTATGTTGTGCGATTACAATTAAATTTTATTATAAATTTTTCGACGATTTTCTAACTCAATAGGAAATTCGTCGTTAAACAATACTCAAATCAAGAAAATTGTGTAATATCATCACTTTGAGATTCTCTATTTCACTTGAGTTATACTAACCAACAGAAAACTCTCGAGTGAGTAATTCGATAGTATTCAATAACTATCAATATATAACCCCTTGGTGCCCCTAACAGTCATAAGTAATATACTGCCTAACTTTCAGAGAGCGTTAGATGCTCTAGCCTCAATGGATATATCGATATCCCTTCTCGAAACATCTTGGCTAGGAATATTTAAAATAATATATTATCTTTAATGCAATAATTTTCTCATGATTATAGCACATTATAATTACTATCACATTAACATATCATTTAAGAAATTTCTGTTTAATATAGTTTATATTAGTTGCCTAATTAATTATATCATAATATAATAAATATATTAATAGAGAGAAAACACCTTTTACTTTGAATAAGATTGATTGTCACATTAGATATATGTAACAAACTACATAATTTCCCCAAGGGCATACCCCTAACACTATCAATCTCCCACTTGCACTTGGGTCAGTTATGAAATCTTAATCTAACTACTTCGATCGGTTTTCCCAAAAACTAATCGAGCCAATCCCTTAGTGAACTAATATATTGTAATGGTTTAATCATCTAATTTGTAGATCTACCCTTTTCGATGTTGATAAAATTCCTTTATCATGTGGAACATTTCAGAGTATGTCTCTCAACTTCCAGTGAGCTTTAGGTTCTTTTACGAACTGTATAACATCATTGTTATCATATAACAATGTCATGGTATTCTCAACATTTGGAATCATCCATACCTCAGTTATAAATTGTACATTTACTTATACTTCTTCTATTGAAGTGCTATTTAAGGCAATGTACTAAGTATTTGGTTGAACCTGCCACTACTTATTGTTTGGAACATATCCAGCTTTAATTTCTTAACTTAAGATAGAATATCGACTTAGGATAGACATTGTTTGCACTAAATATAACATAAATAACCTAATACCAAATGAAAGCACTAAAATTATATAGATCTAATGAAATAAACGTAAAAGCAATAGAAGAATCATAATTTTTATAGTAGTTCGGCAAAAACTTGGGCCTACGTCCACTTTAGTCTTATTATTTAATCGATTCTTTATGGAATACAATGATTATAACTCAAATTTGACCACAATCTAATAGATCTTGGATGTTGGAGTGTTTGGGGAAGAAGAAGATAGAAGAGAATAAAAATGCCAAAAATCCTTTTCCTAAAGCTGTAGATGAGTGTTTATAGGGAATCTGCCTAACAAAATCGAAAGCCCATAAAATATCAAGTCTAGATCCAAGTATGCAGGAGTAATTAACTGGCCCCAATTACTATTAAAAACCACTCGAAAACGAGTGGTTTTTATCAGTGCCAAGTGGTATCGATCAGTACCGACCAGTTTTCTAAAAGGAAACCTCCCCTCCTTTTTTCCATTAGCCATCTATCTCCGATCCATTGCGTTCCGAACACTTTTCCCTTAAGATTGGGTTGTTTCTAAGAGGTTCTGATACCACATGTATTTGTCTACTTTTCTTTAGAAAATCCTCACAGTTGTTCTTATATTCCTTGGGAAAAGCACTTCATGATAATCAATCAGCTCAGAGCTCTATGTACAAGAGTTTTGGAGACCTACGTGCAGAAAAAAGTGTCGGTACCAAGTGGTTGTGCTTGGTACCGAGTGGTTTTCCTCTGCCTTTGAAATTTCTTAAGTTACTTCATATCATCATTTTTTATGATGTTTCCAAGTCCTTCGGTCATTTCTTCATCGCTTGTTCTCGAATTCGCTTTTTTAAGTCTGTTCGAAGACTATGGAAAATTTGGTTATAATGCTTGCCCCTAAAGTACACCTTATGAATGCAAGGTCTTCTTACTCAAGAACAAATTCAAGCAGTAGTTAACTTCTGAATGTCAAGCTTTCCAGCTATCCATTGATTCAAGTTGTGGTGAATCATCTGATTCCTTCGGATTCTTTTACGAATCCATGGTCATTACAGACCGTCATAGCTAAGGACTATAGCCCTTGCTAAGTGTTATTAATAAATCATAATCAGTTAGTTTTCATCCGGAGTTATCATTTCATATATTAAGATCGTCCCTTATTCATTCGGGATTTATCTATTTCTGATTGATTACAAGGCATTTAAATCCTAAGGTTAAGTCAACATCTACTGTAGCATCACCAAATCGTTTATCATCCAAATAAGGTTCGATCTCTCCGGACCATTTGTCATCCAAACAAGGATTCGATCTTTATTGATCATTTATCATCCAAACTAGGGTTCGGTCTCTTAGGATCTTTTAATATCCAATCTAGGGTTCGATCTCTTTGAATTGTTTAACATCTAATCTGAGGTTCAATCTCTCCGGATTCTTCTTCAGTCTAATATGCTCGCTCTTCGGCAAGAGGACTCAATGTTCAAGCAAGTCCATCCACTTGCTCTCTAACCAGAGAACTTGCACCTTATGGTCATTGCCCCATCTCTCTAGGCAGGACTACCAAATTCGATTAATATCATTCACCACATTCAATTGATTTTCAAAAATCAAATACTCAAATCAAATTAATCAAGAAAACATGATATCTCAAACATCCAACTCAGAGTATGCCTAAAGACTAATTGAGGTCTCATATATGTGTAAATGATCTGAGGTTATTATTGTCTTTTTCATTCAAAATGAAACGTAAAACGTGCGAAACAAACTTAACTCCTGTCCTTTTCGATCATGGGATTACCAATCTCGACCCAGATCCTTGGTCGTGTCTTAATGCATTCACTGCAAACGCTGGCTGCTCCAATTGTACCATTCCAGTTTGGTTGCTTAGGTACCGTTGTAGATGGTTGAACCAACTCTTCTATCAAATAGTGAATGTGTCTGCATTTGTTCGTTTCGTGTCCATCCATCTTGTGAAAAATGCAAAATCTTCCTGTACTTTTTTCTCAATCTATTGGCTTTCTCTTAGCTGGCTTTCGGTAGGGGATCTGCCTCTTGTATATAAGCAAACCCTCTTTGACGTTTTAGTTAGGTCGGTGTAAGAAAAGAATTTTGATTCCATCCTCTATCGCTTTGGTCCTTTGAAGCTATCCTCGGCTTTTCACTTTCCTTTGTCTCCACCATATCCTACTCTGAACGGTCCTTCGTCTTTCATAGCATTCACTTTAGCGTTCCTAGCTTTAATATCCTCTTGATGAGAGTACCTCTATGCCTCGTAATGAACTCTGGAAATCCATTGGTGGATCCATTTTCAAAATAATTTTAAAGTTAGTCTTACTTGCAACTCTTTAAAGCGCCACCATCAGAATCACCGATGAATCCGACTTATGAACTATAGTGACTGCTACATTAAACCTAGTCAAGTAATTCCTAAGGGTCTCTTTGGCCCTTTGCTTTACGCTCGATAGCGTTGTCACATTCTTTAGTCATGAAAAATGAACCCTGAACTATCTCATGAACTTATTCACTAACTTTTTCCACGTGCTTATGGACATGTTTTCGAGCTTTTTGAACCACATTGCTGCTAAATCTGTTAAATATAATGGGAAGCAATATCCTCTCACATTCTTAAAAGCACCTAATACCTCCATATATCGGATATACCTCATTAGATGAACTGTTAGATCTGTCTTTCCATCATACATTTCCAATGTCGAAAGCTTTAAATCGGGAGGATTCCTTGCTACCGGATCTTAGGGGTAAATGGATTCTTGTTTACGTCCTCCAAACTCTGGTCTGGGGGTCCATCTCTCACTATCCTTTTGATCAACTCAGCTATTTAGTTGTTGCTGCATTTTCCCTTCGTACGTTCCCTCCCGGAAGCTCCTACGCATATTCCTCTGGCTGAACATTTGCATCCGAATCTGCACTTCTAGCTTCGTTTTTCCCTCTGTTCCTATGTAGAAACTCTGGCATATACTCCTCTGGCTGTTATGTACTCATGCTCTAATTATGTTTTTTGGGTCCAACATCTGTAAGTTCGAACCAACATTGCCTCCGAGTAAATTCATCTCGGTACCGGCCGGTTCTTGTCGTGGGGGCATTGCTTCAGTTTGCTTTACTCCAACTCTAAATGCTCCTAAATTAATTCCTAGTTTGTGGTTCTAATTTCAACTATTGCGGCTATTCTATATTGATCCATCCTTCTAAAGAACCCATCTAGAATCTCTAGTGTTGATCCATTATTCCATCTTGCATTTCTTTCATCATTCTCTCTATCTCCTCTGTGGTCACGTAGATGGATTGATTAGAACTTAGGGACACCTCCCGTCTGTCCTCATGCTCTAGTTGACTTCATCCAATCATAGATCTGGTGTTAGGCCTCTTCATTTCTTTCAAACTTTAGGTCCAAGCTTTAGGTTTTCAAATCTAGCTCTTTCTCAGTGAAAGTACCGAAAATTGGCACAAACACCACAATATCAAATGATAACACCAAAAATGTGCAGTTCTAATGAAATAAATGTAAAAGTGGTAAAAAAAGACAATTTTTATAGTGGTTCGTTAAATGCTCCGACCTATGTCCACTTTAATCTTATTATTTGATCGATTCTCTTTGAAATACAATGATTATAACTCAAATTTGATCACAATCTAATAGATCTTAGATTCTATAGTATGTGGGGAAGAAGAGGATCCGAGTGCCAAAAGCCTTTACCAGAAACTATAGATGCTGCATTATAGGGAAACTATCCAGCAGAACTAGATACCCATGAAATTTCAAGCCTGGATCCAGATTTGAGTATGCAGGAGTATGTAACCGGACCTGATTTCCAACAAAAACCACTTGGTACCAAGTGGTTTTGATAGGTTAGTTTTTCAAGGGATAGATCTTACCTTCGTTTTCTATTGGCCTTCAATCTTCGATCCATTATGTTTTGAACATTTTTCCCTTGAGATTGGGTTGTTTCTGATA
The DNA here is from genome assembly GCA_030765085.1 of Allium cepa. NCBI lineage: Eukaryota > Viridiplantae > Streptophyta > Magnoliopsida > Asparagales > Amaryllidaceae > Allium > Allium cepa. The sequence goes on along the minus strand of CM060939.1, from coordinate 457,112,616 downwards.
CAACTTGTACTTATGTGCTTTTCTTTTGAAAATCCTCAGAGTTGTTCTTCTATTCCTTTCGAAAAGGATCCTATGACAATCACTCGGGCCAAAGCCTCCACGTACGAGAGTTTTGGACGATCAGCGTGCAGAAAAAAGTGGTCAGTATTGAGTGTTTGTGTTAAGTACCGAGTGGATCTCCTTGCTACAATGCCTCTGAAACTTCTTGAGTTACTTCATATCATCATTCTTTTTATGATGTTTTTGAAGTCCTTGGGTCATTTCTTCATTGTTTATTCGTCTAATTTACTCATTTAAGTATGTCTGGAGATTGCAGAAAATATGGTTATAACAGAAATACTATACTCTATATCACTTTTGAAGTTCGAGTCCACACAGTCCTTCATAAGGAGTTTATTATTTCTGTAAACAATTATTTAGTATTTTGTAAATACCAGAGAACATTCTAAACTATCATTTAGAGATCTTAATTCTAATTTGATACTTGTTTTATGTATCGAATACATAAGTGAAATATGATATTTGAAATAATATAGCATGTATGATAATTCCTATTGCTAATGCATAAGGAATCGATATTACAAGCTCTAGACAAAACATTTTAATATAGTGTTTGGGTATATCGCCTTGGAACAATCCCAACATGCTTTTAATCATAAAGATGTCAATTTCAAATCCAATATCGAGAATTAAACAACCAAACTAAAGTGATTTTAACACAAGCACATCATTAATAATCATAAGTTCGCTCCTTACTGATAGTTTAGAAATATTTTAGTACATATTAATGTTTTTTCTAATAGACACACACTTCCTCTACATTTTGACTAAAATCAAACAATTAAATCTATCTATCGAAATATTTGCTTAACTCGGATGCATATAGACCGACACTTTCATATCAATTCTTTGATCATATCCAATACTCATATTTGCACCAAAAATGGGCAAAATACTCTTCGGATGTAGTTGAAGAGATTAAATTGAGGAATTAAAATGAAAAACAAGGCTAATCTAGCAATCACACCAAAAAAATTGAACAGTAGTAAAAGAAGACAAGAATTTATAGTGGTTTGGCATTGTAGCCTATGTCCACTTTGGAGGATTTGCTATTTATTGTTGATTATAAACCGAATTACAATAGTACAATGGCTAACACTCAAGTTATAATGGGCAGCAACATAAAAGTCCCAAAAGACCCTTTCTAGTTGACGTGGAGATGCTATTTATAGGCGTAGAGCTGGAAATATCTACCTCAAACCTAGAAATACCCTTTCTCATACATAGGTGGGCCCATATGATCGATCCGGAGTAGTTTTGGACCGATCCTGATCGATCCATGCATGCTTTGTATCGATCTAGAAATGGTTCGATTGAGCTGCGATCGATCATCGTTTTCTCGAGCTAATGTGCAAGCTTCTACGAAAATTTCATGGCATTTGGACTTGTAGTTTGAGAGATATGATCGATCCAAGATTAAGTATGCTAGTGAGGCTAAAGCCTTTGTATCCATGGAGTCGTATCGACACTCTTCTCTGTAGAGATCAATATTTCACACAAAGAGACTGCTTCTATTGGTTTGACTTCTTCTTTCGTATCCATCCAAGGCCATGCTCTTCATACCGATGCTCTACCTTTGTTTTCGTATCGATTATCCACCTTGCCCTTTGTATTGATCAGATATGTGTCGATATAAAATGTATAGTTGTCGAATGATTGAACTATGAAAACTAGATTTTTGAATCCATATAAATAAATTTTATAAGTGGATAGGGTTCAAAGAAATGTGTGTTTTAAAGGTAAATATATATATATATATATATATATATATATATATATATATCTACTTGGACTTGCTAGTTAAATTGAAAAAAAAATGTATTAAGATAAATTGTTTAATTAACTCATTTACTATTTTAGTTCCTAAGGGATTCTTGAAAGAAAATTACTAATTTAAATTAAGTAATAAGTTAATCGAATGAGAATTTAATTGTTCGATTTATTCGAATAATAATAAACAATCTAATGTTTTTACAAGGTCAAAATCGTGAAGAGATAAACAAGCGTCTGGAAGTGGATTGTGAATTAAAAGCAAAGGTGAGTTAATCTCACTCAGTTAGATTTAAATTTAAATTTAAATAATTGTTTGAATGATTGAATTGATTGTTGTGTTATATAGTAGTGTATATTACACCTGGAAATGATTGATTTCCCTCATTTTATAGTGAAGATATTTTATATTGTGCTAACGTCTGTGGATGCAGGGGAAAACAGGTTGGAGGGATCCAACTGAATCCCTCAACATTTATTTAAATTATTTAAATCCCCCTGTTATGATGATTTGATATTTTATGATGGATTATGTTGAAATATTGAATGTTATGGTCTGATTGGATATAATTGGGTATAATGAATTTCCAAAAATATATAACTTGGATGTTGGAAAGAAAATAAAGGAAGTGAATTTTGTAAGTAAAATAATTATGGAAATTTGAATAAATTTAAGAATGAAAAATAATAATAATAAAGTGACATAAGAATTCTAATTAATAAATCTTGAGTATAGAAAGGAGATTTTTGAATAAATAAAAAGTTAATGAATTGTAAACTCCAATGCTAATATCTAAAAGAACAAACATTTATTTTAAATTTAAGATTTTAATTTTTGAAAGGAACAAAGAAGAAAATGGGAAAAGCCTGAAATTTGTATATTTCAGTTAAAAGATTTAAAATCAAACAGAAAATAATAATCATAAAAATTAAGTCCATAATTAATGAATTTTGAAATGAACCGAGCAAGTAAAGAAATTTAATTCAAATAGAATAAATTGGAAATTAATTTGGGAAATTGATTTAAGTGCTTGAAGTTGGAATTTTCTCTGGATGGCCAAGTACACGTTTTAAAGGTAAATTTGTAAATATAAATTAAGTGTTTTAAAGTTGTTTTTAAAGAAAGCAAGTTTTGTAAAATTTATTATTTCTAATATTTAATTTCTAAAGAAAGTATTTCCTTTTAATATATTATAGCAATAATTATTTAAAGAGTGATTCAGTATTTGTTTTAAAAGTGTAAACCTGGTTTTATATTTTATTAAGTAACCTTATTTTCAAATATTCGTATAGTATGTACTTTTAACAAATTATTGAAGTAATTTAACTTAAATGTTTAAAGTATATTTTCAAAGTAAAGTGTTTTAAATTATTTAAAAAAATCTATTTTTGTGCTTGGTGATTCAAGAGGAGATAGAAAATATTTGGAAAAGTTTATTCTGAAAAGAAAGATGGTTTTGGAACTGTTTTCAAAGGATTGAAAATAGAAATATATCTTGTGAAGATATTTTGAAGTTAATAAATAATTTGAGAAATTATTTATTGTGTGATGGATGTTGTGAATATTAATTGATAGTTAAATAACCGACTATCAATATTGGACAATACGCTGATCGTTTCGAAGAGACCGGGATCGAGATCCATTTCTCGAAAACCACCTTGATCCGGTTTGTACGTTTCGTGGAAAACGATTTTGGATTCGATGTTGGAGCAGTGAAGTGCAAGGGCTAGTCGCTACTAATCCTGAGGATATTTCCAAAATGGATGTAGTAGGAATAGTGCCTTCGGTTCCATTCGAACCCGGGACGGACTTGTATGGATGAATGCTTTCGTAAACATCGTCAGGTGGACGATGGGCATTCTAAGGGATATATTCTAAAAGGTAACGCTTAGCCTCAAGCCTCGTCAAATGGGAATGACTGAAAATCAGGGGTTATGCAGTAAGGCTAGGTGGGTAGCACCTAAGCAGGGTGAGGTCATTCCTGTCTAGATGTCCCTTTTTATTTCGGCCTAGTGGGCGGTTGCTGATCCTAACCGCGGGGTGATCTCACTCGGGATTATCCAGTAAGGGGTAGTCCCGTCCTTGTGTTGCAGTGGAGCGGGCGTACTCCTCGGTACGGTGATCTAGGCCCCGTACTGTGACAGGTGGTACCCCAGTGCCTAGTCATTAGTTGGAAATCCATTCTCCCTACGAGCCTTTTACGAGTTTTGTTTGTATTACCCACTCTGTGGCTAGTAGCTGGAATTTAATGAATGTAACAATTTCGGCTATTTTATAAGTATTTGTATATAGACCCTATTATAATATCAGAGGATTTCTATAAAAATTGTTTTAGCTATCGTAAGGTAAAAACCCGACATGTTTATTTATGGCGTGGTCTTACGAGATGCTTTTGTTTTTCAAAGGATATTTGAAACTTTAAAAATCAATTGGGTGTGATTTTCTCACGCTGGTATTCCAGACTGACTCGGGTGTTATTTAACTGTAATGCTCGGGTCAGACCGAGTATTATAGAATACAGGAAATGCTGTGGAACTCAGGAGACGAGCAGGATTACGATACGTACTTCCGTATTTGTTTATATATATATATTCCGCTGTGTTGAGTTGTTGTGTATCCATTTGTATGCTATTGATGTTGAGCTGTGATTGATGTACTCTGATGATGTAATATATATAAACAGATATATTTGATTTTGAGTAAAGATCATTTATTTTTATTATATTTTATTCCGCTGCGATGGTTAGATTCTGTTGTTGTTTTCTATTTTCTTCTTCTACCTCTTCTTCTTTAACCTAAATGGTTCGTAATTCTGTACAACTTGAGTTGATTTAGGTAGAATAGTGTTAACTCAAGGGGTACGGATTTACGGGTCGTTACAATTCGGGTAATCTTGGTTAGTGGGGCTCTTAGAATTCTGGCATGCTTCTGGCACCTGTCACATTTCTTAGTGTAATCTGATGCATCTCGATTTACGGTTGGCAAGGGTTTGTTCCCCAATGTGCTCCTTCATGTACCTCCTGTAACACTCACTTGACTTCATTGTGGGCAATACACCAGAGTAAAGGAACAGAAAATCCTATTCTATACAAGATTCCTTTTTGGATAGCAAACCGTGAAGCCTTTCAGAGAACTTGTCTTTTCTCGCTCCTGCATTCGGGTAACTTTCCATATTTAAGATAATTTCTGATTGGAGTCACCCACGAATTCCTCTTGGGTGTTGCCTCATGAACCCAATTTGTCTCTACCTGATCAATACTAAAAGCAGCAAGCATCTCCACTGGGACGAGTCCCATCCGCTATGCTTTGCTGGTGCTGGCCAGTTTTGCTAAAGAATTAGCCTTCTGACTTTTCTCTCGAGGTATACAGCGGATGGTGTAATAGTCAAACTGGTTCAACACTTCTTGGACCCGCATAAGGTAGAAGGCCAACCTTTGATCTTTGGCTTGATACTCTCCTTGAACCTAGCACACCACCAATTGTGAACCATAATAAATTTCCACGGCGATGACTCCTAAATCGTTGGTATGCCTTACTCCAGCAAGTAAGGCTTCATCTCGGCTTTGTTGTTAGTTGCATGGAAGTCGAGTTTCAAAGCATATCATATAGATCGCCCTTTTGGGGTTCAAGCACCACTCTAGTGCCTAAGTACCGGTCGTCTGATGCGCCATCAGTATATAACTTCCATATATGATAAGGAGGTTCACTAGTTTTAGGCAAGTCCTCCGGTATGGTGAACTCAACTATAAAATCCGCCAGAACTCGTACTTGAATAGCTTGCCTTGGCACATAAGTGATATCAAATTGACTCATGTCGATGTTTCACTTAAGCAGCGTACCAGACATCTCAGGTCGCATCAGGATCTGTCGTAACAACTGTTTAATATAAACAATGATCTGTGAGCTTGGAAATATGGGCGTAGCTTTCTCGAGGATACAACAAGATGATAAGCCGGCTTCTCTAATTTTGTGTAGTTCCTTTCTGCCCCCGTCAATCTTTTGTCAATCTTTTGCTGACATAGACCGGTCGTTGGATCCGATCCTTTTCTCAAACTAGCGCGACACTGATTGCATTTACCGAAACTGTCAGATAGACATACAACTTCTTGTGATCAACCGACTTTGACAAGATGGTAGGTGTTGCCAGATGTTGTACTAATGCCCAGAATGCTCCCTCGCACTCCTTTTTTTTCTCGAAATTCTATTTTTGTTTTCTGATCAGATCGAAGAAGGGAATGCACTTGTTTGTGGATCTGGAAATGAACCTACTCAGAGCTTCCACCTTCCCATTAATACTTTGCACCTGCTTTATAGTTTTGGGAGTTTAGAGATTCCGAATCACCCAGATCTTTTCAGGATTGGCTTCAGTTCCTTTAGCGTTGACAATAAACCCAAGGAACTTTCCAAACGTGACTCTAAAGTGACACTTCAATGGATTTAGCTTCATTCCATACTATTGGAGCATGTCGAACATCGCCTCCATATCACTGATGTGGTCGCCGGATAACCGCGATTTCACAAGCATATCGTCTACGTACACCTCCATAGTCTTCCCGATCTGGTTTGCAAACATTCGTTTTACGAGCCTTTGATAAGTTGCTCCATCATTTTTCAGTCCAAGCGGCATCACCTTATAGCAGTAAAGTCCAGATCAGTGATAAAGCTGGTGTGCTCCTAGTCAAGAAGGTGCATCGGGGTTTGATTATAGCCAGAGTATGCATCCATAAAGGATAAGTGGTCATGTCCGGCTGTTGAATCCACCATTTGATCGATTTTGGGAAGCGAGAAACTATCTTTGGGTTAGGCTTTGTTCAGATCTGAGTTGTTTACACATGTCTGCCACTTCCCATTTGACTTTTTGATAAGCACTGGATTAGATACCCACTTCGGATATAAAGCATCATGAATAAACCCATTAGCCTTGAGTGGATATTATCCACTTCTTCCTTCAGGGTGACAAACCTCTCTGGATCTGTACCACGCCCTTTTTGTTTCACCGAGACGTGCCGCGGGTCGATATTTAATGCATGGCTCGCGATTTTCGATGAGATCCCATACATGTCTGAATGAGTCTAGGCAAACACATCGAGGTTTTCCCGAAGAAAATCAACCAGTTCCTATCACATCTAAGGGCTGTGTTGCGATCCGATCTTTACCACTCTAGCATCATCATCATCGACCGTGACATCAATTGTTAACTCTGCCAGGGAGGCCTGGTATTCTTTGACTTCCCCTTCGTTATCATTGTCTCTAGGATCAAGATTTTTAGGAAACTGGTTGTGGCGCCCAAGCCTCGGCTTAGGCATGAGTTGTCAATTCTCAATAGAGCGGACGCTTAGAGATTCCTTCATGCCTTTACCTTCCTCCTTTCACTGTGCATCCCATAGCTCCGCAACATAACAGGCGCGTCCAGCCACTTGATCACCAAGTACCACCCAGACTCCATTATTAGTAGGGAATTTTAGAATCAAACACCAAAGGGAAATCGCTTCCTTGAACTCCGCAAGGGCCGGTCGACCCATGAAATCATTATAAGGAGAATGAGTATCCAACACAACAAATTGTAATATCCGGACTCTCCGGCGATCAGCTATATCCAATTCAGTAGGTAACTCCACCATCCCAACTGGTATGGTTGCACTTCCATTGAAACCATGTATGCATCACGGTTTCCGATCCTTTGCTTCCTTTAGAAGTTGATCATAAGCACATTTAAAAGTATGTTCACAGAACTTACACTATAGACTAAGATCCTCTTCGTCCAAGCAGGATCTATCCGGGAAGAAATAACCGACGGATCAATAACGGGGGCCTCGACTCTGTCGGCATCATGGTTTTTGAAAATGATGTCATCCGTCATCGTCCTCTGTTGCTTTGCTAGGGCCCATTCATTAGTACCACTACAACATTCGAAGTCCACATGCCTAATCAAACTAGCATATGATTCCAGTTCCTTCTAGCTTCGATCAGCCAGATGAGGACCACCACTCACAGTATTAATCACTAGTCTCCCGCCAGTACATGCAGGTTCTTCAGGCCTAGCCTAGCCTTAGCCCTGATTGGGATTATATAGGGCCGCTCTACCATCCTATAGAGCCCAGACAAACTGCTCCAACTTCCTTTCTCTAATCAACTTTACAATAATATCCTACAGATGATGGCATTCATTCGTGTTATGGCCATAACAGTTATGGGATCTACAAAACTTCCCGGTTTGAATCTGCTTCTCCAACGATGGTTTTAGAGCTGGCTTCTTGTATTGCCCTGTATTGCAGGTTTGAAAATAAAAGTTCTCCAGCGACGTGTTCAATGGGGTATATCGGTCGAACATAGGAGCTTTGAGTCTCTCACGATGAGGGTCTCTCTTCTTTCCTTGACCTCCATCACCCTTCTGCTGGTTTTGCTTATTCTAAGTATTAATTGTACATTACCAGAGCTCTCTCCATTATGCTTCACTACAACATTACTCTAGATTCCTTCACTACTAGACCCTGCAACGTCCTGCTTCCTAGACTCTCTAGCATCTTCCCTCCTTAAATACTGGACTGCCTTTGCATAGAAACAGTCCAACAAAGCGGAGGTTTTTCCAGCCAACCAATCACCAAACTCGGAATCGTTATCGACCCCTTTAGTCAATGCCATCAGAATAGAGTTGTCGTCAGGATTAATGACTTTGACATAACCAGCGAGGAACCTTTCCAGTTAATGCCTTAGAGTCTCTCCTGTAACAATGGACGAGGTATTGACATCCTTCGGCCTTGTAGTATGCATACAAAACTTCTCAACAAACTTAGTAGCTAACGGATCAAAACTTGAAATGGAACTGGGTGGTAAACGGGTGAATCACATAGTTGCAATGCCTCCCTAGGTGATAGGGAAGCTTATTCACTTAACCACGTCGTCAACTCGAGTGGCATTCATAAGCCATTCATATTTCAGAATATGTTGGTTAGGATTCAAATTTCCTTCATATATAGGCAAGGTCGGCATTCGGAATCGGTGGGGCGGTTCCGCATGTAAGATATCATTGGTGAACGGGGTGTGAACTCTAGAAATCCCCCAATCATCATTTGTGAGGCTTTGACATTCTCTTATCATTTAGCATGTCATAGTTGGAATATCGGGTATCTAGATGTTCGAGGCCAAGGCATGGTTGGGTTCCATGTTATGAGGATGGTCTGGTCGCTGTCTACAACCTGTTCCATGCCTCCTTGGCTCCTGGGCTTGAAGGAAGTGAGGATCCTGAGCATGAATGTGGTGACGAGGGGCTGGATATAGTTTGTTCTAGATCTCGGCGTCCAAAGCTATAGCAAGAGCTGCTGTGTGGTCATGGGTAGTGTTGTAAGAAAGTTTCCCTCCTCAAGAGGAGGGTGCAGCTTAATTCCCTATGGAAGGACCTCTTTCGGCCTGTCCGGAATTCGCAGCTTACGGGTGACCGGAGACTTCCATGTAATTCTCATCTATTCGACGGCATGTAGATCTGTGATTGAACTCAAATGATGCCAAGCTTTCAGTCAAAGAATAAGAGGCATGCTTCCTTCTAGATCTCCGTCGCCTTTCTTCATTCAGCTGGTTCATGAGTTCCGTGTAAGCATAGATCTACTGAGTGAGCTCTTAATGGCTTTGAGTAAACTCCTACATATGAGTGTGGAATTCCTCTCTAGTTACTGGACCAAGTGGATCGGGAAATCCAACTGATGTTAGGCCTACGATGGTCAACTGTATGGGATTTTTCCTATCCCTTCCTTCCAGATCAGCAACATTGGAAGCAGTTCTTGTATTGCACACCATGTTGGATGTAGTTCTTCTTAGACCAAGAAAAATCTATGTAGGTTAGAAGGAACCACTATAAAACAGATCTAGATCTCCTCCTTAGATTTTAGCAATCTGACAATGATAGAGGATCCACAGAGCAGGAGAAAAATAAGAGGTATTCCTTGTGAAAGCACCAAAGTGTTTGCACCAAAAATGGGCACAACACCCTTTGGATGTAATTTAAGAGATTAGAATGAAGAAATAAAATGAAAGACGAGGCTAATCTAACAATCACACAAAGAAAAATGAATAGTAGTAAAAGAAGACAAGAATTTATAGTGGTTCAACATTGTGGCTTACGTCCACTTTGAAGGACTTGTTATTTATTGTTGATTATAAATTGAATTACAACAGTACAATAGCTAACCCTCATGTTACAATTGAGTTTCAATAGAGCAGCAGCATAAAAGTCCTAAAAGTCCCTTTCTAGTTGATGTGGAGGTGCTATTTATAGACGTAGAGCTGGAAATATCTGCCTCAAACCTCGGAATATCCTTTCTCATATGTAGGCGGGACCACATGATAGGCCTGAAGCAGTTTGGGATGGATGATGATTGATCAATGCATGCTTTGTATCGATCAAGAAATGGTCCAATTGAGCCACGATCGATCATGGTTGTTCTCGAGTTGATTTGCAAGCTTCTATGAAAATTTCATTGCGTTTGGACTTATCGTTTGAGAGATATGATCAATCTAAGATTGAGTTGCTAGTGGAGCTGAAGCCTTTGTATCGATACTCTTCGTATCAATGACGTGGCACGAGTATTCAATGGAGATCTATATTTCATGCTTAGAGACTTCTTCTATTAGTTTGACTTCTTCTTTCGTATCCATCCAAGGCCATGCTCTTCATATCGATGCTCCGCCTTTGCTTTTGTATCGATCATCCACCCTGCCCTTCGTATCGATCAGATAGGTGATCGATACGAAATGTATAGTTGTTGAACGGTTGGACTATGCTCGATCCAGGAAATGCTGAAAGCTATTGAAATATGATGGATACGAATATTGGATGTCGAGTGATGGCGATATGCTCATTTCGTATCGACCTTGATGGATATGGATGGATGAATAAGCGTTGATGAATACGAAATGGACATGCTTAACATTGATCTTGATTGATCCACCACTTAAGCATACGTACTATGGTTGACCTAAAATTTGGAATGTTGCCTTCCATAGTTTTGCTTGTCATACCAGACTAATTATAGCGTGACACGAACTCGAACCAAGTTTGCTGTAGCCATCATGGACCTATAGATAGCTGATCTCCAGGGCGAATTGTCTTCGGTCTCTAGTCAAGTCCTTGGTGTCATGGATTTACCAAAAGACGGGATAACAACTCACAACTCAATTATTGCTCCCATTAACTTTGATACATTTTGGTTTTTAAGCGCAAACATCATATTCTAAACCATTATCTAAAATTTCAGTTTCAGACTCAAACTCTTGTCGAAAGATAACTCTACGAGTAAAATCCAAATTATCTTAAGTATGTCGAACGACAAATCAATTATGTTAATTTAAACAACTGAAATTTCACTGTTATGGTATCGACGTAGCTTACCATATTCCAACTACATTGATCTTCTTCTCAGAGAAACTTTTGTGGTTGGTGGATCATATTCCTTTGGATATAACCATTAAAATCATATTTTGATATTGTACTTGGAATCTAATCTAGATTTGCATATCATTTCATATGGTAGAGTCAATATTCTTAATCACTTATTAACAATAGAGGAAATTCCATTCTCAATATCGATAAAAAAAATCACAATTTCTCATTAATGTGTGAGAGTTCTTATTACATATTCTAATTAGTCGTGTCCATTTATGCTTGGTCAATTTTAGTTTGTCCTTTGTAATTAGTTTACCTTTGAATCATACCTGAATCCCTTTACTACAAATAAATTCTAAAATAAATTCCTCCATCACAAAGTTGGTATTTCATGAAACAACAGTTGTTTCTTAATGCAATGGAATAGGTTTCCATTACAACATTATAACTACTTTTTTATGTATAAAATTAATTTAGTTTTAAATTTACAAAATTTTTGTTCATTAAATAAATAGGTCAATCAATATTGGTTGATCCCAAACTCATTTAGGATGGCCCACAAAAGATCCCTTTCTAATAGGTATAATGTGTAGTCTCCCAAATCATAAAGCCTGTAAACTCCATGACCCAGGATATGTAGGGGTTGCTTTCAAACTCTTATCTTGTATGATCTCATAAACTATGCTTTAGATGAAATTAATTTTAACCTTATTTAGTTATTCTCAAGCACACGACCTAACAAAAATAAGTTAAGCCAGCTTTACTCTTATCAATGATTCTTTGTCCAATGAAGTCTGACCACTCCTTATCTATACATCATTATTTATCATTGGGAGGAGTGACGTTTGAGATAGAATCTTATTCATTTAGGTACATATGGAACTTTTTCCAATATACTCACTTATTTGATCAAATCAAATTATTTTATTTCCTTTGCATGTTATGTTTTCTACTTCTTTTCTATTTTTAGCGAACTTATCATAAATATGTTGCTTGTATATTAAATACACATGTTTATTTCTGTGATAATTCATTAATGAATTAGCAAAGTAGGTGGATCCATTTTGGTATCATTAGACTTTTGACCACATACATCTTTATGTATCAATCCAAAAAATTCACCAAGTCTTTTGTCACTCCATTGAATTGATGCTTTTGCCCTTAATCTTTTTGGATATAATTCATCAGTACCACATGATTCATAATCATAGGTTATAAAGAATTATTCTTCAAGATATCGCTTAGTCCATAATCCTAAACATATTTGTTAAAAATTTAGATATCTCTGTTTTATGTAGCTAATATAAGAAATACCATTATTATAATAATTTATTTAACAATGAATATTCAAAATATTCATAACAAAATGAAACAATATTTATTTTCAATCAATATTGAAAATAGTTATATTGTTTCATAACTAATATTTGGTACATTTTCATAAACAATTTTTCTTATCTTGATGCATCCATTGATAAATATTATATGACATGCTCCTACTTTTTCCGCCATTACTATAATAGCATATGAAATATAAAACTTCATTTGAATACTTACTATAAGTTATTTATTCTTTTACTGCAACTAGTTTACAATCGAGAGTTTTTGATCAAATATCTTAAACTCAAAGAAACAATCTTCATAGAAAATAATTTCCTATATTATAACACAATTTGAACAAGATTTCGATTTCTTATTCTATACTAGGTATCTTTTAGTATTTTATAGGATTATCATTTCCGATGTTGCTTTATGAAGCAAATGTAACTATTCACTCTTTATCCCAACTATGACTAATTTACATCCACTCTCGTACATTCATCTTCCTTTCCAAAATGGGTGAAACATTTAAAGGAAATCCTTATTGTATTTAATTTTATTGAATACACGATTTTGCGTTATGATTTATTTTCTTATTTCCAATGAGCTAATTTCATTGAATTTTCATACATTATGAACTAAGATCATTCACCATATAACATTTTTATGTGATCGAATATGGATCAAAGGTCCATGTTATTTTATAGGAGTTTGAAACTTATAAAAGACAATCGACAATCTTGGATAAATAACTCTTATGCAACTAAGCATAAATATTTTGGTGGTTTTGCAAATTTTCCTTACATGAGTTTTGAAGTGACAAAAGGTCAAAAGATTTATTTGTAAGTATATTTTATATTTCTGTCAGTATTAATCTAATTCATTTATATATTTTAATTGATGAACATTTTGTCAATTATAATGGTTGCACGAATTTATCTAAGTAGATTATTTTAACTTGTACAACATATGTCCTTACAATATTGGAAAGGTAAATGTTACCATTTCGTTTTTGTAATAAGGCTCCCACTAGATTTTTACGTTTCTCAAAACCCTAAGATGAAACATATAAATCTTTCGATTTCTCTAGTGGAGGTTAGCCTCGCTTGCCTTTGGATTCTGACCTTGCGGAAAGCTCAACAATTCATAAACCCGCATGCGATGGATACCACCTTATTAATTGTATCATATAAAATTCCTAATATGTGGTCTTTGTCCTAATCTCATCTCGGCCTTGAGGAAAGCTCAACAAATAAAAAGAGGTTATACACTCGTGCTCACCACTTCACAAGGGCCTAGGTATAATGCATATACATTGAGGAAAGCTCAACAAATATATGCATGTATCTTACCTCATCTAGTTATAATATATTAATAGTACTACATATAACATCTCTAGCTTAAAGAAAGCTCAACAACTAAAGAGTGCGCAAGTAATCTATTAACATATAAATGGTAGAGGATAACTTATATTAAAGATTAATAATCTATATATGTTTTCTAAGCGATATTGATTTAGTAAATAATGTATTTCTTATGAAATACCCTTGTGATTCATGTGTCAGACACATCTTAAATCACGATATATATAGTATACATATGTATTTATTCCTTAAACTTTTTTTGATAACAAAAGTGATACCTTATTCAAGTAGAACACTCATTATGATTTCTCAAGGCTCGAACCAATGATCTTTATAATCGTTGTCTTAAGCGTCGTAACTTTAACCACTTGAGCTAGAGGTTGTTACCATTTCTTAAATATAATTTGGATTTCTTTCCAATTCCACTTAATTATATATATATATAGTTATATAAGTATTAACTTATTTTTAACTTTTATAATTTTATTTACTTATACAAATATACATGTATCGTATTAATCAGATCTTATTTAATTAATTTTATATAAAATTAGTTAAATTTTATATTACTTATCTTGAACTATTTTTAAATAGTTAATCAACTATACTAATTATGGTTTGTTTATGTATACATATTAATTGTATACATTTTTAATTAATTAGCTTTTTGTTAATTTTATTTACTAATTTTTTATTTAATCAAACAAATTAATTAATATTTTAATTAACATGAAAATTTAATTTAATTTATCATAAATGATTTTAAGATAAATAAATAGCCACAAAATTATAGTTATACGCATATATCAATATATGTGTGTGTATATGTTTTAATCGATTTACTTTTAATTAATTATTTAATTTAATTTAATCATATTAATTAACTTTAAAATTTCAAAATATAAAAAGTAATTATTTAATTTCTTAAAATAATTTTGAAAACATTTAATGCATTTTATAACTTTTATAATATTTTACTTTTATATTTTGATCTAACATTTGAATATAAAATATCTTTTAAATTTTAAAATAGCCTAAGGCCTAAAATCAATCTGATCCTTTATATTATGGATAACCTTTCGGCTTTCTTCGTCCTTTGGGCCAATTCAATAGCCGTGGGGTAGAGTCTTCTTATCTCAACCCAACCACTAACATTCTAGACACCATACTAAAGGGTAGGCTTTAATCATTTAGCCTCAACAGACCGCATAAACATTTGGGGTCTAACTCCGTTGAAGAAACTGGACCAGGCGGAAGTAAGTGAAATAAGTAGATTTCAAAAAATTCCCTATCTTGGATTTATTGATCCTACAAGGTCTAAATGGATTTTAGATCTAATCTAATAAGTTTTGAATAAAATCCTGCTTTATTTAATTTGGTTGAAAGAAAGTTTTAACTTAATTTAAATTCAAATATATAATAATGAATATATTAAATACATTTATATGTATAAAGTGTAACATATAAAATATGTACATGGTTAATGTGTACATATATTAGGTGCTGATATTGACACAGTAACAGACATAATCACCCATTATATTCGTCTTCATTGTCTATACTATTATTTTAAAACATGTAACTAATAGTAATATATATGTATGCAAAGTTTAATTAAACTTACACAATATGTTAAAAAATATTTTCTTATAGGAAAAAGATAAATTATATTTAGAACAAGACAATTAATGAATTAAAATAGGAATTCATAAAGAAGAAAACATAGATGACTTTCCTTCTTTTTTACTCATTCACTCAATACCATTTCAAATCAATAATAAAACTCTTAAACATATATGCATATAAAATTAAATTTGACCATTTCCATATTTTGAAATCTATAATTAACAAAAGTATGAATTATGTTTCAATTTAGAAAGGATTAAACTTAAATTTATGATTTTACACAAAACTCAATTTTATAAACTTTGAATTCAAATAACATACATATACACAAACATACATATATATAACTAATTGTAACTATGTTTTAAAATTAAAATGACATATGTATGTATAAAGTTTGTAATTTAATATATGTGTTAAGATTAAAAGTCAATACATTAAATGGTAACATTAAATTAGGAAGGATTCAAAAATTTATGATATCCAAAAATGTCCATTTTTTTAAACAAGTTTCAAACAAAAGTATACAATAATCAAAAGAATTATATTTAAATAAAAAATATATAAAACTTAATTAATTTCCAAATCATTTCAAATAAAAAATGCATGAAGTTTATATATATATATAATATTAAAATCATATAAATTATTTTAAATTTAGGTTTCAACCAAATTTTTTGTTTTTTTGTTAAAGAATAATTTCCAAAACAAGACTAAAAGAACAACTTAGACGTATATGAATTCTTTGTAAAATTTCAAATCCAAACTATAAGAACAATATAAAAAACTAATTAAATAAGATGTAACATATGATAGCTCTAATGTTAACAACATAAACATGTAATCAAAAAGAGTATAGCACAAAATGGATCTAAATCAAACTAACATTATGAATATATATCACTAAAAGAGATATGAAAAAAAGAGGCCTTGGTTCAATTTAAATAGATAAGCTTATATTCAGACGTGGTATGCAAAACATCTAAATCATATGATTAAAGTAATTATAATAATATATAAAACTAGAATTTTACCCTAAAATGTAGTCAAAGGAATGAAGATTGAATTATGAATAAAAAGCTCCTAAATCCTTGAATCAACCTCCAGATTTTGCAAACATAAAGAGGCATCAAACACTTGTTATAACATCCCTTATCTAGAGGCCTAAAACTAAGCGCTAAAGATGCTGCGGTCATCCATAGTCATAACTTCCGGTGACTAAATACAGTTATGTTAATGATATCCATAATATCAGAAGCACTTGAATATGAAAAAAATCACAGATTTCAAAAAAACAATATTTTACTGATTACATTTCAAAACAAATGTTTCACATTCAAATTACATAATCCCATAACAATTTCCTATGTTCATATGAAATATAAATATTAAATAAATACGCCAAGAACGACATATGATGATGCCCCCTTGGTTGACGTGAGTACTATATAGACATAAATATCTTAAATACAACACGGTGGAATACAACAAAACAAAACAACAACTCCTAAATAGCTATATGTCAACCACCCACTCCTCTTCGAAAGCTTTATTCTTCAACCTACTAAAACCTATAAAACCTCAACCCTCAACCTACTCAAATCAATTTTGAGCACCTGAGAGTTTAAGAGAGAAAACATAAACTTCGAGTCAGACATAAAGCTTGGTGTGAATAATACTATACATCTCGGTTATTAGATATTAAGTGATACCATGCCGCTTAGCGTAACGGGTTTCCTCTCACTAATATCCTTTTAAAACATATCTTTTACAAACCTTTATCCTGCAACCAAAACTGGTTAAAACTGTAAAGCATTATTATGTAAACATACAAATCAGGTAACAAATGAACTATCTGTCTAAGCACTATAGTTTTGTTTGGCTAACTGTAACCTTTGGCTGACTCGGGGCTATCAAACAATATAATCAAAATAATATAACACCTATTAGACCTCCTCTTCTGGATGGTCCGTCCTTAACTATTTGTTAAATACTCCTCATCTGGACGGTTTGTCCCTAACTTAACATCTCCTAGGGTCACCTAATCCTAATGGTTTTGTGGGCTCACTAATAACCTATCTGTATACAAATATATATTTCCATCTGTGTGTAATCATAATTTTAGTCTTACCTGTGACAAAGCCCTACGCACTGGAATTTTGGACTAAACTAGCTGGGCATAATAGCTAGTGTATAGGGAGCGACTATATACCGGTCCCACCCGGTATTCTAATATCCAAGTCATTTTGCTTTGGGTAATCTTCCCTTAATTTTTCCTTGAAAACCTTTTCATCTCAAATTGATTTAAAACCTTTAAACTAAACTTAAACAAGGAAAATATATACTCTATGCTTTACTCAAAATAACATTGCCATGTTATGTATGCTTTATTCAAATCTTTGTTGATGAAAACATTTAAACCTTTGAAAGTACCCCTTTCGAAAAAGTAAAACCCTTCTTTCACCTAAGCCGAAAGGCCAAAACATTCCTTTCGAAACCACTCATAATCTTCCTTTCGAAAACATTGATAAACCATTCCTTCGAAAGCATTAAAACCTTATACATCCTTCTTCAAAACCTTTAAACATTACCTTTTGAATACATTGGAAAACCTTTCCTTTCAAACCTTTCGAAACCATTGGGGAACCACCTCTTCGAAACCATTCTTTAAAACTTTTCAAAGCAATAAAACCTTTATAAACATCAAACTTTTCTAAAGTCTTTGGCTTCAAGTAAAATATGTGGAAACACCTTTCGAAACCATTAAAAATTAACTCCTTCGAAACCATTTGGATTCTACCTTCAATAGAGAAAAATGGTCATAAAACAATTAAGTCGAAAGCACTCTTTTGAAAACATTTCCTAAGAAAAGAAGTGATGGTGTCGAAACCAACCTTCCGAAAGCATTGGAGAAGCGATAAGTTTTAAAAGCAGAGTATACCTTCTAAAACCAATAGCGGCGAAAGGTAGAAAAGCTGATGCTAAGGGGTTTCAACCTCGACGAAAGCATTTACTTAAAACAAGAGGCGCAACCCATTCGAAATCATTCCTTTAAAACATTTGACTCGGCCGAAAGCCATCCAAGTCAGAAGCATACCCTTCGAAAGCAAAGTAGGCACATTTTCAATTAAAAGAAAAGACATGCTTCGACTCCTTCGGTACCTTTAGTCTCGACCTAGTGCCTTCTGCCTTAGTCTAATTCACTCTGTACCAAGTTACTAACACTATGTGCATTGGTTTCGATAGCATAGAGGCAGTAGTACTTGGTCAGAATCTCTATGCCGAAGGGGGTGAAACATGCTAAAAGCATGTAAAAACTGATTTTTTACTTTGAAAATAATTTCTTTTCAACTAACCTGCCTTGTTTATCAAAATATTATTGGTTGCTAATTTTCTTTTCTAAAAGTGCTGCTAATATTTCAAAAATAGGTAATTTAATTTATTTATAAAATACCCCCTCATTTGTAAATATATAAAACATTTAAGTATCATACCTTAAATAATTTTATATACCTATCAAAACACTTAGGAAAATTCTACAAAAATTCTAGAAAATCATTTTTAATATGTTTTCTAACATATATTAATTCCAGACCCAAAATATTAATTATTTAGCCGTAAATAATTCAAAACCCAAATAATTATTTTCTACACCAAAAAATTAATATAAAATCTATATTAATTCAAAAAATTATGAAAAGTGAGACCCATCTCTAAAATATCATTTCTGATCTATATCTAAAATATCAAGGCATTTGGATGTCATTAAATAGGCTTTTCACGTTAAAACACATCATAAAATATATATCAACAAAAATAAATCATCAACAAGCATATATAAACATTTAACCATTCAAAACATGGCACAATCATGCAAAATACTTTGAAATCATCTTAAAATCGAAAACAATTAGAAAAATGAGATGTAGTCATTATTCACCTTAGATTTTGAGATTAATGAGTTTGAGATTTGAATGGATTTAAGTTGATTAAGCTTCCCCTTGATTCTTTTATCTTCCTCTAGTTGCTTCTAATGATGGTCGGCCTCTTTGTTTAATTTTTGCAAATGATTTGAACGTGAGGATACACGGTTAAGAGTTTAGGGTATTTGAATGCTCATTTTCCTATTTTGCCCTCACCTACTATACTTAACCATTTTATGTTAACTCATTTGTTATTAAGGAATGACTACCCCTTATTAATTGCAAATCTCAATCCCCCAATCATCACATTATTTCATTTAATTTAGCTAATTAAATATCCTAATAACTCGAAATTACGATAAGGTACACTATAATCAGTCAAAAGATAGAACATACCATCAAACAAATCAGGATAAGCATCTCTAATACTACTCTTAGTCTCCCAAGTACAGTCTCTCTCATCGTCGCTCCACTGGAATTTCACTAATCTGACTGTCTTGTTCCTTAGTCTTGTCTCATCTCTTGTGACTATCTGAACTAGCTTTCTAACTTAGTCAAGTCTGGTTCTACTACTAAGTCATCTAACACAGTCAGTGCAATAGTAGACTCCGGATCTCTAATACACTTCCTTAGATGGAAAACACGAAACACATCGTAAACACCTACCAAATTGCTCGGTAACTCTACTCTATATGCGAGTTTCCCGATCATTTCTACAACAAATAGTCCTATGAATCTCGGTGCCAACTTCCCTGATTCCCCGAATCTAATCACTTCCTGCATCAGTGATACCTTGAAAAAACATGGTTTCCAATAGTGAACTCTTAAGTTTTTCCATGTTCTATCCACATAACTCTTCTACCTAGACCGAGCTTCCTTCGTTCTAGCTCGAATTAACTCAATCTTCTCTACAGCTTCTCTAGCCAAAACCAGACTAAGAACTAACCTATTCCCGGTCTCTAACCAACAAACTGGTGCTTTGCATGGCCTTCCATACAAAGCTTCAAATGGTGTCATCCTTATACTAGTCTGATAACTATTGTTATATTAAAACTCGACTAAGTGTAGATGGTTTTCCCATGGTCCTCCCAAATCTAACACACAAGCTCTTAACAAATCCTCTAAGACTTTGTTAACTCTTTCCATTTGCCCATCGGTCTATGGATGGTAAGCGTTACTCATCTTGAGCTTGGTTCCTAAAATCTTCTGTAAACTCTTCTAGAACTCGCTAGTGAATAAGGAATTTCTATCACTTACTATATTACTAAGAATTCCATGAAGTATAACTATATTCTTCACAAATAACTTCGCTAAAACATGTGTCGTTCTAGTTGACTTAACTGGAATAAAACAGGCACTCTTGGTCAGTCTATCCACCATGACCCATATACATTCATTTTCTCTACTAGATCTTGGCAACCTATCAATAAAATCCATAGAAATAGAATCTCACTTCCACATCGAAATATCTAATGGTTGTAGCAACCCACTTGGCTTCTAATGTTTGGCTTTTACCTATTGACAGTTCAAAAAAAACTTCACCCATAAGCCAACATCCCTCTTCATACATTCCTAGAAGAAACTTCTCTTTATATCCTGATATATCTTGGTTCCTCCTAGATGAATAGTGAACTTCGGATGATGACATTCCTCCAAAACTTCTTTCCTAATGTCTCCCACCTTCGGAACACACAACCTTCCTTTCTTTCTTAACCACCCATTCTGATCAAGACTAAAATCCTTTAAGTTATTGCTCTCCATTCCTTCCTTTAACTTCTTGATCCATTCAGCCAATATTGGATCCTCTTCCTACTTAAAAGAAATCCTTTCAATCATTACTGGTCGAACTTGTGACGACCCACAAATCCGTACCCTTTGAATCAACAATAATCCACACATGTCTGACCCAAAAAGCACGAACTAGCGAAAAGTCAAGAGAAAGAAAAGAAGAGAGAAGAAGAGAAGAGAAGAAAGAGAGAAGATAGAACCAAACAGAACAATACAGAATCTTACATCGCAGTGGAAAATATATAATATCATATCAATGATCTTTACAAAACAGAAACTATACACACACACACACACATCAATCGAAGTTCAAAAATCAACCAAAGTTATCAGCTTGAACAGTTATAATAACCTGTCCTCACAATTGTCGATAATATACAACAAGAAACAAAGCACAACGGATAATCAAAACAAGTACGTGTATACGAAAATGAAGATCTCCAGCTCTCCTGCTGAAGCTCCAAAAGCACCAAATCTGAACCTGTAAATATTTTCGGTCTGACTCGAGCATTGAAAGGGAAGAACGTCAGGATCAGTCTGGTAAGCCAGCATGAGAAACACACTCAACTGAATTTATTAAGTTACAAAAACTTTTCCTTTATCAAAACAGAAGTATCTCGTAAGACAGGTCCACACATAAACACCGACATGTTTTTACCTTATGATAACTAAAACATATCATATCAAATCCTCTTATATTATAGTAGTGTCTACTATATACAAATAATATTAATCATAGCCGAAATTGTTACATTGATTAAATTCCAGCATATAGCGCAATTGGGTAATACAATCAAAATGGCAAACACACAGTGGAGTTTGGATTTCCATACAAATGATCAGGTGAAGGGACTACCTTCCGACAATACATCTCTAGAAAAATGTACCGAGGACCATCACTAAGGATGCTCTACCAACACAAGACCGGTCCATCTCTATAACTAGATGGTACCGAATATATCATCCTCCGGTCATTACCGACCTTTACCAAGGGCCCTCTAGCATACAAACCACAATAATCAGATACACAACGTCATAGCGTGTAAAGATATATTTAGAAGAGGATGATCATATCCTAATGAGAGCGACCCACTTTTCCTTGCCGCATCTAACTCGGTTTTGTTCATTTTCGGTTGATGAGGCTAGAGGTAACGATTACCTTTCACAAAGCACAATCACAACACTTAGAATGCCACACGACCATTTCCGTTGAATATTAATCGCTTTCCATAAAAATACAACCCTTAAGCTCATACGTCTCAAGGAGGGTGTTAAGCTAAGAGAAGTTGCCTTCTTGTAACGACCCGTAAATTTTCGATAATTAAAATAGCAAATTTAATAAGATTTCGTGATTTAATGTTAGAAAAAAAATTTGTAAATTCGTTTGGAATAATAATAACTGGAATGAATTGCAACAATAATTATCCAAGTAATGAAAAATAAAAGCTACTTAGTGAATGCCTTTACAATTAATAGTTGAATAGGATAATAAATGTTGAATTCATTGGGTATAATAGAGTAATTGATTGATAAGTAAAATCTATTCAAAATCAAACATTGAATACTGAACAGGTAAATTGTTTAAATTTAATATTTAAAACTTATTGAATGATTGAATAACTGTAAATGAAAATAGTATTCTAAATTATGAATTGGTTTTAAAAGTTGAATCTTATAAGTTCGATTTCAATATTTCAAAAGATAATGAATTACTAGATAAGCGAAATTGTTTAAATGTAATATTTGGGATTTATTTAATAATTTAATAATGGGAATTGAATAACCGTATAATGGAAATAGTTGTTCTAAAATTTTAATTCGTTTCAAAAGTTAAATTTTTAAGTTCGTTTTGAATATCTCAAAAGATAGTGATTTAAGAATAATCAAATTGTTTAAATTTAATATTACAGATGTTTGAATGATTAAATTCCGAATTTGATATGATCAATTTGATATTGAAATTTAATATATGAAAATAGAGTGAATAATTGAAATTTGATTTAATATGATTCAGATTGGTTTCCAAAGTGAATATAGGTTATATTGGGATTATAATAGAGTTAATAAGATTTTAAAATTGGAAATTATTGGATAATTGAATAACGGGTTTAATATGACTAAAAATGATTTGTAAAATTTTATTTTATCATATTATAGTAAGAATGATGTTGTAGAACTTTTAAAATCGAAATTAAAGTAAATTTGTGAAAATTGAATATTCTAATATTTAATTATCGACCGGAAAATAGCCAATTTTTGAACAGTCTCAGAATTAGATGAAACTAGTTCCATTGGATCCGTAATAGTTAGTTATTATTGGATTTCAATTTTCGTAGCAATCGGAGTTGTCGTTTGACCTTGGCAGCTCGAAACGCGTTGGAATTGTTTTAATATTAATTTGGCGAGTTAAAATAGTCATTTTTCAAATGGTCTCGGATTTCGACGAAACCAGTTTCATCGGATCTGTAATGTGATATTATTGTAAGATTTCAAATTTCATGTCAATCGGATTTACCGTTTGTCCGAGGAGAGCCAAAATGCATAGAAATTCGTTTAATCGGTTTAATTTAAATTTGATCGTTTATTTCCGTAACTTGCACAGACGATCGAATTAGCCTCCAAAACCTGTTCCATTATGTCCAGAACGCAGGGTAAACCCTAGAAACGCCGGTCACCACGCATAAATCGGAGTTCGGAAAATCTGGAATGAATAGTGCGTTGAGAAATTTCTATGAAAGGACTCCACTTTCACAAATTTGTCAAAACCTAACCCTAATTCAAAGCAGCCGCCATTAACAACTTCAATGGCCAGAATCTCATCCCTTTCTTCCTCCTTTTTCTTTCAATCTACAAACATTCACGCGAAATCATCAACTACAAAGATGAAGAGCATGGCGAGGCCGAGACATCCAGCGGTTATGATCAAATTTTATTGAGCGGATCAACGGCAAATCGACCACAAAGTCGCACGGTTGCGCACGCATTTCGAGGCCATAGGGGGGGGGCCGAGTTCAAGGTGGTTGCAGCCGAAAGTGGAGTAGGCAATGGGCTTTGGAATGGAAGCTCCTGATCGTCCTGAAGTTGCTTGTGGTGGTTGCATAATCTAACCTTAGTTATGGAGCTATGGGTTCAAGTCGCGTGCAAATTTTTTGGAGGGAGGAAATTGCGTGAGAGGGAGAAGGAAAGATACAACCAGGATTTCATGGGGTGGGATCTCACGGCTTGGATTGTGTAGGGTATAAAATATAATAAAAATGTTGTAAATTTATGAATAAAAATTCGTGTAACTTCTAAAATTCGTATCCTTTTCATACGAGGTCGAAAACGCACGAAACCAGTTGCGATGGAATCGTATGGACGAGCACTACGCTATGCAGCTGGATTGGAGTGTTTGGAGCTAGAGGAAGTTTTGAGTTAAATCGAATGTCGTTCGATTTGATTTAAAATCGTAAAATAAAGTGAGTGTTTTATAACGCTCACAACGTACTAAATATCTTTATGCTAGTAAAATTTGACACTATGAAGTGTTATGATTTTATTTGTCGTTGTTTGATAAATTTAATTGTCATATAGTTTGTCATTTGAATTAACCGTTGAAATTAAATTGACAGTTAAATTTAAATTGAAATTGAAATTAAATTGACAGTAAAATTTAAATTTAAATTGAAATTGAAATTAAATTGACAGTTAAATTTAAATTGAAATTGAAATTGAATTGCGATTAAATTACCTGACATTGACAACTATGAAACTGCCATGAATTGTATTGTCTATTGGATGATGTATTTGATGGATGTTATTGGTTGATATTTAAATGTTTGGATGTTTATTTGCTTATATATACTGTTATGCATACATATGACACTATGAATTGATTTAAGTAATATATATTCATCCCTGACATTTAATTGAAATAAATAATTATTTGGCCATAGGATAGAAAATTATATATGGACACCGAATTGGCTAAATTAATAATTTTTTGAAATCGTCGATTTGAAATTTATTTAAATGTTTTGGTTTAAAAGTGATAAATAGAAATCAATTTATAGAAATCGAATTTATCGAAAATTGAGTTTGAAATGTTGAAATAAATTTGGTTAAAAGAAATTGTTAAATAATTAAAGTGGAGACTTTGGAATTTAAAATCGGGATATGATTAAATTTCGAAAATTGATTTGTATAAAGATTTAACCTTAACTCGAGCTTTGAATGTTACTAAGTAAAAGTGATATAAAAATGATATTTTGAAATCGAGCTTGGAATTGAACCATATTTGAAATTTGGATTTAAACTTAAATATTGATGGATAATTTTGTTAAGTGTTATAAATGGATATTTTTGAAAAATCGAGCTCCAAATCGATATAAATTGAAATTGAATTAATTGAAAGTGAATATAAAAATTGAGTTAATTGAAAGTGAATATAAAAATTGAATAAATTTGAAGTCAAAGTTGACGTTGATTGAATCGAAATCGAAATTGAATCGGTAGAACGGTAATTGAAATTGATTTGAATTGGGAAGTTATAAATTGAAATGGATTGGTTTTGAAGCTGTTTTATTTTGTTTTTCAAAATACTCTGTTATATAAGCCATTTTGAATACTTAAACTATTTTAATCTATTTTAAATCTACTTAACCCAATTTAAATTATTTTAAAGTAATTTATCTATTTCAAATCCATTTTAAGATTTTAAGTATTTCTAACTATTTTAATTATTTAAAACTACTTTTAAACTACTTAAAACTATTTTCTAAAAAAATTCCAAACTGGTTAATAAGGTGAAATGTTTATGTTTAAATCTTGAATTTGAATACGAATTGGATTAAATGAAGTTGCAACATAAATCGAAATTCGAAATGATTTTGAAATCGAAATGAGATATTGAGACGAAAAATGATTTTTGAAACAGAATCTTACATTTTGAATAGATACGATGATATTTGAAATGGATATGATTTTTAAGCGTATATGATATTTTAATATCAATTATGAATCGATTTGAAATGCAAAAGAGCCAACGGTGTAATAATACGTAGTTATTAAAGAGACCGGGATCGGATATGGACAACTCTCTGTCGATACCGAACACCACTGTAATAACTATTATACGCGGAGTGTTGATCCAGAATGAAGTGGATGGTTTGGTGAACGCGTTGACTGAAGAAAGAGAACGATTATTGGATGACCCCTGACATGACTAAAACAGGAGCCGCGCCGGGCCATTGAGGTTCGCCACCTCTAGCGGACACACTTCTTCGATACCATATCTATTACATTTGTGTTGCGATTTGGGTGCACCCCTTGATTTGGGAGTGTTGTTTCGCGGTGTTGGGGTAGCTGCTGGCTGTGCTCAACATCAGTCCGGATCACGCAACTACTAGTATCCTAGTTGGTATCGCCTCATGTACCTTGTCATACGGTTTATCCTATTCGCGACCACTACGTTATGTTTTGTGTTATACCTATGGGGTACCCTCTGATAACCACCAATTTACGGTGGGGCTTACGGTGCTGTATAGACTATGGCATTATAAAAATGTGTTAAGGGGGATTATGGTAACGCCTTAACGCTATTTTGATACTTTATATTACTGATAGACATTATCTACTTAGCGTACATTACTACATAGTAGATAGTTTAACGGATCCTTGAGAGATGGAAAATCCCGTAACATCTCTTAAGTTATTGCACGCACGTTGACACTGGATATGAGATGTCAAACCCCGTAAACATCCCTGACGCCGTTACACTCATATTTATTTACGATGGATTTAACTTTCATAAGGATATTTTAGTCCTGACTCGAGTGTTTTGTCTTTTCATTACGCTCGGGTCAGTCCTGAATTTTTTAGATTTTGAAGATCTATTTTGGAGGATGAAGACGAAGATTTGGTATACTATTACTATTATTACCTTGCATCATGCTATCTGTTGCATTATTTTAATTGTTCTGTTGTATATGTATAACTCTGATAAATGTTGTATAAATAATTGGCAAAGTATAGTAAACAGCTTCATGAACTGTTTATATTGACTATTATATTTTATCGTTCCGCTGCGAGATTCTGTGTTGTTTCATTTCCTTTATTTCTCTTTCTTTTCTTTTCTTATTTACCCCCAATAACCATCTGCCCTTCTGAATGGTTTGGAATCGACATGTGTATTTGATCGTCGGTTTAGACTGTCCAAAAAGGCGGGTCGTTACTGTTGGTATCAGAGCTTTGGTTTAGCAATAACCTTAGCTTTGTGGGGTCTGACTCGTTAT
This sequence comes from Allium cepa, assembly GCA_030765085.1. Lineage (NCBI taxonomy): Eukaryota > Viridiplantae > Streptophyta > Magnoliopsida > Asparagales > Amaryllidaceae > Allium > Allium cepa. Next base: position 457,085,116 of record CM060939.1, on the reverse strand, counting down.
AAATAAGGTAGTTATACCCTATGATGAGTCGCTGAGTGTGTATATATATATATATATATATGAGAGAGCGTATTTGTTGGTGATATAAAATGTTTTATATTGTGTCGGTCGATTTGTTGAGTGGCTTATGGATTCTGGTCAATACGAGTAATTAACGTCATTGATAGGTATCTCTAAACACTTAAACAGAACAATTCGACATAGTATTGTTTTGAAATTGGGTAAATGAAATAATTTTTCCCTAATTATATTTTGTGTATAAAGAATTTATTTTCAAAATTTATTGTGACTTATCTAGCTTACCTGGTAGTTAGGAATGATAATATTGGTGGTTATCATTAATTGGGTATTGTAATTTAATAAATAAGGTTTATTACAAAATAAACAATGATAAAACAACTTGTGGAATATCGTAAGAAAGAAATCCTATAAGAATAGTTTATAAAGGTGACATATGAATTAAAATAGATTTAAGTTGGAAAATATTGAATTTAAGACCCGGAGATCTTGAAGACGGTTTTCAAAGTTTTGAAGAAATATATAGTAATATTAGTTGGAAATTGTTTATGGAAATATTTTGAAAGGATTTTTAAGAAGGAATGAGTTAAGTACTCCTCTCTTCTGTCGCTGGAAAATAATTTCGGTGATGATTACGCAGCATCATCGACGTTCATTTTCAAGTCTCAAAGTGGGGGAGACTTCTAAGAAGCTTTGCTTTTCTTCGAAATTATTTTGGGTAAATGGGTTTTGGTTTAAACTCCAAAGGTGTGATTTGATATATTAAATATATAAGTGTACATGTTTATTTCAAATGATTTGAAAAGAACCGAGCATTTAAATTTCTAAGTTCTGTTAATTAATAATTTTCGAATTATTTGAATGAAATGTGAATAACCAGAATTTATAAAACAAGAGGATTAAGATATCTAAGCTATTGTTTGGGAAAATTTTAAAGTTGAAAGGTAAAGAGGATTTAAACAAATTAAATTTGCGAACATTCTAAATAAGTAAAATGAAATTCTATAAATTTGTATAATACCAAAATTACATTCTGATAACATGTAACAAGACTTACCAAATGTTAAACGTTAAAATGATGTTTTGGATATGTAATGAGATATTGTATAGATAAACAGAACCTGAAAGTAATAGAAATATACAAGTAAGGAAAACTCAAAAGGAATCAAAATGTGTATAAATGGAAGTTTGGTTGTGATAAAAATGTTATAAACTTAAATATAGCATGAAATGATGAATGGATAAATGGAACAAGTAAGTGAACTTAAGAAAAGGTCATTAAGTCAAGCAATGTCTTTGTAAACTGGTTGTAAAATTAAATATAAATTTGCAACAAAAAAAGAAAAATATGTAAAGATAAATTTGTAACTTTTGAGATAACTATAAACTAAGAAAAGTCATATATGAGAATTTAGACTTTTATGGAATGACTATAAATTAAAGTGATGATTAATAAAATGTTCCACAAATAAATTTGTATTAACTGAAATTATGAATATTGAGTAAATGTAAACGAAAGAATTAGGTATAGCTAAGAATCAATTAGGAAAGGAAATTGAGTTTAATTAAATTATATAGGATGCTTAAAATGAACTTGAGTAAGCAAATTCTTCGATACGATGTTTGAGAAAAGATAATGTTAAAGAATATGCTAGGTAAAGAAATGAATATATTAACTGAATAATGGATTGTGAGTAATTAAGTGAAAAAAAATAGAAGTCAATAAAATAATTTAGTATAGATAAATTGGATAGAAAATCCATTGGACGGTAATACGTGAGATTGTATGTATATTATTTTATTCGCATAACGATTTGATCCAAATTCGAGCATAAAATTTCGAGATGATTTATATCGATCCAAGTTAGGATTTTTCACTCAATTTTCGACGGCGAACCCTAGATATGGATTTTTAATTTGATTCTGGAATTCTCTATCATAGTATATGGCTATGCAAGGAGAGTAACAGTTTCCAATCAAGGAACTAAATCTAAGTCCGCACTAGAAAGTCGTGTGAACGATACTTGTTTGCAAGTGAAACTGTGTGATCGAATAAGCGATTAGATTGATATTGCTCACGGATGATATATGTATGGCTTACGGACTTAATTAAAGTTATATTGGAAATTTAAGATGCCGAATAGAAAATGATTCTTTTAAAATTATATAACAGGATATATATATATATATATATATATATATATATATAAAAGAGATAAACCAAATTGAATGTAAAAATTAATAAGTTGGTTATGTTGGGTATGATTTGGTTGTTATATGATTGTTAGTTGATTGTATATAATTCATTAAGTGTTAATGAAATTGAAAGCTATAAATCATTGAAATCAAATTGGAAGTTAAATGAATTTAAATAGAATTTAATTTGATTCAAATTGGAAGTGAACTAATGAAAATATAAATTAGTGAATGTTAACTAATTGAATTGAGAATGAATGTTACTAAAAATCCAACGTTAATGAATCAACTGTGATTAAAATGGAAAACGAAGTAAATAAATATTAATGAGAAGTGAATTTATATTGATTGGTTATGGATTTGTTGGATGATAGTTGGATGATAATTGATTTGGTGGATGCATTTTTTGTTTGTTGCATTTGCTATGTTAGCACATGTGGTTGTTATGTTGCTATATGATGTATATTGATATTATCTTCATATATGCATGTTTCTCATGGTTTGTTGAGTGTTTAGTAGAAGCGGATTGCGCTTGCTTTGCATTTGGAGCTCGCTTTCGTGTTATATTAGTCGTATATGCTCGCTAATAAAAATATAAGGTACATGTTTATTTTATCATTGGATTTGGTGATTTTCGATGAGCCACTTGGCTTTTGATTTTCTTTTGTTGGTTTGGGGCCCGTAGAGGCGTTTTGTAGCTGTACCGATCGAGCCGCGTAAAGGAGACTCTGCCGAAATTTTCCGTAAAATTTGGGTGCTAGAAAATTTTTCAAGTTTTAAAAATTTTATAACTTGTTTTGATAACTAACTTTTAAAGTTAGAAAGGCGTTTGGAATAACTTAGTAAAAGCGTAGTTATGACTTTATAAATGGAATTTCATTGTTTTATGAGTTGGTAAATTTGAGATAAATATACCTTAAGGTTGAATTCTATACTTAGTTCCTTTTCCCTTCTTTTTCCTTTTCGGGGACGAAAAGTTTTGAGTGGGGGAGAATGTAACGACCCGTAAATTTTCGATAATTAAAATAGCAAATTTAATAGATTTCGTGATTTAATGTTAGAATTTTTTTTTTGTAAATTCGTTTGGAATAATAATAACTGGAATGAATTGCAACAATAATTATCCAAGCAATGAAAAATAAAAGCTACTTAGTGAATGCCTTTACAATCAATAGTTGAATAGGATAATAAATGTTGAATTCATTGGGTATAATAGAGTAATTGATTGATAAGTAAAATCTATTTAAAATCAAACATTGAATATTGAACAGGTAAATTGTTTAAATTTAATATTTAAAACTTATTGAATGATTGAATAACTGTAAATGAAAGTAGTATTTTAAATTGTGAATTGGTTTTAAAAGTTGAATCTTATAAGTTCGATTTCAATATTTCAAAAGATAATGAATTATTGGTTAAGCGAAATTGTTTAAATTTAATATTTGGGATTTATTGAGTAATTTAATAATGGGAATTGAATAACCGTATAATGGAAATAGTTGTTCTAAAATTTTAATTCGTTTCAAAAGTTAAACTTTTAAGTTCGTTTTGAATATCTCAAAAGATAGTGATTTAAGAATAATCAAATTGTTTAAATTTAATATTACAGATGTTTGAATAATTAAATTCCGAATTTGATATGATCAATTTGATATTGAAATTTAATATATGAAAATAGAGTGAATAATTGAAATTTGATTTAATATGATTCAGATTGGTTTCCAAAGTGAATATAGGTTATATTGGGATTATAATAGAGTTAATAAGATTTTAAAATTGAAAATTATTGGATAATTGAAAAACGGGTTTAATATGATTAAAAATGGTTTGTAAAATTTTATTTTATCATATTAAAGTAAGAATGATGTTGTAGAACTTTTAAAATCGATTTAAAAGTAAATTTGTGAAAATTGAATATTTTAATATTTAATTATCGATTGGAAAATAGCCAATTTTTGAACAGTCTTAGAATCGGACGAAACTAGTTCCATTGGATCCATAATAGTTAGTTATTATTGGATTTTAATTTTCGTACCAATCGGAATTGTCGTTTGACCGTGGCAGCTCGAAACGCGTTGAAATTGTTTTAATATTAATTTGGCGAGTTAAAATAGTCATTTTTCAAACGGTCTAGGATTTCGACGAAACAAGTTTCATCGGATCCGTAATGTGATATTATTGTAAGATTTCAAATTTCATGTCAATCGGATTTACCGTTTGTCCGGGGCGAGCCAAAATGCATAGAAATTCGTTTAATCGATTTAATTTAAATTTGATCGTTTATATCCGTAACTCGCACATACGATCGAACTAGCCTATGAAATCTGTTCCATTGTGTCCGGAACGTGGGGTAAACCCTAGAAACGCCGGTCACCACGCGTAAATCGGAGTTCGGAAAATCTGGAATGAATAGTGCGTTGAGAAATTTCTATAAAAGGACTCCACTTTCACAAATTTGTCAAAACCTAACCCTAATTCAGAGCAGCCGCCATTAACAACTTCAATGGCCAGAATCTCATCCCTTTCTTCCTCCTTTTTCTTTCAATCTACAAACATTCACGCGAAATCATCAACTACAAAGATGAAGAGGATGGCGAGGCCGAGACATCCAGCGGTTACGATCAAATTTTATTGAGCAGATGAACGGCAAATCGACCACAAAGTCGCACGGTTGCGCACGCATTTCGAGGCCATAGGGGGGGCCGAGTTCAAGGTGGTTGCAGCCGAAAGTGGAGTAGGCAATGGGCTTTGGAATGGAAGCTCCTGATCGTCCTGAAGTTGCTTGTGGTGGTTGCATAATCTAACCCTAGTTATGGAGCTATGGGTTCAAGTCGCGTGCAAATTTTCTGGAGGGAGGAAATTGCGTGAGAGGGAGAAGGAAAGATACGACCAGGATTTCATGGGGTGGGATCTCACGGCTTGGTTTGTGTAGGGTATAAAATATAATAAAAATGTTGTAAATTTATGAATAAAAATTCGTGTAGCTTCTAAAATTCGTATCGTTTTAATACGAGGTCGAAAACGCACGAAACCAGTTTCGATGGAATCGTATGGACGAGCACTACGCTATGCAGCTGGATTGGAGTCGTTTGGAGCTAGAGGAAATTTTGAGTTAAATCGAACGTCGTTCGATTTGATTTAAAATCGTAAAATTAAGGTGAGTGTTTTATAAAGCTCACAACGTACTAAATATCTTTATGCTAGTAAAATTTGACACTATGAAGTGTTATGATTTTATTTGTCGTTGTTTGATAAATTTAATTATCATATAGTTTGTCATTTGAATTAACCGTTGAAATTAAATTGACAGTTAAATTTAAATTGAAATTGAAATTAAATTGACAGTTAAATTTAAATTGAAATTAAATTGACAGTTAAATTTAAATTGAAACTGAAATTGAATTGCGATTAAATTACCTGACATTGATAACTATGAAACTGCCATGAATTGTATTGTCTATTGGATGATGTATTTTGATGGATGTTATTGGTTGAAATTTAAATGTTTGGATGTTTATTTGCTTATATATACTGTTATGCATACATATGACACTATGATTTGATTTAAGTAATATATATTCATCCCTGACATTTAATTGAAATAAATAATTATTTGGCCATAGGATAGAAAATTATATACGGACACCGAATTGGCTAAATTAATAATTTTTTGAAATCGTTGATTTGAAATTTATTTAAATGTTTTGATTTAAAAGTGATAAATAGAAATCAATTTATAGAAATCGAATTTATCGAAAATTGAGTTTGAAATGTTGAAATAAATTTTGGTTAAAAGAAATTGTTAAATAATTAAAGTGGAGACTTTGGAATTTAAAATCGGGATATGATTAAATTTCGAAAATTGATTTGTATAAAGATTTAACCTTAACTCGAGCTTTGAATGTTACTAAGTAAAAGTGATATAAAAATGATATTTTGAAATCGAGCTTGGAATTGAACCATATTTGAAATTTGGATTTAAACTTGAATATTGATGGATAATTTTATTAAGTGTTATAAATGGATATTTTTGAAAAATCGAGCTCCAAATCGATATAAATTGAAATTGAATAATTGAAAGTGAATATAAAAATTGAATAAATTTGAAGTCAAAGTTGACGTTGATTGAATCAAAATCGAAATTGAATCGGTGGAACGGAAATTGAAATTGATTTGAATTGGGAAGTTATAAATTGAAATGGATTGGTTTGAAGCTATTTTATTTTGTTTTCCAAATTACTCTATTATATAAACCATTTTGAATACCTAAACTATTTTAATCTAATTTAAATCTACTTAACGCAATTTAAATTATTTTAAACTAATTTATCTATTTCAAATCCATTTTAAGATTTTAAGTATTTCTAACTATTTTAATTATTTAAAACTACTTTTAAACTACTTAAAACTATTTTCTAAAAAAATTCCAAACTGGTTAATAAAGTGAAATGTTTATGTTTAAATCTTGAATTTGAATACGAATTGGATTAAATGAAGTTGCAACATAAATCGAAATTCAAAATGATTTTGAAATCGAAATGAGATATTGAGACGAAAAATGATTTTTGAAACAGAATCTTACATTTTGAATAGATACGATGATATTTGAAATGGATTTGATTTTTAAGCGTATATGATATTTTAATATCAATTATGAATCGATTTGAAATGCAAAAGAGCCAACGGTGTAATAATACGTAGTTATTAAAGAGACCGGGATCGGATATGGACAACTCTCTGTCGATACTGAACACCACTTTAATAACTATTATACCCGGAGTGTTGATCCAGAATGAAGTGGATGGTCTAGTGAACGCGTTGACTGAAGAAAGAGAACGATTATTGGATGACCCCTGACATGACTAAAACAGGAGCCGCGCCGGGCCATTAAGGTTCGCCACCTCTAGCGGACACACTTCTTCGATACCATATCTATTACATTTGTGATGCGATTTGGGTGCACCTCTTGATTTGGGAGTGTTGTTTCGCGGTGTTGGGGTAGCTGCTGGCTGTGCTCAACATTAGTCCGGATCACGCAACTACTAGTATCCTAGTTGGTATCGCCTCATGTACCTTGTCATACTATTTATCCAATTCGCGACCACTACGTTATGTTTTGTGTTATACCTATGGGGTACCCTCTGATAACAACCAATTTACGGTGGGGCTTACGGTGCTGTATAGACTATGGCATTATAAAAATGTGTTAAGGGGGATTATGGTAACGCCTTAACGCTATTTTGATACTTTATATTACTGATAGACATTATCTACTTAGCGTACATTACTACATAGTAGATAGTTTAACGGATCCTTGAGAGATGGAAAATCCCGTAACAACTCTTAAGTTATTGCACGCACGTTGACACTGGATATGAGATGTCAAACCCCGTAAACATCTCTGACGCCGTTACCTCATATTTATTTACGATGGATTTAACTTTCATAAGGATATTTTAGTCCTGACTCGAGTGTTTTGTCTTTTCATTACGCTCGGGTCAGTCCTGAGTTTTTCAGATTTTGAAGATTTATTCTGGAGGATGAAGACGAAGATTTGGTATACTATTACTATTATTACCCTTGCATCATGCTATCTGCTGCATTATTTTAATTGTTCTGTTGTATATGTATAACTCTGATAAATGTTGTATAAATAATTGTCAAAGTATAGTAAACAGCTTCATGAACTGTTTATATTGACTATTATATTTTATCGTTCCGCTGCGAGATTCTGTGTTGTTTCATTTCCTTTATTTCTCTTTCTTTTCTTTTCTTATTTACCGCAATAACCATCTGTCCTTCTGAATGGTTTGGAATCGACATGTGTATTTGATCGTCAGTTTAGACTGTCCAAAAAGGCGTCGTTACACTTCTCAGCCACCACTGATGTACATTTGTAAAAACCAATGTATGTAATCTATAGAAATGCTATGTCAGACAAATATCCATACAAGTTGTCTAGGAACAGGAGAAACCAAAGTTACTTTCCTACCACATCCTGTTGGGAAATCCCTAGGATTAGTAACGAATAATCCTTACATTGGATATTTCATAATGAAGAGACCACTGTTACTAGATGTATATTGGGATTTTAACCCCAAACGATCAACAAGCAGTCCCCCACTATGAAAATCCGAAATATCAATATTATCAAAGCAACCTGCACAATCGTCGCATATACGTTGGTCCGAAGTGGTTTTCAGATAAATCTGATCCCGGTCTCTTCGCACCAACAACGCAAAAGCGTTTATCAATCTCACACAGAAACTAAGTCTCATATACTTATCACGTCTTCAACTTTCAACTTGCTATCCTTCGGGCCAAGAAGGAAGCTCGATAGATTGGAATAATACTCCGCACTATACGAATCATCATCCTTAACACAAACAATAATCAAGCCTACACAGAAGGCTACGTACTAAGTGTACGACTAAATAGTTCCCATATCAAGTCGGGAAACTAAAATTTGGCCAAGTTTGATAGTCGGTTATTTAACTTTCAAAACAAACAAACAAATATTCAGCACCATAACAATCATTAGGCCAATTTAATTAATCTTTTATTAATTAAACCATTTGCCAAATATTCACTTCAAATTATCTTTAAAAAGATATATTCTCAAAACCATTTCTCTTCTATATTGGAAAACATTTCCAAATACTTATTTAATAATAAGTAATTCACAATTCAATTTATATTTTCAACACTTAGAAAATATTACATATACTTAAATCACGATTAAGTATATATTTTATTCTTTAAGGAAAAGATTCTTTTAAACATGTTTACTTGAGTCAAAATGAATGTTGCGTAAAACATCGTTACGACAATCCAAAATCAATAGTATAGAGATCCGAAAATAGGATAGATATATAAATCCCAATACTATACAAAACATTTCCTTTCGAAAGTCATTTACTATAACAACAGTGTTATAGTCCATCATTTCCTTATTTTCGAAAACGTCTATTTCAACAATAAATGTTGAAATCTATGATTTCGATCCTTAACACATTTTAAAACAACTTTAAACCAATTTCTTCACTTTAAAATATCACTTTTCAAAACGTTTCTTTAATATATTATTCACTGTCCAAAATTGTGAATATAAATTGTTTACCAAATTCAATACTTCTACACATTTTATTTAAAGGATAATCCACTGTCCAAAATCGTGGATATAATTCCCAACCAAATTCTTAATTATTTCAACATTTAATTTAAAGGATAATTCACTGTCCAAAATCGCGAATATATCTCCTTTAATAAACTTCTATATTTAATTTATCAAATTCAATTGATTTCGGATTTATAAAACAATGTTTATAAATTCACATTTATATATTTTATAAAAACTTCAATTTATAAATCTACTGTATTAACCAATTCCACTTATCACATTTATATGCCAAATCCAATTTATAAGTAAATTACTTATAAATCTCTTTATTTATAAAATCATTCTTTTTATAACTTCACAATTATAAATCTGTAGATCTTATTTACTAATAAAACCCATTTATAACTTCATTTTAACACTTATAAAAACTCACTTATAATTCCATTATTCCGATTTATAAAAATTCAATTTTATAAATCTTATATGTATAAAACCATTTATAATTATTCAAAAATCCCACTTTAAACAAGCTTATTCTTTTAATAATTTACAAATCGTTATTAAAGCTTATATAACTCCAAAATCATACTTAAGTATTATTTTCCAAAAATCATAACTTTTATAACAATAAAAATTATAATTTTCATTTATTTAAAATAAATCAATTTCCTTAACAATTTAAAATTCAATAAAAACGTATATTTTCAAAATCACATGAAAATCCTTTCTAATTTAAAATCATCACTTTAATATTTTTAATTTTCCAAAAATAAACCCAATGCTGCAACAACACTAAATACAACAACCACGACATCCAAATATCATATATCAATATGATAATAGAATATATCACAATTTCTGTAAATAACTCAATACGGGTGAGGAATCCAGTTGGATCCCTCAAACCTGTCACCTGCAACAAATATACATATTAGAATATGTGTACAATGTCCGCTTCAAGGAAGACGCGCGTACATAGGGTCATCCACTCATACACGGGAACGTATAGGATCATTTGCTCCACTAGGCAGGTATATATCCAAATATCAATCAATATATCATATATCATCCAAACAATGATCAATCATCATATAATAATGTTTATTCTCGCTTATATAAAAATATCAGTGAGTCAGAAAGAGTGAGTTGTACTTACATTGCATCCAATAGCAGTTTCAGTGTTTTGTTCCGAATAAAATTAAACGAACATTTAATTTTACCCAAAATCCACTCTAGCTCCAATCAACTCCAAACCAGCTCCATCGCGTAGTGCTCATCAATATGAACCCAACGCAATCGTTTCTTGCGAAACGGACCTCGTATGAAAAAGTTATGGCATTACAAAGTTTATACGATTTAATATAAATCAATTTCAGTTTTATTTTTAATTTCTAACCCTAGAATCAATCAGAGCAACATGTTCCTGGAGATGAAATCAAGGCCGTGCTTTTCCTTTCTTCTCCATCAGGTTATACACGTACGAAAGAACCCATGGTCGCCATTCTTTCTTGAATTTTCATGACCATTTCGAACGTTTTGAAGACGATCGGCCTACGCCACGACGAAGGCTTACGCGTGCTCTACTCTCGGCTCGAGTATCGAGGAGCTTGGCTCACCATCTATCTCGAAAAACACGCATGAAGGCAGCACAAACGTGACCATTTCGACGTTGATCCGTAGCTTCAAATTCGATCATAGCTGTTAATCTTGTAGATCTCGTCGTGCTCTACGACTTTGCAATTGGAAGTTTCTTGAATCGATTTGTGGATTGGAAGATAATTGAAGAAGATTGAAACAAAATTCTGGCCATTAACAATAAGGTGGTAGCTAGCCCTAGCTCAAGTAGGGTTTTAGCAAAATGAAGAAAAAGGTGGCCTTTTGTAGAAAATTACGCGACACTATTCATCTGGAATTTTTCCGAACTCCAAATGAAGCATGCCGCCTGACGTTTATAATGTTTTACCCCCATTCCGAACGCAATGAAATATATATTGGGAGCTAATTCGATCGTATTTGGAAGATATGTTTTCAAATCGACTATTTAAATTTAAAATTCACTTAAACCGATTTCTACGCGTTTTGCTTGCTCTGGACAAACCGTAAATCCGATAGACACGAAATTTGAAATCTTACAATAATATAACATTACGGATCCAATGAAACTAGTTTCGTCGAAATCCGAGTCTATTTGAAAAATGACTGTTTTTACACGTTAATTAAATATTAAAATTCAAATCTTCTCCATCAGGTTATACTCGTACGAATGAACCCATGGCCGCCATTCTTTCTTGAATTTTCACGACCATTTCGAACGTTTTAAAGACGATCGGCCTACGCCACGACGAAGGCCTACGCGTACTCTACTCTCGGCTCGAGTAACGAGGAGCTCGGCTCACCATCTATCTCGAAAATTGCATACGAAGGCGGCACGAACGTGGCCATTTCGACGTCGATCCGTAGCTTCAAATTCGATCGTAGCCGTTGATCTTGTAGATCTCATCGTGCTCTTCGATTTGTGGATTGGAAGATAATTGAAGAAGATTGAAACGAAATTCTGGCCATTAACAGTAAGGTGGCGGCTAGCCCTAGCACAATTAGGGTTTTAGCAAAATGAAGAAAAATGTGGTCTTTTATAGAAAATTACGCGACACTATTCATCCAGAATTTTTCCGAACTCCAAATGAAGCGTGCCGCCTGGCGTTTATAATGTTTTACCCCCATTCCGAACGCAATGGGATATATATCGGGAGCCAGTTCGATCGTATTTTGAAGATAGGTTTTCAATTCGACTATTTAAATTTAAAATTATTTAAACCGATTTCTACGCGTTTTAGCTTGCCCCAGACAAACCGTAAATCAGATTGACACGAAATTTGAAATCTTACAATAATATGACATTACAGATCCAATGAAACTAGTTTCGTCGAAACCCGAGACTATTTGAAAAATGATTATTTTTACACGTCAATTAAATATTAAAATATTCAATTTTTACAAATTAACTTTTAATTCGATTTTAAAAGTTCTTTAACATCATTCTAATTCAACTAGAATTTAAAACAACTTTATAAATCATTTTTATTCATTTTAAAACCAATTTTCAATTATTTCTGCAATTTCAAATAATAAATTAACAATTTAATTATCTAATTAAATCTAGATATTTGAAATAAATTTTATCCAGCTTATAAAATTAACTTTTAAATATTTAAAATTAATTAAATATACGAATTTCAAATGACTGAAATTTTGGGTCGTTATATTCTCCCCTACTTAAAAGAATTTCGTCCTCGAAATTACCAAGTAAGAAAAAGTCACAAAACCCATTAACTTTTCGAAACAATTCGTTCAATTTAGATTTACCAAAATCACTTAAATGTTTAGCTTTCCCAAAATCATTTAGTTAAACTTCTTGTAAAACTTTACTAAATTTTCAAAATCAACTATAACGTTTAATTTTTTACTTCAAATCAAAATTTTAGTTATCAATTTTTTTTTTCCGACTTTTCCATAATTTTCTAGCTCCTTAAATTTTCAGAAAATTTTGCCAGCGTATCCTTTGCGTGGTTGGATCCGAAAAAATAAATAACAATGTATATATCACAAATATACATCTCATCATCGAGGATGAGGCATTCCGAATGGAAAAAAGTATAAAAGTACGATATGTAATCCGAAATATGTACCTTTTTATATTATTAGCAAGCATATAAAGCTAATATAGCGTGAAAGCGAGCTCCAAAAGCGAAGCAAGCGTCACCCGCACCTACTAAACACTCAATAAACAAATGAGAAACATGTATCTACGAAAGTAATACCAATATACAACGTATACCACTACAACTACTACATATGCCAATATAGCAAATGCCATCAACAAGCAACAAATCCAACCATCAAACAACTATCATCCAACTAAAATCCATAACCAAATCAATACACTTTCACTTCTCATTAATATTCAATGAATTGGTTTTCAGTTAAATTACATTTGATTCATTAACATTGGATTTACTAACATTCATTCATTCATATTCAATTAGTTTACATTCACTAATTCATATTCCAATTTGTTCACTTTCAAATAAAATCAAATCAAATCTATTTAAATTCACTTAGCTTCCCATTTAAATTCAATTACTTAACTTTCCATTTCATTAGTCCAATTTCATATGGATTTTCTATACGATCAATTAACATTCATTTAACAACCAATGTATAACCAACATTACCAAATTAATTTACTTTATATTCATTCAATTTGGTTCAACACTTTTAAATTAAAGTTGAATTTCATAATATAACTCAATTTCATATTCATTAATGACTTCATTTCATTAATTCACTTTATTAATTTACTTCGATACCAAAATCAACTTCATTTAACATCACTTAAGTTATGTTTCATTTCAATTTCATTTATATTTACTTTCGCTATACAACTTAAGTTCACTACTAATTTAACTCAAATTATATTTCTATTTAACTTTTACTAAAGTCAATTTCATATCACTATTCAAATTATGATTTTGTTTTGCCTAACAAAATTATTCACCTATTTTAACAATTGGTTTTACTTACCTTATCTCATTTTATAAGTTATACAACATATTTATTCATAATTCCGTGAACATCTACCTAAGTTCACTTCTATTCACTAAACTTATTCTTTATAACTTCAAATCCAATCAAAATCCAATTCAATTTATTTAACTTTACTTTAGTTAATTTTCAAATCATATATTTAATATGCTACCTCAAATTTTATTTCAACTTTACTAAAGCTAAAATTTTATCATTTCATATTATAAGTTCAAAACTCATTTCACTTATATTTATCAATTTCAACTTGGATTTTTAATCAAATTTGTTTATCAAAACAAAAATTAAATTTCAATTTACTTTGGTAGCAAATCCATCACACAGAAACTCGAAAATGATACTGATGATGCTACAGTCATCACCCTTATTATTTCCCAGCAACAGTAGTGAATTCAGTCTTTATATTCTTTCAATTTTTTTATCCATAAATCACATTTATAAATCTATACTTATATAATTTCATTATTTTACTTTACACATAATATTCATTTCAAATTTATTTATATTATTTAGATTTATAACAATATAATCTCTTTAACTTTGAAAAACAACTTTCAAAATCAACGGGATTCAAATTTCACAAACTCCTAGTCAAAATTCACTTTTTTTCATAACTCATATTTATAAATAAATCCATATAGTTCTACTTCTTATATATAAGATAATTTCACAATTGTAAATCATATTAATTATAATTCCATACTTATAATTCAATTGCTTATATAATTCATTCTTTTATAATTGTTGTTTCTATTTAGATTATTCAGACATCTTTATTAACTTTTATATATTTACATTTTCAAACAACCAATCAATCAATTTATATACACTTTAATAATTCTTGAAAAATTATTCCTTTATATATAAAATATAATCGAGGTAAAATTATTTCATTTAACCAATTTGAAATGATATTATGTCGACTTGCCTCGTTTAAGTGTTTGGAAATCCCTATCGATGATATGGCGTCCCATATACCGGCCAGAATTCACAAACAGCTCAACGGATAAGCAAGCACAATATAAAACATTTTATATTCACTAACAAATGCGCGCTCATATATATAATACACTCAAATTCAATCTAGGGTGCTATTGTCCCTATCTATACTGAGTACACATCAAAGCTTAGGAATATACAAAATCTAAGCTCTGATACCACGTGTGACGGGACACAACCAGTGGGTAATACCCACCGTAGCTCACACTGATTCCTCATGCTTTGCTTTTACGGCCAGACTACAACCAACCCTTTCACTCTAGGGACATGTAGGGGCAAGGATCATCCATTCGCTACCTAATAAGAAGCGAGAACCCCCTATCAGGCTAAACATAATCAAGCAAAACCGATGTACGTAATCTATAGAAATGCAATGTCATACAAACATCCATACAAGTTGTCCAGGAATAGGACAAACCGAAGGTACTTTCCTACCACATCCTGTCGGAAAATCCCTAAGATTAGTAGCGAATAGTCCTTGCATTAGATATTTCATAATGAAGAGACCACTGCTACTGGATGTATATTGGGATTTTAACCCCAAACGATCAACAAGCAGTCCCCTATTATGAAAATCCGAAATATCAATATCATTAAAGCAACCCGAACAATCGTCGCATATACGTTGGTTCGAAGTGGTTTTCAAATAAATCTGATCCCGGTCCCTTCGCACCAACAATGCGAAAGCGTTTCTCAACCTCACACAAAACAAAAGTCTCATAGACTTATCACGTCTCCGCCCTATACGAATCATCATCCTCAACATAAACGATAATCAAGCGCACACAGAAGGCTACGTACTAAGTGTACGACTAAATAGTTCCCACATAAGTCGAGGAACTAAAATTTAGCCAAGTTTGATAGTCGGTTATTTAACTATCAAAACAAACAAATAAATATTCAGCACCATAACAATCACTAAACCCTTTTAATTAATCTTTTATTAATTAAACCATTTTCCAAATATTCACTTCAAATTATCTTTAAAAAGATATATTCTCAAAACCATTTCACTTCTATATTGGAAAACATTTCCAAATACTTATTTAATAATAAGTAAATCACAATTCAATTTATATTTTCAACACTTAGAAAATATTACATATACTTAAATCACGATTAAGTATATATTTTATTCTTTAAGGAAAAGATTCTTTTAAACATATTTACTTGGGTCAAAACGAATGTTGCGTAAAACATCGTTACGACAACCCAAAATCAATAGTATAGGGATCCGAAAATAGGATAGATATATAAATCCCAATACTATACAAAACATTTCCTTTCGAAAATCGTTTACTATAACAACAGTGTTATAGTCCATCATTTCCTTATTTTTCAAAAACGTCTATTTCAACAATGAATATTGAAATCTATGGTTTCGATCCTTAACACATTTTAAAACAAATTTAAACCATTTTCTTCATTTTAAAATATCAGTTTCCAAAACATTTCTTTAGTATATTATTCACTGTCCAAAATCGTGAATATAAGTTGTTTACCAAATCCAATACTTCTACACATTTTATTTAAAGGATAATCCACTGTCCAAAATCGTGGATATAATTACCAACCAAATTCTTAATTATTTCAACATTTAATTTAAAGGATAATTCGCTGTCCAAAATCACGAATATATCACCTTTAATAAACTTCTATATTTAATTTATCAAATTCAATTGATTTCAGATTTATAAAACAATGTTTATAAATTCACATTTATATATTTTATAAAAACTTCAATTTACAAATCTACTTTATTAACTAATTCCTTTTATCACATTTATATGCCAAATCCAATTTATAAGTAAATTACTTATAAATCTCTTTATTTATAAAATCATTATTTTTATAACTTCACAATTATAAATATGTAGATCTTATTTACTAATAAAACCATTTATAACTTCATTTTAACACTTATAAAAACTCACTTATACTTCCATTATTCCGATTTATACAAATTCAATTTTATAAATCTTATATGTATAAACCCATTTATAATTATTCAAAAATCCCACTTTAAACAAGCTTATTCTTTTAATAATTTACAAATCGTTATTAAAGCTTGTATAACTCTAAAATTATACTTAAGTATTATTTTCCAAAAATCATAACTTTTATAACAATAAAAATTATAATTTTCATTTATTTAAAATAAACCAATTTCCTTAACAATTTCAAATTCAATAAAAAACGTATATTTTCAAAATCACTTGAAAATCCTTTTTAATTTAAAATCATCATTTTAATATTTTTAATTTTCCAAAAATAAGCCCAATGCTGCAACAACACTAATTACAACAACCATGGCATCCAAACATCATATAAAAATATGATAACAGAATATATCACAATATCTGTAAATAAATCAATACGGGTTAGGAATCCAGTTGGATCCCTCAAACCTGTCACCTGCAACAAATATACATATTAGAATATGTGTACAATGTCCGCTTCAAGGCAGACGCGCATACGAAGGGTCATCCGCTCACACACGGGAACGTATACGATCATCTGCTCCACTAGGCAGGTATATGTTCAAATATCAATCAATATATCATCCAAATAATCACCAATCATCATATAATAATGTTTATTCTCACTTTTATAAAATATCTGTGAGTCAGAAGGATTGAGTTGTACTTACATTGCGTCCAATAGCAGTTTCAGTGTTTTATTCCGAATAAAATTAAACGAGCATTTAATTTCATCCAAAATTCATACTAGCTCCAATCAACTTCAAACCAGCTCCATCGCTTAATGCTCATCAATACGAACCTAACGCAATTCGTTTCGTGCGAAACGGACCTCGTATGAAAAAGTTATGGCATTACAAAATTTATACGATTTAATATAAATCATTTTCAATTTTAATTTTAACTTCTAACCCTAGAATCTATCGGAGCCACACGTTCCTGGAGATGAAATCAAGGCCGCGCTTTTCCTTTCTTTTCCATCAGGTTATATGTAGGATTCGATTTCACCCTAGAGGGGGGGTGAATAGGGTGATGCTGTTAATTATAAAAATTAATTGCGGAAGCTTATAAAATTATTTCAACACAGATAAATCAGAATTATAGCGGCACAGATAATAGCAGAATAATAAATGCAGAAATAGAATGACACAGAATTTACCCAGCTTCGGCAAAACCCTGCCTACGTGCGGCCTCTAAGGTTTCCGCTAGAAATTAAATAGTCACACGCTTACACACGTAAACTCGCGACACCCGCTACTGACTAACCTAACTCTACGCTCAAAACTCTACCACAACTCAACAACTAAGTTGCGAATTCACAAACTACGCCACGTGGTTTGTCCCTTAGTCATACGACTAGTAATTACAACGTTTAAAGGGAAATACAAATAAAAAACAATTTAAAAACAAAAGAAACTAAATCCTAATTTAAAAACCCTAAATTAAATCTCAATTAATAAAACAAGCTAGGCCAAATTTAAAAAAACAAACATGGCCTTTTCTTTTATCAATGTCGGCCGTTCCTTTTGCTCTTTGTTATGTATAATGGCGGCTCATTCCTTTGTTCCTTTGGTTGCAAATTAGGGCTTTTGTTTCTGAAGTCGCCGATAGATGATTTCCAGTTCGTTGCTTTCGTCGATTGTTTGGCTCTTTGAATTGTCTTCAGCTACTTCAATTCGATCAAGTTCAAATTTGATTCTGGTATGTAATTTACTCCTTTTTCTTAACTGGTTTTGGCTTACTTGAACTTGATGGACTTTAAAGGCGATGATGAATAGGTTTTTATAAGATTCAAATTCCTAATTTTTTGTTCGTCTGATAGTTTGCTTGACTTCGTCTCGGCCATTTGATTATGTTTTGATGTTGATGATTTATCTGACTTTGTCAATTTCATATAATTGTTAGTTGATACTCATGTTCCTGATTCGTGACGTGGTCAATTTACTTGGCCACCACGGTTTCGAATTTGAACTGTGCTGATGTCGATTTCGATCTACGTTTCCTTTGACTCCGGTCAGTTGCTCATGGCTTTAACTTGATGTTGCTTGATGTTGTGCTGCTGAGCTTGATTCAAACTTGTACCCTGGTTATTTGGAGACTGCTACCTCGTTTATGTTTTGATCATCACTGTTTTCATTTTCCTGTACTTGTATACTGTCTGGTTCATATTGCATTGCTTCAACATTTGTGTCCACTGCATTGTTCGCTTGCATATCAACTTGTTGCTGTACGGTTTCAATCTCGATTTCTTGCATATTGATGTTGAGCTACTTACCAGTTCTCTGTCTTGTTCAAAACTGATATTTTCATATTGTGTATCACTGCATACTTCATGTTGTATTTTTGGTGCTTGGTTTTGTGATATGAAATGCTGGTGGCTTCACCTGATATTGTCACAGACCACTTGGTCACTGTTGCATACATGTTGAACTCATTCCTACTGTTGCAGTTCCATCTGGTTCATTTTGATTTGGATTGTTGTGCCATTTGCTGGTTCCCTCACTTTGTCTTGTTCAACATATGTGTTAAGCCTTCGACTTTGAACTGTTTGCATATGGTCTGATATGTGTTTGTGTATATATTATATTTGGTTTATTTATGTTAGTGTATTGGCTTTGCTGTATGGCCAGTGGTGCACTGTGCTTCATGTATATGAGCAGTTTCACTTTGTGTTGTAGCTGTCTTGACCATTTGAACTTAGTTGATATTTTGGTTTTGTAATTTCTGGTTCATTGTTGTAGTTGTTGCCAGTTGCCTCTGGTTTGAGTTTTGCTTGTATACTTCATGTGTACTTTGGAGTTTTAGTTGAGATTTGTGATAGCCTTTGAGTTTCAGACTTGTAGCATGGATGTTGCTTTTGCATTGACTTATTTGTGGTTTAGTTTCACGCTGCTGTCACTTGTAGTTGCCGTAGTGTTGCAGTTTTTAACTTGTACCATTCGAGGCAGTTCACATATTTGTTTCATGTACACTCTGGCCTTCATGTTGAACTTGTTACTGTGGGTTTCTGACTTAGTTCGATGGTCATGCACTTGAATGTGTAGTCTTGTCTCACTTACTTATGCTGGTCCTGTTTCATTTGATGTGTTGTGTTGTCATATTCACTTGGTGGAATTTGGTTTCATATCCATCACTGCACTGTTTGGTTGTATTTGAATTTTATGCTCGACAGTTTTATGATGTTTTGTAGCGCACCTGAGTTGAATCCAGCTTAAAGCTCGGGTTTGACCTTGTGCCTGTGTCGTGACATTAATTTTATTGCACTTGAGTTGAACTTGGCGTTTTGGGTTTGACCTGTGCTCACCTGTCCCTGTAATTTTATCAAGTGTATATATATCGGTGTGCACGGCCTTGTGGCATATACAATGATACACTGTATATATCACAAGCTGTTCGTATATGATGAATTCAAAATTAAATGATGATGAAAAACCAAAATAACTGAGGCAAGTATTATTTTCAAAATCCATATTTTATTTTATACTGCAAATTTTTTTCTCAATTTTACTGCTTCAATGTATATTTCTGCAGATTTCTCAAATGCTTGATTCACATTGGAATGAAGTTGAAGATTAGTACGAGTTGAGTGAATGAGTGATATGTAGTGAGGTGCAATGTGAATGTGAAATTGTGATGTAATCAAAACTTGTATTATAATTGAAGTTGTATATAGTGAGAGCTTGAAATTTGTACTATACAAAAATTGTAATAAATATTTGTTTGAATAAAATTTCTGTTTGGATTCAAATTCCACGTTATTTATTTTTATTCAGCAAATATTTATTTAATCTATGAAAAATAAAATAGTACATTAGCAAATACATTTAAATGAATATGTATATATATATATATGTTTATTATCATCAAACAAAATCATATAATCGCATATTCAACAATCTCCCCCTTTTGAAGATAACAAACATATATTTAAGATTTTGAACATATTAAATGTATTTGATGATTCCATTTGCTCTCCCTATTTGAATGCTTCCTCTCTACATAAAACTCCCCCTTCATATATGCATACAATTAAAAATATGCAAATGAGCCTAGATGCAAATAGAAAATATTTGACCTTTACTTGATTTTATTTGACAAAATCTTAACTTTTCTCTCCCCCTTTTGTTATCAGCAAAAGAATAATAGCGTTAGAAAAAAATAGAGGTAAAGTGATCGATATTAATCCAACATTAAAACTCAATTGAATATAAATATTAAATTTCAATAAAAATTCAAACAAAAATCATAAATACCTTGTTAAGCGCATATTCCACTTTTAGAATGATGTCATCATATAAAACCATACAGTTGTGTCTATTTGTGGTATATTTATTTCAGGAATTTGAATATCTACCAACCATGCATAACCATTAGGACTTTTAAATGAGAGTAGTAGTATTCCAATTTTATTTAAAAAATGAATTCAAGTATCTTCTAACCATGCACAACCGTGAGGAATTTTAAATGGGATTAGAATCAACTTGTTTATTTTAAAAAAAATCAATTTTGATATGCATTCCATACATGCATAACCGTGAGGACTTTTAAATGAGCATGGAAGCACATAACAAATTCCAAGTAATTCACCCATGCATAACCGTGAGGACTTTTAAATGAGAGTGAATACTTTGAATTTTATTATTATTATTATTATTAATTTTTTTTATTTTATTAAAAATGTAAAATGAAAAATGAATTATTCCTGTTTATAGTACCACATATTGACAAACTATATAGAATTTTGATGAGTGATGGTCGTTAGAAATATAATAGAAATAGAGATGGTCATGGAATTTTTACCAATAAAAAGTTTTATAAATTTCAAAAGAAATTTACTAATTATACCGTCTTGAGTCATAATATATGATAACTATGAACATTCATCACTTTTTCAATCACTATTTATTCTTTTCGATAATTATTTGGGAGTCAGATTAGTCAAAACGATCATTTAAAATTAAATTCAAAAATAATTATAAAATCAATTTTTCAAAATGACTGATCTGAAAACATGGTTAAAATGATTTTCTAGAAGGGGTTATATGACAAAAATTTCTACTATTTGAAGATTATTTGAAATCAAAAATATGCAGATATTTTCTTAGAAAAAAGGATGCAGCTACTAAATGTCTCAACAAAAATCACGTTCAACTTGTATACTGCATCTGAATTTCTCTTTCACTCAAAATTATTATTAATTGAATTTGACAGACCGGGCCATGAAATGTGCAACAAAATATCTCAAAATCAATTTTAACAGCTTTTTAAATGACATTCTCTTGAATTTGAGTTGAAACCGTGTAAATAATCAAAAACCGTGAATATAGAGTTAGCCGTAAAATAACCAAATGTATTATCATCCAATAAAACACTATTATTAATCCAAACTAATATATATGAAGTAATTCAAAGACTCTACAGATTTTTATAATGTTCTTGGCATAAGAATATAATTGGCCAATAATTTTGAATAAGTCAGAATCAAAATCATCATTATTTCATCATCTCATTATTGGCCGATTTTACTTAGATTATGGTGCAGATTATCACATTTAATATATCATTCAAATAAATATACCATTACCTGTTTTACCTTTACGGTATTTTTCATTGTTGTCCATTATGATTCTGTTACCTTTATACTAGGCTAAGGAACTTTGCTTTGTCGCTCGTTGTGTCCTTGGAACAACCAGAATCCAAGTAACACTATTGTTGTTCCTTAGCCTGCCACCACACCTACACGATGGAAGATTTTTGTGACCTATTTGTTCTTATAGAGGTCCATGATTGTTAGTGGCAGAATATTTTGAAAAATAATTTTGCGAAGACCCATAACTATTTATATATGTTCCTTTTGATACCCAGATTTGTTTAACTTTGAGAGATTTTGTATTTGTGCCTTTTGGAACCCAAATTGTTATAGTTTTTACATGTTTGGGTCTATACCAACAAATATTTTGATTGTGTCCAAATTTTCTACAAATTGTGCACATTGAATTTACTTGATTAATCTCATTTCTAACATTTTTAGATTGATTATACCCAAGTCCTTGTCTAACTATATTAATAGTTTGTTTCCCTAAGAGCTTATTCAATGATTTTCACTTTTGAAAAATTTATCTAAAGTCGTTGACAGTTGTTGGATTTGTGTTTTGAGAGATTCATTTTCGTTTAACAATTATGTGCACTTTTTAATAGAATTTTCTCTCCTAGTATTTTCACTCTCTTTCAAAATCAGAATTTCATTTTCAAGTGATTTTATATTAACTTCTGATTTTTTAATTTCTTCTTCAAACAATGGACACTTGTCACACTTAGGGCACTTATTTTGATAGTTTTTAACTAATTGTTCAAGTTGTTCATTTAGTTCAATCAAACTATCTCTTTGTGATTCAGTTTTAGCATATTTCTCCCTAAGTCGTTCAAAACAGCCATTTACTTCGTGGAAATATATAAGTAATTCTGAGTGAGTGAGTTTTGATACCTCGCTTATCTCGTCATCGTCGTTATCAGTTATATTTCCTTGAAGGCACATATCTGCTTTCTCACTCTCACTGCTAGTACTTTGATTATTTTCATCACTTGTATTCCACGTGGCTGCAAAACTTCTCCTTTTTGATTTCTTTTCAAAGTCGCGTAGATGTTGAGGACAACTGGGCTTGATGTGTCCGGGTTGGTTGCACTTGTGACAGATGATTTTCTAGATAGTCTAGTGCTTTGGCTATTCTGCTTTTCAATTTTTGATTTCGAGTTGGATTTCCATATTTGTAATTCCACCTTTTGAATTTCTTTAGTATCAGCTCCAATTCTGCTGCTCCATCATCATCATCATCACCATCACTTTTTGTTGTTCCTTTAAGAGCTATTGATTTCTTTCAAGTGTCACCTCCTTCACGCTCTTCCTTGAATTTTATTTCTAGCTCATAAGTAGTGAGATTTCCAATGAGTTCTTCAACTTTCATCTGTTTTAAATCTTTTGATTCTTGAATGGCAGTCACTTTGGCTTCAAAACTTCGTGGAAGGACTATGAGGATTTTTCGGACTATTTCCAACTATGTATATGATTTTCTGAGAGCTTTTGATTTGTATACGATATTGGAAAGTCGTCCATACATCTCTTTGACATTCGCTTCCTTCTTCATTGTGAAGTTCTCGTGAACTGCTGCTCTATGCCTTTGCTTTTCTATCCTTCTTGCTTTTCATCGGTGTAGACTCACTTGAACTGCCACTCAGATGTCTCTTTGAGCATTTACCCCCGGGCATGCTCCAGCTAGCTTGTCACTGGCGGGAGAATTAAAGCAGTCTCCTCCTCGGAACTCAAAGGAACCGGAATATCCTATGTGGTTGAAACTGGAGGAATGGTGGCACCCTCAATGCTAGAAGAGGGAGGCATGCTGGTATCGATGATGGTGCCACCCAGAGAAACAACAAGTATATGGATCGGACTGGGACTTGCCACGCCTCTACCAGCAGTACGAGCCCGCTCAGCTTACTCCATCTCATTGATTTCCTCTACTATTTTCTCTTCATGGTCCACACATATACCCATTGGAAAGCTACTGGTCGAGCTAAAGGAGCTCGTAATGATCACATCTTCATCTATGTTAAGTGGAAGTTCGATACTTGGATCACTTTTGATGGCTGAAGAGAGCTTCCATCAATTTTTTATCAAGCAAGCAGCTGCTATCATGCGTCTTCTCAGCCGATGTGGTGGTCGTAATGGTTGTAGCCTCCATCATTAGAATCTCCTACTCGTGATGTATTTCTTGAGTTGCAGGAGGATCGGTCGGTGCAAAATCTAAGGCTGAATAAAGATAGGAGAAAATGTTAGTAATATCTTCTGACAGTGCTCCTGCATTTTAAGGAAATAAGAGAAGTTTTTAGAATAGCTTCCTTAAGTTTTCTCCTAGGTTGCGCCGATGGACCTTCCGAGCTGCGCTCGATGATCGGGCAGAGATGCGGCCTATCAAGATCGTATTTCGAAACAACTGGAGGATCGATAGAAGAAGTAGGCTTAGATTGGGATGTCAAAGGCACTTTAGAACTGAATTTATGATGTTCCATCCAGGATCCTTCTCCATCTTTTAGATACTTGGCAGCTAGTTTTTCTCTCTCAAGTGCGATGGTTGTCTCGTGGAGAACTTTAGGCTCATCTCCGACTAGCACTTGAGCTTCAAGTTCGAACTCATTGATAGTTGCAGCATTGCGGATCACCTTTTCGCCCTCTACCAAGCGACTCCAGGCCTTGTATAGTTGGAAAGGATAATCTTCGCCGAGCTAGTTTAAGTTGTGGTTTCTCAAGACATTAGCATTGTAATTAACCAGGAGATCTTAAAATTCGCTCTCTATCCTGGCCTCAATCGCTTTAACTTCCCTTTAAATCCTGGTATCAGTCTCCTCGGCCCTCAGATTCACTTCGTCCCTCTGCTCATTCAGTCTCACCGCCTGTTCACATGCCTCTTGGGTGGCTTTGTTGGCCTCGTCTTTTTCCTTGATAGCCTCGGCTAGCTTTCCCTTGGCTCCTTAACCTCTTTCCATGTGGAGTCCCTTTCCTGAGTAATGACAGTGTTATGGTGACCCATCTCCTGCACTAGATCCATATGAGTTCTTTTCATGTTTTCCATGGATTGCCTAGCCTCTTCGGCTCTCTGGTCAGCCTACTTCTCCGTCTTTCTTGAAGACTCAATCTTGCTGGTGAGCACCGTTATTATTCTGCCTTTTTGAGCAAGGTCGCTCTTCAATTTTTCAATCATTTTAGCCCGCTTGAAAGATACTGCCAACACTCTTTCAGCCGTCTTAACCCATTCCCTATACTGGTTGTATGCATCGTGCATGTAATCTTTTACTAGTTTTTCTATGTCGTAGGGGATTCTTTTCAACTTTGGAGGGAAGTGGAAGCTATTGAAACAAATATTCAAGAAATTTTCTTTAACTTGGCGATTCGGATGGCTCTCTCCCCATGGGCTCTATAGTAGTCTGTTCTTTGTCGACGGGAGCTTCCGTTTCAGTTCTACGACGTTGATCTCTGGATTTCAAAATGTGAGGTGGCACTGTTTGGTGTGCAGTTTTAGAAGATTTCCTGCCAGAGTCGGATGGTTTTGAGGGTCCTTTAGATGGTGGAGATCATGACCAAGAGCAGCACCTACTTTGATGCGACCTTTCCTTCTCCTTATCATAACGCTCGAGCTCTTGGCCAGAGTGGTTGCCGCCACCGTAGTCTCTATCACTTTCCCGCCTATGAGATTCAGAGTATGAACTGGAAGAATGGCATGAAAAGCAAAGATTGTTGATTATAGATCCTTATCTCACCAGCGTATCTGTAAAATGAAAAGAGAAGCAGAATTAATTATCTCCAAAAATTATGAAATATGTGATTAGAAGTTGTGTGGTGCCATGAAGTGTGTGTATGCATGTGCAAATCCCCCAACCACTAATTGTGGTAGCCTTGCTCGTAGGAGTTCGCTCCCCTATGTCTAAAGAAGTTAGATCTATGCTAGTTCATGGAAGGAAGTGGAGCCCCTCTAATCCAAGATCTTGGAACGAAGATATGTCATATGGAATAGAAATATCTGACAATCCTCTCAATGAACATTCTGTTTGTAGTGAAGAGGTCTCCGGACGTGTAGAAGCTGCTACGGGATGACTTATTACAATAGTTTTATTCCTCTTGGCTTTGTGGGCGAGAGTTTTGCTCTTTCCTTTTGATTCTGGTAATCGAAGGCCCTGTGGAGGCACAACCGTAGGCTCATGCCTAGCTATCGTACTCTCATCATCGTCTAGTTCGGTGATTATAACTCCAAGTGCACTCTAAGCACCCCCAACTGAAGGCATGATAAGAGCTCTTCTTCCTCCTTGCCTTACTGGAGCCACCCTAGGAACTCCTGTTAGCCCAATGCTTTGACCTCTTTCTATGAGCCCTATGAGGATCAAGTTGTCATTAATAAGAACTTCATCCATTTCTCTAAGTTCAGTGGGGCACCGCCTGGAGCGTTCTCACTATCTCCTTGAACTGTGCTCCTTCGGGCCATTCAATGGAAGTCGTAAAAGAAGGGTAGTAATTGATTCGGCATCGATTTAATTATCTAGATAAAAGACAAAGAAATTAAAGCACTTACGTCTGACTAACCACCGTCTATCAAATCTTGGTAGATACCTAACAAAGAACCATTATGTCTTGAAGTAGCTTAATTTACTCCAAGCACCTGCCCTGACTTGGCAGTTTCTCACTGCTTCTAGGAAAGTAAACAGAGGGTTATCCCCGCGACTCTTGAAACTGAATAAGTATCTGATTTTGTCGATGGTCGGGGGTCAGAGAAGATGCTCCATGAAGATGATATATAAGGTGCTGACAAGTGCATATCCATTCAGATGCAGTTGAGGAGGCATAATCCTAAAGAGGAACAGCACGTCCTGAATAAATTGGTTGAAAAGGGACAATGTTTTGGCTACACACATAAATATGTTACAAGCAATAAACCCTTTCGGGGGATTGTATGCTCTATCTTCAGGCCCCAGTAATAGAACGTCTTTTAAAGATAGTCCATGCTTGAGACAAATTCTGCCCAGCATATCTTCAGAAATCTTGGAACGAACCGAATCCTCTAGATTTAGAACCAACACTGCACCCGATAGTTGATTCAGAGCAGGACTTATTACCTCAACTGCAATGTCTGGCATTTCAACTCTAGGAAGTGGAGGATTCTGCACTCCCTACTGCTCGTAGCTTCCAGGATCTATAGCTATTGAACTCAGTAAAAACATTTATTAGATGGCAAGAAACCCGTGTTCCACCATGTGAAGTGAGTGATCGTGTTGCGTAGTGAAGTGCTACATAAAACTTTAAATTTCTACAAGTTTAAAAGAAGGTTAAGTGGCAAGACTTCAAGATTCGACCGGAGTGACCATCATCGCTGACCGTCCAAACCATGCAATCCCGACTTCGAAGAACGATCCATGCTAAAGTTCATTATGTTTATCAAATTATAGTTCCATCGACGAGCTTTGAAGAGTGGTCATATATGTAGTTTTTCAATCAAGTCCGAACATGCAAGGCTAAAGCCCATCGGAGTTAAATGTTCAAGTATGCAAAAGGCTATGTTTCGTATCCATCATGGTTCAACTTAGATCGTTCCTCTAAATCATGTGTTCATATCGATCCGAGAAGTTGGGTTTCGAATCGATCAATCCACACATTACTGCACTTCGTAACGATCCCAACGCTTCGACTTTGTATCGATCATTCCAAGCATCGATAGTCTTCGTATCGATCCAAAGACCCTGGCTTCGGATCGATCACCATGCCTCTTTCATCAATATGTCTATCCTTAATCGATCGACGAACTATTCTATCTACAAACTAATTCATAATATTCTGATCGATCTATGTCTCGTATTGCACGAGTTTGAAGCAAAGGATTGGAAGTCAGTGACTCCATCATCTCCATCGATCGCTCTTCTTCTTCCCAAGCCTCCAAGGCGCCATTACTTACTTCTTCAACCTTGCTCTAACCACGCCTCGCCACCAACGGCACCAGAGATGGACTTTGCCATGGATGGAATGGTGTCAACACGATCCTTGTCACTACTAATCTTTTACCTAGATTAAGCGGATTGGGTTAAGGATTAAAAGCTGGTTGTGTGAAGATGAGAGCTTCTATAGCTCTATCTTTTTTCTTATTGATACGAAGTGAAGGCAGATATAGTGAAATTTGTCTAAGTCCAAAATCTATTTATATGGCTTCGCATCCAAGGGAAAACATTTCATATCCCAGTTACTAAACTGAGAGAATCGGTCAACATCCATCGATACGAAGGTTGACTTTCGTATCCATCAACACATGACAGTCCAGAACTTAACACTTCTTATCCATCAGCGCTTCGTAGCCATCAATGTGGATCGATCTGAAGTATCCATTGATACGAAGGTCACTGCAAGATCATGTCTGGACCATTCAAGTCCGTCATTTGTCGATTTCGTATCCATCTATTCGAGACACGAAGTTAAACTTCGTGCCTATCGATACGAAGCATTCCTAGAGACATATATCGATAGCCATCAAATACGAAGCCTACACTCATACATCCCAGAACGATCCAGGAGAGGATCGATATGAAAGAGTGAATCGAAGAGACTATCAATCGTTATTACAACTCGAATTTCACATCAATCCAGGAGAGGATCGATACGAAACTCAATCCAAACAAGGAAAAAGGAACTTGACAACGACCCGTGAATGTGCAAATACGAAAGGGAGTCAAGTTAACATACGTGCATGTATGCTAACATAACATTTGATTTTCAATGTTAACAGGAATTGATTGCTTACCTGGTGATAACTAGAACGATGAACAACAAATTGCTAGCATTTGACCTTCAATTGCAACATAAAACTTCATGATTATTGGCAGTCTATGACTCAACATTTATACTACTGGACATTAATCAAAGGTTGCATCTCTTGATGAAAAGACGACAACTGTTCAACGAATTAGACGTAACTTTTTTAGAATAAAGATTGCAGCTTTTCAAAGCATGTCATGTTCACATAGTACGTACTTCGCGGGGGCACATGTTATCCCTCTTTTGGCAAGGACTTGACTAGAAACTAATGGTAATCCACCCTATAGATCAGTTATCTACAGGTCCACGATGGATACAAGCAAACTTGGTTCGAGTCCGGATTGAGCTACAATTGGCATGGTACGACTAGCAAAGCTATGAAAGGCAACATTCTAAATTTCGGGTCAATCGGAGTTTGTTTGCTCAAATTATGGATTGATTAATATCCATATGGAATACATCGACATTATATCCACTACGCTATAAATGGCCTTCTGCAACACAAAAAAAATGTTGGGTCAGGCCCAAAAAATGTTGCCATAGGTCTATGGCAACACTTTTCGGGTGATGCAATTTTTGCCGTTGCCTTAGACCTCAAAGGCAACATTTTGACTATCTAAGGCAACATAAGTAATATTGTTGCAATAGAACCCTATTTGGGTCTATAGCAACATCCATATGTGTCTGTAGCAACATTCCAAAATGTTGCTATAGATATTAACTTTCTGAATTTGTAGGGCCCACAATGTAGAGCATATTTGATTTTTTAATAGAAATAAATATTTATTTAATAAAATGCTATTGCACAGAATTTGATATTCAAAAGGTAATTTATTTAAATAAATATTTTATTTCAACATTTGAAATAGTACAAATTCCTGACTCCACTATTTTACAATTCAATGATATATAACACTGATATTCACATATATAGATATTCCTCACTACATCACTCAGTTCACTCATTACATATGCAGTTTCAATTTATACAGACACCGACACTGACAAATATATGACGAGCCGAGTGCCGAAGGCGAGCCGAGTAGCGGGTCCAGTCTTCAAGCTCAAGCACATTTGATTTGACTCTATCTTCAAGCTTGTATCCAGCTGTCCAGTCTTCAATACCTGTCACATATAATTCAAAAGCAGTAATCTGGAAAATAATATTTAACTCGAACATAAAATGAAAATATTTTTGTTATATTATTTGCCTCAGGTATTTTGGTTGTTTCTTTTCATATTTTTTTCTGACAGGGACCAAATATTTGCACGGACAACCTGTGAATGCACAAGTCAGCTGTTCACAAGTGCATAAGCCAAACATGAATGCAACACATGGATACAAGACAGTATGGAAGACAGCAAGCAACAGTTCAGGCAAAAATGCACAAAGGAGAAGCCAAGTGCACAAAGTAGTACTTAACACAGCAAGCAACATAACATGACCAAGAAATGCATGTACATGGATGAACATACATGCATCATAAGGCTTGGTACAAGAAACTACTCAAGTGCAACTACTCAAGTGCAAGTTCATACTCAAGTGCAGCCAGATATGTAGACAAGCCAAAAAAAATGGACACGGCACAAGGTCAAACCCGAGTCATCGACTGGATTCAACTCAGGGCCAAGCAACCAACAAAATAAACAAGAACCAGGTTCAGCAAAATGTAGACAAGCTAGTGCAAGAAACACAGCAGTACACATAGGCAGCCCATCAAGCAAAAACAGTGAATGCATCAGGCATGTACAAGATAAACATAGGTAGTCATATGATATACAGAGGACTTGGAGCATTAGTTCATGTTAAAGAACAAGGTTAGCATGGTACTAGTTCAGTCCAGACCAAGCAAAACCAACAAAGCTCAACACACATATGTTTGTATATATCGTGGAAACCAAAACTCAATGTTCAGATTAGTCAACAGTTTAATAAAACCAAAGATCACTTTCAAAGTTCTGATTTTCAAAAATGCAGAAGTTTTCAAGTGAAGCAGTTTTCAAGAGGACAGCAGAATACAAATACTTCAAGTTCTGGTTTAACAAATGCAGCAAGGTACAAAGGTATGTGAACAAGTTTAACAAAGGTTCAAGTTCTGGTTTAACAAATGCAGCAGAAGGAGCTAACAAGCTCAGATCAGAAATTAAAAACAAGCTAGTGAACCAAAATCCAACATACCAAATAATATCACATCGCAATTCATCATCGGCAAAGCAAAATCAAGCCAGTGGACCAAAATCCAACATACCAATACATCATCGCAATCCAACATACCAGATTTCTCAAAGTCCAACAGAAAGTTAAACTCGAGATTATAGGAAATAAAGCCTATAAATAAATCCCAATTCATCATCGGCAAAAGCGTGCGAGTGTAACCAAAATTGAGAATAATCAAGTAAACCAGAAGGCAGAAAACGTACCAAATAATATCACATCGCACCCGACGACGAAGTCAAAGCAATTCGAGCAATCAATCAAGGAGAATGAAGGAGAAAGCTATCAGGAACGTTTCTTACACTAGATTCGATCAATCAGAGCATCAAAGCAACTGGAATCGCGTGCCCTAGTTTTCACAGAGAGGAACGAGAAAGAAAAATCGCGTGCCCTAATTTTCACAGAGAGAGGAATGAGAAAGAAAAGTAAAGCGGGAAATGGAAATTGGTAAGGTGTGGATCGATGGCGTGAATCGACGGTTGAGATTTTGTTTTAAATGGTGGTGTGGATCGCTGAGGTGTAATTTTTTTTTAAAATTTTTTCAATTAGAATATACCTATGGCAACACTATATAAAAATGTTGCATCGTGTTACACTTGTTTAGCTAGAGCAACACATTTTTATGGCTAAGGTAACACCAAAAATACAACGTTGCAGTAGGACCAAAATTTTATAACTGTCGCAACATTTTAGTTAGCAACACCTTGCAAAAATGTTGCAGAAGGTCATCTATGGCGTAGTGATCCTTCCAGAGCATGCCATTTCATATTCATCCTACTTTATATCCGTCACTCTGCATCCATCCCCTTCGTATCCACCAAGCAGTAGCACCTCCCGAATCAGTCAAAGTTCATTTGTTCAGCTACCCATTTCGTATCGATCCCCCCTCTGCACATTTCGTATCGATCAGCCAATTGATCGATACGAGGCAAGGGGCCAAGCATCGATACGAAATAATAACCAAGCATCGATACGAAGCCACACATAAGGCATCGTTACAGAAACAATGGAAACTCATCGATACGAAGAGCTTGGCACTAGATGGATACGAAGGACACGGTCTAACCAAAGGAAATAGTCTATGGGCGTGAAATATGGATCTCCACAAAATATTCAAGCCATGTCATCGATAAGAAATCAATCGATATGCATGTATTGATACAAATCCATTAGCCTAATTGCAAACTCAATCTTGGATCGATCATAACTCAAAAACTACAAGTCCAAACGCTATGACATTTTCATAAAAGCTTGCATGTCAACTGAAGAACCACCATGATCGATCACAGCACAAATGGAGCCGATCTTGATTGATATGAAATGCACTTGGGTCGATCAGGATCGATCCCAAATGACCCCAAATCTATCTGGTGTGCCTAACCATATGTGAGAAGAGGCATACCAAGGTTTAAGGGAGATATTTCCAGATCTACTCCTATAAATAACACCTCTATGTTGAATATGCAAGTATTGATTTTTGTTTGATGATAATAAACATATATATATATATATATATATAAATTTAAATGCATTTGTTAATGTACTATTTTTATTTTCACAGAGTTAAATAAATATTTTCTAAATAAATAAATAACACAGAGTTTAAATTCAAATGGATATTTTATTCAAACAAATATTTATTATAATTTTGAATAGTACAAATTTGAGCTCCCACTACAGACACACACACACACATATAAACAAATTCAGTTACATTACAATTTTAATCATATCAGAATTTTTCATTTACAAATGTCCTCACTACATATCCCTCATTCACTTCTATTTATCTTTAACTCCATTCCAGATTCATATCCCTCATTCACTTCTATTTATCTTTAACTCCATTCCAGATTGAATCCAGCATCTGAGCAATCTGCAAAAATATACATTGATGTAGTAAAATTGAAAAGAAAATATTTTGTAGTGTCACATTCCAAATGCCGTCAAGTGAACAAGACCAGAGCACAGATGACATGAGCATGCGAAAAGCTTCATAGACCAAACATGTCACAAATACTACAACACAATACAACATGAAGCAACCAGACTTCGAGTCGAGACAGACCTACAGTGAAACAAGTGCACAAGTGAAGACATATCAATGAAATAATTAACAACAGCTCAATATGTGTGATATCTCGGAATTTCAAACAAAATTTAAATATGACAATCTATTTTAATAAATCAATTAAAATTGATAAAATTGTTATTTTAAACAATAATAATTGTGTTGTGTATATATAGATTTTACGAAAATTATTTTATACAAGCTGAAACTAGATTTGTTTAAATACATGTATATATCAAATTGATTTTTAAATTGAATTTGGAATTTAATTTGAATTTGGATATTTAAATTGAAATTCAAAAGATAGTTATTTATATATTAAATAACTTTGGTTTTAAAATGTATTTTTTTAAATTTTATTTAGAACATAAATTGTTTATATTATTTTCTTTTTAAAAGGAAATTATTTATATAAATTAAAAATATGTATTTATAAATTAGAAAATTAATTATAAAAAATTAAAAAAAATCTAATTTTGCATGAAAGTAACATGTGTTAACTTGTAATCATTCTTAATAACATGTGTTAATAAATAAAGTGAGTTTAGTGACAAGTATTAATTCCATTTACAAGTGTCACATTTTTATTTTATTTTCCTTAATTTTAGTAAATCAAAAATTAAATCTATATAACCTTACTTCTTCTTCTTCATTCATTTTTTTCCTTATCTCATTTTCAAAAAAAAGCAAGAGAAATAAGCCACTAATTTACAAACCAGAAAATTAAAACAAAGAATCAAGTTCTTTTCAAAAATTCTAAATCTGCAAACAATTTCAAAGCCTGGTATCAATCAAGCATTTTTCTCTGATTTCAAAAGCTTGAGCAATTCAGTTGTTTTTAAAGGAACCCGATCATTTCAACAAAGCACCAGAGAAAAATCAAATCATTCAACAATTAAATCAAGTCAGGCATTCCAGTTACAACATATTTCAAGTTTTTTTCAAAACTCTCCAATTTTAGCATCTGCTTCAAATAGTCAGGTGAGTAAACATATATATTAAAAAGGATTTAGAAAGTTAATCTGCTCCATGTGAGTTAAGTGATAAATTTTAGCCTGCATGTGTGTATATACGTGTGAACTTACGTATATATGAATGTTTGAATCTGTGCATGTTGTATTGTGTTTATTCTCCTCTATTTTGAAAGTACAGAGTTCAAAAACCAATAAAAATTTCAAATTTCCTTATCTAATTACTATATGGCTTTAAGTTTCAAAAAATCAGGATTGCGTAACCATAATCTAAGTTTTAAAATCATGTTTAAGGATTTTAAATTTGGAAATTCTCTGAAATTAAGAAAAGACAGTAAAATTGATAAAAATCAAACATTTTATTTTCTATATTCAAGCATGCAACTTGAATCGACATTGTAAAACTTGATTTTTAATGCAAAATCTCGAATTTTAGTTGAGTTTTGAAATTGCATTTCTGAGATGATCAGAAGTGGAAGATTGGTCAAATTACGACGACTGGGTGGATTTTGGGTGTCGTGGCTTTTATCGAAGCTAGGATGTCATCTGGGGTGTCGGGAAAAATGGTGATGGAGGTGAATGATGGCTGTCGCGCCGGCGATAGGCCAATAGGTTTTAAAACCCTAGTTCTGTCTGGTTTTGAAGAATTGGTCGCAGTGGATTCTTCGATGCATCGAGCTTGTCCAGGCTTGGAGGGAACGTACCTAAGACGTGGACGAAGGTATGGGCGAAGTCACAGTGGTTTTGGTGGTCAGGATTGCTACGACGACGTGTGTAACAGCCCGCAAATCCGTACCCCTTGAGTCAATACTATTCTACCTAAATAACTCAAGTTGCACAGAAATACGAACCTTGTTTGGTTAAAGAAGAAGAGGTAGAAGAAGAAGAAAATAGAAAACAGCAACAGAATCTAACCATCGCAGCGGAATAAAATACAATAGATAATAAATGGTCTTTACTCAAAAATCAAAGATCTCTGTTTATATATATTACATTATCAGAGTACATCAATCACACTTCAACATCAATATCATACAATGGATACAAAATAACTCAAGATACATAACAACTCAAACACAGCGGAATATATATATAGTTAAACAAGTACGGAAGTACGTATCGTCGTCCTGCCCGTCTCCTGAGCTCCACAACATCATATCCTGTATCCTATAATACTCGGTCTGACCCGAGCATTACAGTTAAATAACACCCGAGTCAGTCTGGAATACTAGCGTGAGAAAATCACACCCAATGGATTATTAAAGTTCCAGAATCCTTTGAAAAACAAAAGCATCTCGTAAAACCACGCCACAAATAAACATGTCGGGTTTTTACCTTACGATAGTTAAAACGATTTTTATAGAAATCCTCTGATATTATAATAGGGTCTATATACAAATACTTGTAAAATAGCCAAATTGTTACATGATTAAATTCCAGCTACTAGCCACAGAGTGGGTAATACAAACAAAACTCGTACAAGGCTCGTAGGGAGAATGGATTTCCAACTAATGACTAGGCACTAGGGTACCACCTGTCACAGTACGGGGCCTAGATCACCGTACCGAGGAGTACGCCCGCTCCCCTGCAACACAAGGCCGGGATTACCCCTTACTGGATAATCCCGAGTGAGATCACCCCGCGGTTGGGATCAGCAACCGCCCACTAAGCCGAAATAAAAAAGGACATCTAGACAGAGATGACCTCACCCTACTTGGGTGCTACCCACCTACCCTTGCTGCATAACCCCTGATTTTCAGTCATTCCCGGTTGATAAGGCTTGAGGCTAAGCGTTACCTTTTAGAACAATATCCCTTAGAATGCCCATCGTCCACCTGATGATGTTTCGTAAGTATTCATCCATACAAGTCCGTCCCGGGTTCGAATGGAACAGAAGGTACTATTCCTACTACATCCATTTTGGAAATATCCTCAGGATTAGTAGCGACTAGCCCTTGCACTTCACTGCTCCATCTCCGAATCCAAAATCGTTTTTCACGAAAACGTACAAACCGGATCGAAGTGGTTTTCGAGAAATAAATCTCGATCCCGGACTCTTCGAAATGATCAACGCATTTGGCCAATATTGATAGTCGGTTATTTAACTATCAATTAATATTCACAAACAACCATCAAACAATAAATAATTTCCCAAATTATTTATATATCTCAAAATATATTTACAAGGTATATTCTCACTTTCAAATCCTTTTGAAAACAATTTTCAAACTACCTTCCTTTTTCTCAGAATAAATTCCGAGTATTTCATTTCTACTGGAATCACCAAGCACAAGATTTTAGATTTTTAAAATAATTTCAAAACACTTTAATTGTAAAATATGGTTAATATTTAATTTAGAAAATCTTTCTTTAGTACTTAATTTAAAATAATGCTTTAAACAAAATACCAAGTCATTCTTTATATAATTATTACGATAATGGATAAAACAAAAATACTTACTTTGGAATTTACCTTTAAACACTTAAGTTAAGACTACTTTAATAATTTACTAAAATACATACTATATAAACATTTGAAAATAAAGTTACTTAATAAAATGTAAAACTAGATTTCTACTTTTAAAACCAATATACTAAGTTACTTCTTAATAATTACTGCTAGAATAGATTAAAGAAAATACTTACTTTAAATATTAGAAATAGTAAATTTTACAAAACTTGCTTCTTTAAAAACAACTTTAAAACATTTAATTTATATTTGCAAATTTACTTTTAAAACATGTACTTGGCCATCCAGAGAAAATTCCAACTTCAATCACTTAAATCAATTTCCCCAAATTGATTTCCAATTTATTTTATTTGGAATAAATTCTTTCACTTATCAGTTCATTTCCAAATTCAATAGTTATGGTCTTTATTATTATTATTATTCAATTTCTTCTTTACTCTTTCACTAATTCAAATCTTAAATTCTAAATAAATGTTTGTTCTTTTAAATTAATAATACTGCATTTTAAACTTCATTAATTTTCTGTTTATTCAGATTTTCCTTTCCATTCTCAGCATTCATTTATTATAATTTAAAGTCACTTTATTTCTTTTTTCAAGTTATTCTTGAATTTATTCTATAATTATTTTACTTGCAATTTCACTTCTTTTATTTTCATTTCCAAAATTAAATTTATATTTTTAATAATTCATTAAACCCAATATATATCCAATCAAATTATATCATTCAATATTCCAATATATCCAACATTGAATATCAAGTAATCACAACAGAGAATATTAAATAGTAAATGTTGAGGGATCCGGTTGGATCCCTCCAACCTGTTTTCCCTGCATCCACAAACATTAGCACAATATAAATCAAACATTCCAAGACATAGTGTATACTATAATATAACACATCATTCAATTCAACCATTCAACCAATTATTTAGATTTAATCATTTAAATCTAAATCTATATTTAAATCTAACTGAGTGAGATTAACTCAACTTGAATTTATTTTGCAACTCGATCCAATCCGGCTTGTACCCATTGTCTATGACCATGTATAAACAATCTATAGTTTATTAACACTTGAATAGTTTAGACAAGTAAATTAAACAAATTAAATCTTTATACAACTAGTTAAGTGAAAAAATATGAATATATATATATATATTAACTTCTGAATTACCTTATCCTTAATTTAAATTATCTTAAATTAAGCTATAAATTTTTTACCTTACTGCCGAACTGAAAAATTCCCAAATTGCGACCTCCTTCCTACATATTCAACAATTCCAAAAATTGCTTCCGTCAACGTGCTCATCTTCACATCCTCTCCGCTATGGTAGAAATGAGACAAAGCCCAGTTCCTTATATAAAATCGCGACCTGACAGCGACATGGTCAAATTCGTGATTTATTTGGGGGAACCGCACCTCCCTATCGACGACATCTACTCTCCTTTGCACGCGATATGCGATGCCATGCTCGAATCCACCTAACATCGCCCACAGTCGCCTAGAATCGAAACCCTAGTCTCGAACGAGAAATAAACCTAGGCCATGGTGCGTCGCAGTCGACAAAGATGATATGGGCTTGAAGATCTTTAGCACACAAATTCAACAAAAGAAAAACCATGATTTTAAGTGGCCTGGAACTCATGATTTCGATTTTTTGTTTGAAATATAAAGAGGATAGCGGCAATGATCTTAATGACCGTGAAACGAGGATGAGGGGAGAGGCTGTCTGCCATTATTGATTTATTATATTTTTTTTTCTGAAGAGAGATGAAGCTCGGTTTATCAAAGAGGGGAAAACACAGTCGCGTGATTATAAAAAAAACAAACATTACGGATTGGCTTTCAGAAGAAGACGCGAGTCATACATATTTATTTATTTATTTATTTTAGGCTTGTAAAGGAAGGAACGAAGTTATAAATCTTAATCGATTCGATTAGGAAAACCGGGAATAAAAGAAATTTCAATAAAAAATCTCAGCGCGTTTGCATACCGTATACTCACACACTAGCTCCGATCAATACGAAATTTCAAATCCGATAATAACCCAATATTACGGACTCAATGGAACTGGTTTCGTCGGATTCTGAGACTGTTCCTCGGAAGGCTATTTTTAAATTCAATTGAAACGATTAGATTTCAAAACTGAACAATTCTGTGTTAGATTCAATTTTAACACTTATATTATATTCAATGTTATCAATATAAATTTTATAAGCCTTCAAATTATTTTTTTAAGAGGCTTAAAATCTCAGATTTCATACTTTATTCAATTCAAATTATTTAATTCAACAATTTAATTGTCAAATAAATCATGATATTCGTAATTTAAGTCGATAATTAACTTTTAAATATTTAAAATCAATTAAATATTCTGATTTTAAATGCTTGAAAATTCCGGATCGTCACATTCCTCCCCCCTTAAAAGAATTTCGTCCCCGAAGTTACTAGTTAGGAAGAATGATCCAATACCCGTTTAGTTTTGCCCCGAAACCACACGGTTTCTGACAATTCGACATCTTGCCAACTATCTTTTTATAAAAGACCCATTATTATTCTTATTAACTTCCCAAATTTTTCCAAAACCTTCTATAGTTTTCAAGTAACCTACTTGTTTAACTATTCAAATTATAATTCAAAACTAAATTTTGAATTATCAAAATTTTCTCAAAATTTTTCTAACTCCCTAAATTCCTGAAAAATTTCGCCAGCGTCTCCTTTGCACGGCTAGCTTGGTACAACTACAAAATGGCTCTGCGGCCTCCCAAATCCAAAAAGAAAACAAAAAGCCAAATGGCCCGATCCAACTCCCAATCAAATTTCACACCAAATTTAAATACATATCTTTTTGTCGAGCATTTCAAATTTATCTTCTGAAATCAAAATCAATTCTCTTTTCCCTTTATATTACCTGCATATCCTGCTTAGCACTAATATCCAATCACAATATTTCCAAAGCATCATGTCAACTTTCTTACAAACTGCCAGTATTTATTCATTCAAATATTAACTTAGATTATATTTGTAGTATCAATTTTCAATCAAGAATTCACCATTCCCTTCTTAAGTTAGTATAAGCATTTATATGCTTCTTTGTTTGTTTTCACTTTACCACCTTAGTTAATATCTATTTCTATTCAAATTGATTTCCACATTACATATAAATTTTATTTATTTTTAACTTTGAACATTCAATTTTATCTTTCATTTATAACTAATATATGTCATTTTAATTAGCTTCATTTACTAATTTATTACAATTTCCAATTTGAAACCGTTTTGTCGTTAACAAAAATTTCAAAATTTTCAAAAAATTTCTAACTCCCAAAATTTTTGAATTTTTTTGGCAGAGTCCCCTTTGTACGGAGGAGCTTTTGCAATTTGACAAAAGAGATAAATATATATGCATCGACCCACCCGTTCGGCAAAATCAAAAACAGTTCATATTTCCTGTTTTTATTGCGTAGGCGTACCTTATTTAGCATTTTAAGCAAGCGGCTCATTATTTTTAGCAAATAGCACAACCAAATTCAGCCACACGGCTTCCAGGTACCTGTACTTACTCAATTTAAACATGTAAGTGCCAAATATATGCAGTTTAACTATATTTCACTTTGTTGCAATGGTTAAAACATATGAATTCCAAAAGAAATTCACACCCAACATTTATGCTAAGCAATGTATATAGTTTTCATACCAATTCAATTGTTTCAACTAATTTATAAACCATTCTTTTTAAAACTCAATCGCTTACATTAAATTTTATCTTAAGCAAGCCGTACTCATAATTAATTGAATTGCTTTCAAAATCAATTTATTTTACTTCTATCAACCCATAAAATTTTAATTACTTCCATTAACATCAAATGACAATTTATTCCATGAAGTTTGACGAGATCTATGTGAATAAACAAGTATTTATGTTTTATAACCAATTTAAATGGATCTCAACTCAATTTATACTTAATTCTATTTCATTTTTAAATTTACTCATTCTCAACTAAGTTTTATAACCTATATTCTCATTTTCATTGCATTTCAGACTTGAATCCATTCACTTGCATTTCATTTTATTAACCAAACTAATTCATTCAAAACCATTAACAACTTAGGTTCATCTTCATTACCAATTAAATTTCCCTTTTATTTTAATTCATTCACGACCATTTATTTAGCTCGACACATTTCATTTCAATTTTATTCATAATCTATACATTTGCGTTTCATTTCTTATCCGCATTTAAAACCATTCAATTAACTTGAAAACATTCTATTGTTCATATTGTCTCCAAGTTATTTCAATTCTTTAACATTTTAAATGGTTCACAATTATTTACAACCTACCAAATTCTATTTCGATTTAAATTTATTTTCTCTTGATTTAAATCCAACCCAATATTATTCAACTTAGTTCAAGTTGAGTTAAGTTCAACTCTCTTCCATATATTCAGCTTAAGTCAATTTATATCAATTTATTCAAATTTTATACTTAAGCTCATTTTCATTTTACCAGCAAATTTTACTCTTTTATGCTCAACTTAATTCTCTCCCAATTAAATCTCATTTTAAATCTGCAATTTCATTTGATTGGTTATTATCAAATTTAACTTTCCAGATTCAACTCATTCAATTGATTACATGGCCATCTCCAATTTATTTCCACTTATTTGGATTTTATTTGCACATTCATACCACCGCTATTTAAATCCATTTACATTTTTATTCAATACACTTCAATTATATTTAATTTGTTAACACTTTAAGTTAAATTTTAATTTAAAACTCAAGTTCTGAATCCACCATCCATTTTTAATTTAAAACCCAATTCATGAGCTCACAATTCAATTTCATTTACTTCACTATCGATCCAGGATGAATTTGATTTATAACTTGAGTTTTATTTCCAAACTTCAATATTAACTCACCAATCCAACTTTTATTAAACTACATTACATTCCTATTTACACATTTTATTAACTAATTTATTATCAAATTAGTTCTCTCCTGTTTATAGTTCAATACTTGATTTTCAATTTTCAAATATCACTTCATTTCATTTTCTTACGTTCAATTTATTATATAATTCAAGTTTGGATTTTCTTTGTTTTATTATCCAAAACATCAAACAATATTTATTTTGGATTTTGCATTCCATTTTCAATTTTATAAGGCATCACTTATAATTTACACCATTCCATTCATCATAGGCTTGAATATATTCATCTTTTATTTTTAACTCGAGTTTTACACTTACTTATAATCCAAGCATATTTTATTCCATGCATTTTTAATTTTCTTATAAGTTATTCTAATTTATTTACTTCAATCTAATCCTTAAGAAATTTATTTTTTTATTTATTCAGGTAGGAATCCAATTTTATTCAATAATTCAATTGAATTCTTATTCCAATTCAATTTTGCTTCAACTCAGATTTATTTAACTCAATTCGATTTTAACTTAATTCGAAAACAATTGGATTTTTTTTCAATCTATTTAATTGATTTCAATCCAGTTAAATTTTGATTCCCCAATCCAAGTTAATTTCATTTTTAACTTGTCTCTCTAAATTTAAATTTCCAACATTCAAAGCTTATAATTTCTTCCAGATTTAAAAACCATCTCAATTTATAAGCTTACAATTATCTCATCAGGATTTTTTTAAACACCCGGCTTTGGTTTCAAATTATTTTGAAATCACCAACATCTCAAATCACATTTCTCAATAATTTTAAACCAATCCTGGCTTTTATTTTCAACAAATTTCCCTTGAAAATTTCAAAAACAACTTGCTTTTCTAAACAAATCAATTTGGTAGCAATTCTTCACTTAGAAATTCGAAAATGAATACTGATCATGCGGCCGTCATCATCAGAATTATTTTCCAATAATCCAAGTGATTTCAATGCTATATCACTTCCAAAATTCAGTCAAAACAAATTCTTTTCAGAAATACCCCCAAGATAATAATGCTATTATTTCTCTTCAAAATACTTCGAAAATATCCGGGATTTAAATTTTCAAATCCTGCTTAAATCAATTTTAACTATAATTCATTTGTATAGTTTATGCTCATACAAATTTCCATTTGATTATATTTAAATCTATAATTTTCAATTATAATTCATATTTATAAATTTCATTTTATAATGAATTTGTTCCCCTAAACTTTGGTCGTATTTTCAATTTCAAGTTAAATTTCCACTCAACAATGATAATAATTCAATATTATTCTTCTTAACATCCAAACAACCACATATTAGCAAAAATAGTTTACAATACTTTTATTTATATCAAATATATTTTGGGTAAAATTATTTCATTCATCCACATTTAAAAACAATACCGTGTCGATTGTTCTATTCAAGTGTTTAGAAACCCTTTCGATACAGTTGTCCAGACTGTGCCGACGAAGGTTCATATGCCACTTAATAAACCAATCTACACAATATTAAAACAATTTATATCCACTAACAAATATGCACTCGTATCTATTAATACTCTCAAACTCATTATAGAGTACTACAGACTCTATTTTAAATGAGTAATACCCACCAGAGCCAAGGTTATCTCCAACCTATGCTCTGATACCAACTGTAACAGCCCGCAAATACGTACCCCTTGAGTCACTACTATTCTACCTAAATCAACTCAAGTTGCACAGAAATACGAACCATTTTGGTTAAAGAAGAAGAGGTAGAAGAAGAAGAAAATAGAAAACAACAACAGAATCTAACCATCGCAGCGGAATAAAATATAATAGATAATAAATGGTCTTTACTCAAAAATCAAAGATCTCTGTTTATATATATTACATTATCAGAGTACATCAA
This sequence comes from Allium cepa, assembly GCA_030765085.1. Classification (NCBI taxonomy): domain Eukaryota; kingdom Viridiplantae; phylum Streptophyta; class Magnoliopsida; order Asparagales; family Amaryllidaceae; genus Allium; species Allium cepa. Next base: position 457,041,300 of record CM060939.1, on the reverse strand, counting down.
TCACACTTCAACATCAATATCATACAATGGATACACAATAACTCAAGATACACAACAACTCAAACACAGCGGAATATATATATATATATATATATATATATAGTTAAACAAGTACGGAAGTACGTATCGTCGTACTGCCCGTCTCCTGAGCTCCACAACATCATATCCTGTATCCTATAATACTCGGTCTGACCCGAGCATTACAGTTAAATAACACCCGAGTCAGTCTGGAATACCAGCGTGAGAAAATCACACCCAATGGATTATTAAAGTTCCAGAATCCTTTGAAAAACAAAAGCATCTCGTAAGACCACGCCACAAATAAACATGTCGGGTTTTTAACTTATGATAGCTAAAACGATTTTTATAGAAATCCTCTGATATTATAATAGGGTCTATATACAAATACTTATAAAATAGACGAAATTGTTACATGATTAAATTCTAGCTACTAGCCACAGAGTGGGTAATACAAACAAAACTCGTACAAGGCTCGTAGGGAGAATGGATTCCAACTAATGACTAGGCACTGGGGTACCACCTGTCACAGTACGGGGCCTAGATCACCGTACTGAGGAGTACGCCAGCTCCCCCGCAACACAAGGCCGGATCTACCCCTTACTAGATAATCCCGAGTGAGATCACCCCACGGTTGGGATCAGCAACCGCCCACTAAGCCGAAATAAAAAGGGACATCTAGACAGAGATGACCTCACCCTGCTTGGGTGCTACCCACCTAGCCTTGCTGCATAACCCCTGATTTTCAGTCATTCCCGGTTGATGAGGCTTGAGGCTAAGCGTTACCTTTTAGAATAATATCTCTTAGAATGCCCATCGTCCACCTGACGATGTTTCGCAAGCATTCATCCATACAAGTCCGTCCTGGGTTCGAACGGAACCGAATGCACTATTCCTACTACATCCATTTTGGAAATATCCTCAGGATTAGTAGCGACTAGCCCTTGCACTTCACTGCTCCATCTCCGAATCCAAAATTGTTTTTCACGAAAATGTACAAACTGGATCGAAGTGGTTTTCGAGAAATAAATCTCGATCCCGGACTCTTTGAAACGATCAACGCATTTAGCCAATATTGATGGTCGGTTATTTAACTATCAATTAATATTCACAAACAAACATCAAACAATAAATAATTTTCCAAATTATTTATTTATCTCAAAATATCTTTACAAGCTATATTCTCACTTTCAAATCCTTTTGAAAACAGTTTTCAAACTACCTTCCTTTTTCTCAGAATAAATTCTGAGTATTTCATTCCTACTGGAATCACCAAGCACAAGATTTTAGATTTTTAAAATAATTTCAAAACACTTTAATTGTAAAATATGGTTAATATTTAATTTAGAAAATCTTTCTTTAGTACTTAATTTAAAATAATGCTTTAAACAAAATACCAAGTCATTCTTTATATAATTATTACGGTAATGGATAAAACAAAAATACTTACTTTGGAATTTACCTTTAAACACTTAAGACTACTTTAACAATTTACTAAAATACATACTATATAAACATTTGAAAATAAAGTTACTTAATAAAATGTAAAACTTGATTTCTACTTTTAAAACCAAAATACTAAGTTACTTCTTAATAATTACTACTAGAATAGATTAAAGAAAATACTTACTTTAAATATTATAAATAATAAATTTTACAAAACTTGCGTCTTTAAAAACAACTTTAAAACATTTATTTATATTTGCAAATTTACTTTTAAAACATGTACTTGGCCATCCAGAGAAAATTTCAACTTCAATCACTTAAATCAATTTCCCCAAATTGATTTCCAATTTATTTTATTTGGAATAATTTCTTTTACTTATCAGTTCATTTCCAAATTCAATAGTTATGGTCTTTATTATTATTATTATTATTATTATTTTTCAATTTCTTCTTTACTCTTTCAATAATTCAAATCTTAAATTCTAAATAAATGTTTGTTCTTTTAAATTAATAATACTGCATTTTAAACTTCGTTAATTTTCTGTTTATTCAAATTTTCCTTTCCATTCTCAGGATTCATTTATTAAAATTTAAAGTCACTTTATATTTTTTTTCAAGCTATTCTTGAATTTATTCTATAATTATTTTACTTGCATTCACTTCTTTTATTTTCATTTCCAAAATCAAATTTATATTTTTAATAATTCATTATACCCAATATATATCCAATCAAATTATATCATTCAATATTCCAATATATCCAACATTGAATATCAAGTAATCACAACAGAGAATATTAAATAATAAATGTTGAGGGATCCAGTTGGATCCCTCCAACCTGTTTTCTCTGCATCCACAGACATTAGCACAATATAAATCTAACATTCCAAGATGTAGTGTATACTATAATATAACACATCAATCAATTCAACCATTCAACCAATTATTTAGATTTAATCATTTAAATCTAAATTTAAGTTTAAATCTAACTGAGTGAGATTAACTCACCTTGAATTTATTTTGCAACTCGATCCAATCCGGCTTGTACCCATTATCTATGACCTTGTATAAACATTCTATAGTTTATTAACACTTGAATAGTTTAGACAAGTCAATTAAACAAATTAAATCTTTATACAACTAGTTAAGTGAAAAAATATGAATATATATATATATATATATATATATATATATATTAACTTCTGAATTACCTTATCCTTAATTTAAATTATCTTAAATTAAGCTATAAAAATTTTACCTTACTGCCAAACTGAAAAATTCCCAAATTGCGACCTCCTTCCTACATATTCAACAATTCCAAAAATCGCTTTCGTCAACGTGCTCATCTTCACATCCTCTCCACTATGGTGGCAATGAGACAAAGCCCAGTTCCTTATATAAAATCGCGACCTGACAGCGACATGGTCAAATTCGTGATTTATTTGGGGGAACTGCACCTCCCTATCGACGGCATCTACTCTCCTTTGCACGTGATATGCGATGCCATGCTCGAATCCACCTAACATCGCCCACAGTCGCCTAGAATCGAAACCCTAGTCTCGAACGAGAAATAAACCTAGGCCATGGTGTGTCGCTGTCGACAAAGATGATATGGGCTTGAAGATCTTTAGCACACAAATTCAACAGAACAAAAACCATGATTTTAAGTGGCATGGAACTCATGATTTCGATTTTTTTTTGAAATATAAAGAGGTTAGCGGCAATGATCTTAATGACCGTGAAACGAGGATGAGGGGAGAGGTTGTCTTCCATTATTGATTTATTATAAGTTTTTTCTGAAGAGAGATGAAGCTCTGTTTATCAAAAAGGGGAAAACATAGTCGCGTGATTATAAAAAAAACAAACATTACGGATTGGCTTTCAGAAGAAGACGCGAGTCATACATATTTTTTTAGGCTTGCAAGGGAAGGAACGAAGATATAAGTCTTAATCGATTCGATTAGGAAAACCCGGAATAAAAGAAATTTCAATAAAAAATCTCAGCGCGTTTGTATATCGTATACTCACACACTAGCTCCGATCGATATGAAATTTCAAATCTGATAATAACCCAATATTACGGACTCAATGGAACTGGTTTCGTTGGATTCCGAGACTGTGCCTCGGAAGGCTATTTTTAAATTCAATTTTAACGATTAAATTTCAAAACTGAACAATTCTGTGTTAGATTCAATTTTAACACTTCTATTATATTCAATGTTATCAATATAAATTTTATAAGCCTTCAAATTATTTTTTTAAGAGGCTTAAAATCTCAGATTTCATATTTTATTCAATTCAAATTATTTAATTCAACAATTTAATTGTCAAATAAATTATGATATTCGTAATTTAAGTCGATAATTAACTTTTAAATATTTAAAATCAATTAAATATTCTGATTTTAAATGCTCGAAAATTTCGGGTCGTCACAAGGTGGTTTCTGATGAGGTTGTGAGTTTCCAATTTTTGACTGGAAGACTCAATTCTGTTTTAGGCCTCGCGATGTAGGTTCGAAGGTCGGAATTGAACGTGTGTTCGATTGTCAACGTGTGCTAGGTGTCGCCAGAGGAAACGACGTCGTTGATGGACTATGCACGTGCACAGTGGCGTTGGTCGTGTCTGAGTTTTGGTTCTAGAGAAACTCGGGTAGATGCTCGAATGGGAAGAGGGGTATCTCTGGTTGGAACCTGAGTTCATGAGTGTGACTTCCCTGTTTTGTTTTTAACTTAAAGCTAAACTAAACTTTAAAAAATAGGGACATGAAGAAGAAACTCAAGTCTGGTCTCTAGTTTGGGTCGGGTCGAACCCAAAGTTAAGTTGAACGTTTTAAAAAGTTTTTGAAAGCTAGTTTTAAAATTTAAATTTAAATTGGTTTAAACTACTATGTGATAAATGTTTAAAACTATTTGATTTAAAGAAGTTTTATACTTTGTTAATTAAAATTTGAGGTGATTAAGTATTCTTTTAAAACTTAATTTTTTTAAAAAGTAATTAAGTATTAATAATGATGAAATGTTTTAAACATGTATTAAGTTTAAGTAATTAATGAAATTGTTTTATTTGGAAAGTTAGTTAGGTTTTTATGATTATAGATTACTTTAATTAATAAGGTAATTAAAGTTAAATTAATTAATAATTTTGGATTAATTAATTTATAAAGGTTTAGTTAATTAATTATGGATTAATTAATTGTTAATTAAGAACTAATTAAGTAATTAAGGATCAATTAATTTATAATAGAGGTTAATTAATTAGAAAATTAAATATTAATTAATCAATGGTTAGTAATTAATTAACTAAGTGATTAGTGATTAATTAATTGATGATTAAGAATTAATTAATCAAGTAATTAGAGTTAATTAATTAAGTAATTAAGCATTAATTAATTTATAATTAATAGTTAATTAATTAATAATTAATAATTTATTAATCAAATGATTAAGGTTATTAATTATAATTAATTAAGTAATTAAGATAAATTAATTCGAAATTAATTAATTAAGTAACTAAGATTAGTTAATTGTTAAGTAAGGATTAATTAATTATTAATTAAGGATTAATTAACCAGTAATTAAGAATTGATTAATTTATAATTAATTTTTATTAATTAATAATTAAGGTTATGAATCAATAGTTAAAGGGTAATTAATTAATTAATTAAAGATTAATTAATTGATTATGAGGTTAATTAAGAAATCATTAATTAATCAAATGATTGTAATTAATTAATGATTGATTAAGCAAGGTTTAGCAATTAATTCTTAGTAATGAAATTAATTAAAGTAATTACAATATGGATTAAAATGCTTGCTTATGGATGATTATTTTGAGTAGAATATCTGGGTTTGGTTGATATCTATTGGATGATAATCTGTGATATTCTGTGATGAGATGTTGAATATATCTATGATAGATGTATGTTATTATCTGTGGATAATGCCGTGTGAATTCAATGTTTTAAACTGAATTGAATTGTTTAAATCTTTAAACAACTTGACCTTTAAGATGGCGTTTGGATTTCGATGAGACCAGGATCGGAAATCAAGTTTGATTATCCGAAAACCATATCGATCCAAGTTAAACATCAGGTCGTGACATCTCAAAGTGTAGATCGAGATGGAGTTTCATATTTCAAGCGTTATTGTCGTTAACTTTGAGGGTGATTCCAAAACGAGTGCAACGAGATAATGCCTTCAGTTTCGTTCGAACCCGGAACGAACTTGTATGGATTGAATGCTTTTTGAACATCGTCAGGTGGACGATGAGCATTCTAAGATAGGTGTGTTCTATAAAGGTAATCGTTGCCTCAAGCCTTATCAACGGGGAATGGCTAAAACAGGGGAGGTGCAGCAAGGTTAAGTGGGTAGCACCCAAGTAGGACGAAATTTACCCCTGTCTAGAAGTCCCTTTTTATTTTGGCTGTGTGGGCAGTTGTTGGCCACAACTGCGGGGTTGTCTTGTTCGGGACTGTCCAGTAAGGGATGGTTCCGGCCTTATGTTGTAGGGGATCGGGAGTGATCCTCGGTACGGTGATCTAGGCCCCGAACTGTGACGGGCAATACCCCAGTAACCCTTCCATTATATGGAACCAATCTCCAGTAAGTGTCTGTACAGTTTTGATTGTGCCCAACTTTGTTGGAACGTGAGATGTAAGCATTCCAGCTATTTCTGTATTTTATATTGAAAACCTTAGACCCTATTATAATATAACCAGATTTCCTATCTAATGATTTGGTTTGCATAAGGTAAAAACTTACCCGTTTTTATGTGTGGGGAGTCTTACGTGATACTTTTGTTTTCAAATGATTTTAAAGTTAAAAAACTTTAACCTATTTACTCATGGCAGACCCATGTCTGACCCAGAGTTTATTTTTTTTTTCATAAACTCTTGGATACTCAAATTTTTTATAAGTAGCCAATTGATCAGGCCTGGATTGTCAAATGTTTTGGAAGCTTGGAGCTGGAGCCCCGACGTATCTATCTACCTATAACCGCTGTGTTGTGACCTTTGGATGATGTATTTTGGATGTAATGGTTACGCAGACCCTTATAACTGTCTAATGTAATGAAGTCGTATTATTTAGTGTCCTCTGATATGTAAAACTATGTAATGGATATGTGAAATATATTATATTTTATTCCGTTTCCGCTATAAGATTCTGATGTTGTTATTCTTTCTTTCTATCTTTTCTATTTCTATCTATTTCTTTTCTTATTGATGATATGTCTTTCTATGGAATGAAAGGCGGGTCGTCATAATATGACTCAAATGCAAACAAGACTCGAACAATATATGCGGTGCACAGTGAGAATAGAATAGTGAAACGATAAAGATCAAGGTCAGGCAACAGGACAACTAAGTTAAAGACCAGAAAATCGGTGCAGTTCAATCCAGTGAAACAAGAACATAATCAATTACAAGTGACCAAAGTCAACAACCTACCAGCAAATATCAAAGCCGTGGTGGCCAAGGAGGTCAGAAACCAAAGCCGTGGGAATCAAGTAACAAAAGGTACATGTTTTGAATAAGTCATAAATAAATCACTGCATTCAAGAAAAATTGTACAACCGAGAAAAATTAATAGATGAATTCAAATGTATATGTACGAACAAAATTATAGGAGATTGAACCCTATATAAACCCAATCATCATCAGCGTAGAAAAGCATTCGAGTTCGAGCTAAACAGAGAATAATAATCATTCAACTCGAATCAAGATCGAGTTCAAGCAGGCAAATCAGGAGAAGCAAAAAGGCATAAATTACATACCCAAGTCAGGAGTCGAACTCGATCCAAAATTGGGGTAGCCATGTGCTAAGCAGAGAGATCGTCGATTGACAAAGTAAGGACACTAAACCGTCGTTCAATCGAGAAATCGAAGTCAACAGCCTCAATTTTTACAAGCCCTAATTTTATCATAAAGGAACGATCGTACACTAAACCGTCATTTAATCACTTTTTATTGGGCCAGTATTGAGGCTTTCAGTTAATTAGGGTTTTAAATTTTGAATTGTTTTTAAATTGCTTTTTAAATTTATCTTTTAAACGTTGTAAATTCTAGTCATGTGACTAGGGGACAAACTATGTGGCGTAGTTTGAGAATTCGCAACTCAGTGGCTGAGTTGTGGCACGGTTTTGAGCTTCGAGTTAGGTTAGTCGATAGCGGGTGTCGCAAATTTATGTGTGTAAGTGTCTGACTATCAAATTTCTAGTAGAAACCTTGGGGGCAGCACATACGCAGGTTTTACCGAAGCTGGGTAAATTCTATGTTGTTCTATTTCTACATTTTTATTCTGCTATTATCTGTGCCGCTATTATTTTGATATATCTGTGCTGAAAATATTTTATAAACTTCTGCATTAAATTATTATAATTAATAGTATCACCCTATTCATCCCCCTCTAGGGTGAAATCGATCCTACAAGTGGTATTAAGGCTGGGAACAAAAGCTATTTTTGTTTTAAAAAGGCTTGATTTTTCAAAGACTAATTTTTTTTTACAAATTTGAATTTTTAAAATGGCTACTTTTACTGAGGGTCGGTTCAATATTTTTCCTCCTGTTTTTGATGGAACAGATTTTTTGAATTGGAAATTAAAAATTGAATTTTATTTAAAATCTGTTAATATTAAATGTTGGGATACTATTGAAAATATGTGTGATATAAATGATGAGAAAATTACTTCGATTAATGCTCTTACTATGCATATACTATATTCTCATATTAATCAAGATAATTTTAAATTTATCTCCCATTGTGAAAATGCATAGGAAATGTGGAATACTTTTGATGCAATATGTGGTGCAAAAGTTAACAGCAATGAGAAATCCTCCACGATCGATTCAGTTAAAGAAACGTGCCTAACAGGATTGGTAAAAAGCAACAGTGATGAGGATGTTGATAATGGAGCAGCTGAGCTGGAGCTACTAATAAAGAGATTCAAAAGGTGGAACCACAAATACGTAAATCTAGCTCCAAAACAACAATTGAAAATTAGAATAATCAAAGCACTAGAAAACTCAGAAGAACACGGGATCATTTGTCACAAGTGCAACAAACCCAGTCATATCAAGCCCAATTATCCTCGAAATCAACACGACTAAGAAAAGAATTCAAAAAGGAGAAATTTTACAGCCATGTAGAATAAAAGTGATAGTGATTATAAAAGCACTAGTAGTGAGAGTGGGAAAGCAGATCTGTGCTTTCGAGGTGATATAACTGATAGCAATGATAATGAGCCAAGCGAGGTATCAAAACTCACTCACTCAGAATTACTTATATATTTCCACGAAGTAAATAGCTGTTTTGAACGACTTAGGGAGAGATACGCCGAACTTGAATCACAAAAAGATACTTTGATAGATTTAAATAAACAGCTTGATCAATTAGTTAAAAACTATCAAAGCAAAACCCCTAAGTGTGATAAGTGTCCAACATTCGAAGAAGAGATTAAAAAATCAAAAAGTACAATCAAATCGCTTGAAAATGATATTTTGATTTTGAAAGAAAGCGAAACACTAGAAGAGAAAATTCTATTAAAAAGTGCACTCAATTGTTGAACGGAAATGAATCACTCAAAACACAAGTCCAACAACTGTCAATGACTTTAGGAAAACTTTCCAAAAGTGAAAGATCGTTGAAAATGCTATTAAGGGAGCAAACTGTTAATACTATTAGACAAGGACTTGGGTATAATCAATCTGAACGTGCTAGAAATGTAATTAAACAAGTCAATTCCATGTGCAAAATTTGTAGAAAATTTAGACACAATCAAAATAATTGTTGGTATAGACCCAAAAATGTGAAAACCATATCAATTTGGGTTTCAAAAGTTACAAATATAAAATCACTCAAAGTTAAACAAATTTGGGTGCCGAGAGGTACATATATTAATAGTTTTGAGTCTTCACAAACATATTTTTCAAAATCTCTTACCACTAACAATCATGGACCTATAAAAACAAATAGGTCACAAAAATCTTTCATCGTAAGTGTGGTGGCAGGCTAAGGAACAAAAATAGTGTTATCTAGATTCTGGCTATTCCAGACACACAATGGGCGACAAAGCAAAGTTACTTAGCCTAGTAAAAAGGTGGCAAAATCACAATGGACAACAGTGAAAAATTATAATAAAGGTAAAAAGGTAACAGTTTATTTTGAACGATCATTAAATGTGATATTCTGCAGCATAAATGAATTTAATTCAGCCAGTTATTGGTATAGAAATGAATGCTGATGTTGATTCTGACTTATTCTTATTTGACTTTTTCCGATTTGAACAAAAATGTTGACCACTCATTTTTCATCTTTGAACTAGTTTATAAATTTGTTTGGTCTAATGATGTTGTTACACGTGGATATATCTAGTTATTTTTCAGATTCGAGATCTGTCACTATATTCACTGATTTGCACAGCTTCAATTCAATTTCATTTAAAAGCTGTTAAAAATAATTTTGAGATTTTTGTTGCACACTTCATTGTCTGGTCTATGACATTCAACGAATGATAATTTTGAGTTAAAAGAAATTCAGATGCAGATTACACTGGTAATCTAGTTGATAGAAAAGTTACTAGTGGAACGTGATTTATGTTGAGACATTCAGTAACTGCATCGATTTTTAAAGAAAATATCTGCTATTTTTCACTTGAAATAATTTTTAAATAGCAGACATTTTTCTTATAAAGCTCCTTCAAGAAAATATTTTTTCTTGACCTTGTTTCAGATTAGTTACTTTTGAAAATTTGAAAATTATTTTTGAATTTGATTTTCAAAGACTACATTAACTAATCTGACTCCAAACTGATTATCGAAAAGATAAATAGTGATTGAAAAAGAGATGAGTGTTGATATTGATTATATATTATAACTTGAGACAATATAATTAGTAAATTTCTTTAGAAATTTAAACAAGAGTTATAAAAACTTTTTGTTGGTAAAAATTCCATGACCATCTCTAATTCTATCATACTTCTATCGACCATCACTCATCAAAATCCAATATAGTATGTCAATATGTGGTATTTTAAATGGGAAATCATTCGTTTTCATTTCATTATTTTTTTAATAAAAAACGTCCAAAGTATTCACTCTCATTTAAAAGTCCTCACGATTATGCATGGGTGAATTATTTGGAATTTTTGATCATGTGCTTTCATGCTCATTTAAAAGTCCGCACAGTTATGCATGAATGAAATACATATCAAAATTGATTGATTAAATAGGCAAGTTGATTCTAATCCCATTGAAAAGTCCTTACGGTTATGCATGGTTAGAAGAAACTTGAATTCATTTTTTTAAATTTTTTGGAAATACTACTAATCTCATTTAAAAGTCCTAACGATTATGCATGGTTAGTAGATATTCGAATTTCTGATATAAATATAACACAAATAGACACAACTATATGGTTTTATATGATGACATCATTCCTACCATTCTAAAGTGGATTATGCACCTAACAAAGTATTTATGATTTTTGTTTGATTTTTTTATTGAAATTTAATATTTATATTCGATTGAGGTTAATGTTGTATTGATGTCAATCACTCTATCTCTATTTTTCTATCACGATTACTCTTTTGCTGATAACAAAAGGGGGAGAGAAAAGTTAAGATTTTGACGAATAAAGGTCAAATATTTTCTATATGCCTCTAGGCTCATTTGCATATATTTGTTCATGCATATATGAAGGGGGAGCTTTATTGTAGAGAGGGAGCATTTAAATAGGGGGAGAAAATAGAGTCTATCAATGATCAAATACATTTAATATATTCAAAATCTTAAATATATGTTTGTTATCATCCAAAGGGGGAGATTGTTGAATATGCAAGTATATGATTTTTGTTTCACGATAATAAACATATATATATATATATATATATATATTCATTTAAACGTATTTTTTAATGTACTATTTTTACTTTCATAGAGTTAAATAAATATTTGCTGAAACAAAATAAATAACATAGAGTTTAAATTCAAATGGATATATTATTCAAACAAATATTTATTACAATTTTGAATAGTACAAATTTGAGCTCTATATATACACACACACAAATTTCAACTACATTACAATTTCAATCATAGCACAATTTTTCATTTACAAATGTCCTTACTACATATGTCTCATTCACTCGTATTTATCTTTAACTCCATTCCTGTGACGCCCCACCTCAATACCCACGCTAGCCAAGAACACTCCGGAGTAGTGCTGTCAACTAGCACGGAGAATAAGGCTGTTGAGGAGCGACCATCTATGTAATTGCTTATCACACGGTGGCTATAAATAATCTTCGGAAACAAACATAGAAACAATCATATCACAAATCAGTCACAGATATCCATATCACAAAGGCGGAAGAAGATATGAATATATAACTAACACATGAGAGTGTACATCAAAGTAGTGGTCAATAAGATCCACGATAATACAAAAGAATAGCAACACGTGCTGTACAAAAGAATACAACTATGAGTCTATATCTCAAGTGTATACAACAAAAACTGCTAATCTAAACAGTTAGCCAAAAGTCAGAGTGATGAATCCCTGGGAAGAAGTCAAGCAGAAGCACCTGTAACATCTCGGTCTGACCCGAGTATTATTTAAGAAAATAATAAACGGATCAGTCTAGCTATAAATATCAGATGACATGATATAACATAAAAGATATGGCATAAACATAAACATCCATAACGACATACCACTATAAGTATGTAAACAATGATCAACGGAAGATCAATCAATAAGAGATAATCAATATCACAAGAATCTTCTCAAAGATTCGAAGAGGGCATCATACCCTAAACTTGTACTCATAACAAGTCAATGACATAAATTCCAGAAATCAACACGAGAAATCCAGAAATCATAAAAAGGGAAAGAGGCCTATCACATGACGGTCCGAAGACCATGGGGAGCTACCCCGCATGTGTGAATGGAATCACACAGATTAAGGTCAAGACTAACCAAAAAGCAGAAAGGTATGTGTGAATGGAATCACACAAGTGGTGTCTAGTCTAACCTTGCAATGAAAGAGACATCGCGCAATTGCTAGTCTAATTCATAAAGCGATCATCAAGATCAACGAGAAGTGTCAATTACACTAAGCTAGTAAATATAGAAGTTTAGCTTCATGTCCCATAACCACTTGCTTAACTTAAATATTTACGAAAAAACTGTAAATCTTCACTAATAAAATTGTCACAAGAGGTTCAATCGAACAAGTCCAAGAATTAACCGACGAAGTAAACGCAAGCGTTTCATACCACTTGTTTTACTAAGTCGTTTAATTAGATTTCTCATCCGAGTGAGGTAAAGGCTTGTATATACTAATAGATTGGAAAACGATTTGAGAAAAGAGCTTTGTTATTAAAAATAGAGTTGAAATTGTTTGTTAAAAGAGTTTTGATATTTACTACTAGTATTGAAACCTTTATATTATAAAGTGACAAAACACATAAGCAAGTGTAGAAACAATCAGTCACAAAGATCGCATACGGAGATGCGAATAAAATCCAAGGAAATCAGCTCAATGTTTTTCAGATAAGATCCCCTACGGAGGGGGGGTCCGGGGGGGTGGCAACCCCCCAAGGTGGGGGTGCGGGGGCAACGCCACCGCTTACGGGGTTCGACCTGCCCGGTCAGGTCGCGGGGGTCCAGGGGGCAGCGCCCCCGGCGGGGTGCGGGGCAGCGCCCCGTCCAAAACGGTACGACCTAGTGAAGACAAGCAACCTAGTGAAGCCAAGCGACCTAAGGGGCCATGCGACCTAATGGGTCATGCGACCTAAGTTTAAAAAGGTGGGCGACTTAACAAAGTGGCCGAGCGACCTAACTGGAGCAAGTGGCCATAGGTCATGCGACCTAAAGGTAAGCGACCTATCACGGTCACGCGACTTAAGGGATAGGACCGACCGACCTAACGACCTAGGCAAGGTCGACCGACTTAATGGTTGCGAACTAAAAATACAACAGGGTCGAGCGACCTAGTGGGATGCGCGACCTAAGAAGGTACGCGAGCTAAGGGTGAGCGACCTAACAAGGTCGTGCGACCTAAGTGGTCACAATGCCAAGCGACCTAAGGACTTAAATACTCGCGACCTAGCGCGTGCATCGGCCGAGCGACCTAAGGGTTTAACACGCGAGCGACTTAAGGTTTTAACACACGAGCGACTTAAGGTTTTAACACACGAGCGACTTAAGGTTTTAACACGCGAGCGACCTAAAGTGATGCACGACCTACGACCTAGCAGGATCGAGCGACCTAGAGCCGCCTTATGATATAAGGTCGAAAACGACCTAATTCCGAGGCTAACGACCTAACGCTGCAGGGGGGATTTAAGGCCAGAAACGACCTACGACCTAAAGTGAAACGACCTAACTCCGAAGTGAAGATTCAAGGCAGTGCGACCTAGCGCGATAACACGCGAGCGACCTAAGGGTTAGGTCGCGAGCGACCTATACGCGAACGACCTAAAGTCCAACGACCTACGACCTAAATCCGAGGCGAACAAAATATGCAGGCCGTGACTTTTCCACGCACGCGAGCTAATGATTCCGAGCGACCTAACCTAGGCAGAGCGACCTAAGCTCAGGAAATTCACCAAACAACTAAAAAATGGAGTTTTTCGCCAATCCAATCCAAATCAAATGCAAATGTACATGCTAAAGTGATGGGGAATCATTCCTAACAGTCCAATATAGTTATAGACTAGAATTGTGAGATAAAAATCTCACCTTTGCACTAAAATTTATGAAGATGAAGCTTGAAAGCAAGGAGAAGCAATCCAAAGCTTGAATCCAATATCTTCTACTTGAATTTGGAGTTGAATGATGGAGTTGCAATTGAATTTGAGCTTGGAGTTTTAATTTCCCATTCTCTTCACCATTAATGCTAAAGCTTGAGTTAGTTAGGAAATTTATGAAGAGTGAGGAGAAGAGGGTTGGAACTTGGGCTTAATAGACTAAACTAACCCAAAGTCCAAAGCGGGAAAAGTTAGTGAAATTTCACTAACTCCAAACCTATCGATGTTTATACTTAAAAAGTTGTAAACGACATTTCGAACTCAATGGAAGTGGTCTCGAGTCCTAATTTGACCGTTTGCAAAAAGTAGTTTTTCGGACCAAAATCCGATTAACGATTTAATATTTAAATAAAAATATTTAAATGTAAACTCGATAAATATGCGGGTTGTTACAATTCCAGATTGAATCCAGCATCTGAGCAATCTGCAAAAATATATGTTGAGCAGTAAAATTGAAAAGAAAATATTTTGCAGTGTAAAATAAAATGTGATTTTGAAAATATTATTTGCCTCAATTATTTGGGTTGTTCATCTCATTTAATTTTGAATTCATCTTACACGAATAGCTTGTGACATGCACAGTGTATCACTGTACATGCCACACCGATATACACTTAATAAAATTACAGGGACAGGTGAGCACAAGGCCAAACCCAATTAAAAGCCGGGTTCAACTCAAGTTAAGTCATGATACGAGAACAAGGTCAAACTCGAGCTATAAGCTGGATTCAACACAGGTGCAGTTCACAAAGCAAATAATTCTCAAGTAAATCAAAGCCTCAGCAGTAAATGGTGTAGCCTCAACATTTAAATGTCACACAATAAGTAACATATATGCAACCAGACTAGTTTCAACATGCATAATACATCTGACTCAATACAACAAACCACGATGAACTCAATCAATGCCGAAGCCATGGAATAGCAGGCCAAAGTCAAAGTCTAACCAGACAGTCCACATGAAAACTACACAAAACTCAAGACTGCGACATGTACATGAAGACAACAACTACACATAAGGTTCAAAGTGAATTCAAAATGAAACTCAAGGTAAATACAACATGAATGTACAGATTGTAATGAAACTGGACTTCAACAAGACCACATGCAAGTGAAGATAACAAGTGCACCAACATTTACAACATACATATACTCAATGCAAACAAGAGCTAATCCAGACTGTTCCAGACTGTACATGAACCAAACCAAGTGCAGTACAACCTGCAACAGACTCAATGAAACAACAGACCATGCACTTATATACATATGAGATAGCAACTATTTTTGAAAAACAAAGACAGTCATGTTCAAATGCATATAGACCAGAGCATTAATATACATACATGAATGCAAATTGAAAATTAATCATATGTCAACAGTAAACAGTACACAAGAAAGTCCAGGCATCAAGCTTATATGACAGTAAAGTATGAATGCCACAACTCCAAAGGAATAAATATGATCTGGGTCGAATCAGAAAGCAACATGAACAACAAGCTACATGAAGACCAACATCAGTGGACAGTGGTAACTACAAATGTAATGCACGAGTACAGAATACAAATGCACATATGTACAACATGAACCAAATAGAACATCGAATAGCGTGTGGTACCACACCGAACTAGACATAATGCAATAGTCAATGGTGAAGCAACTTGACTATAATGAACCAAACTCAAAGTATGTGTAACAACCCTGTATTTTGTAATTTTTTTTTATATTTTAATTATTTTTAATGTAAGATTTTGATTTAAAAACATATTTTACTTATTTGAAATGATTATTAAATTTATTATTTAAAATATAATCTTGATTTTTATATGAGTTATAATTCCAAACTTGTGTAAGTTGAATATTTGCCTGAAATGCTGATTTTGGTCAAAATAGTCAAACTGTGACTTTTAACTTAAAATTTTAAAAGTCTAAAATTTTAAATTTTTTTGTTTTATTATGAAAGGACATAAAATTCTAAGAACATCACTTTTCGTTTCGTTGAAATTGGATGTAAATTGTGAAGGTTATACCCTTTACAATATTGTGCATATATAGGGTTATTTAACAATGACTATTTTAAATTGAATAAATTACTTTTTCTTTGTTATATTTTATTTTAAAATGTAATAATATGTTTTATTATGTATATTTTTACTTTTAAATATTTTTAAATGATAATAGAATTTTTTCAAAATTTACTGTATTTATTTCCTATTTTTAAAGGCTGTTTTATAATTTTCTGCTATTTTCTTCATATAAATTTTACTTAATTAATTAATTTTTTTATTTTGTGAATGCATTTTATTTTATTTGTTATAAATATTTCTACAAGTCCATGAAGATTTTCTAAAGTTCATTTGAAATTATTTCTAATTTTTAAAGCCTAGTCTGCAATTTTAAGCCATTTTCTTAATTTAACTATATATAATTAAAATTTATTGATTTATTTTATACATTCACTTGTATTGCTGTGTTTTACTTTATTTTATTTGTTTTACATGTATTTAAATTTAAGAAAAATTTTCCAAAGTGTAATGAAGTTATTTCTAATTCCTAAGTCTAGTTTTCATTTTCTGTGCCATTTTTCTTATATTAATCATATCTAATTAATAATTAATTATTAATATTTTGTTTATCTGTTATATTTTCAAATTCTAACTGAAATTTATAAGTGTTTTCAGTTATTTAAGATGTATATGAATATATGTAGGAAGTTTAAAAGGTTTGAAAGCAAAGAAACGTAAAACCGTTTTAACGTTTCTTCTTCCGTTTCTTTTCCAATTAATAGATTTAATTTCCTTTGACCGTTCCTTTCTTTATTGTAGCTGTGCATTTCTTACCTCATTTTCATGTGAAAAAATTCCTCCCCACTTCATTTTTCACGGCTAGAAAGGTTTGGTAATGGCTCCTCTTTTTCTCTTCTTTTTGCTCTTCTTTTTCCATTGTTTTCTTATATTTTGCCTTGTTTTCTCATGTGTATTGCTTGGCCTCTCCTCCATAGCACGGCCACCACCTCCTACATCTCCTCCCAACCATCACCACCATCTACCCCATTAGATCTAACCATGGCCGAACACTTTTTGATGGTCAAACTCCTCAAACTACAACCTAGATGCCTAGATCCATGCTTATTTGACCTCTACATGCTCATCCACTTCAACCACCGCCCAAACCACCACCATAGCCGCCACCACTCCCCAGACCTGACCACAACACACCCCTCCTCACCTCTGTCCAGTCATGACACGTCATAGGCTGAGCCCAATCCCCAAGGCTGAGCCCTTGTTTTGACCAAAAACCACCTAATTGCCTTCAAAACCACATCACCTCCTCATGTACAAACTCCACCTTGTCTTGCCTTGAACCCGAGCTATGTTAGCCCAAACCTGACCCAAAACTTGACCACATCTGAACCACATCAGACCCCAAAGCCATACCAAACAATAGAGAAAGCAAAGCAAAGACTGCGTAGTCGTATCTCCTTTTATTTCAATGTTATTGCATTTCAAAGTCGTATTGAATTTTGTTGTTTTGATTGTTTGTTTTGGGTTGTACACAAGAGTTGTAGATTGGATTCGTTCTCCACTCATGTCCGTAGTCTTGTCATCGTGCTTGTCGTGCTTTTGGAATCGCACTTGTGTTAGTTGTTTTGGTCTTCAACTTGAAAAAAAGTGAGTCTTTTTCACTCTTACATTTATACTTATGAAAAGTGAATTGATGACAAGTGTTTAGTAATATAAAATGTTTATGCAAATTAATGATGATCATATGATATGCTATGCCATGTTATTACCATGTTTAAACTGTTAATTTTCACCCGACATCTGATATATGACTGTATATTGTGATATTGACATTGTTTATATTATTTCTGTATATGATCACACTGCAAGTTCCCTGTTAGAAAAAAAATGTTATGGGCTGAAATGATAGGCCTGATTGGTTTTAAATTTTTCATTTTGACTTGGGATTGCGGGTTTGAAATGATAAAACTCGGATTTTCTTTGTAAATTATGGGTTGAAATGATATATTACCCGTATCACTTTACCTAGCGTAGAAAATTTTATACAGGCCCGTAGTTAAAATATGCTTTTCTAAAAATTTTAAAATATTTTAGAAATTTAATTATTATAATATTTTGATTTGAAATTTAATAAAAATAAAATTTTTGTAAAATATTATTGATTTTCTGAATAATTGTAAGTGAAATGAATTAATGAAAAGTTAGAAATTTTGAACGTAAGTTATTTTGGAAATTTTGATTTAATTTTAATTGGAAATTTAATTGAGTATGAAATTATGATAAATTTATGACAATTTGAATTTAAATGAATTTAAAATGATTTTTATCATATTTATGATTTTTAATAAATTTGAAATGTGAAATAAATAAATATTTTAAGTTGAAACTTTGAAATATAACTAGAATTGGAAATTATGAAATTGACGTAAAGTGAACTTTTAGTTAAGCAAATAAAAATTAAAACTAAGTTATATTTGAGAATTTGAACTTAAGTGTTAAGTTGAAATTTAATGTAATGGATTTTTAAAATTCAACATTGCATTTTAATAAGTGAATCATTATTAAAACTTGATTTTTGAATGGAAATTTAACTTTATAAAATCATGAACTTGAGGAAAATTAAATGATGTTATAAATGTGAAAATGTATGATTTTATAAGTTAAAAATGTTTTAATAAAAATATAATTGGTTGAGAAATTTTATTGAATATTTGAAGTTAATTGACTGCCTTTTTGAAATGATATTAATTACAATGTAAATGATATTACAGCAATTGTAAATACTGTAGTTGATGATAATGAACTAAAAAAAAAGCTATTGAAAAAAACTATTATAGCAATCTTTGTAAGTGCTATAATTTTTGAATTTAACTAAGTTTATTTGAAATTTAAGAAAACTCTATTACAACATTTTTAAACGTTGTCTTTTGTTAAATTGAACTGTTTTGAATGTAACTTTCCGTAGAGTTTTCTAAATGATGCGAAAGGTGAATTTTCACTGTTTTGATAAACTTAAGTGAATAAATGAACTTTGGAAGTTGAAATTTTTGGAAATTTAATAATTTAATTATTAAGCATAATAACTTCATTGAAATGAAAAAAAAGGAATTTTTGGAATATAAACTGTTTTAAAATATGAATTGAAATGGTATTTTAGATTGAATAAAATGAATAATGATTTGAAATGAATGAAGTTTTGATATTTTGGAATGATTTAATCTTTATTTTGATAAAGATTTGGGTTGAAATAATATTTTATTTTGAAGTATAAATATTGTTTTAAAAAGTCATAACTACGGGTTATAATAACGATTGGTTGTTAAAGAGACCGGGATCAGATATTGTCTTATAGCCGGCCAATACCGAAAACCACTTTAACAACTGTGTACGTGGTGGAGATTCCAGAATGAAGTAGGATGGTGGCGACGTTCTCGAGGTATATTACGTGGACCCAACTCCCGTGAGTTGGCATATATGATTAAAACAGGAGCTATACCGGGCTACACAACGGGTCGCACCCTTTCATCGAGCATGCTCCATCAAAAACTATTCTATTACTGTTGTGATTCGATTCGGTGGCGCCACTTTGATTCGGGGTATTGTTCGAGGTGGGCGGAAGCTGCTGGCTTGCCATCACCACCGGTCCGGGAGTGCAAACGGTGTATCCACCCTGGCATTTCCTTGCGTGCCGTGTCATATCCTTATATCGAGCCCACTACGATTTTGGTTTTAAAGATCCGACCGCGTTAAGGTTCACCATCCCCTTAACGCTATTTTCTATATGATTATACTTTACTGATTAGACACTACCGTATATAGCGTATATTACTACATAGTAAATAGTTTAACGGATCCTTAGAGGATGGGCGGTCCCAAGCATCCTTTAAGTTACTGATGCATTTTTTTACTGTTCACTTGAGTTGATTTACAGTTTATAAGTATTTATGTCCTGACTCGAGGGTTTTGTGTTTTGCTTTACGCTCGAGTCAGATTTATTGAGTTAGCATTCAAGATTCACCTTCGGCGTTGGAGCTTTCCTTGAAGATCCAGCCATCTATTTTGTTTCAGTATCCAGTGGTTCAGTGATGTATCTGATTTGTACCTGATGTATCCAGTTACTCTTCTGTTGTATCTTATTTAACTCTGATGTATCTCATATTTATATAGTAGCTTCATGAACTACTATCTCTTTTTCTTCCGCTGCATTTTTATATACTCTGTGTCTGTGATCTATGATTTTTATTTACTGTATATTCTGAGGTTTGCCAAAATTTTATTTACAACGCGGTATTTTGAGCGATTCAATCCCGGCATGAGTGTCTACCTATGCACTTATAATGGATGCGAATGGTTGAAAATACCGGGTCGTTACAGTTGGTATCAGAGCTTTGGTAGCTCTAGGCAAACTCAGCATATGGAGTGAATGTATTTACAGAATCACTTTCATTCAAGTTTGAATCTCTCCCTTTTGACTCGATTCCTTTGAATTTTGGAACATTCCCTACGGTTCCAAAATCCATTCGTATCCCTCACTATTCATCTTCTTTTGACTCTGGAGCATTCCATAACTCCGCTTCGAATGATCTTTCTAGTGAGTCGGCGGTCACGCCAATTTCAAATTTAATTGAAAAAGGGGGAAAACTCCTTTGCAGTTAGCATCGATTCACCAGAGATTCTTATCTATCCTTGGTTTAGATACTAATATCTTTTATTATTTCAAACTCTAACTCTTGAGATCGAATGTAGATTTACCCTAGAAAAATCAACATTGATCTTATTCTTTGAGTCACGGTTGACCCGGTTAAGGTTGCCCGTGATTTATATAAGCTTATCCATCTTCCTATTCTGTTATTTAATCATGTCATCCTTGTTTCCAACTTATTTTTAAATCATAATCTCCTTTGATTTGTGTTAATCAAAAATTTGAATCTCTATCCTTCTTTGAAAATCTATTCATGTATAGTATATTTGTAAACTAGTATTTAAAATTAAAATGTTTTTTATATTGTGTTGTTTGAGTTGTCGATGTTGAGTTGAGTTTCTGATCGATTCGTCTTATCAACGCTATCGATAGGATTTCTAAAACACTTTGACAGAACAAACGGACACAATATATTTTTAAAAAAAAATTTGGTTAATGAAATAAATTTTGATATATAAGTAAATTTATGGAACTTAATGAAATGATTTAAATTGATAATTTGAAATGATAATACTTGATTTATCATTTATTGTTCTACAAATAGATCTTAAATATTTGTTTATAAATTTATTTGGGAACTGAAATGAATTTAAAACAAGAATTTGAGGATTTAAATTCTGATTATTTCGAACTTTGGTTTAAAGTTTTAAAAGGTTATATTATTTAAAGTATTTTGAATAGAATTTGTTTTCAAAGAATTTTAAAGGTTTAAAATTAGTGCTCTTCTCTTTGTCGTTGGAAAATAACTTCGGTGATGATCGCGACATCATCGATGTTCATTTTCGAGTTTCGAAGTTAGCAGACTGTTCTGTAGTCTTGCTACAGCTTTGTTTTGAGAAATTAAATTGATTTGAATTTCTAAAATATGACTTGTTTTATAATATATATATATATATATATATATATATGATTGAAATTTGATTTGACATATATTATTACTTATCTCTAAATGGTTTGAAGAAATCGGAAATTTAATTCTTAAATTTTATTTTAAAGAATAATTCCAAAAAAAAAATTTGAATAAATGATTTAAGCTTGAAATGATTGAATTGGAAATTTTATTTGTATAATACAATTGCATTCAAATATAACTTACCAAAATTTCAGAAGTTAAAAATGTAATTCGATAATATACGATATAAAAAGATTTTATAAATAAAATTTGAGTAGTTATAATAAATGTTATACACTTAAATTTTAATTATAAAATGATTAACAGAGGTAAATATAATAAAGGGTAATTGAATGACTTACAATAAAATGATGTTAAAAGAACTAAGAATAAAATAAAGCAGTTATAAAAAAAAGTGTAAATATATTTAACATGAGTGATAAATATATTAAGAGGAATAAATTTAATTTTGATTAGGAATAAAGAAGAACAAAATTTATTAAGTACAATGTGAGTGTAATAAATGATTATTTTTCAAACCCATGGTTCTAAAAATTGTTAATTTAAGATGATTGGATAATAAGATAATGAAATTTGAGATAGTTAAGATTTATTTAACTTGTGTAAAGATTTATTCTCTGTTTAAGTTGAAATCTCCATGCTTTCAAATTCATTTCCTTATTTTGTTTTTCAAACTATCTTTTGGTTGTCCTTATCATCATTATCTTGCTACAGACTGGTATAGGGATCTTTCTATAATCTTTCTGTTTAGAAATCTTTCTATAATCTTTGATAGACCTTTGGTAATCATTTTGAATCCACCTTTTTCGTGCTTGTGTTCTTGATTCTGGAGGATTTTGAAAAGATCACCTCCACCTTGTTAAACTTACCTATAACAACAGTTATCAAGTATAACTTCAATCTTCTTGTCATCTTATCTTAATCCTATTTCACTCTATCTTTTCTGTGCCCTTCCATACCTCATTCCTTTTTAGGGACGAAAAGTTTTGAGTGGGGGAGAGTGTAACAACCCTGTATTTTGTAATTTTTTTTTGTATATTTTAATTATTTTTAATGTAAGATTTTGATTTAAAAAATTATTTTACTTATTTGAAATGATTATTAAATTTATTATTTAAAATATAATCTTGATTTTTATATGAGTTATAATTCCAAACTTGTGTAAGTTGAATATTTGCCTGAAATGCTGATTTTGGTCAAAATAGTCAAACTGTGACTTTTAACTTAAAATTTTAAAAGTCTAAAATTTAAATTTTTTTTCTTTTATTATGAAAGTACATAAAATTCTAAGAACACCACTTTTCGTTTCGTTGAAATTGGATGTAAATTGTGAAGGTTATACCCTTTACAATATTGTGCATATATAGGGTTATTTAACAATGACTATTTTAAATTGAATAAATTACTTTTTCTTTGTTATATTTTATTTTAATATGTAATAATATGTTTTATTATGTATATTTTGACTTTTAAATATTTTTAAATGATAATAGAATTTTTCCAAAATTTACTGTATTTATTTCCTATTTTTAAAGGCTGTTTTATAATTTTCTGCTATTTTCTTCATATAAATTTTACTTAATTAATTTTTTTTTATTTTGTGAATGCATTTTATTTTATTTTTTATAAATATTTTTACAAGTCCATGAAGATTTTCTAAAGTTCATTTGAAATTATTTCTAATTTTTAAAGCCTAGTCTGCAATTTTAAGCCATTTTCTTAATTTAATTATATATAATTAAAATTTATTGATTTATTTTATACATTCACTTTTATTGCTGTGTTTTACTTTATTTTATTCATTTTACATGTATTTAAATTTAAGAAATTTTTTCCGAAGTGTATTGAAGTTATTTCTAATTCCTAAGTCTAGTTTTCATTTTCTGTGCCATTTTTCTTATTTTAATCATATCTAATTAATAATTAATTATTAATATTTTGTTTATCTGTTATATTTTCAAATTCTAACTGAAATTTATAAGTGTTTTCAGTTATTTAAGATGTATATGAATATATATAGGAAGTTTAAAAGGTTTGAAAGCAAAGAAACGTAAAACCGTTTTAACGTTTCTTCTTCCGTTTCTTTTCCAATTAATAGATTTAATTTTCTTTGACCGTTCCTTTCTTTATTGTAGCTGTGCATTTCTTACCTCATTTTCACATGAAAACATTCCTCTCCACTTCATTTTTCACGGCTAGAAAGGTTTGGTAATGGCTTCTCTTTTCCTCTTCTTTTTGCTCTTCTTTTTCCATTGTTTTCTTATATTTTGCCTTGTATTCTCATGTGTATTGCTTGGCCTCTCCTCCATAGCCACGGCCACCACCTCCTACATCTCTTCCCAACCATCACCACCATCTACGCCATCAGATCTGACTATGGCCGAACCCCTTTTGATGGTCAAACCCCTCAAACTACAACCTAGATGCCTAGATCCATGCTTATTTGACCTCTACATGCTCATCCACTTCAACCACCACCCAAACCACCACCATAGCCGCCACCACTCCTCAGACCTGACCACAACACACCCCTCCTCACCTCTGTCCAGTCATGACACATCACAGGCCGAGCCCAATCCCCAAGGCTGAGCCCTTGTTTTGACCAAAAACCACCTAATTGCCTTCAAAACCACATCACCTCCTCATGTACAAACTCCACCTTGTCTTGCCTTGAACCCGAGCTATGTTAGCCCAGACCTGACCCAAAACTTGACCACATCTGAACCACATCAGACCCCAAAGCCATACCAAATAATAGAGAAAGCAAAACAAAAGACTGCGTAGTCGTATCTCCTTTTATTTCAATGTTATTGCATTTCAAAGTCATATTGAATTTTGTTGTTTTGATTGTTTGTTTTGGGTTGTACAAAAGAGTTGTAGATTGGATTCGTTCTCCACTTATTTCCGTAGTCTTGTCATCGTGCTTGTCGTTCTTCTGGAATCGCACTTGTGTTAGTTGTTTTGGTCTTCAACTTGAAAAAAAAGTGAGTCTTTCTCACTCTTACATTTATACTTATGAAAAGTGAATTGATGACAAGTGTTTAGTAATATAAAATGTTTATGAAAATTAATGATGATAATATGATATGCTATGCCATGTTATTACCATGTTATTACCATGTTTAAACTGTTAATTTTCACCTGACATCTGATATATGACTGTATATTGTGATATTGACCTTGTTTATATTATTTCTGTATATGATCACACTGCAAGTTCCCTGTTAGAAAAAAAAATGTTATGGGCTGAAATGATAGGCCTGAATGGTTTTAAATTTTTCATTTTGACTTGGGATTGCGGGTTTGAAATGATAAAACCCGGATTTTCTTTGTAAATTATGGGTTGAAATGATATATTACCTGTACCACTTTACCTAGCGTAGGAAATTTTATACAGGCCCGTAGTTAAAATATGCTTTTCTAAAAATTTTAAAAAAATTTAGAAATTTAATTATTATAATATTTTGATTTGAAATTTAATAAAAATAAAATTTTTGTAAAATATTATTGATTTTCTGAATAATTGTAAGTGAAATGAATTAATGAAAAGTTAGAAATTTTTAACGTAAGTTATTTTGGAAATTTTGATTTAATTTTTATTGGAAATTTAATTGAGTATGAAATTATGATAAATTTATGATAATTTGAATTTAAATGAATTTAAAATGATTTTTATCATATTTATGATTTTTAATAAAGTTGAAATGTGAAATGAATAAATATTTTAAATTGAAACTTTGAAATATAACTAGAATTGGAAATTATGAAATTGACGTAAAGTGAACTTTTAGTTAAGCAAATAAAAATTAAAACTAAGTTATATTTGAGAATTTGAACTTAAATGTTAAGTTGAAATTTAATGTAATGGATTTTAAAAATTCAACATTGCATTTTAATAAGTGAATCATTATTAAATCTTGATTTTTGAATGGAAATTTAACTTTATAAAATCATGAACTTGAGGAAAATTAAATGATGTTATAAATGTGAAAATGTATGATTTTATAAGTTAAAAATGTTTTAATATAAATATAATTGGTTGAGAAATTTTATTGAATATTTGAAGTTAATTGACTGCCTTTTTGAAATGATATTAATTACAATGTAAATGATATTACAACAATTGTAAATACTGTAGTTGATGGTAATGAACTAAAAAAAAGCTATTGAAAAAAACTATTATAGCAATCTTTGTAAGTGCTATAATTTTTGAATTTAACTAAGTTTATTTGAAATTTAAGAAAACTCTATTACAACATTTTTAAACGTTGTCTTTTGTTAAATTGAACTGTTTTGAATGTAACTTTCCGTAGAGTTTTCTAAATGATGCGAAAGGTGAATTTTCACTGTTTTGATAAACTTAAGTGAATAAATGAACTTTGAAAGTTGAAATTTTTGGAAATTTAATAATTTAATTATTAAGCATAATAACTTCATTGAAATGAAAAAAAGGAACTTTTGGAATATAAACTATTTTAAAATATGAATTGAAATGGTATTTTAGATTGAATAAAATGAATAATGATTTGAAATGAATGAAGTTTTGAAAAGATACGATATTTTGATATATTAAAATGATTTGAAAATGAAGTTTTGAAATGATATGATATTTTGATATATTAAAATGATTTGAAACGAAGTTTTGGAAGATATGATATTTTGATATTAAAATGATTTGAAAAGAAGATCCGAAAGGATGATATTTTGGAATGATTTAATCTTTATTTTGATAAAGATTTGGGTTGAAATAATATTTTATTTTGAAGTATAAATATTGTTTTAAAAAGTCATAACTAGGGGTTATAATAACGATTGGTTGTTAAAGAGACCGGGATCGGATATTGTCTTATAGCCGGCCAATACCGAAAACCACTTTAACAACTGTGTACGCGGTGGAGATTCCAGAATGAAGTAGGATGGTGGCGACGTTCTCGAGGTATATTACGTGGACCCAACTCCCGTGAGTTGGCATATATGACTAAAACAGGAGCTATACCGGGCTACACAAAGGGTCGCACCCTTTCATCGAGCATGCTCGATCGAAAACTATTCTATTACTGTTGTGATTCGATTCGGTGGCGCCACTTTGATTCGGGGTATTGTTCGAGGTGGGCGGAAGCTGCTGGCTTGCCATCACCACCGGTCTGGGAGTGCAAACGGTGTATCCACCCTGGCATTTCCTTGCGTGCCGTGTCATATCCTTATATCGAGCCCACTACGATTTTGGTTTTAAAGATCCGACCGCGTTAAGGTTCACCATCCCCTTAACGCTATTTTCTATATGATTATACTTTACTGATTAGACACTACCGTATATAGCGTATATTACTACATAGTAAATAGTTTAACGGATCCTTAGAGGATGGGCGGTCCCAAGCATCCTTTAAGTTACTGATGCATTTTGTTACTGTTCACTTGAGTTGATTTACAGTTTATAAGTATTTATGTCCTGACTCGAGGGTTTTGTGTTTTGCTTTACGCTCGAGTCAGATTTATTGAGTTAGCATACAAGATTCACCTTCGGCGTTGGAGCTTTCCTTGAAGATCCAGCCATCTATTTTGTTTCAGTATCCAGTGGTTCAGTGATGTATCTGATTTGTACCTGATGTATCCAGTTACTCTTCTGTTGTATCTTATTTAACTCTGATGTATCTCATATTTATATAGTAGCTTCATGAACTACTATCTCTTTTTCTTCTGCTGCATTTTTATATACTCTGTGTCTGTGATCTATGATTTTTATTTACTGTATATTCTGAGGTTTACCAAAATTTTATTTACGACGCGGTATTTTGAGCAATTCAATCCCGGCATGAGTGTCTACCTATGCACTTATAATGGATGCGAATGGTTGAAAATACCGGGTCGTTACAGTATGCCAGGCCTCGTATATACTATCAACATGAAGATATATGCAAATACAATGCAGCAGTGACATGCACAGCTATACAAGAGAATGGAGATACACAGTGCAGGCTACAACAATGTCTAGACCAAATGCCATCAAGTGAACAAGACCATAGCATAGATGACATAAGCATGCAACAAGCTTCATAGACCCAACATGTCACAAATACTACAACACAATACAACATGAAGCAACTAGAGTTCGAGTCGAGACAGTCCAACAGTGAAACAACTGAACAAGTGACGACATATCAATGAAATAATCAACAACAGTTCAATATGACTCAAATGCAAACAAGACTCAAACAATATATGCAGTACATAGTGAGAATAGAACAGTGAAACAATAAAGATTAAATCAAGGTCAAGCAATAGGAAAATTCAGTTAAAGACCAGAAAATCAGTGCAGTTCAATCCAGTGAAACAAGAACATAATCAATTACAAGTGACCAAAGTCAACAACATACCAGCAAATGTCAAAGCCGTGGTAGCCAAAGAGGTCAGAAACCAAAGCCATGGGAATCAAGTACTACAAGATACATGTTTTGAATAAGTTATAAATAAATCACAGCATTCAAGCAAAATCGTATAGCCGAGAAAAATTAATTGGCGAATTCAAATGATTATGTACGAACGAAATTATAGGAGATCGAAGCCTATATAAACCCAATCATCATCGGCGTAGAAAAGCATTCGAGTTCGATTTAAACGGAGAATAATAATCATTCAACTCGAATCAAGATCGAGTTCAAGCAAGCAAAAAAGGCATAAATTACAAACCGATGTCAGGAGTCGAACCCGATCAAAAATTGGGGCAGCCGTATGCTAAGCAGAGAGATCGTCGATTGACAAAGCAAGGACACTAAACCATCATTCAATCGAGAAATCAAAGTCGACAGCCTCAATTTTTACAAGCCCTAATTTTATCAGAAAGGAACGATCGTACGTTGAAGAAGCCATTTTTTCCCAAATAAAGAAGAAAGTGGGCTGACATATTAAAATAAAGAGGGACGTATTTTTTAATCACTTATTTATTAAGCCGGTCTTGAGGCTTTCAGTTAATTAGGGTTTTAAATTTTGAATTGTTTTTAAATTGCTTTTTAAATTTCTCTTTTAAACGTTGTAAATTCTAGTCGTATAACTAGGGGACAAACTACGTGGCGTAGTTTGAGAATTCGCAACTCAGTGGCTGAGATGTGGTAGGATTTTGAGCGTAAAGTTAGGTTAGTCGATGGCGGGTGTCGCAAGTTTATGTGTGTAAGCGTCTGACTATCTAATTTCTAGTAGAAACCTTGGGGGCAGCACGTAGGCAGGATTTTGCCGAAGCTGGGTAAATTCTGTGTTGTTTTATTTCTGCATTTATTGTTCCGCTATTATCTGTGCTGCTATTATTCTGATATATCTATGCTGAAAATATTTTATAAACTTCCGCATTAAATTTTTATAATTAATATTATCACCCCATTCACCCCCCTCTAGGGTGAAATCAATCATACACACTACGCCTACTGAAAAAGGAACTTTAAAGCTTCTGCACCGTTATTCTGCTGCAACTCCATTGTAACACGAGTGTTAGTGATTTGTATTGTTATAGTCAGTTGAGAATCATCAACATATTCAAAGTGGACGTAGGCTACAATGCCAGACCACTATAAACTCTTGTCTCTTTCTTTTTTCGCATATTTTAGTTGTAACGATTGTTAGATTTGCCTTTTTTCCATTTAATTTCTTTGTTCTAATCTCTTCAATTACATCCAAGAGTGTTGTGCCTAGTATTTGTACAAACATATATAATTTATACACACACACACATATGCATATAGATATACACATGCATACATATATTTATTAGTGTTTATTTAAAATATATTAACCAATTCAAAACAATTCAAATCAATATCTAAAATACTTTAAGATAGATTTAAATTTAAAAATTGATCCAGATCTAGAATAAAAATTAATTTGAAATTTAAGAATCAAATTTCAAATGTTAATATATTTAAATAGGTATATTTATACATACATACATACATATATATATATATATATATCTGTGTGTGTGTGTGTGTGTTAGAATATCTATATATATTAGAGTATATATATGTGTGTGCATGCATATGTATAATTTTAAAATTTATTCATAAAATATTAGTTCATAAATATAAAATACAGTATGTTAAAATTTATTATTTTTTCTTTCAACCGAAGACTTATAACATAAGTTTTTTAAAATATCCTTGCAGATTTATAAAATAATAATAATTTTTTAAATATAAAATTCTTATGAATTTTATATTTAAATATGAACTTCAACTTTTTTATACAATAAAATCAAAATGGATTTTGTTTACAGTATATATATATATATGTTTATTTAATAAATAATAGTTTAAAAGGTTTCAAAATATATTTATAAATTATTATTATTGTTTTGATTTAGTTTAAATTATATATGTATATTTTTGGCAAGGCAAACCGATTTTATAGTGGGTCGTCCATTTTTATTAGCAACAGATTAAGGTTAATACACGAGCAAGGAGGAATGCCTCGACTACTAATAAATAGAAAATGCAAACCCGATTTTGGAAAAAGGTGCCTAAACTACTATAAATAACCTAAAGCTAGTCCTCCTTAGAAGAAGAGGAACCACTACTAATGCCTGAAGAGACAAGGCCTATCATATGCAGAAAACCCGAGAAAAGAGGCACAATATTCAGAATGCAAATAGAGTAATCCTTACAATAGATAAATTTCCTATCCTAACTATCACCACCAAGAACAGCCTTATTCGTTGCACTAAGGCACTATCAACAGAAAGTATGAGATCTTCCCTATCAACAAAGTAATGAAGACGCCTAGAATCACCTTCAACTTCACTAACAAACATAGAGAAATTCTTTTGAACAGGGTCATATCTTATCTTGGACTGTTAAAAACAATTAATTATATGCGCGTGTGTGTATGAATGCAAATTAATAAATTAATTTGTATATTATATATATACTAATTTCAAATACATATTTTAATTCAAAATGATAATTAAATTATTTTTAATTGTTGATTTTTTTTAAATGCCGAAAATAAATTCATATGTATTATGTTTATACAAAAAAATTACCAATTTATAAGTATGTATATATGTATGTAAATCTAAGAGCAAAAAATATATAAATTCATGATAAGCATAGATCTATCTACGTTTGTAGATTGACATAGATAAATGATTATATATAAAGAAATGGATTAGAGATTACCTACACTGTAGCCTTAAATGTGCACCATGATGTTGAGTTCAAAAACCGTATGATCAAATCCATACTCTTCTAGAAATATAGCTAACTAATGAGATCAACACACCATTGAAATATATATAATTTGATTTAAACTTTATTATGAAATAAAGAGGGGGAAATGTCCTATTACTTGCGGCCAATGGGAATAAAGGAGAAGGAAAAGGTAAAGTAAAAAAGAATGGGGATGGTTGGTTTATATAGGCAAGAGAATGGAGTAAAAGAAGATTTAGATCTGCTAATTTGCTTGTTCTCCTTGCCAAATCAAATATATATTTCAAACAAATATCATCGCCTTGCTCTTGCATGGCCAACCATCATATTAGGCTAATGGATATATACGCATTTCCAAAATCCAATCAATATTTGTACGTTTTAAATCCAATTTAAATGTTTATCGATATCATGTATCGGTAAATACATATATAACTATTAGGTATGAATTTTACTAAATATCGATTGAAATAAATGAAATAAATTAAATAAATTTTTGTAGTTAATATTTTATAAATATTAATTAATTTAGAATAGTTATAATTTAGTTAAATCACGTGGTATTTTGAAGTATTCAACATTGTAGTTATGCGACTCATAGGTGTAAATTCAGTCAATGATTAATATCGAACAATTCAAATGTTAACATTCAAAATTTATCTTAGCTACTGGTGTGACAGTTTGATCGAATTTATTACTTACACATTTTGATAAAATCTAATTTTACTGTTTAAGCAATCCTTAGTATTGATGATTATTTACACCAATTCTCTTCATCGAAACTATATCACATTAGGATATATGTAATTTGATTTTGATCCAACTTCATATATCATCTATATTCAACTTGTATAATCCAAACATAATGTCCTTTGTTCAATATTATTAATTATTATTAACTACTGTTCTGGCCAAAGACTTTGACTTTGAGTTGACTACTATTGGTCGTGATACTAAGAAGATGAATTCTCTATTGAATAGTGTTTCACTTATAATGCTTCAACTCATACACAACTGTACTCATTTGATTAATGTCATGCCATCATTTAAGTATAATCGAAGAAGAGTCTCCATAATTGAGTTTAACAGTATTCTCAAGTCGAGAGAACTTTGTGACATCGTACTTTGATATTCTTTGTTTGACCTTAGTTGTATTAATGAATAGAAAACTATCGTGTGAGTCATTCAATAGTTATCCAATAACTATCAGTACATAACCCTTTGGTCCCCTCTACAACTATAAGTAATACACTACCTAACATTTGGAGAGTGTTATAGTCTCAATGGCTGTATCGATATCTTGTCTCAATACATCTTGGCAAGGAATATTTAAAACAATATGTTATTTTCATTGTGATAAAAAATTCATGATTACAACGCACTGTGATTACTATCCCAATACATAATTTTTAAGAATTGTCTATTATATGTACTTAAATTAACTAAATAATTAACTTACCACATTATGACAAGTATATAATAAAAAGAAAAGCACCTTTGATTTAGAACGAGATTTTATTACAAAGTTAATAATTTATAATAAATTATAGAATGTTCCTTAGGCCATGCCCCTAACTCTATCATGAATTATGACCTAAATACTTTTATTTCCCTATTCGACTTTGACAAACCATTAATAAAATCCATAGATATAGAATCCCATTTCTACAGGTTGAAGTAATCCTCTTGTCTTTCTCCTATTGGCAATTCATACATTGCTTCAACTATAAGCCTACATTTCACTTCATTCCTTCTTAGAAGAAACTTCTCTTCATATCTAGGTACATCTTCGTACCTCTGGGATGAATAGTTACCCATAATCGATGATATTCTTTAAGAACTTCCTTCCTTAGATTATCTACATTTGAAACACAAAACCGTGTCTTCTTTCTTAAATATCCTCTTTGGTGTGCAAAACCTTGTAAATCATCAGTATCACTACCCACTTCCAGTTTCTTAATCTGTTCGACTGGTAATACATCATCTTCCTGCCTTACAATGATTCTTTCGATCAACAACAGCCGAATTTATAAACAAGAGATCATTATGGTACTCTAATTAGAACTGGTCGCCGACCTTATTCTAATGCTGTAAGTAGCCAATGCCTCTAAATCATTCCATCTAGCTCATCGCCCCTACCACACTCTTGCTAAAAACTTTATTTCCTTTCCCTGACATATACTCAATCCTAAGGACATAGGCTGCTAGAAACTCCATCCATATTTGTTGTCTCATATTCTAGCCCTTCTGAGTGAATATACAATTCAAGGACTTATAACCTATAAAAAATTGAATCATTCTCCCAAACGATAGTACCTTTATACCTTTAATACAAAGACTACTGCTGCTAACACCAAATCATGAGTATGATATCAAACTTCATGTAGTTGAAGCTGTTTAGAAGTAAAGGCCATAACTCCACCTCTCTGCATTAGTACATCTCTTAACCCAGTTCCATATGCATCTGTATACACCACTAAGTCATGATTCCTATATGGTACAACTAACAAGAGAACAGTAGCCAATAAATGTTTAGCTACTGAAATGCTTCTACACATTTATCCATTCAAACAAACATCACATCCTTGTTAGCATAGTCATCGGTGTTGCTATGCGAGATAAATGTTTAATGAATCTCTGATAATACCCAGCTAACCCAAAGAGACTTCTAAACTCAGTTATGGTATTGGGTCCCTTCCAACTTTTAATAGGTTTGATCTTCAATGAATCCATAGACAATCCATCCTCTGAAACTATACGTCCAAGAAACTTTACTTCCCTTTTCCCAAAAATGTCATTTTTAAAATTTTGTCTTTAGCTAATGTTACCTCAACACCTCTAATACTATTCCTAGATGAACTTCATTATCTTATTCATTCTTAGAATATGTAACACCCATTAAAATTAATGGTAATTAATAGATAATTAATAAGACTCCAAAAATAGAATTTGAGCAGAAGTTGGAATTTGGCCATGAAACGTGCACCATTGTATTCGTGGTGATTTTCTGAGTAACTTTCATATTTGTTTTGCGATCGGAGCTCAAATGAAGAAGTTGTCGGTGTTTGAACTTTCCAAAACAAAAAAAGAAGTTAAAAACGAGAAAACAAAATAAATTATAATAAATGCGGGACCCCCCAGTCAACCCCCTCCTTAGATCGGTCGACGCCTATGGGGGAGTAGCCAACTAGTTAGGGGGTGGTGGCTAGGATTTGAACCTTGGACAAATGATCCGGATTTAATTATTTTAATCTGATGGTTACGGTTGATTTGAGCATCTATAAACACAGGCCCAACCCATCACTTCACTTCTCATATTTTATGGTCAAAGCAACGAAGCTCTATCATTTTCCCTTCTTTACTATTTCTATTAGCAATAAAATACTATATTATATGTATACATAATCAGAGAATGACAGAAAATAAAATAGAAGAAGAGAAGGAGTGAACTGATACCGCAAAAAAAAGTGAATTTCAATAATTATAAATCTATGTTCGCCTTAACTCTAAATCCCTTGTCATATTTGTAATTCTAATAGTATGTATATACATTGCTATACACATTCTTCTGAATTGTAAAGGAAAAGGAGTCAAGTAAAAGGATGAATTCAAATTTGGGGGATTTGAAAATTTAGAAAGGTGAGTGAAAAATTATATAATTTATTTATGACATTGAAATTTATATTGTTGAATTTTTTTTACTTATTATGTCTAAGTTAGGTCTATTGATTTATAGTCTTAAATGAATGTGTTTAGTTGAAACTCTACCTACGTATTCTATAAGTTAGGAAACTGGAATAATATGTACAATCTAATTTGGAAATTTGAAATGAGTCTTAAATATTTATTATTATAGAATGCTTGTAAAGTTGTAAAATTTATTCTCGATTTATAGTTGGATTATAAACCACGTTACCCTAGTTGACTTGAAATGTGAATTTTTATATTTTAATTTACTAGGAATGGTGTACAAGTCATTTGTATCCATTTATGTGTAATCTCCATGAATGATCCAATTCCATAAAATTTGTAAAAAGTACATATCTTAAATAATAAGGAACACACTAAAAATGAAAGAGATGTGTAAAGGACAGAGGTTCTTCTCTATAGTTTACACTGTCTATTTCAATAAAAGAAAAAAGATATTTCCTTACAGATTCAAATGGATTCAATTGGGTAGTTTATGGAAAGTTAAAACGGTAATCCTTTTTGGGAGGATGGTTCTAAAAACTTGGAATATAGAAATTTATGTTCTTCATAGGTTGAACATATAAGTGTATGTTCTAGAATTCCTAAGTATGAAAATTATTGTGTTAGGACACACATGTATAATCGTGTATTCCAATTAGAACGTAAATATTTATGACATAAGTAATAATATGCATAGGCATTCATATTAGTTACAATTAGGACGACTAGTTATTAATGTCATAGTAGTTATAGGGCTAGGAGGTTGAAAAAGGAAGGAATAGTAAGTCCAAAATTTATAGATAATAACTACAAATTTAATGGGCAATGAATATGTAGTTAATAGAGAGTTAGAGGAATTAAATGGGGACTGATCAGAAATTTAATATGGCGTTTATAAGGAAATTAAATAAGTATAATAAGTTGATTCTAAAATGAGTAAATAAATGTTATTAGAGATTTTCTGATTTTGATATTAATGACTATTCAATACAGAAAATTAACATTTATCAAATACAAAAAAGGAAAAGAGGAATATGGAGAATAATCATATAAATTAGGAATAATTTTGCAATGAAAAAGTAAGTGTTAATACTTATGAAAACACGTAAAGGCAATATAATTTTCAAAGTAGGAAATTATGTAGTCTTAATTATACATTTAGACCGAACATGAATTATTTGGCCTGGCCCAACATTTAGGCTTGGGATGATTGGTTTGGTTTAGTGGGTTGGGATATAAGGTCAGTAGAGTTACACAACAGAAGTCTGCCCTTCACCTAGAGGATACCAGCAGTTGTCTACGCTTACTACCGATGTGGAACATCTCCAAAAATAGGACCCGTGAGGAAGGGATATACGTTTGTGTATAGTTATGGGAAAATAAAACAACGGTTCGCCTTAGACTTGAAGTATTAAATGGCTCGGTACCATTAGGGATAGCAAGGGTTTAGTTCTGGGTTGAGGTATTAAATGGCCATTGGGTCTGCCTCCTCACTATACAAAGGCCTAAAACTACCTATGATGGTACCTAATAGGGAAATGGGTTATCTCCATTTCTAACAAGTGGTATTAAGTAACTAGGATGTGTATTTTTCATTAACTTAGTTTAAATGAGATTTTGATTGTGGGAGGTCGGAGGTGTTAACCCACCTTTTGCATAGGCAGTACACAAGCTGATTTAACCCAACGGACTTCGCGATTATCGAGGCCGATGAGTCCAGAGTGATGATTGTGGGATTTAGAAATCACGTACATATAATAACATAAAGTCGAAATTGAATATAACTAATAGATATGCAAGACAGAATGTTCAAAGTATGGAATATGGTTTAATACATAGGAGCAATGCATTTTGATAGAAAAAACAATTAATAACTCAACAACCACAAGAGGAATCGAGTGAAACTCTAGCGATAGGAAGAGGGGACCCTAGGGAGTTTACCGTAGGGGTCGCACCATAAAACATGAAACTTAAAGGGGTATCGATACCTCCATAGGGGTCGGCACTCTTCCTTTGTAGGGATTGACACTCTTCCCTTGTAGGGGTCGGCTATATTCAAATTCTGGCAGAGATTAGTCAATATCTCAATATCTAGCGTTCTAATTGACATGAAACTTGGAACAAAAGCTAATTACAACATATGGACCATCCCATAGGGAACACATATCATTTGGTGCAAGTTGGAGGGATCGCTATAATCAACCTTCACAACTTATTGCAATAAAGATTGATCAATAACTCAAGTTCTACTAATCCAATTGGCATGGGACTTGGAGGCTAAGCATAATACAACATGAAGAAGCTCTTTTAGGATCGCATGGAATTTGGAAGAGATTGGAGGGATCGTTACCTATCTCTCTAGAGGCATCAGCAGAAATCAGAATTCAAGCAACACCACTTCATAGAAAATGCGATATCCCATAAAACTGTTGGTCAAAATGGCATGAAATTCAGGGAGCATACAGCTAACATCATGAGCCACTCCAGGGTCGCAGCTCATTGGCACACACTAATAGGGATCGATACCGATCCATATTTAGGCCCCAATGGACCGAGAAATTTTTGGGTGGCTTCTTCTTATTCTTTCGAACTTTTATTAAAATTTTAGCCCGATCCGTGCATGTCTTTCCTTATAAATATAACAGGCATGACATCAGAAAAGCGGCTTCTTTCTTCTTCTCTTTATCATCAACTTAGGCTACAATATGCCAATTTATTCTTGGATTTTAGATTGTAACTATTAGCAAACTTCAGTATAATAAAAATGATTATTTAAGAGTGGACGTAAGCCAGAATTAGCCGAACCATTGTACATCTTCTCTCTTTTTACTTGCTTTTTGATTGTTTAATTTTCTTCTTCATTTATTTCTCTACATATTTCCATGATTGCATTGGATATTGATATTTTTGCATAATTAGGTGTTGACGGTCAATTTTGACGCCAATAGTGAGCTATGACATCAGTATTGTTACCGGACCGATATTTAGTGGTAGGGATGACATATAGGCTTTGACCACTAACGATCCTCATGGTCGTAAGCAAAGACTCGGGTTATGCGCTAAAGGATTGTGCTTTCTACTAGTTTTATTTAATGATGTTCTTGTTGTTTGTTTGGCGGAGGTGGCCTAGTTAACCCTTCCACGAGGCTTTGAGATGCATAAGTAATACGATAATTAAATTATAACCATATCTAGGGATTATAGGTCTCTGTAGCTAAGACCGATTGGCTAGCATTTACATTGTGGAGGGCCCACTTCGGGATTGAGGTATTTAATGACCATTGGGTCTACCTCCTCCCTATTAAAGAAGTATTAAGTGGTTGAGGTATTTGGATAGTACAACGTTTATATATATATATATAGTTATACTTTGGAGGATGTTAGATCGTACATGCATATAAGATTGAATGGATTAGCCATGAATAATAGACATAATATTTAAATAGAAATCCATTGGTAGAAATTAGTGTTATGAGTAAAGTATGTAATTTTTCAATCACCAGAACGTTGTTTTGATCCCCCTCCTCATTACCACCCACATAATAGATTTAGAGGGACATGCTACTAGTGCAAAGTGGTAACGGTAGATGGTGAAGTCTTCTCATTCATGCTCGTCGCTGACAAGGAAAACAGACGGTCGAGGAATAATATTAATTCCAAGGTAGTAGCCTTAGTCATTACGTATGTTCTATTGTATTTTTCTGTTCCATTGTGAGTTTAAAGCGATCGCTCTTTGATATACTTATGTTTATCAAGTTACCAAAACCAATGATCCATGCCATAATGGACTAGGGTTTATGGAATATATGAAGATGTCATCAACACACACCAACAAGATCTATCCAAATGCTCTCAGAAGATTTGGTTCATCAAATCTACAAAGAAAGCAGGCGCAATGGTTAGTCTGAAGGGCATGACTAACCATTCATACGAACCATGTCATTTTTGAAATGACATTAACGATATACTTTCCTCTGTCACCCTCATTTGGTGGTAGCCCGTGGCTAAGTCCAATCACGAGCATATTTTGGTTCCACTCAATTGATTGGAGAAATTATCTATTCTAGTTGAAGGATATTAATTCTTTATGGTCTTCTCATTTAGCTTCCAATAATCAATACATAATCTGAATGACCTATCCAATTTTTTCATAAACACCGCTGCTTCCCATGGCGAATTGTTTGGACTAATAAATTATTCCCTTTCAAGTCCACTAGCTACACCTTTAGTCCTTTATATTTTTAGGTATCACTCTGTTGGTTGGTCTACTTATGGGTTCAACTCTTTGTATGAGATATATTCGTTACTCTATGGCATGTTTCGATGGTAGGCCTATAACAGGTTTAAAAATATCAGCTTACTCTCTTACTATAAAAAAACTGACTTATTTCATCCATCATGCCTTCCATAGTACCCATAATGCATATACATCG
The DNA here is from genome assembly GCA_030765085.1 of Allium cepa. Lineage (NCBI taxonomy): Eukaryota > Viridiplantae > Streptophyta > Magnoliopsida > Asparagales > Amaryllidaceae > Allium > Allium cepa. The sequence continues at coordinate 457,002,078 of CM060939.1, read as the reverse complement.
AAACTCGGTTCTTCTAATGTGTCTATAATTTGACAACAACAATCAGGGTGTCTTAAGGATATTACTCTCTCTCAGCGAGGTACCCTTGCATCATATAGACTTAACCAATCCATACACAAAATTATCCCAAAACTGACAGAATCAAACACATGCAAATTTAAGATAAGCTTATGACTTAACAAAAAAGTTCTTCATGGTCATATCTCATACTAGGAGTTGCATAGCCGCCTATCGAATTCACAATCCTCGGTTAAAGGTATGTCGGTTCAAGTTTTAACTTATCTGCTAAACATCTAATGGTAAAAGAATATGATGATCTAGTATTGAGTATCACTTTAATAGGTATATTATGTGTAAGAAATGTACCTCCTAACACAACCTTTCCTTTCTCCTTCACATTTGGTCTGAAAGTTGTAGGTTACAAAGCAAAAACCTTTTCTTTTTCAGCTTTGACAGTTCATGACATACCCTCATGTAATGCTCCATCCTATTGTGGTTAAAGCATTTCATTCCCTTCTTGTCAATAACCTTATTACTTTCCCAAGAGTGACACTCATAAGTAAAGTGTCCTTTCTTATCACACTTAAAGAAAGTTATTTTTGAATTTCCCTTCTTCGAAGCTCCAATCTTCTGAGCTCCCCCCATATTAAAGAACTTTCTCTTCTTGCCTTGGAAACCCTTAGTCTGCATAGGCTTGTTCTTCATAATAGATGAAAGAAAACCTTCAACCTGTAGAGCCATATCTAAAGCAATGTTAAATGGATCTCTAAGGTATGGCATAGTTGCCCTAGCAATCTATAGCTTTAATCCTTTGATGACTTCTAGTTTTCTTAAGAAAAATATTAATGATGGCTCACCCATTCCTTGACAGCTCAACAAACTTGGTTGCATACTCCAATCAGACATATCGCCTTGCTCTAACTCTTATAATTTCTTGAACAAAGTAGACTTAGCGACATCAAATAGAAATTTCTCCTCAAACCTCTCTGAAGTCAACTCAAGTAATCTCATCCTTTGGTACTCCTAAGGTAACACTATTCCACAAATACAGACTAGCACCTTGTAATGTCTTAATGCTGGTCTCTTCTTTTGATTATCATTCAGCCCTAAGTTAGCAAAATCCTTTCACTCTAAAAAAGCCAATCCTCCACTTTGATGACATTCTCTATTTCTAAGAGTGGTTCTCCTTCTAGACTATTATAGTCTTTGCTCAACATTACATAATTATTACGAGCAGTCACTTTAGGCATTGCAGCTCAAGCATTACTAGTGGTTCTTGCAGTCATCCTAGCTATTGCTTTAGCTTGCACCATATTAATAAAGAATTGATGAATTGTCCAATATCAGCTGTTGTGGCTCCAACACCCATAATGACATTTTCATTAGCTTTGGTGGTACGGTTAGCATTTCTAGCATTGGGATGAACATTTCCATTAGTTATGGTGCTTCTATTTCCTAAGTTTAGTCTCCCACTTTTGGTATTTGTTTCTCATAATCTGCAAGAGTCTTCATGGGATATAAAAGGATGGTCTAAGACAGATGGGTGAGTATACATATAAGCATTATGTAGATATAACACATATGTTACAATAATGCTATCCCATTCCCTAATATATTTTTCCATTTCATTTGGGTTATGTTTTCAAAAATTATTATATTTTTATGAAAATCCTATGCTCTAACGCCAAGTCATGACATCCCCCATTTTGAGGCTCGATAATAGATACTAATGATGTTGCAGTCATCTTTAGTGTTATTTTCCAATGATGAAATAAGATCGGTTATTATATCACTAACATCAAGAGCACAAAAAATTACAAATTCTATCAAAATGTGTTCATTTATTCATATTTAAATCCATTACATTTCAATTGCATAGCATCACAATTCCATCATCCAGATAAAATATAATAAATAAACACACAATATATATATATATATATATATATATATATATATATATCCAAATACGAAACATGAAGATGCCAACTTAGATGATGAGAATCTTAACCATTAGACAGTTATAAACTCTGTAATTACATACAATCAATATTAAAGTAATTAAAATGCACAATAAAAATACTTCATATATTAGCTTGCTCCCATGCATCTTCGGAAGCTTAATTCATCTAAACCTAAAAGCCCTACTCTCATCCTATTCAACTTCATTAACTACCTGAGAATTTAAGGGAAAATAAAAAATTCAAGTCAAACAAAAAGTCTGATGTGAATAATACTAGTCCATTTCAAAAACAAAATAGATAAATTGCGAGACTACATTGTTTGAGCATGGAATGAGTTTCCCTTCAATAATATCTTATCAAATATTATCAATCATAACATATCCTACGACTAAAATGATTAGAACGTAATCATAACATCAGTATCAGGCATAATAGGTTGAAACGAACATTCCGTCATTTACCAGGGTCAAAAGTGAAGGAACTAGGCTAGGTGGTAGCAGAAAAATCGGTTAGATTTCAATTTTTTTCACTATTTAGATCATTATTGAGCTTATTAATTCTAATGTTCAATACTAGACCTAATCTAGTTGTTTAATAAAATAATATATTATTTTGAATATATACCCTTATTTAATTAATCTAATTAATTAAATGTACTTAATGTGAATCAATTCAATTAAATCAATAAGGGAGATTTTATTTTATTTGAAGAAAGAAACCTTTCATTTTTCTCTCATAAAAGTTTCTCATTAATTAGATGAAGGCATATTTTATTTAGAGAGAAACCTTTCTTTCCTCTTTGTTAACTAACTTAATTGATTGATTTGTTTAAATGACAATTTTGACTAAACTTATACTTGGTATGTTTATGGGTGTATGTCTAAATTTATCCATGTGTATATAGTGTAAGTGCAACAATTTATATTCTGTACATAGTTATTGTGTATGTGTACATAGTTATATATGTGTGTATGCATATTAATGTTGTAAAAATCTCTAAGCGGGATCTAGGTGGCAAGGATGGAATATAGATTAATCGTTTAAGCGAGGATTAAATAGGGATTAATAAAGTTATGTGTTTTTGGTAACTCATATATTTTAGATAAAAATTAAGTATTTTGTTCATATTAATGGATCAAAATTAGAAATTTGTGAGTTTCCATGGGCTAGAAAACAGCCAAGGTGGCATTACCATGTAAAATTAGCAAGTAGATAATTATACAAGGTATCAAACCTCGATTGATGGCTAACTAACCAGTGTTTAATTACTTGTACCGATTCTTAGATGAGGAAGCAAGACTTCCTTAGGAAGGCCTAGGCATATGGCTAGGCGGTAAGCCTCCCTTAGCGCCCGAGAGGTGCCTAAGCGGAGGCTTGAAAGGATTTTTACAGTAGATACATACACACACAAATATACACACACACATACATATATACATACGCTTATTTTAAATAAGGAATCGGTAACATATGGATCTAGTATTGTCATGGTAAAATCATTTATTTTAAATATAGATGCTAATTTTGAATAAGGAATCAACATCCTAAATATCTAATTTGACAAAGCAAAATAATTAAAGTAAGGTATTAATATCATACACATCCATTTATGATAAAGTAAATCAATACATACATATAAATATTTTAAAATCCAAAAACATTATAGTGAAGACATGGTGATTAATAAAATAGTTTATATTACTTAACAAATCAATGTATGTATAAAGGAACAAAATAGATATTAAATAATTTAAGCATACTTATAGGATGAGTTTATAATTTATTAAGATAATGAAACCATCTCATGTTATTTAAAACATTTTAAAATTTAAAACTAAATTAATAAAAAAATCTTTATTCTGAGAACATAACCAAATCATAAGATAAAAGCTTTAACCATATACGATATTATATGTGTATTTGCATTCATAGATCTACGTTGACTAGGTAACGAATGCATATGTAAAGATTCCAATCGTCTATATAACCATTGAAATAAATATAAATGTAGTTTTAGATATTACCTTATGATCATTGCCCTTGAATGATAAAAGTTCCTAGAAGCAAATATGAATCAGTCTCATAACTTTGCAACAGTAGGAGAACCATATCCAACTAATTTAATTGAATGTCATTGAAATAATTTCTTCTCATTATTTTTCTTTTAATTTTCGGCCACGAAAGTAAGAAAATAGAGATAAAGGCTAGATTTTGAAAGTGAGTGATTATATTATGAAATGAGGAGTTAAGTATGGAATTTAAAGAGGGAATCGCATAATAAATTTCCTCCTTTAATTTCTTAACTCTTACTTTCATATTCCATATCCAAATTTTGAATTTGAAACCCCTTTTCTTCTACTATGGCTAGCATAACAATGCCTCCTTGGGCTTTTAAATTCTCCTAAAACATCGTGCAATTAATTATATTTAAATTAAATTTAAATGCATATCGATATCGTATATCAATTACTACATATAAAACTTTTATTTATGCACCCAATTAAGTATTTTGTAAAACTAAACAAAGTTTTCAACTTGAAAATGATTTTGAAATTTTAAACTAATGACCATAGTTTTACATAAGGATTCTATGTCATTTAACTAAGTAAAGGTGCGAGCGTTCTTAGCATATCAATACATTTCAAGCCCACAACAGACATAATCATATCACAAACCACAAACACAAGTAAAGATCTAAATTTTAGCACAATCATAAAATAGACTTTTTTATCAAGTCTAAGGCGAATCCATGTACAAACACATATATAATCACATCCAAACCATACAACTAAGCCAATAACCAAAACAATTACCCATGAAAATACTAAACATAATGCAAAGATGCTCACAAACAAAGTTTACACTCTCAAAAACATGAGAAAATCTATTTTAAACTTGAAATAAAGCTTAGAACTAGAATTTTCCAAAACATGATTTTTAGCCAGGTATGGAGATAAATGGGCTCAGCCTAGATCATTTGGGTGAGTGTGGCCTTATTTGAGAAGGAGAAGTTTAGGAGTAGAAAGGAAGTATTTTTAAATGTTTTAGTAAATTAAAAAAGATTAAAATGAGAAGTTGTAAATTTTGAAAAGAGGATGGAAGCATTAAAGAGAATATGGTGTTTTTAAGAAGAAGAAATTTTTTGAAAAGAGGAAAATGAAAATAAAAAAGAAGAAAAAATGTGAGTTTTTTTTATGGAAAAGAAGCATGTGAAATTACCTTTCACCCCTTAAAAACCATACACTCCACACATTACATGTCACATCATCACCACCTTCTTTTGCCTTGTTCCTTATGTTAGCCACCCCTTCACCTCTTTAACCATCATGCAAACCCCTTCCTTATACTTAAGTGTCATGTTAAGGCGACTTTTCTCTTTTTCTGTATTTTCGTTTTATTTTATTTTTATGAAAATGGTCACATCACTTCTTTTCTTTAAGTACACATATTTTTACACTTTTAACGTACTTAATTAAGTACTCATATTTATACAAGTGTGTGTTTAAGTGTAATAAGCTGTTTTACAATCTTTTAAACAAATTTTTGAAGGTGAAAAATTGAAATTTTGCAAAAAAAAATCCGGATACACATTTAATTTTATATTGAACTAATTATTTATATAAACCAAATTTTAGAACAATTTTTCCATCACTAGTTATTAATTAAAAGAGGGTTATTTTAACACTAAAAACTATTAGTCGAATATATAAATTGAGTTAAATATTTACATATCAAAGCGACAAAATTTCAAGTCATTACATATCATATCCAAATCTATATTACTACCAATAATTTCGAAAAGAAATTACTTATCACTAAGTTGGCATTTCTTGAAACATTAATTGTTTCTCAGCACGACATAACAGGTATTCATAAAAAATTTATGAACTACCTTTGCATATGTATAAAACTTATTTAGCTTTTAGTTTATGAAACTTATGCTCATAATATAAATTAATTAACCAATATTAGTCGATCTCAAACTCCTTTAGGGTGATCAAAACAAGATCCCTCATAAGAAAATATTACGTGTAGCCTCTCACTCACACAACATGTCAACTCCTTGACTTAAGATATATACAAGTTTCTTATAAACTTTTATCTTGTATGGTCTCGTAAACTTTATGTTTGATGTAATTAATTGTTACCCTATGTACTTACTATTAAGTACATGACCATATAGTAAGAGGTCAATTCAATTTCACTCATCATCAATCGTACTTTGTCCAACAAAGTCTAGTTATTCCTTATCGATACATTATTTTGTGTCATAGTAAGGAGTGACTTTTGAGATAGAATCTTATTCATTTAGGTACATTTTGGAACTCCGTTCTAATACACTCACATATTCAATCAAATCAAACATACATTTTATTTGAATGTTATGTTTTCTACTTTCATTTTATATTCAATGAATTTATCATAAATACATTACTTGTATATCAAATACAAATGTTCATTTCTATGAAAATTCATCCATTAATTTAACGAAGTAAGTGGATACGTTTTGGCATCATTAGACCTTGGACTACATATATCTATATGTAACAATCCGAAGAGTTCACCAACTCTTTTGTCACTCCCACTAAATGGTTGCTTAGCCCTTAATCTTTGAAGATATAATTCATCGGTACCATTGATTCATAATTATACAATTATCAAATTATTGCTTAAAGATATGGCTTAGTCCATAATTCTAAAATAATTGTAAAAAGTTCAGATACTTTTATGTTTTTTAACGCATCATTTTTGTTATAAATACCATTATTACAGATTTAATATAAAATGAATATTTATAATATTCAAATTTAAAAACTATATATTTTTATTCAATACCAAAAATAATTATTACTTCATAACGAATATTTAGTACATTTATGAAAATAATTTTTTGTAACTTGATGCATCTACTAAGAAGTTATTTGCGCCAAAATTGGTCACAAACCCTAAATATTGTGAAAGCATTAGTGTATAAACACAGATCAGTGGTATATGATTACAAATTACAGATCTAAATAATGTAGAGGATAAAAATGAAGAATAACAAACTTAAAATGGAAAGAAGTAGACAGAGACACAAGATTTATTGTGGTTCGGCTATCTCCAGCCTACGTCCACTTTAAAAGTTAATCTTTTATTGACTTTGCTCGCTGTTTACAGTGGTTACAGTAGTAATTTTTGAGTAAAGCAGTGAAGTTTAAGTACAACGGTGATTTTGGTAGAGTCTGGACGTATTAGAATCAAAAAGTCCATTTTCTATAGGCTTTAGGATGCTATTTATAGGCGTAGGCTGCAAATATCTCGCTCAGATCTCGAGAGATCTCTTCTGGCACGTGTATGGGCCCATGCGATCGATCCCATGTAATATGCACTCAGTCCGTGATCGATACGAACCAGTTTCGTATCGATCAAGATTTTCCCCAATCGAGTTGAAATTGAGCAAGAACATTCTTCAGGTTGTACGTAAGCTCCTGTGAAAATTTGGTAGCATTTGGACTTGTAGATTGTGAGTAATGATCGATACAAATTTCGGTTTTATGTAGGCTATTTGGTTCATATCGATTGGAACTGTCTTGTTTGTATCGATCATCATAGCTCTGTTCGTATCAATAGTCTTGCTCTGTTTGTATCGATAGTAGTCTTGCTCTATTCGTATCGATAGTCTCTGCTTTGTTCATATCCATTGGTTGCATCTAGCATCGTATCACTTTTGTGCACTCCGCTTCGTGTCGATGACCAAGTGGACTAGGAATGACGTAACTGGCTAATGGATAAGAAGAGAGTGGTTATCTAATGGATATGAATTGATGGATAAGAACAAGGCCTTTCAGCGGATGGATACGAACAGTCGAGGCTTGATGGATACAAACAAGACCTTTCAGTGGATGGATACAAATAGTCGAGGCTTGATGGATACGAACAAGGCCTTTCAGTGATGGATATGAAGAGTCGAGGCTTGATGGATACAAACAAGGCCTTTCAGTGGATGGATACAAATAGTAGAGGCTTGATGGATATGAACAAGGCCTTTCAGTGGATGGATACGAACAGTCGAAGCTTGATGGATACGAACAAGGTGATTGCTGAAGTTGCATCAATCATATCTTGAGCATACAAACTCCAATTGAATTGAAATTTAGAACGTTGGCTTTTATAGATTTTCTGGTCCCATCATATAAATTGTAGCTCAATCCAGACTCGGACAAAATTTACTGATATCCATAGTAGACTTGTGTATTAACGATCTCCAGGATGAACTATCCTTGGTTTTCAGTCAAGTTCTTGACGTCACGGTCTTGCTAAAAGGTGGGATAACCTTTGTTCCCCAAAACATATCTTTTAGTAAAAGGTGTGTTTTGAATAGCTTCAAATCCAACGTCGTGAGCCCATTTTTTATCCATAGCTACAGTATGCTCAATCAAGTTTGTGGCTGTTCGAAGCCGAATCAGCATCCACTTCAACTTGTGCAAGTCAGTAATCAAATCCTATGGCCTCTTTGGACTATTGACGGCCACTTTGAACCCTAACTAAGTCCATTACAAACTTAACAATCAAATAGAAAGATCCTATCATGCTCCGGTGTTGCTCTCCATCCCTTGCCTGGCCCCAACGAGGACACATTGCGATATCATGGCCTAAATCCTAGGCCAATTGTAGCCATTATGGGCTCTTATCAAACCCCGATCCAATCACTCTCCAGTGAATGGAGAACGACATTAAGTGAGTTGATCATGTCGCTCTCCGATGAAGCAACTCACTTCTTGCACTTTGGACCATGTCTCTCCGGGTAAGGTCATAAAGCAATCAATTTCAAATTGACTTTCAATGTTCATGCTTTAACTTTTCGATCAAAGGTTTATCTAATGAAATTCAAGTTCATTTATTAAATTTAAATTCCAAATGTTCAATCACAAACAATGGAATAGTTAAATACTGCCTCTCCAGGCAGAATGGTCCCTTGCCATTTCAGAGCATTCTTGGGGATTTTTCTAGTTTCCTTACATGTGTAAGTAGAATAGCCATTTTATTTTGAAACCAAAACTAAGAAATTTATGTAATCGGTCAAAGTTCAAGTCCTGAACTTGGCCCTTGCCATCATGATCAATTGATAACGATTCGTGATCCCGATCCAGGATTAGTTCTATTGGGTGCAGGCGGTAGCTGCTCAGGTCCTATGACCACTGTCCATTCTCTCACGTATTGTAGCAATCTACCCCTTCCGACATGCTCTTCCACCTCATCCTTCAAATGGCGACACTCATCGGTAGTATGCCCTTCCAACTCATGGAATAGGTAGTAATTCCACTTCTGTGTTCTCATTCTGTAGGATCTCTCCTGGGTGGTTTCCGATAGGGGAACTGCCATCGCGTCTCCGTGTAAATCCGTTCCAGGTTTGCCGTCAAGTCAGCGTATTGTTTGAATCTAGGTTCTTGGAATTTCTTCTGTTTTTCAAGACCATCGTATTTATACCCTTGCTTCTGCTTTCCTTTGCCTATTCCAGACCATTCTTTGGAGGTTCCTTCGCCTTGCACAGCGTTTATTTCCTGCCTCTCGGTGTGTGAATCCTTTAACCGAATGAATCTTTCAACTTCATGATAGAATTCTCCAAGGTCTTGTGGTGGATCTCTTGCTAAAGAATCCTTAAATTCTGTACTTTCTGCAACTCCTACTACTGCCGCCATTAAAATCATCGATGGATGCGGGCGATCTGTTGAAGCTACAGTCGCATTGAATCGTAGTAGAAAATCTCTTGTGGACTCTCCGGCCCTCTGTTTCATCGACGCTACGGTCATCACACTCTTGGGTCATGTCATGGGGACCCTAAAATGCCTCTTGAAGCTTTCAACTAGCTCGGCCCATGTCTAATTGATCCATTCTCTAGCTGCCTGAACCAAAGCGCGACTAAATCTATCAAATATAGAGGGAAACATCATTCCATCATTTCCTTGGATGCCCCTAGAAATTCCATATGCTTGATATATCTGGTAACATGCATGGTCGGGTCTGATTTTCCATTATAAGCTTCCAGTGTAGGTAATTTGAATTTTGGAGGATTCCTTACATTTTTGATATTCGGAGTGAACAGAATCCGTCTTCCTCTAAGCCTCCGCTTGGCAATCCTTCCTTGATAATCCATCGCACTGATCTTGCCATTCGTTCGTCTCTATCCAGGAGTTGTTTCCTTAGCAGGTTTCCATCCTACCCCCATGTCCCAAAGGATATTCTGGGTAATATTCTTCATGTGGCTCATTCCCTTTGGCATTGGCTCTAGCCTACTGAGCTCCATTTATGGGTCCTCCAATGTCAGATCCTGAGGGTCTGGCCCCAGGTCCTTGTTGTTTTCCTTCACGCTCTTCGTTCTGATCTTGGATCTGACCTCCATTGGTCTCTGTAACTTTAGCTCCTTGTCCTTTGTTTGCAGCAACTGTAGCCAGCCCAATGTTATGTTCTCTGGCTATTCTCATCTTCTCAAAGAAGCTCTGCATTGTTTCTTGTTGGCTCTTCGGCAATCTTTCGTGCATTGAATCCATCATAGCCTTCATCTCGTCGCTAGTGATGTAGTTCGAAGCTTGTCCTGATCCAGCTCCAGAAGAGGCCTCTTCACTCTTCACTTTTCTATTGTTGGCTCCTTACTACTCTCTATCTTCTACTTGATTTCCCTGTCATAAATTTTCAGATCCGAATCCTTAAGCCTTCAAATCCAATATCCAAGCGGTGGAATTCCTGAGTTAGAGCTTCTCAATGAAAGCACCAAAGTGTTTGCGCCAAAATTGATCACAAACCCCAAATATCATGAAAGCACCAGTGTATGAACACAAATCAGCAGTATATGATTATAGATTACAGATCTAAATAATGTAGAGGATAAAAATGAAGAATAACAAACTTAAAACAGAAAAAAGTGGACAGAGACACGAGATTTATAGTAGTTTGGCTATCTTCAGCCTACGTCCACTTCAAAAGATAATCTTTTATTGACTTTGCTCGTCGTTTACAGTGGATTACAGCTGTAATTTTCGAGTAAAGCAGTGAAGTTTGAGTACAACGGTGATTTCGACAGTGTCTAGGCATATTAGAATCAAAAGGTCCATTTTCTGTAGGCTTTGGGATGCTATAGACTGCTAATATCTCACTTAGATCTCGGGAGACCTCTTTTGGCATGTGGGTGGGCCCACATAATCGATCCCATGTGATTTGCACTCGGTCATATGAACCAATTTCGTATCGACCAAGATTTGGCCTAATCGAGTCGAAATTGAGCAGGAACATTCTTCAAGTTGTACGTAAGGTCCTGTGAAAATTTGTTAGCATTTGGACTTATAGATTGTGAGTTATGGTCGATGCAAATTCGGGTTTTATGTAGGCTATTTGGTTCGTATCGATTGGAACTGTCTTGTTCGTATCGATCGTCATAGCTTTGTTCGCATCGATAGTCTTGCTCTGTTCATATCGATAGTAGTCTTGCCCTATTCATATCAATAGTCTCTACTTTGTTCGTATCCATTAGTTGCATCTCACTTCGTATCACTTTTGTGCACTCCACTCCGTCTCGATGACCAAGTGGACTAGGAATGACGTTACTGGCTAATGGATACAAAGAGAGTGGTTATCTGATGGATATGAATTGATGTATACAAACAAGTCTTTTCAGCGGATGGATACGACCAGTCGAGGCTTGATGGATATGAACAAGGCCTTTCAGTGGATGAATAGGAACAGTCGAGGCTTGATGGATACGAACAAGGCCTTTCAGTGGATGGATACGAACAGTCGAGGCTTGATGGATAAGAACAAGGCCTTTTAGTGGATGGATACGAATAGTCAAGACTTGATGGATACAAACAAGGCCTTTCAGTGGATGAATACGAACAGTCGAGGCTTGATGGATACGAACAAAGTGATTGCTGAAATTGCATCGATCATATCTTGAGCATACAAACGCCGATTGACTTGAAATTTGAAACGTTGTCTTTTATAGCTTTTCTGGTCCTATCATATCAATTGTAATTCAATCCGGCCTCGAATAAAATTTATCGATACCCATAGTAGACTTGTGTATTAACAATCTCCAGGATGAACTATCCTCGGTTTCCAGTCAAGTTCTTGGTGTCACTGCCTTGCCAAAAGGTGGGATAACAGAAGTGTTATATGGTATGCTCCCACTATTTCCACCATTAATATAGTAGCAAACCAAATATGAAGCTCCATTCAACGACTTATTACGAATTTTTTTTCCATACACTACAACTAGTTTATATTCGAGAATTTTAGATCAAATACCTTGGACTTGAAGAAATAAATTTCATAGAAATAAATTTTATTTATGGAAATACATTTGGAATAAAAATCACATTTCTCGTTGCATATTAAGTATCTCTTAGTATTGTATGCAATTCTCGTTTCCAATGTCACTCCACAAAGCATAGAAAACTATTTAATTTCTTCATCTTAACTTTGCCTAAGTTACATCCAATCTCATACATTTGAAAGGAGACCTTGCTATAAGACCACAATGAACTCTTTATGAAAATGCATTCGAACTTCCTTAACATTTAAGGATATCGAATAAGTTAAACCTTATGTAGAATGATCAAACTGGCATTTCAGTGATTGAATTCCTAGGTACATCTTGTAGCTCTTGGTCTAGTGTACACATAACACAACAAGATCCTTATTGTAACCAACCATATTGAATAAAAATCATCATTATGATTTTCTTGCTTATTTTGAATGAACTAATTTCATCGAAGTTTCCTACATTATGAATAGCAACTGGTCATCCTATAAAATTTATATATGCTCTAATATAGATCAAATATCCATATTCTTGTGTTGCTTAAGAGTTCAAAACTCATAAAAGACAACGCACAATTTTGAATAAATAAACACTTAAGCGACCGAGGCATTGTTTAAGTGGTCATGTAAATTGGCTCTTGCATGGGTTTTGAAGTGAAAACATGCCGAAAGATTTATTTGTAGGTATATTTTATATATCTAAGTCATCTTCATTTAATTTATTTGTATATTTTGAATAAACATTTTATCGTTTATATTGGGTGACCCAAATTTATCATAGTAGATTATTTTAACTAGTATAACATATATTCTTTCAATATTAGAAAGGTTAAATTTATTCCTTTCATTTTTCTAGTAAAGCTTCCACTAGATTTTCTATGTTCCTACAGAACTAAGAAAAACATAGAAATCTTTGGATTTTTCTTATGGGCCTTAGAACTTGCTTCCTTAGGATTCTTACCTTAAGGAAACTCAACAAATCTTAGGTCCATATGTTATGGATAACACATTTATCAATTGTATCATATACAACTCCTAACTCGAGTTCTTTGTCCTAAACTCCTTTTAATCTTGAGGAAACTCAACATATTGAAAGAGATTATTTACTCGTATCCACCATTCTGTGATGGCCTAAGCATACACATACCTTGAGGAAACTTAACAAATACATGCATGTATCTTACCTTGTCTAGTCAATATATTAATAACACTACACATAACATCTCTAGCTTGGGAAACTTAACAACTAAGATTATGCAAGTAATTTATTAATACATAAATGGTAGCAAGACAACTTATATAGTATGGATTAATAATCTTTAATATATATACACACTTCAAGTGATATTGATTTAGGAAACAATGTATTTTTTTGTGAAATACCCTCGTGATTCAAGTGTTAGACACATCTAGAATCACGGTGTACGTAGAATACGCATAATATTATCCCTGGCATAATGGTTTCCTTAGAAAAGATTTAAGAAAAAATAAAGGGGAAAAAGCTGAGCGAAAAAATTGTAGGTCCTAGGATTTGAAACTTAGTTAGTATGAGTACAAATTTACACTTAAACCACTATAATGCATGTTATTTTATTGTATTGTTGCCATGCAACATTAGTATATCAATATTTTATAAAGCATCTAGGACATTTCTTTGCTCTCTTTGCCACCTTCCATGGTGTTGCCCTAGATGAAATTCTTGGCTGCCTTGCCTTTGAGTCGAGCCTGAATAGACATGTACTCATTCCTTAAACCTAACTTGGATTTCTTATATTAGTTCCACTTATGTTTATACGAATATAGTTACATAAGTTTTACTTTATTTATAACTTTTATAATTCAATTAACTTATATAATATATATACATATATAATTACTTAAATCATGTTTAATTAATTCTATCTTATTAATTAAATCATATTGAACTAATTTAATTTGTTTTGTATGAAAATTTTGAAATTTTATATTATTTATCCTAAACTATTTAAGATATATAATCAAGTATAACATTTCTAGTTTGTTGATATATATACATATCAATATACGTATACATTTTAATTAATTAACTTTTAACTAATTTTATTTGACATATTATTTTATCTAATCATAAAATTCAATAAAGTATTTAAATTAAATCAAAAATTTAATTTTGTTCATCTTAAACAAATTTAAGATAAATACATGACTATAAAAATTATAGTTACATGTACATACATATTGGTATTAATTAACATTTAACTAATTTATTAATCAAATAAATCTTAATGAAACATTTTTAGTAAAATACTTTTAATGATTCAAAAACTTAATTTTTAATTTATCTTAAATAATTCAAGATAAATATACATACATATATATAATATTATATATGTCTATTTTTAATTAATTATTTATCCAGTTAATTCAATTAATGAAATATTAAATAAAGTGGAAATTAGCCACAAGGGCCTCTTTAGCAAGTGTAATTAGTTTCTAGGACACACAACTGAAATAATTACTTTTAAGGACAAAATGCAAAGCAATTAGTTTCTAAGGCCTAAAAACCTATGAAACTATGTCCTTAAAATAATTAGACTGCCGACTTTATCCTTAAAGTAATTATTTTGTTGACTTTGGCCTTGAAATTAATTTCTGTGGATGTGTGTCCTAGAAACTAATTGGACTGCAAAGTTTGTCCTTCTAGTGAAATGCCCCTTAAATAAATTTTCAGAATTACTAAATTTATTTTCATAACCAATACGAAAATTCAAAGTTTTATTTAATTTTATAACCTTTATAAAATTTGTATTACATTTTAAATTTAACTTTAAATTTAAAACATATTTTGAATTTTCAAACTGAATTTGGTAAATTAGCTCGAGGCCCAATACATTAGGGCATTTACAATTGGGCCAACCTTTTGAACTTACTCCATCATTAAGCCAGGCCACTAGCTAAGATGGGGAGAGTACATAATTATTCAACCCCAAACCTAGATACTATTATTCCAGGCACTTAGGTACGTTATACTAGTTGGCCTTAAAGTTGATAATTAGATCGCGTAGATCATTTAGGCTCTAATACAATCGAAGGAACTCAGCTGGTTGGCAGTGGGTAAATTGGGTAAATTTAAAAGAAATCCCTATTTAGTTTTTGTTTGGCTTATGAAGTCTAGTGTCTAATCAAGGCCCAATCTAATTGTTTAATAAAATCATATTTTAGTTTGAATATATCCCTTTATTTAATTGCTATAATTAACTAAATGTATTTATTGTTAATCAGATTCAGTTAAATGAATAAGGGAGGTTTAATTTTATGTAGAATACGAAACTTTTCATTTCTCTTTCTCTCAAAAACTTACTTTTTAATTAGATGAAGTCTTTTCTTATTTAGATAGAGAAATTTTTTCCTCCTTCTTAACTTAATTTATTTATTGATTTGTTTAATTGATGGTTTTGACCAAATGTATACTTGGTATGTTTACGAGTATATCTAAGCTTACTCTTGTATGCATAATGTAGGTGCAACGATTATTTTTGTGCACAGTCAATGTGTATGTGTATAGGTGTTGAGATTTACAGTACAACAGACACATTTGGCCTTTACGTATGCATTGGATGTCAATTTATTTAAATATAGGCACTTAATTTAAATAATGAATTAGCTCATAGATTTTATTTGAAAAATTAAATCAATCAAATAAGAAACTAATATCCTACAAATCCAATCTGACAAAATAAAACAATTTAAAAGGGATTTAACATCTTACAAATTTTATGTAACAAAACAAAACAATTTGATTTTTATGCACACACACGTACACACACTGACACTTTAAATAAGGAATCAATAACTTATTGATCTAGTATTGTCATGGTAAAACCATTTATTTTACATATGTATGCTTGTTTTAAATAATGAATTAATATCTTACATATCTGATTTGACAAGGCAGAACAATTCAAATAGGTTACTAATATCACACAGATCTGGTTATGAAAAGTAAATAAATGCATATGTGTGTGTGTGTATTTCAAAATCCTAACACATTATATTAAGACTTTTGTGATTAATAAATAGTTTAGATGGTAATTTAGTTTAAAGGAAAAACTGCCAAAGTTTATTGGCTTCTAGGACTACATGGATACGAATTAGCCATAAGGGCATCTTCTTCATGCATAGGCCCAAATCAATGCTTCACACGCCACCGAACCCTACTCTACTGCACTCCCTAACTGCCCTACCTCTGCCGCCACACCCCAAACCACCTTACCCCCATGCTTCACCACTACTAATAGCCACCGCCTTCCATTGTTGCCACCTCCCTAACCACCGCCTCCTTAAAATCAAACCCTACAAAACAAAATCACGCCTCTACTTACCGCTTGTTGTGTCATCTACAACTTCCAGCTGATAACAACATTGTTGCTCACTTCATCTTGTTCGCCAATCAAAAATTAATGCAAAAATAGCAATAGGTAAAAAAAGATAGGCACAATATCATTATATGAGAAAATGATGTAAAAAGAAACACAACAACTACAAACTGCTATTGAGTTGTATCATTTAACCAAAAAATGATAACACGTGGTAAGGCCTACTATTACATGATAAAATTGAAATACAATTATTTTATTTCCTTTTTATTTCAGTAAATACAAAACTGATACTACACTATACCATTATAAAATAATTTATGAAAAATAGAACGATAAATATTCAAAAAACTAAATAAAAATGATATCACCTTTACAAAGCTATGTAGTAGCATTATAAATTAATTTATGAAAATAGTATTACAAACTTTCAAAAAATAAAAAAATGATATCACCTGTATAAAAAAATTCATAAAATGACACTAGAAAGTGGAATTTATAAATATTAATTCAAAAACAGTACTACAATTCATAAATCATACTACAAATCAAAAGGTTGTTAATATTCTTCATAAACTGATGCTACAATTTATAATGCTATTATTAAATAATGCTGTGAGATAAAATATATACATCATCTAAAAACAAAATAGAATTGTAAACTGCTACTACAATTTGAAAAAACCACTACAATTCAGAAACTGGTACTATTGTTTATAAAATGATACTATACATCATTTTATAATAGCATTTTTAATCGTAGTCTCAATTTAGGAACAATTTAGAAAAAATATACTACAATGCTACTACAAAATAGCATTAGGCGCAGAAGATAACTGTTTTATTTTAGAAAAATGATACTACTTGATATCATTTTTCACTGTTATCGTTTTCATTTCCACTTTCATGTTGGTTCTCCTTCACCTCCAGGTCCAATCACATAAAACAGCACTTCTCAATCAGCACTACAACATAATAACTGTAACGAGCGGATTTTTCGCGCTCGAAAATCGACATCCATACTTTACATCGTAGTCGAATGCTGTAGATTCGACCATTCAAATCCGAGTCGCCGGAGCTTATAACACAATTAAGTATAACGATACAGTGGAAGAAAAAGAATAACACATTGATATACAGCTTTGATACAATATCTGATACAATAGATGATCCAGTAGATATCAATATACATCAGAGATATAATACAAGAAATAGCAGCGGAAAAGAAAAATAGATAACATCTAGCAGCGGAACAATATAACTCTAAGATAGTCTTCAAGGAAGAACTCCAAAAACTGCAACTCCATTTCCAAGAACCAATCCAACAATAGCTCGAACTCTCAATAACGATGCACCAAGATAAGCAAGACTGGTGTGATCCAAAGACTGAATTAACTCCAGATAATCCACTATATCTGACTATCTGAAAAACCCAACTCTAGACTGCTCGTGTAGAAAATAATGAGCACCCAGAGTTTAGGAAAGAAACAATAAACTCCGGATCAGTCGTGGGACTGGTGTGAGCAACAAAAACAGTTTATCTATTAAAAAAATCAACAAAAGATTTTAAAGTCAATTCGCAATGCTTTTTGAAAATGTAACTACCATAAGACCTCTCACTACACACACAATGCAAACGCAGACTTGGAGGAGATTTCTTCTTATGTTAGTCAAAGATACTTACTACGCAAAATCAAATCATTAGATTATTATTATTAGTGCATAGTGTAGAAAACATTTCAAAAGTAGAATATAAATCTTAGCCAACATAGGTACCATTATATTATGCCCGCTATAGCTACCTCCTGAGGAGGCAGGTTCTATAATTTGCAATCGTAAAGGTTCGTATTGTTTCTTTGGATTTCCAACAAATGGTCAGGCCAAGGAACTTCCCATTGCCACATGAGAACGCCTCTGGAAGGACGTCCCCGAGAACCTAACCAGATCTCTGCCAACACAAGGCCGGGTTACCCTTAACTGGGTAACTACTGACACGAATATGCCATCCCCCGGTCGTAACCAACCTTTATCCGGGATCTCGATAACCAACAACCACAAAGTAATAAATTTGCAGCAACAACATAGGTTAAATATCTGGGCTCCATACCATGATATCACCTCTATCCAGAAGGAATGACATACACTAAAGGGGCGCTACCCCCTAATAACCTTGCCGCATCCTTCCTGTTTTGATCATTTCCGGGGTGTGAGGTCCGACGAAGTCTCGTCCATAAAGCCACGCTTTGGTACAAAGCCATGCTTTGGGTCAACAAATGATCAAAGTAATGATCACAAAGATAAATGATCAAACAAATGATCATATCACAAATGATCAAACAATGATCATTTCACAGCAACACTCAGCATGTCACATTACCAAATTGGGAATATATTGCTGATAACCATTAAATACATAACCTCTGAGCTCGTACATTTCAGAGAAGGGTGTTAAGCTAAGAGAATAAATTCTCCGCCACCAACAGAAATATATTTGAAAGAAATCAGCTTTATATCTCAATTTGTATTGTCAGACACAAAATCCATACAAGTCTGTTCCGGGATCGAACAGAACCGAAGGCACTTCCAAAGAAGTCCTTGCAAATCCGGATAATTCCTAATCACGTTCGGACTTCCCATCACATATGGAGTCTCTATATCGGGGACCAGTCGATGCAAAGACATTCGACGAGTTGTCCTTTCGTTTTCGAAAATATCCGGTCTTCACCACCGGTCTTCAAATGCTGTCCATAACGACATATCACATATTCGGAATGGGATATATGACACAAAGGTCCTCTCCCAGCTAAACCGAATAATGAGCGCAATATTTACAAGAAATATATGAATATTGGAATTTCAATTAAGTCACAACTTATTACCCAAAACTTTTCTTCCAAATGGTCTAAACAAATTACCATTTCTAATCTTTTAAACAAAAAGATTCATTTCATAAGGTTCACCCTGTTTCATAAAGATCCATTCATAGATTTCAAAACAATTTCATCTCAATTGGATTAATTCATTTAAATCTTTAAATCAAGATTTTATCTTATGGCTTTCAACCAATTTCCATAACTTGGGAAATCATTTTCATTTTTAACTTGAAATCCTTTTTAACACAATTTGGAAGTTCACTTCCTATATGAAAGCTTTTATTATTTGAAAACAAATAGTTTTTGTTTCAGAAAGATCCAATTTTATTTACACGAGTTAAAGCCTTTGAATTTAAATTCAAATTTCCAAATTTTTATTCAAAAATGAAATTAATTATCAATTTAAAATTAATTAAAATTCGGGATCGTACAGACTTCCCCCTTAAAAGGAATTTCTTCCTCGAAATTCGTAGGCACGAAAATAACACAGAGATAGATAGATTCGATCTCCTATAATTCCTCAAACACAAGATATGGATTCCAAATCCAAGTCGGAATATCTCAGAATACATATCAATTTGTCCCTCTTTGGACTTTGGTATTCACGAGAAATTACAATAGAATTTCAAATTTGGTTTTAAACGAAATTTTTTTATCGGTACAATTCAATTTATCCCCATATTCTATTAATCAATTTAACTCAATTTCAAATTTCCAATTCATTTTCATTAAGGTTTAAAACGAAAAGCTGATAAGAAACCGATGAAGATACGAAGTAAAAATCTCCTACAACGATTCGTAGGGCCATCGTCACACTGAAACTTCTTCTTATAGCTGTCATGAAGAAATCAAAAGAAATTGGAATCAAATCAAAGGAAATCGATAGAGAAAAATTATTTACACTGTTGCAGGGTATTGACCAATTATAGTCTTATTTCCCTGTCCCCTATCTCGTCCTCTTCTTGCACTCATACTTACTATCGATTGACAGTAAGAGAATTCACTGAGGCATACGAACGGATATCTTAAGGATATACTCATTCTAGGGTTTACTTCACCCTATCTCTAATGAGCTACTTAACCTGTTATACTCCTGAGCTAAATTTTTACCTTAGCACTAATACCACATTGTAACGAATTGATTTTTCACGCTCGAAAATCGATATCCATACTTTACATCGTAGTCGAATGCTATAGATTCGACAGTTCAAATCTGAGTCGCCGGAGCTTATAACACAATTAAGTATAACGATACAGTGGAAGAAAAAGAATAATACATTGATATACAGCTTTGATACAATATCTGATACAATAATTGATCCAATAGATATCAATATACATCAGAGATATGATACAAGAAATAGCAGCGGAATAGAAAAATAGATAACATCTAGCAGCGGAACAATATAACTCTAAGATAGTCTTCAAGGAAGAACTCCAAAAACTGCAACTCCATTTCCAAGAACCAATCCAACAATAGCTCGAACTCTCAATAACGATGCACCAAGATAAGCAAGACTGGTGTGATCCAAAGACTGAACTAACTCCAGATAATCCACTACATCTGACTATCTGAAAAACCCAACTCTAGACTGCTCGTGTAGAAAATAATGAGCACCCAAAGTTTAGGAAAGAAACAACAAACTCCGGATCAGTCGTGGGACTGGTGTGAGCAACAAAAATAGTTTATCTTTTAAAAAAATCAACAAAAGATTTTAAAGTCAATTCGCAATGCTTTTTGAAAATGTAACTACCATATGACCTCCCACCACACACACAATGCAAACGCAGACTTGGAGGAGATTTTGTCTTATATTAGTCAAAGATGTTTACTACGCAAAATCAAATCATTAGATTATTATTATTAGTGCATAGTGTAGAAAACATTTCAAAAGTAGAATATAAATCTTAGCCAGCATAGGTACCATTATATTATACCCGCTATAGCTACCTCCTGAGGGGGCAGGTTCTACAATTTGCAATCGTAAAGGTTCGTATTGTTTCTTTGGATTTCCAACAAATGGTCAGGCCAAGGAACTTCCCATTGCCACATGAGAACGCCTCTGGAAGGACGTCCCCGAGAACCTAACCAGATCTCTGCCAACACAAGGCCGGGTTACCCCTAACTGGGTAACTACTGACACGAGTATGCCATCCCCCGGTCGTAACCAACCTTTATCCGGGATCCCGATAACCAACAACCACAAAGTAATAAATTTGCAGCAACAACATAGGTTAAATATCTGGGCTCCATACCATGATATCACCTCTATCCAGAAGGAATGACATACACTAAAGGGGCGCTACCCCCTAATAACCTTGCCGCATCCTTCCTGTTTTGACCATTTTCGGGGTGTGAGGTCCGACGTAGTCTCGTCCATAAAGCCACGCTTTGGTACAAAGCCATGCTTTGGGTCAACAAATGATCAAAGTAATGATCATAAAGATAAATGATCAAACAAATGATCATACCACAAATGATCAAACAATGATCATTTCACAGCAACACTCAGCATGTCACATTACCAAATTGGGAATATATCGTTGATAACCATTAACTACATAACCTCTGAGCTCGTATGTCTCAGAGAAGGGTGTTAAGCTAAGAGAATAAATTCTCAGCCACCAACAGAAATATATTTGAAAGAAATCAGCTTTATATGTTAATTTGTAATGTTAGACACAAAATCCATACAAGTTTGTTCCGAGATCGAACAGAACCAAAGGCACTTCCAAAGAAGTCCTTGCAAATTCGGATAATCCCTACTCACGTCCGGACTTCCCATCACATATGGAGTGTCTATATCGGGGACCAGTCGATGCAAAGACATTCGACGAGTTGTCCTTTCGTTTTCAAAAATATCCGGTCTTCACCACCGGTCTTCAAATGCTATCCATAACGACATATCACATATTCGGAATGGGATATATGACACAAAGGTCCTCTCCCGGCTAAACCGAATAGTGAGCGCAATATTTACAAGAAATATATGGATACTGGAATTTCAATTAAGTCACAACTTATTACCCAAAACTTTTCTTCCAAATGGTTTAAACAAATTACCATTTCTAATCTTTTAAACAAAAAGATTCATTTCATAAGGTTCACCCTGTTTCATAAAGATCCATTCATAGATTTCAAAACAATTTCATCTCAATTGGATTAATTCATTTAAATCTTTAAATCAAGATTTTATCTTATAGCTTTCAACCAGTTTCCATAACTTGGGAAATCATTTTCGTTTTTAACTTGAAATCCTTTTTAACACAATTTGGAAGTTCACTTCCTATATGAAAGATTTTATTATTTGAAAACAATTAGTTTTTGTTTCAGAAAGATCCAATTTTATTTACACGAGTTAAAGCCTTTGAATTTAAATTCAAATTTCAAAATTTTTATTCAAAAATGAAATTAATTATCAATTTGAAATTAATTAAAATTCGGGATCGTTATAATAATTCTCCAACCATCTTCTGTCGATCAACATCACAATCACCTTCTTCCATCGTTGCCAAACTCATCGTGTTACTCGCCACCATCGAGAGTTGTTACGCCATTGTCGAGATATGCTGCACCACTTCGCCCCCGTCCAAATTCCACCATGTGTAAATCACAACCCTAAACTAACATGTCCTTGCACCTAAAAACTTTATCCTTCGACTCTATTATGAAATAAAATTCGTCCTTCATGCATAAAATTGGAGCATATGTCCTGGCACCTAAAAAGTAGTAAAATTTTATCATTTTTTCCATTTTCCTAATAGTTTATGTTACTTAATAAATCAATGTTATGTATAAGGTTTAAAATAGATTTTAAATAATTTCAGCATACTTATAACACACGTTATAATCAATTAAGATAAATAAGACCATCTTTTGTTGTTTTATATAGTTTAAAATTTAAAATTATCATTATTTTAATATTATAACAAAATCATAAGTTCAAGAATTATTTTGTTTTCTACAATATAAATTAAACAAAAGTTTTAATCTCTTATATTTTACATATAGTTACATTCATAGATCTATGTTGTACTAGAAGCTAATGCATATGTAAATTTGTTCTAATCATCATCCATATAATCATTGAATGATGAACGTTCCTAAATCTAAATCTGAACCAGTCTCCTAGCTTTCTAAGAGAAAGAGAACCACCTTTTTTGATTGATCTAATTGGATGCCATTAAAGTAAAAAAAATTCTTAATTTTGCTTTGAATTTTCGACCATGGAAGTAAGAAAATGAAGATGGAGGCTAAAGGTTTTGAAAGTGAGTGATTATTTTATGAAATGAGGAGTTAAGTATGGTATTCAAAGAAGGAATGAAGGAATAAATTTCCTCCTTAATTTCTCAACTCTTCCTTTCATATCCCAGGTCTAACTTTTGAATTTGAAACCCGTTTTCTTTTTCTATGGCTGGACATAACAAAGTCTCCTTGGGATTTTAAATTCTTTCTAAACATTTTGCAATTAGTTATACTTAAATGAAATTTGAATGCGTATCGATATCATATATCAATTAGTACATCTAATTTTTTATATATACACCCACTTACTAATGACACCCAATACATCAAATAAATAATTTATATTTCATAAATATTATTTAATTTAACAGATTTATAAATCAATTAAATCGTGTGGTATTTCGAAGAATCTACCAATATGGTTGTGTGGCTCACTTGTGTAATTCATTCTACGATTAATATCGAACTATTCGAATATTAATGTTCACTCATCACCTTAACTAGTGGAGTGTTATTTTGTCCAAATTTATCACTTATACATCTTTATTAGAAATATCCAATATTATAATTTAAGTGGTACCTTTTAGTAACGATCGTTTACCATAATTCTCTTGTTAACAGTACACCATTTTAAGCACCATTGTCCAAGTGGTTAAGTGATTCGTCCTTGGTGCGAGAAATCACAAGTTTGAAACTTGCGTAGGGTGATTCGAACGTTTATTGACATGCGATATGTTATCCTATTGACATGTTGTGTATAAAGTACCATTTAAAAAAACAGTATACCATTTTAGCACTTATGGAATTTTTTTTCAGTCAAAATTTTAATATTGTTCACATTCAACTTGATTAGTCCTTAAACAAAATCTTTAGTCCAATAACAACATTTATTATTAATCATTCTGCTCCAGCCAAGGACTTTGACTTTGAGTTGACTATAGCTGACCGTGTGATACTAGCCTCATATAATTGAGGAGATAAATTCTCTATTAAATATTGTTTCACTTCCATTGCTTCAACTTAAACCCAACTATTGTCGTTCGATGAACGACATACCACAATTTTACTATAATCAAAGTGGAGTATTCACGTTGAAGTCAAATAGTATTCTCAAGTTAAGAGAATAGTGTAACATCGTCACTTTGAGATTTTATATTTGATCTTAGTTATTATCAATCAATAGAAAACACTCGAGTGAGTCATTCTATATGCAACGACCCGAAATTTTAAGTCTTCAAAATTGAATATTTAATTTATTAAAATATGCAAATTTGAATTTGAATTATAATACTATGTGTTTTGCATAATTAACTAATATTTGATGACGTATTTTTGACTTAATTTATTGGACTTTCACATCATTTTTAATTTGGAAGATAATTAAATTTTCATTTGATGTGTTTTACATCAAATGTTGAAACTGCACTGAATATGTTAACCAGTATGTTTTATAATTGTTTTTGATTGCGTCGCATTGTTGTGAGTAACCGTATTTTTATTTTTATCCTTCATGTCCCTTACGCGGACGGAATACAGTGTAGTAGGATATCGCAGATATTTCTTTTTAAAATTATTTTAAATTTTGAATCAAATCAAATTTCAAAAGGATAAGTCAAAAACTTGAGATGCGATATTAGTATGGGAATATAGGTTTGCTTGTAAATTTTATTTAAATTGAGAAACTTTTTGATATGGTGGGTAATATAGTATATTGGCTTCTTTATAAAAATCAAAGTAAAGTTCACGCTTCATTCATTTTTCAGCAAAGCTACTATTCCTCTTTCCTTAATATTTTCAAAAGCAGTAAACAAAAGTAAAATCGCCTCTTATTTCAAAACCAAAACAAAATTAATCTCTCCACTAAAACACTTCATTTTTCTTTCTCTATAAGGCTTTTCTATGTGTGTGTATGAGTGTAGCCATGTATGCTGGAGTGCATTAATGCTATGTCAGTGTATATATTTAGTGCTTGCATAAGACTATGGGTAGTGATGCATGCGGCAGTGGGGGAGGCTGCTATTTATGGCCGTGTGCAGGCAGGCGATGGGCAGCAGTCGTGGTAGAGGAGCGACGATGGCTAGATGTGGGTGTGGCAGCGACAGGAGGTGTATAAGGGAAGGCCTTTTTTTTTTCAAAGGGAACTTGGAGCTTCCGAAATAAAGGCAAGAAGAAGCGGTTTTTTACTATTTATTTCAAGTGAATTTGCAATCTAGTCCTAAGTCATGTGGTCATTTGCATATAAGCGAAGACGTTGGTTTGTAGGCGGGTCAGATGTGAGAAGGTAATGGGTCGGGCCGATCCATTTGGGTGAGGCATTTAATAATAATTATTGCTTAAAATGTTTATAAAACTTGTGTTGGATTTTAAAAATGCAATATTTTACTCCTTTTAAATCCACTTGACATACGAATTTTTGCGTTGGATTCGTATTAACGAGTATAACATTGTAGTGTATTTTTTGGTAGATTTGCAATTTCTAAAAATTATGAAAAATTGATAGAGACTATATTTAATTACGTTGTTTATCAATAACGTTGTTAAACTTATTTGTACCTTACCGGTGATATCTATTTGGTCAAATAAAACACCATTAAGTTAAACTATATAGAATAGATCATTGTGGATGCCTACTAAGTAGAATAATTCTTCTTTCTATGCTTGCCAAGTAAAATGTTGATTTATGGAATTAATTAATATATGGATTAAATAATAGTGAATAAATGATGACTATTGATTTTTAATTATTGAGTGCCAAAAACTTGTAGCCTGACCGTATTGAATACAACATTGATATCTGAACCCATTTGAGATATATAAACAAATGTTAGCTTATTTAAGTACCATAGTGATCGTTATGCCTCTTCTGAATTGGTAGACTTAATTAATTATTTTAATTAAGGATGTTTTAAACCTAATTAATTATTTAAACTAAGAATGATTTCAAATTAAGTAATTATTTTATTAAATGTTTTAAGTTAATGGATATTTTTAATAATAATGTTAAGAATTAATTATTTTATTAACAAGTGATTAAGTTATCTAATTATATTACTAATGTTGTTTTTAAGTTCTTTAATTGTATCATCAATATTTTTTAAAGATGTTTAGTTTTTTATTTATGAGGTTTAAGTTAATCCATTATTTTAATTAATAGTGTTTAAGTTAGTTAATTATTTATGGTAATTGAAATTAATTAATTATTTAATTAAATGTATTTAAAATTAATTAACCATTGCAATTAGTGATGTTAATTGAATGAATTAATGAATTGTATTTAAGTTAATAAAGTAATTTATTTAAAATGTTTATGATTAATATTTTAAAAATAAAAGGAGATGATTTATAAATGATATTTTATAAATAGAAAGGATATATAACTAATATTTTATAAATAAATGAAATGGAGTTTAAATGCTTTTTAATTATAAAACAAGTTTTAAGGTTATGGTCCATATAGAGATAGTTGTCATGGAGGCAGTTTTAAAACCTTAGCATTTTAAGTACGGTATAAAAGTTATCTACCTTAGATTTTGGGAGCACTTTCAAGAATGATCTAGAAAAGTTATACAATTAATTTAAGAAGGATTTGGAACTATTAATATATATTAATAATTATTTAGTAATTATTTAAAAAACGTTTGAATAAGAGAAAGGAGTTTTACAAATAAATTTGAGATTATTAAATAGGTCTTATAAATAATTTAGGGATTTATAAGTGTGTTTTATAAATTAAAAAAAATAAGTGTTGGGGTCACAGTAAACAAAATTTTAAACGACATTTGTTTTGACCCAATTTAATATGGTTTGGAAAACATGATATCGCCCTTAAGTTTGTAAATATAGTTATACCGTTGAAATAAGTATATGGTTATATTTTCTAAGTATTGAAAATATAGTGTTTTGTGAATATACTTATATCGTCGAGATAAATATATGGAAATATTTCCAAGTATTTGCAAAGTTTTTTAATTAATGAAATATTAAATAAAAAGACTCAGTGGTTCGCTTAATCGAGTTTAGTTTCCTATCAAATTAAATCCCTGATTTGTTTGTTGTTTTATTTGATAGTTAAATAACTAACTACCAAATCTAAGGTTAGTACTTTTAATTTTGATGGTGTGGAAACTCTCTTTTCATACTTAACACCGAAGGATATAGCTCTAGAAATATCTAGGAAATGAGTTATATGGCATAGTCATCTTCGATGATGTTGTACTATGCATATAACTCTTGTTTTGTTCTCCTAGGACTAATTAGACGGAGATCCATCCACATAAACGGTTAGAGGGTGATCCTTGCACCTATGTATTGTTTGTATATTTCGAAATAAACCGGAGTTGAGTTTACCGAAAATTGTTGATTAGTTTTTGGAGCGTATAAGTGGGGAAGCGTGCTTATATGAGATGACTCGAAGTCGTAACCACTCCAAAACCATATACATGTTCTATACAATGGAGGAGTTTCATAATCTAACTGTAACCTGTTGAAGTGTAGGAATCCATATATGATTCCGAGATCTATTAAGATTAGGGAACCATATGTGGTTTCGAGATCTGTTGAGGTATAGTAATCCATATGGGGTTTCGATATTTTTTAAGCAGCAACTAGTGTGCTAGAATGTCGGACGTAGCCTCACTAGCAGTAGTGACTAAAACCAGATATTGGAGGCATAGCCCGTTAGGTTGGAAAACCCATAAGGTGCATGTGACTCTCTCCTAGAGATACTTATATGGTTGTGCATGCGGGAGCGATGCAGTCAGTCTTAGCGAGACCGACTATGTTTTTCCTATGATACATCACTAGGGATATATGCTACTTCGGAAGGATATCTCTGATCCTTATGCAGGATGATCATCCCTAGAGGTTCTAAGGGTCCTTAATGGGATCCTACAAAATTTACAAACGCGACTTAACATTTTTTGGTTGCATACTTATTATTGTTGTGATGTACACTTACAGACATCAAAACTACTCGATTATTATATTTTCAACTCCTAAACATTATTATAATATCAATGAATTTTATAATATAAACGGTTTGGTTATCGTAAGGTAAAAATTCATTTGTGTTTATGTGCATTGTGGTCTTACGAGATACCTGTATTTCTGAAAGGTTTCCATAACATTAAGTAATCCATTTGATTATGTTTCTCACGCAGGTTTTACAAGACTGACCCAAGCATTGTTTTTCTATAATGCTCGAGTCAGCCCGAGCATATTTTTTAGATTTTGCTGGACACTTTCAAGCTTTTAGGTGATGAGCTGGATGCCACAGGATGTATTTTCGTATTTTCCTTTACCTTCTGCTGTTTATTCTTTTTGTTGTATAAGCAATTGTAAAGACCGATTGTTATAACTGTCTAGACTGATGATGGGTAGTGTTGTACTCTGGTTTATGTATATATATTAAAGTCTCTTTCTTTTGTAAAGACTTGTTTAGTATTATATGTTACTCATAATGTTTTTGTAAGATTATGTTTTATCCTTTTTTCTTTCACCCCAATGATCTATCTTTTCAGCACTTAGACATTTGGCATGTGAATACTAGTGTCGACATATGACGGTTGAAAAGCTGGGTTGTTATACCGTAATTATCTTATAATTATGAGTATGTAACCACATTGTGCCCCTAACAGGCATGGGTAATACACTGCCAAAAATTTAAAGAACATTATATACGACGGGCTCAATTGATGTATCGATATCCTTACTCAAAACAACTTGATCATGATTTTTTTTAAATAAAATGTTATTTTATATTGTGATTAACTACCCACGGTTGCAACTACTTGAAACTACAATCACATAACATTCAACTTAAAGAATTTCTTACTTATATAATTTAAATTAGTTATTTAGTTAATTACATCACTGTATGACAAAGTATATAATAGAAATAAATTACCATTATTATTAACAAGATTCGTCACAGAGATAGATATATTCAACAAATTACATAATTTCCCCTAAGGCATACCCTACCTTTATCAACAAGGTCTCATATTCCTAACATTTCCCAAGCTCATATATAGTCTATGGCATAGATTTTCAGAGTCACTATGAACCTACTAGTTTTCATAAGCCAACTAAAAGCATATCGGTATGACTCAAGGCCAAATATATAATAAGATAATCTAAAATCTCATGTCTAACATAAGAAAATAACAACAGATTCTATCCAACATAAGAAAAACATTAGAGATCGCTTCTGTTACGAGTTTCTTCCTATGTGCAACTCCAAAATTTTAGCCTCAAGATTAGTGTTATCCAATATTTGAAACGAGTGACTTCTTGATGAATCTGGGCTTCAAGATGATGAAGGAATTAATCAAGGAGCCCAAGAAATGCCACGAATATGAAAAGAAGTATGCTAAATTTGATGAAATTCAGTACATGTCAAATCATTTTGGCACCTACATGATCAATCAAGTCGGAGCCAAGATGTTTTTTAGTGTGGGGTACACTATTGAGTAGTAGATGAGGATGCAGTGTACTTGGCAGGAAAAGATGAAATTCACATAGGAAAAATCATATTGGTAACGACCTGATTTATATGATCAGCATTTTAATGAAGCTTTCGAATTTGAAGGTTTAAACAGATAAGAAAGAAAACTAAAGGTACAAAGTACAAAATCGTGTTAGCATCGACAAGATTTGGCGATGCCAACATGATTTAAGTAACGAATTTGACTAGTTCTCCACTTAAATTGTATGGATCTGATCTCTTACCCGGTCTTCCATAAGAAAATTACTTTGTTAAATGAACTTGCCAATTAATAATCATCCTAGAGAAACAAAATAAGGATCTAACCTTTTGTTCTCTTCTTCGATTATATTTTGCCACGAGTTGCTGCTAAGTCTAAGTTACTATCTTTTCTAGGCCTAAAATATTATAACTCGCCTGTACTTATACAAAATCTTCAGAAATGAAATTAAAGTGGACACGAAAAGTGATTTGAGGTCGAATGACTATAAATTTGTCTGCTCGAGCAATTTAAATTTGATTTTAACTTACTTATTCCTATTTTTGATTGACTGGGAGTGTTATGCCATTTCTTAATCCAATAATCACCAAATCTCCATGCATTGGAATCATAGACTTGATCAACTAAGGACTTAACGGTTGGAAGGTAAGGCATGACCCTGCCCCAGTGTAACAACCTTGCTTTCTGTACTATATAGTTAATTAATTAATTAAAATAAAATTATTTGAAATCAATTTTGATAATTATTATTTTAAAAATAGATTCTTATCTATTCGAAGTTTGTCTAATAAAAAGATTTTGTTTTAATAAATTGGGTTAAATTAATAAATCCTTTTCGGTTTATATGTTGAAATCAAGTAAAACGTTTTAATTAATAATTAATATTTTAAAGTGTACATAATTT
Organism: Allium cepa; assembly: GCA_030765085.1. Lineage (NCBI taxonomy): Eukaryota > Viridiplantae > Streptophyta > Magnoliopsida > Asparagales > Amaryllidaceae > Allium > Allium cepa. The sequence goes on along the minus strand of CM060939.1, from coordinate 456,970,955 downwards.
TAATGTGATTAAAATAGTGAAAAATAAACAGGTATTGAAATGAATAAAACATAGTAATTATTAAATATAATTTGTTGAATGTGGCGCAATCAATTTATGTTGGATGAAATTTAGTTATAAATAAATGATAAGAATAAAAATTTAAATGTGAGTGTGAGGGAAAAAAATTTAGTTAAAGTGGATTATAATTAAAAGCCAAGCCTATTTTCTTTTGTATTCGAGAGTTTTCTTACTTTCTCACTTTAAGCTAAAAAGTCCGTAACCCATTCTTTTGGAATGACTCTAAAAATCCCTAAATCACTATTTTCAAAGAAAAGAGAAAAATGATAAATACAATATCGCTAACATGCTGTTATTTGATGAAAGTGAAGTGGCATCTACGATTGGTTGTCTGTGTGTGCATGCTTGGCCACACGAAGTGGCAGGATGTGTCAAGTGGGGTGATTGTGAAAAGGTGATGGCGGCTTGTGGATGGTAGGGGATCGATGCCGCGTTACTCTCAAAAGCTAAAGTTTGTAGAGATTTTCGAATGTTATGTGGATGTTATCCTTGGCATGGGTTTCTTGGCGACCGAAGGAGGCGGGTTTGATAATGATTGTGCTAAGCTAGTTTATTCATTGATTTGGGTAATTCAAGCATAGATTAAGTTGAGTTATTTTCTTAACTCATGGCATATCACTATAGCTATTTCTATTGGATATTTATTTCAGTTGTTGCTTGAATTATTGGTTGGATGATTGCTCGATAAATTGGTTATGATGATATTATGTGATATTGGATTTGTGCGTTATATGTGTGTGTGATTACATTAGTGCATTATTCCATGTATTGTGAGCTAGTATCAAGTTTATATAAAAATATTCCTAAATTAAAATAAACATGCACACATATATATTAAAAGATAAAATAAACCAAAATAAATATACAAAATAAATATACTTATACATTATATGTAAACGTAAGTTCAATAAATTAATAAAGTGAATTTAAAGTGAACAAACTGGGTATCAAATGGTATTAGTGAAACTGTAATGATTGGTTAATTATATAAAAAATTGGGAAACTATTTATTATTGTTTATTTCTAATTAATTATTTTCTTACAAAAGATATTTATGCTAGTATAAATATAGATAAATTTACATGATTTAAAGTTATTTATAAATAATACTTGAGTATTGAGATTACTAAATAATCAATATTTGTAATGTTTGGGTTTAGTAAGCTATTGTGGATTATCAAATGAAAAGAAAAGGGATTTTCTATTGCTATTTGTTAATACTAGATTATTATTTAATTTTATAAAAGGTTGAGAAAGTAGTTATTTATTATAGAATATCTTATATTTGATATTTGAGTTTAGTTAATTATTTAATTAATTCTGGGATATTTATTTATTATTTATTATCCTTTAAGTATTAATTTTGTTATATAAAATTATATGTTACAATTAATTTATTATTGAATATTGATTTGTTCGTTCTATTCTTACATGTCTTTTCGATTAATTTATTTTATCTTGCTTTTCTATTTTCTCATCATTTCAATATTAGTTCTGAATGGTATGAAGGATTCACCATTGATTTAGATTTGATTGATGATTTTGATATCATATGGTGATGAGATCTTTCCATGTGATTTCGTGATATTTTTATTCATGTGACATGTTATGGGACATTATGATATTTATTCGGTTATTCGTTGTAAGTGGATGGCACTCACATGACGGGAATAGAGTGGATAATGTGTAGTGTCATGTAGTGACATATGGTTCCATGTCTATAGTTAGTGAGACTTCTGGTCTATATGCATTATTCTTATATGCCATTATTACGATATACTACTACTATGTTTGTTGTAGAGGACCAGATTACTAGTATCCACCTTGGCAGCCTGATCATGGGGTTACACCCAAGATCTTTGACACTCTACATTTATGGAGCTTTGTATATATTTTCTTTAGCATTTTTCTTAGTGTCATTGCCCCGATGTCACCTAGGTTAGCAGTCCCTTACCTATAGGGTTATCTTTAGTGTCGTGACTTAAGGTCTTCACGTTGATGAGACGCCGGTAGATACGTGTCACGATGACTATGAGTGTCTCTGGAGCTTGTTTAGTGCTATCAATCTCCCTTCTAGTAGTAAGGGAGTAGTGGGTTGACATATACAATTGATACACCTCACTGTAGTATTGATATATGCCTGGTGCACATATTTTATATAGATGCTCTACTTGGGACTTCGTGTCGATCGTACAGTCATTTTCCCTCATGATACTATCTGATAGATGGATATTAGGAGATTAGATTTTTCCTGTATACATATCCAGTTTATACTGGATTCTTGGTATTTTGATAGGCAACCTATCTTATTTGATTTTGATGATGTTTTATTAAGATTGAGAGATATAATTGGGCAATGCTTCGTGCTAGCCTGATCATACTTGGTGATATCACATCTATTGATATTTATGAATTTGGTGATGATTTTTGATATGCAAGATTCCTCCATTTGTGTAGATTCTATGATTTTTGATTTGATGTATTTCAATATAGGCGATGACAGCTTTGATGATGTTTTGATTAATGTCTTCGATATATTAGAGATGTATAGATATTGAGTTGTTATTATTCCATGCATATGCTAGTTATCTATTTATATAAATTTGTATAACCACCTGATTTAGATATAGTTTGACTCCTGTCTTATTTATATAATACTCGGGTCAGTCCGAGATTAGGTACATGGATGACATGACCAACACTTATTTTAATGGGCTTAGAGGAGGTATATAATAGAATATTATATGATATTTATATTACATTGATTCATTGTTTAATTTATCATTGAGCTGTATATTTATTGTTTATCATATTATATTGAGATATTTGACAGTTGAGATGTGTTATACCCTTATGATATTATTGTATTACATAAATTATGTGTTACCGTTGTGGTTGATTCTGTGTTCTCTGTATCTACTGTATATTATATATTGTTTCATCCTGAAGGCACATGTGTTTATTGTTATGTACCGATACTACGTACGTACTGTGAGTAATTTATTTGATGTTTAGCACTTTTCAAAATTTTGAAGTTTGATAGTGTTAAAATGTGGTTGAAAAAAATTAAAAACTCAGTCGTGTTTTAAAAAAAATGAGCTTAAGCAGTATAGTGTTTTGGTCGTAACTTTTGATCATCACATCTGTTTTCGACGATTTTGTCTATTCCAAAAAGCTAAAATCCTAGCAACAGCTTTTGTTTTAAGTGTTTCGCCAAATATTGACGTTTTCATGGCTAAAAACATGTATTTTATAAGTGAATCTGCATGTTTATTTATAAAAAATATGAATTTAAAACTTGAAGAGAAACTCGCATAACTCAATTTCAACTTAACATTTTTGCAATCCGAAAGATATTTTGGAAACTACATAATTGTAGTATGACTTTACTTTTGATTGCTACCTTAATATTTTATGTATTGACCTTTAAAATTTAGCGCGAATACGGCACAACATTGAAAACATCAATAGGAACGTTATAATTTGATTTATATTTAATGTTTGAGATTCTAATAGGTAACAGATAGCTACTAATGGGTTGAACAAAGATTACTTGTTTCTAATTTGCTGCTAAAAGAAATAAAATTGCTTACTAAAAATAAGAAAATGCAAAAAGAGGAAGGTATATTTTATGCATATGATAATGTATTGTATATAAATATGTGTATATTGATTGTTATACTCCGTATTTGGGAAGTCCCGTATAGGGAGGACCTTATTTGAGGCTTATATTATTTGTTTTAATTTTTAAACTGTGATTCATGCAATGGAGACTTTGTCAAAAAATTTCATAGTTTCAGCAATTAGAAAATATTTAAGAACTTAATCTTATATGAATTAACCTATAAATATTTATAATTTAATCTAATTAAATAAATAGCACGAATGTAATATGAATTATATTTAATAATGAGAATTTTTTACATTTATGGGAATGCATGTAGTATGATGATTCATATTTTGTTATAAGAGTTTCTAGGGATTCTCCTTATATAGGAATTGCGAGGGCACAATTCATTTAAGGAAGAGAATATGTAACAACCCTACTTTTTGGATCTTATAAATAAATTAATTAATTAAAAAAAGTATTTGAATTCAATTTTGATAATCACTATTTTCAAAATAAATTTTTATTTGTTCGAAGTTTATTTAATAAATAGATTTTGTTTTAAGACTGAATTAAATTAATAAATCCATTTCAGTTAATATATTAAAAGCAGATAATTTTTTTAGTTAAGCATTATTATTTTAAAATGTAAATAATTTTAGATTATTAAAATAGTGAAAAATAAATAGGTATTGAAATGAATGAAACTAGGTAATTATTAAAATATAATTTGTTGAATGAGGCGCAAATCAATTTATGTTGGATGAAATTCAGTTATAAATAAATGACAAGAATACAAATTTAAATATGAGTGTGAGGGATATCAAATTAAATTAAAGTGGATTAGAATTAAAAGCCATGCCCATTTTCTTTCTTATTCGAGAATTTTCAATACTTCCTCATTTTAACCTATATTCTTTTGGAATGACCTTAAAAATCCCTAAATTACAATTTTTAGAGAAAAGAACACAAATGATAAATACAATATCGCGAACGACGTTGTCATTCTATGCAAATGAAGGGGACAGCTCAGCATGGAATATGGGACCAGCTATTTGTATGCGCATACTTGGCAACGCAAAGTGGCAGGCAACGTCAAGAGGTGCGACTGTGACGTATTGATGGTGGCTTGTGTAGGGTAAGTGATTGATGCAGCGTCATTATTTAATTTCAAAGCTAGAAGCATGGCTGAGATTGTTGAATGTTGTGCTGATGTTGGCCTTGGCATGGGTTTGTTGGTTATAGGAGGAGGTGGGCTTGATAATGATCGTGTTGAGCTAGCTTATTCATTAGTTTAGGTAATTCGAGCATCGATTAGGGTGAGTTATTTTCTTAACTCACAATTATATCACTATAGCTATTTCTATTGGATATATATCTCAATTATTGCTTGCATTGTTGGTTGGATGATTGCTCAATAAATTGGTTGTGATCGTGTTGTGCGATATCGGATTTGTGTGTTGTATGTGCATGTGATTACGTTAGTGCATTATTCCATGTATTTTGAGAAAGCATCAAATTTATATATAAATATTCCTAAGTTAAAATACACATGTGCACCCCCGTGTGCACACAGATATATATTAAAAGATAAAATAAATCAAAATAAATATACTTATACATTATATGTGAAAGTAAATATAAGTTCAATAAATTAAAAAAGTGAATTTAAAGTGAACAAAATGAGTATCAAATGATATTACAGAAATTTTAATGATTGATTAATTATATAGAAGATTGGGAAATGATTTATTATTGTTTTATTCTAAGTAATTATTTCCTTATAAAAGATATTAATGCTAGCATAAATACTATAGAGCAATTTAGATGATTTAAAATTATTTATAAATAATATTCGAGTATTGAGATTATGAAATAATCAATATTTGAAACTTTTGGGTTTAGTAATCTATTTTGGGTTATCAAACGAAAAGAAAAGGGATTTTCTAATGATAGTTGTGAATGCTGAATTCTTATTTAACTTTATAAAAGGTAGAGGAATTAATTTTTATCATATATAAAGAATATCTTATATTTGATGTTTGAGTTTAGTTAATTTTGTTTATAAATTTATATGTTACAGTTCATTTGTTATCGAATATTGATTTGTCTATTCTATTCTTACATGTCTTTTTGATTAATTTACTTTATCTTTCTTTTCTAATTTCTCATCATTATAATTAATTCTGAATGATATAAAGGATTCACCATTGATATAGATTTGATTAATGATTTTGATATATGATATGGTGGTAACATATTTTCATGTGATTTCATGATATTTTCATTCCGTGCGATGAGAAATCTGAATAAACTAAGTTATAATACCGTTTGGGATAAGGCATTCCATAATTTTCTACGGTTATTCTTTGGACTTGTTGTATAGAATATTGAGTAGATTGAATGTAGTTTATAAGTAGTGAATACATGTTTGTGTATCACATAGTGGTATGGGATGTTATTGTGACATTTATCCGATTGTTCATTGTAAGTAGATGACACTCACGTGATGAGATATAGTGGATGCTCTATGCCACTATTACGATGTATACCTATTATGTTTGTTGGAGAGGGCCAGATGGCCAGTATCCACCTAGCGGCCTGATCGTGGGGTCGTGCCTCAGATCTATGACACCCTAGATATATGGAGCTCCATATATATTTCACTTAGTTCTTGGTTTTGTGTCATTGTCACTGTGTCACCTAGGCCAATAGTCTGTTACTAATAGGGGCATTAGTAGTGTCGTAACTTAAGGTCTTCCATTGATGAGACACCAGCAGATACGTCTCGTGATGATTGTAAGGTAACTAAAGACTATATAGACTTAGTGTATCTGGAGTTTGCTTAGTGCTATCAGTCTCCCTTCTGGTATTGATGATGTATTGGATTGGCATATACGATCGATACACCTCACTGTAGTATTGATAATTGCTACGTGCACAAATGACTCTACTTGGGACTTCATGTTTATCGTACAGTCATTTCCCATCACGATACTTTCTAATAGGGTAATACGGGGAGATGAGATTATACCTATGATACATATCTAGTGTATAGTGGATTATCAGTTTTTTGATAGGCGGCCTGTCTTATTTGATTTTGATGATTTTTCATTGGGATTAAGAGACATATTTGGGTAATGTTTCATGCTAGCCTAATTACACTTGGTGATATCTCATCTATTGGTATTTACGGATTTGGTGATGATATTGGATATGTATGATTCACCCATTTGTGTAGATTCTATGATTTCTGATTTGATGTATTTCAATATGGGTGATGGCAGCTTTGATGATGTTTTGATTAATATCTTCAATATGTTAGAGATGCATTGATATTGAGTTGCTATTACTCCATGCATATTCTACTTATCTATTTATATAGATGTGTACGTATAACCCTTGATTTAGGTATAGTCTGACCCATGTGTTATTTATATAATACTCGAGTCAGTCCGAGACATTACTGGTATATGGATGAAATGACCAACACTTATTTTATTGGGCTTAAAGAAGATATATAATAGGATATTATACAACATTTATATGACATTGATTCAATGTATAATTTATCATTGAACTATATATTTATTGTTTATCATATTATATTGAGATATTTGATGGTTGAGATATGTTCTACCCTTATGATACTATTGTATCATATATATATATACATGTTATCGCTGCGATTGACTCTATGTTCTCTATCTGTTGTATATTATGTACTGTTTTGTCCTTGTAAGAATCCACTTTTCCATATAGTTTAAGAGGACAATCAACCACACACGATCCATTCAAATTGAACGGAATGGCGGATAGTTAGGGAAAGAAAGAAGAAAGAATGAATAAAAAGGAAGAAAGAAAACTAATAACACAGAATCTCACAACGGAATGAATAAGCTATAATATACAGCAAATCTATAAATAAAAGCAAACTGTAACACACACACACACACACACACACACACACACACACACACACACACATATATATACAACAATCAAAGTATACTGATCTATTTTAGCTCGGACAGTTATAACAACATGTCTTCACAATTACTAATAAATGCAATCAACAAACAACACAGTAAAAAAATAACCATATAGGTGAATATGTCTCTAGGCCCCTGAAGCTCCAAAGCATCCAAAATAAATTTGTAATCTGCTTGGTCTAACCCGAGCATTATCATAAAATAACACCTGAGTCAATTTGAAAAACTAGCGTTAGAAAACACACCCAATTGAATTTTAAAGTTATAAAAATCCTTTGAAATCAAGAGTATATTGTAAAACCATGTCGCACGTAAACACGGACCGGTTTTTACCTTACGATAACCATAACATTTTCTGTAGAAAATCCATTGATATTATAATAATATATAGGGGTCAAAGTAAAATATGAATATAGCTAAAATGCTTGCATCTCATGTTTCAGCATAGTAGGTCACAACTAAGTCCGTACGGCCTCTATTGGAGAATGGATTCCATACAATGACCGGGCTACTGGGATTTCGCCCGTCACATGCATCTTTGGATAAAATAATACCGAGGTCGAACCTATTGACCCCTGCCAACAAAGAAACAGCCTACCCTTTACTAGATAGCACTCTCCGTTATTGGGCCCTGAAGCATAAAAATGAGAGATAATATCAACTCTAGATCAGGATGATCATACCTTATTTGGGAGCGACCCACTTGGCCCTACTTCATATACTCTGTTTTAGTCATCCCTGTCGATGAGGCTTGAGGCTATGTTTTACCTTTTATATAGCACTACCCACTTGGAATGCTAACACCGCCCTCCAGGCTACCATGCAATACCGGCACTCATCCATACAAATTCGTCCTAGGACTAAACGAAACGCTTGAGAGCTCCGTCTTCAATTCCATCATTTTCAAGATGTCTTCGCTTTGAAATCCCGGTCTCTTTGAAACAACATTCAGTATTTCCTGGTAAACTTAACCCCGTTTCTATTGGAAACAAACAGTCAAAAATAAGAGTGGAGATCACCTCCGACCGTTAGTGGAACGATCTCTTTATAATTTCCTAGGAGAATGAAACTAGATTTATACACATAGTACAACATCATCGGAGATGATTGTGCCATATAAGTCATGTGTTTTTCCTAGATATTTCCAAAGTTACACTTTGGGTCCAAATTTGATAGTCGTTATTTAACCATTAAATAACAAGAATTCAATTAGGGATTTAATTTCATAGGGAAAACCAATATTGATTAAACACATAAGTAACCACTAACATCTTTAACTAATCTTTTCATTAATAAAAATCACTTGTAAATACTTGTATAAAAACATCTATATACTTATCTTAATGCTATAAGTATACCCTTAAAATAGAGAAATATTTCCTTTTTATACAATTCAAAAATCATTTAAAAATCCCTTATAAATCTAAAAACCCATCTATAAACCATTTTCTAAATCTCTGAAACCGTTTATAACCCCATAAAACTCTTTATAAAACTTCTTTTTATAAATCTATAAACCATTTCTAAATTTCTTTTATAAGTATCCAAGATCGTTTATAAAGCTCCTTTTACCCTTTTACAATCTTCCTTGAAGTCTTTTTCCAAACCATGTTATTAGATTCCTCTTATAAAACCATATATGTTTACAAACCCTATTTAAAAACCTCAAAACCATTTATGAATAAATTCTAATCATTTACTTTAAAACACTAGTATATAATAATAAATATTTTAAATAAATAATAATTAACTTCAAAACATCTTAATAATAATAATAATTAGTAATTTCAAAACATTCTTAATAAAACAAAATTAATTCATTTTCAACATTATTAAAAGATAATAATAATAAATTTCTAAACTTTATTGATAGATAATTATATTTAGTTTTAAACCATAATTAAAATTTTAAATAATTAACTTTCCAAAATATTAAAATATTGATAACAAGTTTAAAACTATTATTAATATAAATAAACATCTTTTAAAAACATAAATATAGTTCCTTGATAAAAATCCATACTCAACTTTCAACATAATCATATCTATATTTATAAAACTATATTTATAAATCTCTTTCTATTTTATAACATATCGTTTAACATCTCCAAATCTATCCTCACTTTCAATTTCAAAAATAGATTCAACTATTTTCCTAAAACAACATCCCATATATTATCATAATCCACAATTATGGTTTATTTTCTAGTTTATCCACTGATAAAATTTCTCTTTATTTATAAATATCGTTTATAAATCTATCATTTTGTTAATGAAATACGATTTTGTAAATACTCACTTTATTTGTAAAATGCCACATTGATACATTATCACATCTATAATTTCCACATTTATAAATAAATCTTAATACATGTATATATACACACCACTTTATATAAAACGATTAATAAATATTTATACCGAAATATTTCTATTTTTCGTTTTAAAACCATATCCCTAGGTTATAGAACGCGGACTTATTTTAAGATTTTAAAAATCTTTAATCATAGTTCAAAATCTCTATTTAAAATATTTTTTAAAACTATAAATTAATAGTTTCTAAAAATCATAATTTTTATTTTGAAATAAGTTTCTTCTTTAAATAATTCAAGAAAAATTATTAAAACATATATAATTTCCACAATCACTTTGAAATCTCTTTTTAAATCAAATCGTTAGTTTATAATATTTTAAATTACCACAAATAAGGCCAATGCAACTAAAGCACTAATAAGCAAAATCATATCCATTTGATCAAATATAGCATCCAACATATCATATAGCAAATTATGTAGCCCAGAATGTGATCACTTTAAAATATACTATTTAAAGTGATTTTAAACATAAAATATATAACATTTTATGATTTAAATAATATTAGATAGGACATGCAAAGAGAAATATACACAAAAATAGGAATAACTGGTTATATCGACCAAAGTGACAAAATCTTGATTTCAGAAAAGTAAGTTTCAATTGTTAAATAAATTATTTTAATTAATTTACGAGTGTTTATATTTTTAAATAACATTATAAAAAATTATTTTAAATTTGGTTTACATAAATAAATAGTTTAACTAAAACATCAAAACGTGACTGTAATACGTTTTGTCGACAATCAACGTTTTGTCGAATAAAAGTTACCGCAATGTTGTTGCACCTTTATGTATATATACGTGTACACATTTTTAAATATGTTTTGTATTAACATTTATAATCAAGTTTACTTTTGCTAATAAGATTAGAAATTTCTAGAAAATCATTAAGAAAAAGTAAACATAAAAGGAAAAAATCATGTCAAATCAATTAAAATCTTTACTTTATTTTTCTTATGCATTAAGTGATTAAGACATAAAGTAGCGATGTGATAAAGTGATGGTAAGTATTAAAAAAGTAAGATAAAGTAAGGATACTTTGGTAATTTTGTAATTCACCACTCCTTACTTTTTCTATAAATACTCATCGAGTCATCTCATTTTCTACACACTCCTCATTCTTCTTCTTTATTTTTAGCTTTCTTTTGCTTATTAATGGCTTCACTTCTTTAAGAGAGGCAGGAGGGTTAAAAATAGTAGAGTGCTTAAGCACCAATCCACTAATTACTCTCTAACCTATTCTTAATTCACTTCTTCTTCTCTTCTTTAAATGGCCTAGGGCCATGAGTATTGGGATGGGGAGGCTATGACCGTGAGCTATGAAGGAGGAAGGATGGTCATGGACATGGGCAAGGTGGTAGAGTTTTTCATGGATGTATTAGTGAAGTATATGTTAGTTTAGTGAAGTGTGGTTGGATAAGGATGTTGGTAGAAAGAATTGATTAAGTTAAAGGTGAGTACTCGATTTACTTACATTTAGAAAATAATAATATGAATGTTTAAATTATATATTTAAATGCTTGGATGATTACTTGGTTGATTATATGGAGTTGATATGGTTGATCACTTGGTTATAATAAATTATGAGAAATTATAATAAAAATGGTTAAAAAATAACCATGATTAATTAATGAAAAATAAAATCCACATGGATGTGTAAATGAAGTTATTTAGCCTCTTAATAAAATATAAAATAGTTTGGAAATGAATATTATAACAATATGATGTTCTGAAATGGGTTAGAAGTGATTGAGTGATTTAATATGGAAAATATTGGATTAAATGCATGAAAATGGTTTATAAATGTTTTATAAACATTAAAATTCAATTTGGAGAAGTTTTGACAAATAATAAATTTGGAGTTAAAATAAGCGCTTCGCATAAATATAGTTCACGATTTCACGCCGTAAAATTCAAACAAGTGTATAGAGTTGAATATAGCTCGGAATCTTTAGAGATAAGAATTTCCAAGACTATTATATCTATATTTTTCCAATAAAGAAAGAAAAAGAAAATCAAAATTTGGTTTTTTAAATATTTCCAAAACAATTTTCTAAAAACATCGCGGTTTTGCAGTTTGGAATCCAAGAAAGGATTTCTTTATAAATGATATTATTTTAAATGATTAAAAATATGAAATAAATTTGATAAATCTATTAAAATAGTAGGAAAGAGATTTGAATTAGAAAATAATTATAGGATAATACCTTGTGATTTATTTCACGATTTGACTATAAGATGTTTATCAATAATATTGGTTCATTTAAATTGTTATAATTAGTTATAATAATTTGACGTCAATGAAATTGTTTTCAAAGTTGGTTTTCCTAAATAAAAGTTTATGAAATGTTTAAATAAATTGAAATGTATGGAAATGAATATTTTGAAGTTATATTATATAAAAGTTGGTTTGTATATTGGTTTCATAAAAATGTTTTATAAAATGGAAAAAATTTCGAGGACTAAACCCGATGGTTTTAAAATGGTTTTTGAAAGGATTTGGAAATGGAAATTATTATAGATTTGAAGTATTTGTAATTATTAGCGCAAATATTTTGCCACTTCGGGATATAAAGTGATCTGTTATGTTACCAAAGATTCGGGTGACCCATAACTAAAAATGTGGGCAAGGCAGGTGCAGATGTTCTGCAGCCTCAGTATAGTCCGCTCTCGTTGTAGAGGGATACACATATCTATATTTATTTTTCGGAAGGCTAGGGCCCAGTTGCCTTATTATGGCTAGAAACCACTCGATCAGGTAGCATAAAGTTCTTGTATTTTCATATCATTTCAAAACGGTGATTTGTTTTCAGATCCCGAAGCAAAGGACTAGTTTGAATATGAAAGATGTTTATGTGTGTGTGTGTGTGTGTGTGTGTGTGTGTGTATTTCAAAGGTTTTTAAAATAAGAATTTGGGATTAAAGGCCAAAGGGATAATTTTCGTAAAGTTAATTAGATTTTGAAAAATCTAAAATTGAAGATTAAGCCTAAGTGGGTAGTTTTGGGAATTTCATATTATTCATTGCATCGTAGGCTCCATGAGTCCTATTTGTGGTAGGAGAACTATGTTGGCTTGATCCTGTATCTAATTGGATACCCAATTAGATAGAGATACGTAGGTAGTCACAAGGGGTAGTGATCCAGCCCCCTAAAATAATATATTCATTTTTATGTTTATCTCCTATTAGTTTTTGTTTATCTTGTGTTGTTGTATCTTTCCCCCTTACTATTTTATTCTGTATTTACATGGTTTATGGAGTTCGCAGGTAAGGATATTGCCGTCTCTCCCATCAGAGTGTGCAGCGGTAGATTTATTATGTAACGACCTAAAATTTCTATCATTTGAAATTCGTGTGTTTAATTGATTTTAAATATTCACAAGTAAAGTTTAATAGTTGAATAACTTATATTTCAAATATCTAGATTTAATTGGATAATTAAATTGTTAATTTAATATTCAATATTGTGAAAATAATTGATATTTGGATTTAATGAAAATGAGAACGATTTATAAATTTGAAATAAATTTTATTTGAATTAGAACGATGTTACAGAACTTTTAAAATTGAATTAAAAGTTAAATTCTAGAAATTGAATATTTTAATATTTAACTGACGAGTGAAAATAGTCATTTTTTAAACAGTCTCGCATTTCGACGAAACAAGTTTCATTGGATCTATAATGTTATATTATTGTAATATTTCAAATTTTGTGTCAATCGGATTTACGGTTTGTCCGGGGCAAGCTAAAACACGTAGAAATCTATTTAAGTGAATTTTAATTTTAGATAAGTCGATTTGAAAATCTATCTTTCAAATACGATCGAATTGGCTTTTGATATATATTCCATTGCGTTCGGAATAGGGTTAAAATATTATAAATGCCAGGCGGCACGCTTCGTTTCGAGTTCGAAAAATTTCCGTATGAATAGTGCGCGCAAATTTTCTATAAAAGGTCAACTTTTTTTCTCTTTTTACAAAACCCTACTAGGGTTAAGGATGGTAGCCACCTTCGGATTAATGGCCGAAATTACTCGAAACTTCCTCCTCCATTATCTCCTCATCCATCCACCTTCATCGAAAACTTCCAACTAGAAAATTGTCAAGTATCGAGAGATCTTCACGATCAATGGCCATGATCGCCAAAGGCTTAGCGAAACGACGGTAATCTTCGTTCAAATGTCGATCATTCATGCATGCATATCGACGAAAATATGCAACCAAGTTTGACCACATTTGGCACTTGGGCATGGTGGAGGAGGGCACATGTCGTTGTGGTTCTTGATCGACGTGGAAGTCGACGATGGTGGCTCGATAATTAGGGTAAAAGCGGTGGCTATTGGGTTTGTTTCGTTCGAATTTGAATGGGATGAAGAAGAAAGAAAGATACGCCGAGATTCCAGGGTATCAGATCGAATGGCCAAATAAAAAAGGGTTATAAAAATAAAAAAAAATGTAAATTATATTATATAAAATTCGTTTAAACTTTAAAACATCGTATCTTCTTCATATGTGGTCGAAAATTAACGAAACGAATTACGTTGGGTTCGTATGAACGAACATTACAATATGAAGCTTGATTGGAGTTGATTGAATCTAGTGTAAATTTTGGGTAAAATTAAATGCTTTTTTAATTTTATTCGGAATAAAACACTAAAACTGCTATTGGACGCAATGTGTGTACAACTCACTCTTTCTGACTCACTCATATTTCTATATAAGTGAGAAATAATTTATTATATGATGATTGATGATTGTTTGGATGATATATGATATATTGATTGATATTCGGATATATACCTGCCTAGTGGAGCAGATGACCCTATACGTTCCCGTGTATGAGCGGATGACCCTTTGTACGCGCGTCTGCCTTGAAGCGGACATTGTATACATATTCTAATATGTATAATTATTGCATGTGACAGGTTGGAGGGATCCAACTGGATTCCTCTCCAGTATTGATTTATTTACAGATATTGTTATATATTCTGTTATCATATGATATATGATGTTTTGGATGCCGTAATTGTTGTATTTAGTGCTGTTGCAGCATTGGGCCTGTGACGACCCGTCCTTCTATCACCAGAAAGACGTATCATCATTAAGAAAGAAAGGGATAGAAATAGAAAAGAAAGAGAAAAAAGAACAACAGACACGAAATCTCACAGCGGAATGGAATAAAATATAATACATCACATAATAATTACATCGTTTACATATATCAGAGTTATACAATATTATACACTTGACAACTATTTATATACATCAGTCACTACATACATCACAATATACAACATACTCTGACTAACACAGCGGAAATAGATAGATATCTACGACGCTGAAGCCTCCTGCTCCATTGCTCCTCCAGAATTCGTCAAAGCTAACCTGAATCCCTTGACTACCCGTAAAAATTTGGGTACCCGAGAGTTTATGAAAAACAAAAATAAACTCCGGGTCAGACATGGGTCTGGTATGAGTAAACAGTTTAAGGTTGTTTAACTTTGAAAACATTTGAAAATAAAGGTATCACGTAAGACTCCCCACAAATAAATATGGGTAAGTTTTTACCTTACGCTAACCAAAACATTTCATAGAAAATTCTGTGATATTATAATAGTGTCTAGGGTTTTCAAGTAAATAGAAAATAGCCGAAATTGTTACACGATTAAATTCCAGCTACTAGCCACAAAGTGGGTAATACAATCAAAACCGTGGGCACTTATTGGAAAATGGATTCCATACAATGGCAGGGCTACTGGGGTACCGTCCGTCACAGTACAGGGCCTAGATCACCGTACCGAGGATTACTCCCTTCATCCCCTGCAACACAAGGCCAGAACCATTCCTTACTGAACAGTCCCGAACAAGATAAACCCCGTGGTTGGCGCGCCCAACCACCCACTAAGCCGAAATAAAAAGGGACATCTAGACAGGGGAAATATCTTGTCCTGCTTGGGCATGACCCACCTAACCTTGCTGCATCTCCCCTGTTTTAGCCATTCCCGGTTGATGAGGCTTGAGGTTACGATTACCTTTAGAGAACAAATTTTCTTAGAATGCTCATCGCCCACCTGACGATGTTTTGAAAGCATTCAATCCATACAAGTTCGTTCCGGGTTCGAACGAAACCGAAGGCATTATCTCGTTACACTCATTTTGGAATCACCCTCAGAGTTAACGACGACAACCCTTGCATTCTGAATCTTCATCTTCACTTTAGATTAACGACCTAACGTTAATTTGGATCGATGTGGTTTTCGGATATTCCAAATGTGGAAACCCGATCCCGGTCTCATCGAAATCCAAAACGTGTCTTTTAGGGCCAAGTTGTTTTAAAGTTTAAAACAATTCAATCTCAATTATCCATATACACACAGATAGATAATTCATAGTATCACAATAGATAATCAACATTTTCACCATAACAGATAAGCAATCATAACAGATAATCCATATTATTATCATACTACAATCAAGCATACATTTCACACAGCATCATTTATCTCATGCTAGGAATTTCAAACCATTCAGAGTAAACAATATCATCCATCCATATATAAGCAATCATATCAGCTATAATTAATTTAAAATGAATTAAATTAATTACTTGCATCTCTAATTAATTTAAAGTAAATTAAATTAATTACTTAACCCTTATAATTCTTGCTTATATAACTATTACCCAATTATCAATCAATTTATAAATCCATTTCACTTAATCATACTTTGATTAATTAACATTAAATTCAAGTAATCATTCTTAATTATTTCCAAATTATTTATCTTATCCAAATTTAGAAATTAACCTTTAATTACATACATTACATTACTTCTAAATTTCACCAATTAATTATTCTTTAATCTTTCATTATTCATTTCATTATTTAATGATTGCTAATTACATTTCATTTCATTATCTTGTGTTAAATTAATTACCTTAAGTAATTAAATCTTCAATTAAACTATATTTATTAATCACCCCTGATTAATATTATTCAGTAATCAATCTCCTTTAATTACTCTTATCACATCACTAATTACTCCTCAACTGATTTCCTTTAATCAATCCCTTGATTAAATTTGCACAAAGTAATTATACTCAAATTACTTCCATTATCATTCTTAAACAACTTCTTCTAGTCATTATCATTAATTACTTCTCCAAGTAATTATATTCATCATATCATCAAATAATCATTTAAATCAAATAAACTTGATTAATTAACTTAAACAATTCATTTTAAACTTCATTAATTACAATAAGTAATTAATTCCTTAATTACTCAAGTAATCCACTTAAATCAATTTGTTTAACCTTAATTACTTAATTAGCTTTTCCTAAATCATTTGTTGAAAACCTTAATTATAAATCAAATAACTTGATTAACAAGTTTTAATTGTTGATTGCTTCATTGATTATTTCTTAATTCTTATTTAAATTTCTTGATTAATTAACTATTAATTGTACATTAATTTACCTAAGTAGTTAATTACAAATTAACTTGTTTCTTAATTATTATTCGATCTCTAATTATGATTTTAAAGTATCATTCTTAATTACTTATAAAATTGTTAGTAAATTACTATTAATCTTAATTAACATTTGAAAGAATTTTCTTAAGGTTTGGATTCTTAAATGTTGATTAACTTTAATCTTTACTCAAATCAATTGCTTAATTAAAAAAAAGTGCTAAATGCAATTTGTTAAGTACCTACTAAATGACTGGAGCTTGCATTTAAGTTTTAATTTAAAACTATTAAAAACTTTATTAAGTTTTATAACACTTTCGATTTGTTTGAAAGTGATTTACTTAATTTTCTAATTTCATAACATGTTGTAGTTTGGAACTACAAACCTGAGTGTCCCCCCTTTAGTTCACTCGAGTTCATCACCGAGTCCCACTCCCCTTTTCCCCGTGTATTCTTCGAGTCTTCACCAAATCTTCCCGAGACAACACTGTACAAATCCTTTCTTCTTCTTGTTCTTTTTTTTTTTAGTTACAGTTTTAATTTCTCAAAGCACTAAGCTACAACACACGAATTAACTCACGCGCCTCCACACTCGAATCAAACTCGAAGGAAACCCCCAAATTATTCGAGCACGACACGAGTAACCTCACTGACACGACGCCGTTCTCCACCTCCACGCCGTGCACCTGCACAACTCCTCGGCCACGCTGCGGCGATCCCCAACCTTCTCGACAAACCACGAATTACTCAAAGACCCAGAAACGAATCTCAGGATAACACATAAAAATCTAAATCAAAAATTAGCCTCTGAGTCGAAAAACTGGAAAACAAGGCAATCAATGGAAACGCCTCACGATCACCGTAGATCACCAGAGAAGCTAAAATTTCAACTACATCTTGACTACACGACATGCTTCCTTCCCCGTGAATCGCGTGAAGCTCGATCATTCATAGGTGAAAAACTCTCCACGTTTGCAGCTATGACAAAACTCAAGCCAAAAAACCCTAAAATGACTCAGTTGTACAAATATACGAAATGGAAAAATTATAGCCTATTTTTCCCCTGACCACTGATGATCATACTATCCTCAGTTCAAATTTCCATGATTAAAATTTATCACGGTGTTTAAAATTTGTGAAAGTGTGATTTTTGTTTACATACAAACTGCTCTGCAAATACTAACTTAAAATTCCTAATTTTTGTTTTAAAAATCACGAATTGTAGTATGAATTCAATATAAAATCTTGACTTAATGTTTTACAACATTTGATTTTATAAATTTTCCACCCATTTACCTGTAGACAAGGTTTCAGTGCATATTTCAACAGGATTTTTTTTTGAAAACATCTTTAAAATTTAAATTTTAAGCTTAAATCTTTTGTTCGAGTTGAAAAAGAAAATTTACCTTAACAATAATAAATATCAGATAGATTTAGGATTTGAAACAAACATTCTGTAGCAAATCTCAGAGGAACACAGAACATCACACAACATGTACAAACTAAAGTATACACAAAACAAATATCAATGAGGTTTGAACTGATTTTAATTGACTTAAAACTTTTAAAATTTTGTTTACTCACCCAAAATCCAATGTTGAACAGAGCACTCTGAGGTTCTAGAATCTGTAGTTGAATCCCTGGAAACGCTCTCTATTTGATGTTGAGTTTGTTTGCAGCTTGAGGTTTTGAACAAAAACTGAGTTTGCTTACATTTTTTTTCTTCTTTCAGTTGTACGTATGTTACAACTAAATAAAGGATGCATACACACATAGATATATAGGAGATAGGAAGTTATGTATGTATGGAAAAGTTTTAACCAAGTCAGGTGTTATCTACAAGTACACTGTTTCAACTTTGTTTTATCAGGCAAGCTCTCTTTTTTTTTTTATGATCTTGAATTCAGCTGAGATGCTAAGTCATTAAATGCTATGTACTTATTGTCTTCACATAACCTTATAAATACATAGATTTTTATTAACTTGCCTGCATAATTCATTTGCAGGTTGCATATATTTCAAGCCTGTTTTATTTTTTTATCTTATTTAACTTACTGCTATACCAGTATGTTGATTAGATTTCACTGCAAAATAAAGATTTGCATATTAAAATTAGACACAAATATGTGCCATAACAGGAGAGCATTAAATAGCAAGTAGCTTGCCTGAAAAGATAGGTTATTATAGATGTTTATATTTCAATCTTCCTTAGTTGGTCAAATTTCTTTCTTTTTTTCATGTTTGCAGATATTTGTTTAAACAATATGTGTCAGGTTTCTTCATACATACTGACACTTGTGAATGATGAACATTTCCTTTGCACATTTGTTTTATTATTGTATATTCTATGTTTAAATTTATATGTGAAGATATGGTGTAAAACTTATTCTTGTTTTATGAATTGCTTACTTGAAAAATAATTATGTTTGGGTCAGATGTATATTTACTTTGGTTTGCTTGTAACAATAAATTGTTTTGTTGTTTCTAACTTGAATAATTATTGTCAATTTGTAAATGAAAATATTTTGTTTAGTTAACTTCTAATTTATATAAGTTATACATGATAGTTAAAGTTTGGTTTTACATTGTATTTGATTTTATTTTACTTTACTTTGAATCTTATACTTTTGTTCTTATTTTAGATTATTAAGTTATGTTGTATAAAGTTTTAACTGATTAATCCTTATTTTAAATTTTACATTAGTACTTTATATTTAACTGTCAATATTCAAGTCATATTTCAAAATAAATTTTCTTACTTATATTTGCATTCATTTTCATTTGTACTTTGCTATCACTTATTTAAATTAAGTTATAAACACATATTTGATTTATGTTCTACATTTATATTTTATTTTGTTAGAATTATATTTTAAATTTTAAATATTATCATCCATAATATATTTTCAAATGTAAACAAAGTACAGTATTTTAATTTAGTTACATAAGGTCAATATTATTAAAAAGTTCTATTTAAATTTCCAAAATCAAATTCCCTTTTAAAATACAAATTTATATAAACAAGTGGCAATTATCCCAAAATCATATTCATTTTAAAATAATTAGTTCATATTTTACTAAATCAGATTAAATATTTATTAAAATAACCAGGGCCAAAATTCAGGGTCGTTACAGGGCCTATTTTTATGTTTTAAAAATGTTTTAAGTGATGATTTCCAAATTTAAAAGGATTTTAAAAGTGATTTTGGAAATAAACGTTTTATTGATTTTTGAAATGTAAAGGAATTGAATTCATTTTGAATAAATAAATATTATAATTTTTATGTTATAAACATTATGATATTTGAGAAATATAATTGAAATGTGATTTTTTGAAATATAAATGGTGATTTTGAGTTATTATAAATGGATTATATTTATATATAAGATTTATAAAATTGAATTTTTATAAATCAAAGTGATGGATTTATAAAGGAGTTTTGTAAACGTTTAAATGAATCTTATAAGTGAATAAGATTTATAACTTAAGAAGTTATAAAAAGAATGATTTTGTAAATAAATGAATTATAAGTATTTAACTTATAATTTGATTTTTGGTATATAATTAAGTTATAAATGGAATTGGTTAATAAAGGAATTTTGTGTATTGAAGTTTTAACAACATATAAATATGATTTATAAACATTGTTTTATAAATCCGAAATCAATTGAATTTGGTAAGTTAAATATAGAAGTTTATTAAAGGAGATATATCCACGATTTTGGACAGTGGATAATCCTTTAATTAAATATAAAGAAGTGTTGAATTTGGTTAGAGAATTTTATACACAATTTTGAACAGTGAATAATCTTTTGAAAATAAATAAATGTTTTGGGAAGTGATATTTTAAATGGAATAAAATGGTTTAAAGATGTTTTAAAATGTGTTAAGTATCGAAACCATAGATTTCAACATTCGTTATTGAAATAGACGTTTTCGAGAAATAAGGAAATGATGGACTATAACACTGTTGTTATAGTAAATGATTTTCGAAAGAAAATGTTATTGTATAGTATTGGGATTTATATATCTATCTAATTTTCGAATCCCTATACTAGTGATTTTGGGTTGTCGTAATGATGTTTTACGTAACATTCGTTTTGACCCAAATAAATGCGTTTAAAGTGAATGTTTTCCTTAAAGAATAAAATATATACCTAATCCCGATTTAAGTATATGTAATATTTTCTAAGTGTTGAAAATAAACTGATCTATGAATTACTTATTATTAAATAAGTATGGAAATGTTTTCTAATATGAAATGAAGTGTTTTGTGATTATATCTTTTAAAGATAATTTAAAGTGAACATTTGGCAAGTAATTTAATTAATGAAAGATTAATTAAAAATATCCTAGTGATTGTTATGGTGTTGAATATTTGTTTGTTTGCTTCGATAGTTAAATAACCATCAGACTTGGCCAAATTTTAGTTCCTCGACTTGTTGTGGGAACTATTTAGTCGTACACTTAGTACGTAGCCTTCCGTGTAGGCTTGATTTTCGTTTGTGTTGCGGATGTTGATTCATATAGTGCGAAGTATTACTCCAATCTGTCGAACTTCCTTCTTGGCCCGAAGGACAGCAAGTTGAAAGTTGGAAACGTGATAAGTCTATGAGACTTAGTTTCTGTATGAGGTTGAGAAACCCTTTTGCGTTATTGGTGCGAAGAGACTGGGATCAGATTTATCTGAAAACCGCTTCGGACCAACATATATGCGACGATTGTGTAGGTTGCTTGTGATGATATTGATTTTCGGAGTTTCATAGCGGGGGACTGCTTGTTGATTGTTTGGGGTTAAAATCCCAATATACATCCAATAGCAGTGGTCTCTACATTATGAAATATCCAATGCGAGGACTATTCGCTACTAATCCTAGGGATTTCTTGACAGGATGTGGTAGGAAAGTACCTTCAGTTTGTCCTGTTCCTGGACAACTTGTATGAATGTTTGTCTGACATTGCATTTCTATAGATTACATACATTGGTTTTTAAAAACGTACATCAGTGGTGGCAGAGAAGGAAACTTCTCTTAGCTTAACACCCTCTTTGATACGTATGAGCTTAAGGGTTGTATTTTTATGGAAGGAAATTAGTAGTCAACGGAAATGGCCATCTGGTTTTCAAAGAGATGTGATATGTGATTGTGAAAGGTAATCGTTACCTCATCAGGCCTCATCAACCGGAAATGACCAAAACAGGGTTAGATGCAGCAAGACTAAGTGGGTCATTCCCAAGTAGGATATGATCATCCTCTTCTAGATATATCTTTACACGCTATGACGTCGTGTATCTGATTATTGTGGTTTGTATGCTATGAGGGCCCTCGGTAAAGGTCGGTAACGACCGGAGGATGATATATTCGGTACCTTCTAGTTATAGAGATGGGACGGTCTTGTGTTGGTAGAGGATCCTTTGTGATGGTCCTCGGTACATTCTTCTAGAGATGTACTGCTGGAAGGTAGTCCCTTCACCTGGTCATTTGTATGGAAATCCAAACCTCACTGCATGTTTTCCATTTTCATTGTATTACCCAATTGGTCTATATGCCGGAATTTAATCAATGTAACAATTTCGGCTATGATTAATATTATTTGTATATAGTAGACACAACTATAATATAAGAGAATTTGATATATGTTTTAGTTATCGTAAGGTAAAAACATGTCCGTGTTTATGTGTGGACTTGTCTTACGAGATACTTTTGTTTTGATAAAGGAAAAGTTTTGGTAATTTAATAAATTCAGTTGAGTGTGTTTCTCATGCTGGTTTACCAAACTGATCCGGGTATTCTTCCCTTTCAATGCTCGGGTCAGATCGAGTGCATTTACATGTTCAAATTTGATGCTTTTGGAGCTTAGCAGGAGAGCTGGAGATCTTCATTTTCGTATGTATGTACCTGTTTTGATCATTGATTATCCGTTGTGCTTAGTTGTTTATATTATCGGCAATTGTGAGGACGGGTTATTATAACTGTCCAAGCTGATAACTCTGATTGATTGTTGAACTCTGATTGATGTGTGTATATATATATGCAGTTTCTGTTTTATAAAGATCATTGATATGATATTATATATTTTCCACTGTGACGTGAGATTCTATAATGTTCTGTTTGGTTCTATCTTCTCCCTTTCTTCTCTTCTCTTCTTCTCTCTTCTTTTCTTTCTGTTGACTTTCCGTCAGTCTGTGCTTTTTGGGTCGAGCATGTGTGGTTTATTGTCGATTCAAAGGGTATGGATTTGCGGGTCGTCACAGCTGGTATTAGAGCTTAGATTTTGTATATTCCTAAGCTTTGATATGTACTCAGTATAGTTAGGGACAGTAGCACCCTAGATTAAGTTTGAGTGTATTATATATATAAGCGTATATTTGTTAGTGATATAAAATGTTTTATGTTGTGTTTGCTTATCCGTTGAGTTGTTTGTGAATTCTGGTCGGTATATGGGACGTCTTATAGATAGGGATTTCCAAACACTTAAACGAGGCAAGTCAACATAGTATCATTTTAAATTGGGTAAATGAAATAATTTTACCTCGATTATATTTTGTATATATAGAAATAATTTTTTCAAAAAATTATTAAAGTGTATATAAATGAATTGTTTGGTTGTTTGAAAATGTAAAAATATATATAAGTTAATGAAAGACATAGTGAAGTTGCTACATATGGTTGTAGTGGCACCGGTTCGAATCCCAGCGGCCACAATAATGGGACATAGTGCACAGCCACTTATAAAACCGGCTAACCGAAGGCCAGGGCAAACATAGTTTCCTTGGCCCCAAAGTTTAAAGTTGCTTCTTTTAATATTTTAATGGCCTCTGTTCCTTCTTTCCCTCCTCACCCCGTCCTTTCAAACTGCTCTCCCGTCCAATCCAACACCCCTACCATTCCTACCAACATCACTCCTCCTGTTCATCTTCTTCCTCCCCAATTTCCTCCTGAACCCCTCCCGCCTGATCCAACCTCTTCGAATGATACCATTGATCCTATTCCTCCTGTTCCAACACTGAACTCCCAAATTGTTCCTCCTGTACAATGGAATTCCCTATTTAATGCAAAACCTCGTAATGCAGGGAGTCATATCCCAATTCAAGTTCCACTTGTCTTTGAAGGCCATGTTCTTGTTCCTCTAGAGAATGTAATAAGAGCTAGAAATGAAGTATGGGGAGAATACCTGGTAGGTATTTTCCTTGATAAACCTCTTTCTTATCTCACTGTAATAGCTCATTTGAAAAGGGTGTGGAAATTAAAAGGGTCAATAAAAGTTAAGTCGGATGGTTTCTTGTTCCTATTCAATCTATCTTGTGAGGAAGATAGAAGGAAAATAATTGCGTCAGATCCAATTATCATGAGGAACAAGTTATTCATTGTAAAGCAATGGGATCCAAATGTTGGAAATAGTTGCAGTACTATAAAATCTGTTCTGGTTTGGATCAGGCTATCGAATATCCCCTTATATGCATGGTCACATATAGGCATCAATTGGCTGGCAACTCGAATTGGAACTTTCATGTGTATGGATGAACAAACTGAGAAGTTGGAAAGAATTGGTTATGCAAAATGTATGGTAGAAATCACTCCATTTTTTGAGTTATTGGATGAATTTACAGTGAGATTACTTGATGGATCAGACCAGATTGTAAAAGTAGAGTATTTATGGAAGCCTGAAGTATGCAGTGGATGCAAAGAATTTGGGCATATGACTGAAACGTGTATGAAAATGAAAACAAAAAAAGATGGGAAGGCAGCAACAGAAAATATAACTAGTAAGGAAAGAAGGGTTATTGAAGTAGAAAATGAAAAAATTATAGGAGCCACAAAGAAAAAGAAGGAGTGGAGAAGGGTTGAAAGTAAAGGAAATAAAATAAAAAGAGATAAGGAAAAAGAAATAAGAACTGAAAGTCAGTTGGTTGAGGAAGTAATAATTGAGGATGAACCCATAAATAGTGAGGTACATGAAACACATGATAACACATTGAAAAAAGGAAAACAAACAAAAAGAAATGAAGAAATAAGAACAGATACCAACAAATTTAATCTTGATAGATGAAAATGAAACTGAGTCATGCTATGCCATAAGTGATAATGAACAATGCAATGACAACTGTGACAAAGAAGAGCAATGGAGGAAGGGGAAGTTTTGCCAAATATGCAGACTGAAATATGTGGTGAGCAGGACACATCCCTCTTAATATTGCTAAATGAGATGGGTGATCAGGATAATTGCATAACTGAGAGGGTAGAAACAACTGTAATCTCTAATTCTGCTGAAAAGAATGATAAAACCCATGAAATAATTGAAAATGAAATTGCCACTTCAAGTCAAGGAAAAACAAAGGTAGCATGTGACAAGCAGGATTTTAAAGCTAAAAAAGGAAGAACAAAAAATAATTCTCAACTAACTGAAACCATGTTTAGGGAGGAACTAGAAAAAGATTTAATGACCCTGATATTACATGATCAACCAAATAGTATCCTCCCCTCATCAGGTTGTTACTCCTTCCCTGGCCATCTGCCTGGATGGATATCTTTGCCTACTACCTCATTTATCACACAAAATACCCCAAAGAAAGGTAAAAGTAATGGCAATTGTCTGTCTGATACTTTTGAACATAATGTTGATAATTACATTGTTCAAAGAGAATCTCCTGCAACAAGGAGCATGAAAAATGTGGTTCATCAATCTCTGAAGTATACCAAATGATGCAAAACTATGCAGTATGGTATATTAGAGGAGCTCATTCCTTAACAAAGCTTGATCAAGTGAAATATCTCATCAACCAGTATAAAGTATCCCTTTTTGCAATTCTTGAAACTAAATTGAATGAGACCCTTACTATAAAAGCTGCAAAGCACGTAAACCCTGACTGGACAATTAACCATAATTTGAATCAAGCCTCCTATGGTAGGATAATGCTCATCCATGATCCAACTGTTTTATCTCTAACTTCAGTTCTTTGCACTGACCAGTCATCCATTTTCAAGCCAAAACTTTTGACTCTTCCCCCTCTTTCTATATATCGATAGTCTATGCCCACAACTCATCAACCACAAGACAAACTTTTCTTGATCTCCTTCCAGCTTTTAGGCAGAATTCCCATCCCTGGCTTGTTTTTGGGGATTTTAACTGCTGTTTATCCTTGAATGACAAGCATGGTGGTCATCTCCTACTTCCAAATGACATTTTTCCCTCAATAAAGCTATTGAGGAATCTAACTTGCTATCGATACCCTCTTCTGGTGCTGAATTCACATGGAATAACAGGAGTAGATCTGGTGTCAGAACTTATTCCATGATTGATCACTCATTCGCCAACCTCAAAGCATTAACCACATGGCCTACCTTGTCTACCTTTATCCCCCACCCTGTTCTTTCTGACCATTCCCCTATTGTTTTTTCTTCTGGTCAGAAGCTGTTAAAGGATAAAAGAAGCTTCAAATTTTATAATGCTTGGGTCCATGAACCTGAGTATAATAATATCATTAGTAAAGCATGGAATGAAAATTTTTTTGGTAACCCAATGTTTATTTTTTGCAGGAAATTAAGAGCTACTAAAAATGCATTAAGAGAATGGGCTAGAGGCAAATTTGGTGATGGCACTTTAAAATCTGGAGTGCTAAGGAGGAAACTCAATCTTGCTCAGGTAGAAATGATGAATAATCCTGATAATTCGGAAGCAGCTGTAACTGAGAGGATTCTATTTGAACAACTAAGTGAAGCATTGAAGGCTGAAGGCAATATGAAGAGGCAACAACTGAGACAAAAATGGGTAAATGAAGGAGACAATAATACAGCATATTTTCATGCTGCAATCAAGGTAAAACAGGCTAAGGAGCATATTACAAACATATATGATGAGGAAGGGAAATTGCATACCAATGCTGATGCTGTTGATAAAGCTCTCCTAATTTACTTCAAGAATTTGTTAGGTAACAAAGATGATTTCAATCCTTCTATTGATGAACTATCACAAATTCAATTACCTGAGGTTCTCCCTGAGGAAGCTGTCAATCTTGTTGACAAGGTAACTGATAAGGAAATTAAAGACACCCTTTTTACTATGAATAGGCAATCTAGCGGAGGCCCTGATGGATTCAATGTCATCTTTTTTATCCATAGTTGGGATATAATAAAGAAGGATTTTCTTAAGGCAATCCATAATTTTTTCAATTCTTTCAATCTGCTAAAACAAGTGAATGCAACTAATTTAGTTCTTATTCCCAAGGTCCAGTCTCCCACATCTGTTGCTTCTTTTAGACCTATCTCTTGTTGTAATGTTATGTACAAGTGTATTTCTAAAATTTTGGCCTCTAGACTTGTGCTTGTCTTGTCCAGAATCATATCCAAGAATCAGTCTGCATTTCTTCCCAAGAGAAATATCTTTGATAATATTTTGTTATCTCATGAGTTATTAAAAGGCTATGGACAACCAAAAATGCAATGCTTAAGGTGGACTTAATGAAGGCTCATGATAGTATTCACTAGACTTCTATTGTGAGAATTATGGCCCTGATGAAATTTCCCAAAGTTTTTGTGGCTTGGATATACAGCTGCATCTCCACTCGTACTTACTCAATTAAGTATAATGGCTTTACTTCTGGGTTTTTCAACAGCAAACAGGGAATCAGGCAAGGGGACCCTATCTCTTCATATATTTTCATTTTAGTTATGGAAGTGCTAACTAGTATGCTGTCTAGAAAATATGTGCAGAAGGATATATTATTCCATTCTAAATGTAAGCCCCACCAAATAACATCTCTGTTACTTGCTGATGACATCATGATCTTCACTAAGCCTGATCAGAGCTCAATAGAAAACATTATAGCATCCCTTGATAATTTCTACCTCATGACTGGTTTGAAACTTAATGCAAATAAATCACATATTATCACTTCTGGTATATCTTCTGAGGAAGCAAATAGAATTACTAGCTTATCCAGACTGCAGCATATGGATAATAGCATGAACTATCTGGGTATTCCTCTGTGTACCTCAAGAATCACTACTAGACACTGCCTGCCCTTGTATACAAAAATCTGTAACTTAATGAACTTATGGGCAAATAGGTATCTTTCTCAAGCTGGTAGACTTGTGCTTATTAATTCTGTTATCTCTTCTATGATGATGTACTGGTCTAGAGTTTTTATTCTCCCCCAAAAGCTGGTGAACATGGTAAGAGCTGCCATGCTAAGATTTTTTTGGACAGGCACAATTCATTCAAAAAACTCATACCATGTTCTTTTTCTAAAATGGAACAACCAAAAATGAAAGATGGTCTTGGTATCATCAGCTTGCATAATTGGAATAAAGCTGCTATCAGTGCTCACTTAAATTCTTTATTGAGTGGTGTTGATTCTTTATGGGTTGAATGGACTAGAAAATATAACTTGGGTAGTAGGAATTTCTGGACTATGCCCGTGCCACAGAATTGTAGCTGGACATGGAGATGTATTCTTGGTTTGAGATCAAGCTTCACACAGCATATTAAGAATGTGATCTCAAACAACAGCAACATCAAATTTTGGCATGACCCATGGATGGCACAAGGTTTAGTGCTTGTCAGTGTTTTTTCTCCCCAGCAGATTGAACAAGCAGGCATAAGTAGAGATGCAAAGGCTTTTGATTACTTGTATGAGGGCAAGTTGTCTCTCCCTTACACAAGTAATCAGGATATAAGGGCAGTTTGGAAGTTATATCACACAAATCAATATGGTCTATCTGAAAGAGATGAGGTTCAGTGGAATGGGAAGCAGCATTCAATCTCTGTTGCTTATGACCTTCTTACAAATGTGACTGGAAGATCTGCAACAATATGGCACAAGGTTATATGGTCCACTTCCTCCCCTGCTAGGGATAACCTGATGATGTGGAAGGTGATCATGAATGCATTGTTAACTAAGAATAAAATGTTGAGTTATGGTATGAATGTTGATCCACTGTGTGTCTATTGTAAGCTGCAGATAGAGTCAGTGGAACATCTGTATTTTGAATGTGATGAATTACATGGCCTCTGGAGGAATTTGGTAAGAAGAATAGCTGAAGACCATAAGCATGGCTTGTCTGAATTAGAATGGGACCTACTCAGTAAATCAACAAGGTGGAGGATAGAAAGAAGAACTGTCTTCTTTTTCTATCTAAAGAAGTGTCTGAATTTAGTTTGGGAAGAAAGAAACTTGAGAATTTTTGAAAATAAATGGAGGAGTATGCAACAATTATGGGAAGTTCTTATGAAAGCTATTATCTTGGGTATGAAGGAAAGTAAGTTTGATTTCAGTTCTCACTTGGCTGAAGCTACTACTTAACTTCTCTTGAGTTTGTTCTTCTTTTCTTTTCTTGCTGTTTTTGTTTTCCCTGTGTCCAGGCTTTCCTTGTCTTTATTTTTCTTTGTTTTCATTTTCCTGTGCCTTTAGTTTGTTATTTTCTGTTTTTTGTGACTATGAGCATGTTCATAGTTACATTTCTTTTCTCAATAAAATGGTAGGGGACCATTTAACCCCGCTTGCTTTGCAAAACAAAAAAAAGATGTTTGAATAATCTTAATAAAAAAACAATTGTAAAAGAATAAATTATATAAGCAAATGAATTATAAAGTATGGAATTATAATTAATATGATTTACAAATGTGAAATAATCTTATGTATAAGAGATGAAACTGTATTAATATATTTATAAATATGTGTTATAAGTGAAAATGGATTTAACCAAGAATTTGAAATTTTGAATCCCACTGATTTTGAAAGTTATTTTTCAACAGTAAAAGATGTTATATTATTATAAATCTGAGTAAATTTGAAATGATCTTATGTAAGTAAAGTGAATAGATAAATTATCTAAGTAAAAGATTTGTAAATGTGATTTATAAATAGAAAGAATTTTTAAAATAATATAAAGCACTGAATTCACTACTGTTGCTGGGAAATAATAAGGGTGATGACTGCAACATCATCAGTATCATTTTCGAGTTTCTGTGTGATTGATTTGCTACCAATAGTAAATTAAAACTGAAGTTTTGTTGTGATAATTTTTTTTGAATTTAAAATCCAAGTTGAAATGGATAAATATAAGTGAAATGAGTTTTGGACTTATAATATGAAATGATAAAGAATAGCTTTGGTAAAGTTGAAATAAATGTGAGTAACATTGTAAAATTTATGATTTGAAATTTAACTAAAGGAAAGTCAATAAAGTGAATTGGATTTTAATGGATTAGTTATTGAAATGGAAATTTAACTTAAATGGTAAATGATTATATAATACGAATTTGGATGTCTAAATAATAATAAGTTGTATAATTTGTAAAATGAGAAAATGTAAGTAATACCAATTGTTAAAGTGGTTAAACACTTTTGGGTAGGCAAACAAAAATTTGAATTTGAATGGTGATATGATTTTGACTAAAGTTAAATAAAATGACTTTAGAGATAAAATGAAACATAACTTAAGTAATGTTGAATCAAGTTGATTTTGGTATCAAAGTAAATTAATAATGTGAATTTGAGTTATATAAATAAATTCTACTTTAATGTAAAAGTGAATTAGGGAATAAACATGGATTAGAAAATGTTGTTGTTAATAATTGAATAAAACTTAAGTTAAGAAGTTTATGGATTAAATAATTGAATGAAAGTTAATTGAATGTCAAACCAATTTGAAATTAAAAGTGTTGAACCAAATTGAATGAATGTAAAGTAAATTATTTTGGTAATGTTGGATATACATTGGTTGTTAGATGGATGCTAGTTGATTGAATAGAAATTCATTAAGTGTTAATGAAATTGAATCAATGAAATTAAAAGCTATAAATAATTGAATTCAAATTGGAAGTTAAGTGAATTTAAGTAGAATTGAGTTTTATTTGATTTGAATTGGAAGAGAACAAACTTGAATATGAATTAGTGAATGTAAACTAATTGAATATGAATAAATGAATGTTAGTAAATCCAATGTTAATGAATCAAATGTGATTTAAATTGAAAACGAATTCATTGAATATTAATGAAAAATGAATGTATATTAATTTGGTTATGGATTGATTGGATAGATATGGTTTGTTGGATGATAGTTGGATTTGTTGCTTTGGATTGCATTTGCTATATTGGCATATGTAGTAGTTGTGTTGATATATTTTATATATTGATATTACTTTCATATATACATGTTTCTCATTGTTTGTTGAGTGTTTAGTAGGTGCGTATGTGGCTTTCTTCGCTTTTGGAGCTCGCTTTCGCGCTATATTAGCCGTATATGCTTCCTAATAATATATAAGGTGCATATCTCGGATTACATATCGTACTTTTACACTTTTTTCCCTTCGGGATGCCTCATCCTCAATGATGAGATGTATATTTGTGATATATACATTGTTATTTTTTTCCGGATCGAACCGCGTAAAGGAGACATTGGCGAATTTTTTTGAAAATTTTAGGCGTTAGAAAATTTTGAGAAAATTGGAAAAATTTGTGAAAACTAAGGAAAATTTTTGGTAATTTAATAAATTCAGTCAAGTGTGTTTCTCACGCTAGTTTACCAGACTGATCTGGGCGTTCTTCCTTTTCAATGCTCGGGTCAGACCGAGTATATTTATAGGTCAAGATTTGATGCTTTTGGAGCTTCAGCAGGAGAGCCGGAGATCTTCATTTTCATACATCCGTACTTGTTTTGATTATCCGCTGTGCTTTGTTGTTGTTGTATATTATCGGCAATTGTGAGGACGGGTTATTATAACTATCCAAGCTGATAACTCTGATTGATGTATGTATATACAGTTTCTGTTTTTTTAAAGATCATTGATATGATATTATATATTTTTCCGTTACAATGTGAGATTCTGTATTGTTTTATTTGGTTCTATCTTCTCTCTTTCTTCTCTTCTCTTCTCTTCTTCTCTCTTCTTTTCTTTCTCTTGACTTTCCGTCGGTTTGTGCTTTTTGGGTCGGAATTTTGTGGATTATTGTCGATTTAAAGGGTACGGATTTGCAGGTCATCACATATTACGTATGAGTTTGGTATGCACACCTTGTAGAATAAATAAATTAATTACTCTAATAAGTTGTATAATTGAAATTGTATCCTATGCATTTAGTAATGTTGAATATTTATCAAATATTATGTATTAAGTTGGTAGTTTTCATTAGTAGTTTTAGAACAGATGGATTTTTTATCTATTTTGATTGGCCTGGAAAGCCGGATCATCAAAATTATTTGAAAATAAAATCAACAGTGTGAGTAATCCTGTTGGATCCCTCAAACCTGTCCCCCCACATCACATATTGTGTATAACCAAATAATATAAATCAACCGCTTTGAGGCGGGATCGTATACAAACGGTCATTCGCTCTTACACGGCAACATAATACGATCTCATCCGCTCTAGGGGTGGGAATATATCTAAACCAAATAAAAATTACAGTAAATCATCCAAACATCCAATTGACAATTTACTATCAACTATATAACATAATTGGTTAATAAAAAAGAGAGTTTAAGTTATCGAAATCTCTTTTGTCACTAAGGCGTTCTGGTTTGGAACTAAATCAAACGACGTCCGATTTTAGCCAAAAGCTCAACTGCCTCCAAATTCTTCCAACCCAGTTCCATATTGAAGCTTTCGTCGGTATGAGTGCAAAGCAAAAATCCATGCCTCGATAAGGCCTCGTATGTGAAGAGTTACAATATATATAAGTTATTGATTAAAATAATTTAATTAAATTACAAATCTACACCAATCACTTATTTTACCACTAATAACTTTCTAATCCTCCTTCCTCTTGTGCACGCAATATCAATCAGGTACGCGAATATGAACCCACTCTCTCCATTGACTTCTTCACGTCGCCGCTACGCTAGTGCATCATCGGAGACATCGTCTACCCATTTGAGATGATCGCGACCTTCCTCTCTCTCTCTCTCTCGTTTGTTCCCAGAAGATGAAAACTCGACAGTGACTTTTCCCCATTCGCCGCGCCACCATCGCATCGTCGAAGACCGTCGTGAGCTCACCAGGACTCGTCCCTACCTCAAGCTTCCCCTCCCTCCGCCGAAGATCTGAACCCACCATGCCTTGTCAATCAGCGAAATTTCGACCTCGAACTATGCGCATTCAATTGAGAATTGTCGCCGCCTCACCATGTCGCAACCCAAGCCAACCGCCCAATAGGTCGAGGTTTTCCTCCTCTACAACTTCATAGTTAGGTCCATAGTCTATCGTTACCTCTGGTGGTCCAAATAGTTGTGGGCCACTGGATTGGCCATGATTTAAATTTGAAATTTCAAAACAGAGAATGTTATTCTCTGATAAAAACACACATAATATAAAGGAAAGGGGCATGGCTTCGAACGTGGAGAGGTAAGGTGTTTGAATGATAGGGTATGGGCTAAAGTTATGGTATAAAATAGTATATATACTATGTGTGTGTGTGTGTGTATATTATTTTAGTTAGAAAATATCTAGCTTTAAATGTCTGAAAATCTCAAACTTCAAACGAGGCATGTTGCCTTGTGTTCTAAATGTAACACCCTATTTTGAACAGAATGGAACTAGTCTCGAGATCTAATTCAATTATATATACAGAAGATAGCTTTTCAAACCCATTTATATTATATAAATTTCGAAAATTTATTTATAAGCCTTTCAAACTCGCACGACCAAACGATATGTCCAAATGCCATGAGTGACATTGGTTTCTTCGAAATCCGAAACAGTGCCCTAAAAAGCTATTTTTATACATTAATTAAAACGATCATTATAAAATCCAAATCGATCACTTTTAAATCTAAAATCAAAGTTTACTATATTCATTCTTATATAGATAGAGTTTAAATTAACTTTCTAAATTATTATTTATTCACATTAAATTTAGGATTTAATTATTTAAACAATTCTAAATATCAAATTCAATAAATTAATTATCAAATAAATTATTGTATTTGAAATTCAAGTTATTTAACATATAAAATTACTTTTCAACATTTTAAAATCAATTAATATTCTAAATTCAAATGACTGAAATTCTAGATTGTTATATTCTTCCCCTTAAAAGAATTTTGTCTCCGAAATTTCCAAGGTAAGAAAAATGCTTCTAACCCACTAATCTTTTAAAAAAATTAGTTGAAATAGATTGCCAAATTATTTTAAGCCTTTAACTTTCCAAAATCAACCGGTTGAAGCTTTGTTATCACCTTTTCTTAGTCTTAAATTTCATACCTAGATTTCGGTAGTATCATTCCAGGTTATAACATAAACATCAAATTTTATATAAAAATTTTATAAAAATTCTCAAAATTTTTCTAAAGCCTTAAGTTTATGGAAAATTTTGCCAGCATCTCTTTTGCGCGGCTATATCGGAAAAAATACAAACTGTCACTATGGTCCCAAAATAAAAAGAAAATAATAGCCAAGCGGATCAATCATAAAACATCAAACCCAACAATAATATAAACATGTACCTATTTTTCGGGCAACAAAATTTTACTTATGAAACCAAAAGCATCAAATTAGCCTTTTCTTCTGTATACCTACATCTTATTTGCTAATGATATCCAATCATATAATTCATAATCATATTATTTTGCATTTCAATTTTCAACATTTGATTTACTAAAGCCTGTATTATGTACATATATCATCCATATGCAATATCATATCTAATCGCTTACTCGATCACACAATTTCACTTCCGAACTAGTATCGTCCACAAGACCACTTAATGTAGACTCAAATCCAGTTCCTTGATTAGAAACTACCATTCTTCTTACATATCCATATACAATTCCAAGATCAATCAAAAGTCCATACCCGGTGTTCGCCATCGAGAATTGATTGAAAAATTCTAACTCGGATCGACATAATCATCTCAAAATTATGTGCTCGAATCTAGATCAAACGGTTATGCGAATAAAATAATATACATACAACTTACATACTTATTCCAATTGGTTTCTCATTATTAAGATTCTTTTATTTACATTCAATTTCATTTCCATTATTCACACTGCTTTATTCACACTCATTTATTACTTAGTGTATTTCTTTAAATACTAATATCACTTAAGAACCATTCCATCAAATTTCACTTAAGTTTATTATAAACATTATATACACTTCTCATCTTTATTATCACTTCATAACTTAAGTCCATATTATTTTGAATCAAAGTCAATTCTATTTAAATTATTTCATTTATTCACTTCACTTTTCAATTTTTTCAAACAACATCCCAACCCCATATTCAATTCACTAATTTATTTAATTAGTTCATTTCATTAATTCATTTCAAATCGTATCAATCTCAGTTTCAAAAATCACTTTATTTATTCCTTTATTAACATTCACATTCGATAAATTAAACTTTGTTTTAACTTATTAATTCTCAAAATTCATAAGTTATACCACTTATTTTCTTATATTTTCATAAAACACATAAATGAAATTTTTTGGAGTTTTAAACACCCCGTTCTTCTTCATTTCAAATCATTTTGAAATTATATGTATACATAAACCTTTTGGTATATCACATCATTTTTTTAATTTTAAAATAAAAACTGATATTACCAAAACAAAACTCCAATGGGAGCAATTCCTCTCTTGGAAACTCGAAAATGAACGTCGATGATGCTATAGTCACCATCGAAATTATTTTCAAGCCATCAAAGTAAGTTCAGTGCTTCTATTTCTTTTAAATTTCATTTAAAAATATTTCTTGCCAAAACCATTTCAAAATAATATCATTACTATTTCTTTAAAACAATTTCCAACATCGCAATAAATTCCCAATTTTCAGCTTTTAAATCCTTTTATTTACAAATCATACCTATCAATTTTCCTTATATATATAATTTCATTTTGGTTATATAAAACCATTACTTAATTGTGTATTTTTGTTTACGTTATAATAACAACAACTTTTATTAGACCACGATTATCATCCATTAACAACCAATCACACCATATATTTTATAATAATTTCTGAAAAATGATTCCTTAACATATAAATATAATCATGGTAAAATTATTTCATTTACCCAGTTCCAAAATGATACCATGTCGAATTGGTCTGTTCCAATGTTTAGAGATTCCTATCAATAATGTTAATTATTCATATCGATCACATAAGCCACTCAACAAATCAACCAACACAATATAAACATTTTTATATCGGTAACAAATATGCGCTCATATATACACTCGAACTCATAATAAGGCATTCCATTACTTATATCTTAATGAGTTGCCCCGCCAAAGCCAAGGTTCTCGCTTAACCTTGCACTCTAATATCAGAATGTAATAACCCACTTTTCCATATAGTCTAAGAGGACAATTAACCACACATTATCCACTCAAATTGAACGGAAATGCATATAGTAAGGGAAAGAAAAAAGAAAGAAATACGAAGAATGAAGAGAGAAGGAAAACTAACAACACAGAATCTCACAGTGGAATGAATAATCTATAATGTACATCAAATTTTTATACAAAAGAAAACACTAATATATATACTGATAATAATTAGAGTATACTAACCCATTTCATCTCGAATATTTATAACTACATGTCTTCATAATTGCTGATAAACACAATTGACAGACAACACAGTGGAAAAATAACCATATACGCGAATACGTCTCTAGGCCCCAAGCTCGTATCTTGAAGCCTCAAAGCATCCAAAATAAATCTGTAATATACTTGGTTTGACGCGAGCATTATCATAAAATAACACCCGAGTCAGTCTGGAAAACCAGCTAGAAAAAAACATACCCAATTGAATTTTAAAGTTATAAAAAGCCTTTGAAATAAAAAGTGTCTTGTAAGACCACGCTGTACATAAACACATGTTAGTCCGTGAGATGATGGTTTTGATGACAACAACCCTAAAATAGATTATCAAATATAAATATTAACATTATAAGTTTAGATATATATGTATTTGCAGGATTTGACCATGCAGGTACTAAGAAAGAAGACTGTACAGTATAGAGATTCAAGATATCAAGATAGAAGACTCATGAGTATCAAGATTATCAAGAGTTCAAGGTTTCAAAGTTAAGTATTTTTAATTATTATTAGGAATTTTGTTAAAACTCATAGAAAAGCACTGGCATCTTAAAGTCCAATTTATTCGTGAAATGGAATCCACTTCGAGCCTGTTAAAGGGATGGAACCCAAAGTAGGATGGAACCTACGAAAAATTTAGTGGAACATTGTTTTGTATCCGCTTACTTTTTATTCAAAATGATTTTTCAAAATTATATCATGTTTTCAAAATGTTTTCAAAACTTTCCTTTTAAAAGATTCAAAACCCTCTATCCTGATTTTAAATAATTTTAGCCTCAAAATTATCTTTAATTTCAAAGTCAAATTACTCCTGATTTTAAACTGTCTTTTAATATAATATATTTAACTTTTAAATATTTATACTTAGATTTAAAATATAAAATTAGAGTTAAATTCTATATATATTATTCTCTATATTTACTTATGAATTTTAACTATATTCAAGTATATTTATAAAGTTTAAATTAGTTTTATTATAAGATAAAGGTTATTTTCAAAGAAAATCAAAACATCAAAAAATGCTTTAGGATGTCGACATGCCTATATACCCCATGTCGACATGGTGTTAGTTGAGTTCAAAATTTAAATTTCAAAAGAAGTGTCTATTCGCCATAACTCTTCACGAATGGACATGGCTATTGTTCTTCTATAAATATGGGTTAGTTTCAACAAATTTTATATCAGATTTTCTGGTTTTTCACTCCTCTTCTTCTTCCACTTTTATCATTACTTTGTCGAAATCAACATTGAATCGAACTCTATTACTTCTAGTTTGATTCTCTATCACACTCTCTACAAGATTCTCAGTGCTATTTAGAGTTATAGACTACTTTGTAATCTATTAAGCGAGAAAAGGTGTGATTGTAGCCTTGAAAATCAATCAAGAAAGAAAATGTGTGATTGTAGCCTTGGTAAATCAATTGGGTAAACTTGTGGCCTGGAAATCAAGTATCTCTACCCAAAGGATCGAAATTCTGGAGGGTGTACCTCGTAGCCTTGAAACCGAGGGTGTAATTGTACAATTGCTTTTGAAAGGAAATCCGTACTTATGTTGCGGGACTGGATGTAGGGTAACTCTGAACCAGTATAAAATTCGGTGTGTTCTTTCCTTTACTGCTTTTATTTTATTTCTGCATCTATATTTGTTTCTGTGATCATATCTGTGTCTGTATATTGCATACATCGGTGTCTAAATTAACATAAATCGAAAAAGATATAGTAATTCTTTATTAACACTATTCACCCCCTCTAGAGTTAATCCTAGCCTTAAGATCCATAATCCACATTTCTCACAATTGGTATCAGAGCGAGGTTTTCAAAGTTTCATAATCTGATTTTTGAAATTTTTTCGAAATGGCTACCAACACTGGTACTGTTACTAACACTAGTATCCCTGTCACTAGTTCATTTGTAGAGGTCAATCTACTATTAGACCACCACTTTTTAATGGCAGTAACTATGCACATTGGGCATGTAGGATGAAAATATATTTACAATCTATAGGATTAGACACTTGGAATATCACACAAACTGAATATTCTGAACCCACAACTAATTTTGCACAGTGGACTACTAAGCAAAAGACTATTGCACAAAATAATTCTAAGGCAATGAATATTATGTTTTGTTCACTAGATAGAAATGAATTCAATAGAATGTCAGTTTGTAAGTCTGCATACGAAATCTGGAAAACTTTGCAAGTTACGCACGAAGGAACAAGCAAAGTTAAACAGACCAAAATTTCCATGCTCACAAATCAGTTTCAATTATTTAAAATGAATCCTAATGAGTCTATTTCCGACATGTACAGTAGATTTCAGGATATTGTGCATTCTCTAATATCTTTGGGAAAGGAATTTTCTGAAGAGGATCAAGTCAGAAAAATTTTAAATTCTCGAACTCCAGAATGGGACCAAAAGACACTTGCGATCGAAGAGGCAAATGACATCAGTTCTTTAAAGATAGAAGAATTAATTGGAAATCTAATGTCGTATGAAGTTCAAATGATCGAAAGAAGAGAGAGTAAAGCGTCTGAAAAGAAATCAATGGCATTCAATGCATTAACCGATGGATCAGACTCAAACAGCGATAATGATGAAGAGATAGTCTTTATGACCAGAAATTTTAGGAAAATCCTGAAATACAGAAAGATGAATAATCTCAAGAGAAACAACTATAAGAATTTTGGAAATCAGAATGTAGTGCCAAATAATGACAAATGTTACAACTGTGATAAACTAGGCCATTTCAAAAGAGTCTGTCCGTATCCAGATAGGAAAAATTCTCCTATGAACAATGATCCAGCAAAGAAACGGAAGCGTGCATTTATTGCTACTCTAGAAGACTCAGACTCATCCTCAAGTGATGATGATCAGAAAATAGATAATTCGAATTTGTGTTTCACAGCTGTTCATGACTCAGACGAATTCAAAGAAATGGACTCAGAAAAAGGTACACGATTACAATACAATTAGTTGAAATTGCTTGCTTAGAATTAGTTGCTTGATTGTTTGATTGATTGGTTTTGAATTGGTGTTTTGTTTGAATTTTAAAATTTATTTTCTATTTTTTATTATTATTTCATTATTTCATTATTATTTTTATTATTTTTTAATAGTATAATAATATTTTTTGAAATATACTTGAAGTTTAATAATATTTCAGATATATATAGGCATTAATAATAATAATATTTATATATATTAGAGAACTTAGGAAAAATCAATTCATGAAAATCCAAAGGCACATGTCGACATGGTCCCTACCATGATGTCGACATGGATACCTGAATTTGAATTTCAAAATTTGAATTCAAATGTTTGAATTTCCCTCCACCTTTTCACTTCATTCAATTCTCTGAAAAGCTACTTTTTGACCAAAGAATATGACCTTTGAGAATCTATTTATTCACTATCTTTTATCATATCTTTTCACTCTCATTTTCAAATTCAAACTCTCTCTTCATAACTTCAAACTCTCTACTCTCAACTTTAATGGCTTCTTCAAGCAACCCCTCCACCATGAGAATTTCGAGAAAAATCAAAGAGTGATTATTTTGATCCGGAGGCAATAAAAGCATACATTAATTATGCTAACTATGCCAAAGTCCATCCCGGAAAATTTGCTATTTTTCAAGATTTTTCTTCTTATGAACTTGATTCTCTTTTTACAAACAATGGAATTCTTAGTCTTATTGATGCTTCTCAAAATGATTTTGTTTGCTATCCAAATCTTGTCAAAATTTTCTATGCTAATTTAAACCGTAGATTTTATCAATGAAATGAGGATGAAATTTGGAGTAGTGTCAAAGGCACTAGAATTGTTTTGAATTGTGATCTTTTGGGTACCATTCTCAATTGCAAGTATACGGGAATGGATCTTTCTAATTTTAAAATCGATGAAAATGATCATGATACTTTTCATCACATTTTCGAAGGGATTGATAATTTTGAATTCAAAAATCAAAATTTTCGACCAAAGGCAAGAATTGTCAATCTTCTTTTGCAACATACTTTGACCCCACGATTGGGGAATTTTAACAATCCTACTTCAAAAGTTTGCAAAGCTCCTTTTGCTATTTTCGTAAATTATGACATAAATTGGGCGCAAGTTATTTTGGATGAACTTCGTCCTAAAAATCTTGAAATTGGTGAGAATACCTTATACCATGGAATTTATCTCACTCGGATTTTTAACTATTTCGGAGTGGATTTCAAAGGCGAAGAATTTGTTTCTAGAAAATTTTTCAACCATTCCAACATTTCGCTTATGAAAATTCCTTTTGTTTTTCAACCTTATGAGACCCTTGCCGAAAAAGAAGAGCGTTCGGCTCATGAGGAAATGGAAGAAGAGGAAGAGGAAGAAGAAGAAGAAGGGGATGAAATGGAAATTGAAGAAGAAGAAGGTGAAACCTCTTTGGAAAGCATTGACTATCCTCCTAATCCATCCACCAAAACCCATCTCAAAAACCAAAAGACGATTGTTGAGAATCAACGGATTCTTAAAAGATTCGTTAGTAAGAAGTTGGACAAAATTTCATCCAAGATTAACAAGTTCATTTCCAAAGTCGCCAAGAAACTTGGATTATCTTCATCTTAATCATCCTCTAACTAGTCTTATATTTTCATACCTTGTTGTATTTTTTTAGTTTGCTTTATTTCGAATGTTCATTTAGTTTGTTGTGTGCTTAATCGTTGTATTATTATAGTATGCAATGAAATGAAATTTCCTTTCTATTATCTATCTTATCTTATCTCCAGAATAAATGTTAGTATAGTATATAAATATATATATATATATATACAATTATTTAGTCATAATTATTCACTGACCCATGTCGACATCCCTTATATGACCATGTCGACATGTACTGGTCAGAAATGACAATTGATTTTGAATTTGAAATTTGAATAACTACCAAATGTCTATTCATTTCAAACGAATTTCTACACCTATAAATACCTGTTTCTTCCACAATTCTTCACTGAAATTCATTTCTTATCATCTATATCCTTTATTTCTTTCATAAATTCAACTATGGCTAATCCTATTCACAATCTATCCGAAAATCTTGAAGAAACTCTTAATTCGTTCACGAATATTCTCTCGTTTATTCTACGAAACTAGCGTCACTTAGATTGAGTCAAATGCAGATGATCAACAAGAAAGGCACTTCGATGCGATACGATGGATGATCTCCTCTCTGCACAAGGATGATAATGAAGCACATCCTCATGTCTCTCTCATCAATGACAATGACAATTGGGATGCTATTAAGGCAGAGCAAATCTTTGGAGAAGAAGGATGGGTGGAAGTTCCACATAACGTTTGATTTTTATTTGTTTGCTTTGATTGATTTGTTTGAATTGATTTGGTTTGGATTGATTTCTTGACATTGGTTTGAAATTTTTTGTATAAAACATATATATACACATTGAAATGTATATAGACTTTGATTAGTTATCATGTTCATAAGTACAATTATTTCTTAATCTATATATTCCGTTGTATAGTTTATCAGTGCAGGTACTGAAGAATGAGGGGGAGTGAATTTTTTTGTTGATGACAAAGGGCGAGAAATATAAAATAGGGTAGTTAGGCATAGATTAAGGGGGAGTTATTAGTTTTAAGGAGAGTTATTAGGATACAAGTAAAATTTCATAAACAAAGGTTGTCGTCATCAAAAAAAGGGAGATTGTTAGTCCGTAAGATGATGGTTTTGATGACAACAACGTTAGAAAAGATTATAAAATATAAAGATTAACATTATAAGTTTAGATATATATGTATATACAAGATTTAACCATGCAGGTACTAAGAAAGAAGACTGTACAGTATAGAGATTCAAGATATCAAGATAGAAGACTCATGAGTATTAAGATTATCAAGAGTTCAAGATTTCAAAGTTAAGTATTTTTTATTATTATTAGGAATTTTGTTAAAACTCGTAGAAAAGCACTGGCATCTTAAAATCCAATTTATTCGTGGAATGGAATCCACTTCGAGCCTGTTAAAGGGATGGAACCCTAAGTAGGATGGAACCTATGAAAAATCTAGTGGAACATTGTTTTGTATCTGCTAACTTTTTTATTCAAAATGATGTTTCAAAATTATATCCTGTTTTCAAAATGTTTTCAAAACTTTCCCTTTAAAAGATTCAAAATCCTCTATCCTGATTTTAAATAATTTTAGCCTCAAAATTATCTTTAATTTCAAAGTCAAATTACTCCTGATTTTAAACTATCTTTTAATATAATATATTTAACTTTTTAGTATTTATACTTAGATTTAAAATATAAAATTAGAGTTAAATTCTACATATATTATTCTCTATATCTACTTATGAATTTTAACTATATTCAAGTATATTTATAAAGTTTAAATTAGTTTTAATATAAGATAAAAGTTATTTTCAAAGAAAATCAAAACATCAAAAAATGCTTTAGGATGTCGACATGGTGTCAGTTGAGTTCAAAATTTAAATTTCAAAAGAAGTGTCTATTCGTCATAACTCCTCACGAATGGACATGGCTGTTGTCCTTCTATAAATAGGGGTTAGTTCCAACGAATTTTATATCAGATTTTCTGGTTTTTCACTCCTCTTCTTCTTCCACTTTTCTTAGTACTTATTCTTATCATTACTCTATTGAAATCAACATTGAATCGAACTCGATTACTTCTAGTTTGATTCTCTATCACTCTCTCTACAAGATTCTCAGTGCTATTCAGAGTTATAAACTTCTTTGTAATCTATTAAGCGAGAAAAGGTGTGATTGTAGCCTTGAAAATCAATTAAGAAAGAAAAGGTGTGATTGTAGCGTTGGTAAATCAATTGGGTAAACTTGTGGCCCGGAAATCAAGTATCTCTACCCAGAGGATCAAAATTATGGAGGGTGTACCTCGTAGCCTTGAAACCGAGGGTGTAATTGTACAATTGCTTTTGAAAGGAAATCCGTACTTGTGTTGCGGGACTGGATGTAGGGTAACTCCGAACTAGTATAAAATCCGGTGTGTTCTTTCCTTTACTGCTTTTATTTTATTTCTGCATCTGTGTTTGTTTCTGTGATCATATCTGTGTCTGTATATTGCATACATTGGTGTCTAAATTAACATAAATCGAAAAAGATTTAGTAATTCTTTATTAACACTATTCACCCCCTCTGGTGTTAATCCTAGCCTTAAGATTCATAATCCGCATTTCTCACAACACGGACAGGTTTTTACCTTACAATAACCAAAACATTTTCTATAGTAAATCTATTGATATTACAATAACGACTAGGGGTCAAAGTAAAATATGAATATATCTGAAATGCTTACATCTCAAGTTTCAGCATAATGAGGGCACAACTAATTTCCTATGCCGTCGATTGGAAAATGTATTCCATACAATGACTGGGCCACTAAGATACCATCCATCGTGGTGCATCTCTAGATAAAATAACGCCAAGGTCGAACATATCGACCCTTACCAACATAGAATCATCCTACCATTTACTGGATAGTACCGAATATGATCACCCCTTCATTAATGGGCCCCGAAGCATACAAAAGAGAGATAATATCAACACTAGATAGGGATGATCATACCCTACTT
Source organism: Allium cepa (assembly GCA_030765085.1). Lineage (NCBI taxonomy): Eukaryota > Viridiplantae > Streptophyta > Magnoliopsida > Asparagales > Amaryllidaceae > Allium > Allium cepa. The sequence continues at coordinate 456,926,305 of CM060939.1, read as the reverse complement.
GGGAGGGACCCACTTAGCCCTGTTGCATCTCCTCTATTTTAGTCATTCATATTTGATGAAGCTTGAGGCTACGTTTTACCTTTTATATAACACATCCCACTTGGAATGCTAACACTACCCCCAGGCAACCATGCAATACCAACATTCATCCATACAAATTTGTTCCGGGACTGAACGAAATGCTTGAGAGCTCCATCTTCAATTCCTTCATCTTCATAATGTCTTCACTTCAAAACGCTTAAGTTTAATCAAAGTGGTTTTTGGATAACATATCCGACCTCGTTATCGTCGAAACAACATTCGATAATTCCTAGTAAACTCAACCTCGGTTCTTTAGGAAATAAACAATCAAAGATAAAAGCGAAGATCATCTCCTAACCGTTAGTGGACGGATTTCCTTATAATTATCCTAGGAGAACAAAATGTAATGTATATGCACAATACAACATCATCGGAGATAACTACGCCATATAACTCACATGTTTCTCCTATATATTTTCAAAGTTACATTTTAGGTCCAAATTTGATAATCGGTTATTTAACCATCAAATAACAAATATTCAATGAGGGATTTAATTTCATAGGGGAAAATCAACATCGGTTAAGTAACCACTAACCTCTTTAATTAATCTTTTCATTAATTAAAATCACTTATAAATAATCATATAAAAATATCTATATATTTTTCTTAATGCTATAAGTATACCCATAAAACTAGAAATATTCCTTTTTTATACAATTCAAAAATCATTTCAAAATCCCTTATAAATCTCAAAAACCATTTATGAAACCATTTTATAAATCTCTGAAACCATTTATAACCCCATATAACCATTTATAAATCTCCTTTTAAATATCTATAAACCATTTCTAAAATTCTTTGATAAATATTCAAGATTATTTATAAAACTCTTTATACCCTTTTACAATCCTCCTTTATGTTTTTTTCCAAACCATGTTATAAGATTCCTCTTATAAAACCCATATCTGTTTATAAACCATATTTAAAAACATCGAAAACATTTATAAATAAATTCTAATCATTTACTTTAAAACACTATTATATGATAATAAAATTTTTAAATAAATAATAATTAACTTCAAAACATCTTAAAAATAATCATAACTAGTAATTTCAAAACATTCTTAATAAAAAAATTATCATCAACATTATTAATAAATAATAATAACAAATTTCCAAACTTTATTGATAGATAATTATATTTAATTTCAAACCATATAAAAAAATTTAAATAATTAACATTCTAAAATATTAAAATATTGATAACAACTTTAAAACAATTATTAATATAAATAAAACAACTTTTAAAAACATAAATATACTTAAAAGTCCATACTTAACTTTCAACACAATCATTTATATATTTATAAAAGTATATTTATAAATCTTTTGTCTATTTTATAACATATCATTTAATATCTCCAGATCCATCCTTACTTTCAATTTCCAATACAGAATCAACTATTTTCCCTAAACAACATCTCACATATTATCATAAATCCACAATTGCGATTTATTTTTCAATTTATCCAATGATAAAAATTTCCATTTATTTATAAATAATGTTTATGAATTTATCATTTTATTGACGAAATACGATTTTGCAAATCCTCACTTTTTTTCAAAATGCCACATTGATACATTATCACATTTATAATTTACACATTTACAAATGAATCTTAATACATGTGTGTGTATGTGTGTGTACACACATCACTTTATATAAAATAGTTAATAAATATTTATACCAAATTATTTCTATCTTTCTTTTTAAAACCATATCCCTTTGTTATAAAACGCGGACTTACTTCTAAGATTTTAAAAAAACTTTAACCATAGATCAAAATCACTTTTTAAAATATTTTCTAAAGTTATAAATTTATAATCTCTAAAAATCACATTTCTTATTTTAAAATAAATTTCTTCTTTCAATAATTCAAATTTTTTTATTAAAACATATATAATTTCTAAAATAATTTTGAGATCCCTTTTTAAATCAAATCGTTAGTTTATAATATTTTAAAATACCATAAATAAGACCCAATGCTACTAAAGCTTTAATAAGCAAAATCATATCCATGTGATCAAATATGGCATCCAACGTATCATATATCAAATTATATAAAAATAAAATCAACTGTATGAGGAATCCTATAGGTTCCTCAAACCTGTCCCCGTGCATCACATACAGTATATAACCAAATAATATAAATCAACTACTTCGAGGTGGGATCGTATACGAAGGGTCATCCGCTCTTACACGGGAATGTAATAGGGTCTCATCTGCTTCGGGTACAGGAATATATCCAAACCAACTAATAAATACAGTAAATCATCCAAACATCCAATCAACAATTTATTATCAACCATATAACATAAACGGTTAACTAAAAAGTGAGTTTAACACATCGGAATCTCTATTGTCACCGAGGTGTTCCGATTTGGAACTATAATCGAATGACGTTCGATTTTAGCCCAAATTTCAACTATCTCCAAATTCATCCAACCTAGTTCCCTTTCGATGTTTTCATCGTTACGAGTGGCACGAAAAAATTCGCGCCACGATTGGGCCTCGCATGAGAGAGTTACGATATTTATAAGTTATTGATTAAAATAATTTAAATTAAATTACAAATCTACACTAATTATTTATTTTACCACTAATAACTTTATAATCCTCCTTCCCCTTCGTACACGCGATATCACTTAGGCACGCGAATATGAACCCAACCTTGCCATTGACTTCTTCACGTCGCCGCCATGCCAGCGCACCACCGGAGATATCGTCGACCCACCTAAGATGGCCGTGACCTCCCTTTCTCTCTCATTCTTTCCCAGAAGACAAAAACTCGTCCACGTCTTTTTCCCATTCACTGCGCCACCGTCGCATCGTCGAAAACCATAGCGATCTCACCGAGACTCGTCCCCACATCATGCTTCCCCTCTCGATCGAAGGTTCAAACCCACCACGCCTCATCAATCGTCGAAATTATGACCTCAAACTGCGCACGTTTAACTATGAATTGTCGTCGCCTCACCATGTCGCACCCTAATCCAACTGCCTAGTTAGTCGAGCTTCTCCTCCCCTATAACTTCTTAGGTGGGTCCATGGTCTATCATTGCCTCTGGTGGTCCAAGTCATTATGGGTAGTTGGATTGGCCCTGGGATAAATTTGAAATTTTAAAACAGAGAACGTTATTCTCTATTATAAACGCACTAAATATATAGGAAAAGGTTATGGCTTTGAACATGGATTGGTAAGGTGTTTGAATGATAGGGTATGGGCTAAAGTTATGGTATAAATAGTGTATATATAATATTTTAATTGGAAATTATCCAGTTTTAAACTTCCAAAAATCTCGAACTCCAAACGAGGCGTGCCGTCTGGCGTCTATATGTAATACCCCTATTATGAACACAATAAAACTAGTCTCATGATCTAATTCGATCATATAAAGAAATTGCTTTTCAAACCTAATTATATTACATAAATTCCTAAAATTAATTATTAGCATTTCAAACTTGCATGACCAAACAACACGTTCGATCACTACGAAATTCGACGGCATATAATAATTCATTATAACGGGTTCAATGACACTGGTTTCTCAAAATCTATGACATTGGCCCGGAAGGTTAAAAAACCAAATTAATTACTTTTAAATCTAAATTAAAAGTTTACTATCTTTAATCTTAGGTAAATAGAATTTAATAAGCTTTTAAAATCATTTTTTATTCACATTAAATTTGGATTCCATCACAAAATCAAATGAAAACATCAAACAAAGAAGGGATTGAGATACTATTCACCTAAGATTGAATTTGTGTGAAGATAATTGCCTTGTTTCCTTCTTTAAGCTTTCTCCCTTGAAACAGATTTTAATGGAGTTCATTTGGATTTTAATTTTCTTTCCTTGGCTAAGGAATATGACTAAAATTAATAAGGAAAGGGGATGTAACACACTATACCCATACTATCTAAGAGTATTACTGGGTAATACTTTCAGATAATATGGAGAATAAGGCTATATGGAGTACATACGTGAATTTTCCCTTGAGCTAACTCCCATACATATCTAAAAATAAAAAAACAACTCACATATACGTACAAGGTATCAACACAAAGCAATAAACACATGCATCGTAGGATAGAACAATACACAATATAAATTAAATCACAGAGTCATCAACGCAGCAATAACATATAATATAAAAAAACATAAGTCTAAGTGGGTCTACCAAAAATAATCAAATGCCCACTATTATCAAAAATACACATAACATGTCCAAAATATATATACACCTCACCAATACACAAACACATGTGGATACAATTATACAAACTATACATATACTCTATTCTCCATCTATGTCCAAAATTCACATAAAGATCATGTGTCCCTAAACCTGAAATATCTCAGACTAAGATGAGTATTATATAAATAACACACTGGTTAGACTATGTCTAGGATATAGATTTCAATATAAAAAATAACTGACATGGTATAACAAGCGCAACATAAGTGGCACATGTCTAACCTAAATGGTAACATATCTCAAAACCATGCACATAAAAGATAACCCATTTCCAAGCAAAGTTAATCAACACACCAAACGGGAATATAATTAAGTGGTGAAATACCGTACATCTAACTTTCATCAAGTATGAAATCATCAACAATACAGGACATGCTCTCAGCATCGCCATAAATTATCTCTCAGATAATCATAAAGTAGATATACTCGGCGTCCGTCTTACTCGATATATATATATATATATATAATATAATAATTACCCAAATCAAACATACACAAAATATAAATATGGCATACCCTTTGTAGCCAAGGTCATCTCTCTGATAACCATATAAAAGTAGGTACAGGGTCCAACTCCATGCTCTCAGTATCTCTAACTATCCTCAGTAGCTGTATAATCGATGTGTATGGTGTTACACAACTACATAAACTCTTAGCCTCATTAATAATCCAAGAGATTGATAACCATATAATAATTGTCTAGACCTTAAACTCTCATAATAATCGACTTGGCTCTCAACCAATGAAATAATATGTAACAACCCCCCCTGAAATAGGTCTAAATTCCGACCTAGAAAAGGCGGCTTATCCTTGTATTCACCTTAGATTTGAATGGGGTTTGGCCTTAGTTTTCCCTAAGCTCCTTCTCTTTGAATCCCCTTGATTTCGTGCTTTCTAGCTTGATTAATGGTCGGCCTCTTTTCTTCTTCTTGGTTGTTTATGTTTCGTGAAAAATGTAGAATGATATGAGAGGGAGAGGGTTTAAGGGATAAAAGATAGGTCTATACCTAAATTTCCCCTCTCATACATTCTTTTCTATATTTGTGTTTAAAAAATTAGTTCATTATTAACTGCTCGACCTTATAAATTTTCAAATCCCATTCTCCTTAACCATTTACATTATTCTATTTAATATATCTAATTTAATATCCTGGATAATGTTAAACTAAAATTAGGGCAGGCTACCTTCCTTAAAGAATTTCATTCTTGAAATTTTTAAGGACTAATAACATTCATATCAAATATGCAAACAATGCTATATATCGTTCCAGCTATAAAGTTTGTATATCACAAGCATAGAGCATACCATCATAATAGCTCTGAATAAGTATCCCTAATTATGTCCTCTGTCTCCCAAGTATAGTTTTTTTGTAGTCACTCTATTGGACTTTCATCAATTTAACTGTCTTGTTCGTTAACTTCTTCTCATCTTTGTCCATAACCCAAACTATTTGTTTTACAAAGGTCGGATCCTGTTCTACCTCTAAGTCTTCCAGTGTAGTCAGAGAAATAGTAGTCTCTGGATCATGCACATACATACTAAGATGAGAAACATGAAACACATTATGGAAACCCGCCAAACTATTATTCAATAACTCAACTTAGTACGCGAGTTTTTCGATCCTCTCTATAATAAGGAATGGTCCAACATATCTCAGTGCCAGTTTCCTTGACTTTCCAAATCATACCACGCCCTTTATCGGTGATACTTTAATGAAAACAGGAACTCCAACCGAGAACTCTAAATCTTTATGCCTTTTATCTGCATAGCTGCCTAGATTGAGCTTCTCTCATCCAATCCGGAATTAACTCAATCTTCTTTGTGGCTTCTCTTACCATATCTGAATAAAGGACCAATCCGTCTTAAGTCTCTATCCAACATGCTGGTGATTTGCATGGCCTTCCATACAAAGCTTCAAAAAGCACCATTCCTATGCTCGTTTGATAATTGTTATTATAGAAAAACTCAATCAAGTGTAAATGGTTTTTCCACGATCCACCAAAGTCTAGTACACAAGCCCTTCTTTAGGTACCTTATTGACTCTCTCTGTCGATCCACCCGTCCGTGGATGATAAACAGTACTCATCTTAAACTTGGTACCTAATACCTTCTGTAGACTCTTAGGGAACTCACTAGTGAACAAAGCATCTCTGTCACAGACTATACTATTAGGAATCCCATGTAGTCAAACAATATTATTCATAAACAACTTATCCAATACAAGTGTCATCCGGGTTGACTTAATGAGAATGAATGTGTACTCTTGATCATTCGAACAATTATGACCCGTTTACTTTCATTTTCATTTTCTCTATTTGACTTTTGCAACCCGTCAATAAAATCCTTGGATATAGAATCCCATTTCCAAACTGGTATATCTAAAGACTGAAGTAATCCGCTTGGCTTTTGATACTTGACGTTTACTTGTTGGCAATTTACACATTGCTTCACCCAAGAGTCTACATCCCATTTCATACCTTTCTAGAAGAAACTTATCTTCATATCCTGATACATCTTAGTTCATCTAGGGTGTATAGTAAACTTCAATCGATTACACTCCCTAAGAACTTACTTTCTTAGGTACCAACATCTGGAACACATAACCATTCCTTCTTCCTTAATTATCCTCTCTAGTCAAGACTAAAATATTTCAGATCATCGACCTTGGTTCCATCTTCCAAACTTCTAATCTTTTCTGCTAATAATGGATCATTTCTCAGCTCAAAAGCAGTCCTCTTGATCAATACTGGTCGAACTTCCAAGCAAGATAACATGGCGGCACTTTGACTAGAACTAGCAGTCCATCTTAACTGCACACTACAAATAGTCAATGTCTTTATATCCTTCCATTTTTCTAACATAGCTAACACCACATTATGATGTTTCTTGCTAAGTGCATTCATAACTTTATTTCCTTTCCTAAGTGTATACTTAATACCAAAATCGTAAGCAGTTAAAAAATCCAGCCACCCCTACTGTTTAATATTTAACTCTTTTTGGGCCTCAAGGAATTGTAATCCATATATAACTTAAATCGTTCTCCTAAGAGGTAGTGCCTCTACACTTTTAATGCAAAAATCATTGCTGCAACATCCAAATCATGAGTTAGATAAGTAATTTCATGTTTAAGCTGTCGAAAAGCATAGGTAATCGCCTTACCCCTCGGCATTAATACAGCTCCTAATCATATTCCATACACATCCGTATACACCATCAAATCTTGATTACCATCTGCAACGATTAATGCAGGTTCATTGATCAATAATCTCTTTAACTCAAGGAATTCTTCGTCACATTTATCAGATCGAATAAAATTTAAGTCCTTCCTGGATAATTTAGTTAGGGGTGCATCTATCCACGAGAAATCCTTAATGAATCTCTAGTAATAACCAGCCAATCCAAGAAAATTGCATATCTCGGTCACCGTCTTGGATTTCTTCCAATTATTTATAGCTTCAATCTTAGCTGGATCCACTGGCAACCCTTTCTCTGAAACTACATGACCAAGAAACTTCACTTCTCTTTTTCAGAAATTACACTTTGAAAACTTCACTTTAGTTGATGCCGCCTCAACATCTCAAGTATCATTCTAGATGAATCTCATGATCCCTTTCATCCATAGAATATATTAGAATGTCATCAATGAATACCAACACAAACCTATCTAATTTCTCTCTGAAAATCTAGTTCATCAAATCCACAAAGAAAGCAGCTGCATTAGTTAATCTGAATGGCATCACTAACCACTCGAACGAACCATATCTCGTTTGAAATGTCGTTAAAGGAATACCGTCCTCCACCACCTTCAATTGATTGAACCCTATCGCCAAATCTAACTAGAAAAATATTTTAGCTTCACTCAACTGATCAAACAAATCATCAATTCCTGGAAAAGGATATTTATTATTTATCGTCTTCTCATTCAACTTACGATAATCGATACATGATCTCAACGACACGTTTAGTTTCTTTACGAACACTACAACCGCTCCCCAAGGCATACTGCTTGGTCTAATAAAAACTCTTTCCCTTTAAGTCCACTAGTTGAACCTCTGACTCCTTCATCTCGATAGGTGTCATCCTACTAGGTGGTCTGCTTACGGGTTCAGTTCCAAGTAAAGATCTATTTGAAACTCAATAGCTCATTTCGGTGGTAGTCATGTAATCGGCTAAAAACATCTACAAAATCCCTTACAACCAAAACCCGATTCACTTCGTCTTCTACTTCCATTGCTCCCAATAAAGTACAAATATCCACCCTCGAGTTATTTATTGAATTATAATTCGATCACTACTATTAGGGTGTCTAACTGATATTTCCCTATCCCAACAAATGTCCTGGCATCATATTTGCTTAACCAATCCATAACCAAAATAATCCCAAAACCCAAAAAATCAAACACATACAAACTGCAGGAAAAATTATAACCTAGCAACTCAAATTCTAGATGGTCACTTCTCATCCCAATATTCCGATTGGATTAGCTATCCTTAAGAAAGTAATAAGGTATGATGGTTCTAAACATAACTCATCTATCAAACACTGAGATATAAATGAATGCAATGCATCGATATCAAACAGTACCCTAACTTGTATGCTATGAATCAGAAGCGTACATCCATCAAAGACTTTCCCTTTTCAACTGTAGTTGGTCTTAATGCATATGGCTCCAAAGTAAACACTTTTCCTTTATTAGCATTGGCCGCTTCTGGACATTTGTTCTTATAATGCCCCACCAAGTCGTAGTTAAAGCACTTTAATTATGCTTGGCCATAATCATCTTGCCATCATCTGATCATAACTCATTTACATAGTGCCCCTTCTTATCACACTTGTAACAACCAATATCGGCCTTCCCTTTCTTAGTAGTTCCACATTTTTGAGCTCCATTTTCCTTAAAGAACTTTCCCTTCTTATTCAGAGAAATCTAGGTTCCAACTGGCTTCTCTTTTTCGAAAGTAGAAAACACCCCTCATTCCTGATTGCCATCTTCGCTACTATATTTGATGGATCTCGGAGATGTGGCACGGTCGCCCTAGAAATCTCTAGTCTCAACCTCTGGATAAACTTCTCGCTCTTCTTGATAACGGTGTCAATAGTGGCATATCCATATCTGGACAACTTATTAAACTTAGCTAAGTATTCCAACACTAACATTTCCTCCCGCTCTAACTCCATAAACTTCCTAAGCAAGGATGACTAGGATAATTTAGGAACAAACCTTTCCTTGAATCTCCTTTGAAATTCTACACAAGTCAATTCCTCATCTGGTACCCCTATAGTCACCTCGTTCCACCTGAACATCGTAGCTCTTTGCAACTGTCTAGAATCCAATCTCTTTTTCTACTCATCATTCAGAGCCAAATCTACAAAAATACTTTTACAATGTAACAACTAGTTTTCCACTTCAATTGCATCCACGGTCCCTAGAAAAGGCTTCCCACCTAGACTTGTATAATCTCGATTCGACTTAGAATATAAATGCTAACTGGCACTGTGGGATTGGCTCCTCCCACGTTAATAGTATTTCCTCCGACCGCTCATGTGGCTTCTCCAACTTGCATCAGATTGACGAAGACCCGATACATTTACCCTATATCTAATGATGGAGTCGCAGCACCTACGTTGGCATTTGCGTTTTGATTAGCATTTTCCCGTCGACCTAGATTCCTTCTAGTGTTGGGCTGAGCATTTCCATTGGTTTGGTGCTTTCTCCACTCTGATTCACTCTTCCGTTTTCTGCTTCCATATCTTTCTTTCTCGTAAATCTACATACGAGCCTTAGTAAGATATAGAAGAACGTTCTAAGAGGGAGGGAGAATGGAGATAGATTATAGAATTATATATAGAAAATACAAGTACATTACTATAGCGTTATCCCATACCCCGATATTATTCTCTGATTCATTAGGATTATATTTTTCAAAATATGTTAATCTTTTAAGTTTTATATAAACCTATGCTCTAACACCAACTTGCAACATCCTTCATTTTGAGTTCTAAAACTAAGCTCTACGGATGTTGCAGTCATCCATAGTTATTACTCCTTGGTTACAAAATGCGGCTATGTTAATCATATCAATAATCTGAAGCACATATATACGAAAAAAATTCAAAAACGGTTCAAAAACTACTTTTGTATTATTCTTTTCAAAATATGATTTCATATTCATTACATAATCCCATTCATGATCCCATGTTCAAAGAAAATATAATTATTACGGAATACTCCAAGTGTGACATATCAAGATACCCTTTGGTTGATCAGAGTGTAACACTTGACAATTATATAACTTGTACGTCTTCAGAAGCTTATTCTTCTAACTAGAAACCTGATAACCTTACTCTCGGCCTATTTAAATGGGCACCCTAGAGTCTAAGGGGAAAAATCAAAACTTCGGGTCAGATAAAAAGTCTGGTGTGAATAATAAACTGCCATATCGAACCAATAGATATCTAGTGAGACCATGCCACTAAGCAAAACAGATTTTCCCTTCACTAGTATCAAAATTAAAATTTCTCAACCATATACTATGCTCCTACATTCATAATGGTTATAGCATAATAAAATATCGATATACAAACATGCAATATATATTGGATTACCCGTCTCCTACCATGTTGACTACCCATCACATATGGTTTCATTAACAAAATTATGCAGACTATCCATCTCACATGTGATTATTACTTGGAATACTTATCCTTACCATATGAACTACCAATCACACATGGTTTAGCTATTTAAATTACGTGGACTATCCATCATACATATTATATTCATTTAAAATTATTTGGACTATCCATCACACATCCCATAGTTTTCCTAAGATAACTATGAACCCTTCATTAACCGCGTAGAGACTATCCATCTCCAGCATGATGTGGACTATTCATCTCACATCCCATAGTTTTCCTAGGATAAATATGAACCCATCATTTAACAATTTAATTCATGATGCACACATGTTTAACCTATGTCTATTGGTGTCCCCAATTAGGTTATCTCCCCTTAAAGTTATAACTTCTCAAATTTTATGCATTGGTATCCCCAATGGATCTTGCCGCAACCATAGAGAAAAAAGATATTGGTACTCCCAATAGCTAACGTCGAAATTTATAAGATAAATACATTGGTACTCCTAATAAGCAATATAAAGGTTATACAGTAGAATACATTGGTATTCCCAATGGTATAGTCAAATCTATAAAAACACTTATCATGTTGAAATTATTCTACATTGGTGTCCCCGATGATAGTGTCGAAATTGACAATTAAAACGACATCCCCCAATAACAACGACAAAGATGAAGACTAAAGGCTCTTTGTCTTTAATAAAGAAGACAGGCGACATATATGTCGCACTTTATAGCATCAAACATCTACCCAAGGTTAGAAAAACAAAATTTAAATTCTTTTAAGTATAAAATACTATGCCAAAAGTAAGGTTATCAACATAGAAGAAATATAGGTTACCCAACCTTTTCAAAACAAAGCTTAATGTTTGTATAAACAAGTATAAAGTCACCAACACTAATGAATGACAGCATCAAAACGATCATCGTCGTTATAGAAACATGCTTACATACTTTAGCTATTACGCCATCAAATATATATATAGTGGATGTTAAAATTGGCAACGTCAATGTCTTGGTGTCGAAAACAATCAAATTGGAATGGTGTGGCATCGACATGCGGCATCGTTGATAGTGGTATAAATGATAAGATGCAGCCTCAATGATCAATACACTAAAAACACTTAGATGAATCACGATAAGTCCATGCCATCAATGATAGGTTGCTGACAGGATCAGCGTCGACATAGTTGGAATCATTCCATAGCTACCGCAGTAGCTATCTTAAGCTTCCCTCCATATCAATGACTGTTAGCGCCAAAATTGGTCACCAAAATCCAAATCCAGATGAAAGCACCAAATCAAAGTTATAGATAACAGATAGAGTGTATGTAGAGAGTATAAATGTGAAGAACAATAAAAATTAAAAAGAAAGCAGCAATAACACAGGGTTTATAGTGGTTCGGCTAACTCTGGCCTACATCCACTCAAGAAATTTCCTTTCTGTTGATATGAGAATCAATTACAGTTACAATCTAGAGTTTTTAAAGCAACAATGGCAGTGTAGCATTAATAGGGAAGAATAAGGGGAGCAGAATGAAGATCCTTTTTTGAAGCCCCACATGTTGTATTTATAGGCAAAACCCGAGTTACTGAGTTTCCTAAGTGGTCCGGGACCACCAAGATCAAGCTGATCCAAAATCAACACCACGAGGACCTTGATTTCAGAATATGCCGATCTGATATTTCCTAGGTGATGACCCGAAGTATGCCTACTTGTGACTCAAAGTAAATGAAGCAGGGACTCGAAGCAGTAAACACGTCGATCCACTCCATCCAACCGAGCCATACCATCCTGCCGAGTCACTCCATCCTACCGAGCCACTTCAACATGCCGGTCCACTCGAAATGTCGACCCAATCGCGATGTCGAACCATTCGTGCTGCAGACCCAATCTTGTGACGACGCCGAACTACTCCCTTGGACCAATCCAGAGATGCCGACCCACTCGGTTGATCTCGATCCACTTCAAACACCAATCCACACCATCCGGCCGACCTACTTCCTTGGACCGACCCTATACGACCGACCCATTCCATTGCCGATCTCATCGATGTCGAACCAATAATGTCGATCCCGTATAACCAGTTCACCAAGGCCGATCCCATCGAGGCCGATCCCATTGTGGCCGAACCGCCAGTGCTGAACCACTCCAAAGCCAAAGCAGGTCCGACCATCCTATCTTGGCCGACTCACCTAGGCTGAGCCATGCATAACCTTCCATCCTTGGCCAAGCGGCACCTGCCGAACCACCTAGGCCGAGCCATATACACTGAACCACCTAGAGCTGACCGTTTATCCATCCAGTTGACTCAAACCCACCGTATTCCAGCCTCAACAAACGAGCGGTCGATTTAGTTAAATCCACCTGTCCATGGCCTTGCCAAAAGGTGGGTTAACATTTTCCTCCCAAAACATGCCTTGCTATTGGAAGATGTGTTTTAAATAGCCTCAAATCTTATATACGAAGTCCATATGTTATCCATAGTCATACTTTTCGATTCATAATCCAATCCATTTTATCTAGATGACATTGTCATATCCTTATCCGAATCTACGACTGCTCTGAGTCGATATCCAATTCCTATCCAGTAACCAAATCCTCATCCAATTCTACATCCATCCAAAATCAACTAATCGAATCTACGATCTCTCCGGATCATTTTATTCGATTATGGGACCTCTCCAAGTCCTGTTAGTCCAAATCAAGGACCATATTGGATCCAAATCCTAAGCCGGGACCTCACCGGGTCCTAAAACCCATATCCCAGACCTTGCTGGTTGCTTATCCAAATCTGTAGTTGTTTGAAGCCGCTATCCAAATCCATTTCACACCTTGGAAGTCAGTAATCGAATCCTACGATCTATTAAGATCGTTGAGGGCCTTTCCTGACCCTTGCGAAGCTCGATCCAAACTTAACGATCGAATAGGCAGATTCTGTCATGCTCCGACGAAGCAACCTATCCCTTGCACTCCGATTCAGCATCCCTGAACATTAAGCGATGCCCTGATCCTCCTAGACCTATATCAACATCTCCGAGCTCTTACTAGATCCCATCATGTCACTCTCTAGTGAAGGGGAAACAACATTGAGTAAGCCGATCCTGTCGCTATCCGGTGAAGCAGCGTCACTCCTTGCACTCCGGTTCAATATCCTTGAACATTAAGCGATGCCATGGCCTAAGTACTAGACCGATTGTAGCCTCTTTAGGCTCTTGTAGGATTCCATTCTATCACTTTCCGGTGAAGGGGAAACAACGACGAACGAGCTAATCCTGTCGCTCTCAGGCGAAGCGGCGTCACTCCCTGCACTCTGGTTCAGTGTCCCTGATCATAAAGAGATTAATTTCCAACTGACTTCCAATATATGTCCCGAAACTCCCCAGTTAGGTATTCATTGCATTAAACCAAAATCCATTTATCAAATCCAAGGTCTAAACGTCCAACGAGAAAAACGAAAAAAGCTAAGGGCTGCCTTTCCGGGTAAAGCAGCCTATTACTATCTCAGAGCTTGCCTGGGGATCACTCTGGTTCCCTTACATGTGTAAGTGGCATAGTTGTTGTTTATTTTTTTAAAGCAAAATCAGAAAATATTATTCGATGACTAGAGTCCAAATCCTGAACTCGACCCTTGCCATTGCGACCAGTGGATGACGAGTCATGACCCCATTCCAGGGTCGTTTCTGTTTGATCCAAGCGGTATCTGCTCATGCTCTACTGCACTTGTCTAATTCCTCACGTACTATGGTAACCTACCACTTACATGTTCCTCCACCACATCCTTCAGGTGGTGCCATTCATCCGTAGAGTACCCTTCCAGCTCATGGAATAGGAAGTACTTCCCGCTCCGATGTTTCCGTTCAGGTGGATATCTCCTGGGTGGTCTCCGATAGGGGAGCTGCCCTCGAGTGTCCAAGTAAATCCATTGCAAATTATCTGTTAAATCCGCGTATATCACGAATTTGGGTTCTCGACCTCTCCTCCGTTTGTCTGAACCATCAGGTCCATCGTCCAGCTTATGCTTTCCTTTATCCAGTTTTCGTCCTTCATCAGACATTCCATCGCCTTGCACGATGTTTATCTCTTGCCTTTTGGCACGTGAATCCTCTAACCAAATGTATCTTTCCGCCTTATGATAGAACTCTCCAAGATCCTATGGTGGATCTCGTGCTAATGAATCCTTGAGTTTTGTGCTTTCTACAATCCTTGCTACCGCCGCCATCAAAATCATTGATGGATCCGGGCGATCTACCAAGGCCACAGCCGCATTAAATCGCATTACAAAACTCTCACGGACTCTCCTGTCCTCTGTTTCATCGATGCCAGCGTCATTACATTCTTGGGTCGTGTCACATGGACCCTAAACTGTGTCATGAAGCGTTCCACTAGCTCGCCCCATGTCCTGATCGATCCATTCTCCAGCTGCTTGAACCAAAGCACAGCGAAATCCGTTCAGTATAAAGGGAACCATCTTGCCATCACCTCCTTGGAAGCCCCCAGCACTTTCACATGTCTAATATATCTGGTTACATGCATAGTTGGATCTGATTTTCCATCATACGCATCCAGTGTTGGCAGTATGAATTCTGGAGGGTTCCTTGCATTCTTGATATCCGGATTGAACGGACACCGGCTGACTTCCTCCAAGCCTCTGCTTGGTAGTCCTCCTTTTATAATCCTTCTTATTAATCCATCCATTCGCTCATCTCCATCTGGGGGTAGTCCCTTGTTTGCAACTCCACCTTGCCCGCTATGTTATAGAGGGTACTCTGGGTAGTACTCTTAATGTTGGCCATTTATATTCACGTTGGTCCCTGCTTGCTAAGCTTCATTCCCCGCTCTCCCAGTATCCAATTCTGTAGGTCTGCCCCCAGGCCTTAGCTGATTTCCTTCAATCTCTCCAATCTGGTAGTTTTGACCTCTAGAAACTTCTACAGCTCCGGTTCCTTGTTCTGCATTGCCATCACCTGCGGTTGGTCCACCCCTTTGACTTCGTGCTCTAGCTCATCCAACCTGTCAAAGTAGGTTCTGCATTATCTCCTCCTGTCTTTTTAGCAATTCTTCCTGCATAGCACCTATCATCATCTCTATCTCGTCCCTGGTGATGAAAACTAAGATCTGATTTGCTCCTGAGGAAGCCTCCCGACTCCCTTCATGCTGACTTCTTTTCGTCCTTTGTTTCCTACTTGATTTCTTTGCCATAGTCTTCAAAATCCAAGTTCCTAAGCCTTTAAATCCAAACTCTAAGCTTCTGAATCCTTGAATGCTAGCTTTCTCAGTCAAAGCACAAAAATGTTAACGCCAAAATTGGTCACTAATACCCAAATCCAGATGAAAGCACCAAATCATGGTTATAAATCACAGATAGAGCGTATGTAGAGAGTATGAATGTGAAGAACAATAAAAATTAAAAAGAAAGCAGTAATAACATAGGGTTTATAGTTGTTCGGCTAACTCGGCCTACGTCCGCTCTAGAAATTTTCTTTCTATTGATATGAGAATCAATTACAGTTACAATCTAGAGTTTTTAAAGCAACAATGATAGTGTAGCCTTAATAGGAAAGAAGAAGGGGAGCAGAATGAAGATCCTTTTTTGAAGCCCCACATGCTGTATAACTGTATTTATAGGCAAAACCCGAGTTACTTGGCTTCCTGAGTGGTCCGGGCCCACCAATACCATAACCGATCCAGACTCAACACCACTACCGACCCTGAGTTCAGAATATGCCGACTTGATATTTCATAGGTGATGACCCGAAGTATGCCTACCTACAACTTGAAGTAAATGAAGCTGGGACTCGAAGCAGTAAACACGTCGATCCACTCCATCCTGCCGAGCCATCCTATCCTGCCGAGCCACTCCATCCTACCGAGCCATTTCAACATGTCGTTCCACTTGAAATGCTGACCCACTCGCGATGCCGAACCACTCATTCTGCCGACCCAATCTTGTAACAATGCCGACCTACTCCCTTGGACCGATCCAGAGACACCGACCTAGTCACGATGTCGAACCAGGGTGATCTGAAACATGTCGAACCACATTAGACCATTGATCCACTTCAATTACCGATCCACACCATCCTGCCGACCTACTTCCTTGGACCGACCCTATATGACCGACCCATTCCATTGCCGATCCCATCGAGGCTGAACCACCAATGCCGATCTCATATAACTTGTCCACCAAGGCCGATCTCATCGAGGCCGAACCGCTAGTGCCGAACTACTCCAAAGTCATACCAGGCCCAGTCGTCCTTTCTTGGCCGACCCACCTAGGCCGAGCCATGCATGATCTTCCATCCTTAGCCAAGCGGCCCTTACCGAACCACCTAGCAAAGCCATATACACCAAACCACCTAGGACCGATCGTCTATCCATCCAGTTGACTCAAACCCACCGTATTCCAGCCTCGAAAAACAATCACTCGATTTAGTTAAATCCACCAGTCCACTTCTTTGCCAAAAGGCGGGTTAACAACAACGACAGTCATATTTGCGGTGTTACTTAAGTCATGGCGATGAAGTAATGGCATGGCATTGTCGTAATTATGAATAAAACTGATTTATTACTACTAAAAATAAATACTTTTCACCATATCCAACCCCACGTCAATTTCCATTGGATGATATAATACTTTACAAAAAAATTTTCAAAAAGTCTTCCAATCAGTTTTAAAGTCCAAAAACCATTTAAGAACATAATTAATTAATATCTTTAGTTAATTATAGATTAAATTGCTTGCCTAGCAAAATAAATTCACAATAATCAAAATTGCTGGGGAAATATCTAAAAGTCACAAAAATTCCAAAATACCATCTTCTTCATCTTATAAAAATTTCAGAACCAAAAAAAAATATTTAATTATTTTTAATAATTAAAGCCTAAAATTAAACTAATTTCTACTTTAGAAAATTCATAAAATATTTAACATAACTTGAAAAATTATGAAATGAAAAACCCATCTCCAAATTAACATTTTACGTCACATGTCCAAAAATCAAATCAATTGGTGGCTAAAATCTTTAGGTCTTTACCCTTAAAACCCACTAAAATAATTTCAAGAAAATTCCATAAATCATTATTCTATCCAAATAATGATCAAATCACCATATCCATATCTTTGCAAAACTATCAAGATAACATAGATATTACGCATAGCCGAATTAAAAATAGAAAACAAAGATGATTTTTCTTAATATTTACCTTAGATTTGAATGGAGTTTGAGATTTGATATTGCTTTAGTTGTCCCTAAGCTCCTTCTCTTTGAGTCCTATAGATTTTTTGCTTTCTAGCTTGATTAATGGCTGCCTCTTTTCTTCCTCTTGATTGTTTGTGTTTTGTAAAAAATGAGACTGATATGAGGGGAGAGGGTTTAAAGGATAAAAGATAGGTATATACATTAATTCCCTTCTCATATATTCTTTTCTGTATTTAAGTTTAAACAATCTTTCTTAGTTCATTACTAATGGCTCGACCTTGTAAATTTTCCAATCTAATTCTTCTTAACCAATTACATTATTATATTTAATCTATCCAATTAAATATCTGTAACAACCCAAAATTTTCCATCCCGAAAATTCCAAACAGTTAGGAAAAGAAGAAAGAGATAGAAGAAGAAGAAACACAACAAAGATTCTCACATTCATAGCGGATCAAAATATAATATCAAATAATAACAGTTTACAAAAAATATTTCTGTATCTGTCAAATACATTTATAATACATCAGAGTTACACATATATATTCAAACATTGGATATACACAATCATCATGTCTCAGATATACAACAATATAATACAATGGAGATACTCCGTACGTTCTTGCCATCCAGGTCGCCTTCTAAGCTCCAGAACGTCCTTACCTGAAAATCTGTGATACTCAGTCTGACCCGAGCATTACATCAAAGTAACACCCGGGTCAGGCTGAAAACCAGCGTGAGTAACCCATCTAACATAGAATTCAAATCATACAACTTATATAAAACCCGGGTAACTCGTACCAATCTACAAATTCACAATTTGTTATAGACATCACTTATTTCACACACCAATTTTCTAAGTACCAAAATTTAGATTAAATAGTCCAATTCACTTAAATCTTTCATTCCAGCCTATAGATTTCACATATCAATCTATAGAAATTCGAAGTGGTTTCGGGTATTTTCTAATACCCAACCTCAGTCTCTTCGAGTCTCATTCAAGGCATCCAATACCATTCAACCATCCGTAAGCAAACTTGATCACTTCCAAAATAAATTTAATCACTTCTAATTGGATTACTAACCTCAAACATTTAGATTCCTTCACTTGACATTAATTAATTTCAAATCCATTAATTAATCATCCCTTAATTATCTATCTTAATTAATCACCCTAGATTAATTATCCATCAATTACATTTAAGTAATTATCTTTAACGAATTACATAAATTAATTATTCTTAACCAAAAAGTGATTAATCTTTAATTACTTCACAAATTAATTAACCATAATTAATAACACTAATCCTTTATTACTTATATTAATTAATTTATCATAAATCGCTTATTATTGATTAATTAATCTTAATTAATCAACCTTCAATTACCTCATTAATTATATAAATTAATGATTTCTAATTACATTTTAATTTATCCTAATCTAAATTAGTTACATTAAGTAATTAATCATTTATTAAACCATAAATATTAATCACTCTTAATTAATCTCAACCAGTAAATAACTACCTTTTTATTTACTTCATTAAATAAATTAATTACTCATTTTATAAAAGAAGTTTAAAGGAATTTAAAACCAAATTCATTTTTAAATTCAACTCAATTTAAAGATGCACTTTAACATTAAAGGTGTTAAAACACTTTAAATTTAAAAACTTTATTTGTTTAAAAACCGAGATTCACTAACTTGAATTCCAAATTTAACTTTGATTTAAAACTTGTTTTTAAATCTCTACTTTACAATTTAACTTCAGTTTTTAAAAAATCACCTTTATTTCTTTCCAATTCATTCTTATTTTTATTCTATAATTATTTCACTTCCAAAAAAATCCAATTCTAAATATTTTGATGACCTAGCGTACCGAAATATATTCAAATAAACCACAGTATTCAATATTCCAATTATCAATATAATTCATCACAGAATATCAAATATTCATAACACAGAATATTAAACAATCTAAATAATTTTGAGGAATCCATTTGGATCCCTCCAACCCGTTTCCCTGCATCCACAGATGTTAGCACAATACCAAATCCACTTCGAGGTGGAATATCGCGGTATATGGGATTTATATAATATCATCCGTTATTATGCGGCGCATAGGGTCTCATCCGCTATATAATGCAGGAAATAAATCACCCAATATATACTATAGACTACTATATATAATATAACACATCAATTCATTTCAACCATTCAACCAATCATTTAAATTTAAATAAAAATCCAGTTGAGTGAGATTAACTAACCTTTCATTTTACTGTTTGCAATCCATTCCAAACTGGCTTGTTCCCTTGATTTTAAACCTTGTATAAACATTATACAATTAATTAATATTTGAAACAGTTGGACAAATCAATCTCCATTGAATAATTTAATTTCAAACTAATTTTCTTTAAATAAAATATTTTTAGAGGCTAAAATAATTAATTAATTAAGTTTATTAAACAAATTTATCTTCATGTTTTTGACCTTGTACAAATATTATATAGCTTATTAACATTTGAAATAGTCTAACAAATAAATTACTATTTAATTAACTAACGATTTAGTTTTTAAATTTAATACCTAATTCTTAAACTAATTCCCTATAATAATTTCTTTTTCACTTGAAATTACATATAAATAAGCTATATAAATTTCATAAAAATCTAATTTATACATATAAACCTTCAAACATTTTTAATATTCCTAAAAATATTTCAAAATCCTTTCCATATAAAATTTTCCTGTTTCCTATATATATATATATATATATATATTAAAATTAAATCAAGATCAACTTAAATATTTTAAAAACTGCTTGTTGGAAAAAAAAATTCTTTACTGTAAATAAATTTCCTAACCTATATTCTTCTCTATAAATTTAAATCAAAAATAAAACCCCAAAATCAAATACCTTACTGACTCCCAGAAACCATGCCGTGGCCAACCTTAGCATCGCCGTCACACGAACGTATGAACCTCGCTTCCATTGCCTTGCCTCTCGATTACTGCCAACAAACGAGACAACCCAGAGAAACCCACACTTAAACTTCTTTCACCAGTCGAGCACTGCAATCGATCGCACTTCACAACCCATCGTCGCCTAGATCGAGACACGATCTCCACGCCATCTCCTCCCAGAGCGAAACCCTAGCTTCGATCGCGACTTCATCGCTGCTCCTTGTTCGAGCTTGTGCCTTCATCTCGATCGAATATAAATCAATTTGGGTTACTTCCTTATGAATTCGTGGATTTAAAATGAAAGGGGCGGCCATTTTTTTTTAAAACGAAAAGACTCGGCTTTGATTAGAATGTGGTCATTGGCGTTGAACTGGGAAAGAAAGCACGCGCAATATTTTTTTTTGAATACATCTGCATTTTTAAAAAAGAACGGGGGAACAAGAAAAGACGTTAATGTGAAAGATGAAGGCTACAGTAATTTGCAGAGGAGATTAAAAAGTTTTGATGTGAAGGAATGCCGGCTGATGAAAGTTGCTTATATGAGAATATAAATATATTTAAATTGAATTTCAAATTGTCTCATTTTGCGTAGCCTAAAATCACGAACCCCTATCGAGGCATGCCGCTAGGCGTTTATAATTTTATACCCTTATTTCGAACGCAATGGAAAAGGTTTCGAGGCCTAATTCGATCATATGGAGAAGATAGCTTTTTGGACCTAGTTTTAATATTAAATTTTCGATATAAATTTCAACGCGTTTATATATACCGTACGATAACACAGCATCTTCAAACATTACGAAAATTGAAATCCGACAATAATACAATATTACGGAACCAATGGAACTGATTTCATCGAAATCCGAGACTGTGTCTCGAAAGGCTATTTTTAAACGTCGATTTAAACGATATATATTTCAAAATTTAACAAATCACTGTTAAATTCAATTTTAACACTTTTACTATCTTCAGTATTATCAATATAAATTTTACAAGCCTTCAAATTATTTTTAACAAGCTTAAAAACCAAAGATTCAATATTTCACCCAACTTCAAATTATTTATTAATAATTAAATTACCCAAATAAATGGTGATACTTGCATTCAAGTTAAAAATTAATTTTTAAATATCTAAAATCAATTAAATATTCCAATTTCAAATATTCAAAATTTTCGGGTCGTCATATTCTTCCCCCTTAAAAGAATTTCGTCCCCGAAATTACCAGTTGGGAAGAATGGTCCAATACCCGTTTACTATTTTTCCAAACTAACAGTTTTATCAACTTGACATAACATATCCTTTATTAAAGACCCACTATTACTTCAATCAACTTCCCAAAGCCTTCCATAGTTTCCATAACATTATTTACTCCACTTATTCAAATTTAAATTATCAAAACTTTCTCAATAATTTTCTAACTCTCTAAATTTTCGAAAAAATTCGCCAGCGTCTCCTTTGCACGGCTAGCTTGGTACAACTACAAAATGCCTCTACAGACTCCCAAATTCCAAAAGAAAACAAAAAGTCAAGTGGCTAGATCAAAATCCAATCAAATTTTAAACACATACCTTTGCCGAGCAAATTTCAATTATCTTCTAAAATAAAAAATCCTAATTTTTTCTCCTGCTTTATAATACATGTATATCCAATTTAACCATATC
Source organism: Allium cepa (assembly GCA_030765085.1). Taxonomy (NCBI): domain Eukaryota; kingdom Viridiplantae; phylum Streptophyta; class Magnoliopsida; order Asparagales; family Amaryllidaceae; genus Allium; species Allium cepa. Next base: position 456,903,494 of record CM060939.1, on the reverse strand, counting down.
CAACTACAGATTCCAATACCATTTTATACACTTCTTTACAAAATTTTAATATTTATTTTCACTTCACCACTTTAGTTTATATCTACTTCTGTTCAAATTGATTCTCCCATTTCTATATGAATTCAATTTATCTTCAACTCTGAATATTGAATTTTATCTTCCATTTATAACTGATTCATGTCATTATTTTAAATTAGTTTCATCCACTAATTTATTTTAATTTCAAATTTGAAATCGTTTTGTCGCTAAAAAAAATTCTTTAAAATTTTCTAACTCCTAAAATTTTCAAATTTTTTTGGCAGAGTCTCCTTTGTACGGAGGAGCTTTTGCAATTTGACAAGAGATATAAATATATATACATCGACCCACACGGTCGGAAAAACAAAAATAGTTCATATTTTCTATTTTTATTGCGTAGCCGTACCTTTATTTAGCATTTTAAGCAAGCGATTTATTATTTAGCAATTAGCGCGACCAAATCCAGCCAAACGGCTTCCCGGTACCTGTACTTACTAAATTCAAATATGTAAGTGCCAAAATCATGTAACTTAACAACATTTTTACATATTAACTAGTAAACATACGAGTTTCTATAAGCAATGCATGTTAAATAATATTTATAAGCAACTTATAGGGTTCCGACATTAATTTTAATTGTTTACAACCAATTGGTATACTACTTCATTCAATTTAAATGGTTTACAACACAATTGCTTACATTCAATTCATTTTTAAGCAAAAAAAAACTCATATTCACTTCAGTGATCTTAAAACCAATTTATTTAATCTTTATCAACTCATAGAATTTTAATTGCCTTTGTTTACGTCCAACGACAGTTCATTCTATGTAATTTGATTATATCCATGTGAATAAATAATTACTTAAGTTTTATAAACAATTTAAATTGATTCCGACTCAATTTATATTTAATTCCTTCCATTTTACTTCATCTACATCCATTTTATTCTAATTCACCTTCTTAGTATATCAAAATAACATCCAAGCAATACTTAACTCATTTACTCGAATTGGATTTTATTTGTAACTCAAATCATTTCTACTATAATCCAATTCTGTTTTATTTTTACAACATCTCCACTTATTTTAATTCATTATCAATCCTAGTCGAATTCTATTATAATTCGAATTTATTACACAAATCACTTCACTAAATTTTCCTGAGTTCAAATATTTTTTTTAATAATTCCAGTTTGGATTTTCTTTCATTTTCCAAAATTCCAACACTTCTATTTTAAAATTTTAGAAATACTTTTAAATTCACATAATATTATTAAAATAGCTATTTATAAAAATACTTCTTATAATTCGATGTCTCAACCAGTCCATCCTTGCTATCACAGAAATTCGGTCATACGTTGATCAGGCGTAGGACTAAAAATCTATAAGTACTTAGCAGACCCATTTTCAACATCCAGTGAAAATATTTGGAAAATAATTTTATTGAAAATATAGAAAACATTTTTTTTTGAAATAGAGGAAATATTTTTGGTGAGAATGCTCTGGAAATCATCACCCCCATCCATGGTCGCAGTTATATCCTGGGTTACGTTGCTATCGCAGTAAAAGTCCATGTAACTGTAGGCACTCCGCGCCCCTCGATTACGCCGTGGAACCCACAATAGATCGCAGTTACATTCCAGGGTTATGTTGCCATCACAACAAAAATCCATGTAACTGTAGGCATCAGCGCCCTCGATTTTCGCTGTCAAAAATGAAACTTCTCCACTCCTACATAAGTCGCAGTTTACCGATGTAAAATCAAACGCACACGGTTGGCTCTCAACAGCACACATGGCTTTCGCTATGTTACCATAGGTCGCAGTCTACCGATATAAAATCAAATGTAGACTATTAGCTCTCAGCAGCACACATAACTTTCGTTATGCTCTGCAGTAGATCGCAGTGACATCGAGTTACACTGTCGTCACAGCATAACGAGTTACATTGTCGTCACAGCATAACCCAAATGCCTCTGTAGGCATCAGCTCCCTCGACTTCCATTACACACTACACATAATCCTCAGGAACTAGTTTTGTCTAGACTCCTCACAAGATCGACTTTAGAATTCCCCCCTTAAGGTTCAAGGCAGTACCACCCTGTGACATTCCTGAGAAGTTCATTTCAAGGGAGCGTCTTTTTCCCCAGAGCCATTTCCAAAACACTTTATATTATACACATATAGTTTCTTCCAAATCATACACCTAGTATGAATCTTATATAAATCCCTTTTTCTCAAAATCGATTATTCCAAAATCGATAATTCTCAAACTAGGCTTTCCAAATTCCAATACTGGTTTTACCCAAAAATCAAAAGCCTTTCCAAATCCAAAGGTTCCCAAAACCTTTTTCTAAATCCTCACAATATCCTTTATATATATATATATATATATATATATAATTTTTTTAATAAAAAAACTTTAGATCATTTCAAACTTGTATAAAACTCCTTTTATACTTCAAACACCTTCAAAATCCTCTTCTTCCGGCAATAGATTCAACAAGGGAAGATTTATCTTATATAACAAAGATATATAACTTTGTTTATTCAAAATCAAATATTCAAATTTGATTACTGTTTTTTTTATAAAGTTGTTTCCATCTTACTTATCATCATAAAAATATCCAACTTTCACTTTTATCCATTGTATATTTCACAAAATATACTTACTTTTCAAAAGAAATCATTTCACATTTCTTATTCACAAATTTTCAAAATCAATTTCATTCAAATCCGTACGATGTACACTTATCATCCGTACGCTATACCAATCTAATCGCTCATTCGATCGCACTATTTCACTTTCGAACTAGCATTGTCCACACGACTTCCTAGTGCGGACTCAGATCTGGCTTCTTGACCAAAAACCGTCATTCTCCTTGCGTAGCCATAACTATGATAGAGAATATCCAGAACCAATCAACAATTCATATCCAGGCTCGCCATCGAAAATCAAGTGAAAAATCCCAACTCGGATCGATATAACTATCTCGAAATTCTGTGTTCGAATCTGGATCAAATCACTATGCGAATAGAATAATATACGTACATCCTATGTAATTATCTTCATTGATTATCAACTAAATCAATTTCTCTTTCTATTCATCCTAACTTTGAATTTTATTCACTTGTTCACATTTGCCTTAATCCCCATTTGGATTATCACTTCAATTCTTACCTCAGTTGGGTATTTAATCAATAACGGTTTGAACTCCGACCAGTTTATATTTAGTAAATAGCTTGAAAATTTTAAAAATAGACAAGTAGTTGAAAAATAATTATTAGTTTGTAAAATAGTTGTAAAATAGTCGAGTAATTGTAAAATAGTTGGAAAATTGTCAAATAGTTATAGAAATTTTAAATAATTGCAAAATAGTTATAAAATAGTAATTAATTTGTAAAATAGTTGAAAAACAGTAATTAATTTATAAAACAGTTACAAAATAGTTAAATAATTCCAAAAGTAGTTATAAAATAAGTATAAGATAGTTTTGGGTTTAATAAGAAAGGTCGTATATATAATAAATAACTTGGAAAATAGATTTGTACTAAACAATTGATTCTGAAAATAGTCCAGAGCCAAACTGTTCAATTTCCAAATCTCCATTCTCATCAATTCAATTTAAATTTCCACTTTCATTTAAACTGACCCAACTCCAATTTAAATAACTTCAATTTCCATTGAAATTGATTTAACCCCAATTCAAGTTGAATTAATCTTGATTTCTTTGTAAATTCAAATCGAATTCCGTTTGATTTTAAACATATTCAACATTAATTACAATTCCAAATTATACCAATCGATTTGGACTAATATCAATTGAACCCACTTCAATTTCAAATCATCTCAATTCCTATTTGAATTAGTCCCAATTCCCAATTTCATATTGAAATTTCCAAATCAGGTTGTCCATTAAACTTATTTAACCTCCTCTAAATTAGATTCAATTTTCTTAATCAAGACAAATTTACACAATTTGCATTTCTATTCAAATTTTATACTTCAGACTAATAACCTTCCCACTTAAGTTTAAAACTTACTTCACTTTGGGTTTCACATCACATTCCAAGGAAAATTCAAAACTCAACCTTAGAGTTTATTTCATATTTATTTCCTTTACACACCAGGTTACTTTTAAATTTAAACCATCTTTGGTTTTAAATTCAAACAAATTCCTTTAAAATTTTCAAACGACTCTTGTTGAATCAAGTTCTATCATTCAAATAATATTAAATAACATTATTTATTATTTCTTCATTACTTTGAAACAAAATTTTCAAATCCTGGACCCAGATTTAAAACTCCACAATTCAGATCAACTTCCGTTCCAATTTATAAGTCATACTTGCCTAAATGTTTTACTTCTTTAAAACATTTCATTTTGCTTACTCATTAATTTTTTAAACACAACAATCACTTATTATAATAACCAAGATTATCATACCTGAAACCATTCATTATCATCTTATTCTGAAACTCTTTCCCAATTCAAGATTTCAATTTCAGTTTGAATCCATTTCAAACTTATCTTTATTCAATTTCAGTTTGGTAGTATTATATTACTTCTTAATTTAATTCCAATAATTAAACAACCAATCACCTTAATATTTATTAGAAGGAAATATTGCTTTATATATCAAAATATATTCTTATACAAAATCATTTAAAATCTTTGTATAAGAAAATAACAAGTACGCTCTCATATATATATATATATATACACACACATATATATATATACATACATACATACATACACTCAACTCATTCTAGGGTATCGTTGACCCTATCCTTAATGAGTAATCCCACCAGAGCCAAGGTTCTCGCTTAACCTTCTGCTCTGATACCAATTGTAACGACCCGAAATTTTCCATTCCGAAAATTCCAGATAGTTAGAAAAAGAAGAAAGAGATAGAAGAAGAAGAAGAAGAAGAAACACAACAAAGATTCTCACATTCGCAGCGGATCAAAATATAATATCAAATAATAACAGTTTACAAAAAAAATTCTATATCTATCAAATACATTTATAATACATCAGAGTTACACATATATATTCAGACACTGGATATACACAATCACCATGCCTCAGATATACAACAATATAATACAATGGAGACACTCTATACGTTCTTGCCATCCAGCTCGCCTCCTGAGCTCCAGAACGTCCTTACCTGAAAATCTGTAATACTCGGTCTGACCCGAGCATTACATCAAAGTAACACCCGGGTCAGGCTAGAAACCAGCGTGAGTAACCCGTCTAACATAGAATTCAAAGCAAACAACATATATAAAACTCGGGTAACTCGTACCAATCTAAAAATTCCCAATTTGTTATAAACGTTACTTATTTCACACATCAATTTCTAAGTACCAAAATTTAGATTAAATAGTCTAATTCACTTAAATCCTTTCATTCCAGTCTATAGATTTCACATATCAATCTATAGAAATTCGAAGTGGTTTCGGTATTTTCTAATACGCGACTCTGGTCTCTTCGAGTCTCATTCAAGGCATCCAATACCATTCAACCATCCATAAGCAAACGTAATCACTTCCAAAATAAATTTAATCACTTCTAATTGAATTGCTAACCTCAAACATTTAGATTCCTTCACTTGACATTAATTAATTTCAAATCCATTAATTAATCATCCCTTAATTATCTATCTTAATTAATCACCCTGGATTAATTATCCATCACTTACATTTAAGTAATTATCTTTAATTAATTACACAAATTAGTTATTCTTAACCAAAACAATGATTAATCTTTAGTTACTTCACAAATTAATTAACTATAATTAATTACATTAATCCTTTGTTACTTATATTAGTTAATTTCTCATAAATCACTTATTATTGATTAATTAATCTTAATTAATCATCTTTTAATTACCTCATTAATTATATAAATAAATGATTTCTAATTACATTTTAGTTTATCCTAATCTAAATTAGTTACATTAAGTAATTAATCATTTATTAAACCACAAATATTAATCACTCTTAATTAATCTCAACCAGTAAATAACTACCTTTTTGTTTACTTCATTAAATAAATAAATTACTCATTTATAAAAGAAGTTTAAAGGAATTTAAAACCAAATTCATTTTTAAATTCAACTTAATTTAAAGATGCACTTTAACATTAAAGGTGTTAAAACACTTTAAATTTAAAAACTTTATTTGTTTAAAAACTGAGATTCGCTAACTTGAATTCCAGATTTAACTTTGATGTGAAACTTGTTTTTAAATCTCTACTTTACAATTTAACTTCAGTTTTTAAAAAATCACCTTTATTTCTTTCCAATTCATTCTTATTTTTATTATATAATTATTTCACTTCTAAAAAAATCCAATTCTAAATATTTTGATGACCTAGCGTACCGAAATATATTCAAACAAACCACCGTAATCAATATTCTAATTATCAATATAATTCATCATATAATATCAAATATCCATAACACAGATTATTAAAAAATCTAAATAATTTTGAGGAATTCATTTGGATCCCGCCAACCTGTCTCCCTGCATCCATAGATGTTAGCACAATACCAAATCCACTTTGAGGTGGAATATCGCAGTATATGAGATTTATATAATATCATCCGTTATTATGCGGCGCATAGGGTCTCATCCACTATATAATGCGGGAAATAAATCACCCAATATATACTATATACTACGATATATAATATAGCACATCAATTCAATTCAACCATTCAACCAATCATTTAAATTTAACCATTTAAATTTAAATAAAAACCCAGTTGAATGAGATTAACTCAACTTTCATTTTACGGTTTGCAATCCATTCCAAATTAGCTTGTTCCCTTGATTTTAAACCTTGTATAAACATTACACAATTAATTAATATTTGAAACAGTTGGACAAATCAATCTCCATTTAATAATTTAATTTCAAACTAATTTTCTTTAAATAAAATATTTTTAGCGGCTAAAATAATTAATTAATTAATTAAGTTTATTAAACAAATTTATCTCCATGTTTTTGACCTTGTACAAATATTATATAGCTTATTAACATTTGAAATAATCTAACAAATAAATTACTATTTAATTAACTAATGATTTGGTTTTTAAATTAAAAACCTAATTCTTAAACTAATTCCCTATAATAATTTCTTTTTCACTTGAAATTACATATATTCATTTTTTTTTAAAATAAGCTATATAAATTTCATAAAAATCTAATTTATACATATAAACCTTCAAACATTTTTAATATTCCTATATATATTTCAAAATCCTTTCCATATAAAATTTTCCCATTTCATATATATATACATATATATATATATATATTAAAATTAAATCAAGATCAACTTAAATATTTTAAAAACTGCTTATCGGAAAATTTTGTCTTTACTGTAAATAAATTTCCTAACCTATATTCTTCTCTATAAATTTAAATCAAAAATAAAACCCCAAAATCAAATACCTTACTGACTCCCAGAAACCATGTCGTGGCCAACCTTAGCCTCACTGTCACACGAACGTATGAACCTCGCTTCCACTGCCTTGCCTCTCGATTACTGCCAACAAACGAGACAACCTAGAGAAACCCACACTCAAACTTCTTTCGCTAGTCGAGCACTGCAATAGATCGCACCTCACAACCCATCATCGCCCAGATCGAGACATGTTCTCCACGCCATCTCCTCCTAGAGCAAAACCCTAGCTTCGATCGCGACTTCGTCACCACTCCTTATTCGAGCCTCTGCCTTCATCTTGATCGAATATAAATCGATTTGGGTTACTTCCTTATGAATTCGTGGATTTAAAATGAAAGGGGCGGCCATTTTTTCAAACGAAAAGACTCGACTTTGATTAGAATGCGGCCATTGGCGTTGAACTGGGAAAGAAAGCACGCACAATATTTTTTTTTGAACACATCTGCATTTTTAAAGAAAGAAAGGGCGAACAAGAAAGGACGTTAGCGTGAAAGATGAAGGCTACAGTAATTTGCAGAGGTGATTAAAAAGTTTTAATATAAAGGAATGTCGGCCGATGAAAGTTGCTTATATGAGAATATAAATATATTTTAAATTGAATTTCAAATTGCCTTGTTTTGCGAGCCTAAAATCGCGAACCCCTATCAAGGCATGCCGCTAGGCGTTTATAATGTTATACCCTTATTCCGAACGCAATGGAAAAGGTTTCGAGGCCTAACACGATCATATGGGGAAGATAGCTTTTTGGACCCAGTTTTTATATTAAATTTTCGATATAAATTTCAACGCGTTTATATATACCGTAGGATAACACGACAACTCCAAACATTACGAAAATTGAAATTCGATAACAATACAGTATTACGGATCCAGTGGAACTGGTTTCGTCGAAATCCGAGACTGTGTCTCAGATGGCTATTTTTAAACGTCGATTTAAACGATATATTTTCAAAACTTAACAAATCACTATTCAATTCAATTTTTACACTTTTACTATCTTCAGTATTATCAATATAAATTTTACAAGCCTTCAAATTATTTTTAACAAGCTTAAAAACCAAAGATTCAATATTTCACCCAACTTTAAATTATTTAATTTAATAATTAAATTACCCAAATAAATGGTGATACTTGCATTCAAGTTAAAAATTAACTTTTAAATATTTAAAATCAATTAAATATTCCAATTTCAAATATTCAAAATTTTCGGGTCGTCACAATATCCTTAATAATATTAAACTAAAATTAGGGGTGTTATAATTCCGATCCAAAAAAGACCCATAGAAATATAGAACCATCTCAAAGCTGGTAGTTAGTTGTAAACAGAAAAATATAGAGCTATTTATCTATACATTCAGAATCTCACAGTGGAAGGATAAAATATAACAATAACAATAGTACCCATTTCATTCAGGTTTCAGAATAACATTCAAAACCATAACAAAAAAACCATAATGTCAAAACCCAATAATATCCGTACATAATCGCAATATTCCAAGATTACAACCTTATTTTTATTTCATAGGTACATCAAAAACTGTTGAAAATAAAAAGTAAATAAATAGACTACTTCCATAAGTCTCATTATCGTCTCTACCTATAGCGTCGCCCTTCCTAACCCGTGTTGTAATGAGGAGAGAGTCAGGACAACATATGTATGCTGAATTAATATCTTGAGCCTTACTGTATTTGTGCTTAAGCAATATAATTCATATAGGAATATGTCTTACATTTTCTTCCTACAACAAAAATCTTTCCAAATATAAGCCTAAAGGATTTTCTCAAGCTTAAATAAAAGGCTTTCCAAATATAAGCCTATGGCCAACTTGTTATCAACCCAATAATACATATCTATCATTAAGATGTCCTTCAAGGAAGAGATGGTACTAAAGTCACATAATACCTTTTTATGGGATTACGTGTAACGACCCGATTTCTCGACGCTCGAAAGTCGACATTAATACGTCCACTGTTGCAACTGCCGAACAATCGAATGCCGGAAAACCGAACCATTAGGGTTTAAGAAGAAGAAGATAGAAGAAGAAAAAGAAACAATAACAGAATCACACAATTCGCAGCAGAACAAATATAATAGATAAATGAATATATTTAAACAAAATCATTATATCAGTTATTATATTACATCACATTACATTATCAGAGTGTACAACGACAAACGGCAGAAGAAATATTACATGTATAAGTGATATGCCTCGCCATCCAGCTCCAACTCCTGATTTCCATAGAAACTTCTTGACTTCGCATATGAATAATGCTAACCTGACTCAAGGCTGCCCGTGTGGAAAATTGTGGGCGCCCAGAGTTTAGAAAGGGAACAATAAACTCCAGCTCGGTCGTGGGACTGGTGTGAGATCTTAAAAACAGTTATTTCCACAAAGAAAAGAAAAGGAAAGGAAACCCGCTATGCATTTGGAAAATGAAACTACCATAAGGCCTCCCGCCACACACACAATGCAAACGCAGAATTGGAGGAGATTTCTCCTTATGACAGTCAAACATGCTTAATACGCAAAATCCTTTTGATATTATTATTAGTGCATAATGCAAAAAACATTTCGGAAGTATAATATAAATCTTAGCCAGCATAGACATTCCGAACTATGCCTACTATAGCTACCATCTAAACAGTGGTGACCACCATAAATAAATGGCAGGTTATACAACTAAAACCATACAAGGCGCGTATTGGAGTTGGGATTTCCAACAAATGGCCAGGCTAAGGAACTTCCTACTGCCACATGGGTACGCCTCTGGAGGGACGTCACGAGAACCTACCCAGATCTCTGCCAACACAAGGCCGAGTTACCTCTGTAACTAGGTAACTACTACTCGAGTATGCCATCCTCCGGTCATTTGGGACCTTTATCCGAGGATCCTCTACACCAACAACCACAAAGAAAAGTATTTGCAGTAACCACAAAGGTTAAATATCAGGGCTCCATACTTGACACCACCCTTTTCCAGAAGGAAATGACATACACTAAAGGGCACGACCCTCATAACCTTGCCGCATCTTTCCCGTTTTGACCATTTCCGGGGTGTGAGGTCCGACGAAGTCTCGTCCACAAAGTTACACTTTTCCCAAAGTCATGGTTTAATCAAAAAATGATCGGCAACACTTCGTATTCCACATTATCAGTTTGGGAATATATCACTAGTAACCATCAACTACATAACCTCTGAGCTCATACGTCTCAAAGAAGGGTGTAAAGCTAAGAGAATAAATTCTCCGCCACCAACAGAAATGTATTTGATAGAAACCAGATTTACATCTCAAAGTATAATGTCAAACACACATCCATACAAGTCCGTTCCGGGATCGAACGGAACCGAAGGCACTTCAAAAGACGCCCTTGCGATCCGGATATTCACTAATCACGTCCAGAATCCTCATCACATAGGATGGTAAAAAATCTCTATACCGGAGCAACCCGGTGCAGAGACAATCGAATGGTAATCTTTTCGCTTTCAAAAATATCCTTTCTTCAACACCGTCTTCAAATACAATCCCATTTCGTCGTATCGTTATTCAGAATGGGTTTTGTGACACAAGGTCCTCTCCCGGCTAATTCGAATAACGAGCGCTTATTTGTAAAAATAAGTGTTACATTCAGATTTCAAAAAATTAACACAGTTTTCACTTTGATCTCTTAAATAAAAGATCCATCATAATCACAAAGGTTCGATGTGATTTTCGGATATCCACTTGGAATCCGACCCCCGGTCGCATCGAAATTCAAATGCCATTTAAAGGCAAATATTGATAGTCGGTTATTTAACTATTAATCAATAATTCACAACAATCACCAGATTTCAAATAATTTTTCCCAATTATTATTTTCAAGATATGAGGTGGAGCCTTGGCGCAATGGTTAGGTCACCCGCATGGTGATCTGGGCGCCCAGGTTCGAATCCCCGAAACAACCTCTTCGCGATGCGAGGGAAAGGCTGCGTACATTATCGACCTCCCCAGAGCCCGCTATCAAGCGGGAGCCTCGTGCACTGAGTTCTACCTTTATTATTTTCAAGATATCTTTGCAAGATACAATTTTACACTTCAACCATTTGAAAACAAATTTCAAATTACTTTCCACATTTCAATACATTGAAAACAAATTTCAAATCACTTTTCCTTACATGGAATAAGATTCCCGATATTATTTGTTTCCACCGAAGGTCTGCGAGTTAAAATACTTTAAAATAATTTAAATTACTTATCCAAACATATATGCTTGGAAATATTTAAAATAAAACTATTTTAAAACACTTACTTAAATATTAGTTATGAAAATATTATATAAAAATCTCATATACAAAAATTCAAGGCCAAAATAATTTTAAAATAAAATTAGTAGATAGGATATAACTATTTAAATATCCATTTTCTAAAACAAATATCAATTTAATCTTTAATTACTTACTTCTATAATAAATAAAAATAAATCTTTACTTTAAAGATTTTCAAAATAACTCAAATAAATAATTTCCTCAAAATAATCTTTTCTTAAAACCATCATCACAACTTCAATTACATATTTATAGACCATATTGAAAACTTACTCGGCTTTCCAGGGAAAGTACACCTTTCATTATAAAATGGTTCATTCAAATCAATTTATAAATCCTTCTAGATTTACTTTAAATTTACGTTCTAAATCCGCAAATTACTTTCCACACTTTTAAAAATAAAACCATATTTATTTTTGAAACAAATTTCCCTTTCTTTTTTAAAATTCCCATTGTGAATTTAAATTTTCAAATATCCAAGGATATACGATTTCCAGAATCGTATACAGCACCAAATAAATTTCCAATTTGATTTCAAATTTTATTTTAAACACCAAATCAAATCCCAAACTGATTTCCCAAAGATTTATTTTAAAACACCAAATTAATTTTTATATTTGATTTACAAATTTATTGCCTTAAAAAATAAATTCCTTTATCAAATCTTTTCCTATTTTCTTGGAATTTATATAATAGGATTTCATTATAGATTTCCTACTTAATTTTAAAACCAAAATTTATTTATTTCTGGTATCTTACGATACCAAAAACATATTCGGCTAAATTTTAGCCTACAATGATTTCAATTACAATATAATCACACAGAAATTATCAACACACAACATATGAAACAAATTCCGTATTTGAGGAATCCAGTTGGATCCTTCCAACCTGTTTCCCTGCATCCACAGACATTAGGAAAACAATTAAATACCAATTCCACTACGAGGTGGAATATCGCGGTATATGGGATTTATAAAATATCATCCGCTATTATGCAGCGCAATAGGGTCTCATCCGCTATATAATGCGGGAAATCTACAACTCCAAATACATTTATAATACCAATTCCACTTCGAGGTGGAATATCGCGGTATATGAGTTTAATATAATAACCTCCGCTATTATGCGACGCATAGGGTCTAAACTAATATAACTGATAATAAATTAATCATCCAAGCACATAATCAACAACTTAAATTTAACTATCACAATTCAACCATCAATCAATAACTGAAAATTTTCAATCATTAAAATTTGAGTGAGAATATCTCACCTTTGCTTATGCATGCAACCCATTGTCCATTCCAGTTTGTTTCTTTCAGATATTGACCTTTTATAAACAATTTATACAATTTATTAGTATTCGAGCAAATCGAATAATTAAATTTCTATTTGATAGTTTAAACTAACTAATGATTTGTTTTTAATAAATTTTCCTTTTAAAAATACATATACACTTATAAAAATAGATTTCAAAAATTTGACTTATACAAATTCCTTCGATATTTAAAATTCCTATCTTTCAAAGTTTATCTGTATATATACCACTTTGAATATAATAGTAATTTATTTCACTATAAAATAATATATAGATCGAAATATCTATTTTCATATATCTTCAATGTTTTATAATTTTCTGTTATTATCATTAACATTTAAGATACATAACTGCATATAAATATATACTTCGCTGTTTATAATATTCTCCTTCTTCTGACCTATATAAAACTTTACTGTAATTTTCAAACAAATTATAGATTTCAAATACATATACGTGTTTATTGAATCGAAATTAAATTTGAGAAATAAGTTCGAATACCTCACTGTGAAAATCGTGACCAACATTTGACAAAACCCTAGCCTTGCACGCATCGACCTTGCCTTCGAATCGCCTAAACGAGATCGCGACCTAACCATTCCTTCCTGGTCGTGAGTCTTCGCCATAAATCATTCGACTTCACACGTGCGTCGTTGCCTGACGTTCGAACTCGAGTCCCACTCCATTGCCGAAACCCTAAACTGTCGCCCAAACTCTAACTGACGAGCTCCCACCGCCTGCCGCGCGCTCGCGCCTGCAGCCACCATCGATCGACATTTGAGTTCGAATCGAATTCGAACTGCAGACCTGCTTTGGAATCACTGAACAACCTCGAATGCGAATTCGATTTCGCAAACTCTGGCAACATGAAAAGGAGTACGAGCTTGATTAAACCAATCGATTTTTTTGTTTTGGCTTTCGTTTGCTAGGTTAGGGATGGAAAAGAAAAAAAACGAAGAGGGGAAATCGGCCATTAAATTTTCTTTTGAAGCTGCTGTAAAATTTTAACGAAAATAATGGTTTCTGTTTGTTTTAATAGAAGGAGAAGGGGAACATGATTCGATGTTTGCGTGCTTAAGGCAAATTACTACAGTGCTTGAGAGATGATAGAATCGCAGCTGATGGAAAAAGAAACGGCTGATAGTGACCAGAGTACAAAAAATATATATTTAAGTTAAATTCAAATCGTCTCGATAACCACAACACGAAATCTGACTGCCTATCGAGGCATGCCGCTAGGCGTTCCTAGTGTTATATCCCTATTCCGAACGCAATGGAAAACGTTTTGAGTCCTAATTCAATCGTATGGAGAAGATAGCCTTTTAGACTCGGTTATTAAATTAAATTTCGATACAAATTTTCAGCGCGTTGGCTTATCGTACGGCTAAACGACAACTCCAAACATTACGAAAATTGAAATCCGATAATAATATAATATTATGGATCCAATGGAACTAGTTCCGTCGAATTCCAAAACTATGCCTCGGAAGGCTATTTTTAAATATCGATTTAGACGATATAATTTCAAAATTAAACAAAACATTTCCAAATTAAATTCTGAAGCTTCCATTACCTTCAGTGTTATAAATATAAATTTTTCAGGCCTTTAAAATATTTTTAATCAGCTGATAACTGAAGATTTAAATTTTTTTAACCAACTTCAATAAATTAAATTCAATAAACTAATAGTCAAATTCATATTTATAATTAAAATTCAAGTTAAACTAATCTCCAAATATTTAAAATCAATTAAATATTCCATTTCAAATGTTAAAAATTTCAAGGTCCTCGCATCCTTCCCCCCTTAAAAGAATTTCATCCCGAAATTACTAGTTAGGAAGAACGATCGTTAACCTTATCAACTTGCCCAAAATAATCTTTTTATTTAAGACCCATCATTAATTCAACTAACTTTCTAAATTCAATTATAAGTTCCATACAACATTGTTTTCTTTAACAATTCAAATTTGAATTTAAATACAAATTTTAAATTTTCAAAATTTTCTCAAAATTTTTCTAACACCCTAAATTTCAAAAAAATTCACCAGTGTCTCCTTTGCATGGCTAGCTCGGTATGACTACAAAATGGCACCACAAGCCCTCAGATTCTAAAAAGAAAACAAAACGCCAAGTGGCTAGACAAGAAAATCACCAAATTTCATACTAAAATTGAAATACATACCTTTTTTCTCGAGCAATTCAATTTTATCTTCAGGAATCAAAACCAATTTTCTTTTCTTTTTATAACACCTGTATATCCTACTTAACAATAATATCCATTCATAGCCTTTAAAATCATTTTATACATTTTCTTACAGAAGTTTTCATATCTACTTCTATTCAATTAGTTTTCCCATTACTATATGAATTCAATTTATCTTCAACTCTGAATATTGAATTTTATCTTCCATTTATAACTGATTCATATCATTATTTTAATTTATTTTCATTCACTAATTTACTTCAATTTCAAATTTGAAATCGTTTGTCGCTAACAAAAAATTTTCCCAAATTTTTTCTATCTGCCAAAATTTTTCAAAAATTTTGGCAGAGTCCCCTTTGTACGGAGAAGCTTTCGCAATTTGACAAAGGAGATAAATATATATTGTGATGACGCGCCTTTCTCAACCTAGAAAGACGTTTCATCATAAAGAAAGAAAGGGATAGAAATAGAAAAGAATAGAAAGAATAACAACATCAGAATCTCACAGCGGAATGGAACAAAATATAATACATCACATAAGTATTACATAGTTGTTAACCCCGTTTCGACCACGAGTGAAGGAGTCTACGAGTTAAAGAGCACACGAGTTAAGGAGCTTATGAGTCAAAGAGCCCATGAGTTAAGGAGTCTACGAGTTAAAGAGCACACAAGTTAAGGCGTCTACGAGTTAAAGAGCTTACGAGTTAAGGAGCTAACGACCTAACAGGTTAAGACCTAAATGACTTAGGGAATGTCACGACTCAACAGCCTTAGCTCATTGCCAACCTAAAATGAATGACGACTCAACTGATTGCCGACTTAACGACTCAAGAGGGACAGCGACTCACCAGGTTATAACCTTAATGCCTTAAAGGTATTGACCGACTCAAGGTACTTCACGACTCAGCAAGTTACCGACTCAACAATTGAGGAGTTGCACGAGTTAAAGAATTGTGCTTACGACCTACCTTGAATCATCAGCGACTCAAGCAAGCAAACAAGAGGCTACGACCAGTTAACTCGTGCGCAACCACAGCTCACAACTTACGACTTAAGGAAGTCCACGACCTAAAGGAGTGACGACTCAAAGCACTAAAAGGAAGAGTCAACAAAACTTAAGTCGCTGCTGACTTATAACTGCAGATAAGTCGTTCACGACCTAAGACTTGGAGACAAGTTCAATACCATGCTGTAATGAAATGACTCGTTGACGACTTACGATTTATGATGAGTCATGTACGACTCATGCTAGCATAAAGGAAGTTGCATTTGGTTAACTCAGGAACGACTTAGAACTTGTATCATTCATTCAAATGGGTGCATAACTTTGGACCAAGCCATGAGCTAAACCCAGTAGGTCGGCCGCGACCTACCATGAGTCATCTACGAGTTACGACTTATCATGAGTCGTGTACGAGTTACGACCTAACTCCGAGAAATGTCTATAAATACGACCCTAGCTCCAACTAGAAAGGGACTTTTTTTTTGGGCTCATTCTTTCCAAGCACCAATACTCTGCCACATTCCAAACCAACTCAACACTCAAAGCTTTCAAGACACATAGAACGCTATCAACAACTTCAAGAAGAAATCTCATGCATCCGACATGGATTTGAGGACTTTCATTTACATTGAAGTTTAAGCTTATCGTTCAAAGTGTTTAGTAGTTCAAAGTGTATTGTACTTGGGAAGAATTGTATCAACTATTAACGAAATCATCTATAAAGATATTCAGAGTGGACGTAGGCAAACTATTGAGCCGAACCACTATAAAATCGTTGTTATTTACTGCTTTTTTCTGTGGTTTTCTGCTATACTTTGTTCCCGAATCATTGGGTGGTGCTTTCACAACTACACTTTACACACCGGGATGTTAGCGTTCAAATTTCAGCGTTAACATTTTTGGTGCTTTCACTGGGAATCGAACTCAGGCAAATTATCATCATTGCTCCACGAAAGTTCGTTGAAGTAATCTCTCTGAAGACTAGAAGTTTATCTGAAATCATGGCTCCGGGGAGAAGGAATAGATCGGTTAGATCTGGAAATGTTCAAGAGGGAACCTCCACTTCCCCAGTACCTAATCAAGCCACTCCACCTGTTGGGGTCACAAAAGCGGAGTTGGATGCTGTAATCTTAGGGCTAAACCAGCAGATAAATGCCCAAAGTGCACAATTGGAGGCTCAGAATGCCCAAAATGCTCTAATTTTGAATAAGTTGAACGATTTGCTTGGGGTAAACCGTCAACCAACGGGTGATGAAAGGAACTTTGCTGGCAACATTCATGATGCTGAAGAAAGAAACATTCCTGAGAGGGCTGCCAGCCCCTTTGAGCAAGCATTTCCTGAAGTTGGTGGATCTAAAGCTCGAAATGGTGAGGGGTATCTTTCTGAAATGGTTCGACAAATCATGAAAGAAAGCATGCAAAGGAATGAAGACGAGAAGGAATGGGGTTTTGCTCCAAGTAAAACCCTGTTTACCGAAAGGATCTTAAAGGCTGAGTTCCCAAGGAAGTTCGTCCCTCCAACTATCCCAGCTTACAAGGGAACAAGTGATCCGAACGAATTCTTGTATAAGTATGATTGGCACATGACGGGTGCCAGAGCTTCTGATGAAATAAAGTGTCGATATTTTCCTGTATATTTGGAAGGTCTAGCTCTGCTTTGGTTCACCAAGCTACCAATTCGGTCTATAGATCAGTTTTCTGACCTAACCCGGAAATTCAAGGAGCAGTTCAGACTATATGCTTCAAAAGCCAAATATATCATGTCGTTTTCAAGTTTAGAACAGAATCCAGGGGAAACTATCAGATCTTTCTTGAATCGCTTTAATATAGCGCTGGCTGAGGTAGACAATGCAGAACCACGGATGATCTTGACCTATCTGATGAGGGCCATCGACAAGTCGAGCGAATTTGGAAAATGGCTTAACATGAAGGAACCAAATTCCCTTGAAAAATTCTACAAGAAAGCAGATGAGTTCATACGCCTGGAAAGCCGTCCTGTACCAGTAAAGGCAGTATTGGAAAAAGCTGAAGATAACATTGCTGCTCCACGCAAGAATGAATCTGTAGGACAGAAAAGGGAAATTAACGATGGGAAGAAACAGAAAAATCTGAAGAAGCCTCGTTCCTTCAAGTCATCGGAATATACTCCTTTATCAGATACGCCGGAACGTATTTATCTTGCCACTAAAGATTCTGTTGATTATCCTAAACCTCCCGTTTTCAGAACCGGGAAAAAAGCTGTACAAAGCGGGAAGTTTTGCCGCTTCCATAATCAACCCGGTCATGATACCGATGAATGCCGCCAATTGAAAATTTTGATTGAAGAGTTGATAAGGGAGAACAAGCTGCAGCAATTTGTGGAAAAGAATAGCAGCAATCCTGCTTCGTCTAGTCAGGGGCAACGAGCTCCTGTTCATCAACCCAGGACAAGTGAGAAGGCTGCAGGGGATGAATCCGTAAGGCCTGTTATCAATGTCATTACGGGAGGACCTCACCCAGCTGGCAAGAGCTGGGGTGAGATGGAAAGGTACACCCGGGCTTTGAAATATGTACCGTCCGAAGAAGATGTCTTTGTTTTGGAAGATGCTACGCCCCTGAAACAACAAAGAACTTTCAATGACGATATTGTGTTCAGAGCCAGGGATTCCACAGGTGTTGAAGCTCCTACCCTGGATCCCTTAGTCATCTCGGCTGGTATCGGGCCAGCTATTGTCAGAAGAGTTCTCATTGATTGTGGCGCATCCTGCAATATCCTCTTCAAGAAAATATTCGACCAAATGAAGATCCCTATGGCTGATGTGCAAGCCTCATCGCAGAAAATCGCTGGCTTCACTGAGGAGCCAAAACAGCCGATAGGAACCGTTGATTTGCTTGTAGAACTTGGAGAGGGAGAAAGAAAAGTAGTCTGCAAGCAAACTTTTGTGATTGTCGACGAATTTTCTGCTTATAATGCTTTCCTTGGCCGTCCAACTCTCGCAGCATTCAAAGCTGTTCTGGCCCCATGATGCCTCACCATTAAATTCCCCACAGATAATGGAGTGGGAGTTATAAAAGGGGATCAAAACGCTGGGCGGGAGTGTTATCTAACAGAGCTACGAGAAACAAGGAAAAGAGAAATGGGAAAGGATGCGGCAACCCCAGTCCGCATCAAAGAACCAGCCTTGTAGCAATTACAGGGCGGGCCCTGCACTGGCGAGCACAGCGGAGCACGGAAAGAGATGGATCCTAGAAAAGCCAGTGCAGGGGAGAATAGAGTGGTACCAGTGGAAACGACAGTACCAGTACCTGTTGACCCGAAGGACCCAAATAAGGTGTTGAATGTGGGTTCACAACTTCATGTGTCAATTCAGAATATCTTAATATCTTTTTTAAAAGCAAATTTGGATGTTTTTGCTTGGACTCGTGCTGATATGTGCAGAATTTCCCCATAAGTTGCAGTACACGCTCTGAACATTGATCCAAAATTTACACCTGTGAAACAGAAAAGGAGAACTCAAGGTCCAGAAAGGTCAGCAGCGTTAAAAGAAGAAGTTGATCGGCTCATGGAGAATAACTTTATCAAAGAATCTACCTATCCGAATTGGGTTTCGAATCCAGTGCTGGTTAAGAAAGCCAACGGAAAATGGAGAGTGTGCATCGATTTTTCAGATCTAAACAAGGCCTGCCCCAAAGACTGCTTCCCGTTACCCAGGATCGATCAACTAGTAGACGGAACAGCGGGACATGAATTGTTATCTTTTATGGATGCCTATTCCGGATATAACCAGATCATGATGCATGAGCTAGACCAGGAGGACACGAGCTTTATTACCGATGTTGGTCTTTACTGCTACAGAGTTATGCCCTTCGGGCTGAAGAATGCGGGGGCAACCTACCAAAGACTTGTTAATGCTATGTTCATACCACAATTGGGCAAGACTATGGAAGTCTACGTCGACGACATGTTAGTAAAGTCTAAGAAAGCAGTGGATCACATAGAGCACCTAGCAGACATGTTCGCAGTCCTCCGAAAATACGGAATGAAGCTTAACCCTTTAAAATGTTCATTTGGAGTGGAATCCGGAAAGTTCTTAGGTTTCATCGTGAGCGCTAGGGGCATTGAGGCTAGTCCAGCTCAAATTACCGCCTTAAAAGAAGTCAAAGCTCCTAGAACGAAGAAGGAATTGCAAAGTCTCAACGAAAAGTTCGCCGCCTTGAGTCGGTTCATTTCCAAAGCTACTGATAAATGCATCCCATTCTTTGACGCCCTAAAGAAAGGAAAGAAAAACTTTGATTGGACTCCCGAATGCCAAAAAGCCTTTGATGAATTGATTTGCCATATGGAAATGCCTCTAATACTTTCTAGGCCTGGCGATGGTGAGGATCTTCTTATATACTTGGCAGTATCATCTCATGCTTTAAGTGCAGCGCTGATACGAGAAGACAAGAGGATCCAACATCCAGTTTACTATATCAGCAAAAGACTCACTGGGGCAGAGATGAATTACTCCAAGTTGGAAAAACTCGCCTATTGCCTACTGATTGCATCAAGGAAGCTGAGGCAATATTTCCAAGCTCATCCTATCAGAGTCCTCACTGATCAACCTTTAAAGCAAGTCCTGTTTCGCCCTGAGACTTCGGGTCGTCTTCTAAAGTGGAACATTGAACTCAGTCAATATGACATCACTTATCATCCCCGAAAAGCAATCAACGGACAAGCTTTAGCGGATTTCATCGCAGAATTCACAGATAAGGGTAACAGTGAGGAGGAAACGATCGGTGATTCCCCAATCCAATGGAAGTTATATGTTGATGGCACGAGAAATGACTACTGTTCTGGAGCCGGAGTTGTACTTGAGACCCCTGAAGGTTGGTCATTATGCTATGCACTAAGATTGGAATTTCCTTCAACAAACAATGAAGCAGAATACGAAGCTCTTATCGCTGGCTTAAGAATTGCTAAAGAACTAAACATCTGAGCATTACAGATCTTCAGTGATTCTCAGCTTATTGTATGCCAAGTCAAGAAGGAATTCCAAGCGAAAGGGGGAAATCTTCCTGCCTACTTGTTAAAGGCTTGGGAATTCCTGGGTGATTTCGATCATTACATGATAAGTCATATTCCTCGAGAAGAAAACACGAAAGCAGATTCTCTCGCAAAGTACTCTAGCACAGGCGAAGCTCAATTTCTGGGGTTGACACCAGTGGAGGTCCTGTCGGCTCCAAGCATTGATGAGATGGATATTGATTGGATCATGAGCGTGTCTCAAGAGCAAGAATCATGGATGAATCCAATAACAGAATATCTGCTCAATGGCTCTTTACCGGAAAATTCAAAAGAACGAAAGAAGCTACTGAGGAAAGCCTCTCGCTATATAGTCCAGGATGGCCAATTATACAGACGGGGATTCTCAATGCCGTCACTTCGATGTGTATCCAGGGAAGAGTCCAAAACAATCCTAGCTGAGGTGCATGAGGGAGAATGTGGTGATCATTTAGGTGGTCAAACTTTAGCAAAAAAGATTCTCCGACACGGATATTTTTGGCCAGAAATTAATCGAGATGCAGCAGAATATTCCCGAAAATGTGACAGATGCCAAAGATTCGCAAAAATTCCTAGAGCACCTTCCACTGAACTCACGCAGATGGTCAGCCCATGGCCATTTGCAATATGGGGGATAGACCTTGTGGGACCGTTACCAACTGCCAAATCTGGAATCAAATATGCCATTGTTGCTGTAGATTATTTTACTAAATGGGCAGAAGATGAATCCCTGGCTACTATCACCTCTAAAAAGATGATAAGTTTTGTGACTAAAAGTATCATTTGTAGGTATGGTGTGCCTCAAAAGATAATTACAGACAATGGTACTCAGTTCGAAAGTGAGGAATTCCATGATTTTTGCAAACGATTCAAAATCCAAAAAAGCTTCTCAGCAGTAGCTCATCCGCAGGCAAACGGGTAGGTGGAAGCAGTAAATAAGATTATCAAGTCAACCATCAAGAAGCAACTCGAAAGAGCAAAAGGTGGTTGGGTCGATAAGCTACCACTAGCACTATGGGCATACAGAACTACCCACAAAACTGCGACTGTGCATACTCCGTTTTCATTGGCATACGGGTCAGAAGCAATGATTCCGGTAGAAACAGAGGTCCCTTCACATAGAAGAATCTATTTCAATCAAGCGGAGAATGAAAAACTACAGCTCGAGGCACTAGATCTCCTTGATGAAAAAAGAGAAGAGGCAGAGCTCAGAATCGCAGCTCATCAGCAAAGGATAGCCAGACATTTCAATTACAAAGTTCACCAACGCAGCTTTGAGATTGGAGATCTAGTCTTAAAGAGAATTATGACGGCGACAGGTGTGTTTGGGCCAAATTGGGAAGGACCATATGTCATAGGTCAGAAGCTTCTTAACGGCACATTCAAACTCACTACTGTCGAAGGAGACCAAATTTCAAGGGCTTGGAACAGTAATCACTTGCGCCCATACTTTACTTGATAGCTTTGTTGAAATATTGTAAAAAGAATTATGAATGTATGATTCCTGTAATTGAAAGCGATTGTAAAACCGATGCAAGTGAATAATGAAAGACTATAAAGTGGATGTAGGCCCAAATTCTTGGCCGAACCACTATAAATCTTGTGTTCCTTATTATTATTACATGTTTGCTTTATTTTCGATATGAAAAGTACATTAAATGTATTGCTGAAATGTCGATTTAAATTTTTGCAGGCAACGAAAATAAAACTTGCACATTACAAGACCAAGTGATTCTTGTTATCATTCAACAAACAAATTCCAAGTCACAAAATTCCCGAATTTAAATCCTAGATAAGAAGTGCTTCAATTGAACGGCCAATGATTTCGCCGAAAACGGGCTCTAGCTAATAAATTGAGAAGTTTGAACAAACGAACATCCAATTAAGAAGCTTATGCCCGTTCTCGCGAACTGGCCTAGCAATGAAGTACACTTCTTTGGATTAAACAAACTACTTGTAAGAGAAGGGAGTGCGAGCTTGAAAAGAAAAAATAGAGGATCGCTAAAAAGGTATAAGCAAGTGGACAAGGAACAACTAAAGCCCTCTTCGGAGGCACAAGTCCTCTTCAGAGGCACAACTCTTCGGAGGATAAAGACCTCTAACGAGGCATATGCCGCAAAAAAGAAAGTTCTCTACTCAACCAAAAAAGATTGGAGGAGTCATGACCCTCCAACCATGAGAGAGTAACTTCCAGGCAATCCTCGGAGGCACATTTCACCAGGAGTTGAAGTGTGACAACCACTCTTCGGAGTTTCACTTCACCAGAGTTGAAATGCAAAACAAAGTAAAGCCCTCTTCGGAGGCACATTTCACCAGGAGTTGAAGTGTAACAGCCGCTCTTCGGAATTTCACTTCACCAAAGTTGAAATGCAAAACAAAGTAAAGCCCTCTTCGGAGGCACATTTCACCAGGAGTTGAAGTGTAACAGCCGCTCTTCGGAGTTTCACTTCACCAGAGTTGAAATGCAAAACAAAGTAAAGTCCTCTTCGGAGGCACATTTCACCAAGAGTTGAAGTGCAACAGCCGCTCTTCGGAGTTTCGCTTCACCAAAGTTGAAATACAAAGCATGAAAAAAAAAATCCTCATCAAAGGCACACTTTAACTTTCAAAGGAATAATGATTTACCTATTCTGGAAAATAATCCTCCTCAAAAAGAAGTTAAAGTACCCTTCAGAGGCCCACTTTACCACATAGAAGAATTCACTTGGTAAAATGTGTATGTACACAAAAGAAAAAGTGATTTCTTCGAAGGATGAAGCGTAAAAACTTATATGGAGGGAGTTGTAGTCTGTTTTTTAACAAGATAAAATTTCTCCAAGTATGAAATAATTATTCTCTAGAAAATAAGAGTACAAGTCCCCTCGAAGTATAAAATATTGCAGCGAGCTTATGGTATGGGGGCAGCATGGTACAGTTACATACAACATGGTATAGCTACATTGTAAAATTACGCTCGAACAACATACCACAAGCTCACTGCAATATCGAATAGTAAATGCATTCTCAAATTCAAACAGGAGTTTGTACAAATAAAGGATCATTTTATTCAATTGTATTACAGATACAAGTTTCGAAGTAAAGAAAGCGGGGGCCAGTACCCGCACAATCCTTGACCAGTACATGCAAAAAACAAAAAGCTAAAAACTGGAATCTTCATTTCTTCTTGCCACCTTTGGACCCCTCACCCGGCCCGATGGTTAGCTTTCCGGGTCGATCTATAGGCATGAGGGAAGAAGGAGAGGGAGGTACAACTGGTTCGACTTCCGGTTCCTCTTCAATAGCAATGATGCTCTTCCTCCTCCTCTTTGATGTTCCGCGCTTCTTTCTCCTCTTTGAAGAAGATTCACTTCCTGGAGTAACAAGTTTAGACAAAATTATGTCATCGGAAAGAGTCCGCTCCAGAGATATCTCACCTCCCTCAAGTCCTTCGTCCTTTTGCTCTTGCGAAGCAGCTGGATCATCCAAGCCCCGGAGGGCACCTATTATTTCCTCATGTGATCCTAGATGAGGAGTAGGAGTGATTGGGGAAGACAAAGGAACAGTAACTGGAGGTGAAGAAGTTTGAATGACGCTCGGCGCTTTCTCTACAAAGGAAAAGTTAAAAATGTCAGTAATTCCCGCAAAAAGAGGAGACAATGGCTCGTCGAGATTCAAGAAATAATCAAGAAGCTCGTCAAATCCGTAAGAAACTGGCAAGTTGTCCCCCTGAGCATTATTAGGGTTACCTGGAGAAGTTGGTGGTATCACATCAATTTCGTAGTCATGAGCTTCAGCACTCTCTTGTGGCTCATTTACGGCTTGTGTAATTATGGCTTCGGTATCAGCTTTGGTAGGAATCGGTGTATGAGAGCTAGAACCAACAATGTCAACATCGACTGAAGTTGAAGGAGGGACAGGGGTAGTCAAAGTTGTTCCTTTTTCTTGATGCCCTTCCCCCATCATTTCAACTCGCGATCTAGCAAGTTGCTCCTTCGCTCTGGCAAGGGCCGCACGGGCTTCGAAATCTAAGTAGTGCGCCTCTAGCTCCTCTTCAGTATACCCGGTGCCTTTAAACATATCAAGCGCGGTTTCCCATACTTCAGCCAGGGTAACCTCATATTTGGGACCCAAAAATGCAAGACTGCCAAGCCCTAACACACTTTGCAAATAGAATTCAAATAGTGTCGAGCCGATGTCAGCCTTGGTAGCTTCATGAGCTTCTTCAGCCGCAATTCTACCAGCAGTGGCCTCATCTCGTTCTCTTTCAGCTTTGGATAGTTGAGCTTTCAATTTTTCAATTTCCGCAACCTGAAAGCTTGTTTGCTCTCGTAACTGAGTAATATCAGTACGGTAGCCCTCTACGATTCTCTCCAGCCCATCAGCCCTGGCCTCGGCATCCCTTTGCGCAGCATGAGCGTCCCGCACCTGCTGCTGGAGCACACTCTCCCTTTGAGAATAAGAAGCGGAGGAAGTGGTAAGCTCCTCTTTAAGTTTCCCAACTTCCGCTTTAAGTTTTTCATTATAATCGGCAATGCTCCTCATTTCTGCATCGTGCTGCTTAAGGGTCTTTTTCCATTCGGTTTTGTCATTCTCCATGGTTAACATAGCTTCGAGATTGGCCCGATTCACCCTCTGAAGCTCATCAACAAGTTTTTGCCAATTTGACATCCTCTCAATGTCAGCTTTAACGGCATCAAGGTTCCGTAACATGGCATTTTTATCTATGGGAACCAGATCAAGGTCAAAGCGAACTCCTTTTAAGCACCAATTTGGAAATCGACTTTGGAGAGTGGCCGGACCTGGTCCCACGTGGTAAGAAGGCCTGTTAATGATCGCCTGGATATCAGTGCGGGAGGGGGCAGGAGACTGAGAAGAAGTTGGAGCAGTAATCTTTTCCGAAGCTGCGGGCATTGGTTCCTCACTGACTTTAGCCCGTTTACTCGAGTCATCAGTTATGTGACTCTTCCCTCTATCATCGTGAGATTTGCGTTTGTGAGAGTCACCCTCTTTGTGGGAAGAATTGTATCGGTCATCCGCTCTTCCATAACGTTCTTCATGGGCACATCTCTCCCGAGCCTTCCGAGCGGCCCTCTCTTCATCAGTCTCTCTGTGAACAGGAAGATAATGCTTATAGTCATACTGGCCGCGTCTCCCATATCGCTGGAAGTCATCATAATATGAGCCGCCTCGCTTCATTGAAGAACCTGAAATTGGAGAAAACACAACTTTAGAATTCGTCAAAGTACAAAGAGTCAGAAGCATAAAAGTGCCGAAAGACTCTAAGTGTGTGATGTGCAAGCTACGCGCGGCAAACTACGAACCACTCTTTAATTGTGGGGTAGTTATGGGTGTAGTAATTAGCGTCAACTCTTGAGTCGACGGAGTCTGTTGCAAAGTAGAAGTAGCCTCGACCACTGAAGAAGAAATCCCGGTAGTGATAGGATCATCTTTAAAGATCTCTTGTGAGGTGGCAAAAAGGTCGCTCAGTCCTTCGAAAGTGTCGTCCCTGCTCTGCTTGACAGGACTGGTTTTCTCAGCTTTTTCACCAGGTTTCTGTGAACATTAGGGAGATCGCTGAGGCTCCTCTTCCTCAATAACCGGGGCAAGTTCGTCAGACGGCCCCGCAATATCAACAGAAGTGGAGCACTTCACTAGCGAAGCCTCAGGAGCAGGTCCTTTTGGTATGGATGTGTCGGTAGAAACTGGGGCATCCAACGCTCTAGCCGGGGAGTCTGGGATTTCATGAGGATGTGTAGAACGAGAAGTATGCAAAAGTCCGTACTGATGCAGAAGTTCGTCTTTCAACAGAAATTGAATGTCTCTCTCCTCAACCGGCACGGCCTTAAGCCTCTCGAAAGTTGGCTTATGACTAAGATCCCTAGAAGGAGAGGGAAGCGCTGAAAGTAAAAAAGAAGCGGAGTTAAGACTTAGCAATTCAGTCTCGCAAAAGTCGGATAACAAACGTAGTAACAAAGATGGATGATCTTACTTCCTTCCCTCCACATAGCATAAAACCCCGGGGGGCAACGAACAAAGAAGGACTGGGTTAGGAACCCATGAGTAGTGTCTGGAAGGCCAACGATCAATTTGCGGTTTCGGGCGCTTCTCACAACAGTAATAGAAGGATGATCTTTGGTCCGGGTAAAGGAACATAAGTAACAGATTTCATCAAAGCTCAGAAGTCGATCGAGCGTTCTCCTAAATAGCACACACAACCCCATTAGAATAGCATAACCGTTGGGATGTAGCTGGGATGGAGCGATGGCCAGTTGATGAAGAAGATGCTGGAGAAAGTTGTTGAAAGGAGGGATGGCCCCGCTCAAGCACATTTGTCGGTTAACTGTCACAAAGCCAGGGGGTGCTATGTCAGCAGTGTTACTTCTCTTGGGAAGAATGGCATCTGATTCAGCAATGCCAAACTGAGCACACAACTGGCGAAAAACTTTGTATGATAGCGTGGTAGGGGCTCTTTCGGGAGGATTGACTAGTGGAGCCGAAATAACAGTTGCCTCTCCAGTCTGAACTGTTGTATCTTCTTCCTGAGAAGTCATTCTACACAAGCAATTGGATATTCAAATGTTAAGGTGCACGTTTCCTAAAAGTGTGAAGTGTCATGCAAAACTAATAAAAATAACAAGTAAATACAACTGGAATTAAACTAGTCGACGATTGATCGACTACAAAATTTCAGAACTTGTTAATCTAAAAGTTCAAGCATAATATTAGTGCAGGCTGGTCAGTTTCAATTGACTATTTCAGTGTTGCTTTAATATTTTACTTGAAATTGACGAAAGCACTTCGTTCACACAATTTATTTAAGTTAATTATCTGTTATTAACTAATCTGTCATTTGATGTGGGCAGTCGATGGCAGTATATTCGTCCCAATTTTCTGTAAATGTTGTATTGGACAGATTGTTAGTTCGCAAGCTAAGGTGACCTGTGAATGAATGCAATAAAGTTCAACAGTTCAAAGTCCATGCAACGATTCAAAGATAGGTCAGGTCATTGGTTTTCTGGCCAACTTGCCCACGACTTAAGGATTAAGGGGCGAGTCAGTTTAAGTTGCTTCAATTTTAAATCAATGATGTTCTAAGTCAGCAATGCTTTGGGTCAAAGGTCGTGAAACAGAGGAAGGACTCCAGTGGAAAAGCAGTGGGAAATTTCCTAAGTACTAACACGGCCACGACTCAAGATTTCAAGCAGTAACTCGGCTACGACTCAGGGCCCGAGTCGTAAAGGTTGTTATGTCGCAGAGAATACTTGGTCGCGTAAGACTGCTGAATCATACTCCAAACAATGATTCACTCCTAACCCGTTAACTTTTTCTCCTAACCCATTAATCCAGTAACTTCACAGTCCCCGACCTTAATCTTATCACACTACGAAATCGTTATAAATCGCGAGTTGTCCTGAATCAAATCAAATAGCCTTAAGTCCACCGATGATCCATGCAGCAGTATTTGCAAGGCTCAAGGATGTAAATCGTGGGCGAAGATCGATGATGGTGACCGGCGATTGGGAAAAAGAGAAAGTTGCTTACGTGGTGTGAAGCTAGAGATGGTTGGAAGTAAAAATTGGGTCAAGATCGCCTTTGGAAGCTTGAAGACGTAATAATGGCAGGAATGGATCAGGGGATAAGTAATGAGAAGAGTGAGATAGGAGGAACGACTCAAGCATTTTATATCTGGAGGCGCTGTAACTCGAATCGGCGCGCCCGGGTTATGATGAGTCGAAGCACACGACTTACGACTTAAGCGTGTGCTTCGAGGGGCAAATGTTAACCCCGTTTCGACCACGAGTTAAGGAGTCTACGAGTTAAAGAGAACACGAGTTAAGGAGCTTATGAGTCAAAGAGCCCACGAGTTAAGGAGTCTACGAGTTAAAGAGCACACGAGTTAAGGCGTCTACGAGTTAAAGAGCTTACGAGTTAAGGAGCTAACGACCTAACAGGTTAAGACCTAAACGACTTAGGGAATGTCACGACTCAACAGCCTTAGCTCATTGCCAACCTAAAATGAATGACGACTCAACTGATTACCGACTTAACGACTCAAGAGGGACAGCGACTCACCAGGTTATAACCTTAATGCCTTAAAGGTGTTGGCCGACTCAAGGTACTTCACGACTCAAGGTACTTCACGACTCAGCAAGTTACCGACTCAACAATTGAGGAGTTGCACGAGTTAAAGAATTGTGCTTACGACCTACCTTGAATCGTCAGCGACTCAAGCAAGCAAACAAGAGGCTACGACCAGTTAACTCATGCGCAACCACAGCTCACAACTTACGACTTAAGGAAGTCCACGACCTAAAGGAGTGACGACTCAAAGCACTAAAAGGAAGAGTCAACAACACTTAAGTCGCTGCTGACTTATAACTGCAGATAAGTCGTTCACGACCTAAGACTTGGAGACAAGTTCAATACCATGCTGTAATGAAATGACTCGTTGACGACTTACGACTTATGATGAGTCGTGTACGACTCATGCTAGCATAAAGGAAGTCGCATTTGGTTAACTCAGGAACGACTTAGAACTTGTATCATTCATTCAAATGGGTGCATAACTTTGGACCAAGCCATGAGCTAAACCCAGTAGGTCGGCCGCGACCTACCATGAGTCATCTACGAGTTACGACTTATCATGAGTCGTGTACGAGTTACAACCTAACTCCGAGAAATGTCTATAAATACGACCCTACCTCCAACTAGAAAGGGACTTTTTTTTGGGCTCATTCTTTCCAAGCACCGATACTCTGCCACATTCCAAACCAACTCAACACTCAAAGCTTTCAAGACACATAGAACGCTATCAACAACTTCAAGAAGAAATCTCATGCATCCGACATGGATTTGAGGACTTTCATTTACATTGAAGTTTAAGCTTCTCGTTCAAAGTGTTTAGTAGTTCAAAGTGTATTGTACCTGGGAAGAATTGTATCAACTATTAACGAAATCATCAATAAAGATATTCAGAGTGGACGTAGGCAAAGTATTGAGCCGAACCACTATAAAATCGTTGTTATTTACTGCTTTTTTCTGTGGTTTTCTGCTTATACTTTGTTCCCGAATCATCGGGTGGTGCTTTCACAACTACACTTTACACACCGGGGTGTTAGCGTTCAAATTTCAGCGTTAACAATAGTTATACATACATCAGAGTCATACAATATCACATAACAGGACTGTCATTTACATATATGTCCATACATACATCCAAAATACAGGATACACTAACTATACAGCGGAACTACATATATAGATACATACGTCTGGTTTTCTTCCCAAAAGAGCTCCTCCAGAAAATCAACACTCCCAAATACCTATCACTTGGCTACTCATAAAAATTTGAGTACCCAAGAGTTTATGAAAAACAAAAAAATATAAAATCTAGGTCAGTCATGGGTCTGGTATGAGTAAACAGGTTAAAATTGCTTAACTTTGAAAATCATTTGAAATAAAGGTATCACGTAAGACTCCCCACAAATAAATACGGGTAAGTTTTTACCTTACGCTAACCAAAACATTTTATAGGAAATTCAGTGATATTATAATAGTGTCTAGGGTTTTCAAGTAAATAGAAAATAGCCGAAATTGATACATTCATTAAATTCCAGCTACTAGCCACGAAAGTGGGTAATACAAATCAAAACCATAGGGTCTCGGTGGAAAAATGGGTTTCCAACAATGGCAGGGCTACTGGGGTACCTCCCGTCACAGTACGGGGCCTAGATCACCGTACCGATGATCACTCCTGACCCCCTACTACACAAGGCCGGAACCATTCCTTACTGAACAGTCCCGAACAAGATAACCCCGCAGTTGTGGCCAACAACTGCTCACACAGCCGAAATAAAAAGGGACATCTAGACAGGGAATATCTTGTCCTGCTTGGGTATGACCCACCTAACCTTGCTGCATCTCCCCTATTTTAGCCATTCCCGATTGATGAGGCTTGAGGCTACGATTACCTTTATTGAACATTATTCTTAGAATGGTCATCGTCCGCCTGACGATGTGTTGAAAGCATTCAATCCATACAAGTTCGTTCCGGGTTAGAACGAAACCGAAGGCATTATCTCGTTGCACTCATTTTGGAATCACCCTCAGAGTTAACGACGATAACCCTTGCATTCTGAAACGCCATCTCGATCACCACTTGATAAGTCACGACCTAT
Organism: Allium cepa; assembly: GCA_030765085.1. NCBI lineage: Eukaryota > Viridiplantae > Streptophyta > Magnoliopsida > Asparagales > Amaryllidaceae > Allium > Allium cepa. The sequence continues at coordinate 456,871,977 of CM060939.1, read as the reverse complement.
CGTTTAATTTGGATCGATGTGGTTTTCGGAGAATCAAAATTGATTCTTCCAATCCCGGTCTCATCGGAATCCAAACACCATTTTAAAGGCCAAGTTGTCTATTTAACTTAACAGTTCAATTTAATATCAGAATTCACATAACAGATATAACAGATAGATCATACACAGTTATCACAGATATCCATAATATATTATAACATATCACAGAAGTATCATCAAAAAGATGTCAAAGTCAATCAAACAGAATTATCTGTGCATACCAAACAGTTTGGTTTTACTTTACTTAATTTATTGCTCAAGAATAAACTATTTTATTCTGTTTAATTAATTACTGATTTATTAACTTATTATTGATCAATTAATTAATTAGTTATCATTAATAATTAATTTATTATTCATCTAATCTTTAATTACTTATTTAATTAATTAACTTCTATTCATTAACTGTTACTTAATTACTCGGTTAATTAATTTATTTTTAATTGTTAATTGATAACTTACTTATTAATTTTTTTAACTTATCACAAATTATTTAAATTAATCACTTATTATCCATTTTATTAACTATATAATCTTTAATTAATCACTTAAGTTAATTATCATTTATGAATAAAAAAATTTAGTAATTAGCTAACGTTTTAAAGATTTAAATTGTTTTAACATATGATTTATTTCTAATTACAAAATCAATTTAAAGTTATGAGTTTAAAATTTCAAATATAAATTAATTCTATTTACTTATATTAATCAATTATCTTTACATCACTTACCTTATTAAACCTTTAAAACAAATATTAACCTGAACTAACCTATTTGCTAAGTTAACTTAGTTATAATAAATACTTGAATAAGAATTAAGCACGTTCATTTAGAAAGGTACCCGAGACAAACCCCTTCCCTGCTCGAGACAGTCTCGAGTTATCTTTGTGTCTCCCCTGCATCCCTCTCTCTCACTCTCTATCTTCTTCTCCCTTTCCCTGATTCTTTTCTTCTTATCATTTTTCATTTTTTTTAAAGTTAAAGTTATAAAACACTGCTGAAGCCACACACGAGAACGACCCGAAGTCACCTCCCCTTCCCACTCGAGTATCACTCGATACGAAGTAACCCACGACTTCACTGACACGCTCACGCCACCGTGCACGTGCACGGTGGTGCGCTTGGCCTCCGGCGACTCGCGGCAGCCCCCACAAATCACAAAACGTCCACTCATACGAAATCGAAACCCAGATTTGAAATTACAAGCTGAAAACAAAAAATGACCTACAGCTCGAACATGCGACAACAAACACCCACTGACAAATCCTTTGTGCGGCCACCGTCCATCAACGGAGGTGATGGAACTCCACCAGAACTTCGCTCACATCCCCCCTAACTCCACCTAAAATCGCGATCAACTCGGTTTCCCTATGATGCCGAAAACAAAATTTTACAGAGCATTAAAAAAAATAGGCACTAAAACCCTACTTTTACCTCCACCGAAAAATCTATGCATTCGAATATTTTTTAAGCATTCTTCCTGTGTTAATACTTCTTCAAGCTTGCTTCATGAAAATATTCAACAATTAAAATCAATTGAATCAGCCACAATTGATAAAAATGTAATTTCATTTCATATTCAAATTGCACCATAAATAATGAACTAAAAATCTTCGTTTTCAATTTAAAATTCCTAACTTTGTATATAGATTCTTGCTAGTTATTTGAATCAGTAATTTATTATACTTGAATTTAACACAAATTAAATGGTTTCCCTGTAAATCATTTTACAGTGAGTATACTCCATTGACAAGCTTGCATAAGTTTTAAAATCTTGATTTTATTTTTATTCGGACAATATGGTTTATTTTAAAAAAACATAAGCCTATAAATAATCAAATGAGAATATCTTGTATTTTGAATGGTACTTGACTCTGTAACTACACTAAATCTACAGATTCAAGTTTAACAGGAAACTTATACTTGAACACAGAATTGCAAACCCAATACATAGGTCATCATAACATTATAAATACATCAACCACACAAATGAACTTAAGACTATAAATTTTATTTACTCACTTGATATTAAATTAAACAGAGAGTTGTGTGAATGTTATAGAGTTTGATGAAGAAAATTGCAGATTTGAATTTCCTGAAACTTCTTTTTAGTTTCCAGCTTTGAATAAATTTTCAGTTAGCAAAGTAAAGCTGTTTCTTTCTTTCTCTTATCTCAGGGTTGCTTTAGGTTTTGTTCAAGTTTTTATAAACGAACATAATATATATTGGATATATATAGAAGCTACTTAACAGGCTGTATCTAGACAGTTTTATTTGTTTGTCATTTTTTCTTTAATTAGTCAAGTAAAATATCCTGCAGAATGAAGTGATAAGGAGATTTCGGCTATAGTACTACATGAACAAAATGTTATGCTAATTAATGCTTTTGCTCTTAATTATGATAACATGTATTTAATGTTTTACTGATATGTACAAAACCCAGATTTTGTTTTATGATATTGAAGTGAAAACTTTTGTTTTCTTATGCATATGAATTTCCTGCAGCACATAAACTTTATATTTAATTCATAGCATTGTGATTGTACATATATATATATATATATATATATATATATATATTCTTTTCTGGACACAGCACTTAATTGCTGTACATATGTATATGTGTACATAGGCAATACATAAAGATATCTTATATTAAATTTGTGTCTTGTCTCTTGCATACTTAATTTACAAAGTATCTTTGTTATAAATTTTTATTAAAGATTTTGTGTTGTGCAATTGAATTTTAAAGATTATCGTTTGACTATATTACTTCTATTCCATTTGTATTTCAGATTTTACAAGCCTTTGATTCATAGCATTGTTTAGTTATATTACTTACATTTGTACATTTATCTTGTTTGTGTCAAAATTGGGCACAACACTCTTCGGGAGTCGTTGAAGAGATAATAGTCAAGAATGCAAGTTCAAAACAGATATTATCTAACAAAAACTCCAATCAACAATAAAGTAAATGCGTAGACCAGCGATTTATAGTGGTTCGGCGTGTTGCCTACGTCCACTGTGAAGTTTTTTGATGTTTTATTGATTCTCTTTCAATGATTACAAGTTGTTACAGCGATCCACAGCAAGTTACAACTGGAAATTCGAAATCAACAATAGGATTATGATGTAGGATGATGGAGATCTTGATCCGGCAGAGTCTCGGCGTCTCAGAGTCAGAAGATCCCTTTTCTGTTGGCCCTGGGGCTCTATTTATAGGTGTAGGCTGCTGGTATCTCGCTGAAAACTCGGGAGACCACTTCTGGCACGTGAGGGGGCCCACACGTACGGTCTCGGGAAGTTTGGGCCCACTTTGGCATCGGTTCGAACTCCATTCGAACTGATCAAGAATTCATCCAATCGAGGTGAAATTTGGCGAGGACATTCTTCAACATGTATGCTAGCATCTGTGAAAATTTCATGACATTTGGATCAGTAGATTGGGAGATATGATGGGTTCGAAATAGGATTCACGGCATGGCTGTTTGGTTCGAACCCATGGTTTCGAAACGATGGTTTCGAATCCATCATGGCACGCGACTTCGTGGTGACGTGGAGCGCAAGTTTCGAACCGATCCGGACTTCGCTCCGTGTTGACCGCTTCGACTCCGTGTATCTCGGTGATTTCGAACCGATGGAAGACACGTGGGTTGACCCAGTGGGTTCGAACAAGGAAACACAGGATGGGTTCGAAGAAGGCCTTTGTGATGGGTTCGAAGCATGGCTCTATGATGGGTTCGAACACGACTTCAGGGATGGGTTCGAACGAAGCTTATGTATGGGTTCGAAGCATGCATGTCCGATGGTTTCGAACTGAGGCAGCCGAGTATGGGTTCGAACCAGCTACTCTCTGATGGGTTCGAGGTCGAGGCATCCCGAGGGTTTCGAAGGTGATGGTTTTGAACTTGATGGGTTCGAAGTGATGGTTTCGAACTGGGGCGTGACGATGGATTCGAAGATAACCATCATCATGGGTTCGAAATCAGTGTGTTCCCTCCAAGTTGCCTCGATCATAACTTGAGCATACGAACTCGGATCGACTTGAAATTTGAAATGCTGACTCCTGTGGCCTTTCTTGCAGTGTCCCATCAATTGTAGCTCATTCTGGACTCGGATAAAATTCAGTGATATCCATGGCGAAGGAAAATACGATCAACCTCTGAGGCCAACCGTCCTTCCTTTTCAATCGCTCTTTTGGTATCGCGGCTTTGCCAAAAAGCAGGATAACATTTTGCCCCCCAAAGTACGTCTTGTGGGAACATGACGTGCTTTGAATAGCTGCCATTTCTATCTGAACAATCATTGCTCTCTTTTTTGTTGAAACTCGTATGCTGTATTGCCGTAACCTTGCGTTGATATGATTGACTGCTGTATAATAGTGCTTAGCCGTTGGCTGTCGCATTTGTAACGGGAATAGTGTTTGATCCTTGTGAATATTCAAAATCGAATGTTAGTCCGACATGTATGCACATATGTTAATTTGGACCTTGTTAACGTCGTGCGTCCACGAGTCGTTGTCAGTTAGGTTTGCTGCAGAATTTCGTATCGATTCTCTCCTGAACCGATTTTGAAATTTGAATTGAGACAACGCTTGGCGGTTGTTGTGGAAATTTCCTCCGTATCGATCCTCTCCTGAACCGATATTGAAGGTTGAAGAAATAGAATTTGTATTGCGCAAGTGTAATGTTTCGAACCGATGCACTTGAGCGTTGATGGGTTCGAAATTCCTGTTTGTATGGGCGCGGTATGCCCGTGCAATGATGGGTTGTGTGAATATGAGATTTCGAATCGATGCATTGGAGCATTGATGGATTCGAAATTGGCATTCGAAACGGTCTGAAAGTATGGAGTATACTTGTGTGGTGATGGGTTCGAAATTGTCATTCGAACCGATGTGAAAGGATGGTTTCGAATTAGTAGTTCGTTCCTGTGGTTTCGAAAATGATCTTCGAATCGATGATTTGGATGGGTACGAAACCATTGTTCACGGCAGTGGTCCGTGTGCTTCACACGATGGAGCCTCAAGCGTATGGGTTCGAAGATTGGTTTCGAAACGATTCTGCATTCTGACCTGTTGCAATCGGTCAACTTCACCGGAACTCGAATCGTCCCGGTCATCATCAACCCTCCATATAAATAGCAGTGGACCTCCCACTTTTTCACTTTTACTTTTTCACTGCACTCTTCATCGCTTCGAAGCTTCCAAGGAGAAAACACTGCGTCGCGTTTTCGAATCCATCAAGATTTAAGACTTAAATCTCTCGAATCCATTGCTTAAACTAGGTAATTAGCTTCAAATTCAAGCGACGAAGTTATTTCAAACCCATTTCTCTTCATCGATTGCATAGCTTCGAGATTGGCAAAACCAGATCTGGTTTGGGAGGGATTCGAATCGATGTGTGGGCTCGAGTTCGAAGCGACGACGGTGGTGTGTTTCCATTGGATTTTGAATCGATCCTTGGAATGTCCTTGTTGGGATGCGTAGTTCGCACCGATTGGGGGATTCGAGGGATCCTTTCGAATCGATGGATTCGAACCCATAGGCTATCGCTTCGAAGTCTACAACCTCGTATCGATTCGAAGTGGATCGTTTCGAACGTGACCGATGTCAAGTTAAGGGTTTCTGTATCGGTTCGAATTTGTCATTTGGCCATCGTTTCGAAGCGCGCCTGAATGCATGGTTTCGAAACGATGTCAGGATGGGTTCGAAGGCATGGGTTCGAAGCACTGTCATGATGGTTTCGAACGCTTGGGTTCGAACGAAGTTTGGATGGGTTCGAAGGAAGAGGTGTTCGGTTGGGTTCGAACGAAGCCTCTGTGATGATTTCGAACCCTATATGATGGATTCCAAAATTTGAAATTTTTCAAGCACAACTCCGACGAGCTTCATTCCTGCATATTTGGACTTGGATATTGAACTGCATATTTGATTGCCTTTTGGAGCTCGTCGATGGAACTATAACAACTTATATTCGAACTGACTTTTATCATATAAACGATTTAGTGATGACGGTCAGCGATGACGGTCATTATTGCTGAACTTCGTAGCTTTGTCGTTTGAATGTTCACTTTAACTCTGCAACATTTGTTCAAGTAATGCATGGCACGGTACCACACACATTCATACACTTTACACTGGGGAACACACGGGTTCTTTGTCGTCTAACGATGGTTTCTCCTGAGTTAGCTAGTTATGGAACCTTCAAGTTCACAGCAGCAGGAGATTCAAGGTACAGCCCCTCCGAGGCTAGAAGTTCCGGATATAGGTCCTGAGATCATCGGTCCGGCTCCGGACGAACTTCCTGATGCATCGTTCATTGCCAATCCATCAGATTCCGTTCCATCGAATATCTCTGAAGACATGTTGGGAAGAATTTGTTTGAGGCACGGCTTGTCACTGGACGATGTGTTACTGCCGGGGCCGAATGATAGACCACATAATCCGCCAGAAGGGTATACAGCATTTAATCGCCACGCGTGTGCGGCCGGGACACTTCCCCCGTTCAACGAGTATATAAGAGAAGTATTGTCGTTTTTGAGGATCGCCCCATCTCAGCTGCATCCGAACGGATATGCGTCGATCAATAGCTTGTTCATTGCATTTATGGAATGTCTCCATCGACCGCCGCTTCCAATCGAAATTAGATACTTGTTCAACTTCAAAACTCATGGTGATTATCCTTCTTTCACATTTCTGGAGGCGGTGAGAAATTGTCAAGTGGTCACCAGATCCTGGACAAGGCTGAGTTACTATAGGACAGAATGGTTTTATGTCAGATGTCCTCCAGGATTTGCCCGACGATGGTTATTCATACGTGAGTATAACCGAGTTCTTAAATAGTTACTACGACAATTGCTGCCGAAGTGGAACTTATATTAATTTTTTCTTTTTACAGCAACGATCCCGCGACCCGAAGGTGAAGAGTTTAAGGAGATGGTGCGAGTACTTCGAGAAGTCCCGAGCGAAGATAGGGACATCGAGTTGCTTTTGACCGATAGGAATCTCCGGACCATTGGGCTGATTGAACGAGGACAGAGTATAAGGTTTGAGGTGGCACAAAGGATCGTTCCTAAGAAACGAGTCAAACATAAGAAGCCCGAAGTTGTCATAGCCGAGGAGGCTGACTCTGAAAGAACTCATACTAACGATGAGCCGCTGATCGAGCCCACGGATGTAGCTTCGGATGTCGCGGAGCAGAGAAAAGGCAAGGCTGCCATGGTTAAGTCAACTAAGTGGGGGAGACGGAAATCGGTTGTCACTGCCCGGTCCTCTTCTGGAGTTAGAATCTCTGAGATGTCTCCTCTGCATACTGAAAGTCTCTACGAAGGGCTTGCCGACCTTCCAATCCCGGAAGATGTGTCTTTTCAACATGATGCCGGGTTGGAGGAGTTCCATCGTAATCTAGAATTGAGCGAGCCTCTTATTACTAGCGAGGTCGACATTTCTGGTTGGTCGGGGGGAATGCATATTCACACACACTTCACGACACTGCATAACCTTTGATTGTAAACTACCTGATTCGAAGAGTGACTAATTCGATTTTACTTTGCTTTGCAGATACTATGTCTAAACGAGGTTCAATGCTAGGGAGTCTTCGACATGCCCGCAAGTCTTCTTATTATGATTCGCGTAGACGAGAGGGGGATAGAGACTATGACCAAGGACGCTCCGGGTATTATGACCAGGGACGTTCCGGATATTCTAGTCATGAGAGATATGATTCGGACAAGGGGCATAGGCGTCGATCTCGATCGCGTACCCCTCCTCCTCCCAGAGATTCCGTACAACCTCCCGTTCGTGTCCCTCGTGATTCTTCTCGACACGTGTCGGTTTCTCAAGCTTCTAGATCTGAGGTGACGGCGCCGATAGTTGCGGAGGAACCTACTACCGAAATCACGGGAGAAGGAGCGATTAGGCTTGCGCAGCTGAAGAGAGAGTTCCCGAATATTTGCTTTGACAATTATGTCTTTCCCCCGAACTTGAAAAGAATTCCACCGGAGGCCGAGCGGTGGGCGCTTGATTATGTGCACGATTTCTACGCACAGTATAAGGTGTGGTATAAGGCAGCTGAAAAAGCATCGGCCTTGGCTTTCGAACGAGCGGCCACCATTGAAAAATTGCAAGCCGAGTTAGCACAAAGAGATCGCATCATTCAAGTGCTGAATACTGAGGCTGAATCATCCCGTAAATCCGAAATAGAGGCCACTAAAAAAGCCGATGAAGCCCAGGCAATCATGGATAGGATGAAACGCGAACACTACGCCACGGTTGAGGACATGGGTCATCGAAACACATTGGTTACTGCAGAGAGGGACGCAGCCCTGAAGGAGTTGAACGAGCTTAAGTCAAAATTTGCTGAAATCGCCAAGGAAAGGGATGATGCGAATAGCGCAGCTCAGGAGGCATGTGAACAAGCTGTGATTCTTCGCACCGAAAGGGATGCTGCGGTGGCGAAAGTTCAAGCGGTCGAGACAGAGGTGGAGGAGAAAGTTCAACAAGCAGAGGCCAGGCTAGAGGCCGATATCGAAGATCTGCTTATAACTTATAACGCCAACGTGTTAAAACACCGAAATTTAGCCTGGCTTCAAGATTATCCCGTTCACCTTCGCAGCGCTTGGGAACGATTGGTCGAGGAAGAGGGGGAAGCGCATCCGGGCGAATCGGTTGACCGATTCGAGCTTGAGAACCGGCTATTGACTGAGGATGAAAAGAAGGTCCTTCATGATGCTATCATTGCTCATGAGAAGGAGATGATGGGTGGTCATTCCCTGGAAGTTGGAGAGGGATCGGGTGTCGAGCACCATGCGGATGTCACTGAAGTCACCACATCGCCTTTGTCAGTGCCTGTGTCTGCGGTCAGCTTGCCACCTGTTCCTGCTTACGACCCGGAGTGGCCGCACTTATCTCCTATCCATGAGCACACTTCCGAGGTCGTTCAGCCGTCTGCGAGTCAAACTGGGGAAGGTATTTCGAAATTATCTCAAGTGTTTTCTAAATAAAGAGTTTGTTTTGAAGAAATTACTGATAACTTATTGTTTTTGCCTAGTGACGGAGGTTGTGCCGACAGTCGCGGCTCAAGAATCAAGCCAAAGGGATAAGGCCATCGCTACCGAGGCTATTGCTGTAACTGCGGTATCGATCGAGGCGGCACAGGGGAGTGGGTTATCTCTCGAGGAACAGATGGTGAGCGAGCTGCTCGGTGAGCAGGACGGTTTCTCTACGGACTTACAGTTTATCATCGTTAGTGATCCCCTGCCGACCTCAAGTTCTTCGATGCAAGCTGCGGATGCCCCCAGCCAAGCCCAAGCGACTCGAGAAGAGGAAATTTTGGCTGAAATTAGCGCTGAAATAGAAGCTGCGGGGCACAGTGGTAGCGCCGGTGGCAGCACGACGGCGCATAGTCCAGCGTCTGCTAGGGTAGTGTCGTCGGGTGGCACTATCCCATCTTCCGTCATAGGTCCAGTCCCCCCTACTCCTCCGGCGGGAAGCCTCCCCGTTGATTCGGGCTCTGAGGAGGATATCGATATCATGCCCCCAGCCGAAGAGTCACCGCCGAAGAGGAGGCACTCAAAAAGAATTTCTGTCGCTAGTGATTCTGATATTGATGAACCACTAATAAGGAAGACGAAAAAGAAGAAGAAGTAGATCGGCTTTACAAGTAGATGTTTTGGTGGATAAGTACTTGTTTTTGTTTTTTATTAGTAAGCCGTGTATAGATGCAGGTTCGGCCCCTGCTAGTAGGGATTGTTTTTGGGAAAACTTTTTCATATGTAAGCCCTCATTTTTAGTTAGTTGAAATAAACTTTAGTTTCTTTGTTTCAACTCTTGCTTTATTTGTGCTTAAGTACTTGCAATGCCTTGTTTTCGGTCCGGTGTACTTGTGGTGTTTTTATCGTTTAAGTAAAGTTCGTCTCATTTTCCAAGTCTGAAGATCTTGGTCACACGTCGTGATTGATGAATGAGTTGAACTTCGGACGTTGTATCACTTCGGTTAGTGAGTAATATTTAGCTTTCGTGCCCCCAGTTCTGGAGAACAACACTTGTATTTATGATGGTTGATCGCACTTGTTGCAAGTTTTGAGCACACGTCCGCCTTCCGGGGACTTGGATTAATTTGAGATCGATGACCTGGTTTGCATTCCAGGAGTTCGAGTGTTATTGATGCTTGTAACATGGTTCACGCTCCGGGAACTTGGGAATGGTGTTCACATTCCAACTTGCACTCTACTAACTCGGAGTTAGTATTAACGCTTTAGTTCGCACTACGGGAACTTTGACTTGGTGTTGGTGCTCCAATTCACACGCCGGGAGCTTGGATGAAACATGTATGTTTGGGTTCGTACTTCAGGAACCCGGAATTGACATTTATACTCCAACTCGCATTTCGGGAGTATGGAGTTTGCACGGATGCTTCGGTTCGCACTCCGGGAACTTTGAATCGATGTTTATACTCCAATCCATGCTCTGGGAATTTGGAGTCCGCATTGATGGGTTGGTTCGTGCAGCGGGAACGAATTATTAAATGTTTACACTCCAATTCGCGCTGCGGGAATTTGGAGTCCGTTCGCGCTCTGGGAACGAATTGTTAAATGTTTATACTCCAATTCACGCTGCGGGAAGTCGGAGTCCGTTCGCGCTCCGGGAACGAGTTGTTGAATGTTTATACTCCAATTCACGCTGTGGGAAGTTGGAGTCCGTTCGCACTCCGGGAACGAATTATTGAATGTTTTATACTCCAATTCACGCTGTGGGAAGTTGGAGTCCGTTCGCACTCCGGGAACGAATTGTTAAATGTTTATACTCCAATTCACGCTGTGGGAAGTTGGAGTCCGTTCGCACTCCGGGAACGAATTGTTAAATGTTTATACTCCAATTCACGCAGTGGGAAGTTGGAGTCCGTTCGCACTCCGGGAACGAATTGTTAAATGTTTATACTCCAATTCACGCAGTGGGAAGTTGGAGTCCGTTCGCACTCTGGGAACGAATTGTTAAATGTTTATACTCCAATTCACGCTGTGGGAAGTTGGAGTCCGTTCGCACTCCGGGAACGAATTGTTAAATGTTTATACTCCAATTCACGTAGTGGGAAGTTGTAGTCCGTTCGCACTCCGGGAACAAATTGTTAAATGTTTATACTCCAATTCACGCAGTGGGAAGTTGGAGTCCGTTCGCACTCCGGGAACGAATTATTGAATGGACTGTCGTGTGTTGGTCCGGTTCAGCCTTCGATGTGTTGACTTGCCCCCGAGCTGGGGTTTCACTTAGTGAGTGGCCGGTTGTAACGCAGTCACTCGCTATTTGAATAAATTCCATTGTTCGATGGAACTTAGCTCTTCGTGTGTCGTGATTGTTGAATGTTGTATTCGATGAATCACAGCTTTAGCTTGAAGAGATAATGTTTTATTACTGAAATGAGAAAATATGGCAAAGTCAGTGCCTTGTTACAAAATCAAATTTCAGAATGTAAATGAAATTGCAAAATATTCATAGATTGAATGAGCCTGTCATGTGTGACAGTGACGAAGATCCTCGTCGTTCCAGGCTCCTGAGAAAGTCGGTCCGCCACTGATGGCGTTTATCACCAATCTCCCGCGAGGACCATTGGAGTCCTCATGCCTCGGTTGATCGGGTTCATTGATTTGATTTGATGGACCTGCTTCCCTGGGTTGCGGTGTCCGCACAAATCGATCGAGTTTCCTTTCCCTGATCAGTTTTTCAACAAGATCCTGTAGGTGACGACACTCGTTCGTATCGTGTCCGTAGCCTTCATGGAACCTGCAAAATTTTCCCGTCTGGATTTGTTTCTCCGACGACGGTCTTGGAGCAGGTTTTTCATATTGAATCGCATTACGGGTCCGCAAATACAAGTCCTCCAATGAAGTATTCAAAGGAGTATAACTGTCGAACTTCGGATTTTTGCGTTGCGGACCGCGATTTTGATCTTGTTTTTTAATTTGATTCACGCTCTCTCTTCGCCGAGCTTGTTTATTTTTAATGTTCAACTGAACCTTTCCAGAGCTCTCACCGGATTGTTTTATTGCAACATTGCTTTGGGTTCCTCCCGCGTTTGATCCTGCGTCAGTTTGCTTCCTAGACTGTTTCGCGTCTTCCCGTCTCAGGAATTGAGCTGCTTTGGCATGGAAACGGTCCAATGACGCAGGAGGTTTTCCATCTAGCCAATTGCCGAATTCAGAATCGGGGTCGATCCCCTTAGTTAACGCCATAAGGATGGAGTTATCATTTGGATTACTAATCTCCGCACATGCAGTGTGGAATCTTTCTAAGTAGTGTCTGAGCGTCTCTCCGGGAGCTTGTGTGACACTAGACAGAGTGTTAACATCTTTGGGTCTTGCGACATGCATGCGGAATTGCTCAACGAATTTTGTGGCTAACTGGTCGAATGATGAGATGGATCGAGGTGGCAATCGAGTGAACCACATGGTAGCGATGCCCCCCAAGGATATGGGGAAACTTCGACACTTTACTGCATCGTCGGCACGGGCTGCAGTCATCGACCATTCATATTTTAGGATATGTTGGTAGGGGTCGGAGTTTCCTTCGTACATGGGTAAAGTTGGCATCCGGAATCGCCGTGGGGGTTCAGCATTAAGAATGTCGTCCGTAAAGGGAGTGTGACTTCGGGAAACTCCCCAATCGTCGTTTGTGAATCCCTGACTCTCACGAATCATCTGTCGTATCATAGTTGATAGATCCGGCATTTGCGCCGGAGTATGGTCACGTTCCATACTTTGGGTTCGAACCGGATATCGTTGACGGTTCAAATCTCGCCTTCTCGGCTCATAGTCCTCTGAGACGTACGGTTCAGGAGTATGACCGCTTTGACGACGGTCCGGGTCCGACTGATCTCGAGCGTCGACCCCTGGTTCAGCCGCAACGCTAGCGGTGCGGTATTCAGCGGCGTGGTGAGGAATGGCACCCCCTCGGGAGGAGGGTCCAGTTTGGAAGCTGGCTGACGGACCAACTCTTATTTGTCCAACGGTCAATATCGGTTGGTTTCCAGCGGATGGCATACGACCCTCATCTAACCGGGGTCGTGGGGGTCGGTTATGATAATCAGAAGATGAAGAACTTTCGCTAGAAGAGCGATAAGCACGATTTCTCGTGGATCGTTTTCGTTTCTGGCGATCCAGCTGGTTGATTAGCTCAGCGTTGGCGCGTAGCTGTTCTTCTAGTTGTCGCCGACTCTAGGTCAGCTTTTGAAGTAACAACTGCAATTCTTGTCGGGTAACCGGACCCGACGGTTCTGAGTGCCCAGCGGCATCTTGATTAGGTGGAGGCAGAGGGGTAGGATTCTGTCTGTCCTGTCCTTCTTGATTGACGGCGTTCGAGGTGGTCCTTGTGCTAACCATTTTTACAGTTGAGTTCCTTTCCTAGACTTTTGCAAATCTGAATAGAATGGAAGGAATCTGAATTCAAAGATCTGGATCTCTCTCTTAGATTTATTCAATCCGGTATCGATGACAGATCCAACGAGCAGGAGAAAAGCTGGGTTTTCTCAGTGAAAGCACCAAAGTGTTTGTGTCAAAATTGGGCACAACACTCTTCGGGAGTCGTTGAAGAGATAATAGTCAAGAATGCAAGTTCAAAACAGATATTATCTAACAAAAACTCCAATCAACAGTAAAGTAAATGCGTAGACAAGCGATTTATAGTGGTTCGGCGTGTTGCCTACGTCCACTGTGAAGTTTTTTGATGTTTTATTGATTCTCTTTCAATGATTACAAGTTGTTACAGCGATCCACAGCAAGTTACAACTGGAAATTCGAAATCAACAATAGGATTATGATGTAGGATGATGGAGATCTTGATCCGGTAGAGTCTCGGCGTCTCAGAGTCAGAAGATCCCTTTTCTGTTGGCCCTGGGGCTCTATTTATAGGTGTAGGCTGCTGGTATCTCGCTGAAAACTCGAGAGACCACTTCTGGCACGTGAGGGGGCCCACACGTACGGTCTCGAGAAGTTTGGGCCCACTTTGGCATCGGTTCGAACTCCATTCGAACCGATCAAGAATTCATCCAATCGAGGTGAAATTTGGCGAGGACATTCTTCAACATGTATGCTAGCATCTGTGAAAATTTCATGACATTTGGATCAGTAGATTGGGAGATATGATGGGTTCGAAATAGGATTCACGGCACGGCTGTTTGGTTCGAACCCATGGTTTCGAAACGATGGTTTCGAATCCATCATGGCACGCGACTTCGTGGTGACGTGGAGCGCAAGTTTCGAACCGATCCGGACTTCGCTCCGTGTTGACCGCTTCGACTCCGTGTATCTCGGTGATTTCGAACCGATGGAAGACTAGTGGGTTGACCCAGTGGGTTCGAACAAGGCAACACAGGATGGGTTCGAAGAAGGCCTTTGTGATGGGTTCGAAGCATGGCTCTATGATGGGTTCGAACACGACTTCAGGGATGGGTTCGAACGAAGCTTATGTATGGGTTCGAAGCATGCATGTCCGATGGTTTCGAACTGAGGCAGCCGAGTATGGGTTCGAACCAGCTACTCTCTGATGGGTTCAAGGTCGAGGCATCCCGAGGGTTTCGAAGGTGATGGTTTCGAACTTGATGGGTTCGAAGTGATGGTTTCGAACTGGGGCGTGACGATGGATTCGAAGACAACCATCATCATGGGTTCGAAATCAGTGTGTTCCCTCCAAGTTGCCTCGATCATAACTTGAGCATACGAACTCGGATCGACTTGAAATTTTAAATGCTGACTCCTGTGGCCTTTCTTGCAGTGTCCCATCAATTGTAGCTCATTCTGGACTCGGATAAAATTCAGTGATATCCATGGCGAAGGAAAATACGATCAACCTCTGAGGCCAACCGTCCTTCCTTTTCAATCGCTCTTTTGGTATCGCGGCTTTGCCAAAAAGCGGGATAACATATCTTTTTAGTTATATTTTATAATTTATAATTATGGTTTATACTAGTTTTGTATGTTTATGTTCATATTGTTTTATACTTCCATGTTTATGTTTAATATTACTATGTTTGTTTATTTTTAAACTTATCATTTTAAAAACTACAATTGTATTCATATGCATATTATCAGGGAATAAAATATATAGTCTTTGATTTGATTTTATTGAATAAGACAGATTTTGTTTTAATGGGTTTTGAAGTATTCTATTTTAAATTTTGAAATCAAAACTTTCTTTTATAAAACATATAACTATTAAATATCAAAGATCTCATCGGTTTAAAAATTGAAACACTTTTATTTAATTTAAACTAGATTAAATATTCATTAAAATATGCTGTCAAAAATTTTGGGTCGTTACATTCCTCCCCCTTAAAAGAATTTCGTCCCCGAAATTTAAACAACGGTTAATTCAAAAGCTTTTATATTAACAATCCAAACATACATATCATTCATACAATAGCAAACAATCAAACAGTCTATTCTAGCAAACATCACTAGTTATCCGAACATAAATCAGGATAAGCATTCTTAAAACTATCGAGAGTCTCCCAGGTACAATCTCTGGGATCCTCACTCCATTGCACCTTGACGAGTTTCACCACTTTGTTCCTGAGTTGCTTCTCGTCTCGAGCCACAATCTGAACTGGATTTCTGACCACAGTTAAATTGGGTTCTACTTCCAAATCTTCTTGAATTACCGGTTCTACAACCAGTGACGGATCATGAACAAATTTCCTCAAATGTGATACATGAAACACATTGTGAATCCCAGACATCTGCTCTGGCAATTCAATCATGTAGGCTACAGCTCTAATTCTCTCCAACACTCGAAATGGTCCAATGTATCTCGGAGCAAGTTTTCTCGTTTTTCCGAATCTTATAGCACCTTTAATTGGGGAAACTTTAACAAAAACCAAGTCTCCGATCTCAAATTCCAATGGCCTTCGTCTTCTATCAGAATATTTCTTCTGACGATCTTGAGCAGCTTTCATCCTTTTCTTGATAAGCTCAACCTTCGCAGAAGCTTCACGAATAAGATCGGGTCCGAGCACAAAACGATCCTTCGATTCAATCAAACAAGCTGGGGATCTACACGGTCTTTCGTATAAAGCTTCATAAGGAGCCATCTTGATACTCGCTTGATAACTGTTATTATAAGAAAATTCCACTAGATGAAGATGGTCCTCCCAAGATCCTCCAAAATCTAAAACACAAGCCCGCAGCATATCCTCAAGAATACGATTAAGCCTCTCCGTTTGTCCATCCGTTTGAGGATGATAGGCTGTACTCTATCTCAAATCTGTTCCCATTGCTGATTGCAGAGCTTCCTAAAATTTGCTAGTGAAAATAGGATCACGATCACTTACTATGCTGACTGGAACACCATGCAATCGAACTATCTCCTTCAGGATAACTTCCGCCAAAGAAACTGCAGTGCGGGTTGCCTTTACTGGTATAAAATGGGCACTCTTAGTTAAACGATCCACAATAACCCATATACCATCATTCCTTTTCCTGGTTCTAGGCAAACCATCAATAAAATCCATCGAGATCATTTCCCATTTCCAATTCGGAATTTCCAGAGGTTGCAATAATCCGGCAGATTTCTGTTGATCACTTTTAACTTGTTGGCAGATGGCACAACTGTTCACAAATCTAGCAACATCTTCCTTCATGCCCTTCCACCAAAAGACTCTCCTCATGTCCTTATACATCTTCGAAATTCCCGAATGAATATTCAATTTGGAGCGATGACTTTCAGACAACACTTCCTGCCTCAACTCCTTATCATTTGGAACACAGATTCTCCCGTTGATCCTTAACGTTCCTTGGCCATCGATTTCAAAACTAGGACACTGACCTGTCCTGACTCTTTTAATGATCCTCCTCAACATCTTATCAGATTCTTGCTTACTTGAGATCCTTTCAATAAGAGATGGAACCACTTCCAGAAGAGATAGAACCGCATTCCTACTGAGAGCATCAGCTATGACATTCGCTTTTCCCGGAGTGTACAAAATATCTAAATCATAGGATGCTAAAAAATCAACCCACCGCTGTTGTCTCAGATTTAGATCTTTTTGAGAGAATAGGTATTTCAACGGTTTGTGATCCGTGAACAATTCGAATTTCTCTCCCAAAAGATAATGTCTCCAAATTTTCAAAGCAAAAACAATGGCTAGCAATTCAAGATCATGCGTAGCGTAGTTTTTCTCATGAGGCTTCAACTGCCGACTAGCATACGCGATAACCCTTCCTTTCTGCATCAGAACTGCTCCCAAACCAACAATACACGCATCAGTATAAACCTCGAGTTTGCTTTTCCCATCCGGAATAGCAAGTACTGGTGCACTAGTTAACCTTATCTTTAATTCCTGAAAAGCTTCTTCACACTGAGGTGTCCATTTGAATTTAGCTCCTTTGTTGGTCAGCTTGGTCAGATGCGAAGAAATCTTGGAATAGTCCCTGATAAGTTTCCTGTAGTAGCCAGCCAATCCTAGAAAACTGCGAACTTCCGTCGGTGTCTCTGGCTGTTTCCATTCCAAAATAGTTTCAACTTTCGCTGGGTCTACAGAAATACCTTCACCAGAAACAATGTGCCCTAAAAATTTAACTTCCGATTTCCAGAAATGGCACTTCGAGAACTTCGCCTTCAACACATGCTTCCTCAGAATCTCCAATACAATCCTCAAATGCTCCCTGTGCTCTTCTTCGAATTTGGAATAAACCAAGATATCATCAATGAATACCAGCACAAACTTATTCAACACATCTCTAAAGACTCGGTTCATAAGGTCAACGAAGTAGGCAGGAGCATTGGTTAACCCGAACGGCATAACCAACTACTCATAGAAACAATTCGGTCCCCTAAATACAGTCAAGGGAATACTGTCTTTAGCTACCCTCAACTGATGGAAACCTGAAGCTAGATCCAATTGAGAAAAGATAGAAGCACCATGCAACTGGTCAAAAAGATCATCGATGCGAGGAAGAGGATATTTATTACGAATAGTCACTTTGTTCAATTCTCTATAATCCACACAGAACCTCAGTGATCCATCTGATTTGGTCACAAACACTGCTGCCGAACCCCAAGAAGAAAAACTGGGTCTAATCAACCCCTTCTCTTAAAGATCCTGCGTCTGCTTAATCAACTCTTCTCTTTCCCTAGGAGCCATTCTCCTACTGGGCTGAATCATTGGCACAGCTCCTGGAATCAAATCAATACAGAACTCTATTTCTCGATGTGGTGGCAGACACTTCACTTCTTCAAATACATCCGCAAAATCTTGAACCACATCGATGTCTTCAACTCTCTCTTCAGAAGTCTCAATTCCATGCAAAAGACTGCTCAAGTGAATCCCAGAATTATCACACGACACTCTGGGAATTCTACCCAAATCAGTTTCCAACAAAATTGTTCTTTCATCACAATTCAAAATGGCTTTATACTTGTCCAGCCAATCCATACCCAAAATAAGATCAAATCCCTTAAAATTCAACACATACGGGTCACAAGAAAAGCTGTGGGATAGATAAGAGATCTTCAAGTCTTTACAGATAGTGTCTAATTTGGTCACCCCTCCTATAGGATTAGATACCAAGATAGGACTGTCTACAGAACTAAGGGTAAGAGAGAACTTTTCAACAGAGTCCAAAGAAATAAAACTCAAGGAAGCACCCGAATCAAACAAAGCTCTAATATATTTTCCATCCAAAAGTAAAGTACCTTCTAATACTCCTTTGCCCATCGAAGAAGAAGATGGTCTGGCTTCCAAAGCAAAAACTTTATTCTGAGGCGCCCTCTGCAGAAGTGGACAATTCTTGATCATGTGTCCTGGCTGATGACAATTAAAGCACAATGATTTCTGAACCATAGCTGATCCTGGGCCACTCTGATGCTGTTGCTGTTGTTGCTGCTGGAATCCCTTCCTAGGACACTTATTTGCCAAATGCCCTTCCTATTGACAAATGTAGCACTTTCGAGGTCCGTTGTTATTCCCAGGTTTCTTCTTATTCGGCTTCCTCCATTTAGGATCGAACTTTCTCTTATTCGGATTAGTGAAATTCCCACCTGAAGCTGCAAATGGAGCCACCGGTTCCTTACTCATCAAACTTTCGTATCTCAATGCCATATCAACCAAATCAACAAAAGATCCCTTCAGAAGCACTGTCAATTTTCCATGGAATTCAGGCCTCAACCCTTGGACAAATTTCTCATTCTTTTTCAGAGGAGTATCGATGAGTCCTGGTCCATAACAAGAGAGCTCGTTGAATCTGGTTTCATACTCTGAAATAGACATACTACCCTGCTTCAAATATAGAAAATACTGATACAATTGGGTTCTCCCTGCCGTCGTTACAAACTTCTCTTCAAACAACTCCTTGAATCTGTCCCATGAAATGTCATCCTCAGAAATACTTGCAATAGTTGAATCCCACCATGCTGCTGTACCACCTTGCAACTGCCACGATGCCATATGCCTCTTACGCTCATCAGTCAATTTCATGCTCTTGAAAATACGTTCGCAAGAGCGTAGCCAGTCTTGAACTTCAATTATTGACTCCGAACCTTTGAATGGTTGGCCTACGAGATTTTTGAAATCTTTGCACAAAGCTGCAAAACTAACTTGAGGCGGTACTGGATTGACAGCCTCACTAACATTTTGACTCCATCCATTATCTGTTGAAGTACTGGCCCTAACTCTGCCTCTTCTTCCTGAACTCATGTCGGTCACCTGAACAGGCAACTCAACCAATTTAGATAGACTATATATAATTATATGAAAATACAAATACGCACTCTCAAAATAAATATAATACAAGAGCCTAGGTACTCGCTCGACCTAACGCTCTGATACCAACTGTGGCGACCCGCCTTTCTCAACCCAGAAATACGTTTCATCATAAAGAAAGAAAGGGATAGAAATAGAAAAGAATAGAAAGAAAGAATAACAACATCAGAATTTCACAGCGGAATGGAAAAAAATATAATACATCACATAACTACATAGTTATACATACATCAGAGTCATACAAAATCACATAACAGGACTGTCATTTACATATATGTCCATACATACATCCAAAATATAGCATACACTAACTACACAGCGGAACTGCATATATAGATACATATGTTTGGTTTTCTTCCCAAAAGAGCTCCTCCAGAAAATCAACACTCCCAAATACCTATCACTTGGCTACTCATAAAAATTTGAGTACCCAAGAGTTTATGAAAAACAAAAAAATATAAACTCTGGGTCAGACATGGGTCTGGTATGAGTAAACAGGTTAAAATTGCTTAACTTTGAAAATCATTTGAAATAAAGGTATCACGTAAGACTCCCCATAAATAAATAAGGGTAAGTTTTTACCTTAAGCTAACCAAAACATTTTATAGGAAATTCAGTGATATTACAATAGTGTCTAGGGTTTTCAAGTAAATAGAAAATAGCCGAAATTGTTACATTTATTAAATTCCAGCTACTAGCCACGAAAGTGGGTAATACAAATCAAAACCGTAGGGTCTCGTAGGGAAAATGGGTTTCCAACAATGGCAGGGCTACTGGGGTACCGCCCGTCACAGTACGGGGCCTAGATCACCGTAACGATGATCACTCCCGACCCTCTACAACACAAGGCCGGAACAATTCCTTACTGAACAGTCCCGAACAAGATAACCCCGCAATTGTGGCCAACAACTGCTCACACAGCCGAAATAAAAAGGGACAACTAGAAAGGGGAATATCTTGTCCTGCTTGGGCATGACCCACCTAACCTTGCTGCATCTCCCCTGTTTTAACCATTCCCGGTTGATGAGGCTTGAGGCTGCGATTACCTTTATTGAACATTATTCTTAGAATGGTCATCGTCCGCCTGACGATGAAAGCATTCAATCCATACAAGTTCGTTCCGGGTTAGAACGAAACCGAAGGCATTATCTCGTTGCACTCATTTTGGAATCACCCTCAGAGTTAACGACGATAACCCTTGCATTCTGAAACGCCATCTCGATCACCACTTGATAAGTCACGATCTATCGTTTAATTTGGATCGATGTGGTTTTCGGAGAATCAAAATTGATTCTTCCGATCCCGGTCTCATCGGAATCCAAACGCCATTTTAAAGGCCAAGTTGTCTATTTAACTTAACGGTTCAACTTAATATCAGAATTCACATAACAGATATAACAGATAGATCATACATAGTTATCACAGATATCCATAATATATTATAACATATCACAGAAGTATCATCAAATAGATGTCAAAGTCAATCAAACAGAATTATCTTTGCATACCAAACAGTTTGGTTTACTTTACTTAATTTATTGCTCAAGAATAAACTATTTTATTCTGTTTAATTAATTACTGATTTATTAACTTATTAATGATCAATTAATTAATTAGTTACCATTAATAATTAATTTATTAATCATCTAATCTTTAATTACTTATTTAATTAATTAACTTCTATTCATTAACTGTTACTTAATTACTCAGTTAATTAATTTATTTTTAATTGTTAATTGATAACTTACTTATTATTATTTTTTACTTATCACAAATTATTTAAATTAATCACTTATTATCCATTTTATTAACTATATAATCTTCAATTAATCACTTAAGTTAATTATCATTTATGAATAAAAAATTTTAGTAATTAGCTAACGTTTTAAATATTTAAATTGTTTTAACATATGATTTATTTCTAATTACAAAATCAATTTAAAGTTATCAATTTAAAATTTCAAATATAAATTAATTCTAATTACTTATATTAATCAATTATCTTTACATCACTTACCTTATTAAACCTTTAAAACAAATATTAACCTGAAATAACCTATTTGCTAAGTTAACTTTGTTATAAAAAATACTTGAATAAGAATTAACCACGTTCGTTTAGAAAGGTACCCGAGACAAACCCCTTCCCTACTCGAGACAGTCTCGAGTTATCTTTGGGTCTCCCCTGCGTCCCTCTCTCTCACTCTATCTTCTTCTCCCTTTCCCTGATTCTTTTCTTCTTATCATTTTTCATTTTTTTTAAAGTTAAAGTTATAAAACACCACTGAAGCCACACATGAGAACGACCCGAAGTCACCTCCCCTTCCCACTTGAGTATCACTCGATACGAAGTCACCCACGACTTCACTGACACGCTCACGCCACCGTGCACGTGCACGGTGGTGCGCTTGGCCTCCGGCAACTCCCGGCAGCCCCCACAAATCACAAAACGTCCACTCATACGAAATCGAAACCCGAATTTGAAATTACAAGATGAAAACAAAAAATGACCTACAGCTCGAACATGCGACAACAAACAACCACTGACAAATTCTTCGTGCGGCCACCATCCATCACCGGAGGTGATGGAACTCCACCAGAACTTCGCTCACATCCCCCCTGACTCCACCTAAAATCACGATCAACTCGGTTTCCCTATGATGCCGAAAACAAAATTTTACAGAGCATTAAAAAAAAATAGGCACTAAAACCCTACTTTTACCTCCACCGAAAAATCTATGCATTCGAAAAAAATTTAAGCATTTTTCCTGTGTTAATACTTCTTTAAGCTTGCTTTATGAAAATATTCAACAATTAAAATCAATTGAATCTGCCACAATTGACAAAAATGTTATTTCATTTCATATTCAAATTGCACCATAAATAATGAACTAAAAATCTTCGTTTTCAATTTAAAAATCCTAACTTTGTATATAGATTCTTGCTAGTTATTTGAATCAGTAATTTATTATACTTGAATTTAACACAAATTAAATGGTTTCCCTGTAAATCATTTTATAGTGAGTATACTCCTTTGACAAGCTTGCAAAAGTTTTAAAATCTTGATTTTATTTTTATTCAGACAACATGGTTTATTTAAAAAAACATAAGCCTATAAATAATCAAATGAGAATATCTTGTATTTTGAATGGTACTTGACTCTGTAACTACACTAAATCTACAGATTCAAGTTTAACAGGAAACTTATACTTGAACACAGAATTGCAAACCCAATACATAGGTCATCATAACATTATAAATACATCACCACACAAATGAACTTAAGACTATAAATTTTGTTTGCTCACCTGATATTAAATTAAACAGAGAGTTGTTTGAATGTTATAGAGTTTGATGAAGAAAACTGCAGATTTGAATTTCTTGAAACTTCTTTTTAGTTTCCAGCTTTGAATAAATTTTCAGTTTGCAAAGTAAAGCTGTTTGTTTCTTTCTCTTATCTCAGGGTAGGTTTTGTTCAAGTTTTTATAAACGAACATAATATATATTGGATATATGTAGAAGCTACTTAACAGGTTGTATCTAGACAGTTTTATTTGTTTGTCATTTTTTTCTTTAATTGGTCAAGTAAAATATCCTGCAGAATTAAGTGATAAGGAGATTTTGGCTATAGTACTACATGAACAAAATGTTATGCTAATTAATGCTTTTGCTCTTAATTATGATAACATGTATTTAATGTTTTACTGATTACAAAACCAAGATTTTGTTTTATGATATTGAAGTGAAAACTTTTGTTTTCTTATGCATATGAATTTCCTGCAGCACATAAACTTTATATTTAATTCATAGCATTGTGATTGTACAAAGATATTTATATATTATTATTATTATTATTATTATTATTTCTGGACACAACACTTAATTGATGTACATATGTATATGTGTACATAGGCAATAAATAAAGATACCTTATATTAAATTTGTGTCTTGTCTCTTGCATACTTAATTTACAAAGTATCTTTATTATAAATTTTTATTAAAGATTTTGTGTTGTGCAATTGAATTTTAAAGATTATCGTTTGACTATATTACTTCTATTCCATTTGTATTTAAGATTTTACAAGCCTTTGATTCATAACATTGTTTACTTATATTACTTACATTTGTACATTTATCTTTTTAGTTATATTTTATAATTTATAATTATGTTTTATACTTCCATGTTTATGTTTAATATTACTATGTTTGTTTATTTTTAAACTTATCATTTTAAAACATCAATTGTATTCATATTCATATTATCAGGGAATAAAATATAGAGTCTTTGATTTGATTTTATTGAATAAGACAGATTTTGTTTTAATGGGTTTTGAAGTATTCTATTTTAAATTTTCAAATCAAAACTTTCTTTTATAAAACATATAACTGTTAAATATCAAAGATCTCATCAGTTTAAAAATTGAAACACTTGTATTTAATTTAATTTAGATTAAATATTCATTAAAATATGCTGTCACAAATTCCGGGTTGTTACATATATACATCGACCCACACGGTCGGAAAAACAAAATAATCAAAAATACTTACTCAATTCTGATAACAAACAAAATTTATTGTGGCTTATTTAATTAGTATTTCGCGCAATCAAATCCAGTCCAATGACTTTCCTGAACCTGTACTTACTCAATTTAAACACGTAAGTGACATATATAGGAAATTCATTTGTATTTCATTTATTTTTGATAATAAACACATAGTTTTCATAAGCAATGCACTCAAAATAATTCCCATAAGCAATTTATATGGTTTCAGTACAAATTTAATTGCTTACAACCACATTCCATATCATTTCTATTCAATTCAAGTGATTTACAATTCACCTTCTTTCATTCAATTCATTTTTAATTTTAAACAAACCCATATTATTCCAATTGATTGAAAATTCAATTTTATTCACCTCTGTTAATATATTTACCTTTTCTTATAATTATTGAATTTCGATTCATTTCAAATCATATTCAATTTCGTCATTCCTTTAATTAGTTTTATTTACTAATTCATTACAAATTCCAATTCATTTATCTCAAACCATTTCTTTATCTCACCTTTATTATCTTTAGTTCACTTCGAACTAATTTTACAACTTCATTTGATTTTACACAATTCAAATTGATTTTCAATATTCAGTTTTCAATTCTAGTTTTATTCTTTCGTTCATTCTCTTATTCACAATTACCATTTCACTATTTTCAATATAACCTTCACTTAATTATTAACCTGGTATATTCCCAATACAAAATTTACTTAAGAATTTCATACTTCATTTCTTAAGTTAAATGCAAATATTTTATTTACCTCTTATATTTATTTTTAATTCATCACTTTGGGTTATATTTACTTATATTAAACTGGATTTCAAATTTCATATGAATTTAATTTACCTTTCATTTACAAATGTTGAATTCAATTCATTTCTTATCCAACTTATTTTTGTTTCCACATTTACTTTCATCCAACTTCTCTTTAAGTTAGATTTTTATTCTAACAACTTCAAACTTTACAAGTTATCAACTTAATGATATTCCATAAATATTTTAGATAACACTCCAGAGTCTTTTCAACCTTTCAAAACCATTATTAAAAACAATTCAAATTAACCTTTGAATTTCAAAACCAAACCCAAATTTTCCAAACAACTTTAATTTAAAACAATTTGGTAGCAATTCCTCTTTTGGAAACTCGAAAATGAACATCAATGATGCTACAGTCATCACCGAAGTTATTTTCCAATGACCCAAAAGAGTTTACTACTTTTCATCCCTTCAAAACATTTTTCCAAACCTTTGAAATATTTTCAAACTCAAAAGAATTTAAACTTCTCCAAATCTCCAAAATTTTCCAATTTCAATCCTTTCAAAAATATTTCCAAATATTTCTCTGGAATTCTATTTCAAATTATAAATCGCATTTACAATTTATATTCTCAAATTCCATTTGTATGTGAATTTATTTCTTAACTTTGGAGTTACGATTTCAATTTCCTATTCAAATGATAATATATTATCACTTCCTAACAATCAAGCAACCATATACTATAATAATTTATGGAAATTGATTTCTTTTCTATACAAAAATAGTTTGGGTAAAATTATTTCATTTACCCTATTTTAAAACGATATCGTGTCGAATGCGTTCTGTACAAGTGTTTAGAGATCCCTATCAATGACGTTAATTACTCGTATTGACCAGAATCTATATACCACTCAACAAACCAATCCACACAATATAAAATAATTTTATATTCACTAACAAATACGCGCTCATATCTATTATTAAACTCAAACTCATTCTAGAGTACTACTGACTCTATCTCTAATGAGTAACACCCAACAGAGCCAAGGTTGTCGCTTAACCAAATGCTCTGATACCAATCTGTAACGACCCGATTTCTCGACGCCCAAAAGTCGACATTAATACGTCCACTGTGTCAACTGCTGAACAATCGAATGCTGAAAAACGAACCATTAGGGTTTAAGAAGAAGAAGATAAAAGAAGAAACGGAAACAATAACAGAATCTCACAATTCGCAGCGGAACAAATATAATAGATAAATGAATATCTTTAAACAAAATCACTATATCAGTTATTACATTATATCACATTACATTATCATTGTGTACGTCGACAAACAACGGAAAGAAATATTACATATATAAGTGATGTGCCTCGCCATCCAGCTCCAACTCCTGATTTCCATAGCAACTTCTTAACTTCGCTCCTGAATAATGCTAACCTGACTCTAGACTGTCCGTGTGGAAAATTGTGGGCACCTAGAGTTTAGAAAGGGAACAATAAACTCCAGGTCAGTCTAGGACTGGTGTGAGATCTTAAAAATAGTTATTTCCACAAAGAAAAGAAAAAGAAACCCGCTATGCTTTTGGAAAATGAAACTACCACAAGGCCCCCCGCCACACACACAATGCAAACGCAAAATTGGAGGAGATTTCTCCTTATGATAGTCAAACATGCTCAATACGCAAAATCCTTTCGATATTATTATTAGTGCATAGTGCAGAAAACATTTCGAAAGTATAATATAAATCTTAGCCAGCATAGACATTCCGAACTATGCCTACTATAGCCACCATCTAAACAGTGGTGACCACCATAAGTAAATGGCAGGTTATACAACTAAAACCATACAAGGCGCGTATTGGAGTTGGGATTTCCAACAAATGGTCAGGCTAAGGAACTTCCTACCGCCACATGGGTATTCCTCTGAAGGGACGTCCCGAGAACCTACCCGGATCTCTGCCAACACAAGGCCGGGTTACCTCTATAACCAGGTAACTACTACTATAGTATGCCATCCTCCGGTCCTTTGGGACCTTTATCTGAGGATCCTCTACACCAACAACCATAAAGAAAAGTATTTGCAGTAACCACAAAGGTTAAATATCAGGGCTCCATACCTAACACCACCCTTTTCCAGAAGGAAATGACATACCCTAAAGGGCGCGACCCTCATAACCTTACCGCATCTTTCATGTTTTGACCATTTCCGGGGTGTGAGGTCCGATGAAGTCTCGTCCACAAAGCTACGCTTATCACAAAGTCATGCTTTGATCAACAAACGATCAGCAGCACTTCGTATGCCACATTACCAGTTTGGGAATATATCACTAGTAACCATCAACTACATAACCTCTGTGCTCATACGTCTCAGAGAAGGGTGTTAAGCTAAGAGAATAAATTCTCCGCCACCAACATAAATGTATTTGATAGAAACCATCTTTACATCTCAAAGTGTAATGTCAGACACACATCCATACAAGTCCGTTCCGGGATCGAACGGAACCGAAGGAACTTCAAAAGAAGCCCTTGCAATCCGGATATTCACTAATCACGTCCGGAATCCTCATCACAAAGGATGATAAAAAATCTCTATACCGGAGCAACCCGGTGTAGAGACAATCGACAGGTAATCCTTTCGCTTTCGAAAATACCCGGTCTTCAACACCGTCTTCAAATACAATCCCATTTCGTCGTGTCATTATTCGGAATGGGTTTTGTGACACAAGGTCCTCTCTCTGTTAATCCGAATAACGAGCGCTTATTTGTAAAAATAAGTGTTACATTCAGATTTCAACAAATTACCACAATTTTCACTTTGAGCTCTTAAATAAAAGATCCATCATAATCACAAAGGTTCGATGTGGTTTTCGGATATCCACTTGGAATCCGACCCTCGGTCGCATTGAAATTCAGATGTCATTTAAAGGCAAATATTGATAGTCAGTTATTTGACTATCAATCAATAATTCACAACAATCACCAGATTTCAAATAATTTTTCCCAATTATTATTTTCAAGATATCTTTGCAAGATACAATTTTACGCTTCAACCATTTGAAAACAAA
Source organism: Allium cepa (assembly GCA_030765085.1). Taxonomy (NCBI): domain Eukaryota; kingdom Viridiplantae; phylum Streptophyta; class Magnoliopsida; order Asparagales; family Amaryllidaceae; genus Allium; species Allium cepa. Next base: position 456,843,812 of record CM060939.1, on the reverse strand, counting down.
TTTCAAATTACTTTCCATATTTCAATACTTTGGAAACAAATTTCAAATCACTTTTCCTCACACGGAATAAGATTCCCGATATTATTTGTTTCCACCGAAGGTCTGCCGAGTTAAAATATTTTAAAATAATTTAAATTACTTATCCAAACATATATACTTGAAAATATTTAAAATAAAACTATTTTAAAACACTTAATTAAATATTAGTTATGAAAATATTATATAAAAATCTTGTATAAAAAAATTCAAGGCCAAACTAATTTTAAAAATAAAATTAGTAGATAGGATATAACTATTTGAATATCCATTTTCTAAAACAAATATCAATTTAATCTTTAATTACTTACTTCTATAATAAATAAAAATAAATCTTTACTTTAAAGATTTTCAGAATAACTCAAATAAATAATTTCTCCAAAATAATCTTTCCTTAAAACCATCTTCACAACTTCAATTACATATTTATAGACTATATTGAAAACATACTCGGCTTTCCAAAGATAGTACACGTTCCATTCTAAAATGGTTCATTCAAATCAATTTATAAATCCTTCTGGATTTACTTTAAATTTACGTTCTAAATCCGCAAATTCCTTTCCACACTTTTAAAATTAAAACCATATTTATTTTTAAAACAAATTTCCCTTTCTTTTTTAAAATTCCCATTGTGAATTTAAATTTTCAAATATCTACGGATATATGATTTTTAAATCGATTTCCAAAATCGTATACAACACCAAATCAATTTCCAATTTGATTTCAAATTTTATTTTAAACACCAAATCAAATCCCAAACTGATTTCCCAAAGATTTATTTTAAAACACCAAATTAATTTTTATATTTGATTTACAAATTTATTGCCTTAAAAAATAAATTCCTTTATCAAATCTTTTCCTATTTTCCTGGAATTTATATAATAGGATTTCACTATAGATTTCCTACTTAATTTAAAAATCAAATTTAATTTATTTCTGGTATCTTACGATACCAAAAACATATTCGGCTAAATTTTAGCCTACAATGATTTCAACTACAATATAATCACACAGAGATTATCAACACGCTACATATGAAACAAATTCAATATTTGAGGAATCTAGTTGGATCCCTCCAACCTGTTTTCCTGCATCCACAGATGTTAGCACAACAATTAAATACCAATTCCACTTCGAGGTGGAATATCGCGGTATATGGGTTTAATATAATAACCTCCACTATTATGCGGCGCATAGGGTCCAAACAAATATAACTGATAATAAATTAATCATCCAAGCACATAATCAACAATTTAAATTTAACTATCACAATTCAACCATCAATCAATAACTAAAAAAATTCAATCATTAAAATTTGAGTGAGAAGATCTCACCTTTTCTTATGCATGCAACCCATTTTCCATTCCAGTTTTTCTTTCAGATGTTGACCTTGTATAAACAATATATACAATTTATTAATATTCGAGCCAATCGAATAATTAAATTTCTATTTGATAGTTCAAACTAACTAATGATTTGTTTTTAATAAATTTACCTTTTAAAAATACATATACACTTACAGAAATAGATTCTAAAATTTTGACTTATACAAATTCCTTCCATATTTAAAATTCCTTTCTTTCAAAGTTTATCCATATATATACCACTTTGAATATAACAGTAATTTATTTCACTGTAAAATAATATATAGATCGAAAAATCTATTTTCATATATCTTCAATCTTTTAAAATTTTCTGTTATTATCATTAACATTTAAAATACATAACTGCATATAAATGTATAATTCGCTGTTTATAATATTTTCCTTCTTCTGACCTATATAAAATTTTACTGTTATTTTCAAACGAACTGTAGATTTCAAATACATATACGTGTTTATTGAATCGAAATTAAATTTGAGAAATAAGTTTGAATACCTCACTGTGAAAATCATGACCAACATTTGACAAAACCCTAGCCTTGCGCGCATCGATCTTGCCTTCGAATATCCTGAACGAGATCGCGACCCGACCATTCTATACTGGTGGTGAGTCTTCGCCATAAATCATTCGACTTCGCACATGTGCCGCTGCCTGACGTTTGAACTCGAGTCCCACGCCATTGCCGAAACCCTAAACTATCGCCCAAACTCTGACTAACGAGCTCCCACCACCTGCCACGCGCTTGCGCCTGCAGCCACCATCGATCGACATTTGAGTTCGAATCGAATTCGAACTGTAGACATGCTTCGAAATCACTGAACAACCTCGAATGAGAATTCGATTTCTCAAACTCTGGCAAAATGAAAAGGAGTACGAGCTTGATTAAACCGATCGATTTTTTTTGTTTTGGTTTTCGTTTGCTAGGTTGGGGATGGAAAAAAAACGAAGAGGGGAAATCGGACATTAAATTTTCTTTTGAAGCTGCTGTAAAATTTTAACGAAAATAATGGTTTCTGTTTGTTTTAATAGAAGGAGAAGGGGAACATGATTCGATGTTTGCGTGCTTAAGGCAAATTGCTACAATGCTTGAGAGATGACAGAATCGCAGCTGATGGAAAAAGAAACGGCTGATAGTGACCAGAGCATAAAAATATATATTTAAGTTAAATTCAAATCGTCTTGATAACCACAACAAGAAATATGACTTCCTATCTAGACGTGCCGCTAGGCGTTTCTAATGTTATATCCCTATTCCGAACACAATGGAAAAGGTTTCGAGTCCTAATTCAATGGTATGGAGAAGATAGCTTTTTAGACTCAGTTATTAAATTAAATTTCAATACAAATTTTCAGTGCGTTGGCTTATCGTACGGCTAAACGACAACTCCAAACATTACGAAAATTGAAATCCGATAATAATATAATATTATGGATCCAATGGAACTGGTTTCGTCGAATTCCGAGTCTGTGCCTCGGAAGGCTATTTTTAAATATCGATTTAAACGATATAATTTCAAAATTAAACAAAACATTTCCAAATTAAATTCTGAAGCTTCCATTACCTTCAGTGTTATAAATATAAATTTTCTAAGCCTTTAAAATATTTTTAATCAGTTTATAACTTAAGATTTAAATTTTTTTATCTAACTTCAATAAATTAAATTCAATAAATTAATTGTCAAATTCATATTTATAATTAAAATTCAAGTTAAACTAATCTCCAAATATTTAAAATCAATTAAACATTCCATTTCGAATGTTAAAAATTTCTGGGTCGTCACATTTCGCAGACTCCAACCATTTAATAACTTATTTAAGGCAGGTCCACATCATTTACTATCAATAATCCCAAGACGAACTCCTCACTAGTAACTATCTAAGATGACATTGCACAGAATTTCTTTAGCTACTTAATGCTTTCCATTAAAGCGGGGCATTTCTTAAGATATCCTCTACCGAGCCTAACCGATAATCTCGGCCATTTACTTCCTATGTATAGAAGAGGCGGACCCTCATACAACCACTTAATACCTTCAGTCTTTGAAGTAGCTCCTTCGTATTTCGACCCATTCCAAACGGTTATGTCTCACCTTAGCCTGAATATTCGTAGGTACTGGTAGCCAGATTAGCTTGGCATATTTATCTTATAGAATTTAAGACTAATCTCACGCCATCGTAGTAGCTTATTATAGGCGATGTCTCACATCAGTCCCGCACTATTGGTAGCCAAATTAGCTGGGCAAACTTCCATATGCTTTTGACCAATACCTCGCATCCCTACCACTTAGTCATAACATATATATATATATCACACTCAACATATATTATCACACACCTCACTGTTTCATAATCAAGGCCTTATAAGAAATCTCTCTTATTTCTCCTTTAACTTTAATTACCTTCCTAAGGGGGATTTTAATAAAATTAATAACATATTTAACTATGTAATTATACATTAATTATGCTAATATACACACACATGCTCGTGCGTGTGCCCATTAATTTCTAAGCATGTGGAATTTACGTCATAAATAATCATTTAAATATCAACTCTTTCAACAATTATACAAGTCTTATCCCATATACAAGTCTTATCCCATATTATCAATATTGCCAAAATTTCAATATTCATATCCAAAAATCCTAATCAATAGACTTGTATATAATAAAAATTTAAACTTAACTTATTACACCAAAATAATTGAATATATTAATACTGGAAACTTACAATTCCAATTTTCACACTCTATTCAACTCTTTTTTCACATAAAAATAAACAAACGAATTTATATTTAATTCACGAGAATAAGCAGTGAAAACTACGAATAGAATTCATACCTTACACACTATTCCTTAATCAAAATCCTTTATCCAAATTCAAAGAAAAAGCATAAGGAGGGAATAGAAGGAAAAATCAATACTGCAGATCTACACTATTTCCATTATTTTGCCATAAATAGTTAAGATTCTAAAATAAAATTGACATTTTGCATTGAAGAAGTTTTGGGGGTTTATAACATGATGTTTTCACAAACTAAAACTCCCCAAGGCATATTCAAAACCCAAATTATACTTATCAATTACATAAATAGAAAAGGTAAGTTTTTTACTCTCAGTATAGCCTGAGCTTTGCCTCCTTTGGATTTAACATGTCTTTGGCAATCTCTTATCAGATCTCTTCTTTTTAATACATATATACAACAAGGCATTTGCAAACATCAGATTCAAAAAATTTAAGGTTTAGAGAAATAATAAACAAAGATAGATCTAAAGGATTTGTTGACTGAAACTCTAATCGAGTTTTTTAAATCTTGAAGAGATGAATTGACAAAGCTTCGCTAATGTTTCCAAAATATTTTTAAATAAAAGTGAGGGGTATAGGCCTTAGTTATAGTTGTTGGAATGCATCGGAACTTCTGCATAAAGGTCGAGTGGAAATTATAAAATCTAGAACTCTCAAATTCACAAACCCAAGCTACAATTTCACTACCAATGGTCACTTCCCTACCCTACTGGTCGATTGTAAGCGGTCAGCCGGTCATAGGGAGCAGACGACCGTAATGTTTTATTTAAGGAAGATTTTTGGTGCCGTTTTTTTTATTTATTATATTTATTAATTATACTTTAATGCCAACGTTTATTTTAACATTTACTCAATCTAAAGTCCAATTACTGTTAACTTTTGAATTTCAAAATTTAAAATTAATTATTCATTTGAATTTGAATTCCATTTAAATAATTTTAAACCTAAAAAATTCAAAGGTCTATAGATTTTCTATTTGAGCTCCGATTTCAACATAATATATTTGGAAATTGATCAAAATTTCGCTACAAACACACCAACAAAACTTTCGTGGTCAAATTCCAACTTTTGCAAAATTTTCATTCTTATACATATCTTATTTAATTTAGTTTTCTAATTAATTGATGGTTGATTATATGGGGTGTTACATTCTTCCTCCCCTAAAAAGGATTTCATCCCCGAAATCTTTTCTGTGGGCTGAAAAATATAATGTGTCCTAAACATTCATGTTATACAACCAAGTTATATACACATCCATCTACTCATCTAAAAGTGCAATGCGATTATGTATTGCGGACATACTATAAGTGAGCATAATCCTAGCATGAGTGTGACACTGTAACATATAAGTATGTATGCAAAACACCCTAAACATAAATGAAAATTTCTACATGAGTGCAAAGTGATGGTGAAATTTGTAGCAACCATCTCCTACCATTTAATCTAGCAACCATGATGCAACCAAAAACTAATTTTTGAGAGAAAAAATTACCGGTGAAAAGCTTGGGATAAGAGATCCTCATCTTTTCTTCGGTCTCCCATATGCTATCCATTGGGTTATCTCCCCATTGTGCTCGAACCAACCTAATTTCTTTGTTGCAAAGCTTCCTAATTCCACTCCATAATGCATGCAGTGGCATGGGATGCTATTGGCTCCATCTTAATATCCCTTAATTGATCAGGCTCTACCACAATAGCTGTGTTATGAAAGCATTTCCTCAAGTGAAAAACATGAAAAACATTATGGACTCCTGCTAATTTATCAGGTAGCTCCATATGATATGCCGGTCTTCGTATTATTTTCATAACTCGAAAAGGCCCAACAAATTTTGGTGCCAAATTTCCCGATTTTCCAAATTACTCGACTTTCCTAACAGGGGAGACTTTGACCATGTCTCTAACCTTGAACTCCAATTCTTTCCTTCTCTTATCCATGTAGGATTTTTGGCGATCTTATGGTACCTTCATTCGTTGCCTAATCAACTCTACCTTTATCAAAGTTTCGCATATCAAATCTGGTCTAATTAAAATTTTATCAGTGGTTTCCCACAACAATTTGGCGATTTGCATGGCCTTTATAAAGCACTTCAAAGGGTGCCATACGAATTTCTGATTGATAACTATTATTATAAGAGAATACCACTAAAGGTAGCTGATGCTCCCAATGTCCTCGAAGTCCATGATGCATGCTCTCAACTAGTCCTCCAAGGTCCTATTTACTCTTTTCGTTTATCCATCTATCTGTAGGTGATATGCGGCATTAATATTTAATGATGTTCCTAAATTTTTCTGCAAACTCCCCCAAAACTCGATAGTAAATAAGGAGTCTTTATCACTAATGATGCTAACTAGAATTTCATAAAGTTGAACCACTTCCTTAATATAGTCTATGCTAGAGATGTTGCGAAACTATTGCTCCTAACGGGAATAAAACGGGCGTTTTTGTGAGTCTATCTACTCTGACCCAAATTGCTTCATTACCTCTTTGACTCTAGGCAAATCATCTATGAAATCCATTGATATATGTTCCAATTTCCAAGTCAGGATTTCTAATGGAAATAAAAATCCTTCAAGCTTCCCTTGCTCAGTTTTAATCCTTTAACATGTCAAACATCTAGAAACAAATTCAATTACTTTCTCCTTCATCTCTGGCTAGTAGAAAATTCGTTTCATGTCCCTGTATATCTTATCTCCTCTAGCGTGAATAGCCATTCATGAATGGTGACATTCTGTAAGCACTTCCCCCAATAAACTACCAATCATTGGGATGTAGAAGCATCCATCTCTCCTCAAACATCCCTTCTCGTCAACTGCATATCTACTAATGTTGGAAAATTATTTCCCTCTTCTTAGCTTATCCAAAATATCAACTATCCATTTTATTTTTTTTAAGTCCAACATAGTCAATTGGTATTGGTCTAATCTCCATTGCTGCCAAATAGTTTTTAGTGGATCCTGTTGATGGTTAGAAGTTAAAATTCAAAGGGAACTCCAACCGCCTCCACTCATATATAGCACCAAGGTAGCATGCCTTCGGCTAAGGGCGTCAACGACAACATTCCCTTTTTCGAGGATATACTATATCCCAAAATCATAGGATGCTATAAACTCCATCCACCTCTGCCGCCTAAAATTTTAGTCTTTTTGAAAAAAGAGATATTTGAGTGATTTATGTTTAGTAAACAACTCAAACCTTTCTCCCAAAATATAGTTCCTCCACGTATTCAAGGCAAAAACAATGGCTGCTAGTTCCAAGTCATGCATTGGGTATTTCTTCTCATGGTCCTTCAATGGCCTACTATCATAAGTTATCACTCATCCTTCTTGCATAAGAACTTCTTTCAATCATATGCCACATTCATCTATATAAACCATAAAAGGCTTTGTTCCAACGGGGCTAACAAGTATTAACGCACTCGTTAATAGTTCCTTTAGCTTCCTGAACACTTTCATGCATTTCTCATCCCAAGCGAAGACTAAATTCTTTTTGATCAAATGGGTTAGAGGAGCTGCCATCTTTGCAAAATCCTTTATGAGTTTCCTCTAATAACCTGCTAGCCCTAGAAAACTTCTAATCTCCGTGGCATTCTTTGGAGTATCTAATTTTGAATAGCTTCCACTTTTGTGGGGTCCACCACTAATCCATGTTCTAAAACAGTGTGCCCAAGAAACTTCACTTCCCTCTTCCAAAAGTGGCATTTTTAGAATTTAACTTTAAGTTAGTGCCTCCTCAAGTTTCCTAATATCACCCTAAGTGACTTTCATGCTCCCTTTCACTTTTGGAAAATATGAAGATTCCATCTACAAAAACTACCATAAAGTTATTTAACTCTCCCCTAAATACTTACTCGTCAAATCTACAAAGTATGTGGTGGCATTTGTCAATCCAAAAGACATTAGTTCCCATTCATAGAGTTTATCCGGTGTGCGAAAAGAAGTCTTTGGTTTACTAACATCTACGATCCTTTGCTGATGAAATCCAGTTGCCAAGTCAATTGAGAGAAGAATCTAGCTCCCACAAGTTGAGAAAACAAATCATTTATCCTAAGTAAGGGATATCTATTTTTCTTCGTCAACTTATTTAGTTCCCTATAATCAACACAAAGCCTTAATAAGTCGTCTGCCTTAGTGGCAAAGACAACAGAGGCTCCCCATTTTTAGGTACATTGTCGACTGAACCCTTTCTATAAAAGTTCTTAGATCTTCTTATCTAATTCTTACCTTTCCTTAGGGGTCAATATCATAATGGCAGAGTGACTGATCTAGCGTCTTTCGCCAGATCAATCCTAAACTCAATCTCTTTTCGAGGTGGGAGCCCTAAACCTCCCTCAAAGATATCAGAGAATTCTCGAACTATGGGTACGGACGAAAGTTCATTTTGTGATAGGTTCATCGAATATAGATAACTTAACTTGACTAAATCCTAGGGTGTATAATGAACGTCTAGGCCTCGCCCTTTATAACTCTTAATCCATATTACCCTCTTATCATAATCTAGGACTACCCGCTAGGGCGACAACCAGTCCATACCCAAAATAAGTCCATACCCCTTAAAATTTAGAGTGTACATGTTGCGTATGAAACCAACGTCACATATGTTGAACATTAGGTCTTTGCAGATTGATAAAAAATGCATCTTCCCCAAACATGATTTGAAACTTCTCTTCGAGGGGTGATAGTTTAGGTTTGAAGGTTTAAAAAGTTAATCACGTTCCTAGCTATGAATGAATGGGATGCCCCAGAGTCAAATAGAGTACAAACTTGTTTTCCTAAAATAAGAGTTATACCTTCTTGGCTATCTTATCTAAAGTGAGAGTTATAAACTCCTAGCACTGATTTTTGAAATGCCCTTCCTCGTGGCAGTAGTAACACTTCCTCTTAAAATCTTCCTTCAGTAGGTTCACTCTAAATCCTTCACAAGGTATCCTTTCTTTTGGTACCTATTACACACTGTACCTTCTTTCTTAATTTCTCTTATGACTTCTTATTTGCCTAAAAATTTCCTTTCTTGGCCCCTCCCTAGTTCTATGTAGGTCCTGCCTTCTCCATCCCCTTCTCCATTTCTTTCTCCTCAGCATTCGTTATCTACAGTAAAGCCATCTCAACAAGCATCTCATAGGTAGCTCCAGTGGGTATCCGAGTTAACAACCATTCCCTAAGCATGGTGATCAGACCTTTGACAAACTCCATAGCCTTTCTCAAGGGTGTATCAATCAAACTCATCCCGATCGTAAGTTGCTAATGTACTCCTTTAGAGTGGAGTCTCCTAGCTTAAGCTATATAAATTTCTATAATTGTAAGCTCACTTCTACTCTTGACATAAACCTAGTCTCAAATCAATTCTTAAACTCATCCCAAGTGACAATCCTACCAAATGTTCTCCCCAGCCATAATATTCCACAAATCTAAGGCTTCTCCTTTTAGATGTCAAGCTGCCATTCTCTGCTTCACTTTACTCTCCCAACAAATCTTTTGAAATATCATATCACTGTCATTTATCTATGCCTTAGTCTCTAAAAAGCTTTTCTTTCCACATATACTCCTCTTCCCATACTCATTAAATCCTTACATATTTTGGGAAAATCGATAAAACGAGGTTCTGCCTTGGTAGGTAGGATAACGGGTGTTGCTGGTTCATTCTGCTGGGAAACAAGGACTTGTCTTACATACTTGAGGTATTGTTTAAACAATTCGGGCATCCCACGAATGGTGGGCATTCCTCTAATGGGGTTCCCAGTCTTAAAAGAAGAAGGATTTTCAACCATAGTCTACTATATGTAGGTTAAAATTTTAAAATTTCCTAAGATAGTTTTATACACTGAAAGAAAGATTTGCCTAGTGTATATGTGTATGTTCATAATAAAGTGTGTGTGTGTATATAATATGGGTTTTTGGAAGAAGCTTTTCAAAAATAACAAGTACATCTCTCGAACATATACTTTTCCCTGTTAATCGAGCAACCTAAGCTCTGATACAAATGTAAAATCCGCCCTAAATTAGGCCTAAATTCCAATTCAAAAAAGACCTAGCGAAACTTAGAACCATGTCAAAGCTGGCCGTAGGTCTGTAAAAAGAACAATATAGAGCTGTTTATCTACGAATCTCACAACAGAATTATAAAATGTAATAATAACAATAGTACCCATTTCATTAAAATTTCAAAATATCATTCAAAACCATAACAAAATATGCATAATGTCAAAACCCAAACTATCCATACATAACTACATATTCTAAAATTACAACATTATTCATGGTTATTTTGAAAACTATTGAAAAAACAAGTAAATAAATAGACTATTGCCGCAAGTCTCATCATCGTCTCTGCCTACGGCATCGCCCTTCCTAACATAATACCCTGTATACTCGATCACGTTAGAGTGACTTCTACTTACAAAAAGTAATCGAACTAATATCCACTCATTTGTCCCGTACCACCAAGTGTTACTGACCAGTTTATGCAATGCTCATAATCATACTCTACTTCGCACCATTATTCAATATAACAAGTACAAAGAATAATCAGAGAAATATAACCGCAGGTCCCACACCAGATGGTACTATAATTCTATTTATTCAAATTTCTCATTACACAAAAATATAAATCAATCAACAAACAATTCCATTATCTGTTGATTTGGAAGGGTTTTGAAACATCTTTTTTCCAAAATATTATAAACAATTTTAAATATACATTCTAGATGGTGAGAGAATCAGTTTATAAAATTTTCCATTTTTTCCTTACGGTTTCAAAATAACTATTTACAAACCTCTCATTTAATTACTAGAAAATTTATAAACTACAATTCAACCCTTATCTCATGAACTACGCTGAAAATAATTTATAATTTTTTAAAGTTTTTATCTAATATTTGGAAATAATAATATTAATACATAAGGTTATAATTCAAAATTTCCATTAAACAACGAATTCAATTAATTCTTTTTTTTTTTCAAATAAGGATTTTCGATAAAAATATAATCTACCAAAGCCATCAAATAACATTTTCGTAAATGAAAATTTCTATTTGATATGTAAATTAATTCAACTTACTATGACCTTAAAACAATATTTTCATAAACTTCCTAATTATTAAATCCAAAATAAAATTAACTTATCACTTTTAAAAATACAAACTTCAAGTTTTATTTCATAACCACTCTTTAAATATTTTTATAATCAATAATAAATAAGTTAAAATATAAATAATTCAAAACTCTGAATTATTTAGCCAAATCCCATAAATTCATTATTTTCTAAACGATATTTATACATAAAATCCTCAAAAATTAATTTACTTTAATAATTTTCTATCATGAATAATACTTCCAGTATTAAATAAAAATCATTTGGAAATCTACTAGTTATTTCCAAAAATATTTCTTTTTCTTTAAACTCTTTTATTTCAATTTATTCATCCCCTTTCTGATTAATTACTAGTGTATTTCATCACAACAGCGATGGCTCAAAATAATATGATCTCATCACAACAACAATCGAACAAAATATGCAATTCAATTTCATTTAATCAAATTTATATCAACCAAAATTTCATCATCCGAACAATCAACGAATTCTAAGAAACTAGAATATAAATCATACTTTTGAGTCATACAAAATAACTCATACGAACAAGGCAAACAAACCAATCAAACGTCCCACGCTATGCAAAATTCAACAATAGCAATCAATGACAATTCATTACATAAAATCAAATTCAAGCAAATACGGTATATACTAGAGCATAGGTGCGAGTAATAAATTCTACTCACCTCGTTTTCCAAGCAAATTTCCTCAATAAGCACCACTATCAGTTTGCCAACAACTGCGTCGTGTCGCTTCCTCCAACATGTTCGAATTGTTTAGCTTCTTTTCTTTACTTTGTTAAATTGAAACTAAATCTATATATTTTAAAATACAATATTTTACTTTAATTCTATGTTTTAACATTTAATTTGAATTCCGTTTCTTTACATCTGGAAATTTACAGTTTCATGTTGATTGATTGAATTATATTTAAAGTTAAAAATGAAATTTATATGGAACCAAGATAATGTTTCAATTTTAGATCTATGTTTTAATCTTTCATAACAAAGTGTGATTTTAGTTTTGAATCCTAATATATGTATGTACGTATGTATGTATGTATGTATGTATGCATTACTTGCACTTTTTTGCACTAGATATTTACATATGAAAAAAAGGAATTTTTACAACAAATCAAAGTTTTGAAATTGGCTGTAATAACTATCTAATTTATATTATTAGAAAGCTTTCATTGAATTCCATATACACATATTTGGATCTACTTGTTTGTGTTCATATAAAATTTATTTTTCTTTAGATATATTGTCATAGTATGAAATCATTTCTCTCTTTAATCAAGACAATAGTGTATATATACAATTCGTTGTTTACCTTCTATAATCTTACAATTTGCACCTGTTGGTTGTCATTAATATGTTGCATCAACTAAGTTTACTAAAAGGGAAACTGTGTCAATCGCCCTTGTCATCCCTTGTTAATTTCCATTTCATTCCTATGTAATAACCATTCAAATTGTTCTTATTTATTTTATGTATACATATCAATTACCACTAACTATGCATACTCCTATATGTTACACTTGCACAGTATTTACTATGAATATAGTTACAATTCATGTCATATATAGGTTAGTCATTAATGTTATTTTATTAATCAATCAATTAATTTAATTAAGAAAAGAAAATAAAAAGTTACCTTCTCTAACTAAATTTACGATCCCTCATTCATTGAATAAGTTAAGAGAAAGGAAATAAAATATTTCCCTCTCTGAATAAATTTGAAAAAGTTTTCTTCTCTAACTAAATTTATGATCTCTCATTAATTGAATAATTTAAGAGAAAGGAAATGAAAAGTTTCGTTCTCTAAATAAATTTATGCCACCACATTAATTGAATAATAAATGAAATATTTTCTTCTCTGAATAAATTTAAAAAGTAAACGTTACACACAAATTAGTATATAAGAGTATGTTTGATATACTCTAACTTATATACACATTAAATTAAATTGAAATTTTATTTATGAAGTTAAATAAAATATTGATTTTATTCAAAAGAAACTTAGAAAATTTCTAAATGAATTTAGTTTCATAGGCCCACTAAAGATCCAAAATGGTTAAATTTTTTGAAATTAACATATTTCTTCCAAAACCATGCATTCTCCAAAATCCAATCGTTAGCGGCCTCATGTACCTATATTAGGCTCATATAAAACAATGAGATCATATGTTATAACATAGAGCTGTATGACATTCATATAATCAAAGAACCGTGTTGCGTTTTAATTTTAGAATACTTTGCGACTAACTTTAAGGTGTCAGGTTACTTAATGCTTCCAAAAGCAAATTGTAGCATAATCAAATAGCTTTTCAAAACATTTTTTGGTTCTTGATTATGTGGTTTGCATCAAAGTTTTGGTGGTTTTTTTTAAAAATAAGAAAATTCTAAAAAGGGTTTTGAAATGCAGGTTCATATCTTTAAAACTAGTTTTCCACCGATCAAACAATAAAATTTTACGAAGTTACCAAAATAAAAATTGTTCCTCGGTATCATAGCTTTAAAAAAGTGCAAGATCATCGAAAATGGATCTTATAGTCAAAAATTATGATAAAAAATTTATGGCGCTTTAGCGCTAAAATTTCAAGTCTATGCCATAATTTCAGTTCACTTTCAAATGCATTTTTAGCACTAGCAAACTTTACAATTTGGAAAAGTAATAAACATCAAAATTGTTACTTATAAAAATAAGTCATGATAGCTTCAACCTTGATTCTTTTTCACAAAATAAACTAAAATTTTAATGTGCAATGCATGTAAATTGCTATTGGCCAACAACATAAAATCAATTACCATCTAATTTTTTTGAAATGGTACTTAAATACAACATGTCACTGGGACAACATATCGCAACTCATATACCAGTAAATGTTCGAATCATGCTACGCAAGTTTCTACCTTATGACCTCTCGCACCAAAGTCAAATCACTTAACCACTAGGACAATGGTGCTTGTCTACCATCTAATTTTGTCATAGAGGAAAATAAACAAATTGGTTGTTGAAAGTCTAGTTTCTACATTCAATTTTTCAAGGAACAATCAAATATATGAATCATGAACTAGAAACAGTTTCAACGTTTATCTGATTGTATCTAAAATCAATAAAAAAAACACACCCTAAATATTTCCTACTAAATCTGCCGTATTGGGAAAGAACTATACATAATTTATAAAGTGGAGTATGAGCCTGTAGTTGATACATGGGGAAGCACTGTCTTGCAGCACAAACTGTTTTACAGTTGATATGTGGAGTGTGTGCTTGCAGGTTCAAAATTGTATTACGACGGGTAAACACAAAATCAAAATAGGAATTCATATCAGTGGAAGGATATGCAATAAAATTCACGTTATAAAAATTCCAAAATTAAGTAAAACCATATACACAAATCATTATTACACATTGCACTATTCTAGATTTATGAATTTTAATTTCAAAAAAAAATCATTTCTTATTATAAATGTATATACTTGTATTATATATTCAAATTACATCAAATAATCTCAACTCATTTATCCATATATACATATAACTATCCCTGCATATTATTATCATTTTCGCTTTTCAAAATAATTTATTCTTCTTACATCAAAATATCATTTAACATTTTCAAAATATTATACTCCTTTCTAAATATTGTTGTCACATCTCTAAACATTTTTTCCTTTCAAGATATTCCTTATATATTTCTCAAAGCATTACTACCTTTTCAAAAGTATAGCTCCAAATACTTCTCTAAAAATATTATTCTACCTTTAAACATCTTTCCCAAAACTATTACTGATATTTATCCCCCATAATTTCAACCTTATATAAAATTAATAGTCGGCTTATCTTAAAATTTTACTTACTTTCTAAAAGAAAAGATCCTCCTTTTCAAAAACATTATTTTCATTTTTAAAATATTCTTTAAAAACATTCTCCTTTTCAAAATCTCAAACATCATTCAAATATAATTTTCAAAACATTGTGTCTAAATGTCTCGTCTTAGTCTTTAGAAATCTATATCGATAACGTTAGTCAAATGCATCGACCAGAATTCTTAAAACACTTAAAAGACAATTTAACACAAATCTTTCAAAATTCCTTTAAATACTTTATATAAATCTTTTCAAAAATCAACTTTTATATAACTAAATGTTCGGTTCCATTTTAAAACATTTTCATATTAAATTTCAAAGTGTATATGTATGCTACCAGAAGATCTATAATTAAGACATTTTCTTAGTTTTTTATATAATACTAACCAATACATTATATACTTTAGATAGAAGACTTTCCAACACTTTGTAAATTAATATTCATGTTTTATTAAATAAGAAGCTTGTTCGAATAAAAAAAATATTTTCAAAATTTGTATATACATTCAATTCAACAACCATTGACAACAATAAAATTTATCGCACATTATTTGTCCATAATATTAAACAAGCATTTTATTAATTTGATTTAATTTCAAAAAAATTCCACATTTTAATTGGATATATATGTATATAATTTCTCTTTTATAAAACAAATATGCATATCCCCTTGCAATTTTCATTTATGGAAGAAACTACTAGCTCCTAATAATATTTAGTTCCATCCAGATTCAAGTGGGTTTATAAATTTTCGAGTGGTAACTCCTACTCAATTCCTATATTCTGGACTAAGCCCAAATAAATCAACCATCTGTACAATAATAATAAGATCAATCAAAAAAGCAAACAAACAGATGCCTTCAGTGGAAAACTATCTATTAGCTTTTGCTGTGCAACTCTGACCATTATTGGTACACTACATTCATGTTCAAGCCATATAAAGATTTATTCATCATCATTGACGCCGACACTACTCGTCGGGCTATCAACTTCTATCTTCACTTCCTTCATCAGCTACTAAATATCTCGTATAGAGTCTTAACTCAAAAAAGATGTAAGAAATATATGTGTGTGTGTGTGTGTGTATGTGTATGTATATGTATATGTATATGTATATGTATATGTATATGTATATGTATATGTATATGTATATGTATATGTAGATGTACATGTATATGTATATGTATAAGAAAAATACAAATACATTCCCAAATGGTTAACCCAATAATCATCATATTCTCCTATTATCACTTAAGTATTAACAATAACTTACCATATACCCACAGAGATTGGGACTCTAAGTCTCATCAAAGACTGTGACTCGTATCACTTATACTCTGTGTTATTCTAAACCTACTCTGATACCAAATGCAACACCCCACCTCTATTCCTATACTATCAAAGAGTATTACTGGATAATACTATCAAATAATACGTAGAATAAGGCTATATGGGGTGCACATGTGAATTCTTCCTTGGGCTAACACCGTACGTATCTCAAAAAACAACTCACATATACGTACACGGTATCAACATAAAGCAATAAAGATGTGTGTCTCTAGGATAGAATAGTAAACAATATAAATTAAATCAAAGCGATCTTTGAGTCATCAATGCAGTGATAATATATAATATAAAATATATATGAGTTCCAGTGGGCCTCCAAAAAATAGTCAAATGCCTACCATCAAAAAAAATACGCATAACAAGGCCAAAATATATACACCTCATCAATACACAAACATATATGGATAAAATTATACAAACTATATACAAATACGCTATTCTCCATCTATAACCAACATTCACATACCGGTCATCTGTCCCAGAACCTGAAATGTCTCGGACTGACCCAAATATGATATAAATAACACACGGGTCAAACTGTGTCTAGGATATGATGTTAATATAAATTACCACTTGACATGGATAACAAGGGCAACACAAGTGGAACATGCATATACTAAATGGTAATATATCCCAACACCATGTACATAAAAGATAACCCATTTCCAAACAAAATCAATCAACGTACTAAATGGGCATAAAATCAAGTGGGTGAAATTCCATACATCTTACTACAATCAAGTATAAAATCATCAAAAATACAAAACATGCTCTCAGTAGTGCCCTAGATTAACTATTAGATAATCATAAAGTAGACATATTCGTTGTCCGTCTTAATCTATATATATGTGTTTGTGTGTGTGTGTGTCTAACACATAATGATCACCCATATCATATATACACAAAATATAAATATGGCATACCCTTGGAAGCCAGTGTCATCTCTTGATAACAGTAGACGCTCAGCCTCATAAATAATCCAAAAGATCGATAACCACATAATAATCTTGACCTTCAACATCATAATAATCGACTTAGCTGTCTAAATAATCATATAGTGTTTTAGACTTCTACTAATCATCTTAACTCTTAGTATTGTGGATAATCATCGAGACTGTCAATCCTATGTACTCTCGGCATCATAATATCTGTCTGGGCATCGATCTCGACAAATGATCAAATCGGCTCTCAGCCATAAACATAATGATCACATATAGGTGAATTAGTAGCTGCCTAGAGCATCTTTTGCTATCTCATCAATAATAATGACCAGACGGGAAACTAACAGCTCTTAGCCTGCTCTAGGAGCCTTCCTACATGCTCTTAGTGCTACTCGTATAGCCTTAGTTACATCGAAGGCCATCACGACCCAATATCCATTAAGTGCAAGACTACGCAAAGCGTTGCTCATGACCCTACAAGTGCCCTTAATGGTGACAGACAGCTGGCCAATGTGACATATGGGCAATGGCTCTCCGCCATATACATCAACAGGTATGCCATGGATTCGAGGAGCGACCCATCAATTAGGCCGCTAAGATGGATACTAACCAATCTGGTTTACTCCCTGATATATAATAGGAGTACACATAATAAATAGACACTCTAACAGCTCTCAGCTTGCATACTCTCAACGTGTATCACCCTAAATATAATACCGCATATACTCGACCCTGTTAGAATGACATCTACTTACAAAAAGTAATCGAACAAATATCAGCTCAAGCATCCCATACACCAGGTGTTACTCAACCGTTTACCTAATGCTCGTAAATTGCATTCAATTTCGCACCATTATTCTAAATAACAAGTTCAAAGAATAACAGGAGAAATATTATCGAAAGTCTTATACCAGGCGATACTATAACTTCGTTTATTCTAATTCCTCATTACATGGAAATATAATTCAATCAAAACACACAATTCCACTATTTAATGATTCAGAAGGGGTTTTAAAACACCTTAATCGAAAATCTTAAAAACAATTTCATATATAGATTCCCGATCGTAAGAGAATTAACTTAAAAAAAATTCCAATCTTTCCTCAAAACCATTTTCAGTTTCAAAATAATTATTTGCAAACCTCTCATTTATTTACTAGAAAATTTATAAATTATAATTCAATCCCAAATCTCATAAAACTCCTTACAAAATAATTCATACTTTTTTAAAGTTCTTCTCTAATATTTGAAAATAATAATATTAATAAATGAGTTTAAAATTCAAAATTCCCTTTAAAAAAATAATCTAATTAATTCTATTTTTTCTAATAAGGATTTTCAATAAAAATATAATCTTCCATAGCCACAAAATAACATTTCCGTAAATGAAATTTTCCATTCGATGAACAAATTGCATTCAACTTACTATAACCACAAAATATTATTTTTATAAACTTTCAAAATATTAAATCCAAAATAAAATTAACTTATCACTTTTGAAAATATCAATTTCAAGTTTCATTTCATAACCAACCTTTAAATATTTTTATAATCAATAGTAAATGAGTAAAAGTATAAATATTTTAAAAATCTAACTTATTTAGCTATATCCTAAAGTTCTTCATTTTCCAAACAATTTCTATACATAAAATACTCAAAAACAAATTTACTTAAATAATTTTCTATCACAAATAATATTTCCAATTTTAAATAAAAATCATTTGGAAATATACTATTTATTTTCAAAAATATTTCTTTCTCCTCGAACTCTTTTATTTCATTTTATTCATCCTTTTTCCAATCAGTTGGTAGTGTGATCTCATCACAATAACGATCGATCAAAATAATGTGATCTCATTAAAACAATAATCGAAAAAAATATGCAATTCAATTTCGTTAAATTTATATGAACCAAAATTCCATTATCCAAACAATCAACGAATCCCAAGAAACTAGAATATAAATAATAATAACAGCGAGTAATACAAAATAAATCACGTAAAGAAGGCAAACAAACCAATCAAACGTCCAATGCTAATACACAATTCAACAATATCAATCAACGACAATCCATTTCATAAAATAAAATTCAAGCAAATAAGGTATATAATAGAGCATAAATGCAGGTAACAAATTTTAATTACCTCGTTTCCCAGGCATAATTCCTAAATAAGGCCACTGTCAATTTGCCAATAACTGTGTCGCGTTGCTTCCTTCAACATAGTAGCCAACAAATTCCCAATCGCAAGTGATCCCCATTCGTGCAACTCCATGGCCTCCATGGTCCTTATCCCTATTGCAGCCTTCCAAAGACCATCAGAACCCAATTTCACAACACCACCAATAGTCACATGCCTTGCTTTCCTCTGAGTCTTGACTGCCTGCATTGCACCTCATCACAACCCCTATCGCCCATGCACCATAAATGCAATAGCTCATATCTACAGGTCATGGCTATATCTCAATGCACTAGCTACTCACCCATGTTGCGACATCAACATGCATCACTCACCTTGGTCGACGTCGCAGCCACATACACACGACCTTATACGTACTTATGTGTATGTATATATATATATATATATATATATATATATCGAAAGTTGCGATTTTTTGAAAATATGGATAAGGGAATGATGGGCAAAATATCCAATAGGAGGGGAAATCGGGTCTGGGCATGTATGAAGAGATATAGAGCGTATTCTAGAAACAAGGAGGTAAAATAATTGGCTTTGGGCTTGGTTTTGTTTAAGTTAAATTATAATTTTCCTACTTACCCCAATTGTTTTGCCTTATAATTTATTTGTAACTAAATTTCAAACAATTTTAAATTAATTTCATTTCAGTATACAAAGCTATATTTCAATAATTGGACAATTTTATCCAATTTGATGTCCGCTTATTTATTTTCCACTATTTAATCATATGATAATTAATTGTACTCTAATTTTTTTTACATTTAATTGAATTTTTTATTCAATTTCAATATATATTATTTGAAAAGGATTTATTAATTTAATTCAAGTTATTAAATCACAATCTTTTATTGAACAGAATTCAATTAACTGAAAATATATTTATAAAATATTAATTACCAAATTTGGAACTAAATAATTTTATTTTAATTAAATTTATTTGTTTATACATCGTAGAAATCAGGGGTTTTTACAGACTTCCCCCTCAAGAAAATTGCATCCTCTTTGTAGTAGAATGTCATATACAACAAATACCCTGAATTTTCTTCATATCAACGATCTTTTATTGAACTTAAACTACTCAATCCCCAATATGGCTCTCATACTCCAACTCATCTTATCGTATGATACTATTTTAAATAGATCCTTTAACGACTTTCTATTTTTGTAAAGTCCCGTTTTCCCGTACTCTTTGAATCGACAAAAAACCACACATGTCTAACTCAAATTGCACAAAAATACGGATCTTTAAGGATAAAAAAAGAAAAGTAGACAGAACAGAATCTCACTCGAATGGAATAACATATAATATTGAACAAATATTTTTACAGCGGAAAACTTTTGAATACATATATCAGATTCTAACCTAAATTCAGCTTGGACAGTTATAAACATCCGTCCTTACAATTGCCGACAAACATCAAACAAAATACACTAAGTACATCGGATAATATAATATGTCCATACGTCGACGAATATCTCCAGCTCTACTCTGGAAACTCCAACCATCTTCGACTAAACATAAAACTACTCGGATCTCACCCGAGTATTGAAAATACCTTGATCAGGCTTGATAAACCAGTGTGAGAAAAACTGAATAATAGATGACAGTGTCATATATCAGCCTTTTTATAAATCCTTTGAAAATAAAGAGTATCTCATAAGACCACGCCCACACATAAACACGGACGGGTTTTTACCTTATGATAACTAAATCTCTTTTATACCAAAACATTTGATATTATTCTTAATGACATCTCTTTGCAAACATTTGCAGATAAACTTATTAATCTTATCCGAAATGGTTACCCATATAGCATTTCGAGGCTATTCATTACGCCAATACAAATAAAATCGTAGGTTTTTATTGGAGAATGGATTTCCATACAAATGACCAGGCATAGGATCTACCTTCCGAAATGGGTACACCTCTAGATGGATGTCCCGAGAACCATCACAAAGGATCCTCTACCAACACAAGACCCACCTACCTCTATAACTAGATAGTACCGAATATGTCATCCCTCGGTCGTTACCGATCTTTATTCGAGAGCCCTCATAGCATACACCACATTAATTTACACCTCGACGTCATAACGGGAAGAAATATATCTAGAAGGGGATGACCATACCCTAATTGTGAATGAACCACTTAGCCTTACTGCATCTAATCCTGTTTCGGTCATTTCCGGTTTGATAAGGCTTGAGGCTATGATTACCTTTTTACAAAGCACATATCACATCTTTGAATGCCACATTGCCATTTCTGTTGACTACTAATTGCCTTTCACAAAAATACAACCCTTGAGCTTGTATGTCTCAAGGAGGGTGTTAAGCTAAGAGAAATCACCTTCTCTGCCACCACTGATGTATGTTTGTAAAAACTAATGTACGTAATCTTTAGAAATGCAATGTCAGACAAACGTCCATACAAGTTGTCCAGGAACAGGACAAACCGAAGGCACTCTCCTACTACCACTAGTAGCGAGTAGTCCTTGCAATCCGAAAAATCTCCATGACGAGGAGACCACTGCTATATATAACTTGGGAGCTACCCAGAGCAAGTCAACAAGCAGTCCTCACGCTATAAAGATCCACGATCTTCAATAATCATCATCTTCAACATGTCTTCACGTTCGAACGTATACATTGGTTCGAAGTGGTTTTCGGATGGGATTTACGCAAATCCGACCTCGGTTCCTTCAAAATCCAATTATCGTTAAAAAGTGAATATGAGTATACAGGATTTATTAATTCTCTTTTCACTTTAATTCTTTTTGGATGATTTTGAAATCTCTTTCTTTTGACTTAGGATAATTTCTAAGAAATTCATTCTTTTGTTTTGGAAAATATCTCAAATTTCCTTACTTAATTCTTGATCCAAATTTCTTTACTTTTTAGTCGGGTCGAAAACAATGTTATTTAAGACATCATTTACGATAAACCCTAAATCAATCTTAACAAACATTTTGAAGTAAAAAGGATCATAGAAATTATTCATTTTTGGAGATTGCTTAACTTTTGGATAATACCAATCTTCTTTTATTTTGGAAAACTTAACAGAATCTTTTTATTTAGGAGCATATGGGCTTTCCCTTCGATCTGTTCCACCCCTCGCTTAATAAAAGAAAACATAGGCCAGGTAAGTTCAGGGCACTGGTTAATCTATCCCTAACCTTAGTTAAACACTTTGATTTATCTTTCCAGATCTCACAGGCGGGACAAATGTACTAGTCGTTTCCGCATACTCATATTTTGAACTTTATTTTAGAATTGCTTATAAATATTCCAAATTATCTATCAAAAATGCTTAATTATACTTTTTAAAACATTCACAATTGATTCTAGGAAACATCGTTACATTTAAACTCATATTCCCAAAGTTATAGAATTCGCAGTAGAAAAGTGCTGCGGAAAGTGCTAAATAAGCTTATTTGAATTAATCAACTTTTAAACATTCGATGATTCATATATTCCAATCCAAATCTTTTTTAAATCATTTAAATAGATTTATCAAATTTATTCCATATTTTTCCATAATAAAAACATCCATTTAAACAGATTTCCTGTTACGGTCACTTAACTACACTAGCGCGATTTTTCTGGAAAATTGATTTGGACTTATTTCAAAATCTACTCGATGAAACTTTGATTCTCTGTCTTCGTATAGAACATATGGATATAATAGTCCGAAATTTTTTTATCTCGAAGAATTCGGAGCTATATTTCACTCTATACACTCATTTGAACTTTGCGGCGCGAAATCGCAAACTACCGTTGCGCGACGCACCTAGTTTTAACTTATTTTTCAATATTTGAAATAATCTTTTCAAATTGGATTTCAATACTTATAAAATCATTACAAATCAGTTTAAATCAATATTTTTACTTTTTAAAGTATTTAAAATTTATTTTCACTATTACCACATTATAATTTTATTATATTCCCATTATTTTAATATTAAATTTTAAAATCTAATTTTAACTTAATTTCAATTCTAATCTCAAATTAAACATATTTAAAACATAGATTTCAAATCCAATTTCAATTTAAACTTCAATTCAACCTCCAACTAAACTTTACTTTTTCAAAATCGATTTCAATTTCAATTTCATTATTCATCTCAATTTCAATTTCAATTTCAATTTAACTATCCTTTTCAAATCTGTTTTACTTCAAATTTTAAATTCTCTTTTATTTTAACTTTAATTTCACTTCTAAATGAAACGAGACTTATTTTTCCACAATATCTCATATTACTAAAATACGGTCTTATTAAATAAAGAGATTACTTAATTAATAAGAATTTGATGTCCAAATTATCATCACAACCATACAACAATCATATACATTAACATAATCAATATGGTAAATGTCATAACATTACTGTAGATTATCCAACATATTCAAATAAGCAATCAAACATCCATATCATCAAATGGTGATTATCTAACATAACAATTAACATGATAATCAATATAATTCAAAAAGCGGTGAGAATTTCTCATCTTTATATCCACTCCGTCAAACTTTTTCGTAGGCTACGTGCTTTAGAACAACATACTTTTCCGAATGACTTGAATTCTCGCCTTAGCTTATTTATTTGCGAACGCTTCTGTTTTCCTTTATTTTGCTTTTTCTTTTCTTCTCTTTTTTTTTGCTTTTTTATAGGAGAGGAGGGTGTACGGCCTTGGTGTGGAGGGGGTGTGGCCTTGGATGCTTGGGTTTAGGCGTGTAGGAGGGTGTAGGCTCGGGTTTGGGGTGTGTGGTGCTCGGCCTTGGGGTGTAGGGGCTCGTCTTAGCTAGTAGGGAGGAGGTACGGCCGAAGGTGGGTGGGGAGGAGGTGGCACGGCTTAGGTATGTGAGGAGGAGGGGGTGTGAGGTGATGGTAAGGGAGTATGGAGGTGATAGCTTGAAGGTAGAAGGGAAATGGAGAGGTAGGAATCCATGAAAATGGAGGAAGACGGAGGAAGTAATGAAAGAGGAAGAGAATGTAGTTTAGAAATTTTGTAAAATGAGAATGTAGTGAAGAAAGAAGGGTTTAGGCTTGTATTTATAAGTGGAGTTTGAGTGGCTAATGTCCTAAATACCCTTGCCTTACTTTTTGACATTTGCTTAACATGATAAGAAGTGTATTAATGGTAAAATAATGGTAGGATGTAAGTTTGTACTTAATAAAATGATGTTTGCCTCTTTTTCTTAAACTTTAAAATGTTAAAATAACATTTTCTCCTTTTCCATGCAAATTAGTAACACCTCATTAATGTGATTTGAATTTGTGAACTCTTTTTTTTAACTTTGTGTTAAAAAGAAATTAGACTTTTGTTTGATTTGATTTGCATTAATGGTGGAAATGATGTTTATGGAAAAGTGTGTTAAGAGGTGTCACCTTCTTATGGTTTGTAGTTATTAAATCATATAGTTTTGCTCCTTTTCTATGTAAAGTATTATATCTTATTAATGAGATGAGAAGTAAGGTAATGATGTGGTTTTTATGTCAAATCATGTCTTTTTAAATTTATTTATTTTAACTTAACTTTTCAAAAGTAAACTCTTTTTGTATTTTAGTGCAAAATGTAAAGTTTTTAAATAGTTTATAAAGTTGTATTTATGCGTATGTGTATGTTAGAAAATGTATCAAGTTGCAACAACTTGTCGACAACTTGTTTTGGTTGAAAACGGTGTTTTTGTCGACAAATTTTACCGTCAAAATTTGACGTTTTTGTTAAGCTATATACTGAAGTAAACCAAACTTTAAAATGAACTTTTTACTTCTTTAAATAAATTAAAACATGTCTCTTTATATTTTAAAATCATATTTAATTAATATCAAAATCTCTATTTTTACAGTGTATGTAAAACTGACAAAATGCAACAAATTTTGGTTATTTTTGTAAAACGATTACTAACATACTTTTAAATATATAAATTTACTTTTATTATCTTTATTAGATGTTTTAAATAAGATTTAACCTTTTAAATAAATATTTAAATTCATTTATTTAAGCCTTTATTTATTATTAACAAAACTTAACTTTGTCGATTTGTTCTAAAATCCAAATATATACTTTTTAATTTATTAACTATAAAAATAGATAATTATTTATTATATATATAACATATTTATATAAGATTTAATTTCCTTTTAAATTTAAAAATAAGTAAAATCTCTCATTTTCGAAGTAGCGAAATTACGGGTCATTACATTTCCCCCTACTTAAAAGCATTTCGTCCTCGAAATGAAAGTTAGATAAAAGAATCTATCTCATACTCATATTCTCAAATAATTTGACTTATTTCTACTGATGATAGAAAAGAAGAAGGTCATTTTCATAACAACACTAAAAGCAAATGATGTCAAACATACATACAGAGATTCCCCACACTAACCTGAGCACATATCGCGTACTTACGATTATATACACATACATCAAGTCAAACTTCTATCGTACCCATCCTAGTGCATGTTACACACTTAAGATAGAATATAAACAACTAAACAAGATTATAAAAAAAACAACCACACTAATATATCAAGATAAACAAATACAACCACATAACTCATCCTTTGTCCTGAGCATGTACTATACCTGAGGTCTATATATACATACCACAACATCAGTCCAACCATTATATCTTAGTTCCTACTATTTGAGATAACTATCCAACTACTAAGTAGACAGACCCAACACATCATACTATATGTGATATTTGATTCAATCTATTATTCGAATCCACAACTTTTTTTTTGAACTAGTATCGATCTCTCGATTTTCTAGTGCGACTTTGATCAGACTTCTCGATCATAGCCTTTGCTTTCCTTGCATAGCTCTCAAATATGATAGAAAACTCGTGTACATAATCATAAACGCCCATCAATGCTCGCCGTCAAGAATCGAGTGATAAATCCTTTTCGGATTGGTGTAAACACCTCAAAGTTATGTTCTCAAATC
Source organism: Allium cepa (assembly GCA_030765085.1). Classification (NCBI taxonomy): domain Eukaryota; kingdom Viridiplantae; phylum Streptophyta; class Magnoliopsida; order Asparagales; family Amaryllidaceae; genus Allium; species Allium cepa. The sequence continues at coordinate 456,817,191 of CM060939.1, read as the reverse complement.
TTAGATCAAAATTTATATGCTGAAATGATCTATGTTTCACTAATGTACTTATTCACATTCATTTTTACTTAATACATTTCTTCAAAATTTCTATTAATCCAAGTTTATTTCACAACCATTTACTTTCTTCTAAATACATTATTACTTAAGCATACAGATATGACTTAAACTTGTATAATATACCTTTACTTCTTAAGAGTATATATACATATCCCTAAACTTCAAATTGTTATTACTTCAACTAAGGTGTTTAACTAATATGAAACTCTACTATTATCTCAAATTAATAAGTTATAAAACTTAACCCTTAGTTTTCTTTATTTAAGGTTTTCATTTAGCTAATATTATTTATCCAATCCATATATTAATAAGACAATTTTACTAAGTGTACACCTTTTTCTCACTGATTCTATGATTAACTACTTAACTTATTTACCTATCCATCAAATACCTTATAGTCAAATTGTGAAACTTAATTCACATGGTATTTGTTATTAACCTTATTCATCCAATATTCACCCTACTAACCATATTATTTAAAATTATCTCCTTCTAATCTTACTTGATCATGAATTACAAATGTTACCCTAAATGTATCACTAATTCAAATTTTTATATTAGGATGATATTTCTTATACCTTTTGTTCCTAAATTTCACTTTGATTTTACCCTAGTCAAAGTGTTTAAATTTCAAATTAACTTAACTCCTTTGAAAGTTATAGAACTTAACCTTTCATATTATATTTACTCAAATTTTCAATTTTGGCCTAATTTTTTCTATTTTATTGATAACAATTTTTTTTCTATGTGTGCATTTTCTCTTTACTTTCTCAAATTATAACTTGTAGCTTCAATATTATCATCAAGTATCTTACAGTCGAATTGTGAATTTTACTTCACAAGATATTTTTACTTAGCTTTTAAATCCATCCATTATCACTTAATCATTATTATGTCTTAATACTACATATCTAAGGGTATATGATTAAAGTTCTAAATTCTAGGTTTCAACTAATTGATCCTATATGGAATATCTTATAGTCAAATTATGCAATTCTAATCACAAGATATTCATATTTTAGTTTTTCTAAGCAAAATTACAATTAATCCTTAATTTCTAACCCAAAATATAATAATATCCCTTTTAATGTTTATAATATAAACCCAAGGTAAAATTATTTCATTTACCAATTTCTTTTAAAAACAAAACCATTTTTATAAAATTAACAAATGCGCTCTCATATATATAATACTCTCATAACTCATTCTAGGGTGTTACTAACCCTATCTCTAATGAGTTACTCATCCTAGGAAATTACTAATCCTATCTACGTTGAGACTTACCCCTATCAGGCTTCGGTGTTCGCTTAACCAAAAGCCCTGATACCAAATGTAAAGTCCCGTTTTTCCATACTCTTTGAATCGATAACAAACCACACATGTCTACTCAAATTGCACAAAAATACGGATCTTTAAGGTAAAAAAAGAAAAGTAGACAGAACAGAATCTCACTCGAATGAAATAACATATAATATTGAACAAATATTTTTACAGCGGAAAACTTTTAAACACATATATTATAGTTTAACCTAAATTCAGCTTGGACAGTTATAAACATCTGTCCTTACAATTGCTGACATACATCAAACAAAATACACTAAGTACAACGGATAATAGAATATGTACATACGTCGATGAATATCTCCAGCTTTCCTCTGGAAACTCCAACCATCTTCGACTAAACCTGAAACTACTCGGATCTGACCCGAGTATTGAAAATACCCGGATCAGGCTTGATAAATCAGCGTGAGAAAAACTCAATAATAGACGACAGTGTCATATATCAGCCTTTTTATAAATCCTTTGAAAATAAAGAGTATCTCATAAGACCACGCCCACACATAAACACGGACGGGTTTATACCTTATGATAACTATATCACTTTTATATCAAAACGTTTGATATTATTATTAATGACATCTCTTTGAAAACATTTGCAAATAAACTTATTAATCTTATCCGAAACGGTTACCCATATAGCATTTCGAGGCTATTCATTACGCCAATACAAATAAAATCGTAGGTTCTTATTGTAGAATGGATTTCCATAAAAATGACCAGGCACAGGACCTACCTTCTGAAATGGGTACACCTCTAGATGGATGTCCCAAGAACCATCACAAAGGATCCTCTACCAACACAAGACCAACCTACCTCTGTAACTAGATAGTACCGAATACGTCATCCTCCGGTCGTTACCGACCTTTATTCGAGGGCCTTCATAGCATACACCATATTAATTTACACCCCCGACGTCATAGCGGGAAGAAATATATCTAGACGGGGATGACATACCCTAATTGGGAATGACCCACTTAGCCTTGCTGCATCTAATCCTATTTAAGTCATTTCTGGTTTGATGAGGCTTGAGGCTACGATTACCTTTTTACAAAGCACATATCACATCTTTGAATGCCACATTGCCATTTCTGTTGACTACTAATTGCCTTTCACAAAAATACAACCCTTGAGCTTGTATATCTCAAGGAGGGTGTTAAGCTAAGAGAAGTTGCCTTCTCTGCCACCACTGATGTATGTTTGTAAAAACTAATGTACGTAATCTTTAGAAATGCTATGTCAGACAAGTGTTCATACAAGTTGTCCAGAAATAGGAAAAACCGAAGGCACTCTCCTACTACCACTAGTAGCGAGTTGTCCTTGCAATCCGAAAAATCTCCACAACGAGGAGACCACTGCTATATATAACTTGGGAGCTACCTAGAGCAAGTCAACAAGCAGTCCTCACATTATAAAGATCCACGGTCTTCAATAATCATCATCTTCAACATGTCTTCACGTTCGAACGTATACATTGGTTCGAAGTGGTTTTCGGATGGGATTTACCCAAATCCGACCCGGTTCCTTCGAAATCCAATTATCGACAAAAAGTGAATATGAGTATACATGATTTATTAAGTCTCTTTTCAATTTAATTCTATTCGGATAATTTTGAAATCTCTTTCTTTTGACTTAGGATAATTTCTAAGAAATTCATTCTTTTGTTTTGGAAAATATCTCAAATTTTCTTACTTAATTATTGATCCAAATTTCTTTACTTTTTAGTCGGGTCAAAAACAATGTTATTTAAGACATCATTTACGATAAACCCTAAATCAATCTTAACAAACATTTTGAAGTAAATAGGATCATAGAAATTATTCATTTTTGGAGATTGCTTAATTTTTGGATAATACCAATCTTCTTTTATTTTGAAAATTAACAGAATCTTTTTATTTAAGAGCATTCGGGTTTTCCCTTCGATCTATTCCACCCCTCGCCTAAGAAAAGAAAACATAGGCCAGGTAAGTTCAGGACACTGGTTGCTCCATCCCTAACCTTAGTTAAACACCTTGTTTTATCTTTTCAGATCTCACAGGCAGGACAAATGTACTAGTTGTTTCCGCATACTCAGATTTTCAACTTTATTTTGGAATTTTTTATAAATATTCCGAATTATCTTTCAAAAATGCTTAATTATCCTTTTTAAACCATTCACAATTGATTCTGGAAAACATCGTTACAGTTAAACTCATATTCCAAAAGTTATAGAATTCGCAGCAGAAAAGTGCTGCGGAAAGTGCTAAATAAGCTTATTTGAATTAAACAACTTTTAAACATTTGATAATTCATATCTTCCAATCCAAATCTCTTTTAAATCATTTAAATAGATTTATCAAATTTATTCCATATTTTTCCATAATTAAAAACATCCATTTAAACAGATTTCCTATTACAGTCACTTAACTGCACTAGCGCGATTTTTTTAGAAAATTGATTTGGACTTATTTCAAAATCTACTTGATGAAACTTTGATTTCCTTTCTTCGTTTAGAACGTATGGATATAATAGTCCAAAAAAAAATTATCTCGAAGAAATTCGAACTATATTCCACTCTACACTCATTTGAACTTTTCAACGCGAAATCGCGAACTACCGTTGTGCGACGCACCTAGTTTTAACTTATTTTTCAATATTTGAAATAATATTTTAAAATTGGATTTCAATACTTATAAAATCATTAAAAATCATTTTATATCAATATTTTCACTTTTTAAAGTATTTAAATTGTATTTTCACTATTACCACATTATAATATTATTATATTTCCATTATTTTAATATTAAATTTTAAATTCCAATTTTAACTCAATTTTAATTCTAATCTCAAATTAAACACATTTAAAACTTAGATTTCAAATCCAATTTCAATTTAAACTTCAATTCAACCTCAAACTAAACTTCACCTTTTCAAAATCGATTTCAATTTCAATTTCACTATCCATCTCAATTTCAATTTCAATTTAACTATCCTTTTCAAATCCGTTTCGCTTCAAATTTCAAATTCTCTTTTATTTTAACTTTAATTTCACTTTTAAATGAAACGAGACTTATTTTTCCACAATATCTCATATTACTAAAGTACGGTCTTATTAAATAAAGGGATTACTTAATTAATAGGAATTTATTGACCAAATTATCATCACAACCATACAACAATCATATACATTAACATATTCAATACGGTAAATGTCATAACATTACTATGGATTATCGAACGTATTCAAACAATCAATCAAACATACATTTCATCAAATGGTGATTATCTAACATAACAATTAACATGATAATCAATATAATTCAAAAAGCGGTGAGAATTTCTCACCTTCATATTCACTCTGTCAAACTTTTTCGTAGGCAACGTGCTTTCGAACAACGTACTTTTCCTGAATGACTTGAATTCTTGCCTTAGATAATTTCTTTGCGAACGCTTTTGTTTTCCTTTCCTTTTCTTTTTCTTTTCTTCTTTTTTTTATTTTGTTTTTTATAGGAGAGGAGGGTATACGACCTTGGTGTGGAGGGGGTGTGGCCTTGGATGCTTGGGTTTAGGCGTGTAAGAGGGTGTAGGCTCGGGTTTGGAGTGTGTGGTGCTCGGTCTTGGGGTGTAAGTGCTCGGCTTGGCTAGTAGGGAGGAGGTAAGGCCGAAGGTAGGTGGGGAGGAGGTGGCACGGCTTGGGTATGTGAGGAGGAGGGGGTGTGAGGTGATGGTAAGGGAGTATGGAGGTGATAGCTTGAAGGTAGAAGGGAAATGGAGAGGTAGGAAGCCATGGAAATGGAGGAAGAAGGAGGAAGTAATGGAAAAGGAAGAGAATGGAGTTTATAAATTTTGTAAAATGAGAATGTAGTGAAGAAAGAAGGGTTTAGGCTTGTATTTATAAGTGGAGTTTGAGTGGCTAATGTCCTAAATACCCTTGCCTTACTTTTTGACTTTTGCTTAACATGATAAGAAGTGTATTAATGGTGAAATGATGGTAGAATGTAAGTTTGTACTTAATGAAATGATATTTGCCTCTTTTTCTTAAGCTTTAAAATGTTAAAATAACATTTGCTCCTTTTCCATGTAAATTAGTAACATCTCATTAATGTGATTCGAATTTGCGAAATGATTACTCTTTTTTTAAACTTTATGTTAAAAAGAAAGAAGACTTTTGCTTGATTTGATTTGCATTAATGGTGGAAATGATGTTTATGGAAAAGTGTGTTAAGATGTAAAGAGGTGTCAGCTTCTTATGGTTTGTAGTTATTAAATCATATAGTTTTGCTCCTTTTCTATGTAAAAGTATTACATCTTATTAATGCGATGAGAAGTAAGGTAATGATGTTGTTTTTATGTCAAATCATGTCTTTTTAAATTTATTTATTTTAACTTAACTTTTCAAAAGTAAACTCTTTTTGTATTTCAGTGCTAAATGTAAAGTGTTTAAGTAGTTTGTAAAGTTGTATTTATGCATATGTGTATGTTATAAAATGTATCAAGTTGCAACAACTTGTCTACAACTTGTTTTGGTTGAAAACGGTATTTTTGTCAACAAATTTTACCGTCAAAATTTGTCTTTTTGTTAAGTTATATATTGAAGTAAACCAAACTTTAAAATGAAATTTTTACTTCTTTAAATAAATTAAAACATGTCTCTTTATATTTTAAAATCATATTTAATTAATATCATAATCTCTATTTTTACAGTGTATGTAAAACTGACAAAATGCGATAAATTTTGGTTATTTTTGTAAAACGATTATTAACATAATTTTAAATATATAAATTTACTTTTATTATCTTTATTAGCTGTTTTAAATAAGATTTACCTTTTTAAATAAATATTTAAATTCATTTATTTAAGCCTTTATTTATTATTAACAAAACTTAACTTTTGTCGATTTGTCCTAAAATCCAAATTTATACTTTTTAATTTATTAAATATAAGAATAGATAATTATTTATTATATGTAACATATTTATTTAAGATTTAAATTCCCGTTAAATTTAAAAATAAGTAAAATCTCTCATTTTCGAAGAAGCGAAATTACGGGTCGTTACAATTTTTGCACGACAAATTTTATGAAAACTTTTTTAAGCATTAAAATTTTCAGAAAATTTTGGCAGTCTTCTTTATATGGAGAGTGTTTCAAAAATTACAACACATAAAATTGCAAGATATACATCTCAGAAGAGGCATTACAACAATGGAGCATCTCGAAATAGGAAAAACAAAAAATACCTCACACACATATACATACACACAAGCATAAAACGTACTTTATATTTTCATTTTTAAGCATGTTTGCTTAACATTTATGTGAACAAAAGTGTGTATGCTCCAAAATCCAATCCGTATTGGCTTCATGTACCTATGCTGGGCTCATATAATACACTGAGATCATATTTTATAACATTGAGTGGTATGTCATTCATATAGTAAAAGAAACGTGTTGCGTTTTCATTTAAGGCCACTTTTCGTCTAACTTTAAGGTGTCAAGATACAAATTTACTTAATACTTCCAAACTTAAAGTTATAGCATAATCAAATAGCTTTTCGAAACATCTTTTGGATCTTGATAATATGATTTGCATCAAAAGTTGTATATGTTTTTATGAAATAAGCAAATTCTAAAATGGGTTTTGAAATGCAGACTCGCGTTTTTAAAATTAGCTTTCCACTTGTCAAATAATAAAATTTTGCAAAGTTTCCAAAACAAAACTTGTTCCTTATTATTGTAGCTTTAAAACAAGTAGAAGATCATTGAATACAGATCAACGGTCAAAGTTTATGATAAAAAACTATAGCGCTTTTGCGCTAAAATTTCAAGTCTATGCGATAATTTTAGTTCACTTTCAAACTCATTTTTAGCACTAGCAAACTTCATAATTACAAAAGTGATAAAAATCAAAATTATTACTTATAAAAATAAGTCATGATAACTTCAACCTTAATTCTTTTTCATAAAATAAGCTAAAATTTTAATACGCAATGCATGTAAATATAGTTGGTTGATGATATATAATCAATTACCATTTAATTTCTATCGTAGAGGAAAATAAACAAATTGGTTGTTGAATATCTACTTTCTAATTCCAATTTTTCTAGGAACAAAAATTTATATGAATTCATGAACCACAAACTATTTCAATATTTTTCTAGTTGTACCTGAAATCAATAACATAACAAAAAATAAACGCACCCTGAACATTTCTACTAGATCGACCGTACTAAGAAGAAAGAACTGTACATAAATTTATAAAGTGGAATATGTGCCTACAGCTGATACGTGGGGAAGTACTATTTTCCCACACAAACTGTTTTAAAGCTAATACGTATGTGGAGTATATGCTTGAAGCTTCAAAATTGTATTATGATAGGTATATGCACAAAATGAAAATAGGAATTCATATTAGTCGAAGGATATACAATAAAATTCACATTTTAAAAATCCTAAAATTAAGTAAAACAGAACATCTCACCACTGCTGACCATGAAATTTAATTTTAAAAATAAGATTCACTTCACATTATAAATATATATACTTATATCATCTATTCTAATCACATCAAATAATCTTAACATATTTATCCATATACATGTATAATTATCCTTGCATATTATTATTATTTTCCTTTTTGAAAATAATTTATTCTTTTCACATCAAAAATCATTCTAACATTTTCAAAATGTTACTCTTTTCTAAATATTATTTATCTCATCTCTAAACATTTTTTCTGCTCAAATCATTCCTTATAATATTTCTCAAAGTGTTACTGCCTTTTCAAAAATATAGCTCAACATACTTCTTTAGAAATATTATTATATTTCTAAAGTATCTTTTCAAAATCATTACTAATATTTATCCCCCAAAATTTCAACTACTTTCAAATTAATATTCGGCTTATCATAAAATATTACTTACTTTTTAAAAATAAAAGTTCCTCCCTCTCAAAAACATTATTTTCACATTTAAAATATTTTTAAAAAACATTCTCCTTTTAACAATCACAAACATCACTTAAATATGATTTTCAAAGCATTGTGTCCACACGCTTCGTCTTGGAGTTTAGGAATTCTTATCGATAACGTTGGTCAAACGTTTTAACCTGTATTCTTAAAACACTTAACGGATAATTTGACACAAATCTCTTTCAAATTTCCTTTAATAAATTTATATACATCTTTCCGAAAATCAACTTTTATAAGAATAAATAACTGCTTCCATTTCAAAACATTTTGATATTGAACTCCAAAGTGTGTGTATATATATATTCTATCTAAAGGTCTATAATTAAACATTAGCTTTGTTTTTTATACAATAATAACTAATAAATTATATATTTAAGATAAAATATTTACTACCATTTTTAGATTAATATACATGTTTTATTAAATAAGAAGCTTGTCCGAATAAAAAAATTCTTTCAAAATTCATATATACATTCAATTCAGTAACCATTGACAACAATACAATTTATCACACATCATTCATCCATAATATCAAACAAGCATTCTATCGTTTTAAGTTAATTTGAAAAAAAAAATCCATGTTTTAGTCGTATAATGTGTGTGTATCATTTCTCTTTTATAAAACAAATATACATATTCCCTAGTAGTTTTTATTTATGGAAGAAACTGCCAGCTCGTAATAAAATTTGGCTCCGTCCAGCTTCAAGTGGGTTCATAAATTTTTGAGTGATAAATCCTACTCAATTCTAACATTCTTGACTAAGCCTAAATAAATCAACCATCTATACAACAATAAACATATCAATCAAACAAGCAAATAAACAGACACCATCAGTGGAAAGCTATCTATCAGCTTCCCGTGCGCAACTTTGATTATTACTAGATCACTTCGTTTATATTCAAGCCACACAATAGTTTTTTCATCATTATTATTGCCAACACTACCCACCGGGGAAACAACTTTTGTCTTCACTTCCTTCATCAGTTATCTGTATTTCATTTAGAGTCTTACACCCAAAAAGAGATATAAGAAATATATAATATATAATAAGAAATATTCAAATATGTCCCTAAATGTTTATCCCAATAATAACTCCCATTATCACTTAAGTATTAAGAATAATCTACTAAACACCTACGGGACAGAGACTCTAGGTCTCATATAAAGCTAAGATTTGTACCTCTTGTGCTATATATTGTTCTAAATCTGCTCTGATACCAAATGTAACACCCTATCTCTATACCCATACTATCTAAGAGTATCAAAGGGTAATACTGTCAGATAATATGGAGAATAAGGCTGTATGGGGTATACACGTGAATTTTCCTTTGGGCTAACATTGGTACGTATCTCAAAAATAAAAAACAGCTCATATATACGTATACAGTATCAGCACAGAGTAATAATATCTATGCTTCCAGGATAGAACAACACATAATGTAAATTAAATTAGAGAGATCATAGAGACATCAAAGTAGTGATAAAATATAATATAAAATATATTTGAGTCCAAGTAGGTCTATAAAAAATAGTCAAATGCCCACTATAATCAAAAATACACGTAACATGTCCAAATATATATACACCTCTTCGATGCAAAAAATATGTGGATACAATTATACAAACTATATATAAATACTCTATTCTCCATCTATGCCTAACATTCACATATCGGTCATCTGTCCTCGAACCTAAAATGTCCCAGACTGACCCAAGTTTTACAAATAACACACGGGTCACACTAAGCCTAGGATGTAGATGTCAATATGAAATAACAACAAGCATGGTATTAAAAGTGTAACACAAGTGGCATATGCATATCCTAAATGGTAACATATCTCAAAACCATGCACATAAAAGATAACCCATTTCCAAGCAAGTCAATCAACACAACAAACTAGCATATAATCAAGTGCGTGAAATTCCATATATCTAAATATCACAAAGTATAAACTCATCAACAATATAGGGCATGCTATCAGCAATGACCAAGATTATTTCTCAGATGATCGTAAAGTAGACATACCCAGGGCCCGTCTTACTCGACATATATATATATATATATATATATATAACATATAATAATCACCCAAATCAAACATACACAAAATATAAATATGGCATCCCCTCGGTAGCCAATGTCATCTCTCGGATAACCATATAAAAATAGGTACAAGGACCAATTCCATGTCCTCAACATCTCTAGCTATCCTCGATCGTTGTATAGTCGATGTATATGGGGTTACACAACTACATAGACTCTCAGTCTCATAAATAATCCAAGAGATTGAAAACTATATGATAATTGTCTAGAACTTCGACCTTAAAATGATCGACTTAGCTCTCAGCTAATGAAATAATCATACGGTCTCCCAAACCTCTTCTAATCCACTCAACTCGTAGGTTTGTAGATAATCATTGGGATTCTCATTCTTATGTGCTCTCAAGGTCATAAATATCTATTTCGGCATCTGTCTCAACAACTGATCAAATTGACTCTTAACGGTAAATACAATGATCTCATATAGGTGAATAAGTAGGTGTGTAGAGCATCTCACACTATCTTTCTATAATAATGACCAAATGAGAGATTGACAGCTCTTAACCTTCTCTAAGAGCCTTCCTTACATGCTCTTAGCGCTACTCCTACAGTTTTAATTACCTCGATGCCATCGTGATCCAATATCCATCACGTGCAAAACTATGCTATGCATTGGTCACGACCCTACAAGTTCCCGTAATGGTAATGGACTATAGTTATTTGTGACATAGGGGCATTGGTCTTAGCCATATACATCGATAAATGTGTCACAGATGCGGGGAGTGACCTCGTAATTAGGACGCTAGGATGGATATTGGCAAATCTGGTTTACAGTTCGATGTATAATAGGAGTACATAATAAATAAGCAATCTTATGGCTCTCAGCGTGCATACTCTCAATATGCATCACCATAAATATAATACCCTGTATGCTCGACCCTGTTAGAGTGACATCTACTTACAGGAAGTAATTGAACAAATAACAACTCAGGCATCCTATACAACCTGGTGTTACTCGCCTGTTTTCTCACTACTCGTAAATCGCACTCAAATTCACACCATTATTCTATATAACAAGTCAAAAGATTAACTAAAGAAATATTACCGAAAGTCCCATACTAGACGTACTATGATGTCATTTATTCAAACTCTTCGTTATATAGAATTATAAACAAATCACAATGCACAATTTCATTATTTATTTATTTGGAAGGTGTTTTAAAACACCTTTTTCCAAAATCTTAAGGATAATTTCAAATATAAATTCTCGATAGTAATTTTCCATTCTTTCCTCAAATTCATTAACTATTTCAAAATAATTATTTGCAAACCTCTCATTTAATTACTAGAAAATTTATAAGTAAAAATTCAATCCCAAATCTCATAAATTCCTTCCAAAATAATTCATACTTTTTTAAAGTTCTTCTCTTAGTGAAAATATAATATTAATAAATGAGTTTTATAGTTTAAAATTTCCTTTAAATAACGAATCTAATTAATTCTATTTCATTCTAATAAGCATTTTCAACAAAATATAATCTTCTAAAGCCATAAAATAACATTTCCATAAATGAAAATTTCCATTCGATAAAAAAATTACATTCAACTTACTATAACCTCAAAATGTTATTTTTATAAACTTCTAAACTGTTAAATCCAAAATAAGATAAACTTATCACTTTTAAAAATATCAATTTCAAGTTTCATTTCATAACCACCCTTTAAATATTTTTATAATCAATAATAAATGAGTAAAAATATAAATATTTCAAAATTTCAACTTATTTAGCCAAATCCCTGAAGTTCGTCATTTTCTAAACGATTTCTATACATAAAATACTCAAAAACAAATTTACTTAAATAATTTTCTATCACGAATATTATTTTTAGTTTTGAATAAAAATATTTTGGAAATCTACTATTTATTTCCAAAAATATTTCATTTTCTTCAAACTCTTCTATTTTAATTTATTCATCCCCTTTTCGATCAATTACTTGTATGATCTTATCACAACAACGATCGATCAAAATAATGTGATCTCATCACAACAACAATCGAACAAAAATATGCAATTTAATTTCATTCAGTTAAATTTATATTTAACCAAAAATCCATCATCTTAACAATCAACGAATTCTAAGAAACTAGAATATAAATCATAGTAGTGAGTTATGCAAAATAATTCACACAAACATGGCAAACAAACCAATCAAATGTCCAACACTAATGCATAATTAAATAATAACAATCAATGACAATCCATTTCATCATATTTAGATAAATACGGTATATACAAGAGCATAAATGTGAGTAAGGTATTTTAATTACCTGGTTTTCAAGGAAAAATTCCTAAGCGCCACTATAAATTTGCCAGCAACTGCTCGCATCACTTCTTTCAATGTAGCAGCCCGTAAAGTCTTAATCGCAAGCAATCCCCATTCGTGCACCCCTATAGCCTTCACGATCCTTAGCCCAAATTGTAGCCTCCTAAACACCATTAAAACCCAACTTCACAACATCTCCTACAGCTGCCTGCCTTGCTCTCCTCTGTGCCGCGACTGCCTACATTGTACCTCACCACAACCCCTATCACCCATGCATCACGAACGCACTAGCTCACATCTCGAGGTCGTGGCTTATCTCTCCCGCACCAGCTGCTCGCCTACGTTTCGACATCAGCATATGTCGCTCCCCCCGGTCGACGTCGCCACCACATATGCATAGGCATATATAATATGAAGTCGCGATTTTATGAATGTGGAAATTAGGTTTGGGCTTGTATGAAGAGATAGAGAGAGTATTCTTGAAACAAGGAGGGAAAAGAATTGGCTTTGTGCTTGGTTTTGTTAAAGTTGAATTCTAATTTTCTTACTTACCCCAATTATTCTCTCTTCTAATTTACTTGTATATAATTTCCAGTCTATTTTAAATTAATTTTCATTTCATTGTACAAAGCAATATTTCAATAATTGGAAAATTTTATCCAATTTGATGATCACTTATTTATTTTCCACTATTTAATCCTACAACAATTAACTACACTTTAATTATATTTTACGTTCAATTGAACAACCTATTCAATTCCAATATATATTATTTAAAGGAATTTATTAATTTAATTAAATTTATTAAATAAAAATATTTTATTAAACATAATTTAATTAACTAAAAATCTATTTTTAAAATATTAAGTACCAAATTTTGAATTAATTTTTTTTATTTTAATTAAATTTATTTATTTATATGGCGTATAAATCATGGTTGTTACGGGGGGAGAGTTAGGAGAAATTTTTTATTTCCTTATCTTTCTCTTATTTTGTCAATTCTTTAAATTCCTTTCCTCCTAAACCATTGCTCCATTTAAACTTTTAAATTCAAATTTTCATTGACATAACAATTATCCACACTCTAGTTACTTTCCCTTATTATTCATTTAATTATGAAATAATTAAATCTCTAGAATAATGTGCCACAAAAATTAGGGTTGTTACAATAATGAGGCTATTAAGAAAGATGGTTTACCCTCTCGTGCCTCCTAATCGGACACCATTAGCCTCCAAAATTGCTATGGATGAAGAGGGTTTTAACCCCATTGTTTGTAGAAGCACCCTGAAGATCTCATAGAAGTCTCAATCGGGTCTATCCTCTATAATTTATTTTTCACACAATCATCTTATGAGATTATAAGCATCGAACCTCAAGAATATTGTTCGTCTCAAAAATGAATTGAATTTTTCTCCCCTTCGCCAATCGTAGCCATCTCCTAATGAACAACAATCGGTACCTGAACCCGATATTTTCTAGCAAGGAAAAATGAATGCTCGATCAACTCCACGTAGAACATGGGAAATATCATTGTGTATGAAAAGATACATATCGTGACGCCTCTTAAATTTTACAACCATGTTGATTTAACTAAAGAGGATGTACAATAATGATGAATTCTACGATTAATTGGTGAAAAGCTACTGGGATCATTCTATTGTGACTTATATAGTAGGTTCACTATGCTTACCTAGGTAATCAGCCTCATCACGAACAAGCAATAGATGAATACATGATGAATGTGGATCAACTATCAGAAACTCTTCTTAGGCAAGCTATATAAAACATCCAAAGGTCTACACTAAAGTGGCGATTGTACTATTATATGTTAAGAAATAAATCAGGGATATTTCAATATCCTGGCTTTCCCTTATTACAATAGTTTTTTGTATTGTACAATTACTTAGACTCTAAGAAATGTGGCTCTAAATAGTTTGCTATGAGTTGTATATCATCATCAAGTCATTAATAAAGATTATTTCTTCTTATCTCTCATCATCTTCTTATTTTCTACTTTATTTTTTCCTTTTTCAATAATTTCAACATGGTATCAGAGCGGCGTTTTAATTCCTTGGGTTAATCTCATCCTTTCCGTCAAAGATTTCATTTTTTCCTTCCTTTCTCTCTTCTCCTTGTTTACTTTCACCATCCCTAAACTTCACAAACATCACAACCTAGGCATCATCTTGCCTAATCGAAAAACATCACAGCTCCATTCTAGTCAAATTCGATCGCTCCCATATTACATTAGCAAACCACCATTTTGGTTCTACCTCCACTCACATCTCCTACCAACAATCGACTACTATCAAATCTGACATTTGAATTAAAGAATTTCGACCAAGTACACAATCTACAACCTAAAACTTGACCTGAATAACAGATCCAAAATCCATCTAGCAATTCATCAAAAAGGACATTTGCAAACTGCCTCTGCATCTACCACCCGACGCCTATCTCCACGATTTTCAAAGTCCATATTTATTTTCATATGGTGTTTGCTAATCTAAGTTATTTTTTGTTGCACTGAGAACAAAAGGGGTGATAAAAATCATTATATTATTTGGGTATTATTATTATTGTAATGTATTTTATTGTATTTTTTGAAAAAAGGAAAAAAAGAAAGTAAAAAAGAAAATAAAGGAGAAAAATAATAATAATGAAATATTGGGATGCCGAATTGAAATCCAAAAAAAATCTTAAATGTGAACGAGATTTTGGTAATTATTCACATCTTTCACTAAGCATGCTTGTAGAATCGAAGACAACAGATGAGAATGTTGTTTTATCCATAGTACTTGAAAACTAAAAATTTGTTATTAAAGTTCTTTTTGCAGAAAATAATATTCAAATATATCATAATTTAATATTTGAAAAGAAACTTTAATTATCTCACAATTCCTCAAATGTAGTTGTTCGTTTCACCGGCTATAAGTCTCTTTAAAATTTTCATTCTCTACAGCCACGGGTTTTGTCTGCCGCTTTATTTTAAGGTCAAATACATAATAAGTCCTTAGGTAAGTCATGTTTATTGGTTTTTGATTTTGGTGCTTCTCACTGTATGTCTTGACACTTTTAACACCCCATATTTTTAGTAACATTATTTAGGATATTTAATTAGCTAAATAAAATAAAATAATATGATGATTATGGGATTGAGATTTGTGATTAATAGGGGTAGCCATGCCGTGTTAATGAATAAACTAAAATGAGCTAACATGAATTAAAATAGATAAGGGAAATATGTGATGGAAAAATAGGAAAAAGAATATTCTAATACCCTAAATGCTTAGCTGTGTATGTTTTACACATTCATTTGAAAAATAAAAAATAAATAGAGGACGACCACCATTAACAAGAATAAGAGGAAGAAAGAGCTAAAGGAAGAACATTAATTAACTTAATCCATTCAAAATCTCAAACTCCATAATCTCAAAGCTAAGGTGACTAATAACTACATATTATGTTTTTATTGTTTTTGGTTTTAGGATATTTCAAAATTATTTGCAATGTTATGCTATGATTTAGAAGGAAAAAAAGTTTATATATGCTTGTTGATGATTTATGCTTATTCATATAGGTTTTATGAGATGTTTTAATGTGAAAACCCTATTAAATGATATCCAAATGCCTTGCGATTTTAAATTTAGATGAGAAATGATATTTTAGAGATGGGTTTCAATTTTGATAAATTTTTGAATTAACATGGATTTTACATTGATTTTCTAGCGAAGAAAATGATTATTTAGGTTTAAAATTATTTACGGTTAAATAATATAAGTTCTGGGTC
Source organism: Allium cepa (assembly GCA_030765085.1). Lineage (NCBI taxonomy): Eukaryota > Viridiplantae > Streptophyta > Magnoliopsida > Asparagales > Amaryllidaceae > Allium > Allium cepa. The sequence continues at coordinate 456,800,686 of CM060939.1, read as the reverse complement.
TGAAATTAATACACATTAGAAAACATATTAAAAACAATTTTCTAGAATTTTGTAGAATTTTCCTAAGTGTTTTATTAGATATATAAAATTATTTTAGGATATGTGACTTAAATGTTTTATATATTTATAAAAGGAGAAGAGGTATTTTGTAAATTATTTAAATAGTTTATTTTTGAAATATTGGCAGCACTTTTAGAAGAAAAAAATTAGCAACCAATAATATTTTAACAAACAAGGTAGGTATGTTGAGAAGAATTTCTTTTTAAAGCAGAAATCAGTTTTTAAATGCTTTTGGCATGTTTCGCCACTTTCGGCACCAAGGGTTTCGACTTAGTATCTCCGCCTCTATCACCATCGAAACCAATGCGCATGGCATCAAAGACTTGGTGCGCAGCAAACTGGATATAGGCGGAAGGTATTAGGTTGAAACCAGGGGTTCCAAAGGAGGTCGAAACCTTACTTAACGTTCAAACGAAAACACATATGCTTTGCTTTATTTGCTTTTGACTTGGTTGGCTTTTGGCCAAGTCAAATGTTTTAAACAAAAGGTTTCGAAATGAGTTGCACCATTTGTTTCAAGTAAATTCTTTCGAATGGGTTGAAACACCTAGCTACCGCTTTTCTACCTTTAGAAGTCAATGGTTTCAAAAGGTATACCTTTTTTAAAAACTTGGCCGCTTCTCAAATACTTTCGAAAGGGTTGGTTTCGACACGATCACTTCCTCACTTAGTAATAGCTTTCGAAAGAATGCTTTCGAACTAAATGGTTTTAGTGACCCTTTTGCTCTGTTGAAGGAAAAATCCAAAAGTTTCAAATGGCTTAGTTTAAAAGGTTTTGTAAGGTTGTTCACATGTTTATTGGAACCCAAATTCTTGCGAAAGGTTTGATTTTTTACTGCTTTCAAAAGGTTCTAAAGAATGGTTTCAAAGGGGTGGTTCCCCAATGGTTTCGAAAGGTTTGAAATGAAAGGTTTTCCAATGTTTTCGAAAGGGAATGTTTAAAGGTTTTAAAGAGGGATGTCTAAGGCTTTAAGGTTTTCGAAGGGAAGGTTCTACAATGGTTTCAAAAGGTTTATATGAATGGTTTTGAAAGAAACATTTTGGCCTTTCAACCTAGGTTATAAAGAAGTGTTTTACTTGGTTTCGAAAGGGGTACTTTCAATGGATTCGAAATGGGTACTTTCAAAGGTTTAAATGTTTTCGTCAACAAAGATTTGTTAAAATATATATAACGTGGCAAAGTGATTTTGAGTAAAATATGGAACATGTGTATTTTCCTCCTTTAAGTTTGATTTAAAGGTTTTAAATCAAATGGATATGAAAAGATTTTCAAGGATATTTTTTTGAAGATTACCCTAAGTAAAATGACTCAGATATTTGTATACTAGATGGAACTGGTGTAAGGCCGCGCTCTATACATTAGCTATTAGCCCCAGCTAATTTAGTCCAAAATTTCAATGTGTAGGGCTTTGTTACAGGTAAGAATAAAATTATGATTACACACAGAAGGAAATATATATTTGTGCAGAGGCAGGTTATTAGTGAGCCCGCAAAACCATTAAGATCTAGTGACCCTGGAGGAAGATAAGTTAGGGACAGACCATTTCAGAAGAGAAGTATCTAACAGATAAGTTAGGGACATACCATCCAGAAGAAGAGTATCTAACGGGTGTTAGATTATTTTATTTATATTGTTTGGTAGGCTCGAGTCAGCCAAAGATTAGTAGTTAGCCAAATAAATCTGTAGTGTTCGAATAGATAGTTCATTTGTTACCTGATACATATATGTTTATATGACAATACTTTATAGTTTAACCAATTTTGGTTGCAGGATTATTATTTGAAAAGATACGTTTTAAAATTTTAGTGAAGGAAAACTCGTTCCACTAGCGGCGTGGTCTCACTTAATATCAAATACCGAGATGTATAGTGTTATTCACACCTGGCTTTATGTCTGACTTGATGTTTATGTTTTTCTCCTTAAACTCTTGGGTGCTCAAAATTGATTTGAGTAGGATGAGGGTTGAGGCTTACAATTTTTTATTTGGTTGGTGAATAAAGCTTCCGGAGACGAGCTAGTGTATTTAGGAGTTGCTATTTTATTTTGTTTGATTCCGCTATGTTGTATTAAGTCAGATATGACTATATAGTACTCTGGTCAACCAAGGGGCATCTTCATATGTTGCTCTTGGAAAATTTTGTAATAATTATATTTTATCTGAACTTGAAAAACGATTATGGGATTATGTAATAGAATATGAACATGTTTTTTGAAATGTAATCAGAAAAGTTGTTTTTGTGAAATCTGTGATTTTTTTCATGTTTTTGTGCTTCTGATATTATGGATACCATTACATTACCGTATTTGGTCACCAGAAGTTAATACTATGGATGACTGCAGCATGTGTAGTGCTTAACTTCGGGCCTCTAGATAGAAGATGTTACAACTTGGTATCAGAGCTTGGGTTTATGAAAACTTTAAACTAACATGATATTTGAAAACATAATTCTAAGGAATTAGAGTAAGATCGGGGTATGGGATAACGCTATAATAACATACTTGTATTTTCTTTATTTAAGTACATGATATATCTCTATTCTCCTATCTTTTTTAGGCTATTATTCTGTATCTTACGAGGCTTGAATACAGATATGGATGCTAGAAGTGGAAGAGTGAATCTTGGGGAAGAACCACCACAAATGGAATGCCAGACCGAATACTAGAAGGAACCAAGGTCAAGCACAAGCTGGGAATGTTGGTGCTGGAGTCGCACAAGTGGATATGGGAGCTATGTATTAATTTTTCATGAAGCAGGAATTGCTGCTAGAGTGGTCGAAGGAAATGCTGGAGTAGGAGTTCAGTAAGCTCTGGTGGTCAAAAACTATGCTATCTTGAGCAGAGATTATATTCGGCTTTGAGGAAAGCCATTTATCGAAACTAAGATGCTATTGAGGTGGAGAGCTGATTGTCGCATTTTGGGAGAATCTTTGCTAACTTGGGGCTCAATGATAAGCAAAAGAGGAGGCTTGCTTCGAGATAGCTTCAGGGAAAAGCTTTATTATGGTTGAATAGTGTGAAGGCTGGAACGAATAAGGAAATGATGAGATGGGCTAAGTTTAGGATACCTTCCAAGAGAGTTTCATGTCTGTGATGCCGCAGTATGCTTTACTCAAAAAGTTGGCTGAGTTGTAGCAAGGAGATGTATGTGTTGGAATATACTAGAAGGTTCGAGGAGCTGTCAAGGTATCGGTACGCTATTGTGGATAGTGTGTTGAAGAAGAATGAGAAGTTCATCATAGGGTTGAAGCCTAAGTTGGCAAGGGATACATTAACTCATATTAGGGATCCTTGTGATGCCGTAGTTGAGATGGCTTTATGACATGAGGAGATGCTTGCTTCTCTAGAGAAGAGTAAGACAAAGGGGTCCAGATAAGTCAGAGTCAGAAAAGGAAGTTCTTTCATAAGAAGGGTGCTCAAAAAGGTGAGGTGGCAAAGGAGGGAAAGTCTGAGGTTGTTTGCTTCAAGTGCGACAAGAAGAGGCGTTTCACTAATGAGTGCCGTATTGGGAAAGCGAAGGAAGTGATCAGGAGGAAGAATATTAGATGCTTCAACTGCAATCAGATTGGTCATTATAAGAATCAATACAAAGAGCCTGCTAAGTATGGAAAGGGCAAAGTATTTGCAATGGAACCTAGTACATCGGGACCAAAATTGTAGGAGAAAAGGAAAGCAGCGTTGGGAGGTATGCTTCAGATTCATGGTATGTCGTTAGTGTTCTATTGGATACCGGTGCATCGCATTTCTTTATATCTCATTGTTTGGTAAAAAAAAGCCTAACCTAGAACCCTCATATTTAGTTACTTCCTTAAGAGTTGCAAATCCTATAGAAGGGTATGCAACACTTAGGATAAAGTGTGACCACTTAGAGTTTGATTTGTTAGGTCATACCTTTGTTTGCAGTTTGCATATGTTTGACTTTGTAGGGTTTGGAATTACTTTCGGTATGGATTGGTTAAGTAAGTATAATGCTAGGATATTTTTCCATGATAGGAAAATATCACTTAGACACCCTGAATGTAGTGATCAGATTGTATATACTGTAGAAATCCAATTTGTGAGGTAAATGCTTTGTTGGGTGCTGTGGAGTTGGAAAATGAGTTGAATCGTGTTTTCATGGTTAGAGAATTCGCGGATGTCTTTGAGATTGTAGTAGGATTACCACCGAAACGAGCCATTGATTTTTAGATAGATTTGGTGCCTAGAGCATAATTAGTGAGTAGGACGCCAAGCAGAATGACACCTATAGAGATGTGGGAGTTGAAAGCACGGTTTGTGGATGTGTAAAGCAAGAATTTTATTAGACCTAGTAGTTCATTCTTGAGAGTAGCTGTAGTGTTTGCTAAGAAGCCAGATGGATCATTGAGGTTATGTATCGATTATCGTAAGTTGAATGAGAGGACGGTAAAGAGTAGATATCCGTTGCCTAGAATCGATGATTTGTTCGATCAGTTGAGAGGAGCCAAGATATTTTCTCAGTTGGATTTAGCAATAGGTTTTCATCAGCTTAGAGTAGCAGATGATAATATTTCTTTGACGGCGTTTAGAACCAAATATGGATCATACGAATGGTCAGTGATGCCGTTCGGACTGACCAATGCATCAGCTTTCTTTGTGTATTTGACGAACCAAGTCTTTCGATGTTCATAGATGATATTTTGATATACACTAAGGATGAAAGAGAGCATGAAGTTCGTCTTAGAATTGTGCTTGAGATGCTAAGGCGGAATCAGCTGAAGTCAAAGTTTTCAAATGTCATTTTTTGAAGAAAGAGGTTAAGTTTCTTGGCCAAATGGTTTCAGAGAAGGGGTTGTCAGTCGATCCAGAAAAGATCAAAGTTGTTTACAATTAAAAAAGACTAGAGACGATGACTAAGACAAAGAGTTTTATGGGATTGGCTAGATATTATCGAAGGTACATTAAGGATTTTTTATGGATAGCAGCACCGATGACCAAGCTAACGTGTAAAGATGTAAAGTTTTTTTGGACCGATAAGTATGAGGAAGCTTTCAAGAGCTTGGAATACTTGTTGACCCATGCACTTGGATTAGGTTTTCTAAAGGGGAATTAGGATTTGGTGGTATATATAGATGCATGTGGAACTGGATTAAGAGCGGTATTAATGCAAAATGGTAAAGTGATTGCCTATACTTCTCAATAGCTTGGACCACATGAGGTTAGATATCCAACGCATGCTTTGGAATTGGCTATGTGATTTTTGCATTGAAGGTGTGGAGACATTATGTTTTAGGAGAGCAATTTGAGCTTTATACAAATCATAAGTCGTGAAGTATTTGTTCTCTCAAAAGAAGCTGAATCTGAGATGGCAGAGATGGTTAGAATTTCTTTCCACTTATGACTTCGGTATTGAGTACACACCAAGAAAAGGTAATATGTTGCAGATGCACTTAGCAAAAAACATCAGAATGCAGTGTCAGCAATGATAGCAGAGTGGAAAGATTTGAAAGCGTTGTTGACTTGCAGAGTGCAATGGAGATCTTAAGCTGGGTCTAGTAGAGGATCTATTGTGTTATCTTGTTTAAAAGTTTGACCAGTGATGATCAAAATGATTGCTTCTAAATAGATGGAGGATCCAGTATTAGTTAAACGGATTAAGAAGTTAAAGGAAGGCACGGAGAGCGATGACTTGAAGGATTTTAGTCTTGATCAAAATGGCGTTGAGAAAGAAAGGTAGGTTATGTGTTCCGAATGTGGGAGACATAAGGAAAGAAGTTTTGGAGAAATGCCATCATTCGAAGTTCACTATTCATCCAGTAGGAACTAAGATGTATCAGGACATGAAGTGAAGTTTCTTCTAGGAAGATATGAAGAAGGATGTAGGCTTATGGGTGAAGCAGTGTTGGAACTGCCAACTGGTAAAAGCCAAACATCAGAAGCCAAGTGGGTTGCTTCAGCCATTGGATATTCCAGTATGGAAGTGGGATTCTAATTTTATGGATTTCATAGATGGGTTTCCAAGATCAAACAGAAGAAATGAAAGTATATGGGTCATGGTGGACAGATTAACAAAGAGTGCTCATTTCATTCCAGTTAAGTCAATTAGGATGGCACATGTTCTTGCTAAGTTATTTACGAAGGATATGGTTAGGCTTCATGGAATTCCTAGTAGTATAGTAAGTGATAGATATTTCTTGTTCACTGGTGAGTTTTGGAAGATTCTTTAGGAAATTTTAGGAACCGAGCTCAAGATGAGTACCGCCTACCATTCACAGACTAATGGGCAAATGGAAAGAGTTAAAAAAAATCTTAGACGGTTTGTTAAGAGCTTATGTGATGGATTTTGAAGGATCGTGAAAAGACCATCTATACTTAGTCGAGTTTTTGTAATAGTTATAGACTGGTATAGGGATGGCACTGTATGAAGTTTTGTATGGAAGACCATGCAAATATCCAGTTTGTTGGTTAAAGATCGGGGATATGTTGGTTCATGGTCCGAATTTGGTTAGAGAATCTGTAGAAAAGATTGAGTTGATTCGAAAGAGGATGAAGAAAGCTCGATCTAGGAAGAAAAGTTATGCAGATAAAAGACAAAAAGGCTTAGAGTCCTCTATTGGAGATCATGTTTTCATTAGGGTGTCATCGATGAAGGGTGTGGTTAGATTTGGGAAATTAGGGAAGTTGGCACCAAAATTCGTAGGACCATTTCCTATTGTAGAGAAGATCGAGAAACTTGCATATATAGTAAATTTACTGAATAGTTTGGCAAGCGTCCACAATGTTTTTCACATTCCTCATCTAAGGAAGTGTGTTAAAGATCCGGAGTTTATTATAGCACCGACTATGTTAGAGGACTTAGTAGCAGAGCCGAATTTGACTATGGTTAGAAAGCCAATCCGAATAGTGGCCAGAGATGAAAAGAGGCTAAGGAACAAGACAGTCAGATTGGTTAAAGTCCAGTAGAGCCACGATGAGAGAGACTGTACTTAGGAGACCGAGAGCGGGACTAGGGATGCTTATCCTGATTTGTTTGATGGTATGTTTTACCTTTATGTTTAATTTGTTGTGTACCTTATCGTAATTTCGAGGACGAAATTATTAAGGAGTGGAGATTGTAACACCCCATATTTTTAGTAACATCATTTAGGATACTTAATTAGCTAAATTAAATAAAATAATGTGATGATTACGGGATTGAGATTTGTAATTAGTAGGGATAGCTGTGTCATGTTAATGAATAAACTAAAATGGGAAAACAGGGATTAAAATAGATAAGGGAAATAAGTGAGGGAAAATAGGAAAAAGAGTATTTTAATACCCTAAACCCTTAGCCGTGTATGTTCTACAATTTCATTCGCAAAATAAAAAACAAATAAAGGTGGCCACCATTAGCAAGAACAAGAGGAAGAAAGAGCTAAAGAAAAAAGATTAATCAACTTAATCCATTCAAAATCTCAAACTCGATAATCTCAAAGCTAAGGTGAATAATGGCTACGTCTCAGATTTGTTTTATTTTTGGTTTTAAGGATAATCTAAATTTATTTGCAATGGTATACCATGATTTTAAAGGATAAAATGTTTATATATGCTTGTTGAGGATTTATGCTTATTCATATTGGATTTATGAGATGTTTTAATGTGAAAACCCTATTAAATGACATCCAAATGCCTTGCAATTTAAATTTAGATCAAAAATGATATTTCAGAGATGGGTTCAATTTTCATAATTTTCTAAAATAATATGGATTTATCTATTGAGAAAAATGATTATTTGGGTTTAAAATTATTTACAATTAAATAATATAAGTTTTGGGTCTGAAATCAATATATGTTAGAAAACATATTAAAAATGATTTTCTAGACTTTTTGTAGAATTTTCCTAAGTGTTTTAATCGATATATAAAATTATTCAAGGTATGAGACTTAAATGTTTTATATATTGATAAAGGGAGAAGGGGTATTCCATAAATTATTTAAATTGTTTATTTTTGAAATATCGGCAGCACTTTAGAAAAGAAAATTAACAACCAATAATATTTTAACAAACAAGGAAGGTTAGTTGAAAAATATTTCTTTTTAAAGCAAAAAATTAGTTTTTACATGCTTTTGGCATGTTTTGCCACTTTTAGCACCAGGGGTTCCGACTTAGTAGCTCCACCTCCATTACCATCGAAACCAATGCGTATGGCATCAAAGACTTGGTGCGCAACAAATTGGATATAGGAGAAAGGTATTGGATCGAAACCAGGGGTTCCGAAGGAGGTCGAAACCCTACTTATCTTTCAAATGGAAACGCGCCTGCTTTGCTTTATACGGTTTTTGACTTGGTTGGCTTCCAGCTGTCAAATGATTTAAAGGAAAGGTTTCAAATGGGATGCGCCTTTTTTTAAGTAAATGCTTTCAAATGGGGTCGAAATCCCTAGTTGCCGCTTTTCTACCTTTTGAAGTCAATGGTTTCGGAAGGTATACTTTGTTTTAAAACTTAGCCACTTCTCCAATGCTTCCGAAAGGGTTGGTTTTGACATCATCACTTCTTTACTTAGGAATAACTTTCAATAGAGTGCGTTCGACTTAAATGGTTTTAGTGACCTTCTGCTCTGTTGAAGGTAGAACCCAAAGGTTTCGAATGGTTTAGTTTTAAAAGGTTTTGAAAGGTTGTCCATATGTTTTATTTGAACCCAAATTATTTTGAAAGATTTGATGTTTTAATGCTTTCAAAAGGTTCTAAAAAATGGTTTCGAAGGGATGTTTCCCCAATGGTTTCGAAAGGTTTAAAAGGAAGGTTTCGAAAGGTTTGAAAGGAAAGGTTTTTCAATGTTCTCAAAAGGCAACGTTTAAAGGTTTTAAAGAAGGATGTCAAAGCTTTCAATGCTTTCAATAGAAAGTTTCTTCAATGGTTTCGAAAGGTATATATGAATGGTTTAGAAATGAACGCTTTGGCCCTTCGGTCTAGGTTATAAAGAAGGGTTTTACTTGGTTATGAAAGGGGTACTTTCAAAGGATTCGAAAGAGGCGCTTTCAAAGGTTTAAATGTTTTCATCAAAAAAGATTTGTGATAGTGTGTGTGTGTGTGTGTGTGTGTATATATATATATATATATATAACATGGCAAGCTGGTTTGGAGTAAAGCACGGAGATATGTATTTTCCTTGTTTAAGTTTGTTTTAAAGGTTTATGAATCAATTCGAGGTGAAAAGGTTTTCTAGGAAAATTTTGGAAAGATTACCATAAGTAAAATGACTCGGATATTTGTATACCAAATAGGACTGGTTAGGGGTCACGCGCTATACATTAGCTATTAGCCCCAACTAATTTAGTCCAAAATTGTAGTGTGTAGGCCTATGTCACAGGTAAGACTAAAATTATTATTACACATGGAATGGAATATATATTTGTACAGAGGTAGGTTATTGGTGAGCCCGTAATGTAACAACCAATATTTTTCAACCATTCGCATCCATTATAAGTGCATAGGCAGACACTCATGCCGGAATTGAATTGCTCAAAATACCGTGTTGTAAATAAAATTTTGGCAAACCTCAGAATATACAGTAAATAAAAATCATAGATCACAGACACAGAGTATATAAAATGCAGCGGAAGAAAAAGAGATAGTAGTTCATGAAGCTACTATATAAATAGGAGATACATCAGAGTTAAATAAGATACAACCAGAAGAGTAACAGGATACAACAGGTACAAATCAGATACATCACTGAACCACTGGATACTGAAACAAAATAGATGGCTGGATCTTCAAGGAAAGCTCCAATGCCGAAGGTGAATCGAATCACAACAGTAATAGAATGGTTTTCGATGGAGCATGCTCGATGAAAGGGTGCGACCCTCTGTGTAGCCCGGTATAGCTCATGTTTTAGTCATATATGCCAACTCACGGGAGTTGGGTCCACGTAATATACCTCGAGAACGTTGTCACCATCCTACTTCATTCTGGAATCTCCACCGCGTACACAGTTGTTAAAGTGGTTTTCGGTATTGGCCGGCTATAAGACAATATCCGATCCCGGTCTCTTTAACAACCAATCGTTATTATAACCCGTAGTTATAACTTTAAAACAATATTTTATACTTCAAAATAAAATATCCTTTTCAATCCAAATCTTTATCAAAATAAAGATTAAATCATTTCCAAAACCATTTCAATATATCATCGTAAAATATCTTTCAATTCAAATATTTATCAATATAAATATCAAGTCATTTCTAACCATTTCAATATATTAAATTTTCATACCCTTTCAACACTACCTTTCAAATCATTTTAATATATCAAAATATCATAACCTTTCAAAGTTTCAGTTCCAAAATATCATATCTTTTAGAACTTCTTTTTAAATCATGTTAATATCAAAATATCCTATCTTTCAAACTCCGTTTTCAAATCATTTAATATCAAAAATATCATATCTTTCAAAACTTCATTTCAAATCATTTTAATATATTAAAATATCATATCCTTTCAAAACTTCGTTTCAAATCATTTTAATATATCAAAATATCGTATCTTTTCAAACTTCATTCATTTCAAATCATTATTCATTTTATTCAATCTAAAATACCATTTCAATTCATATTTCAAAACAGTTTATATTCCAAAAATTCTTTTTTATTATTTCAATGAAGTTATTATGTTTAATAATTAAATTATTAAATTTCCAAAAATCTCAACTTCCAAAGTTTATTTATTCACTTAAGTTTATCAAAACAGTGAAAATTCACTTTTCGCATCATTTAGAAAACTCTACAGAAAGTTACATTCAAAACAGTTCAATTTAACAAAAGACAACGTTTAAAAATGTTGTAATAGAGTTTTCTTAAATTTCAAATAAACTTAGTTAAATTCAAAAATCATAGTACTTACAACAATTTCTATAATAGTTTTTTCAATAGTTTTTTTTTAGTTCATTATCATCAACTACAATATTTACAATTGCTGTAATATCATTTACATTGTAATTAACATCATTTCAAAAATGCAGTCAATTAACTTCAAATATTCGATAAAATTTCTCAACCGGTTATATTTTTATTAAAACATTTTTAACTTATAAAGTCATACATTTTCACATTTATAACATCATTTAATTTTCCCCAAGTTCATGATTTTACAGGGTTAAATTTCCATTCAAAAATCAAGATTTAATAATAATCCACTTATTAAAATGCAATGTGCAATTTTAAAATCCATTACATTAAATTTCAACTTAACACTTAAGTTCAAATTCTCAAATATAACTTAGTTTATTTTTATTTGCTTAACTAAAAGTTCACTTTACGTCAATTTCATAAATTTCCAATTCTAGTTATATTTCAAAGTTTCAACTTAAAATATTTATTCATTTCACATTTAAACTTTATAAAAAAAATCATAAATATGATAAAAATCATTTTAAATTCATTTAAATTCAAATTATCATAAATTTATCATAATTCCATACTCAATTAAATTTCCAATTAAAATTAAATCAAAATTTCCAAAATAACTTACGTTCAAAATTTCTAACTTTTTCATTAATTCATTTCACTTACAATTATTCAGAAAATCAATAATATTTTACAAAAATTTTATTTTTATTAAATTTCAAATCAAAATATTATAATAATTAAATTTCTAAAATATTTTAAATTTTTTAGAAAAGCATATTTTAACTACGGGCCTGTATAAAATTTTCTACGCTAGGTAAAGTGATACGGGTAATATATCATTTCAACCCGTAATTTACAAAGAAAATCCGGGTTTTATCATTTCAAACCCGCAATCCCAAGTTAAAATAAAAAAATTAAAACCATTCAGGCCTATCATTTCAGCCCATAACATTTTTTTTCTAACAGGGAACTTGCAGTGTGATCATATGCAGAAATAATATAAACAAGGTCAATATCACAATATACAGTCATATACCAGATGTCCGGTGAAAATTAACAGTTTAAACATGGTAATAACATGGTAATAACATGGCATAGCATATCATATGATCATCATTATCTTGCATAAACATTTTATATTACTAAACACTTGTCATCAATTCACTTCTCATAAGTATAAATGTCAGAGTGAGAAAGACTCACTTTTTCAAGCTGAAGACCAAAACAACAAACACAAGAGCGGTTCCAAAAGTATGACAAGCACGATACAGCACGACTTTTGATTTGAATGAATGGAGAGCCTTGATATTTGTCTTGTAAACAATAACCAAAACAAGACAATACACACATAAATATTCAACGCAAAACAATGTTGAAACAATGAAAATACGAAGCAACAAAGGAATAGATTACTTGACCTTACTTTAACCATTCAAATGCTTGGCCTAGGAGGTTCTTGGGTTCAGCCATGATGATGATATAGCTCAGGTTTGGCACCATAACTCACGGCTAGAAGGAGTATGGAGTGGTAGGGTTACAACATGAAGCATACAATTGGTCAAGGCAACATATATGAAGTTTTTTAGCACAATAAGGCTCGGCCTTGGGTCAAGTGGGGCTTGGCCATACTTGTACGGGTTTGGACAGTAGATGGAGGGGTGTGGGGAGGTCTAGAAAAGGTGGTGGTGGCGGCCTATGGTGGTGGCCAAGGTGGTGGATGAAGATATGAAGTGATAAGGTGGCTATCATGAATGTTTCAAGGCTTTATGCAGTGTTTTTTTGTGGAGTTTTGGTTCATGGAGTCTTGGCCATGTCAATTTCAGATCTGGACAGAGGCTAAAATGAAGTGTAGTGGTGGTAGCAGGGTGGTGGTCATGGCTAGAGGTGGTGGCCATGGTGAAGTATGAATGTGGTGAAGTAATAGTGGTGGCCAGTGCATTGTTTTGGACATTATTTGCAATTTTGTGGAGTTTTGTCACCAAGGGAGGTATGGCCATGGATGGATCTGAAATGATGGCTGGAGATGATGCCAAGGAAGAGTGGTAGGGGATGGTGGAGAGTATGGTGGTGATGGTGGGTGGTAGAGGCCAATCCAGAAAGCATAGAAAACTAGGCAAAATACATAGAAAATGAGAAGAAAAAGGTAGAAAAAAAGATGTAGCCATTACCAAATTTTTTTCACAAGATGGAGGCCATGATTTTTAGGGTTTTGGAGCTTGAAAATTCGTGAATAATATGAGGTAGTCGGCTGCAAAGGATGAGGAAAGGAATGGCTAAGATAAATTGATGTATTAATTGCAAAAAGAAACGGATAAAACGTCTTTACGTTTCAGGCTTTTAAGATCTCTTAACTTTCTAAACCTTTTGCATTTCCTTTTCTTTTTAATTTTATAGAAATAAAATAAACTCAGAAATGTTATTTAAAATCGAAACTAAGTAAGAATAAAATAAAATAAATAATTTATTTTAAGTAAAATAGAAAAAGGAAATAAGAAATTGCTTAACCCTGACATAAAAATTACAAGAAAATCTCCAATGACTTTGGAAAATTTATTACTTCACAAAAAAAATATTTTAACACAAAATTTGAATTAAAAATGGTTCTAAACATTTTCAAGGTAAAATAATAATTTAATTTTTATTAAATAGAAAGTTAAATAAAGAAAAATGCAGTAAATACCAACTAGGCTTTATAAATTGAAATAAATTCAAATAAACTTTAGAAAAATTATATTATCATTTTAAAAATACTTAAAAGTCAAAATATACATAATATAACATATTGTCACATATTAAAATAAAATATAACCAAGAAGAAGTAACTTATACAATTTAAAATAGTCATTGTTAAATAACCCTATATACGCACAATATTGTAAAGGGTATAACTTTCACAATTTACATCCGAATTCAACGAAACGAAAAGTGGTGTTCTTAGAATTTTATGTACTTTCATAATAAAAGAAAAAAAATTAAAATTTTAAACTTTTAAAATTTTAAGTTGAAAGTCACAGTTTGACTATTTTGACCAAAATCAGCATTTTAGGCAAATATTCAACTTACACAAGTTTGGAATTATAACTCATATAAAAATCAAGATTATATTTAAACAATAAATTTAATCATTTCAAATAAGTAAAATAAGATTTTTAAATCAAAATCTTACATTAAAAAAAATTAAAATATACAATAAAATAATTATAAAATACAGGGTTGTTACACGTAAAATCATTAAGATTAGATGACTTTAGGAGAAGACAAGTTAGGGATAAACCATCTAAAAGAGGAGTATCTAACAGATAAGTTAACTAGACCATCCAGAAAAAGAGTATCTAACATGTGTTAGCTTATTTTATTTATATTGTATGGTAGGCCCGAGTCAGCCAAAGGTTAGTAGTTAGCCAAACAAAACTATAGTATTCGAACAGATAGTTCATTTGTTACCTGATACATATATGTTCATATGACAATGCTTCACAGTTTAACCAGTTTTGGTTGCAGGACTATGATTTGCAAAAGATATGTTTTAAAAGGATATTATTGAGGGGAAACCCATTCCGCTAAGCAGCGCGGTCTCACTTAATATCAAATCCAGGATGTATAGTGTTATTCACACCAGGCTTTATGTCTGACTCGAAGTATATGTTTTTCTCCTTAAACTCTTGGGTGCTCAAAATTGATTTGAGTAGGTTGAGGATTGAGGTTTGTTGGTTTTTAGCAGGTTGGCGAATAAAGCTTCTGGAGATGAGTAGGTGGCTGATGGATAGCTATATAGGAGTTGCTATTTTATTTTGTTTGATTCCACTGTGTTGTATTAAGTTAGATTTGGCGATATACTACATTGGTCAACCAAGAGGGCATCTTCATATGTCGTACTTGGCATATTTTTTAATAATTATATTTTATCTGAACCTGAGAAACGGTTATGGGATTATGTAATAGAATATGAAATATATTTTGTGAAATATAATCAGAAAAGTTGTTTTTGTTGAATCTATGATTCTGTTTCATATTCATGTGCTTCTGATATTATGGATACAATTAACATTACCGTATTTGATCACCGAAAGTTAATACTATGAATGACTGCAACATCTGTAGCGCTTAAATTCGGGCCTCTAGATAGGAGATGTTACAACACTCTTTATCTTTTTCTACTTTGTCTTCATCATCCTACATCCTTGTTATGACTGTTGATGGCACTCGTATACCTTTGGTGGGAGTTGGTTCAGTTATTGCTCCCAACTGATCTCTTTTTAATGTCTATCGTATTCTCAATCTCACAATAAACCTTGTATCTGTTAGCTAGTTATTCTACTCGGGTAATATAGTAACATTTACTTCTAATTCTTGTTTTGTGCAGTGTTTGAACCAAAAATGGTATGAACACCCAAAAGTTAAAGTAGAGAATAAAAGGTGAAGAATTAAATGAAAAACGAGTATGAAAGAACACACAACAATTTACATTGGTTTGACAAATCAAAGCCTGCATCTATTTTATAATTTTATTGCTTATATTCTAACTTTGGGGTAAAATTTCTTATGGGTCGGTACATCTCTAGCCAAAATAATTTGAAAAATGAGCACTACCTTCCTATTTATAGAGGTAGGGGTTTAAAATTACGTACCAAATATCTCTAGGCCATTCTCCATGCTTTAAACTAATTCCCCTTGAAAATAGAATACCGCTTCATCAGATTGTATGGGTCGGTACAACTCCAAGGGTAGGGTTTGCTACCGACCCATAATATTGCCAAATTTGCTACCTTTAACTCTTTATATTAGATGTCTTATGGTTGGTATCATGATTCCATAGTTGTTTGCATCAATAATAGTTTGTTTCTGAGTCCAAATGATTGATACATGGAAGAACAAAACTTTCAAGTATTCATGTAGACTGATGAAGAACTACATTGAAACAACAAAATGACATTGGGGATAGACTTTTGGCACCAAGATGGACATGCAGGGAGAAGTTGAGCACAATTGGGGAAGGAAATACGGGTCGGTACCAACCTATAAGGGGGTCGGTACCGACCCGTAACTTAGGCAATTCCATCTTCTTTTTGGGTTGGCTTGGCTCTGACCTTATGAATCTTTTTGTGTTTGGTTTTTGGACATCAGGGATTTCTACCTTGATAACTCCAACTTTGACTCGTTCAGTTTGTCCAAATACTACCTGGTAAAAATGCCATATAACACTTGCCCCACAAAGTACATATCATTTCAAATGCGATGTGCTTTGAAATGAGTCAAGTCGGAATTGCCGTAAAGGACTTCATTCTGCGTTTCGAATGGTCGTTATCCTTCTCGTGAATCATTTCGATGAAAAGTTATGTCCACAGTCATTCATCGCAATGCTCTACTAGCATCCAAGATTATAAATCTGGAACGTGTCCTAATAATCTATCATTCTGAGCTTGATGATTAAAACTGATTCCTTTCATGAATTATTCAGGTTTGAGCTTGATTCCCGTTGAGTCTGGTCGTTGGGTTGGGTATGTACATTCATACACTTTTATATGCATGTTCTTGAAAAAGTATTGAGCATGCATCAATATATATATATATATATATATATATATATATATATATATATATATATAATCCTAGGACTCGGTACCAAACCCTAGGCCTTGGGTCAGTAAAGAATTGAGACTTGGAAGATTTCCCAAGTTCAGTTACTAAAACTTAGGGTTCAAGGGTATATTACCCATTGCTTCTATTCCATTTCCTTACTTTGTCTCTATTAACCAATCCAAGATCAAGCTATCATTAAAAGAGACCTCGACACCCAGGCCTTGCTTTGCTTTCGCTTGACTCTGGCGCATTGTTGTTGCCTTCACTTAAGATTACCGCCGCCGTTGAACTTCGGCCCTCTCCACAGATCCGACCCATCTCCTCACCGACCCATGCCCTAGAACTCCATCTTAAAACCGACCCGATCCTTAACCTTATCCTAACTTGCATAGTTAGGTAATGGACATGAGTGTGGATGACCGGATGTGAAAGAACATGGATGTGGATGGCCATGACTTTGGATTCGGCGAAGACGAAGAAGAGGAATGCAATTTCCTTTTTGTTAGATCATCACAATTCCAACACTAAGGAAAATTTTTGGATTTTTGGTTCACATGAAAATCTTTCCTTGTGAACCAATGTCTTCTTCTTGATCTTGAGCCTTTCCCGAAGCATAGCCAATGATATAAAGCTTGTCAGGACGATCAGCAATGACGGTCATTTTGAGTGATACACAGAACTTAAAGAATGAACTGTTAAATAATATTGGAAATCTAAACTACACAAAACTGCACTAGAAATCACTTTAGCATGGGGTGCATCTTTTAGTTAATCTTCTAATGTTGACTATCGATCGAGTTTTATTTATAGAAATGGATCAGAGACATTACAAACTCTTGTCGCTTATGTTACAGGTATATCCACTTCCAGATGTATTTAATCCATCGCCGAGTACTAAACTCCATATGGACAACAAACTCCGATAGTGCATGTACAATAACATAAAAGTCCACAGATTGAATAATAAATTCTAGAGAATCAAGTTGAGCCGGTAAATAGACGAGAAGTATATCTCGCTCTTGATGCTCTCGAGGATACTTTAATTTTGAATGATCTTGTTAATTTTGTTGCTAAAGGATCGCCTTAAATAATATGCAACAAGCATGGAATCCCATTTGATGATATCGTAGTCCTATCTCGCAATCAAAGAGCTCACAATCCCCTAGTGGGTTACATTGCCTGTAATAGATATATGTGCTTGGCGGACTACGTCCCACCGTGCAACTAAGTCGTCCGTCGAGTTGTGAACTTCATGCAATTGGATCCAATGCAGCTGCATTCGAATAGCTTGATTTCCTCATCGGCACATACATTGTCTTCATTGTACACTTACACCGAGCGCTAAGAGATTAGGAGATTCAATATATATACAGCTTCAAGAGCTGGAAAAAAAATCTATCCTTAATCTACCTAGAACCAATCAGGGATTGTAGAGTTGTCTTTGGCAGCTATTTCAAAATTGAGTGGTTCTATGTCCACCGGGGTTCAAAAAGATGGCTATCCAGACATAAGTTCCATTCTATATGCATTAAACGAATTTGTTTAATAGTTTACATACTTAACTATTATCTTATTTACTATTCAGATATTCCAACGAGACCCAGTAGCATGGAACTTTCAAATGTCATGCTCTAATGGATATTTTGGTAAAGGATTGAGATACCAGAACCCTTCTATTAGAGGAGAGTCTTCTTGCCCAGGTTGGAAGTTGTCAGCGACACTGGTATATTCCAAGTGGTTGCTAATTATGATTACGATGATGATCATGACAATTTTCCTAGAGGAGGCAATATTGATCCAAATGTGCCCTCGGTCCCAAGTCCCAGGGATGGAGTTGAAGAAAATGTTCAGCAAGTACAAGAACATGACGAGGAAGGTGAAATAGTGGGTGAAAGTGGTGAAGCTGGCCAAGGTAAAATTGATGTGTGCCATGAGTCTCAGATTGAGAAACCCATAAACGATCAACGGTCTGCTTTGAAGAAGAGTCTAGTGGTGAAGATTCCAAGGCACAGACTTCTATGCAACCTTCGCCAGTCACAACTGCAGAGAAGACGCCTTCTATTCCATCAGTAGGCGCCATTTGTTGGATTAGGGCCAATTCTTGTCGAGTTTGGCTCCTTCGATGTCAGTAACACTAGTTTGGAGGGCATTGACTCCCCTATTCGCTTCGATAAGGATATCGTCCCTACTAATGTTGGAGAGATCACTCCCATGAACAATGCTCTAGCTTACGGTCCGTCGGAAGGACAGTAGGACACTTAAAAATATGTGCACTTCACACTACTGCACAACACTTGACTTTACTTCTTGTTCGTTGGATTTAACTTCTTCTCATTATATTTGCAAGATCTACGGAGAAAATAAAATATATACTCTAGTTAGTGCAGGATAATACAAATTAACAGTGAAAACGCTATTCAAGTGCTTACCATCAAGGCAGTAGCTAGGACTTAGACTCTAGCCATTGATCTGATCGTGATAGAGGTAATCACGATAGAGATGGTCGGGACAGACATACCAAAGCAAAGATTATTCGTCACGTGACTCCGGCTCTAGGTCTCACCCCAAGTCTAGGTCTCTTCCTCCAAAGAACTTGGATAAGCATTCAGATAATCACGATGACATCCTACCAAGTGGCACATCTCGTGCCCCACCTCCAGCTTCTGCTCCTACTCAGAAGTTGACCTCAGCCCATCGCAGTAGATCTTCTGACCACAGGCACAAAAAGAGTGGTTCTAAGATTTCTCATCATAGACTAGAAAAGAAATTATTGAATCTTTGATTGTCGCTATGGAACAACAACTTGCTGCTAGCGCTCGAATGGCTGAACTGAAGGAGCAATTTTCAAATATCTGCTTTGATAGGCTTAAGTCCATGCCTAACTTGAAAAGAATTCCATTCGACGTCCAAGAGATGACCATTGCTTGCATGACTGATGTTCATAATCAATACAACAAATGGTCACGAGTAGCTAAAAAAATCTCCATGTCCTCGAAGGAAAGGCAGCTCGTAATCAAGATCAGAAACACATTGAGTTCCATAACAAAAGGATCATAGCTCATCTTGATGCTAAGGTTGAAAATTTAAGGAAATCCTAAGACAAAACTAAGAAGAAGGCCGAGAATGCCATCAAAGCACTCAAAGATGAGAGGACCAAGCGTCGGGATGAGATGTAGAAGGCATTCCATTGGAATCATGATCTGGTGCTAAAGAGAGATATCGTAAACTAGAGCGCGGTTAAATTGAAGACCAAGCTTAATCGTGAAACTAAGGAAAAGAAGGAGGCGCTCTAATAGGCTCAGGATTACTACGACAAGCTGCTCAACATTATAAAAGAGAGGGACAAGGTGGTCGAACGTGCGAGGGATGAAGATGCGCTTGTCAAAAAGGAGATTGAGGTCGTAGGACAGTGGATGATGAATAGGTTTGAATCAGGGCTCGTCAAATATAGCGCCAATGTTCTCAACTTCTGCAACCTGGAATGGCTTCGTGATGATTATCCCAAGGTTTTGGGATTGGATTGGAATAGATTGCCTCGTAGTAGAAAGCATTCCTGAAAGATGTAAAGGTATACCTTGCTCAGTTGGAGAAGGAGGTACTGATAGATGATGAGCCCAGTGTGCTAAGAAAAGGCAAGCTCATTCTTAATCCAGAGTGAGCTGCCACTATAGACAGAAACTTAAGCGAAGGTTTAGGATCAATGCCACATGATGCCACTGCTATCCAAACACCTTAGTCCTAAGCTGCTATAGATCCATCCTCTGATCTTAGGTTTGATCCAGAGAATCTAGATGCATAAGCCTACTATCCTTTCTCCAATCCTAGAGGGAAATTCTGGTGGCACTCCGGCTCACACAGAACCCCATACAAAATAAGGTGTCTCATCGACTTCCCTTATATTTCAAAAGGTTGACGTGTCACCGATTGACGCTACTAGTCTATCCTTTTATATCTCACAAGTTTCAAGTCAGCCCAAAATCGCTCCTCTTCTTGATAAGGACTCTCAGCTGAGACAACAAGAATCTACAACGGAATCAATAACCGTTACAACTTCAACAACTATTCCAACCATCCTGGTTGAAGAAAACTCCCGGTCTTGATAAGCGAATGATTGATATTTTGCTTAATGAAGGGACTATTGTGCTTACTTAAGCTCAGGTCGATGAGGATGTTGTGAATACAGGGTTTCTGAGTCCCTATTAGATTGCACCATGAGACAATTTAAATGGGAACTTGCCTTGACAAGAGGCCAAGCATAATAAAATTTAGAAACGGATTCTCCTTGCTACAAAGATTAAGCAGGAGAAGTTTGAGGTCGTCCCTCCTCCTTTATCGATCGCCTTGCACAGGCAGACTATCTTTGCTTTGGTCCATATTCCTCCACCTCCTATCGCTCAAAGCATATTTCTAGGATCTTCGCAAAGCACTCCAATCTCCATACCTCCACTTGGGAGCACTCAAAGTGTGCTTACTAGACCATCGTAGAACACTCCACCCAAGGGCAAAGAGAGTTGGGGAAGAGTAAGGAAGTAACTGGAGGGATCCAGTATGCCTTCTTGTACAAAGAAGAAGGAGAGGAAAGAAAGAAAGAAGAAACCCAAGAAGTGATCGTTTGTCTTCTCTATGGCTTTTGGTTGGATAGAAATACTTAGGATTTTTTCTAGTTCCCTTGTTTTTGCTTGTTTCGGTCGGTGTTATGCAGATTCGATCTCCGCTTTTGTTTTCTTGCTTAGGCATAAATAAACTCTTACTCAGCTTTCCAACTTTCATTTTGAATGTTAATAACGGAGATTTTTCTGTCAAGTCTTTATGTGAATTTGCCTAAGCCATTTTAGAAATGCACTTCCCATTCAACGCACTTGAGATCCATTCGCTTTAGTGATTATCATCGGACAAAATCCTTATCCCGTTGTGTAATTTTCCGATCATTTTTAGCTCTTGCGAATGTAAAGTAGTTGCCAAATTACCAAACTCTGTGCATTAGTTGAGGTTTTACCACTTAGGATAGTGGTCCAAGTAACCTTTTCCAAGATAACGATACTCGATTGTGCCGAACACCGGTCACTAATTCTAAATTAACTACTTAATAACGTAGTTTGCACATCCTCATTTAGGATGTTTATTTTCAATCATGCCTAACTCCGAGCATCGATTCAAAGTTCATAGGTAAGATCCACTTTACGTCGGGTATGGACCTTTCACTTTCCCTACTTTAGGTAAAATGTTGAGGATTGGATGGTCTTATCACGTTCGCTCTGGTTTGTACTCAAACCCTCAATCCAAGGGCAAGAGTTAAGTGAGTGAACGATTGTATCACTTTCATTTTGATTTATACTCCTGGCTCCACATCAAGGGTGAGAGCTAGTGTACGGACGGTCATGTTACATCCGGTTTAAGCTTGTATTCATGTACACAATCTAAGGACTAGAGTTGGCTAATGAATGGTCGAGTCACGTCCATTTAGTTTATACTTCTGCCCCTAATCCGAGGTCAAGAGTTGGTTGGTATCTATCTCTGGATACTGAGCAGAACTTCGAAGGTTCGATCATGAACTGTAGAAGTTTTGGTTGGCGCTTATCTCCAGGTACCTGCACATTTACATTATTCACATGTAGATTTATTTGAGTCGATCATATCACAACTCTTAAGTAAAGGAAAGACAGAGTTTTATAATCTAAAAGCCATTTTATTCCATAAAATATGGTAAATGATAGGTTTTGTCTTATTACATGGCTTTCATCAATTTATTTCTAAGTGAAATAGCATTGTAAATGCTTATTATTTCACGCTCTTGGGACAAAAATCTCATCTGTCATGGAAAACCTGAAAGTTCCATCTCTAAGCTTCTGCTTTATTGTGTATGGCAGGTCGAGCCCAAATTTCTAAGGCCATGGAAGATTCGTTTGAGAATAAGGTCGCCAACTTTGATGGTCTGATTCTTGACCTTAGTGTTGTAATATTGTGTGACTTAGTGTCGGTGTGCAACTTACCTCAACTTAGCTGCATCGAGCTTCTCGTCGATCATATCAAAAAACTCTAGCTACTCATTAGTCCATGGATTGCAATAAATCACTTGATAAGAAAGGTACTTCCAATTCTATTAGAATAATGGCCTCTGACCCGTAGGCTTGGGCAAATGGAGAGTGGTCAGTCGTTAACTTATGAGTTGTTTGATAGGCCTATAGTACTAATGAAGGTTCATTGACCCTTTTCCAACCGCTTCTTAAGAATGGACTTGATAATCTTATTCACGGCTTCAACCTATCCAATCGACTGGGGAAGTGCCATCGCAGAAAGCTCTTCTCTATGCAATGCCAGCGGCGGAAATCTTTAAACTCGGCACTGTCGAATTGGGTCCTGTTACTAGTAACAATTTCATGTGGAACTCCAAAACGATGGATGATATTCCAGATAATAAAGTTGATTACTTTCTTTGTAGTGATCATGGCCAATGGCTCTGCCTCGGCCCATTTGCTGAAGTAGTGAGCCACGACGATGGCGTAATTCATGCCACCTTTAGATATCGACAACACACCAATGATATCAATTCCCCAAACTGTGAATGGCCAAGAATTGACCGTTTGAGGAATCTTCGTTGGCAGGGCTCTCGATATTTTAGCAATTGGCACTTGTCACACTTTTGGGTGTAATCGGCTACGTCTCGATTGACAGTTGGCCAGAAGTATCCGTAGTAGAGGATCTTGTTCGCTAAGGTTTGGCCCCGGTGTGGTCGCCATAGGCCTCTTCATGAACTTCTTATTGAATTCACTCAGCCTCATCCTAGGCAACATACTGAAGCATATGGATAGAGAAACCCTTTATGTAAAGTACTCCTTCCTACATGAATATCTCGAAGCTTGTTGAAGAAGCTTTCATCGTTCATTCCTTCTTTCTGGAAGGATTCCTTTATGCAAATAATCTCTTATTTGAGTCATCAATGACTCCCTTTTGGGTTCAACCTTCAAGATTTAATCGCATCCATTTGGTCTATGCTCAGATTTGATAGTACTTCCACTAGGCCAGGGCCCATGAGCTGCACATCTCCAGAACTAGCCAACTTAGTCGGTGAGTCGACCTTCTTATTTTCCTCTTTGGGAATATGAGCGATCGTGTAATATTTGATGTCATTGAGCAGCTCAAGGACCCGGTTTAGATAAAGAGCTAGTCATGCTCCTTTTGCTTGAAACTCTTTCCGAACTTGGCAAACCACCAACTGGTAGTCGTAAAAAATGTGTAAAGTCTTTAATTCCAGCTCTTTAGCAATCTTGAGTCCTGCAATCAAAGCCCTATATTCAGCTTTATTTTTGTCAAAAAGCCGAGTTTCAAGGTGTAACAAATCAGGTGTTCATTGGGAATGATAAGTACAACTCCAGCACCAGAGCACTGTTCATTAGATGCACCATCCATATATCTTCACCTAGTATCTTTCTCACTATTGATCTCATGAGAATCATCTTATGTAGTGAATCCAGCTATGAAATTCGTCAAAGCAAGACCCTTAATTTCTCTCCAAGGGTGATAGGTTATGTTGTATTGGCTCAATTCAATATTTTATTTCAATAGCCTTCCGAAAGTCTCGGGTCACTATAAGACTTGTTGCAAAGGATGGTCGGTGAGAATCTTGATCTGATGAGTCTGAAAGTGGTGGAACTTTCTTGAAGTGATCAACAGGGAGTATGCAAGCTTTTCCAGCCTTGGGTGATTTCTTTCTTCTTCTATTACTTGCTAATTGATATGGATAGATCTTCGTCATCCAATGGCTTTGAGAGGATGGGAGGTCTCTTCTTGTAATCTATCTGAGCTAGGAATGCACCTTTACACTTATAATTCCATTTTCCTTTTTGAATGACATCAAAGAAAGGAATGCATTTGTTCGTTGCTCTGGAGATGAACGGACTAAGAGTGACGACCTTCTCATTTGAGCTTTGGACTTCCTTGATCATTATCGGGGCCTCAATCTTTCTCAATGCCTAATCATTTCAGGATCAACTTCAGTCCCTTGAGAGTTCACAATTAAGCCTAAGAATTTCCCTAATGCCACTCGAAAAGGGCATTTCATGAGATTTAGCTTCATACCGTATTTTTGGAGATTGCCAAACATCTCTGCCAGATCATCAACATAATTCCCTAAACGTCATGACTTCACAATCATTTCATCTACGTAGACTTCCATCAAACATGCAATATGATCTTTGAACATTCGATTTATGAGCCTTTAGTAAGTTGCTTGTAACGATCCCAATTTTTATGCTAAATTTAAATTGGTAATTAATTTAATTTTTGAATTTAATTGGGAATTAATGGTGAGTTAATTTGAATTTTTTCTAAATTTTATAAAGAAACTTATATTTGAAACAAAAATATAATAAGTACGATTACTTAAGTTTAAAATGAAAATTTTAAATAAGTATGTTTAATATCTTAAGTTTACAAATATAAATTTATTGAAAATAAAAAAATGGTATTTACTAACTTATAAATATTTGCTAGTAATGTATAATTTAATTTCAAATTATTTTACTTTAATTTGTATAAGTATAATTTGCTTAATAAAAAGTTTAAAATACTTTTCTTTATACTTGGAATAAATTAGTTTGTACATACTTAAATTTGTCTTGGATTTGAAAACATTACATTCAAAATTTGTGACAGAAAATGGATTTTTATTTAATTGAAACTATAAATAGGAAATATAATACATATGTGGATAACATGTTTATAAAAATATGATTTATATATAAATTTACATAAGGGTTTAAAAATGTAAACAAATTTAAGTTTAACAAGGATATAAACACAAATTTTAAATAAATTTAATGAGAGGGGTTTAAACACAATTTAGTTAAATATAACATGTGTAAGAAAACTAACAAATGAAATTACAAGTGTTAAATAAAGTTTAACAAGTGGCATTTTAAATTTATTTTCTTTTAAATTAAAATGTAAATTGAATACAAAAGAAAAAGAAATCAGGCCATTTTATTTCAAATTGAAAACCTGAAAATGAAGAGAAGACAATTTCAGTTCTTCTCAATTCAATACATGTAGACCAGGAATCTGATCAAAGAAAAAAAATGGAAATCAACACCAAAATCATCTCAAACAAACTGCCTCTATTCAAAATCAAAGTGAATCAGAAACCAGCAAAACAAAAGAAATCAAAAACCTGGTGAACCTGAAACAAAGATCACCTCAGATCAAAAATTTGAAAATTAAATCTAAAACCTGGAAGCATGCAACATGCCTGAGACCAAATCAAGTTCATACTTGATTCAAGAGCAAGTTTAAGCAAATGAGAATCAAGATCATGCATGCAATTTTAAAAGCATCAAGATCAAAACAAGATTCAATGCATATTTCCAGGCTTTTCAAAACAGGCCTCTGTCTTCATCTCCAAAATGGTGAGCAAACCTCCATCTTTAACCAGTTTTTGTATATCTATGATAATGATAGTTTGGTAGTTATGATAAATGCTTAAATGTTGTTGTAAGAAATGAGGAATGAAAGTAAATCATGTTTGCATGTTTGTTAGTGTATGCATGTCTGTAATATGCATATGCTTCTCTGTTTAAAGTACAGAGATACTTACCTTTGCTAAGATATGTACAGACTTATATGAAGGAAGGAAGATAAAATTCAACTGCTCTTTACATAATGAATTCTAGGCTTCGATTTAAAAAGGAAAATTGTTATTAAGACCGTAACATAAATTTTAAAAATAAATTTAAGTATTTAAATTGGGTATCTATATCAAAAATAATAAACTACAGTGATGAGTCATTAAAATCAGGTAAATTGATGGTCAAAGATTTACGTTTTGAATATATAGTTGGATTTAGGTTTGGAAATTATGAATTTTGATAACAAGATTAAGATTTTTAAGTTGGTAGTTTTTATGAAATCTCGAATTAAAATGGAAACTCGTTTTGGTCAAGTTCCATTGATCAATGACGAAATTGATAACTTGGTTGTTGGTGAAGGAGGTTGGTGTAGTGGGGACCATCAGAAAAATAACTGGAGAAATTAAAAGTTGCCGTAGTGGCGTGGCGAAGCTCGAGTAGGGTTTTAAGAGGAGGTTTGTTCGATTGGGTTTACAAGACGATTTCATTATCGATGTTGCTCCGGGATGAATCACACCGGGGGGGAAAGGGTTGTGGGCCAATGGAGAAGCTCTGGTGAAAATGAGGGGATTAATGGTGGCCGTGGTTGTCAGACCGAGGAGGGTTTGTGGTCGGCAATTGGTTTCAAGAAAGATGTGATAGCTCGATTTTGATTTCGAGTTACTGCTAATGGTTTGAGTGTCGGAATTGAGTTGGAGGATGGTCGTTGACATGCTTAAGTCATCGCGAGTGGTCGGAAAGGGTTGCCGTGCTAGTGCATATGCACGGTGATTGTCGCGTGCACCATGGTTTTTGGGTTTTGGGGAAGAAGTAGTTTCACTCGGGTTCGCTCTCGTGAAAATGAAAGGTTAACTCGAACTAAGATTTTTTGGTGTTAGAGCAGAGTACTTAGGAAAAATGTTTTAAATTGGAAATTTGGGTCACTCGAGTAAAATTGTGCAAAAGCTCGAAGCAAGGTTCGTGTATGTGGGGGATTGGCTCGGGTTTTCACTCAGGTTTGCCTGGGATGGTTATTTTTCCAGTTTAAACTTTACTGGATTAGCTAAAGGAATTTCTGAATTATTCTTTTTTATAAATTGAGTAGAGAGTATAATTGAAGATCTTGAAAAATAAAGGGTTTTCAAAACAATTAAGTTTGTAAATAGTTTTAAACTTTGTTAAAGTTAAAATTGTTTTCATTTTAAATTTTAAATTTGAAATGAAATTTGAAAGTAGAAAGTTAAATGTTTCAAATGTGTTTTTGAATGGCAATTATCATTAATAAGGAATTTTTTTAATAAAGACTTAATGATTTGTGTTAAATTAAATTAATAAGGAAAATTAAAATGGATAATTAATTAATTAATTAAATGGTTAAGGATTTGAATTAATTAATTAAGGTTGAAGCTAATTAATTAAGATTAATTAATTTGAAAATAAGATCATTAATTAGATAAGTTAGGATTTTAATTAATGATTAGGGATTAATTTAATCAAATAATTATGAATTAATTATGTTACAGTTAACACTTAATTAATTAAATAATTAAAGAAATGTTTTTATCTTAAAATTAAAATCATTAAATCTTTAAGGTAATTAAAAATGGTTTAAATAATTAAATTAATTAATGATTTGGATTAATTAATTAAGTAATTAAGGGTTTAAATTTATTTAATAATTGAGGAATGATTAATTAATTAGAGTATAATTAAATAATTTATGGTTAATCATTTAAATAATTAAAAGTTGATTTATTTGTAATCAAGATTGATTTATTAATTAAAGGTCAATTAATAAATGATTTAAGGTTAATTAATGATTATGGTTTGTAATAAATTAACATTAATTAACCAAGATTAGTGACTAATCCGATTCAAACTAATCAGATAATAAACTGATATTACTTATGGATACTTGGATTGGATGATTTGAAATTGTTTGATATCCCTGATATGTGATGCTTTGTTTTGATTTAAATTGTGATTAATGTAATTTATTCATCCGTGATCTAATTTATTTATCTGTGATGAAATTCATTATCTGCGATGAACTTATAATTATTCATCCATGATCTGTAAATGAAGATAAGCGTTATAGATTATACCGTTATTGATATTTCTGTGTTTGAATCTGTGATGTGATTGCACTATTGTGTGTAAACCCCTGGACTACACTATACACACACAAATAT
This sequence comes from Allium cepa, assembly GCA_030765085.1. Lineage (NCBI taxonomy): Eukaryota > Viridiplantae > Streptophyta > Magnoliopsida > Asparagales > Amaryllidaceae > Allium > Allium cepa. The sequence continues at coordinate 456,772,412 of CM060939.1, read as the reverse complement.
GGATTGCACATGGAAATAGGTTAAGTCACAGATTTTTCAAATAGTTTTGAATTTGAACTTTTAATCCAAATGGTTTGGAAATGGATTTGGGTTTAAAGTGAAAAACTTTTGAAAAGGTGTTTTAAAAATAAAAGTTATCTTGAATAACTTGATTGAGCTTTTGAAACTTAAATAATTTGATTTAAATTTGAATTCAATATTTGAAATTGAATTCTATGATTTGGGAACTAGGGTTTATTAAGGTTATTCAACTATAAATGGGTTTATATGGGTTTTAAACCATTTCAAAAATATGGTTTTGGGAAATTAATTTAACCCAAGTTTATATTTTTAAAGGCACTAACTCTGCAAATAAAATCGGGCTTTCAAAACGGAAATAAGTGGTTTCAGATAATTATGATGAAAATATTTCAAATTTGAATTAAATGGTTTTGAAAGCTTAAATTGAATCTTTGTGAAAGGTAGTTAAACCCTATTTTGAAATTGAAGAGGATTTTAAATGGCATATCTTTTATATATAAAAGATTTGAAACAGGAATTGTTTTGAAAGTTATGAGTGAATCTTTGAAATTTGTTTTAAAAGCTATGAAATGAGTCTTTGACTTAAAGACCGGATATGTTAATCCAATTTGAAAAGGGAAATCGTTTTGAAAGGCCATGAATAAATCTTTGTGAAAGATAGAAGATCTTTGTTTTAAATTAAAAGGGGTCTTAAAAGTGAATCTTTTGTTTAAAAGATTTAAGTGTGGAAATTGTTTAAACCGTTGAAAGGTTTCTGGAAGTAAATCTTTTTGTTTAAAAATATTTGTAAATGGTAATTTTTTTTAACCATTTGAACGAAGGATTTTGGGTTTTAAGTTGTGACTTAACTGAGACCCCATATCCATATGTTTTTAAATATTACGCTCACTATTCGGTTTAGCCGGGAGAGGACCTTTGTGTCATATAGCCCATTCCGAATATGTGATACGACGTTATGGATAGCATTTGAAGACCGGTGGTGAAGACCGGGTGTTTTCGAGAACGATAGGATGACTTATCAATTGTCACTGCACCGAGTAGCTACGATATAGAGATTCCCTAAGTGATGGGAAGTCTGACGGGATTGTGAATATCCAGATTCCAAGGGCTTCTTCGGAAGTGCCTTCGGTTCTGTTCAAACCAGGAACAGACTTGTATGGATGTGTGTCTGACGTTACACTTTAAGATGTAAAACTAGTTTCTATCAAATACATTTCTGTTTGGTGGCGGAGATTTATTCTCTTAGCTTAACACCCTTTTCTGAGACGTACGAGCTCAGAGGTTATGTAGTTGATGGTTACTAGTGATACATTCCCAATTTGGTAATGTGGCATACGAAGTGCTGCTGATCATTTGTTGATCAAAGCAAGGCTTTGTGAAAAGCGTAGATTTGCGGACGAGACTGCATCAGGCCCTCACACCCCGGAAATGGTCGAAACAGGAAAGATGCAACAAGGTTTCAAGGGTACCGCCCCTAGGGTATGACCATTCCTTCTGGAAAAGGGTAGTATCATGGTATGGAGCCCAGATACTTACTCGTGTGGACACTGTAGTATATTTATTGCCGTGTGATGTTGTTGGAGGGCCCTCGGATGAAAGGTCCCAAAGGACCGAGGGTGGCATATCTTAGGTTTTTTTCCCCGGGAAGGGGGTAGCCGGCCTTGTGTTGGCAGAGAACGAAGATGGTTCTCGGGGCGTCCCTCCAGAGGCGTACCCATGTGGCAATGGGAAGTTCCTTGGTCTGACCATTTGTTGGAAAATCCAAAGAAACAATACACGCCCTTTACGATTTTAGTTGTATAACCTGTCATCTACTTATGGTGGCGCCCCACTGTTTGGATGGTAGCTATAGTAGGCATAGTACGAAATTTCTATGCTGGCAAAGATTAATATTATACTTTCGAAATGTTTTCCACTATGAACTTATAGTAATAATATTAAAGGATTTCGCGTATTAAACATTTTTGACTGTCATAAGGAGATATCTCTTCCAAGTCTGCGTTTGCATTGTGTGTGTGGTGGGAGGCCTTATGGCAGTTTCATTTTCAAAAAGCATTGCGGATTTCAATGTTTTAAAATTCTTTTGTTTGTTTTAAAGATAAACTATTTTTGTTTGCTCGTACCAGTCCCATGACTGACCCGGAGTTTATTGTTCCCTTTCTAAACTCTGGATGCCCACAAATTTTCCACACGGGCAGTCCGGAGTTGGGTATTTCAGATAGTAGATATAGATATCTATTTGATACTCTTCAACATTCTCTTTGGTATTCTTGGAGATCTTGGATATTTGGAGTTTGGGATTCATGACTGACCTTTCTTGGCTTGGTGAAAATTGATGGTGGTTCGAGCTTATGGCTTGGAGTTTGGCTTTGGAGCATCGGATTGGAGTTGCAGTTTGATCATTGGAGATATCTCTTCTGCTGGTTCATATTGTTTTTCCACTGTAGCATTGTTATCGTGTATCATTTTGATATCATTGTTGTATCATTGGATATTGTATTCATTTGGAATTTTATATGATTTTCCTTTCTTCTTCCGCTATGTTGTTATACTTAATTGTGTTATAAGCTCCGGCGAACCAGATTCGACGTTTGAATTTGCGACATTGGAATACGAGTGTCGCATTCGGTGCCGATTTTCGAAGGTTGAGCCAGGGCCGCTACATTGCTCCTGCATTCTTTAATTTAAAGGGCATGAACAGATAGTAATTCAGTCCGAGGTCAGTTATGAATCTGGTGTGTTCCTTATTTGGGACATTCATCGAGATTTGGTTGTATCTAGAGTATGCATCCATGAATGAAAGTAGCTTATGTCCAGCTGTCGAATCCACCAACCGATCGATCGTCGAGAGCAGGAAGCTGTCTTTTGGGCATGCTCTATTCAAATCAGAATAGTCGATGCATGTTATCCACTTCTCATTCTCTTTCCTTACCAAGACAGGATTAGATACCCACTTCAAGTAAAAGGTGTTGCAGATGAAGCCATTGTCGTTCAACTTATCCATTTCTTCTTTGAGTGTAATGGATCTCTCCAGACCTAGGCTGTGGCGTTTCTGTTTCGCGGTAATGCATTTGGGATTTATGTTTAACACATGGCTCACTATCCTGGGCGAGATCCTACACATGTTTGAGTGTGTCCAAGCAAATACATCCAAGTTTTCTCAGAGAAAACCAACCAATTCCTCCATCACTCTTGCACCAGGCTGCTATCTGACCTTTAAGACCTGAGTTGGATCATCCTGGCTGACCGAAACAACGATCATCAACTCGGCGGGAGTTGCACTTCCACCTTTTGGCTCTTTACGTCGATCTATGTCATCGTGGAATCGACTAGGCTACCCGTGCCTAGGCTTAGGCTATAGTTGCTATACGTTGAAAGCTTTAATGCAGAAGGTCCCCTCCATATTTTTTCCTTTCTCCTCTTGCCTTGCCTCCTTTACCTCAACAACGTAACATTCGCGGACTGCCACCTAATCTCCTTGGATAATCCCTATGCCAATCTCTATAGGAAACTTCATAGTCAAACACCAAGATGTTATAGCTGCTCTTAACTCAGCCAAGCCGGTCGGCCTACAAATGCATTGTAGGCTGAGTAAATATCCGACACTAAAAAAGGCACAACACACACTCACTTGCAGCTCCCGGTAATTCAACATATCCTGTGGAGTTAGTAACCATCCCATCGAACACCTGTTCTAGATTTACTAGGTTTCAAGTCCTTCTCTTCCATCATCATTTGATCATAAGCTTTCTCAAACAAGATATTGATAGAACTCCCACAGTCACCAAGCACCTTCTGAATAATTGCAGGATTAATCGTGGCTGTGATCATGAGTGGGTCAACCGTTGGAGCTTCCACTCCATCGGCATCTCTATTTTGGAAAAAAATATCACCAGTCATCATTTTATATTGTTTTTCCAGAGTGCAATCTTCAACTACAAAGCAACGTTCACTTTTCGCATGTTTTATTGCACCATCATATCTGTCCATCTCAGCTATACTTTTATCGGCTGGTGTGGCCCACCGATAATTGTATTAGTCACCAACCGTTTTTCTAGCCACCTTAATGCATCAGCAGCACGCTCAGTTTTCCCTCATTGGAAAGACGGCCTAGGGGCATTAGAGTTTCCTTGCCTGCCATATTACAGGGCTTTCACATATTGCTGTAACTTTTTCTTATGCATCAACTCCTCAACCATATCCTGCAAGTGTCTGCACTCGTTGGTATTGTGATTGTGAGTTTCATGTAATCTGCAAAACTTGCTTTACTTTCTCTCCTTCTCAATCGACTCTCTTAGAGGGGGCATTCTGTATTGCTTAGTGTTTTGAGTTGTTAGACAGATATTATTTATCGAATTGTTTGGTTCGATATAGCTGTTGTACTTGTGAGTCCTAATACAATTTATATTATCTGGCTTTTTCTTCTTAGCCCCATCATCATTATATTTCGGATTATTGTTTTAGTTACCAACTTTCACATTTACAATTCTAAAGCTTCTTCAAGACTGCTTTAAAACAACATTGCTTCGTATCACTTCATTTGAATTCCGAGCACCAGTCTTTCATGGACGCTTGTGCTCTTCCTCTATGCATAAGCCTAATTAGATTTTCTATAAAAAGCATCCATTGTCGATGGGGGCATCGTTTCTAACCATTCCTCAAACTCCGTATTAGGATAAATCCCCCTAATCAACACCATCAACACTATGTCATCCTTAGGATCTGTAGCTTCTGTTATAGATGTGTAGAATCTATTCAAGAAATCCTTTTGTGACTCTCTATCAGCTTGGAAGAGGTTTGACAAAAACATTACATGTTTTGGACATGAAGTATGCAAGCGGAATTGTTCAATAAATTTCTTCGGCAACTCAGTGAAAGATGATATATACCTCGATGGGAGTTGAGTGAATGACGTCGTAGCTACTCCCTTCTAGGAAAATTGAAAAATAGTGGCATTTCACGGCATTGGAAGCTTTGGCGGAATCCATATGCCATTCATATCTCATCGAATAATGCCTAAGATCCATTATTCCTTCGTATAATAGCATAGTTGGCATTGTGAATCTCCAAAGGTATCTCTCACGTAGAATGTTCTCTATGAACAGATTCCAAATGGAGAGGTACCCCTTTCATTGTTGTTTCTGAAATGATTTTCGCTAACAAGTCTCCTGACCATGTCATAAAGGTAGTCTCGGTCAACAGGTTCGACTGAATGGCGGTAATTGGGCTCTGCCTATGTGTTCAACATAGTTAACACTTTCGGTTTGCCTCTCGATACCTAAATTCTCTAGCCTTTGGAAGAAATATTCGTCCAGCAGTTCCCCTTGTTTGATTTTCGTGAATAGTATTATTAGCAGCAGCATGATTTTCAAGATTCTGATCATCGATAGCACGTCCAAAAGTCAAATACATGCCACCTTCTAGATAGCGAGCTTTGAGCCCACCATTAGATGGGTCGGTACCAACCCTTGACCCTGGATCGGTACTGATCACTAAATTTGAGCCTGGAGCTCATTCTTTTCCTTTGTGAGATGTACTAACAGTGTTTTGAGTCCTCTTCTGCTTCCTGTCCCTCCATCTCTACTCGAACGATGAGGAACTTTCTGACTCTAAACTCAAATCTCTTCTACTCCTCCCACGGTTATTCTGAGTTAGCTCATTCAGCGGTCTTAAGCTCTATTTCATCATTTGATTCATCTCATTTAGACTAGCCTAGAATCTATCTTCCATATGCTTCATCATCCTATGAATCTCCATTCCGGTCACTAGTCCAGCTAATTCTAGATCTCCGGTTGAGTAGGTTGGGCAGCTTCATCTACATGCTTAGGGTTTTGGTTCTCAGCTTCTATAGTAGCTCTGGAATTGATAAAACGGTATCTTTATGATGGGGCCATTGTAAATAGGTTCTCTTAGATTACATAAAATATGTATAGTAGAAAATAAGGTAGGAGAATTTGATCTATCTCTTGGAATTAAGAAATCCAATAGTAAATGATGGATCCAAGTAGCCTGAGGAGAGGATCTTCTAATGAAAGCACCAAAATATTTGAACTAAAAATGGCACAAACACCCAGAAGTTAGAGTAGAGAATAAAAGGTAAAGAATTTAATGAAAAACGAGTAAGAAAGAACATATAACAATTTGTAGTGGTTTGAAAAATCAAGGCATACGTCCACTTTACAATTTTATTTCTTATATTTTGATTTGAAGGCAGAAGTTCTTATGGGTCTGTACAACTCTGATGCTTGATTGCAAGAATTAAGAATAAGAAGAACAAGAGCCAAAAGATCCTAAAAAACAAGTCCTACCTTCTTATTTATATAGGTAGGGCCTAAAATCTTGTGCAAAATTTTTTCAAGCCGTTCTCCATTCCCCTTGAAAATAAACTGCCAGCTCATCAGATTGTATTGGTTGATACAAATCCAGGAGTAGGGGTCGGTACCGACCCATAATATTTCCAAATTGGTTGCCTTCAGTTCTTCATGTTGGATCATCTTATGGTTAGCTTCGTAATTTCGTAGTTGTTTGCATCAATAATAGCTTGTTCCAAAATCCAAATAATTGGTACGTGGAAGAACAAAACTACCGATTCAAGCGTTCGTGTAGATTGGTAGAAAATTGCATTGAAACAACAAAACAACATTGGGGATAGGCTTTTGGTACCAAGATGGACATGTAGGCAAAAATTGAGCATAATTGGGTACCAAACCATAGGGTATGGTCAATACCGACCCGTAACATGGGTGATTCCATTTTCCTTTTGGCTTGGGTTAGCTTGGCTCTGGCTTTGTGGCTCTACTTGTGTTTGATTTCTTGATTTCAAGGTTATCTCTTTGGGCTTCCTGCCTTGATAACTCCAAGTTCGACTCGTGCAATCTGTTCGAATACACCTGGTCAAATGGCTGGATAACACGTAGGATCTACAATCTCAAAAATTGATTGGGATAGGCCATAAGGAAGGGGGACTATATGCTTTGAATGGATTAAAAGTTCCAGTTAGTGTTGCTTTTAGTATTGATTTATCTTCTTTTAGTTTATCTCCGTTTTCTTTTAGTTTTTATTTTTGAAATTCTCATCTGGGTCATGTTTCTTCTCATTTGATATTTTTAACAGCCACTTGTGCATTAAAAATTTTGCAAAAAAAATGATAATTCTGATTGTAGTGGATGTAAACTAGCAAAGTTTTCCACTCTTCCTTTAACAGTAGCATCTCCATTTCTTTTGCTTCATTTGATTTGACTCATTCAGATGGGTGCGCACTATCTACAATTCCTACTAAAGAAGCGTTTCCATATTATGTGTCCTTTATTAATGACTATACATGCTATTGTTTGGTCTATATAATCGAACATCATTCTGACTTTTTTGCAATATACAAAAACTTTGGAGCACTTATCCAGACAAAACATTCATCTATTATAACATGTTTTACGTGTTATTTAGATGGAGAATACGCCTCTAAATTTTTTGTGAATTACTTTCTTTGGATAGAACCATTCAACAAACTTCATTTACTAATACACCTCAACAAAATAGAGTTGCAGAAAGAAAATAGATATATTTTTAAAACTGCATGATCTAGGTTACTTTCTGCTTTTATTCTTAGAGAATTTTGGTGTAAAGTTGTTATCATGGTTGTTAGACTAATTAACATTATTAATTCTTCTCACGTTTCAAGTATTTCACCTTTTGAAAAATCTTATGTACATACACCTAATTATTCTATTTTTTTAAGTATTTGGGTCTACTTGTTTTGTTCTTTTTCCTCATGTAGAATATAACATATTATCTTCTCAAACTTCTATTTGTATTTTTCTTGTCTATGGTGAAGGTTAAAAATGTTATAGATGTTTTGTTCCAACCATTCAAAAAAATTGTTTGTTCAGACATTATTATTCTTGAACATACCATTTTACTCTATTCCATCCAACACTCATAATTTAACTAGATCTGATCTAATTCATATTAATCCCTTTTATAAGTTAATAATAGCCATATACTATGATAAAGAACTTTAGAATCAAATCAAAATTCTGTATCAAGTGTTCGCCATCAAGAATCAAACGAAAATTTCTCACTTGGATTGGTGTACATCACCTCAAAATCATGCACTCGAATCTGGATCAAATCAGTTATATGAATAAAATGATTTGCGTACAACTTATATACTTATTCCGTTGGTTCCTAAATTACACCAAATTCCTTTTATTCACATTTAATTTTCCAATAGTACTTTCTTTAATACTAAATTCATTTACAAACCATTTCATAAATCATTTTATTTAACTTAAGTTAAATTTCATCCCATGGCTCAATTTTCAAATTTACGTTTCTTAACTACATATTATTTTAATTCACATTCATTATTTCTTAGTCTATTCCCTTTAATACTAAAATTATTTGTGAATTATTTCATAAATCCTTACTTAAGTTTATAAACATTTTTGAGACACAACTTAGGTTTTATCAACACTTCAAAATTTAAGTTCACATTCTTAGTTAATACTAGAATCCATTTTCTGAGTCATTTCGTAATATATTACTTTAAGCCTACAAACACTTTATAAGAACTATCTTCATTAATAAAGCATTTCCTAAGATTTTATTACTTCCAAAAAATCATTATTTTACTTAAGAAATATTACTTGAGTTTATTAACATTCTATAACTCAAGTTTATATTTGCAAAATACTCTTCTATTTCCTAAGAGTATGTGTACAATAATAGACTTATTTTACTTAACATGAATGTTCAATAAATTTAGTACTTGTTTTAAATTTTTATCTCTTCAACTTTATAAGTTACAAAAACTTATTTTCTTATAGTTTATCAAGACATTTAGCTTCGATTTCTATATACATTCAGGAATTTTTGACTGTCTAAAATTGCTAGAAATCCCATTTCAATTTAATAAAAGAAAATTATCAAACAACATATCATAATGAGATGCACCAACCAAACTACCCTAATGGATAAGATACCTGAGTCTATAATATCATTTTGCTGAAAATTTCAGAATTTAAACACTTGGTTTTTATTTCAGATCATTTTGAAATAACATTATATACATATCTACTTGAATCTAAAATCATACTTTGGAAATTAAAGAAAGATTTATTTTACCAAAACAAATCTAAACACATTCACTATGGTAGCAATTCCCTACTTAGAAACTCGAAAATGAACGACAATGATGCTGCGATCATCGCTGGAATTATTTTTCAACGACCAAATTGAGTTCAGTGCTTTCTATCTCTTTCAAAAACTCTTTAGAAATATTTCTATCTCAAGTATACTTCAAACAATACTATTATTATTTCTCATAACACTTTGGGGAACAATTTCAAATATCCTGGATTTAAGTACAAGAATTCTCAGTTTTATATCCTTATTTATAAACTGTATTAATAAATCCCACTTATATAATTTCACTTCTTACATAAGATCATCTCGTAATTGTTTCTCTTTATATAGATTATAATAAATAACTTTTATTATATTGAAATTCAACTCAATATTTTCATCGAACACCTTATAGTCAAACTGTGAAATTGAATTCACAAGATGTTTGTACATAATTTAACCAAACAAAATGCCTATAAACTATTTAAGCATAACTAATCAACAATAAATGATAATAATTGAATATTTTCATTCTCTAACATCCAAACACACCATATATAAATATATCAATTTCTGAAAGTTGATTATTTTCATATATAAAACATAATCTAGGTAAAATTATTTCATTTATCCAATTTCAACATAATATTGTATCGGTTTGCTTTGTTCAAGTGTTTAGAAACCCTTATAAGTACAGTTGTTCCTTCGACACCGGCTAGAATTCATAATCTGCTCAACCAACAAATCAATACAATATAAAATATTTTTATAGCGCCAACAAATAGTTGCTCATATGTATGTCGGTATATATATATAATACACTCAAACTCATCCTAGGGTCTCACTTACCCTATCTCAAATGAGTTAACCCCACCAAAGCCTAGATGTTCGCTCGACCTATGCTATGGTACAACATTGTAGCGATCCACCTTTTCAACCCTCAAAAGATGACACTAATACATTCACGATATTCATTTGCTGAGCATCTAAGTACTGGAAAGATGGATTATTGGGGTTAAAGAAAAAAAAACAGAAAAGAATCTCACAAATCGTGACAAGTAATATATAATATGAACAATTCTTTACTAAAAGAAATCATCTTTATTATACAGAACATCAGAGTACATTAACCTGTTATCAACTTGGACAGTTCTTACATCCTGTCCTTACATTTTTTGATAAATACAGACAAAAAACAAAGCAACCAAAACAGCGAAAGAATATAAGATATGTGAATACGTCTTGAAGGATTCATCTCATCTCCTGAAAGCTCTAAAGAATCAAGCTAAATTTAGAAAATATGCTCGGGCTGATCCATCCGAGCATTATAAGATAATAACGTCCCAGTCTAGTAAACCAGCATGCGAAAACACACCCTAATTGAACTTTGATGTTATAAAAGCCTTACGAAATAAAGGTATCTCATAAGACCACGTCGCATATAAATAGACACGAGTTTTTACCTTACGGTAACTAAATATATTTCATAGGAAATCTTTTGATATTAGAATAATATCTAGGGTTAAAATAATATTGAATCATAGCCAAAATTGTTACATTATTAAATTCTATCATCATAGGTACATAATCTCGATGCTTATTGGAGAATGGATTCCAATAATGGCAAGGTAAGAAAGTACCTTCGGTATAGTACACATCTAGATAAAATGTATTGAGGGTTACAGACGCATCAGTCCCTCTACCAACACAGGACCGGCCTACCCTTTACTAGATAGTACCGAATATGTCATCACCTCGATTGTTCCTAACCTTTATTGAGAGCTCTCATGCACAACAAAATCCATTATATGATAATCTAGAAAGGTGGTGACACACCCTTATAGGAGCGACCCACGGTCCTGCTGCATTGTTTTAGCCATTTTCTAGGTGTGAGGCTTAAGGCTAGCTTTTACCTTTAGCAATTCCCTCTTGGAATGCTAACATTGCCCTCCAAGAAAAAATGTAATGCTAGCATTCTTTCATACAAGTTAGTTCTGCATTTGAACAAACTAATGGTACTACCTCAACTACATCCTTTTTGGAATCACCCAAGGATTAGTGGCAAGTAGCCCTTGCACTTAAAAGAGTTCATATTCAATCATCTTCAAGATGTCTTTCCTTCGAATGCATATGTGGGTTTGAAGTGGTTTCGAATTTGAATAAAACATTCGACCCTGGTCTTCCCGAACCGATAATGATAGTTTCAAACTGGCCAAGTTTGACAGTTGGTTATTTAATTGTCAAACAAAACACCAATTCGAATGAAGGATTTATTTCTATAGAGAAACCAACATTGGTTAAGCACACAGACAACCACTAATCTTTGTAATTAATCCTTTCATTAATTAAAATCACTTTTTTAAATACTTGTGTTAAAATACCATTACAAATATTTATTCACAAACCCTTTTTTACTTCTTTTAATACTTGAAAGAATATCCATATAGTTATCTCAACGGTATAAGTATATTCACAAAACCTTATGAAAATTTCTTATTTCAAAATCATATCAAAAGGAATAAAACAAATGTTGTTTAGACAAAAATAGAGGTAAGGAAAATCCCAATATTATGCCTTCGATGTTAAGCATGGAACAAATGTCCAAACCATCAAAGTTAAAAAGGTCGATTTGAGAAAATCCAATATCAATTTCATTTATAAATTTCTTCAATAAATATTTTTTATTAATCTCTTTCATTTATGAACATCTCCTTTACTAGAATTTCTAAGACCATTGATAAAACTATTCTACAAATATCGAAAATCATTTATAAAACATCTTTTATAAATGTCCGAAAATCCTTTATAAAAACTTCTTTTATAAAATTCCTTCATAAAGCCTTTTAAAAATTCTTACATCCAAACCCCATTTTCAGTTACAAACTCTTCAATAAATCTCTTTTATTACATGAGATTCCTTTTATAAATTAATTTATTACTTATAAATACAATTAATCAGATAAATTTATTTAATTTAAACATCCTAAGTAAATAATGTATTAACTTTCCAACATCGTTAATAAAATAATTAATAACTTTAAAAAGTTAGAAATAAATAGTAATTATTTACTTCAAAGTATTCTTATATAATAATAATTATTAACAGCAAAACATTAATAATAAATAATAATTATTAACTTCGAAACATTATTAAATAATAGTTAAACTACTTTAAATAATTATTAAATAATAGTTAAACAACTTTACAACGTTTTAAAACAATTTAGAAAGACTATTTAGAGGGTTGGAGGAATATTGAGGAGTCCAAAGTCCATTTAAATAAAATATTCCAGAAAAACCCAAAGGTTAGATTTGAAATCATTCAGGTTAGATTTGAAATCATTCAGGTTAGATTTGAAATCATTCTCTAAATCAGAAACCATTTTCAAGCCAAAACGATAATAAATGGTATTTCAAAATAATAAATTGGGGCCAATAGCTAAAAGCACTTAACCAATGTTGTTATTGATTTATATTAGTACAGCGGTTACGTTTCGAACATATAAAAATGTAATAACTAATAGTGCTAAACAATCAAGATTTAGCAATTGACAATTTATATAATAGAGTTATAACTGATATAGAATCAATAGGAATATAACTGGAAATTTAAAAGCAACAATATCGAGAAATCTAGATTTCTCACTAAATTTTCTGTATTTCAATTTTAAATAACAATCGCTTGTAAAAGCAAATATTTAACCAAACAGCCAATAATTTAAATTAAATACAAACAATAAATTTTTATCTACTATATAACATATTGATTTGACTACAAAGGTAAGTTAAACTCATCGAAATTCAAGTTGTCACAAAAGCGTTAGGCGTTTGATTTTAGCCTGAAATTCCTGTAGCTCCAATCTTCACCAATCTAATTCCAAAGCGTAGATATCGATGATAAGAGTCTAACGGGACTGACCGCGTTTGATTTCGATCTTGCATGAACAAGTTATACACTATATAAACATTAGTTTTAATTTATTATATAGTTACACATTTTAAATTCCTTAATTACCCATAAAATGCAAATCTTCCTCTTTCCAAACTTCATTCCCGCCTGATCACCAAAACCAGAATGAAATGGTCGTGCTTTCCATCCTACCTCTCTCCTCCATTTATCCATGATATTCAAATCTGATATCTCCATTGGCATCTCTTCGCAAAGACCATCCCCCCGACTCCATGAATTATCACTGGACTTCTCCCTACAAAACGCAACTGTGGAGGCTTCACGTACTGTTCCAGGATGACGAGACCATCAACTTTCGACCGGACAGCGTCAAATAATGGCTACAGGTGCTACTCATACTATATATTTAAACCAAGCCCCTAATCAACTACCGGTTGCCTATATCTACTGAAAATCAAAACCCTAGTTCATGAATAGTTGACGAAAACAGTCAAACCTAAAAAAGGGAGTCGCATCTTCCCTATTTGGAGATCTACACCATTAACAGTCAAAGATCTAAGTTTTATATTATTTTGGTTTACATTTCCTTTTGTTAGAATTTTTGAAAGAAGAGGAATTTTTTTTTTCTTATTTGCTGTAAAAATGAAAATAGAAGGATGGAGGCCGACAAACCAACATGAAGTGTGTTGCTTAGCCTAGTGTTGACCTTGGTTCAAATTTAAATTTCCACCATCTCACCGCATAGATTTTCATTCACGTATAAACTCTGAATGGCAAAAAAATATGCTCCAAACAGCAACACGACCTCAAAAAAAGGATAAGAAACCGGTTCAATTTTGTAAAATCACAAAAAAACACCGTCGTTTGGCGATAAATTGTCAAATGAATAATTTCAATATTTTTTAGATTAAAATTGGAAAAAAAATAAATTAGATTAAAATACATCTGTAAAAATCGAGTAGTTATATTAAAAGTAAATTTCTAATTATTTATTTGAACTATCTATTATTGCAAATAAATTTACAAAATGAATTCACCGTTGTTATTTATAAATTAAAAGGAGTTAAATAAGCCCATAAAATCAAATTGATTAATATTCAAATTAAAAAATTTGTTATTTGAAACATTATTCAAATATTTATTCACAATTCAAATATTTTAAATAATCCTTATATTTGAATTAGTTAAATATTCAAAACAAAATGACCAAAATTTTAGGTCATTACGTATATAGTTTGCTACCATTAGAAGCAATCATTCCTCGATCTAGAATCGGTAATTACGGATTCGGTATGTTGCACATGGAAAAAAGTAATGCCATGGTTGGTGCATATTGTTTAGTAGCCTTTATGCCTGGGGAATGATGTAATCTAGTATGCCATGTTAAAGGGGTAGCTGACTCTGATTTGCAGGGGGTCCATGTGATGCCCTTGGTATATTTTTCTAGAGGTGTGCTGCGGCATGCGATACCCTAGTAGCCTTGTCATCGATGGAAATACAGTCTCCAATAAGTGCAGTATGGACTTAGCTATGCCTAACTATGCTTGAACGTGAGATGCAAGCATCCTGGCTATATTCATAATTTATTTTAAAATCCTAGATTTTATCATAATATCACTGAATTTTCTTTTAAAATGTTTTGGTTATCATAAAGTAAAAACCCATCCGTTTTTATGTGTGGCATGGTCTTACGAGATACCTTTATTTTGAAATATTATTAAAAAATTCATTTGATTGTGTTTCTCATGCTGGTTTTACCAGACTGATCCGGGTATTATTTTTCTTACAATCATTGGGTCAGCTCGAGCATATTTTTTAGATTTAGCTATATACTTTGGAGCTTCATGAGACGAAATAGATCCTCTAAGATGTATTTTTGTATTTTATCTTCTATTGTATGTTCTCTTCCGTATTTATCAGCAACTATAAGGATTGGCTGTTATAACTGTCTAGGCTGATGGTAGATTAGATACTCTAATTTCTAGCATGTATATTAAAAAAATTCCTTTTTATAAATACTTGTAGTATATTATATATTACACGTCATGTTGTAAGATTCTATTTTGCCTTTTCTTTTACCCTAATAATTTGTCTTTTTGGCATTTGGATATTCGACGCGTGAATATGTTGGATGTATTAGTATCGACTTCTAAGGGTCCAAAAGGCGGGTTGTTACAACGTACATATATATAAGTGGTGATCATCAAACACAAACATACTATCAACATCATGCACAATATATCATATATATATATATATATATATTCAATTATAAAAAAAAGATGTATCGATCATGATGCAGTCTATAATTTAGACTTTAATCTAAACCGTTTCTTTTGATCTCCCAGATATGCATCCAATGTTGCAAGAGAATGAGGTGAAAACACTATATTTATATAATATATATTGATTGGACTTTAATGAGGTATAAAAGGAGATGGGTTTTTACCTATTATTTTCAGGCATGATTTGTAGAGGTGCAAGAAAAAGTAAATGAAAATAGGTGGCTTTGATTGGAATTTAAATGAAAGCAGGAGACAAAATATCCATGTATTTTTCTCTTATCAATCCAAGTCCCCAAGACCCCTTTTTTTCCTCTTTAGGCTGGCCAAAATGATGCCTGGATGGAATAAAATAGAAATAAAAACGATTATTAATTTATATCATCTAAATCCAATTTTAATATATATTGTTACTGTACACCGAAACAAACATATATAACTTTTATGTACATACCAATAAATTACTAACAATACCTAAAAAAATTGTAAAGGTTACTCCATTTTACTAAACACACAACATTCAATAAATACAGTAACTAATGTTTCATAAATATAAATTAATTTAATTAAGAGGAAAATAGGCATAAGGATAAATTTTGGAAAATAAATCTAGGATGAAGGATAACAAGTTTTTTTGGGCCAAAGGACATGCTAATTGTAATTAGCATTCTTTATGGCATAAAATTGAATATAATGCTAATTATAACTAACATTCCATGTAGTATTAAAGTTGAATATAATGCTGTTATAACTAGCATAAGTATAGTGTAAATATTGAAAATAATGTTAGTTAAAATTAGCATTTTTTCTTCCATCCAAAAATAAAACTTGATGTGCTTTAGCCTAATTTTTTCCAAAGTTTGTCATTTTTCCTAATTCTTTATGACTATTATAATTTAACCGAATCAAGAAGTATTTTGAAAGAAAAATAGATTCAGTTATGTGACTCACAGGTATGAATTTATCCAACAATTAATATTTGAATAATTTAAAACTAATGTCGACAAGTCACCTTAGTTGGTGGTATAACAGTTTGACATAATTTGTCACTTACAAATCTTATCAGTATAATCTAGTTTAACAAATTTAAGCGATAACTTTTAGTAACGACTATTTGCACTAATTTTCTTCATCAACGTTATATTATGTTAAGCCAAAAAATGGATCAACACCGTGGTTTAAGTTTGAAAGCACCCGCCCTATTCCGATAAACTATATCACATATCACAGCTATAGAAAAAGAACAGTAAAAGAAAGAAGATAGAGAATTTTTATAGTGGTTCGGCTATTCATGAAGCCTACGTCCACTTTATAGTTTTATTATAGACTGATTGTTGTTACAAAGAGTGTTTGACTACAAGATTTTGATTATCTTTAAGTAGACTGAATCCCCAGAGTTGAAATCCACTGGAGAATCACAGTGAACCCCTATGGAGATTGTTGTGAGGGAGGTAAAGGGTGAAGAATTTTTCCAATTGAGCTTCAGCAACCAGTCCGGAGAAGATCCCATTTGTGTTGCATATAGAATGGTATTTACAAGGATCGAAGAGCTTCTGGGCCAGACCACTTCATCAACTGCTCGCAGGTAGGTATAGAACGATGTATGGGGGTTTAGCTCGCGATCCAAGCCAAAACCATGGGTTGCTAGCGACCCATGGACTTGGTTCGTATGCAAGCTAATGACTTGGTTGCTCTTTCCGTTACTCCCATATGCTACGTTGCATCTTATTAAAGATATATATGGGTCGCTAGCGATCCATCGTGTATTGGTCACTAATGATCCATATACTTAGTATTTTTTCCTTTCAGTCTTCTAGGCTTCTTGTCTTTGTTTCCCTCGATGAGCCATCATGTCTTCATGGATCGTTGGCGATCCATAGATATAGGTCGCTGGAACTTTGACTATTTTCGAAGTTCCAAGTATGGGATGCTTTTAAAACCTTGTTCGGATGTTGTTCGCATAGTCTCATTGCACGTTGTTTCATTTTGATGGCAATCTACTAACTGTTTGCACTTGGCTATTGATTGGGCTAAAAGAATGCTGATATCTTGGTTTAGTCAATCTCGGCTGTTGCCTTAGTAATATAGCTTGGCTCTCGTAACTCCTTCCTTAGCCTTTGTGGTTAAGTTCTAAACCATTCTGATGTCATGATATTGTTATGCTTTCTAGTCTGTCCTTCTAGGTTAAAAAAACCGAATAACATTTGCCCCCCAAAGTACGTCTTCGTTGTAAACAAGGCATGCTTTAGAAGTTATCGTTTCCAATATCTATTCTTTGAACTCCAAGTTATCGCATTAGAGTTTTGCAGATACATGACAGGTCATGTTGCTGATCGCCAAGCTCTTGTATGGACTGCTATTGCTTATCTTAATGGATCAAATTTCTTTTTATAGCTTCCCGGTATGCTTCAAATGATGAATAGGTGTCGGAGCTCGATTTCGATAAAAATCCACCCCACATTATGGGATGCTAGCCATCCATTATGTATGGATTGCTAGCGATCCATACAGTTGTGAAAATTTTCTTCGAAAGTTGGGTCACTAGCGGTCCATGATTGATCACAGGTGACCCAATGCCTTAGCAAAAATTTTGCTTCATCTTTTGCCTGCCTACATATATGCTCAAGCCGACCTAGTAGCTCATTTGACCCGAGCTATTCTCATTTCTTTACGCAATCCAATTTCTATGCAATCTAATTCCAGGCGATTCAAGCACTTTCTCGACCTAATCCATTGCATCCTTAGATCCATCTTGTCCAAGCTCCACGCCGTGATCCTCAAATTGTTTCTTGCGAAACCCTAGCTGACCCATCATTTTATTATCGATCCATACAGTTGATTCTAAACCATAGCTTACCTTTGAATCGCCTCCAACCCATCATTAGCTTGTCGCCAACCCATCATTACCTGTGTACATGTCACTGGCTTGCCTTTAGGACTGTTGATCCAAGTCTTCGACCATTTTCACGTTTAAAGCGTAATCCAATGTGGGTATGTTAATTATTTTGCTAATTACAGCGTTCATGTAATGATTTGATGGCGAGTTTGCATTTATAATCTCGTTCGCAAGAAGTTACAGTCCATTGCGATTTTTGGGAGGAAGATAGTAAACCGAGTCGTGAGTTCTTTACAGAATGACATTTGGATTTTGTCTCGATGCTTGTAACGATTTGCTATCTTCGTCCCAAGTATTAGAATCAAATTGTGTAAAGTTACATAGCTGAGGCAGCACGACATATCATAGTTGCAGAATTACGATGTCTTTGTCAGCATGTTTAGTGTCCCTGTAACGAAAAGAATCTTCCACCTTGCTTCAAATAATGGTTCCGTTGTCGATCGTTGATCGATAACGAGTAAGTGTAAAACAGTAAAAACAAAAAGAAAGTGATGCAGGAAGTCCTTTTCTTCTTCCGCTGCAAGCGAACTATCCGCATGGGATAGAGCGTTAGTAGTGTTTTGGACACCGAGCTTATCCCATATAGATATCATTACTACACTTGGCCCAGTTCACACTTGTGCCACTCACGAATTTTTATCTCTTCAGAATTTAAGTGTGGAAGGGGAAACTATTAGTTTAGGATAGAAATACCTGACCTTTATGGACGTGGGTTCTATTGTTTAGAATGAAGCAGCCATCCATGCATTGAAAGTCTAACGGGGGAAGCCCGGCACTCTCTACAGCCGAGTCATCATCCATCGTTCTTCCTTCTACCACTTTGCAAGCTCAGTATGGCCAGTTGGCCCCAGTTGGGACAATCGTGGATCGAACGCCTCCCAACTTTAGAGTTCTACTTAATCTTCCCGAGGGAGTTTCTTCAGTGATTTCTGCTAAGGTTCTTCATAACGTCTGTACGCAACATGGAATTCCAGAAGAGGATGTGCGTCTACCAGAGAAGGATGAGTTCTCCCATATGCCTCCCCCGGGTACACTGCTTGCCATCGGTATATGTGTTTGAATGGAGCCGTTCCTCCCTTGAATGACTTTCTGCGCGAGACTCTTTCGAACTCGGGTATTACCTCATTTCAGCTTCATCCTAACGGCTATGCCATCTTGACTTGCCTACATGTTCTTTTCATGCGGACGTTCGACCGTGCTTCAAGCTTTAATGAGTTGAGGTACTTTCTTCGTTCAAGAGGAGAGATGACTGCCCCTCCTTGGTCACAATCGAAGCTCAAAGAAACCGAAAAATCATCATGCGCTTGCAGAGAAACTTGTCACAATTCAAGATGCAATATTTCTTTATTAGATGCCTGGAGGGGTTCAATCGTCGATGGAAGACAGGGGGAAAGTTTCTTTTTTCCATTTATCGAGCTCTAATGCATTGCAATGGAGTCGCTAACCAGCCTATGCCTCTTTCAGTTATTCCAAGCCAAATAGAGACATGGCTCTCGATGAAGTTTGTCAAACTCTAAAGGCTATTGATGCCGAGGAGAGATGCATTAAAATGCTACTGACCGATGAGAACTTGCTTCGATATGGATTACTGGCTCCGGGTAGGTCTGCTATTCAAGTTGAAATTCCCTCTCCTACTCGATCCAAAGTTCGCACAGGATCTATTTCTTCCGCCCACGGTTCTAATAAAGGCGCTTCTCAAGAGAGAGAGAGCCTGTTCATGGGATCAACCGATGAGGCCCATGATGGGGAAGATGCTACTACGATTGGATTAAGCGACCTGGTTAGAATGCCTCCAATTCTGGAGGAAAGAGATGAAGAGTTCAAGTAAAGAGAAGGCAAGGTCGCATTGGACTCTGTAAAGGAAGAAGAGGAGTTTGAGAGTAGTAATGATGAGTCTACTACTGGTGATGACCTTTACGTAGGATCAGAGAGGAGGACTCAGAATCATGCAATGAGACCCCAGGCATGAATCCCATTTTTCCGAGCTAGCCTCTCCCTGATATAAGTGATAAAGACAAAGTCCCAGAGACCAGAGGTCATCAAGATTTTCCAAGTAAAGACGGTGGAGAGGAATTCGGGGATTTAGGCAACGTTTATGTTAACTTTGACCCACTCATGAAAGAATATTTTATATTTGATGTAACGCCTACCCACTCAAGTGATATCATGCCATAAGTTAGCCCAGTTTCGCCTACGATGGCCAATGTTAGTCCAATTCCACCTACGACGGCCGTCGTTTCAGTTTGTGATGATGTTCTAAGCTTACCTTAGAAACACACTACACGTCTCACTAGGATTACACTCACTTCCATTCATTCCTTTATTTTCATGGTGTTTCTTTTATACTTCTGAAACCTTTTATTTATGCTTCATGCTAGGTATGAGAAGAGGACATAGCCTTTGTAATGACTTTGAAGAGTTCATTGACTCGCAGTAGTATTCCAAGCACACCTCAGGCCGACATTAATTTCGAGAAATAAAGGAGGAATACAGGAGGAGAAAAGAGCTCGAAGCCAAAATCCACCGCCGGGAAGAAAGAGACCAAGTTCGACCATATAAAGACGGATATGAAAAGAGGAGATCACTTGAGGAAATGGATAAACTATCGATAAAGTTAAAGTTTGAACATTGTCCTCATTCTTCAAAGCTTGCTCAGACACATTCTTTTGTAGACCAAGAAATTCCTGTTACTTATTCCCCAGTTCCGCCTGCAAATCATATTTCGTCATCTTCTATTGTTACTGCTTCCCCTAGTGCTTCTCGCCCCTACAGAATACCTTCCTATGTCCTTCCTTCGGACCTCCTTAAACTTGAGGCAGCTCTTCTTCGTTGGCTCTTGAAGGGTGTTAAGTTCGACCATGATCTACACCCCATTCGCAAAGATTCATACATGTCGCACCTCTAAGCTATTCAGAGCGACCTAGAACATGCCGAAGGATGGGAGAAACTCTATAAATAGCTAGCATATTCGAATAGAGATAATTGTCAAGAGATCCTCTTTTTTGAATCAGAGAAGGACGATTTTGAAAGGGCGTTGGCTGATCGCTATGCTAAGATTAAGCAATTGGAGGAGGAGAAGGAAGCGGGCCTTCATGAAAGTAGGAAAAATGCCAGTCCGATGAAGGTGATGAAGGATGAGCATGCAAGTGCTAAGATCGTCTACAGGGACGATATTAAGAAAACTTATGCAGAGGAGACTAAGTTGAAAGAGGAAGTGGTTGCTTGTAATGCTACCATCGAGGCCAGAGGAAAACTATCGCTGACCATGATCTGATTATTGAGGGGCACAACAAGACTATCTCTGACTAGACTGAGACAATCGCTAAGTTACAAGCCTAGGTCATGCAGCTAAGTGCTGATAAGTCCATTGTTGAAGTCGAGAAGGCTGCTGTGAGAGCGGATTTCCTAGAGCTTCAAAATGCCTTCGAAAGAAAGATGGAGTAGCTAGATGCGACCATTCTGAATTTTTATGTTAACTCTCTATTGTATCAAGGAAGTCTCAGCTTTCTTGGTCCAAAGTTCCCACACACTCTTGCTTTTGTTTGGAAGGAAATCTTATCTCGTTTTGCCGATAGCGGCGATGTTTATTCTTAGTGAGAGTTGCAGGATGCCTATCTCAATGATGAATCAAAGAAGGCATTGCTCAAGGGCTAGGAAATTCTTTGAGTTGAAAGAGAGCAGGACGCCACCGACGATGCCTTGACGACTACCGTCAAAGCGCTCACCAAGCCTTCTATTTTCAATGCGGGCGAATTATTAGAGCAGCCCCATGACCTGCCAGCAAATTCGAGACTGGAATCTCTTCCTTAGGTGGTGGAGCCATCGAAAGAAGGTAAAGGTGGTGAGTTTGAGGTTGATATTCTCGATTATTCCTCCACTACAGGTAATGTCATTACTTCGTTCGAATTTGAGAGCTTTCAAATTACACCGCAAGAGCAGGAAGAATTTAACGCTTTCATTTTTAATCTTATGGGTCCGTCTACCTTTCCTATTGACATGTCAGCTTCTTCGGCGCCCAAACCCTCTACTATCTCTACAACCTCTATGGTCGTCTCTATTCATGCTCCCATTCCTACATCCATGTCTGGCTTGCAGCCAAGACTAGAGTCCGAACAGATAGCTGCGTTTCATGGCCTGAATGATCCTTCTATGTCTTTAGAAGGTGACGTGACAGCGGTAGAAACTAAGGAGCAGGAATTTAAAAAGAGCATCCTCGTAAGACAAAGCATGAACTGGTTTCTATCAAGAAGGAAAAGTTAAAGCAATAAAAACCTCAAAGAGCTCTCAAAAATCATGGAAGCGCAAGGTGAAGGGGGAATCTTCCAGGCCGGCTTTAGAGGGAGAGGAAGATATTGCTATCGAGGTGTTTGTTGATATTGCTGGTAGTTAGACAACTCCCGAGAAGAAGTAAAAACTTCCAATCAAGGGCGCAAAAAGGAGCAGTGGAAAGAAGCGTTGAGCGGCTTATATGAAGACTGCTTAGTTGAAAGTTTGCATCAAGATCAATTTATTTTTGTTTCTTTTTGAGTCATTCTGTTCAAGTGTACATTATGCACCTAGTGTCTTTACCGAGGAGTTTTTCTTTTCTTTTCGTTGGCCAATGTTATATAGGTCCGGCCCTCACATTTTGGCCCGGTGTAAAGAAAATTATAGGCAATATATTGATATTTTGATTGTACTCTTATCTTCCTGTTCTGTGTACTTGTGCTTGTTTTATTTCATACTTTTCTAGTTCTATGATTACAGCCAAAGCTCTTCGTTCGTAGTAACAGAACTTAGAGATTAACAGCACTTTGGAAATTAATAGAAATTTGGAAATTAACAGAACTTAAAAAAATTTGTTTAAAAATTCTTTATTAACTTCTTTGTTTGGAATGACAGAACTTGTGAACTTATTTTTTCATGTGTTTTCAAGTACCTGTGTACGCTCCCAGTTCATAGGGTTGTTTACTTCAAACAATTTTAAAATGACCTGAAAATTAAGGTTTAGATAATTATTATATCAAACTTGAAATTCGGGTAAGTTACAACTTGATTTTTCTTCTTTTGGAAGTTTTGCAACTTTAGCATGTAATCCCGGTTTATGACGATCAACTGGTAAGTACGCGATTTATGCGTGTTTGAAGGGTCCACACTGCATGGGTTAACTAAGGGCAGTTTTGATCATTAAATGTCCTTAGTCGAATTTTTTTTTGGTTTGTAGCATTCTAATTTTATTGGAGTTGGCGCTAGTTATGGGATGCGTGGTTTTAGGTGCTCCTTGGAGTTGCCTATCTTCGGGCAACGTAAGGAGTTAGTTCTTTGGAATTTTAGTGCACGACTTATGAAGTGCATGGCCTTTCATTTTCCTCAATATTTCCTATCTCCAAGCAGTGTGAGGAGTTCCTACATTAGTGCACGGCTTATGAGGTGCATGGCTTTAGCTTTTCCTTAGCATTGCCTATTTACGACCAACGTGACGAGTTATTATTTTGGTGCGCGGCTTATGAGGTGCATAGCTTTTGGTTTTTCTTCATTGTTGCCTAGCTTTGGGCAACATGAGGAGTTATTATTTTGGTGCACAGCTTATGATGTGTGTATCTTCTGGTTTTCCTCAGCGTTGCCTATCTTCAGGCAATGTGAGGAGTTATTATTTTGGTGCGCAGCTTTTTTTTCCTCGGTGTTATCTATCTTCGGGCAACGTGAGGAGTTATTATTTTGGTGCATGGCTTACTAAGTGCGTGGCTTTTGTTTTTCCTTGGTGTTGTCTATCTTCGGGAAACATGAAGATTTATTATTTTTGTGCACGGCTTTTGTTTTTCCTCGGTGTTGCATATCTTCGGGCAATGTGAGGAGTTATTATTTTGGTGCACGGCTTATGAGGTGCGCGATTTTTGTTTTTCCTCGGTATTGCCTATCTTCAAGAAACGTGAGGTGTGTTAGTTTTAGCCTTCTTGATGTTGCTGGAGCAACACCGGTTTTCACAAGGCAAAGATCAGGTTCCATCGATCTAATGGTTTGAGTCGATTTGCTTCCGTCAACCCGGTGGGTAATTATTATGAACACATTTTTGTTGGTTCAAAAAGAAAACTTTATTAAGGAAAGTAGAGCAATTTTTTGCCTATGTATAATGCTCCTGGCATCCCGGAATGGCTTATTTTCTATAAAATAAAAGAAATACATAGTTAGCTTTCAGACAAAGCAACGACGAAGCGATTCCTATTCCACGCCTAGGGAACTTGTTCCATCGATGATTGTTAGCTTGACAGTCCCGTCACTTAGCTTTTAATTAATGACATTTGGTCCCTCCTAGTTTGGTCTGAAGGCCCCCGAAATGGGGTAAACTTGCTTGAGCACAAGATCTCCCACTTCGAAGGTTTAATTGTGAACTTTGGAATTGAATTACCATATGAACCTTTTTGGTGAGCGGCGGTTCTCAACTTTGCTTCTTCTCTTTTTTCATCAAACATATCTAAAGATTCAAGAAGGAGCCACTCGTTTTGTTTTTGATTGAAATTCTGCCTTCGATGTGAGGGGACTTCTAGTTCAACACGAATCATTGCTTTTAAACCATATGCTAAGGTGAACGGAGTATGGCCGGTTGCCGCTTTATAAGTATTTCTGTAAGCCCATAATGCGAGTAGAAGTTCATCAACCTAGTTTTTTCTTTGACTTTTACTACTCACTTTTTGATAGTGGACCTGATAATCTTGTTTATTGCTTCCACCTGCCCGTTTTCTTATGGGTGAGCCACTGTGGAAAAGCACTTTTCAATTCGAAAGCGCTTGTAGAATTCTTTGAACTCGGCACTCTTGAATTGGGTTTCATTGTTAGTGATGATTTTTTGTAGCACACAAAACCTGCAAATGATGTTTTTAGTAACAAATTTAATTACTTTCTTTATGCTTATAGTGGCCAGCGGTTCCGCTTTGGCCCATTTTGGGAAATAACTACGGCAACTATAGCATATTTGGCTCCTCCTTTTGCTATTGGCAGAACATCAATCAAGCCGATCCCCCATATTGCAAAAGGCTATGGGCTGACCATCTGTGTTAGCACCGTTGAAGGAGTTCTTTAATTTTACTGAATCTTTGGCAACGATCGCATCTACTGGCGTGTTCTGCAGCGTCGCGATTTATCGTTGGCCAGAAGTACCCGTATCGAAGGACTTTCTTCGCAAGGGTCTACGCCCAATGTGGTCTCCACATTCGCCTTCATGTACCTCCTTTAGGATTCATCGTGCTTCATCATCAGTCACACACCTAAGGAGGGGGGTTGAGAATCCCATTTGATAGAGCATTCCATCCTATATCATGAACCGTGGCGCCTTTTGGAGAAGCTTCTTCATTGATTCTGGTCAGTAGGAAGGGTTCCTACAAGTAGATAGTTCTTTATCGGTGTCATCCATGTATCTAGTTTGGCAGTGGTTTCGAGAATCCAGTTTATGTCCATTTCGTCTATGCTTAGGTTGGCCAGACTTTCGACTAGGACTAGTCCTAAGGATTGAGCTTCTCTAGAACTTGTCTACTTTTCCAAATAATCCGCCATAGTGTTTTACTTCCATGGGATGTGAGTTATGGTGTAGTGCTCGACGTCGCTTAGCAGTTCCAATAATTTGGACATGTATGGGACAAGATTCTCACCACATGCCCGGTACTTCCCTTTTACTTGACAGACGAACAATTTTGAGTCACTATACATGTGAATAGATTTTATTTTGAGCTCCTTCACAAATTTCAGTCTAGCTATCAGTGATTTATATTCTATTTCGTTGTCTGCGTCAGGGAATTCCAAGTGAAAAGCATAGCTAATGGCCTGCCCCTCGGAGGTTTCAAGCACTACCCTTGCTCCCAACAGAAGTTGTAGGATGCACCATCGACGAAGAGCTTCCATTACGTGTCTGTTTTTGACCAAATTTTATCCTCGTTATCCTGTATAGTAAATTTAGTGATGAAGTCGGCCAACGCTTGCCCATTGATGGATTTTCTTAGGTGGTATGTGATATCATATTAACTCAACTCTAAATTCCATTTGAGTAGTCATTTAGTAGTTTCTGGTTGGTAAAACACTTGCTTTAAGGGCTGGTCAGTCAATAGTTTAATTGGATGAGCCTGAAAGTATGGTCGTAACTTCCGAGACACGATCAAGAGGCAGTACGCTAGCTTTTCTAGTTTTGGGTAATTCTTCTCAACTCCGGTGAATCGTTTGCTAATGTAATACACAGGTCATTGGATTCTTGCTACTTCTCGCATGAAAGCGACGCTCAATGCATGCAGTGAGACTGCTAAGTAAATGAATAGATCTTCTTCATCCACCGACTTGGATAAGATTAGGAAAGCTTCCGTGTTTCGTAGCAATTCTTCGAAATCTGTTTGACAAGCTTCACTCCATTCGAAGTTTTTCTTTCCCTTCCTTGGTGCATCGAAGAACAGTATGCACTTGTCTATAGCTTTTAAGAAAAATCGGCTCAGTGTTGTGACTTTTCCATTCAAGCTTTGAAGTTCCTTCTTATTTCTCAAGGCTTGGACTTCTCGTAGCGCGGTTATTTGTTTTGGATTTGCTTCGATGCCCCGGGCACTGACTATGAACCCCAAGAATTTCCCAGATGCTACTCCAAAGTAACATTTGAGTGGGTTGAGCTTCATTCCATACTTTCGGAGTATTTCGAACATTTCAACAAGACTTTCTAGATGGTTAGTAGCTACTCGAGATTTGACCAACATGTCATCCACAAGCACTTCTATAGTCTTTTCGATTTGACATTTGAACATGGTATTTATTAGCTTTTGGTATGATGCCTTGGCGTTTTTTAAACCAAACGACATTACTCTGTAGTAGTACAGTCCCAAATCGGTGATGAAGCTGGTGTTTACTTGATACGGCTCATTAATCAGGATCTGTTTGTAGCCCGAGTATACATCCATAAATGGTAGCAATTCATGCCCCGTAATTCCATCCACAAGAAGATCGATTCTGAGGATCAGGAAGCTATCTTTCGGGGAAGCTTTATCTAGATCCAAGAAGTCAATGTAAGTTCACTATTTTCCATTGGACTGCTTGACTAAGACTATGTTTAATACCCATTCAGGCTAAGTTGCATCTTGGATGAAGCCGTTAGCCATTAATTTATCTACCTCCTCCCTCGGTTCTTTGGACCGCACAGGTCCTAAGCTGCACCTTTTTTCCTTTACAGGTGTGAATTTGGGGTCAATATGAAGTGTGTGGCAAGCAATTTCGGGTGATACCCCACACATATCAAAATGTGTCCAAGCAAATATGTATAAGTTGGTGTGGAGGAATTTAGTTAGTTCTGACCGCATCCTGTTTACCAAGTGAGATCCAATTTTCAGGACCCATGTTGAGTCATTCATACAAACTGGGACAGACACCGTCAATTCTGTAAGTGGTGCCCAATCCTCCTCTGAGCTCTACTTTCTAGGGTCCAAAGCCTTGTCAAATCGGCCATTGTCACCAAGATAGGTGCGGCTCTATAGTTTCTATTCGAAGGGTTCATGGATGTGGAGGGTTTTCCCCACATCCTTTCCTTTTTCCTTTTGTCTTGACACACACAATTCTACGATGTAGCATTTTCGACCGGCGCTTTGGTCGCCTTTCACAATTACAACTTTGTGCTCTATAGGGAACTTCATTGTAAGACACCATTGGGCCAATTCTATTCTAAAGTTGGCTAATGTGGGCCATCCCAAGAAGGTGTTGTACGCTGACATTTCATCTATGATCACAAAAGTATGAATGAGGGTGACCCTTCACTCACCCTCTTCAAGATCCACAGATAGGTCAATTGTTCCCACCGGTTGTTTGGTTTCACCGGTATACCCCTAAATCTTTATTTTCATGCGGATACGCTTTTCATGCCAATCTTCATTTGGTCGAAAGTACGTTTGAAGAGTATATTGATGGAGCTGCCACTATCCACCAACACCCACCGAACTACCGCAGGTCCGATTCCTAACGTCACCACCATTGGATCAAGGGTTGGAGCCTCGATCCCTTTAGTGTCCTGGTTTCAAAACACTATGCCATCATTCAAAACCCTTTGCAGCTTAGCCGAAGTTTCATCTTCTATAGCTATGCATGATTCCTTTGGAGAATGTTTCAACAAACTTGCATATCACTCCATTTCTCCCCAACATCTTTATACAGGATGTGGTCCCTCGGATATTGTTCCGATAATAAGCCTTTGGTCAGTTCGTTTCAACCCTTCTTAAGTGCCAACATTCATTCATATTGTGTTCTTGTGGAAGCGACAGAATTTCCCTGAGTGCTTTTGCTGCTCTGTTGCCTCCTTTCTGGGTGGCCTTTTGCATTCCTTGGTCCCTTGAATAGCAAGAAAAATGTTTCCGGTGTGTCGCTTAATGGAGTGTAGCCTTCGGGCTTAAACCTTTTAGCTTTTTATTATTTCCGTTACCATTCTTCTTTTTGGAGTTTTGACCTTTTCTCTTTGAATTTCCGTCTTTCCTAGTGGTTCCTTCAGCAGTCCGAGAAGTGCGCGCATTTTTATCAATTGCTACATCACATTGCCCAACGTTCATCGGTTGCACACTAGTAGACTTCCTTTCCAATTCCTGTGCTTCCTCCAACCTTAGGTACTGACTTGCTTTACGATTGAAATCTTTCCTGGTGATAGGTTGCTTCATCTTAATCCACATTCCGAATTCAGTTTCTAAGTGAATGGCACAGACTAATGCCATAAAAACCATGTCTTTAGTGGGGCAGCTTACTTCCGTCACCGTTGTATTAAACCTATTCATGAAAGATTTCAATGATTCATTACGCCCTTGGAACAATCCGGATAAGGACAAGACATTTTTTGGCTATGCAATATGGAACCTGAATTGATCAAGGATCCTTGTCGCCAGTTGGTCAAAAGTAGAGATAGATCTCGGTGGAACCCTAGTGAACCACATTGACTCAACTCCCTTGAGAAACGTAGGAAAGCATCGGCATCAACAACTTTAGAGGCATTAGCTTCATCCATATACCAACTGTATTTGTACAAGTGGGGTTTCAGGCCTTTTGTTCCGTCATAGGACAAAATAGTTGGCATTTTGAATTTTTCTGGATATTTCTTATTTAAGATTTCATCAGTGAAGGGAGTACGACTTGGTGCAGATTCCCATTCATTAACTCTTTTAGCTTTACTCTTCTCCATTAATTATTTAACCATATCTGCTATGTATGCCTCTGATGTTCGGTAGTCCTGAGGATGGCAATCAGTTACTGCACTAAGTGTTTGACTTTGCAAATGATCTTAGTGAGTGGACTGACACCTAGGCTCTGCTGTCTTCAGGAGAGCCACTCCTGTAGGGTTCCATTGGCTTGCAGTTGGTCTAACTGGAGCAATTTGGGTATTGCTTGCATTTTCTTCCAATTTATCGTCTTGCTCTCCATCCTCTGAGTTGGAGAGATCCATAGCAATGTCTTCCAGCGAGATCTTTGCCCCTTGATTCAAATTCAGAATAAGCTGCCCTGCAGAGAACGGAATACTTACATTTTTGTCTACGTTAAGTCTTGTTGTCACCCTTTTTTTAGCTGTTTTCCATTTCTTCTGTATAGAATAGAAACGGAGGAATTCCTTATTCTATAGTAGCTACGGGTTCAGGCATAGTCCTTGGAGCAGGGTTTGACTATAGGGTTAAGATAGCGTTAAGCTTATCCATTAGAGCCTTTTGGCTACTTTCCATTTTTTGGTTGATTTCATCAGCCATTTTATTCAACTCATCCCTGGTGACATCTTCATCCTGACTGGAGGATGTTGGCGCGTGATTTCCTAAATTAGCACCATTTACTTCAGTTTATTGGGGATTAACATCTTCTCCAACTACCACTACCCTTATGGATCTTCCAAAGGCAGTTCTAATTCTTCCAGGGTCCATTGATTCCAAACAGTGGATTTTTCAAGCAAAGATTGTGGATCTAACTTCTGGACCTACGAGATCCAAAGTAAAGGGCTAAATTTGGATCCTAAGTTGGGCTTCCTAGTGAAAGCACCAAAATGTTAATTCAAAAAATGGACCAACACCCTGGTTTGAGTATGAAAGCACCAGCTCTATTCTGATAGAGTAATATCACATATCATAGATATAGAAAAAGAATAGTAAAAGAAAAAAGATGGGAAATTTTTATAGTGGTTTGGCTGTTAATGAAGCCTACATCCACTTTATAGTTTTATTATAGATTGATTGCTGTTACAAGGAGTATTTGATAACAAGACTTTGATTATCTTTAAGTAAATTGAATCCCCAAAGTTGGAATCCACTGGACAATCACAGTGAACCCCTTTGGAGATTGTTGTGAGTGAGGTAGAGAGTGAAGAATGTTTCCAGCAGAGCTTCAGAAATCAATCTAGAGAAGATCCCGTTTATGTTACAGGTAGGATGGTATTTATATGGATCGGAGAGCTTTTGGGCCAAGCCACTTTATCAACTGCTCGTAGGTAGGTATAAAATGACCTATGGGTGTTTAGCACGCGATCCAAGCCAAAACCATAGGTCGCTAGCGACCCATGGTCTATGGGTCGCTAGCAACCCATAGACTTGGTTCGTATGCGAGCTAATGAGTTGGTTGCTCTTTCAGTTACTCCCATATGCTAGGTTGCATCTTGTTAAAGTTATATATGGATCTCTAGCGATCCATCGCGTATGGATCGCTAGCGATCCATACACTTAGTATTTTTTCCTTTCTGTCTTCTAGGCTTCTTGTCTTTGTTTCCCTCAACGATCCATCATGTCTCCATGGATCACTGGCAATCCATAGATATGGGTCACTGGCGATCCAAGAACTTCGACTGTTTCTGAAGATCCAAGCATGGGATGCTTTTAAGACCTTGTTTGGATGTTGTTTGTATAGTCTCGTTGCACATTGTTTCGTTTTGATGGCAATCTACTAGTTGTTTGCACTCGACTGCCAATTGGGCTGAAAGAATGCTTATCTCTTGGTTTAGTCGATCGCAGCCGTTGCCTTAGTAATATAGCTTGGATCCCTTTAACTCCTTGCCTTAGCCTTTCTGGTTAAGCTCTAAACCATTCCGATGTCATGAGATTGTTCTACTTTCTAGTCGGTCCTGTTGGGCTAAAAACCCGGATATCATATTGCATAAGGACTTACGAAATTTGGTTTTGGTTAAAATTTAAGTGCTAGGTTGTAGTACCTTTTAGTATCATCCATATTCAACTCGGTTATTCTATAAATAAAGTGCTTGTTGCAGTTACATCATTTATTATTAACTGCACTACATTTGGAAAATACTTTGACTTCGAGTTGGCTATAGTTGACCGGGATACCAATCTCATACAATGGAGGAGAAAAATTCTATATTGAATAGTGTTTTACTTTAATGCTTCAACTCAGACCCAACTATAACTGTTTGATGGACACCATTCCATGTCTTAACTATAATCAAAGTGAAATTTCTATACTGAAGTTTGAGAAACCATGTAATATCGTCAGTTTAAGATTTCCATATGACCTAGTAATTATTAACTCATTAGGAAACTTAAGGACGGTTTGTTCTAAAGTTATCCAATAATATCAGAATGTAACCTCTTGGTGCCCTCAACAGGCGTAGGTAATACGCTGCCTAAATATGAGAGCGTTATGTACACTGGTCTTAATGGATGTATCGATGTCTTTCTTAAAACATCTTGACCAAAAATATTCAAAGAGATATGTTATTTAATAGTATGATAACCTTCTCATGATTAAAACTCCTTGTAATTATTATCACGTGTCATGTCATTTAGGGATTTTTCTATTAAACATATCAATTATTTAATTAACATATCACAATATAACTAATATTTACAACAGAAAAAAATACACCATTTATTTCGAATGAGATTTTATTATAGAGGTTAAAATCTCTAATAAGTTATAGAATTTCCCCTAGGGCATACCCCTAACTCTCTCTATCTCCCACTTGCACTTGGGGCAAATTATGGAATCTACATCCCATCATTTTGATTTGTTTGCTTAAAACTAGTCATGTTAATCCCTTTGTGCATTGATCTGCTATGTTGTTCTTAGTGTCTACTCTTCCAATCACAACTTCTTAATTACCGACAAAGTCAGTTATAAGGTGGAACTTTTGAAGAATCTGCCTTGATTTCTTGCGAGCTCTTGACTCTTTCGTGATCTGTAACACAACATTATTATTATTATCACATAATAATGTTATGGGTTTCTCATGTTTGGAAAATTCCTAGCTTAGCCATAAAGTTTCACATCTGTACCACTTCTTTAGTTGCTTTGTTGACTACGATATATTCGGCCTCCATTATTGAATCCATTATTGTCTCTTGCATGGAAATTTACCAATTGACCACTTCCCCATTTAGTGTTAATACACAACCATACACTGATTTACTATCATCAATATCACTCTGAATGCTTGAATTTGTGTACCCGTCATAAGGAGGTCTTTGTCCTTATATATAAGGAATAAATCTTTAGTATTTCTTAAATACTTAAGAATAAATTTCACTGTTGTCAAATACTTTTGTCTAGAATTAGACTGATATTAACTTATGCGTACTAATCCATAAGCTATATCTGGTCTAGCACATAGCATAACATACATGATGGAACCGATCGTAGATGCATACAGTGTCCTCTTTATGCTCTCCCTCTTATCATCAGTATGAGGAGCATCCTTCTCCGAAATAACAATCCTAGATTGTATCAGAATATTACCATGCTTGGAATACTCCATACTAAACCTTTCATGTATAGTATCCATGTACAGAGATTAGGGCAATCCCTACAACTTCTTAGATATATCTCTATAAATCCTAGTACCAAGTATATAAGTCGCTTCTCCCAAATCCTTCATCGAGAGGTTCCTGGACAATCATGATTTCACCGATTGCAGCAACTCAATGTCGTCGCTAATCAGGGGACAATTTCGACATATAAGACTAAGAATACTACAGCACTTCCTTTTTCTTTCCAACATATGCGTGCTTCCTCAATAATTTGATAAAAACCAAGTCATTTGATCACTTTATCAGAGCACTTATTCCAACTCGTTGAAGCTTGTTTACAACCATAAATTGATCTTAACAACTTGCATGTCTTCCTCTCGCTCCCACTGACCTCGAAACCCCTATCCTGTAATATGTATATGGTCTGCTCTAAATCACTATTTAGAAACATTAGTTTCACATCCATCTGCCATATTTTGTAGTCATAGAAATTAGTAATAATAAGCATTATCTGTAGGGACTTAAGCATGGCTATACAAAAAATAGTTTCATCATAATCAAAGCATTGAATTTGACAAAAACCTTTCGCAAATAGCCTTGCCTTATAGGTCTTTACCTTTCTATTTGCGCTTATATTTTCTTAAAAATCCATTTGATGTGAATGGGTTTTATCCCTTTAGGTACATCATCCAAAGTCCATGCTTTGTTATTATTGATGGAATCTATTTCGTATTTCATAGCATCAAGCCAAAATGAAGAGTGCTTACCCTAAAGTGCTTGATGAAATAAGAGTGGAGTGTCATATTCTAAGATGCAATCCTCTTTCTCGCCATCAATGAGAAAATCATAGTATCTCTCTAGTGTGCAAGATTCCCCATTAGATATTCTAATAGGTTGCATGTTTTTATAAAGTTGTGAATTCATTCTTCTACTAATTCAGCCTCTGCGTTTTTTCCCTGATCTCATCCAAGTAAACAACAAAGTTGTTAATTTATTTGGATGAAAATTACTTCTCTAAAATGTTAGTGCATCGAGAAACAATAACCGTTTGTTCTACAGTCTTAGAGGAAAAAATATCCATAGAACTCTTGAGATATCCTATAAGTTTACGCAAAGCAATCTTACCTCAAGTTTTTTAGGGCCAATGTTCTTAACACTGGTTGGACAACCCCATATCTTCAAATGATTTAGCAGACATCAAATTCAACATATGCACTGCATTTTCCAATGCATGTCCTCAATAGGAATGAGGTAAATCAACTTTGCTCGTCATGGAACAAACCATATCCAATAGGGTTTGATTTTTTTTCAAAATATCATTGTGTTGTAGAGTATACTGTGGAGTAATCTTAGAGATAATCCCATTATCTTTGAAGTACCATTGGAGCTATTGTCCGACATACACAGCTCCTTGACCTGATCAAAGTATTTTTATTTTATAGTTCGTTTGAATTTTTACCTCGTTCTTATAATCTTTAAATTTCTCACAGACACAAGATTTATTCTTCGTATGTGTATCCTTGTCTCAAGAAATCATATGTAAAAGTTGAAAAGTAAGTTGAATTATCATTTGGCACTATAGGAATTAGGACACATACATCAGTAAGTGTAGGACTCAAGAATTCGTCAACTCATTCGTTGGTCTCACTGAAGGGATGCTTGGTCATTTTCACTTAGAGACACACTCACATGTATCAAATGATTCTAATCAACATAAATAGAAAATCTTCAAAATTTTAATTTGTGCAGTCTTTTGCCAATAATATGACCTAGCCTATATTGCTATAAATAACTATTATTAATGTCAACATAAAATTTATTAATAGCACATTTACTGTAATGCCTTGGCTCCAATGACCAAAATATCAATGGGAGTTTAGCATTCGATAGCTCGGATCAATGGGCATGAAAGAGCGATCTCTCGTGTACACTACTTCGGGTCAACACGGATACATTTCAATACCTAAATACATCTAAAATAATACATGTCTCGTCTCGATGAAAGGCAACGTACACGAGTTATAGACTCGAATAATACAGTACTAGAAACATGTATCAAAATTTCACTACTAATAGAATCGAAAGAAATAAAAATAATGAGTTTTATATCATATCTAATACATTATTTCATAGATATATACGCCATTCATCGCACGAATACTTCACATCGACCAATACAATGGAACCTTAATATAATTATAAATAAAGTGATTACTCACTATCGCCATTGGTTTCAACTCCATATTGCAGCCCATAAAGCATATACAATCATATCAAACCTGGAGAACAACCACAATCTACGCCGAGGCATTTTCACAAAAAAACCTTGAGTCGGGCTAGACTTCTAGTTGTTAGTATAGTCATGCAACAGAATATAAATGAATATGGTGTGTCGGGTTCTATGAGGCCTATAAATTGCACATAGGGTCACACACAAAAATTTCCAAATCCCCATTTTCACAAATCAGTTATAACACTAGTGTCGTAGCACTATTCAATATTATATACACAGTTGCTACTCTAATCAACCAGGATATCATATCCTATCGTTTTACTTATGAGTTGCCATGTGTTGTATAAATTTAAATCAATATTCGAAAACGTTCATTTTTCGAGATAAACGACATTTCTATTAATGTTAATGAGAAGGGTTAAATCATCTTCTCGTCTTATGAAACCCAGAAGCATTGCATGTTGGTAGATCTCATCTGTGAAGTTACCCTCTACATAGACTAATCTGCCCCACCAAGTCATCCTAGTAAATTTCATTCGTACACTTCCGATCAGTTGAATATGCACTTCACATGATCTCTTAGTTGTAGTAACCTTTAGGTATCTATAGGCATGATAAATCTTATTAATGTTGTAGTTCACTAAATCAGCTGTGCCATAAATCCATCGATGGCGCTACTACTCTTCTTTTGCACTATGTATCTGACAGTCTACAAAATTCTTTGATAACTTTAAATGTCCTGCCAATAAATCGTTTAGACATAGTGAACAATGGCAAGGTTGTCATGATTCAGGTTGTGACCCGCGAATCAGTCTGCTAGGATGGATGTTAGTAATCTAGTAACCAATATCCTATGTCAAACTCAAGAAATATTAAATTTATTAATTTTAAGATCATTTGATCATCCCAAGCGACATTTATTCCTAAAAGATCACTTTAAACCCATAGCCCATTGGATTAGTTGTGTTCTGTAATAGGGTTTAACTAGCAGGCAACAACATTATTATAGCAAAAGAGATCCTAAACATGACGTTGGATATTGATAATTATGCTTAAGTAAAGTAAGTAACTTAATCAACGAAATATTAAGCAAAGCAAATATGTAATAACTTATCTAGACAAGTATCAAATCACACAAGATTACGTTACTTCAATTAAATTGGATTTTTGAATTGTTTAACTAGGATTTATTCTTTTAACTCTAGTTTTTAATTTTAGATTAATAAATAATTCGATTTAAATTTCAAAATATGAATTTCACCTTAATTTGATTTCAATTTTATACTTAGGAATTCAAAAGATATATTTAAAAATTTATTTATTTTATCGTTTTAAAAATACTATAGGTTTTCTATTTTAATTTTGAATTCAAATTAAATTTAAATAATTGAATTTAACCTTTAAAATAATTTTTGTCCATAATTCTATACTTTCTTAATTGAATAAATAAATTACACTAAAATATTCTAAATGTCATAACAAACCTGATGACTTAAACCGCGTCCTGAACAGATCTTTTGTGATGAAGATATAGTCCATTCAAGTTTGGGGTTTAATTGGAAATTTATGGTGTATGGTTTAATAACTTATAAATTTTGATTAATATATTTAAATTTCTGAATCATAAATCATATCGATTCTCCTATTTTTCCAATTTAGGAGCCTTCATGTTTGGCAGCAAAGACTTTCCCCAAATCACCTATACTCTCAAAAACCCAAGATGGAGCACGAGCTTCAACCAAGGCCACCGCGATACATCCTGGTCGCATTCCAATCCTTCTCAGATCAACTAAATCGACGCATGAAAGGACTAAAGAAAACAATGACTCAACATGTCAGTCAAGGGCCATCTTTACCTCCCCACTCCATATTTCACCGCCATCGATCCACAGTTGCGCTAAACATTCAGTAGGGGAACGATAATGACACTCCCATTAATTGGAACGATGACGTTGGATTAAAAACTGACACCAAATTGAAAAGCAAAATCCAAGCTAAACCCAGGATCAAAACCAAGTAGGCCAAACTGTTGGTAAAACCAACTAATCTGCTAGAAATGATGAAGATGACATGTCTAATTGTAATTCATCTCAAGGTCGACTCGAGAGAATATGAGATCTAACAACTCAAAACTCGAATAGAGCAAATAGCAAAGATTTATCACTAGAATACTGGAGAGAGGTAGAGGAAGAATTCGCACCTCTTTCAATGAGACCGATTTTCCCGATAATTTCAAATCCCCTGCGATTGATAAGTGTGACGAAACTAGCAACCCCGAGGATCACCTCAACACCTTTGAATACTTAATGAACACCCTAAAGGTTGGGAGGATGGTCCTATGCAAACTATTCCCCATATATTTATTTGGTCCAACTTCAAGGTGGTTTAGAAGGTATGGATCAGAAGAGGTTAGATCTCGGAGGAAATTGTCTATTGATTTCTTAAGAAAATTCAATTCAGGAAGGGAAGCCTCCATATACGTCCATACCATGTCCTGTATGAAGCAAGGGGAGAATGAAAGTCTGTATAGTTTCATTAAATGCTTCAAGATGGAAGCTCTTCAAATTGGGGCGACTACTGAAGAAGTGTTACTAATGTGGGTTTATGCCGAAGGAGAGGAACTGCCATGTGGGATAAAAATAGCAGAAAATCTTGCTATAGAATGAAAACCTTTTATGAGAGGGCAGTGGGGTACATCTGGATGGAGGAAGCCAAATTTGTATCCCAATCTCATGAAATTTCCGCTCCCAACTATGATAGAAAGAGGAGGGAAGACAGACATCATCCAACCCCCAACGATAAATTAAGCTACAACTTACTACAAAGATCCTCCTCACTCATCCACCAGGGCAGATATATGAGATGGCCATGGATGAATTATCATTGCCGAACAAAGGAAAGAAACTAGAACTTAACAAAAGTAGAGCCCACTATCATTTCCATAAAGCAAATGGTCAGCACACTAATAACTACCGACACTTGAAGAAGGAAATAGAGAGGCTAATCGAGAAGGATATTTGGACAGCTTCCAAAGGGAAAATAGGAGAGATAGGACGGGTAATCTGACTCTAGATCCAAATGAACACCAAGATGGCAAACCTTCAAACTTGCTAGCTTCAATCCATGGAGACCATAGCTCGCTGGTGCAATCAAAAAGGCACAGAAGAGATACGTATAGGAAGCCAAAACCCAGAGGGCGATCTTCCATGTCAAATAGAAGCCTGCACTTGAAATAACCTTTATGGCGGCTGATATAGCAGGAGTATGTTCCCATGTCAAGAACCACTTATCATTATGGTGCAAGTGTCAAATTGTACTATGAAGAAAGTCTTTATTGATTAGAGAAGCTCTGTTAATGTCATTTTCAAGTCTGCTTACGTCCAAATGAAGTTAACTTCGAAAATCCTATTACCTAGTCTTGAACCGATCTTTGGTTTCAATAATGCTACTACCATTCTAGTAGCATTAGCATGTTTGCTTGTTGTAGCTGGAAGTGCCCCGTTACATAAGTCATTTTATGCAACTTCCTAATCATTGATCTACCCTTACCCTACAACGGTTTCTCATAATGACATGCTCTAGTCGATCTGGGGGTAATCATCTCTCAAAAGGACCTGCTCATGAAGTTCAATAATCCAATTGGAACAGATCAGTAAAGGGGAACAATTCTTAGCTAGGGAGCTATATTATTAAATCAAAATATAAAACTACGGTGGTAATTGGATACTCAAACCGATACTGAGGCAAGTAATGTTGTGCCCTCAAACCTAAAAGAAAAAAAGAGAGAGCATATATGCACATGATTGAACCT
This sequence comes from Allium cepa, assembly GCA_030765085.1. NCBI lineage: Eukaryota > Viridiplantae > Streptophyta > Magnoliopsida > Asparagales > Amaryllidaceae > Allium > Allium cepa. Next base: position 456,733,434 of record CM060939.1, on the reverse strand, counting down.
GATGAATATAATTCAGCTTATGTGCAGTATTTCTCTAAGAAAGCCAAGAAACAGGAATCATCTGTGAACTCACCAACAGAAGAGGAGCTCAAAAGTGTGATAAACCAAAATTAGGGGAAACAAAGAAAGAATTAAAGCTGATTGATGACACCGAAGACATATAAATAGATCCAGATGATCCCACAAAGTTTCTCAAAATAGGGAAGAACCTTAGTGCAGAAGCCTAAGATGAATTGATATATTTCCTAAAATGATCGGTAGATGTGTTTTCCCGGACTCATTTAGACATGGTAGGAATAGACCCGGCCATCATTTTCCATGCAATGAACGCCGACCCAGATGAACACTTGGTTAGACAGGAGCACAGAACCCTAGACTAAGAAAGGAATGGCGCTTTACATGAAGAGGTTAAGAAGGTAAAGGAAAATGGGTTCATCAGGTAGGTATATTATCCAAAATGGATTACGTACCCTGTATTCGTAAGAAAGCATAATGGGACATGGAAAACTTATATATATTTCATCGATCTCAACCGAGCTTGCCATAAGGATAGTTTTCCCCACCAAGGATCAACAAATAGGTAGATGCAACTAGTGGCATGAATTGCTCTCATTCATGGATGTATATTCGGGGCATAATCAGATTGTTATATTTGAACCTGACCAAGAACACACCAGTTTCGTAATAGACAAAGGGTTATACTTCTATAAGTTCATGTCATTCGGACTCAAAAATGCAGGGACAACATATCGAAGGTTAGTTAATATGATGTTTTCCAAATAGGTCGGAAGGAATGTGGAAGTATATATCGATGACATGCTACTCAAATAAAAGGCAGCATCAGACCATGTCAAAGTCCTCATATACAAACCACTTAGACAAATACTACTGAAGCCAGAGACATCAGGCTGCCTATTAAAGTGGGAAATGTTGCTTAGCCAATACGATATCACCTACTGCCCCAGAAAGGCAATCAACGGTCAAGTGCTTGTAGACTTTATTGTAGAGTGCACCTTACCAGCCGAACCCCATTCAGAAGAAGAAACAAATGTCCTACAGTTCTAGCACCTATTTGTAGTTGGAGCATCAAATGAATAAGGGGCACAAATCAGATATATGTTGATTAACCCGAATAGGCAAAAGCTACATGGAGCAGTGCAGCTTATTTTCAAAGCACGGCAATGTGGCATAATAGGAGGCCATCCACGCCGGCCTACGAATGGCCCAGATAATAAAGGTAATGCACATTAATGTTTATAATGACTCTTAGTTAATTGTGAATCAAATGTAAAAAAATTACCAAGTAAAAAAAACATCCTTGACCATATACGCTGAACTATCTAAGAAATTACTATAGCAGTTCGAACTATTTAAGATTAAAAAAAATCCCCCGTGAGAGCAACTCATCCACCAACTCCTTAGCAAAACTAGCTAGTTCCAAAGTGGTCAGTGAAATGAAAGCAGTACTAATTGAGCATTAAGTAGAGCCAAGTACAAAAGAATCATCTCAAATACTGGTCCTGACCCCAGCTCAATGGACCGTCATTCAAGGCATACAAAATCAAGAGTGGAAAATCAAAGGTAACCTACCATGGAATCCATGCCTTAACAAACTGAGGACAACAACTTGATGACTCCTATCAAAAGTCTCTCCTAAACAGAATCTGACCTTTGAATAGAACTGAGGCTTGAAAGATAAGATATTAAGCTCTATACTGTTCCTTCTTTAATGGCACATTATACAAGAGAGGGTATTATACCCCTTATCTTAGGTGTGTTTCCAAATAAGAAATGTACAGGTTATGAAGGTGGTACATGAGGGAAAATACGAAGATCACTCTAGAGGAAACAAATTGGCAAAGAAGGTGCTGAGACATGACTATTATTGGCACACTATGTTACAGGATGCAAAGGAATTCATTAGAAAGTGCGATATATGTCAATGGTCCATTGGTATCCCCAGACAACCATTACATAAGCTTATCCCACTTACAAGCCCATGGTCGTTCGATATATGGGGGATAGATCTGATATAACAGTTTCTAATGTCGAAAGGAGGAGCTTAATATGCCATAATGACCATAAATTACTTTACCAAATGGGTAAAGGCGGAGACCCTAGCCACAATTACTGCAAAGAAGATAGTCACCTTCGTAGTAAGGAATATAATTACTAGATATGAGATATCTTCTAAATTATTTCTAATAATGGCATCCAATTTGATAGCTAGGAATTTATGGAGCTTTGCGAGAAGAACAACATAATAAAAAGCTTATCCTCAGTCGCTCAACCACAGGAAAATGGACATGTCGAAGTTGGTAACAAAACTATTAAAAAACTGTTAAAGTAAAGGGTGCAAAAAGCTAAGGGAATGTTGGTTGAGGAACTCTCGTTAGTATTATGGGTCTGCCGAACTTCAACCAAATCCCCTATAGGTTACATTCCTTTTTCGCTAACTTACGGATATGAGGCCATGCTACCCGTCAAAGTATTACCAGCATATTGAAGAGTATCATATACCATGGACAAAAATAAGAAATTGAAAGAAGATTCCCTAGATCTCATATAGGAAAGAAGGAATGAGGCTGCAGTAGTAGCGGCTACATATCGACAAAGGATGGCAAAGACTTATTATGTGAGGCTCGAAGAGAGAAACTTTTATAGAGGGGACTTAATACTATGGAGGGTGATGGCCAATTTGAAGGATCCCGTGGATGTAGCATTAGGACTATTATCTGGCCATTTGATTTGGCTATATCAAGGCGGGCTGAACAAGTTAGACTCTATGATAGACAAGGCAAGTAGCCTAAAGAAGCGATCACAGAGACCAAAGATCAAGTACAGACAATGATATGAAGTAGAGATCAAGCGAAGCCAGGAGATAGACTCTACACAACATTCTAAGTATGGAATAGTGCTTACCCTAGGCAAGGGATCGGATCGGATCACTATGGCTATGAATAAGTTGGATCAATAGTTCAACTCAATGAGAATCGACCAATATCTCTTAAAACTCAAAAGTTATTATGCAAATAACACTGGAAACATGAAGCTAGCATAGAAGGGGACCCACTTGATCGATCGCAGCTCACCACGTGGCTAGGAAGGTCGATCAGCCTCAATCGCTAAATATTAGGAATTGCTTCATGGGATTTTTGAGTAACCTCGTCTACATCGGAAGATTCTATCGGCGAATTTTTAGAAAGATATTCGGTTGTCTACGCCTATAAATACAGGTTTCATAGCTTAAGGATCTTCACGCTTTTGTTTTCTTTATACTCCATTGTAATTATGGATTCTGATCTGATCCCTTTTGTACTCAAAAATTCAAGTGATTAATAAAGCAATTTCATCAAAGTGGACGTAGCCACTTAACGCCGAACCACTATAAATCCGTTTGTTATTGTTTTTTACTTGTCTTTTACTTATTTGATTGGTTTTAATTTTGATATCTTCATTTATTTCTCTATATATAATCTATTATGTGTTTGTGCCAACTTTTAGTGTAAACATTTTGATGCTGTCACTGAGAAATGAGTTCTTAGCTTGATTGGGTCTCATCATCTACTAGTGGATCCTACATTCGTGAGATAGATATAGATTTGTACCGACGAGTTTCTATTTCTACTCAGATTTGAAGAAGACCTAGAAGGAAGCTATTAACCATGGCCAGAGGAAAGTCTGCTACTTCTTGTGCCATTGAAGGAAATGACGATGGTAGTGTTTAACAAGTTGATCAAAATGTACAACCTGTGGCTATCAATGTCTAGAATCCAGCTGAATATATTACTAAAGTTGATTTTGAAGTCATAATAAAGGAGCTGATGGATATCCATCAACAACTCAATTAGCAAATCTAGGCTAACATCAACCTGATGAATCAGTTGAAAGACCAGCGTGGAAAGACAAGGAGGGAGCCTACTCCGTATTTAGGATTGGAAAAATCCACTTCACCTGACAACTACCACGGAAATGGACGCCGCATAACAAATGCATATGCAGCTGGAATATTAGGACGAGATCAGGCGAACGAGCATAGCCGATCGGCACCTATCAGTGCCAAACCTCCTAGAGGGATCGACAATGAACCCTCTAATCAAAGGAGGTGTCGATATGTAGGTGGAGTAGCTTACTCTGGAGGTGTCGTGATCAATCAAAGTGTTAGAGGTTAGGAAAATGTGGTTGAACCCCAACTGGGAGACGACGATAAAACTACTACTCAAAACATGGACTAAGAGAAAGAGGAGCGAAGGCAACATGGCACTGTCTGGTGGCATGGATCGGGTCATTCATGTAAGGTGGAGTACGGATACCGCCTGACACCAACTTTCCAAACATCGGACTTAACAGCTATAGTGAGGTAGCTAGTGAAAGAAAGTCAGGGATTGACCAACGATGAGTGGGGACTCTCTAGAAGTTATACTCTATTCATCGACAACATTCTACATGCAGAATATCCATGGAGGTTCCATATGCCTACAATGCCTACTTGTGTAGGAAAAACCGACCCCAGTCAGCATCTCTTGAAGTATGAATGGCACACGGACTCCGTTCGAGCCACTATGGTAGTCCAGTCAGGTGTTTTCCCATTTTTCTAGAAGATATGTGGTTCATCAAGCTACCATCATAGTCAATCTCTTCATTTGATGAGTTAGCAAAGAAGTTCCTGGAGTAGTTCTGCATGCATACAACTCGCTATAAGATTGTAATGTCACTCTTCAACTTGGTCCTGACACCGGAGGAGTCACTGAAAGATTTTGTTCAAAGGTTTAATACAGCTGTTACAGAAGTCAGTAATCTAAATGATGATGAAATACTTATGGCACTAACGGGGGTAGTCGACCTCGATTCTGAGTTAGGCGATTGGTTAGTAGGACTTCTACATTGGATTGTTTCTTTGTAAAGGCGGCTTAGTTTCTAAGGAAAGAGGAGGCAACACAAGCCAAGAATAAAGATGATGCATGCTTAAGCATTGAGGGAGTACAAAGTAATGTAGCAGTAAAGTAGTCCAGTGATTGTCTCGGAAAAGTTTAGGTCAAAATTTAGCACAAACCGAATGAGCAAAAGAAAGGCGGTGATGGAAACCACGATCAAAGATGGTTTCAGAAGAGGAAACACGAGGATCCCATCGTTTGATGCATACACGCCATTGAATACTTCGCTAGAGAATGTTTATCTATCGACCTGTAACACTATGCAGTGCAGGAAGCCATCCCGAAGGAACCAATGGAGAAGCGGAAATGATCTAGAAAGTATTGTTGATTTCATGAGAGTTATTGACATACCATGGACGAGTGTCGCCACCTCGGTGATGTTATTGAGAAGTTGATTCGAGAAAGAAAGTTGTAGCAGTATTTTAAAGCCCCATAGAATGGCTGGCAAGGAACATCTGACTCCACTCGAGGACAAGCTCTGTCCAGTGTTGAGGAACCCTCGGACAATAGGGAGTTTAGTTATTAATACTATTGTTGGAGGACCACGTCCGATTGATAAAAGCTGGAATGAAATGGAGCGTTACGTGAAAGCCATAAGACATGTTGAAATTGAATGTTGCTCGAACATGGAGGACGTGCTCCAACAAAGCAGCAACGAACTTGACAGATGATATTATGTTCGAAATAGAGATGCAGACAAGGTGGAAGCCCTTACGATCAACCCAATGGTGATCTGGGCAATGATCGGCCCCAACTTGGTGAGAAAGATTCTAATTGACTGTGGAAGTTCTGTGAATATCATTTTCAAGAAGCCATACGACCAGATGTTACTAGAAGCTAAAGGTATGAAACCGTGCAAAGCCCATATTCATAGCTTTAATGGTATTGCAATAGAAGCGGTAGGCTATGTCGAGCTACCAGTGGAGCTAGAAGATGGCAGCCAAAGGAGAGTGCTGGTGCTGCTATTTTTTGTGATGGATGTGAACTCTCCATACAATGCTTTTCTGGGCTGACCAACCCTTGTTAAATTCAGGGCATCTATTGCCTCTTAGTGTTTAATGCTAAAATTCTCAATAGAGAGTGGCATGGGAATTATCCATGGAGATTAGGCAATTAGACGAGCCTATTGTGTGGCTGAGTTGAGAGACACTCAGCGAAGGGAGAAAGGAAAGGAGCTGGAGACGTCTCTCTACATCAAAACTAATGAAGCTTGGCAATCAGCGTCCGGGCCTTAGCTCGAGCACCACAGTCGGCTCTATAAAGATATTGATCTGAGATATAAAGAAGAGGAGCCTAAAGAAACCAAGTTACACCCGTTGGGCTAACGATTGAGATCACGGTTAACCATGACAACCTATCACGAGTCCTGAAGATCAGATCACAGCTTAGTGCAACAATGATGAAGGCTTTCTCCGAGCGAATCTTGATGTGTTTGCTTGGACACATTCTGGCATGTGTGGGATCTCGCCAACCATCGTGAGCCATGCATCGAATATCGACCCAAGGCATATCCTAGTGAAACAAAAGCAATGTGGCATGGATCCGGAGAGATTTGCTATGCTTAAGGAGGAGGTGGATAATCTTAAGAACAATGAGTTTATCCGCGATGCCCTCTACCTGAAATGGTTATCTAATCGAGTTCTTGTGAGAAAAGATAATAGAAAGTCGCAGACATGTGTCGATTACTCGAACATGAACCAAGCGTGCCTAAAAGATAGCTTTCCACTTCCAAGGGTTGGCCAGCTAGTAAACTCAATCGCTGGGCGTGAACTGCTTTCATTCATGGATGCGTACTCCGGATACAATTAGATTCTGATGCACGTCCTAGGCTAGGAACACACCAGCTTCATTGCCGATGTTGGATTATACTGCTATGTTGTGATGCCTTTTGGACTAAAGAACATTGGAGCTACTTATCAAAGACTAGTCAATCGGATGTTCAAAGACCAGACTAGGCGATCGATGGAAGTATATGTGGATCATATGTTCATGAAGTCATGGCGATCAAACGAAAACATCGATGACTTGACGGAGATGTTTAGTGTTCTCCGAAAATATGGAATGCAACTTAATCCCTTGAAATGCTCTTTTGATATTGCGTTAGGAAAATTCTAAGGTTTCATCATCAACTCTCATGGAATTGAAACAAATCCAAGAAGATTCAGACGATAAGGAATATCCAGGTGCCAAAGACAATCAAGCAGGTGCAAAGTTTAAATAGGAAGGTCGCCGCACTAAGTCGGCTTATCTCTAGAGCCATCGAAAAATGCATTCCTTTTTTCGACTTAATCGGAAGAGGAAAGAGAAACTTTGAATGGATGCAGGATTGTATTGACGTATTTCAAGCTCTGGTACATCACTTAGAGAAACTCCATGTCTTGTCCAAGCCACTGGATCATGAAGACTTGTACATCTCTTAGCGGTGTCAGTACATGATATAAGTACCGCACTGTTGCATGAAGAGAATCGAATTCAGAAGCCAGTATACTATGTCACCAAGCGGTTGACGCATGCTCAAAGAAACTATCTAAAGCCAGAAAAGCTTGCATACTGCCCGTTGATTGCGTCAAGAAAGCTCCACCCTTATTTCCAAGCTCATCTCATTAATGTCTTCGTGGACCAGCTGTTACGACAGGTCCTACAGCGGCCACTACACCAAAATACCAATTTTGCAACACTTATTTTTTTTATTCCTAACGTTTATCACTGTTAACCATTAGCAACAATTATTTTCATTGGTTAACTATCACAACGGTTATAAATGTTACGACATTTGGTAACTATGTAAATAAGATTGATTAAGCAGGATAGATTTTTAATTTTCCTTCTTCCTTTTCTAATGCTTATTTCCTGCTTCATTCTCGCATAATTTTCTCTTTAGGGTTTTCTTCAATTTTGCCTCCTTCGATCTCAGAAACTCAAGTAAATCTTTTTATTGATTAAATACGAATCAAATTATCAGATCTTGATCTTTGTTTCTTCCATATTCAAATTCGTTAATGAATTCAAGTCTTGGGTTTCATTTTGGAACTCAAATCCACTTATGAATTTAAAGTAGAAATTGTTAAAAAAGGGTTGAAGATATATTTGAATCATTACTAATAAAACATTTTATATATATATATATATATCCATTCATTTATTTGAAAAATGTTTAAGAATAGACCTTACTCTTAGATTAAAAAAGGTTAAAGAACTCAGACTAGTAATGCATACAACTATTGTATTTTAAATTTTAGAATTTATACTTTGAGGGCTAGATAGGCTTATTCGTCCGTCTTTGTTTACTAATTTCAAGTTTTGTGATTTCAAATTTTGGGTACCAACTCTCAGTTGGAAGCGGTTCCCGTTCCCCAAGGTTTTGGCAACTCTAGGATTCCTAAGTGATTGCGATTCGGTAAAATCTTTTTTATTTAAGTTTGTATTTGGCAATGTTTTGACATTTGATTTTGATAATGCCTTAGATTGTTCCTCCATACATGTTCTAGCAATAAATACTTACTTAAACGATTGGGGATTTTCACTTCAAGGGCTTATTTGTGCAGGGTAATAAGTTTTAAAGACACTGCTTCTGAAAAATTAGTTTTAAGGACATTTTACAAGGAAAAGATAAAAGAATTTATCATTTTCAGTTATACAGAAATAATGATAAAAAGATTTATCATTTTTCTGTATAACTTAAAAAGATAAATGAATTTATCATTATGCTGTGAATTGTCCTTAAAACTAATTATTCAAAATACCGTCCTTAAAACTTATTACCCTGCAAGTAGAAGTCATTTAACCTAATTTCCACTAAACACGATTTATGTATGTGTTTTAAATATTTTGTTTTAAAAATTCGTTTTGTTAAGGCAAATTTAGTGGTAAGGCAAAGTTATTGTTGTTCTCCTTGAATGGAAGCTTCAATATCTAACTTACCCATTCTAAATATGTTACGTGATGCATTATAATTAATAAGGAATATGAATTTAATTTCAAGATCTTCCAATGATACTATCTATTTTACTAATCTATTCTATTGTATAATCAATTTCAACATTTATCTCTTACTAAATTCAGCCTCATCACAAATACTTATTATAATAATTTGGGGAGCAAATTTATTTTTACGCTCAACTTTTTCTGCCTCCACTAATAATCAATCCAAATTTTACTATTATGGTTAGTTCCGTAATTTGCCGCAACTAATTGTTAAAGATAGGAATGTTTTGATTATTGATTTTGATAATGTTCTAATAATTTCCATTTTGTTTATTCAAGAAATTGTTGATCTGTAAAAAAATTCTAACTTTAAAAGGAAAATGGTTGATATACGATATTTGTATTTAATAAGGTGAAATATTTTCTACTATTAGGCTGTTGGGTTCTTTTAATTGCAAATAAAAAAATTGAAACTTCCGTAGATAAGTAGGATGTTGTATGTGAAGTTGAATTTCAAAAACATTCCACTCATGCCAATATACAACAAAACTACAGATATTGGAATTATAGTTTATCAATAAATATTATGCATCAAGGTTGCTTTAGTTCTACGTAGAAGCACAATAGTCCATTAGTTACAGTTTAACAGCTTTATATTTCCATAAGAACACGTTCATATTTGAATTATCATTTCAAATGTACCCTCTTATTTATTTTTCAAAATTTGGCATGTTGAATCTGTGTACGTTAAAAATAATAAGTAGCGGTTCATATCCTTAGTTCTTTTTTACCTGAAATAGACAATAATAAGTATCAGTGTACATTAAAAATAATTATTCCTTCCTGTAAAAAGAGAAACAAATTATCTTTTAGAATATTCAATTAACGTGACAACACAGAATAGGAAAAATATAAAAAAAAAATTAGTAAGAGAATCGTCACTATAAAATTACATGCTGTTGTTAGCGTAAATTTCATATTGTTTTGTGCTAACCTTGTGCTAAATATGGTTTTTTGTTGCAGTTATTACGTGTTATAAAATTTCAATAATAAGATGCCCATCAAATTGTCATAAAAGGATAAACAAAACTTTTACCATGTATCACCTGTTAGTTTGAAGCAAAATGTTCAATTTATTTGAAATTTGGAAGGGAGACGATGTATTTGAAATTCCATTTCATTTATAATTTCTCCAGTTTTACGTTAAATTATTGATGCATTTTTACCACTTCGCTAACAAAACCAATTTAATCTTTTCTCAATACACATATATTTACTGCTTACATCTTAGTCGGTGTACTTCACAAACAAAACCAATTTATTCTTTTCTCGGTACACATAGATTTGCTGCTTACATCTTAGTCAGTGTATCGGTATACTACATGTTTTACAACATTGAATACCATCCCATAATCAATTGTAAAAAATCAAACAGATTAAAAGTTTAATTCCCTTTTGGTTTGATTACCACCCTTTAGCACGTACAATGACTACCATCACAGTATATCCTAAATCACTTACGGCATTCTGGCTTACATTGAGGACCCATGTAATTCATTTATATTTGGCATAAGTTTATAATATTCTACATTGTAATTATGATGCTAGAAATTCAATATAAATGATTAAGAAAGACAGAAAAAGTATATTACTCTCCCATGTAATATTGCATGCGTTCAGAATTCACCATAAATTGCATCATTATCCAAATTCGAAAAAAAAAAAAAAAAAAAAAAAAAAAAAAATCCTTTAACATTATGCTACGTCTCAATCATTTTATCTCATGTTTAGGTAAGAATAACTTAAACTGGATGCTCTTTCGTTGGAGTAATTTGATAATCTTATTTGGAACTTAATTTCAATTTGGAAAGATTGAAAAATATTTCTTTTGCCCAACTCATTGGTAATAACTAAAAGCATGTTATATGGTAAATCAAGATTAAATTTACTAACAAGTGAAATGAGATTACACTTATCAAATACAACTATATTTTCACAAAGCAAAGCGGGTATATCACATACAAAACCACACCGAAGCAGGCTTACTGGACCGAAGCCCAACTTAACATTTATTGCAATTTGCTTTTACACTGCATGTATAAATACTCGGCATATATCATGTATTACTTCTTTGAGATCAATAAAATATCTCTCTTTCATTTTTCAATTTTATATCAAATTCTAACTTGGTATCAGAGCATAATTCGCCTGCAAGTGCCTCACCAGAAAACTCATCAGAATTGGTATCATCGCCTGAGCTCTGGCTGCACCCCCAGTTCTCATCAGATTGTATCTCATCACCTGAGGAACTGAGTTTATTTTTTGATCAAGAAAACCCACATTTACCTCTAAAGGAGTCAAGTGTCTCGCCAAGAATTGGTCAGATTGATGTCATCACACTGGATCTGGCTGCACTGCCCTTATTTTTTCCAGCATCATCAAGAGAGAAGGCCAGAAAAGTCTCTCTTCTTTCTTTCATCTGATACTGTGTATACTTGCATAGATCATCAAAATCTGCATCAATGAATGAGGGAAATGAAGATCAGTCCTTAACTTCACCAACTGCTTTAAGAATTACCCCAAATCTGCCAAATGAAAGCAATGCAATAGTAATTATCAACCCCAAAAATCAAATAATAACAACCCAGCTTGATGAAAACAACTACCTTTTATGGAAATTTCAAATTGAAACAGCCATAAAAGGGTATGGCCTTGATGATTATATCAAGGGAACAACTTTTGTCCCAGCAAGAATGATAGAGAGCAGTGATGAAAAATTAATCAGCAATAAAGATTTTACAAATTATCAAAGGCAAGATAGTGTACTATCATCTTGGTTATTGTCATCAATCAGTTCTAATCTTTTACCCCAACTTATTGGGTGTAAAACAGCTCATGATATATGAATAACAGTGGAGCAAATCTTTAGTTCTCAATCAACGGCAAAGATAATGTTCTATAAAAGGCAGTTGCAAAACTTAAAGAAAGACAGCATGGGTATGAATAAATATCTAACCAAGAGCAGGACTCTATGTGATATTCTTGATGCAACAGTACATAGAGTCTCTGACAATGAATAGATACTCACTATCTTAAAAGGCTTGGATGATAATTATGAGTCAGTTGTTGCAATCATATCATCAAGAAAGAAAATACCTGACATGCGGTATGTTAAGGCAACTCTTCTTGCACATGAAGGAAGGATAGATCAAAAGAAATTAGTTAATATTGATCTATCAATAAATCTTGCTTTAAGAAACAACAATTATAGCAGAAACAACACTCAAAATTATCAAAGAGGAGGATCAAACTCAAGAGGAAGAAATAGAAGGGGTAGATGGAATAATGGAAATAGATTAAGATGTCAAATCTATGAAAAATATGGTCATGCAGCAAATGTTACTTCAAGTTCGATGCATCATATATACCCAACCAGCAATCAAGCTCTCAAAGAAACAACAATCAAAGTGTAAACATGGAAAACATGCAATTTGAAGCTAAAGGAAAGTCTAGCAACAACAGAAGTTATCAAACAGATACTGCTAAGCCTAAAGATACACAAGATGAGTCTTGGTATCCAGACTCAGGGGCAACAAATCATGTTACTAATAATCTAGACAATTTAAATCTTGCAAACAAGGAGTACATAGGTAACAAAACTATATATTTGGGAAATGGTGAATCAATTAAGATCACTCATACAGGTTTTGGTAGCATAAGAGGAAATAGACAATTATATCTCAACAATCTGTTGAGAGTACCACAAATCAAGAAAAATCTGATGAGTGTGTCTCAATTTGCCAATGATAATGATGTTTATTTTGAATTTTATCCTAAACATGGTCTTGTTAAAGATAGATTTACTAATGATATTCTTTTGCAGGGTGAAATGTATAAGGGACTCTACAAGTTCAATGTTGTTGATTCAAAAGTTTCTGCAAACAAGAGCCAAAGTTGTTTCTATTCTGAGATGAATCAAAATAAAATGTGCACTAATGATTTTGATGTCTGGCACCATAAACTAGGGCATCCAAGTTCCAGCATTGTAAAGAAAATCTTGTGTGATAATAAATTCTCTTGTAAAAATATATCTCTACCTTATATTTGTACATGTTGTCAAAAGGGTAGAAGTCATAAATTTCCTTTTACTAAATCAGAAACTGCATACAATAAACCATTAGAACTAATAACAACTTATCTGTAGGGTCCTACTCCTATTAACTCTGATTATGGATTCAATTATTTTGTATCTTTTGTTGATGCTTACTCTAGGTACACATGGATATACTTTCTGAAATTAAAGTCTGAAACTACAAATGTTGTGGTGCATTTCATAACTCAAGTTGAAAAGCTAACAAATCATCAAGTCAAAGTATTCCAATCAAACGGAGGGTCCGAATACAAACCATTGAGTGAATACTTCAAGAAAAGAGGAATAGTGCATAGAATAACATGTCCACATACCTCAGAATAGAATGGGTTGGTAGAGAGAAAGCATAGGCACATAGTTGAGACAGGCCTCGCTCTGTTAGCTCGGGCTTCACTGCCTATAAAGTTATGACCAAATGCCTTCACAACTGTGTATTTGATCAACAGACTGCAAACCAAAACTCTAAGAAGTAAAAGCCTGATTGAAATGCTATTCAACACCAAACCAGATTATCTCAAGCTTAAAGCCTTTGGTTGTTTATGTTTTCCCTGGCTCAGCCCATATAATCCACATAAATTGAGCTTCAGATCATCACCCTACACATTCATTGGTTATGCTGAGAATCAAAAAGGATATAAGTGTTTAAGTGGAAATGGCAAAGTTATAGTGTCTAGACATGTTACTTTTAATGAGCATCAGTTTCCTTTTTCAAGTGTAGAAGTGAAAACATCTAGCAAAGTTTATAATCCAAAAGTATCTATACCATCAATACCCATTTGTCAAGGTGAACTTATTGTTAAAAGAACTGAAGATGCTCTGAATAGCTCCAACCTACAACACACAGTGTCAATTTCTAGACCAGGTCATGAACCATATAGTCAATCTGAAAATAACACTGATAACATTGACCCTCATGAGATTTATCAAGATCTGGAAGAACAAAGCTCATCCAGACCTCAACAATTCATAGCTCAACATGTTCCCACACACAGTACTGATCCTGCAATAACTCAACATCACATGATCACTAGAGCTAAAAGTGGTATATTCAAACCAAAGATATATGCAGCAGACATAGAGACAAAGGAAACAGAATCTTATGATCTAGCAGTAAAGAATGAAAAGTGGAAAGCAGCCATACAAGAGGAATATAATGCACTGATAAAGAATGAGACATGGGAACTTGTACCTATGCCTAAACACAGAAACATAGTAGGATGTAAATGGACACTCAAACTTAAAAATAATCCTGATGGAACCATTCAAAAATATAAGGCAAGATTAGTGGCAAAAGGATACACACAACAACAAGGATTTGACTACATAGAGACTTTCTCACCAGTTGTCAAGACGACAACAATAAGAGTTGTTCTAACTATTGCACTTCACAACATTCCAACTAGACGTAAACAATACTTTCTTAAATGGAGAACTTCAAAAAGAAGTTTACATGGAACAACCTTATGGTTTCAAGCAGTCAAGCAACATGTCAATGGTATGCAAGCTAAAGAAGGCCATATATGGGTTAAAACAAGCACCAAAAGTTTGGTTTGACAAACTCAATTCAACTCTAATTAAGCTAAATTATCATCAAACTAAATCTGACACATCCTTATTTACAAATTACTGCAATGATAATGTAACATATGTTCTAATTTATGTTGATGATTTTATTGTTACGGGAAGCAGTGAAGTGGAAATCAACAAATTAATTCAACATCTTGACAATCATTTTTCTATCAAAGATTTTGGGGGTCTTAACTACTTCCTGGGAATAGATGTCAAAAGAATCAACAGTACAAAGCTTCACTTATGCCAAAGAAAATACATTGCAAAGATTCCGCTCAAAGCAAAAATGGACAAAGCTAATTCTCTACCACTCCTATGATCTGCAACTGCAACTTATTTAAATATCATGGTGAACATATTACAAATATAAAGCAATACAGAAGTATAGTGGGAGCTCTACAATATGTTACAATAACAAGGCTAGAAATATCATTCAATGTAAACAAGATGTGTTAGTTTATGCAAACCCCACTGGATGAACATTGGAAAGCAGTAAAAAGAATCCTAAGATATCTCATAGGAACTATCAATCATGGTTTAATTCTAAAATCATGTGCCAGTATCAACATAACAGGCTTTGCAGATGCTAATTGGGCAATCGATTTAGATGATAGAAAATCAACTACTAGCTACTGCATATATATTGGAGAAAATCCAGTATCATGGTGTTCTAAAAAGCAGTCAACCATATTTAGATCCAGTACAGAAGCATAATTCAAAAGTGTAGCAAGTGCAACTGCTCAAATCATGTGGATCGAGTCTCTATTAAGTGAGTTAAAGATAAAGACCAAAAGAATATCAACTATATGGTGTGATAACTTGAGTATAGTTCCACTAATAGAAAATCCAATTTTTCACTCAAGAACTAAACACATGGAACTAGACTTATATTTTATGCGAGAACAAGTGATAAATGGAAAGCTCAATATCAATCATTTACCTGCTACTAACCAAAGAGCAGATGTGCTAACGAAACCTCTGTCGGCCAAAATTTTTATTAGATTCTGGGAGAATCTCAAGTCAAAGACATTAATTACATCTTAGAGATTGATGAAGGACACTGCAAGCAGCTATGTATCAAGATCTGACACCAAATCGAGAGTGAAAAAGCAAAGTACTCCAAATCTTAGTTCAAGCTTATCAGAAAAATCATCTCAAAGAAGCTAATAATCACTGCAAGCAGCTACACTTTCAAGATCTGAAGCCAAATCGAGAGAAGAAAAGCAAAATACAACAAACTCTAGCTCAATGATTTTACCCAAGCTCACAATAACTTAATCTAGCTAAGAATATCTTAACTACACTGAAGTTTCTTCGATTTTGTTTTGGGTTTTATGTAAAAGAAGAAGAATCAAAAACTTTTCGGGCAAGAAAAGGAAGAATGAAAAAGCCTAGCCTACATTGAGGGGGAGTAACAAGAGAAATGAGATTACACAGATCGAATATGACTATATTTTCACAAAGCAAAGCGGGTATATTATCATACAAAACCACACCGAAGCAGGCCTGCTAGACTGAAGCCCAACTTAACATTTATGCAATTTTCTTTTACATTGCATGTATAAATACTCAACATATATCATGTATTACTTCTTAATTTTGAGATCAATAAAATATCTCGCTTTCATTTTTCAATTTAATATCAAATTCTAACTATCTAATACATGTTGAGATATTACTATGTATTTTACATTATGAAATTTAATTTAAGAAGTTCTACACTATTCCTACATACCTATCATAGGAAGCGAGTCCAATCCATGAACCAATGCCATATTGATGGTAAGTGAATCTCTAATTCATTAGCCAATGTCATTCATTTAATGACTATTTATGCATTGTATTTTTTCAATATGAAATTTATTGCCTTTGTAGGGAAGCAATATTCTTGTTGTGGACTTATTGTAGAAAAATACAAGGCTTTCCATGAGCGAGGAATCAATGAAAACTTGTCTTGGTGGAAAGTAAGTTTTTTAATTTGAATTTCATAATAACATGTCATGTTTGAACCCTTGCCTTGGTGGAAAGTAAGTTTTCTTCCCATGTGAAAGAGGAGGATATTGCGTAGATTCATATGATTTAGTTAAACCTTTATATTATGTGATTTGATAATTACTTGCCATCTCTTTACAAATTGTTAAAGATAATTCTTTGTAGGAAGAAACTAACACTTTAAGTTATTTTTTAAATTTAATTTATTATATCGACTTGGATAATATCATTCAAGACCAGTATCCTATGCTGAATTTTTTTAAAATAAACAAATAAATTTCAAAGTTATATGATATATTTATGCTTCCATTTAAGAATTTATTTCCTAATAATTACACTTTAACGCAATGTAGAAAAAGAAAAGCTTATTTTTACAATCTTTTAGGATATTATTTTATACAACTATGAGGGTTGGCCATAGTGTTGTGAGTAAAGTAAGCTCCACATATCTATATGCCGATAAGCATATATTCGGGTAAATGGGATGTCTAATTTTCTTAGAAGCATTATTTTTTAAGTGAAGATGTTTCCATGATAGGACATATAATTCTTCATACATCATTTCATATATAAGTTATTGAATTTTACATGTAGTAGACATTATTCATGTCTAAGATGGGCTTGGACTGATCTTATAGACAATAAATTGTTTTATAATACAAACTAGAGTTATAAATTCCTTGATTAAAGTGTATAAAGTCATAGGCAATGAAAATAAGAATGAGAACCATAGGAAACTAATTTTTGTTATTTACATACAACTATGAAGAAAATTAAAGCAAAAGAAGCTATCAAATTATAATAGTTTGATGTTTTGATTTTGTTTTATTAAATGGAGAATGACACCAAGTCTCATTTATTTCTAATGAAAGAAAACGATGTTAACTAAGTTCACTTTTGTACTTTATCCTACCAAAATCAATTTTCTTTGTTTGATGGCCTAAAGTTTCCATGATATCTTAAACTTGCCAAATTATTTCTTACAACATGCATGTATATATGGCATGTCTCATAACTCTAAGGTTGATTTTGTCAAAATCTTACTAATCCTTAGGATTTCCTGTACACATTTTACAACATTTTGGTTCTCTTTGTTTTGATTATTATAATACAAATGTATAATGAATTTCATGGAATTTAAAGACAGCGTACCCTAGTTGCTTAAATGGCCGCCTCATAAATTTAAATATTGTTGTATCTATTATCTCATTTCTGATTAGTGAAAGTTGGTGACCAAAATACTAATAATACATACCCAGCAATTATATTATAAATAACTAAATGCATCAAATTTCATCTTTGTGTTGCCTTGTTTTGTGCCCCTTCTGCAAAGCTATTTCTTTATGATAATACAATGTCACAAAATAAGCATTGTCACTTGTCATGTTAACTAGATTATACTTGCAAATGAATAGAATGTGAAAAATGGGAACTGTGCATTGCTTTTGGTATCCTTTTGTTTTTCTTTTGATTAATGTTTATGAAACTATAATTTAGTACTTGAATCATTATGAATTAGTGAACGTGCTTTACTTTGCAATTCTAATTTATAGCTGAACGTTTCTACTATTGCTTAACATACAACATTTTAAAAAAATTAAATTTTTTGCCACACCTTGGCAAACTCTAGCTATGCTCTTATTAAATGTAGAAATTGAAAGGCGATGTTTGATATATTTATAAATTGATCAAATGATGCATTGAGAAAAGCTCAAGAGGAAGAATTTGCAATAAGAGAGGAGTGTGAATAGAGTTTGCACAAACTTGACTTCCCTACGAAAAATAACGAAGCTGAATATGAATTCTTGATTGTTGGGTTTAAACTGGCTAGAGAGTTTGTGGTAAAAGCTTTGCAAATTTTTTACGATTCCCAGTTAGTAGTAAACCAAGTCAGTGGAGATACCAAACCAAAGGAGCACGACTTGCTCCTCATGTCAACCGAGTCCAAGAGCTACTAACCGATTTCGAGCATTATACCATTATACACATCCCCAAAGAACTGAATGAGAAAGCCGACCATTGGCCGAGCTGGCCAGTTCCACGGATACATGATAAATAGGCTTAGTCCCAGTTGAAGAATTCAATGCTCCGAGAATAGACTAGATGGAGATCGATTGGGTCTTAGAAACGAAGCCTGAGAAGGAATCGTGGATGACTCCAGTTAGAGATTATTTGCAAAGGGGAATCCTTCATGAATGGAGGAATGAAAAAGGAAAAATCCTTCGCAAAGCGATACGATGCATCTTCTAAAAAGGAGTCATGTACACAAAGGGTTTCTCCGTCCCCCTGCTTCATTGTATTGCCAACAATGAAATTAAGCCAGTATTAAGAGAAGCCTATGAAGGAGAATGTGACCATCACATCGGGGGCAAACACTGACGAAGAAGATACTCCGATATGGTTATTTCTGGCCAACTATCAATCGAGATGCGGCTGATTATGCTAGACAATGCGACAAGTGCTAGATGTTTGCAAAAATTCTGAGAGTCTCGCCGACAGAAATCACTTAGATAGTCAGTCCATGGTCATTTTCTACTTGGGTATAGACATCATCGGCTCCTTGTCGATTTTCAAAGGTGGTGCGAAGTACGCCATCGTGGTAGTTGATAACTTCACTAAATGGGCTAAAGCCGAACCATTGGCCATGATCACTATGAAGAATGCAATCAATTTGTTGTTCAAAGCATCATCTATCGTTTTGTCCTTCCTCGAACAATCATAACCAACAATGGGACCTAATTCGATAGTGTTGAATTCAAAGACTTCTGTTATCAACATCATAACGAGAAAAGATTTCGGCAGTTTCTCACCCTTAAGCTAATGGATAGGTCGAAGCTGTAAAAAATCATAAAATCCATTTTGAAGAAGCATTTGAAAAAAGGCTAGATGCAAGTGAGTTGACGAGCTCCCGTCAGCATTATGGGTATATAGAACTACCTGTACGTCTACAACTGGCCATACTCCATCCGCCCTTGTTTACGGCCCCGAAGCTGTGGTTCCTGTGGAACTTAAAGTTCCTTCTCATCGAGTGACTTATTATGACCTTGGAACTAACTGAGATCTCATTTGGAATCTCTAGATATGGTCGATGAGAAGCATAAAGAAGTGATTTGAGGGCAGCTGCATACCGACACCGAGTCCCACGATGCTATAATGTTAAAGTCTAAACCAGGACCTTTGAAATTGGCGATCTTATCCTATAATGGATCTTTCCTAGCCCCATAAACATGGATCCAAAATGGGAAGGAACGTATATCATAAATCAGAAGCTTGGAGATGGAACTTTCAAACTAGCGACTGTCGGTGGCATCACACTTCTTAGAGCATGGAATAACAAGCATTAACGATGCTATTTCACTTAGTTTTGTTCCACTCAGTTGTATTTCATTTATAATTTGGTTTTGCGGTTGAATTCAAAGCTATGTAACAAGACAGATTCTATCGCTTCTTTTTCAGTTTCCAATAAAATCTGAAGTTTCTTCCATATCTGTGAATTGTTTATGCATAATATAATAGTTGTGATATATGACCAACTTACATCCATATATCCAAAATATAAAACAACAAGTACCCAAAGTTTGGTGCTAATCAAGTACTCGGGTCCATACTTGAATTAAATAAAATGAACTTGATTCAACAGTTCATCCATTAACTCTCGCCTACAATCTAACAGGCTAAGTATAAAGTAGAACGGGTGTGACTCGACCACCCGTTAATTGACTCTGTCTCTGATTCGATGGGAATAATGTAAAATAAAAGTTGACATGATACGACCGACCACTCTTCGACTTTGCCCTAGACTTAGGGCAAGGGAATTAATCAAAGAAAATGTGATTCGATCATTTTCCAAAACAATCTTAGTCCTTAGAGTGTGGGTTAGATTACGAATATCAAATGAGTGTGATTGACTGCCCATCGACTAACTCTGATCCTCAGAGTGCGGATAGAAGTATAAACAAAATGATTAAGTGTGACTCGACCGTTCATTCTCCAACTTTGACCTGAACCCGACATGAGGAGTATAAATTCACCATGGATGGGACCAACCGTCCATGGACCAACTCCGCCAACCCAATACTACGAGCAGGAGTATAATCACTTAATCGTTGAATACGGCAGCATAACACTATGGATCGCACTTAGTGTTTGATATGACTTAAGGTCACGATTGAACGAAATCCTTGAGATGGATTTGTCGGATCGATGCCTGAAGCAATGGGCTACCGAAAGACATCGCAACTTGAGCGATGAGCGATGAATTACAAGCACGTTTAAGGGAAATATGATAGCTCAAACACTTAGACAAATTGTGTACATAAGATGTACATAAACGAAAGAATATTTGTTCTCATGGAAACTAAGTATAAGTTTATATTGGAAACTAAAAACCAAAAACCAAAAACGGAGGCCATATCCGCACAATTGCGGCTAATGAAAAGAAACTAGCTACCCAGCTACCTAGCTACTCACTACCCAAGTCGGTTCGACGACTATTTTTCCCCTTTTTGGGCTTCATCAGAGTGGATTCTCCAGAGATACCGCCTCATACTCTCCTCTTCGACCCTTATTTGCCCTTACTGCCCTTAGGAGAGATGCTTTCAGAGACAGAGGTAGTCTCACTTTAGGATATAAAAGGATTGACCGCCTTAGGAGTGACACCGTCCGGCAGTACAACTTGAAGCGGAATAATATCCACTTCGACACTGTCCTTCTTGGCTTGCAACTCTAGCTCCTAATTTTCAATGCACTCCTTCATGCCAAGTTTACCAGTGTATTCGGAGGCATGGGTCACTACGACATCCTCTGCTTCATCCTGGCCATGTTGGTCATCTTCATGTAGAGCTCATATGACTCAACATCTGGGCCTGGAGTTTCAGCAGGTTGATCAATAGGAGCCACCTATACAGTGACGTCCGTAGTAGGCCCCATAGTCTACGCCTACTATCTCATGGGAACTTCATCACTGGAAGCATGGACGGATGCAAACGAACCTACAATTTCATGAAGAGCAATGGGTAATCCCATGACTACCAGGAATGAGATGTAAACCTTCTTGAATGTCAAAGAAATAAAAGATATACCTTCACCATATTGGCCTTCGGTCGTAGCTTGAATATCGCCTTCTAAAATCGAAGACAGCCCAAATGATGTGTGTATCCCTGGATGATCTGAATTGTAGCCCACATCCTTCTCTGGGGCGTGATAAATTAATGTACCAGTTGCTTGACTTATATGGGGTCATGGGGCTAGATCTAGAGGCTTTGTCGCCATCTTTCCCCTTTTTGGTGATTGCTGGATCATTGAGTCAACTGAGCCGAGCAACCCTAAGCTCAATGGGCTCTTCATCATGCAAGATTTCACGCATGAGCTGCTCTTCATCCAATTCAGCACCATCGATGGATTTCCTTTTCAGATCTACAATATTGTCCAAGGCTTCAACGAGCAACTCGAGATACCCCTCTCCAATGAAGTGGAGGTTGCAATTCATCAGGACACATGCATTGTAATATATCAGCAGTGGGTCAAACTCGTCCTTTATCTCAATCCATCCCGCATCCATAGGCTCTTCCTTGAGGGCCTCTTTCTGCGCAAGTTGTCTATCGGCCTCTATTTTAGCTTTATGAGCTTCGATAATATCCTCACAGTATCGATGGGGCTTAAGTTGAGCCTCAAGCTCCTCCTTCTTTTCCATCTCAAGCACTTCCGCAAGCTATTTAATACGTAGGGACAAAGCATCAAAGTTTTTTTAACACCACCTTCACCTTCTGTAAAACTTCTTTATCGACGGCTAAAGTATTACTGCAGTGAATAGCAATGTCCAGTTCTGCCTGATGCACTTTCATTAAACGCTCGGTAGCTTCAGAAGACTCGTTAGCTTTGTTCTTAGCATCAGCCAGCTTCATACCGAACTACTTGACCTCGTCATCCAAGAATTTAATAATGTCTTTGTGTGTATCACCACAAGAGTTAAGCGATTGATCTTGTGTTTTCTCTCCATTGACACCTTAGAAATTCTCTCAGCAACACACTATGCTGGACATAGACATCGTTAATGTAGTAAAGCACCATGTCCTTGGCCTTTTGTGGGAACCAAATGCAAAGTGGGAATAAATTTGAACTCATCAAAGAACAACTTAGAAAATGTGGCCTTAAGCTCGGCCATCTTCTTAGCGGCAGTGGCATTGAGAGTAGTAGGGGCTGAGGGGGTGCGTCTGTCATGCTTTTGGGATGAGACATCAAGGCCTTCTGCACCAGAATAGCAGTCCGAAGATCAACGAGCGCTGGAAGAACATTAATGTTTCTTAGGAACAGTGGCTGAAGTGGAGGCATGAGGTAGCGACTTGCTACTATTATGTATAGAGGGACGTTGTCCGACACCCTTTTCATGAGGAGACTGAGATTTTGACTAATGCCTGGACAATGAGTCCATGGATTGATAGCTTCGGTCCCAGTCTTCTCTCTCTTCATGACCTTCTTTATCTTGACCAAGGTTCAGACCTGGAATGGGTCCAAAATAAGATGGCTAGGAGTATGTTGATCTCTTCAAGTGATCATAGTTGCAAGGGAATCCCATTGAGCCTACAAACAAAATGAAAGCATATAAGAATCATTAAAGTTAGATGTGGATAAGTGTCGTGCGGTGTAGTGCACGTGATCATGAGTGTCATAGTGCCCCCTCAATGGACTAGTTGCTAGAGCTTTGCTCATTGAAGTAATCTCTTCTACGTTAGTAGGGGGATGTCAGCGCCAAATCGAATAGGAGCTTTGGGCCCCTCGAGGCTTAAGTTGTCGAAATCATAATTTCTGACATCGCCTGGGAGCGGGATATCAGACAGCCCCTCAAATAGATTTTCTAGAGGCAAAGAGCATGATTGATCTATAGCAGCAGAGGTTGATTTGGATTCTTTGAGACATACCCCAATATGAAGCTTATAAATGAGCCATTTTCCTTTTCTCTTCTCCAAGGCAGGGAGCTGTGGGCCTTGGGAGGATCCAACCGTAGGCTCGTGGCTTGGGCTTATGGTGTCATGACTGGGCTCATTAGCATCACCCTTCACCTTGGCTTCCTCGATGACATCCTAAGCCCTTTCAGCTGGGGGCATGACAGGATCAACTTCATCACCTTCTTGCCCAACAGCACCTCTTCTCTCTACAACTTCGTACTCGATATTTCTCGACAGTCTTGTGCTGCGATGTTCTAATAAGCCGAAGACAAAAAGGCGATCATCGATGAGATGAGATCTAATGTCACTATCCGCCACCATTATGTTTTTGAGTTTAGAAACCATCTTTGAGTATATGTCGTCGGTGGGAAATGGATGGCTACCTGCAGTGTTCGATAAAAAGCTACTTAATTCAAGATACAACTCAAATAAATGCACTTAAAGTTAAGTTTGAGGCGACACATACTTATTTCCTACCACCCCTCAGGAAAACCACGTGGGCAACACACGTATAACCATTCATTCTTAAAAGTGCCTAGTTTGTTCTAAGCGTCGGTTACGATCTGGCAGTTTGTGACTAACTCGAGGAAAGTATTAGATAGGCTTCCTCTTCTTTGTTTGAGGTTGTAAATGAATCTAATGTCTTCTGGAGTCAGCTCACGATATAAGAACTCAATGAGTATCATGTACGTACAGTGCAGAAAAGCATAGCAGTTCAGATGCAGCTGAGTCGACGCCAATCATAAGTAATGCAACATTTTCCAAGTGAATGGATTGAAGGGTGGAACGTAACTAGACCAACACATGAACTTGTTGAATGCAGTATACCGCTCCGGAGGCAAATGAGCCCTATTGTTATGGGAGGGGACTCGTACTTCCTCGTACGTAGTCCTGTGTTTAATGCACAGCCTATGGAGAGAGGCCTCATCAACCTTTAATGCCACTGAATCCTCCGGATCATTCAAAAATACGGCATCTTCTAAAATGTTGGAAGCTAGATCGATTTCTTCTTCAGGATTCAAACAAAATTCGAGCACTTGGTGGGAGCTTTCGAGTTGTTTAGTTATATGGCCTGGAGAGTTTCGAGCAAATATTGTTGTTGAGCTTGATTCATCGTTAGGATTGTCATGTGAAGAAGTTTGTTCAGTACCCATAGATGCTAAATGCTCCAAGCGTTTGGAACCCATAGCTATCAAACTCCCAGATAATAATCATTAGGAAAATAAACCTGTTCCTCCAATGCTAAGTGTAAACTAGTGCAGTGTGGTGAAGTGTTGGGCAGTGTATGGATAAATAGTTCAGAATTCAAACGACGGTTATGATGAGACTCTAGGATTCAATCGGAGTGATCATCATCACCGACCGTCTAGCCGACTTTCACCTCGGTAGTTATGGACTTTATCTAAGCTCTGGGATCAAGCATCTACATATTGGATTATGAAATTTGCATCCAAGTTCATTCGAGACTATATGTTGTACTTATTCAAGTTCAAGTCATATTCAAAAGTGTGCGACTTTGGTTTCTGATGATTTAAATCATATAAGTTCAAATGCAAAGTCCAAACATTCACATTCTACGTCATATGCATTGGTCTTTAAGTCAAAGTGCTAAAATCATGGTCGAGTCCCATCCCGGAGTTCTAATGTTTAAGTTCAAGTCTAATATTGGATATGCAAACGTTGATGTATGATTTTGTTCAGATATTCATGCCCCTATGGAAGGGCATGGGTTAATGCATACAAGTTTAGGTGATCAAGTCCCAAAGTTCAAGCTTGCTCGAATAAGGTTGGAAAATGGCTAAATCCCCCTAAGCAAAGGGACCGTACCTAAACCCTCGCCCAGGCAAATTTTCCATATGCATCTTTGAACTCCCAAATACCTAAACCAATCCCTATATGCATCTTCTCAGCACCTAAAGCTGATCACCGATCACCAATCCACCATTCCAATATCCTCCAACCGATCGCTCCATGCTCATGTATCATAATCTGATCCCTATAAACAATCGCTATTTCCACATCTCTCACTGATCAGTCCTCACTGCCACTTCACTTCATCTTCCACACATTACAACCAATCATCTGGAATCAACCTTCAACTAATCATACATCAATAGCGATTGCTCCATCATCTTCGTCGTTCCATCCACATCGATTTATACATCACACCGTTACTCCAATCCACTAAACTTATGTACTAATTATAATACATGCATCGTCGATCCCAAATCACTAACCCAATCCACCACCAAACCCTAAACCCACAATAATCTACGCGGAAACATCCATCATCTCATCACACAACTTTAAGTCAAATTGTGTATAGATTAAACCCACTTATGCAATTGAAAATTGAAGGCAAGGAGTGAAAAGCTAAAAGGATTCGGTTTAAATAGTGAAGTCAGACATTGGCTAGCTGATGAATGGTGATGGCAAATGATTTAGAGGTGATGAATATTTAGAGGGATGGAGATGTAATTGAAGGTGATAAATCTCAAGCTTGGAAATGGTAATGGCAATTAGAAGGGGGAGATAGGGGATCGATTTGGTTTATAGGATGCAAATAAGTGAAGTGGAGAAATAAAAAACTAAATGTTAACTTATATAGTGATATGGGTTTGGCCCATTTCCTCCTAACCGTGAAATGGTTAAGGCCATTAACATGAAGGGATCAGGTACGATCCCCCACCTAGGGAATTTATATTGATCCCCTACCATTACACACACACATACATATCTGTGCGTCTGTGTTTGTGATAAAAATTGCATTCCAAATGCAATTAGTTACATGAAACTGGCAACGACCCATGAACATGCACGTGTACATACCTAGCATTCAATTACTTAAATCTTCGGAGATTAAATTATTACCTGGATCTTGCAGAAAAGATATCGCTACAGATAACCAAAGCCTTCTAACTCAATTAACAAGCTCAATGGAACTAAGAATGGACAAAGGCTGGGGATTACACTTTGAATTTATATTGACAAATACGACCAAGCACCATGATGAATAGAGAGAGACACAACTCTTCGGAAAGATAATTCAACAGAAGGATAATGGTTGTTTTGGAAACTAAATGAAATTCCTCCCGATGACTCTAACTTTCTTCGATTCAAAGCACGTTATGTTCGAAACAAGACATACTTTAGGGGGCAAGTGTTATCCGGCCTTTTGACTCGATTATATCTAGGCTGGCTAGAAGAGTTAGACTTGATGATAGACAAGGCAAGCAGCCTGAAGAGGCTATCACATAAGCCAGAGATACAGAGAATGATATATAGCGATCAAGCGATGCTAAGAGATAGATAATACAAAACATTCTAAATATGAAATAGTGTTTCCCATAGGCAGGGGATCGAATCGGATCACTGTGGCTATGAATAACTTGGATGAACAGTTTACCTCAATGAGAATCGATCGATATCTCTTAAAACTTAAAAGCAACTTTGCAAACAACACTGGAACCATGAAGCTAGTACAGCCCAGCTAACCGATCGTAGCTCGCTCGTGGCCAAGAAGGGAATTGGGCCACGACATTTTTTGAGTGACCTAGTTTGCATCTCGTGATTCTACCGATGATTTTTCAGAAAAATATTCGGTCGTCTACGCCTATAAATACAGGGTTTATAGCTCATTTGAAGGGTCTTTGCGTAGTTGTTTTCTTTGTACTCTATTGTAATTACGAATTTCAATCTGATCCCTCTTGTACTCAGAAATTCAGGTGGTAAATAGAGCAATTTTATCAAAAGGACGTAGGCACTTAACATCGAACCACTATAAATCTGTTTTTATTGTTTATTACTTGTCTTTTGCTTGTTTGCTTGGTTTTAATTTTGATTTCTTCAGTTATTTCTCTGTATATAATCTATTGAGTGTTTGTGCCAACATTTGATGTAAACAAGGACCAAACTGGGAAGGTCCATTAGTCATAGCAGAGGTATTAGCGAACGAGGCATATCTGTTATCTAGACCTGATGGCAACCTAATTCCAAGAACTTGAAACTCAAAGCATCTTAGACCTTACTTTATCTAACTTACATTGCTTACGTGATGTATATTATAGTATTATAAAGACGTAACAATACTATAAATTGGACGTAAGCCAATTACACTCTAAATTTATATCACATTCATCAGATTTTATCTTGGTTGCTTTATTAATCGATTCTTTCAACTACGCCAAATTACAATCTTTAACAACTTACGCCGCTTTATACGATCCTCCAACATATTTGCCATAATTTATTTTTTCAATAATCAATTCAAAACTATCGAAATAATAAATTATTGGTACATACATATGAGTCATTCAACATTTCAATTAACCAACAAGTTTACTAATTTGACAAATGACCAAACGACATATAATCATAAAAATCCAAAAAAATGAACTAGAGTTAACAAAACATACCTTAATAGTTCAAGCAAAAGAAGTAGTTGTCGCTCCTCAAGTAGATCAACTTTCGATCAAGTTTTAACTTGAATTTAAAGTCAAATATCCGTATTTGGGCATAAATTTGAGATTAGTGTATTTGAAATTTTTGATTTTAAGTTTCTATAAAATAAAGTGAGAAATGAAATAGTAGGGTCATGACTATAGAATTTTTTAAAAAGAAAGAATTTGCAAATTGATAATAAATGTACATTTTGTAAATTGTTTTTTGATGATATTAATCATTTATACAACGATTGTATGGATACTTGCTACATTCTTAATAATATTCTTAAAATCTTTAACTTTATTCTTACAATTAAAGTTACTAATTATGATTTTTACTAGAATAATTTAAGAATTAAGTTTAAAAGAAGAAATAGATTTTTACTAAATACTTTATTCATTATAATATGTTGGTATGTTTAGTTTGAGAGAAACCAGAGATTATTTAATAACAATTATTATTATTATATTAATAGATTGATATTTACAATTACGTCATTTTTTTAATGGGATCAATCCTAAATATAGACTGGCTAAAAATAATCATTTTAAAGAATATTTTAATAAGGTTAGAAAAAGCATTAAGTAATTTAAACCAAAAAACAATATTTTTAACATTAATAGTTACATCGTTGACATTTATTCAAATTTGAACGATGATTTTACTGATTATCATAATGTTTTTTGATCAAAGGGGCACAATGTTAATATTTGTTTTTAAATTTTTTTGAATGTTTTATAAGTTTTTAACTTTGCACTTGTTATTTTTTATGCCTTTTTGGTTTCGTGATCACTATTTCATATCATTAGAGTTAGTTAAGACGTTGCATATTGAGTTTTAATCCTTTTATTATGCTATCTCTCATTTTAATATCTTTACTGTCTTATAATTTTAACTTCAGTTTTATTGCTTTTATTTCATAAATACATATATATGTATATAAATTTCACTTATATACATATACATGCATTATTCTTATGTTTTTGTTTAGTTTCATCTGCAGATACAGGTTTAGACCAAAAATGGTGCTAGTATGCTATTTGCAGGTTTTCAGGGTTGCTGCCGCCAGGATTGCAGGATTGCTATGAGGAGTTCATTCTTGATTATCCGTGTTTTTAGTGAGGCATTCATTCTCTACGGGAGCTGCTTGTTGATCACATTTGTGCACTTAGGTGCACGATGGATCATCCGCATTTGCAGTAAGGCGTTTATCCTGGATCATCTGCATCTGCAGTGAGGCTTCATTCCGGTTCATCCCAGTTTGCAGTGAGGTGTTCTTTCTCTGGTGGAGCTACTTGTTGATCTTTTAGTACACTTGGTTGCACCATGGATTATTTTGGGTGCTTCTAACACTTCAGTATCAGGTGGTGGTCTTGCTGCAGTTCGATATTAAGGTGTAATGGGCGGTGGCCTTGTCGGAGCTCATTAAAGAAATTACCTGTGTTTGTTTTCATATATTCTTCTATGTTATGATTTTTCACCGGTCATGCATGTTGGCAGTTCCTTTGTTATTGGTAATATACATACATACATACATACATACATACATACATACATATATATATATATATATATATATATATATATATATATTGTGTGTGTGCTATCCTCTACTTTAGAGGATCATACATTTCTCTCAAAAAAGGAGACACATGACTAATAACAGTTTCAAAAATTCTAGGCTGCATTTGAAATGCCGCACACTGATGGTATCTCAAATGTCGCAAATGATTTCATAAAAAGGATATTGTACTGGCGACATTTGAAATACTTTTAGTACATGTGGCGTTGATGTGACACAAAATGGTCTATTTTTGTAGTAAGTTATAAAATCGGTCTAAATTTGTAATTAATTTTTAAAATTGGTAAAAATTAAAAAAATACACTTACAAGATCACTTATTCTTTTGTTCAAGGTTACTTTCGACCTTTGTATTTCATATACTTTGCTTCAACCATTGTACAAACCCATACGATTAGAAGAATAATAATCATGGTTCGGTATAATTGCATGTTTTAACTCTGCTATAATTTCGTTTGCTGACCCCAAAAAAAAGAAAGAAAAAAATTGTCGAAATGTAGTTGATATATAATTATAGTGTATTTAATAATTTGGTTGCATAAATATATAATGCACCAAAAAGGTCATCAATAAACAAGGAGTTAATAAATATATATTCTCAAAATCTACCTCTCGGTCAGTCAATAAAGATGTGTGCAGGAGTAATACAGTTTTGTACAAAGTTATTAAAGGTTCGAAAACATAGTCTCGGTTGTAATTGAACCAAGCTGCATATTACTTCGAACAAATATGTGTATCGGTGCCAAATATTGTACACAAACCAATTATTTTGCACCTCCTACCCATTTATCCTAACATTAAGAAAGCTTAAAAGTTAGATTTTGATCATCGATTTGTATTTTTGAATTGATGATTTTGATAACAGAGAGCAAGAGAAATTATATGATCTAAGGTTAGGCAACCCCGATCTTCTTCCCTCTCCATTCAATCTTCAAATTTCTTTCGAATTTCATGAAATTTCCAGCTAATTCTAGTGAATGTTCTTTCAAATTCTTCATGTATGAGTAAATCTAAGGCGAATCATGATAATTTCATCAGATTAGTTCCTGCATTGCTCTTCATTTTTGAATCTGATGAAATTTTCAACTAATTTTGGTGAGGTTTCTTTCGATTAGCTCATGTATGAGTAGATCTGAGACAGAAATATGATGGCTTTGTCAGATTAGCTCCTACTTTACCTTTAGCTTTTGCAACTGACTAAGCTTCTTAATGATGATGATTTTTAGCTACTGCTTTGTTCTTTCTTCAATCCACTTTTGAATCTGATGAAGTTTCTTGCCAATAAAGCCTTGGTAAGAACATCAGTACATTGGTAAGTTGCAGATGTATGATTTACTTCCAATTTTCTTTTTAAAATAACTCTCAAACAAAATATAAGTCAATTTCTATATGTTTAAACCTAGAGTGAAGTACTGTATTTGCTGTTAGATACACTGCACTCAAATTATCAAACAATAGTCTTGACTCGATTGTTGAATTCACTTTTAGTTCATCCAGTAGAGACTGTATCCACATAATTTTTGCAGTTGCACTAGCTATACTACTGTATTCAGCTTCAGTGCTAGATCAGGAGATAGTAGATTGTTTCTTTGAACACCATGACACTGGATTATGTCCAATATATATGCAATAGCCTATTGTTGACCTTCTATCATCAGGATCTGTTACCCAATCTACACCTTTATACCTAGTTCTATTAAGATCTTTACATGCTTTCATTGTTACTACATAGTCTAATGTCCCTTTCGATATCTTAGCATCATCTTTACTGCTTTTCAATGCTCATCCAATGGTTTTTGCATAAATTGAAACACTTTGTTAACAACGAATGAAATTTCAAGTCTAGTTATGGCTACATATTGTAAACCACCAACTATGCTTTTATATTGTTTTTCATTAAATATGGGTTTTCCCGTATTCTTTGAAAGATGATGGTTAGTTGTCATGGACGTCGGTAGTGAATTGGCACCGTACATTCCTGCTTTGATTAAAAGTTATGTAATACATTTCTTCTAACATAAGAACATTCTGATTGTGGTGATTTCTTTTTGACTTCAATATTGAGAAAGTAATTTAAATTCCCAAGGTCTTTGACTGAAAACCGATTTTCTAGATATTTGATTAAATTTCTGATTTCTGCCTCATTGTCACTTATAATAATCAAATCATCTGCATATATTAGTATATAAACAATTAAAATTTTACTGATTTTGATAAACACTGATGTGCATGATTTGGTGGACTGTAATCCTAGATTGACTAGTGTGGACTTCAGTTTATCAAATCAGACCCTAGGTGCTTGCTTCAGCCCATAAATGGCCTTATTAATTTTCACACAAGTCTTTTGTCTTGACCGTAGCCTTGTGGTTGTTCCATATATACTTCTTCTCGTAAGTCATATTGGAAAAGGTATTATTGACATCCAGTTATCTGATATTCCAGCCTTTGTGTAATGCTATAGTGAGAATGATTCAAATGGTTGTTGATTTTACTACTGGGAGAAAGTTTCATTGAAATCAAATCCATACTGTTGTAAAGCTATACTTCTTGGATTCTCTTCTACTCCCCTTTTATTCCAAGCGATTGAATATAAAGGTAGATGATATGGATACTCATGGATTATGTACTTTCTGAGTTGTCTTTATACCTATACTTGTAAATGGAAATATATGCTCGTTGAATACAACATGTCTACTTATAAATATTTTCCCATTACTATCTACACGTTTGTATCCCTTTTAATTTGACGCATATCCTAAGAAAGTAGAAGGTGTTGACCTAAAATTTAACTTTTAAGCATTATATGTTCTTAGCTAGGGAAAAAATAAGCATCCAAAAGTCTTTAGGCTATGATAATCGGGTTTTATATTGAATAATTTTTCTATTGGGCTTTTGTTGCCTAAAACCTTACTTGTTAACCTGTTAAAAAAACACACAACGGTACTAAAAGAGTCTGACCAAAATTTTAAAGATACTGATGCCTATGCAAGAAGAGTGAGACTAGATTCAACAATGTGTTTGAGTTTTTCTTTCTACCAGACCATTTTCTCAGGCGTATAGGGAAATGTTCTATGAACTTTCCCTGTTTACTAAAAAATTCAGTGAGTTATTTATATTCACTTCCACGGTCAGTTTGAATTATTTTAACTTGATGGTTAGTTTGCTTTTTTGCCTGAGTTATAAAATGTATTACTGTATTATAAGTCTCAAAATTTTCTTTTAGAAAATAAATCCAAGTATACCTAAAATAAGCATCAAAAAATGATATATAATATTTAAATCATAATCTGAATTGATAAGTGTTGGACCCCAAAGATATATAACAACCATTTCTAAAGGTTTATTATACTTGGTTAATGATTCAGTAATGTTAATTTGTGACTTCTACCTATTTAATGATAAGTGCATATATAAGGTACACTGACATTTTCAAAAGAAATTTATTCTCAGTTAATATTTGTCTTACAATACTTGCACTGGGGTGGCCTAACTTGTAATGTTACATATCAAAAACATTTATGTTTTTCTCTGACTATGACATTTCAAAGAAGTTATAGAAAAATAGATTATAGTAGTTATTCTTTTTACTATAATTTCTTGGTTTAACAAGATCAAACTTGTATAGTCCTTTAAATGCATCACCCTGCAAAAGAATTTATTTTGTTAACCTGTCTCTAATTAAACAATATTTAGGGTAAAATTCAAAATAAACATTGTTATCACTTGCAAATTGTGATACACTCGTGATATTTTTCTTTATTTGAGGAACTTTCAATAAATTATTGAGATAAAATTGTATAACATCTCCACTTGGAGGCCCAAAACTAACGGCTGCGGATGTTGCAGTATTCATAGTTATTAATCCTCTACGATCAAATACGGTAATATAACAGAAACACATGGATATGGAAAAAATTTAAAATCAACAAGCAACTTTCTCATTCCATTTCAAAGCATTTCAACTTCATTCTATAATCCCAATACGAGAACTACATTAAGAGAAAACATGATTATTACAACATACGCTAAGAGCGACATATGATGATGTCCCCTTAGATGATCAGAGTATATAACTAGGCAATTAAACAACTTTGCCTTTACAACAAAACACAACGGAATCAAAATAGAAAAGAACTCTAAATATCTATAATGCCTTTTGCACGTCTTCGAAATCTTATTCGTCTAAAGAGGTACCTGAAAACTTCAACTCTCGAACTACTCAAAATCAATTGAGCACCTGAGAGTTTAAGAGGAAAACATAAACTTCGAGTCAGACATAAAGCCTGGTATGAATAATAACCTACCATCTCAAACCATTTAGATATCTAGTGAAACCACACCGCTTAGCGAAATGGATTTTCCCCACACTAGTATCTTATTCAAACTGTCACGGTCCAAATTTCAGCGTTCGAAAATCGACATCCGTACTCCACTTGTACTTGAATACCGCAGATTCAAACGTTGAAATTCGAGTCGTGTCGGAGCTTATAACACATTAAGTACAACACAGCGGAAGAAAAAGAATAACATATATCAATATACAACATTGATACAATAACATATACGATAAGATACAATAGATGATACAATAGATATCAATATACATCAGAGATATGATACAAGACAATAGCACTGGAAAGAAAAGAAAACATCAACAGCGGAACAATATCTCCAGATGGCCTTCAAGAAAGTACTCCAGCATAGATAATCTCAATCTCCAAGGTACCAATCCAGAAATAGCTCGAACTCCAAATCAAGATGAAATGAAGCAACTCGATCCAATGCGATTGTCAAATCCTAAGGCTGAAAGCTATCGAATCTACACCTACTATCGATTATCTGAAAAACCCAACTCTAGACTGCCCGTGTGGGAAAACTGTGGGCATCCAGAGTTTAGGAAAGGAACAATAAACTCCAGGTCAGTCGTGGGACTGGTATGAGCAAACAAAACATTTGGTTTTTAAAGCAAACAAAACAATTTAAATTTGAAATCCGCAATGCTTTTAAGAAAATGAAACTACCATAAGGCCTCCCGCCACACACACAATGCAAACGCAGACTTGGAGGAGATTTCTCCTTATGATAGTCAAATATGCTTGATACGAGAAAAATTCTTTGATATTATTACTAGTGCATAGTGGAAAATCTTTCAAAAGTATAATATTAATCCTAACCAGCATAGGTACCATGATATTATGCCAGCTATAGCTACCACCTGAGGTGGCAGGTAATACAATTGCAATCGTAAAGGGCTCGTTTGTTTTGATTGGATTTCTAACAAATGGTCAGGCTAAGGAACTTCCTACTGCCATATGGGTACGCCTCTGGCGGGCGTCTCGAGAACCTAACCGGATCTCTACCAACACAAGGTCGGGTTACCTCTGTAACTAGGTAACTACTATTCAAGCATGCCATCCCCCGGTCCTTTGGGACCTTTATCCGAGGTACCTCTAATCCAACAACCACAAAGCAATCGCAAAATAATAGATCTGCAGTGTCCACATGAGTAGGTATCTGGGCTCCATACCATGATACCACCCTTTTCCAGAAGGGAATGACAAACCCTAAAGGGCGTGACCCTCATAACCTTGCCGCATCTTTCCTGTTTCGACCATTTTCAAGGTGTGAGGTCCTGATGCAGTCTCGTCTGCAAAGCTACGCTTTATACAAAAGCCATGCTTTGATCAACAAATGATATATAGCAGCACTCAGTATGCCACGCTACCAAATTTGGGAGTATATCACTGATAAATATCAACTACATAACCTCTGAGCTCGTACGTCTCATTGAAGGGTGTTAAGCTAAGAGAATAAATTCTCCGCCACAAAGCAGAAATGTATTTGATAGATATCAGTTTAATATCTCAAAGTGTAGTGTCAGACATACAACCGTACAAGTCTGTTCTGGGTTCGAACAGAACTGAAGGCACTTCCGAAGAAGCCCTTGCAAATCCGGGCTTCCACAATCCCGATCGGACTTCCCGTCACTAAGGGAGAACACTATACCGGAGCAACTCAGTGCAAAGTCAATCGACAGGTTATCCTATCGTTCACGAAGACACCCGGTCTTCAACACCGGTCTTCAAATGCAACCCATAACGTCGTATCACTATTCAGAATGGGTTATATGACATAAGGTCCTCTCCCGGCTAAACCGAATAATGAGCGCAATATTTAAAAATATATGGATATGGGATTTCAGTTAAGTCACAACTTATAAAATCCCAAAATCTTTTCTTTTTAAATAGTTAAACAAAATTACCATTTCAAATCCTTTTAACAAAAAGATTTGTTTCACAAAGTTCACCCAGTTTCACAAAGATCTATTTATAGATTTCCAAAACAATCTCCATTTCAAATGGGTTAACTCATTTAAATTTTTAAATCAAAGATTTAACATATATCTTTCAAAACACGTTCCCAAAGATTTATTTGCAACTTGGAAAACCATCATTTAGACTTGAAATCCTTTTAACACAAATTGGAAGTTCATTTCTTATGTGAAAGTTTTTATCATTTGAAAAAAAACAGTTTTCGTTTCGGGAAAATCCGATTATATTTACACAAGTTAAAATCTTGGGTTAAATTCAATTTCCCCAAACAACACTTTTAAAATGGTTTAAAACCCAAATAGACCCATTTACAAGTTGAATAACCTTTTTAACCCTAGTTTCCAAATCATATAATTCAATTACAAATATTGAATTCAAATTTAAATTAAAATATTTAAATTTCAAAACTAGATCAAGTTATTTAGAATAACTTTAATTTTTTGAAATTCATTTTCAAAAGCTTTTAATTCTAATTCCAATTTTGGATTCAAAAATTCAATCCTTAAAACTATCTCAAAATCTGTGACTTAACCTATTTCCACGTGCAATCCATATTCGTGTGTGTATAAGTGTGGTCCAGGGGTTTTATACAATAAAAGTGCCACATCATCAATCAGCACAGATTCAAATACAGCAATATATTTGATAAGCGGTATAAACTATAACGCTTATATTTGATAAGCGGTATAAACCATAACGCTTATCTCCCATTCACAAATCACAAATGTATATATCATAGAAAATAAATTACAGTAAACATAGCTCAATCAAACAGAGCATCGCAATCAGGGATATCAAACAAATCCATCATCCAATAGAATCCAAACATACAAAAGTAAGGTCGGTCAATTATCTGATTTAAATTAAATCAGATTAACTACTTATGCTTAAATCTCAAATTAAATTTCTATCTATAATCAAAAATTATTTATTTATTCCAGAAATCTCTAATTAATTCACAATCTATTTTCAAAAATTAATTTAATTGTCAAATTAAACTTGGTAAATTTTCAGGAATGTTACAGATCCCCCCCCTAAAAAAATTTCATCCTCGAAATTTGCAAGGGAGACGAGAAAGAATAGATGATAGATAAAAAAATGATTGATCAGACCAAATCGAAATATTTATTCTGCATTTGGTTTACCAAATCAGAATATCAAAATATGAGAACAAACTCATGCAATATTACACAAGATATTTGGGTCCACCAGTCTACGAATATACAAGGGCATTGATTAGTTCGAAGGGATAACAAATCGTTCGTAGAATATATCGGATCCCAGGGAATAAATAGATGGATTTAATCTTCCATAATTCTCAAACGTTGGATATGGATTCCAAATTCGGGTCGAAATATCCAAAGTATACATCGACTTGTCCCTCTTCGGGCTTTGATATACACAAGAAATTACAATAGAATTCCAAATTTGGTTTTTAACCGATATCGTATTATTTATACAATTCAAATTTAGCTTCTTATTCTATTAACCAATTTTACTTAATTTAAAATTTCCAATTTATTTAATTTAAAATTTTCAACTTCATTAGAGTTTAAAACAAAAGGCTAATAAGAAACCGATGAAGATACGAAGTAAGGATTCTCTATAACGATTCGTAAGGCCACCATCACACCGAAGCTTCTTTCTGGAGCTGTTACGAAGATATCAATGGAATTCGAAATTGAATCAAAGGAGATTGATAGAGAAAGTTATTTTTGCTATTTGCAGGGTATTGACCATTTGTAGTGGTACTCCCATGTCCCCTATCTCGTTCTCTTCTAGCACTCATACTTAACTATCAGTGGATAGTAAGAGAATTAACTGAGGCATTCGAACGGATATCTTAGGGCTTACTCATTCTAGGGTATACTTCACCCTATCTCTAATGATTTACTTAACGTGTTATACTACTGAGCAAAGTTTTAACCCTCAGCTCTGATACTAAAATGTCACGGTCCAAATTTCAACGTTCGAAAATCGACATCCGTACTCCACTTGTACTTGAATGCCGCAGATTCAAACGTTGAAATTTGAGTCATGCCAGAGCTTATAACACATTAAGTACAACACAGCGGAAGAAAAAGAATAACATATATCAACATACAACATTGAAACAATATCAGATACAATAAGATATAATAGATGATACAATAGATATCAATATACATCAGAGATATGACACAAGACAATAGCACCGGAAAGAAAAGAAAACATCAACAGCGGAACAATATCTCCAAGATGGTCTTCAAGAAAGAACTCCAGCATCGATAATCTCAATCTCCAAGGCACCAACCCAGAAATAGCTCGAACTCCAAATCAAGATGAAATGAAGCAACTCGATCCAATGCGATTGTCAAATCCTAAGGCTGAAAGCTATCGAATCTACACCTACTACCGATTATCTGAAAAACCCAACTCTAGACTGCCCGTGTGGGAAAATTGTGGGCACCCAGAGTTTAGGAAAGGAACAATAAACTCCAGGTCAGTCGTGGGACTGGTATGAGCAAACAAAACATTTGGTTTTTAAAGCAAACAAAACAATTTAAATTTGAAATCCGCAATGCTTTTTAGAAAATAAAACTACCATAAGGCCTCCCGCCACACACACAATGCAAACGCAGACTTGGAGGAGATTTCTCCTTATGATAGTCAAATATGCTTGATACGAGAAAAATTCTTTGATATTATTACTAGTGCATAGTGGAAAATCTTTCGAAAGTATAATATTAATCCTAACCAGCATAGGTACCATGATATTATGCCAGTTATAGCTACCACCTGAGATGGCAGGTAATACAATTGCAATTGTAAAGGGCTCGTATTGTTTTGATTGGATTTCATACAAATGGTCAGGCTAAGGAACTTCCTACTGCCACATGGGTATGCCTCTGGCGGGATGTTTCGAGAACCTAACCGGATCTCTTCCAACATAAGGTCGGGTTACCTCTGTAACTAGGTAACTACTACTCGAGCATGCCATCCCCCGATCCTTTGGAACCTTTATCCGAGGTGCCTCTAATCCAACAACCATAAAGCAATCACAAAGTAATATATCTACAGTATCCCCATGAGTAAGTATCTGGGCTCCATACCATGATACCACCCTTCTCTAGAAGGGAATGACAAACCCTAAAGGGCGCGACCCTCATAACCTTGCCGCATCTTTCTTGTTTCAACCATTTCCGGGGTGTGAGGTCCTGATGCAGTCTCGTCCGCAAAGCTACGCTTTATACAAAATCCATGCTTTGATCAACAAATGATATACAGCAGCACTCAGTATGCCACACTACCAAATTTGGGAGTATATCACTGATAAATACCAACTACATAACCTCTGAGCTCGTACGTCTCAGAGAAGGGTGTTAAGCTAAGAGAATAAATTCTCCGCCACCAAGCAGAAATGTATTTGATAGAGATCAGTTTAATATCTCAAAGTGTAGTGTCAGACATACAACCATACAAGTCTGTTCCGGGTTCGAACAGAACCGAAGGCACTTCCGAAGAAGCCCTTGCAAATCTGGGCATCCACAATCCCGATCGGACTTCCCGTCACTAAGGGAGAACTCTTTAGCGGAGCAACTCAGTGCAGAGTCAATCGACAGGTTATCCTATCATTCACGAAGACACCCGGTCTTCAACACTGGTCTTCAAATGCAATCCATAACGTCGTATCACTATTCGGAATGGGTTATATAACACAAGGTCCTCTCCTGGCTAAACCGAATAATGAGCGCAATATTTAAAAATATATGGATATGAGATTTCAGTTAAGTCACAACTTATAAAAACCCAAAATCTTTTCTTTTTAAATGGTTAAACAAATTACCATTTCAAACCCTTTTAACAAAAAGATTTGTTTCACAAAGTTCACCCAGTTTCACAAAGATCTATTTATAGATTTCCAAAACAATCTCCATTTCAAATGGGTTAACTCATTTAAATCTTTAAATCAAAGTTTTAACTTATATCTTTCAAAACACGTTCCCAAAGATTTATTTGCAACTTGGAAAACCATCATTTAGACTTGAAATCCTTTTAACACAAATTGGAAGTTCATTTCTTATGTGAAAGTTTTTATCATTTGAAAACAAACAGTTTTCGTTTCGGAAAAATCCGATTATATTTACACAAGTTAAAATCTTGGGTTAAATTCAATTTCCCTAAACAACACTTTTAAAATGGTTTAAAACCCAGATAGACCCATTTACAAGTTGAATAACCTTTTTAACCCTAGTTTCCAAATCATAGAATTCAATTACAAATATTGAATTCAAATTTAAATTAAAATATTTAAATTTCAAAACTAGATCAAGTTATTTAGAATAACTTTAATTTTTTGAAATTCATTTTCAAAAGCTTTTAATTCTAATTCCAAAACTATTTTGGATTCAAAAATTCAATCCTTAAAACTATCTCAAAATCTATGACTTAACCCATTTCCACGTGCAATCCATATTCGTGTATGTATAAGTGTGGTCCAGGGGTTTTACACAATAAAAGTGCCACATCATCAATCAGCACAGATTCAAATACAGCAATATATTTAATAAGCGGTATAAACTATAACGCTTATATTTGATAAGCGGTATAAACCATAACGCTTATCTCCCATTCACAAATCACAGATGTATATATCATAGAAAATAAATTACTAGTAAACATAGCTCAAATCAAACAGAGCATCACAATCAGGGATATCAAACAAATCAATCATCCAATAGAATCCAAACATACATAAGTAAGGTCGGTTAATTATCTGATTTAAATTCAAATTAGATTAACTACTTATGCTTAAATCTTAAATTAAATTTCTATCTATAATCAAAAATTATTTATTTATTCCAGAAATCTCTAATTAATTCACAATCTATTTTCAAAAATTAATTTAATTGTCAAATTAAACTTGGTAAATTTTCAGGAATGTTACACAAACTTTATAAAACCTTATATTATGCTCATGTATCCATAATGGTTAAAACATAGCAATTCAAAGTATTATAGATGTTGGTTAATAAATCATTGCTTATGGATGATATTTATATTTCTTTGGATGGTTGTGATCTCAGAAATGAGATGAGTAATATCTATATGATATGGATGCTTAGTTAAAGTATGATAATATGGATTATCTATTTGTGATGATTATCTGGTTGTGATGATTATCTGTTTGAGAAGATGATATGGGTTATCTGTTTATGATGAGAATGTGATTACCTATTGTGATATGTGAATTATCTATCTATGTGTATATAGATAATGATGAATTGAATTAATTGTTCAAATTAAAATTCACTTGGACATTAAGATGGCGTTTGGATTTCGATGAGACCGGGATCGGTTTTCCAAATTTGGAATTCCGAAAACCACATCGATCCAAATTAAACGTTAGGTCGTGAATCTCAAGTGAAGATAAAGATTTAGAGTGCAAGGGTTATCGTCGTTAACTCTGAGGGTGATTCCAAAATGAGTGTAACGAGATAATGCCTTCAGTTTCGTTCAAACCCGGAACGAACTTGTATGGATTGAATGCTTTCAGAACATCGTCAGGTGGACGATGAGCATTCTAAGATTGATGTGTCCTATAAAGGTAATCGTAGCCTCAAGCCTCATCAACCCGGAATGGCTAAAACAGGGGAGGTGCAGCAAGGCTAAGTGGGTCATGCCCAAGTAGGACGAGATTTACCCCTGTCTAGAGGTCCCTTTTATTTCGGTTGTGTGGTAGTTGGCGACGACCATCTGCGAGGTGGACTTGTTTGGGACTGTCCAGTAAGGGATGGTTCTGGCTTTGTGTTGTAGGGGATTGGGAGTGATCCTCGGTATGGTGATCTAGGCCATGTACTGTGATGGGCGGTACCCCGGTAGCCCTGCCATTGATGGAATCCAAAAACCAATAAGTGCCTGTACGGTTTCGATTGTGCCCAACTATGTTGGAACGTGAGATGTAAGCATTTCAGCTATTTCTGTATTTTATTTTGAAAACCCTATACACTATTATAATATCACTAGATTTCCTATCAAATGTTTTGGTTAGCATAAGGTAAAAACTTTTCCATGTTTATGTGTGGAAAGTCCTACGTGATACCTATTGTTTTCAAAGGATTTTCTAAAATTAAACAACTTTAAACCCGTTTACTCACACCAGACCCATGTCTGACCCGAGTGTTTATCTTCTGTTTTATTAAACTCTTGGGTACTCATATTATGTATGAGTAGTAAGTGATTCAGGATTGCTTTGACAAGTTCTGAAGGAGGAATTGGAGCAGGAGGCTTTAGCGTGTAGATATGTATTGTGGTTCCGCTGTGTTTGAGTTGTATCTGTTTTCTCTGATGTACTTGAATTGTAATAACTAGGCAGGTGTTTATAACTGTCTAGTTTGTGTTGTACTGGCTGTATAACTCTGATGTATATGATACTATGTAATATTTTATGTGATGTAATATAATTTATTCGTTCCGCTGTGAGATTCTGATGTTGTTTGTTTCTTTCTTTTCTATCTTTTCTCTTTTCTATCCCTTTCTTTCTTCTTAATGATGCGTCTTTCTATGTACTGTAAGGAGGGTCGTTACATGTTGGCCCCTGCCAATACCATTTCTAATCATAGTTTTCATGGGTTTAGTATGTAACTCTTGGCATTTGCCAATAACTTTTCCTAAACATAGTTTTCATGGGTTTACTATGAACCTGT
Organism: Allium cepa; assembly: GCA_030765085.1. NCBI lineage: Eukaryota > Viridiplantae > Streptophyta > Magnoliopsida > Asparagales > Amaryllidaceae > Allium > Allium cepa. Next base: position 456,690,879 of record CM060939.1, on the reverse strand, counting down.
CTATCTAACAACCTCGCTATATAGGCATCCTACGTTCTGGTCTATCCGACCTCCTCGATGCAACTCTACTCATTCAAGAGTTAATTTAATTTATATTCACTACTGGGTCAGTTTAGCTGGTCATTCTGCCCTTCCTCGAAATATAGTTATGGGTCCATTACAATGTGACTATATATATATATATATATATATATATATATATATATATATATGAAGAAGTGAACATAATAACATATAATACCACCACATGTGGTTTAATATCCTTGAAATCATTTTATACACAAATTGTTTAATCGCTTTAACCTATTAATCAAGAAAAACTTCTTCAAAAACTCCGTACTTAAAATCATTACAAAACTCTTTTATTATGCCATGGTTTTCCTTTAAAATAAGATTGGGTTATTTGTTTTGAAAACTCGGGCTTTTGAAACCTTAAAACTTTACTTTCAAAACCATTGGACAACCTCCTTCAAAAGTATTCAAATCTTCTTTTCAAAACACTAGGCACATGCCTTTCGAAACACTTTAAACCTTTCTTTCGAAACCTTTCGACTGTATTAAAGTATTACTATTCAATTGTAGAAGCATAGCTTCGAAACCACTTGAAAGCACCGCTTTCGAAACCATTGGGTTTTACTTTAAAACATATCGTATTGGGTCTAAGTGAATACAAGCGAAAGTACCCCTTTGGAAACCTTTAATCTTTATATAAAATTGTTTGGTGAAACTTGATGGCTTCGGAACCAACCTTTCCAAAGCATTTAAATAAAACATTTGAAGGTTAGCTTCGAAACCCCAAACCCTTGAACCAATTCGAAAGCTTTTAGGAAGTGACATAGTATAAAAAAGGCTACCCTTCGAAAGCATTGATGACTTCAACCAAAAGAATGGCAGCAGGGTCACGACTGGGTCGAAACCACCCTTTTCAAAGGCATTGTTATATAAATAGAGGAATTCATTCGAAAGCTTATACTTTAAAATAAAAGATGGTGCCTTCCTGGTTGACTTAACTGGAATGAAATGAGCACTTTTGGTAAACTTGTCCACTATGACCCGTATACTATCATTTCCTCTATTTGACCTTAGCAACCCATCTATAAAATCCATAGATATGGAATCCCATTTCCAAACTGAAATATTTAAAGGTTGAAGCAACCCACTCGACTTCTGATGTTCGGCTTTCACTTGTTGACAGTTTGCACACTGCCTAGCCCACAGACCAGCATCCCTCTTCATACTTTCCCAATAAAAGCTCCTCTTCATATTTTGATATATCTTGGTCCTTCCAGGATGAATCGTAAATTGGGATCGTGATATTCTCCAAGAACTTCTTTCCTTGAGTCCTTAATATTTGGAACACACAATCGTCCCTTCTTTTTCAACCGTCCTCTCTGGTCAAGATTAAAATACTTTATATCATTGATCTCTAATCCCACCTCAAGCCTTCTAATCCTCTCGGCTAATAATGGATCCTCCTTCTACTTAGAAGCAATCTTTTCGATTAATACTGGTCGAACTTCTAAACCGGACAACATGGCGGTACTTTGACTAGAACTAGCAGTCGATCTTAATTGCACACTATAAGAAGTCAGAACTTCTAAATCCTTCCATTCTACCAGCATAGCTAGCACCACATTCTAATGTCTCCTGCTAAGAGCATCCGCTACCTTATTTCCATTCCTATGAGTATACTCTATACCAAAATCATAAGTAGCCAAAAACTGCAGCCACCTCTGCTGTCACATATTCAGCTCCTTCTGAGAGAATAAGTACTTTAAAGACTTATGATCTGTGTATAGTGTTAGGAAATCAAATCTACGGTTTTGATGACAACAACTATACAATGAAAATCGAAAATGCATATATATTTCTATATACAGGTACTTGCTAGAGAAACATCACTAGAAAGATAAGAATAAGGCTCAAAGAACTTTATAAGAGACTAAAAGTCGATAGGATCAAAGAAGCAATAGAAAAGATGCAGAAAACAGACATGCATAAGTTTCAAACGTCTGGGTGCACAAGCCAGACGTCTGGAAAAGTCCTCTGGAACAAACAAATAGACTAAACCAGACGTCTTGTAGTTGCACTCAAACGTTTGAAAATCTGCTATATACAAAAAATATATAGTATCAGATGTCTGATACAAATACCTGACGTTTGATTTCGAACTCGGATTATAAATTTAAGCCTCAACTGCCACATTCGAATAGACATCTCCGCTTCTCTTCGCTGCAACTCTTTATCATCAAAAGAAACAACTGTAGAGCACTTGTTAACGGATGCAACTACTCAAGGAACTTCTCTACAACTTTATATATCATCGAGAATCAAGAGAACAAATCACCTTTCTTACTTATGCTCTCTAATTACACACTCTATCATATATTATTGATCTCTAGCTTTTCACTCTTCCAAATATTCAGCTCTTCATAGAAAATACTCTCTAGGAAGCATTTGTACTAATTAGTCAATATCCGTATTATAGAACACACATTTGATAAGAACAATTTATTTTTACCATGCCTTTTCCTTCAGACGAAGCGAGGGTGTTTAATAGTCGAATTCCGAAGGGGAGCTTCGGGACTGGACGTAGGACGGGAGGTCCGAACCCGTATAAAATCCTGGTGTGCTTATTCTATATTTACTTAGATTAACATTGTTTTAGTTGCATTATGTATTTTGTCACATATGCTTGCATATACACTACACAATCCACTCTGTAGACTTTCATTTTGTATCAGAGCAAGGTTTGATCAAAGTACAGTAACGCGTTTTTGAATCACTTTAATATGGCAAGTATTTTTCAAGAAGGTCAATCCATAGCACGACCACCACTTTTTAATGGTTCTAACTATGCATATTGGTCAACACATATGAGAATTTTTATGGAAGCTAATGGATTACAAATTTGGTCAGCCACTCAAAATAAATATGAAGCACCTGACACTGCTATAAATACATGGAATGATGCATAAAAAACCGTAGCTTCTAATAATGCCAAAGCTATGAATGTTTTTTTTGTTCGTTAGATAAGAATGAATTTTCACGTGTCATGTTATGTAATACTACATATGATATTTGGCGTACCTTACAAGTTACACACGAAGGCACAAACAAAGTTAAACAAACTAAGGTTGCAATTTTACAAAATCAATTTTAATCATTTAAAATGAAACAAAATGAATCTATAGTAGACATGTACTCTAGATTCCAAAGCATTCAACACGATTTAGTGGCACTTGGAGTCAAATTCACAAATTTTGACTTAGTATTTAGAATACTCAATTCTTTAACTCCAGAGTGAGAAAGAAAAGTATTAGCTATTGAAGAAGCTAATGATGTTTCAACACTCTCAGTTGAAGAATTGATAGAAAATTTAATGTCCTATTAAGCTAATTTGTAGGCACGAAAAGAACAAAATTCGAAAAAGAAGAACATAGCATTCCCAGCAACAAATGAAGACTCCGACTTAGATGAAGAAGAAATTGTATTTATTGCCAAAAACTACAACTAATTCAAGAAGTTTAGGAGAATGACTAGATTTTAGAAAAAAGGAAAATCAAGCTCAACAAATCAAACATCAATCAATGCTATGAATGTGACCAATTTGGACATATGAAGAAAGATTGTCCCAAGCTCAGCAATGATAAAAAGAAGAACAAATTTGAAAATTTCAAAAAGAAGAAAGCTTTCAAAGTAACATGGAGTGACTCAGATTCTTCATCATCATCAGACAGTGATAGTGATAGAAACGGAGAACAAGATAATATATGTTTTGTGGCACAAACTGATGAGGTATATCCCGAACTTAGTTTTGATGAATTATTAGAACTTAGCTGGAATTAGATGATAAGTTTAGAAAAATTAAAAACTTGAATAAAGAACATATAGCCAAAATAAATAGATTAGAACTTTAAGTAGAAATGTTAAAAGATGAAAAAAATATTTTAGAGGGGGGAACTAGAATTATCTCAAGAAAAGGTTAAAAATATTTTGGTTAAAGATGAAAATATGGCTACTGATTTTGGAAAAACTAGACTAGAAAACGATAATTTGTTAAAAGAAAATATCAACTTGAAAAGTAATATAAAAACATTAAAAATTGAAAATTTAGAATTAAAAGAAAAATTAAACAAAATTACAAATAATGTTTCAAAATTTATTAAAGGAAAACAAGATTTGGAAAATCTTATCAAAACTTCAAAAACATCAGGTAATAGAAATAAAATAAGATTTAAAAATATTCCTACATAAAGAGGGAACAATATTAAGAAATATAGCTGTATTTATCAAAAGACTAAAAGATCACCTAAGACTAATATGAATACCAAAAATATAAAAATTTGGATTTCTAAAACAAATAATAATTTGATTAGACAAAAACATATTAATAATTTTTTTGAAAATGTAGTGTATAATAAAAATTATGTTTATAAAGGTACCAAACCTTCTTGGGTATGGCTACCTACCTTTCCAAACATCTAGGACCCTAACAAAGTATATGGGTACCAATTAAATAATCAATTATTTTGTAGGTACCCAAAATAAAAAATAAGGAGAAATGGAAACTTGATAGTGGATGCTCCAAGCATATGACCGGAAATTCAAAAATGTTATGGAATATAACATACATTGATGATGGAACGGTAACTTTTGGAGATAACTCAAAAGGATACATCGTGGGCATTGGAGAAGTCATCAACTCTGGTATTTCTAACTCTCCTATTATTACAAATGTTTTGTTAGTAGAGAATTTGAAACATGGCCTACTTAATATTAGTCAATTATGCAATAAAGGTTTTCAAATCAATTTTGAAAAAGATAAATGTAATATTTTCGACGACAACAAACAAGTTATCTTTGAAGGTTTTCGAAACAAAAATATTTTGTCTTAAATATGAATATAAATCGAAATTCAAATTTATGTTTAACCGCCAAACATGATGATACATGGTTGTGGCATAAATGAATTTTTTATATTAATTTTAAATATATTAATAAATTAGCAAAATATGAGCTAGTTAGAGGTTTACTGTGAAGACCCGCAAATCCGTATTCCTTGAATATGCACTAATCTCCATAGATTAATTCAAGATGAACAGAAATACGAATTCTCAATGTTTAAGAAAAAGAAAAGCAGAAGAAGATAGAAAATAGAGAGAAAAGAAAATAGAAAATAGAACGGAACAGAACAGAAAACAACAGAACAATTACAGAATCTCACAATTCGCAGCGGAACAACATATACTAATAAATGAATAATCTTTAAACAAAGAACTATATCAGTTATTACATTTTATACATTACATTACATCATATCATCAGAGTGTACAACAACAAACAACAACAAACAGCGGAAAAGAAATATTATATACTAATAATACGCCATGCCATCCAGCTTGCCTCCTGCAACTCCTGAATATCCAGAATATCCTGATAAACCTTAACTCTTGACTGCCCGTGTGGAAATTGGTGGGCACCCAGAGTTTAGGAAGGAAAACAATAAACTCCGAGTCAGTCATGTGACTGGTGTGAGAACTCAAAACAGTTTATTTATCTTTAAAAATCAAAATAGAGAAATATTTTTAAAGTCAATTCGCAATGCTTTTAAAAATGAGACTACCATAAGGCCTCCCGCACACACACACAATGCAAACGCAGAATCGAAGGAGATTTCTCCTTATGATAGTCAAAGATGCTTGATACGCATTAAAAGAACATTTGATATTATTACTAGTGCATAGTGTAGGAAATATTTCGAAAGTAGAATATAAATCTTAGCCAACATACGACCATTATCGTATGCCTACTATAGCTATCATCCAAACAGTGGGGCGCCACCATAAGTGAATGATAGGTTCTACAACTAATACCGTACAAGATCGTATTGTTTCTTTGGATTTCCAATGAATGGTCAGGCCAAGGAACTTCCCATTTCCACATGAGAACGCCTTTGGAAGGACGTCCCCGAGAACCAAACCGGATCTCTGCCAACACAAGGCCGGGTTACCCCTAACTGGGTAACAACTGACACGAGTATGCCATCCCCCGGTCCTTTGGGACCTTTAACCGAGCGCTCGTCATCAACATCACACAATCATAAATAAAGTGTTTCAACATGAGTAAGTATCTGGGCTCCATACCATGATACCACCCTTTTCCAGAAGGAAATGCACATACCCTAAAGGGAGCTACCCCTCATAACCTTGCCGCATCTTTCCTGTTTTGACCATTCCGAGGTGTGAGGCTCGACGAAGTCACGTCCACAAAAACACACTTATACAAAGTCATGCTTTGGGTCAACAAATAATCATAGAAATGATCACCAAGATAGACGATCAAATAAATGATCCTATCACAAATAATCAACACGATGATCATTTTACAGCAACACTCAGCATGTCACATTACCAAATTGGGAATATATCGCTGATAACCATCAACTACATAACCTCTGAGCTCCACGTCTCAGAGAAGGGTGTTAAGCTAAAAGAATAAATTCTCCGCCACCAACAGAAATATATTTGAAAGAAATCTGCTTTATATCTCAATTTGTAATGTCAGACATACTATCCATACAAGTCTGTTCCGGGATCGAACAGAACCGAAGGCACTTACAAAGAAGTCCTTGCAATCCGGATATCCGCAATCCTGATCGGATTCCCCACCACATATGGAGAACTCTATACCGGAGCAACTCGGTGCAGAGTCAATCGACAGGTCATCCTATCGCTCTCGCAAATACCCGGTCTTCAACACCGATCTTCAATGCTATCCATTACGACGTATCACTATTCGGAATGGGTAATCCGAATAACAAGCGCAATAATTTAAAAATAAGTGTAGCATTCAAATTCAAACAAATCACAACAAATACCTTTTAAAGGTAAATATTGATAGTCGGTTATTGAACTATCAATGGATATGCACAACACCACCAGATTCCAAATAATTTTCCAAATTATTTATTTCCTAAAAATATCTTTACAAGATATATAATTTTCACACTTCAAAAATAAATCAATATTTATTTTTAAAAAAATTCCACTTTCTTTTATAAATTCTATAGTGAATTTATATTTCACAATATCTATGAATATACGATTTCATTTATTCATTTTCAATTTATCTTCAAAAAGATAAATTCTCCAAAATATTCACTTTATATTGGAAAACATTTCCATACTTATTTAATAAGTAATTCACAAGTCTTTTTATTTTCTACACTTGGAAAATATCCAATATACTTAAATCGAGATTAAGTACATATTTCATTCTTTAAGGAAATCATTCTCTTAAACATATTTATTTGGGCCAAAATGAATGTTGCGTAAAACATCGTTACGACAACCCAAAATCACTAGTATAGGGATTCGAAATTAAAATAGATATATAAATCCCAATACTATACAAAACATTTCCTTTAGGAAATCATTTACTATAACAACAGTGTTATAGTCCACCATTTCCTTCTATTTCTCGAAAATGTCTATTTCAACAATGAATGTTGAAATCTATGGTTTCGAATCTCAACACGTTTAAAACATCGTTAGATCGTTTTAATTCTGTTTAAAATATCACATCCTAAACATTTTCTTTAACATATTATTCACTATTCAAAAACGTGAATATACTATGTTAACAAATTTCATCCTTTTATTCATTTTATTTCAAAGGATTATTCACAGTCAAAAACGTGAATATAACTCCATTAATAGGTTTCAACAATTTACTTATCAAAATAAGTCGTTTGCGAATTTACAAAACAACGTTTATAAACTCCATTTCTATTTATTTTATAACAACTTCCTTTTATAAATTCCTTTATTAACCTATTCAATTTATAACTCAATTATAAAACAAAAGTTCATGTTATAAGTTAAATACTTAGAATTTATTTGTTTGCACAATCGTTCCTTTAAACTTCATAATTATAAATCTTATAACTTATAAGATTCAATTATTTATCCAAAACCATTCTTTTAATAACTTTATAAATTTTATAAACCTACTGCTTATAAAATTCCATTTATAACTTCACCGTTTATAATTCTATAAATTTCATTCATTTATGAAATTCATTCACAATTCATTCTAACACTTATAAAAACTCGTTTTATAATTCAAATATTTTAATTTATAAATTATCAATTTATAAATCTTTTATACAAATCAATATATATAATTATTTTAAAACATCTTTAATCTCCTTTATAATTTCACCATCCTCTTTGATTTATAAAATAATCAAATTTCATAAATCCTATTTTTAAACATTTTATAATAAATTCAGAAATCCCAATTTAAACTATTTTATAAAATCATTAACCTATATTTTCAAAAATCAACTCTTAACTATATTTCTCAAAAATCATAATTTTTATAACATTAAAATTACATCGTTTATTTATTTAAAATGAATCAATTCCAAAATTATTTTATAAAACGTATACTCTTCAAAAATCACTTTAAAAATCCTTTTAAAGTTCCAAATTTGGTCCAATGATGCTACACACCAAATAGTCAATCACGACAACAACGATATCGTATATCGATATGATAATCCATCAAATATCAAAATATCTGAAATCAAATAAATACTGTTGAGGAATCCAGTTGGATCCCTCCAACCTGTTTTCCTGCATCCACAAACATTAGCACAATACCAATTCCGTTCCAGTACGAAATTATCGCGGTATATGGGATTCAAAATATTATCCGCTTAATAGACGGCGCAATAGGGTCTCATCCGCTATACAAATGCGGGAAATCAATAACTGCAATATATACATATGCCAATATATATATATATTGCTATTATATATAATACCAATTTCACTGTTTATGAAATATTCGCGGTATATGTTTTTAATAAATAACATCAGCTTACTAACGGCGCATAATGTCTATTTTATCAATCAATAGATAACAATCATCATTCAAACATGCATTCAAATATTTTAAAGATAACTATTTAAAATAAAAATCGAAACTGATTCGATTGAGTGAGAAGTTCTCACCTTGATTTCAATTTCGTTTTAGCGATTTATTTCAAATAAAATTAAACGGACGTTTAATTTTACCCGAAATTTTCACTAACTCCAAACGACTCCAATCCAATTCCATAGCGAAGTGCTCGTCCATACGATTCCAACGCAACTGGTTTTGCGCGTTTTCGACCTCGTATGAAAAAGATATGCATTTTACAAGTTTATACGAATTTTTATATATAAATTACAACAATTTCTTTTTAATTTATATTACAACCTAGATCATAGCCGTAGATCTCAGCTCCATGCAATCCTGGTCGTGCGCACCCCCCCTTCTCCCTCTCGTTCACGCGTCCCAGTAAACAAAACACGCAGGAACCCAACTATAGGCCGAACTAGGGTTAGATTCCTCGACCTCCACGCTTGCTTCTACCCCGATCAAAGACCCCCACGTCGAAGGCCATAGCTTGCTCCACTCTCGGCCTGAATAGGTCAAAGCTCGGCCACCCACAGCCCATCAAATTGCGTGCGCAACTCACGGCGAACGCGGCCCCCCTGCCATCGACCTGCTCCACTTCACGCCATCATCTCCGTATAGATTGAAACGTCTCTCCATCCTCTACATTTTGTTAGTTGGAAGTTTTGTGAAATATGGTATGGATTGAGAGACACTAATGGAAGAAGATGAGATGATTTCAGCCATTGGTGAAAGGGGGTGGCGGCTGTAGAATATTAGGGTTTTAGAAAAAAAATTCTTTTTTTTTCTTGTGAAGGTGGGCTATTTATAGGAAATTTGAACGACACTATTCATCCCGGAAATTCCAAACTCCGATTTACGCGCAGAAACTGACGTTCCTAGGGTTTATCCCGCGTTCCGGACACAATGGAACAGGTTTCGAAATCTAATTCGGTCATCTGTGCGAGTTATGGCAATAAACGTTCAATTTAAATTAAACCGATTTAAACGATTTTCTAGGCGTTTTAATTTGTACCGGACAAACGGTAAATCCAATTGACACGAAATTTGAAATCATACAATAATATCACATTACGGATCCGATGAAACTAGTTTCGTCGAAATCCGAGACTGTTTGAAAAATGGCTATTTTAACTCGCCAATTTAATATTAAAAACAATTTCGATGCGTTTCGAGCTGCCACTATCAAACGATAACTCCGATTGCTACGAAAATTGAAATCCGGTAATAACAAACTATTACGGATCCAATGGAACTAGTTTCGTCCAATTCTGAGACTGTTCAAAAATTGACAAATTTCACTAGTCGATTAAATATTAAAATATTCAATTTTCACAAATAAACTCTTAATTCGATTTTAAAAGTTCTATAACATCATTCTAACTCCAATATGATAAAATAAAATTTTACAAATCATTTTCAATCATATTTTACCCAATTTTCAATTATTTCCGTAATTTAACATATTAAATTATCGATTTAATTATTCAATTAAATCCAATTATTCGAAATAAAATTTATTCGACTTATAAATTCACTTATTAATATTTAAAATTAATTAAATATTCAATTTTTTAATTAATAAAAATTTTGGGTCGTTACATTTACTTAAACTAAATTACAAAGTAGAAAATTTATATGACGATTTTCAAATTGGAAAACTAAAGAAAAGCTCTTTTAAATCTAAAAATAATATTTCTACAAAACAACCATTAGAATTATTGCATTTAGATTTATTTAGTCCAACTCAACTACGATCTATAAATCACAACAAATATGTTTTCGTAATAGTTGATGATTTTTCAAGATATACATGGACTTTATTTTTAAAACATAAAAGTGACACATTTGGTATGTTTAAATTTTTTGCTAAAAGAATTAAAATTCAAATGGATTTGAAAATTAAGTATATTCAAAGTGATCACGGTGGAGAATTCGAAAATGATCTTTTTACTAATTTTTGTAATAAAAAAGGTATAATTCATAATTTTTCTTTTCCTCGCACGCTTCAACAAAATGGTGTAGTAGAAAGAAAAAATCATACGTTACAAGAATGTGCACGAACACTATTAAATAGTAGTGGTCTACCAAAGCATTTTTGGACAGAAGCTATTGCCACAGCTTGTTATGTTTTGAATCGAGTAACCATACGACCTATGACTAAACAAACTTGTTTTGAAATATTTTTTGGAAGAAAACCTAAAGTATCATACTTTAAAACTTTTGGATCAAAATGTTTTATATTATATGCAAAAGATAATTTAGGAAAATTTGACCCGAAGGCCGATGAAGGAATCTTTGTTGGATATTCGGATCGAAGCAAGGCATATATAATTTTTAATAAATGAAATAATACAATTGAAGAAAGTTTACATGTTTCGTTTGATGAAAATTTTCTTAACCATCATACTAACGACGATGAAGAAATAATTCCAATAACAAATACAACAAATTCTTTCAATAACGAAGCAAATGCACAAAATAATACTTTAGTATCATCTCCTAGAATTTTAAAAGATCGTCCAAAAGATAACATCATTGGAGATCTTAACTCCAGAATAACTAGAAATCAACTTAACCAAATAAGCCATATAGCATTTGTGTCAAATTTTGAACCAAAAAATTATAAAGAAGCTTCAAACGATAACTTTTGGATAATAGCTATGCAAGAAGAATTAGATCAATTTTAATGTAATAATGTTTGGGAATTAGTAGCAAGACCAGAAAATCAATTGGTTATAGGAACAAAATGAGTATTTAAAAACAAAGCAGATGAAAATGGAAATATAGTTATAAATAAAGCACGTCTAGTTGCTCAAGGTTATAATCAAGAAGAAGGTATCGACTACGACGAAACCTTTGCTCTAGTAGCAAGACTCGAGGCCATACATACATTACTCGCTTTTACAAATCATCACAATTTTAAACTATTTCAAATGGATGTCAAAAGTGCTTTTTTAAATGGTTCTATTAAAAAAACGTATATGTTGAACAAACTCCATTGTTTTTTTATGAAAAATATCCCGACCATGTTTTTAAATTACAAAAAGCCTTATATGGTTTAAAACATGCCCCCCATGCCCCGGTATGAATGTCTTAAAAATCATTTAATTACATCTGGTTTTCAAATAGGTAAAATCGATACAACTTTATTTATTAAACGAGAAAATAATGACATTTTAGTTGTACAAATTTACGTAGACGATATTATTTTTTGTTCAATTAATGAAAATCTTTATAATCAATTTTCAAATATTATTAAAAATTAATTTGAAATGTCTCGCATGGGAGAATTAAATTTCTTTTTAGGTTTACAAATAAAATAACTTGAAAATGGTATCTTTATTCATCAAGAAAAATATTGTAATGATCTATTACGTCGTTTTGAAATGGATAAAACATCAAGCAAACCAACACTGATGAGTACTAGTGTTCACTTGGAAAAAGATGATAACGGAAAAGATTTTAATAAAAAATTATATCGTAGTACGATTGGCTTCTTACTTCATTTGACGGCTAGTCGACCCGACATTATGATGAGTGTACATCTTTGTGCCCGATTTCAAGCAAAACCAAAAGAATCTCATCAAAGAGCTGTTAAATGTATCTTACGATATCTATCTAGTACTCAAGATTACGGTTTGTTTTACCCTAAGGCATCACTTGGTGGATGTAAAACAGATCGTAAGAGTACTAGCGGAACTTGTCACTTTATCGGACAATCATTAGTTTCATGGTTTAGCAAAAAGAAAAATTGTGTCTCCTTATCTACTTGCGAAGCCGAATATATTTCAGCGGCTCTAGCATGTGCACAAGTGATATACATGCAGCAAACACTTACGGATTTCAGCAAAGTTATCAATAAATCACCAATATATTGCAATAACACGAGTGCAATAAATCTATCAAAAAACCCTGTAAATCGCTCGCATACTAAATATATAGATATACGACATTATTTTTTACGTGACAATGTAGAAAAATGAATTACTACATTAGAATACGTAAACCGAGAATCAAATAGCATATATTTTCACAAAACCACTAAACGAACAAACATTTGTTAAACTGCGACGCGATTTAGGAATATGCTCTCTTAATGATCTTCTAAACTAATACTACATCTTTACTTATTCTATGTTTAGCTAAAAGTTTTTATCCATAAATTAAAATGGATAACTCATTCACCTTAAATTTTTTAGGTGGTTATTTTTTGAAGTTGCCTATAAATAATTTTTAAAATCATATATAAATATCTTTATAAGACATAAAAGTAAAGAATATATAGATTTCATATTTTTAAAACAGAAAATACAATCCAAAAATTCTCATCTGTCCTTCTCCACACCAACAACGGACAACTCAGCGAATACACCTCACTGCCTTCCTGCCCCTACACCAAATCAGAAACCGACGTATAGATGGTCCTCCTACCACACGGGATTCACTCCGATAAAAAGAAGTCCAAACGATCTCTATTTATTTCTCCTAACATCAAGGAGAAAATCAATGAAATACATCACTATCAAAAGCAACAAATAGAGTTACAACGAGAATTGTACTTTGAGAAAAAAGTCACGGCGCGACAACTAAGTTTTCTGGAGCAAGTAGCGATAAAATTCTGTAATTCATGAAAGAAGGATGTACATGAACCACTTCCAATTCCTTGTAGTTATTTGGATCCCTCTGCATCTTATCGTACATCTTTAGATCCTTCACCTAGGCGATTCTCTGGTTCCTCAAGAACCCATGAATGTGGAAATATATGGTCTCCACTCAAGCCATGGAGGGATGACAAGTCCGAAGATCACAATGCTCCATCATCATCTAAATAAAGTTAATTATTCTCATTGTATTTTTATCTATGTATATTTGAAATTCTATTTCACAAATAATAATACTATGTTTTAAGAAAAATATATGGTCGAAAAATAAGCAACGTCGTTCAAAATTAGGCTATTTTAAGTAATTTTAATCATTTCAGACGTCTGAACTTTGTCATCAGACGTCTGACACTCTGGTATCATACAAATTTTTAACCATCGTGCATATATCAAACGTCTGATATAACCTTCCAAACATCTGAAAATCATCTCTGCTTCATAAAAAATAGAAAGCATTTGTTTTCAGACGTTTGAAATATTGACCAGACGTCTGAACAAAGTGTCTGCTTCCATAAGATAAAAACTCAGAACATTTTCATACGTATGAGAAAACTATCTGCCCTACAAAAATAAAATTTCGACCTTTCCCAGACGTCTGATACTACAAATAGACGTATGATAATTCTCTCTGACTATCAAAATTTACAAATCGATCAAATCCAGATGTCTACCACAATCAACCAGGCATTTGAGTCTGTTTACTGTCTTCAAACTAAGTTAAATCAGACGACTGATTTACATTCCATACGTCTGAAATTCAATAGACACTCTTATATGCCCAGATAACGTCTATTTTTTACTTTTCTCACTTAGTTTCAATTTATTTCTGCTGCAAAATCAATTTCTTACTTCTCCAAAATACTTCCTCTTCCAAACTTGATCAATTTCGATGGCTCCTAAAACAAAAGATCCTAAGATCTCTAAGCGCAAACAAGACGAAGCAACTTCCTTCAACCTCCAAGTTTGCTTAGGCGATCAAATTGAACGATGGATGAATCATGTACCGCATTCACTCAAGAGATATGAGGATATTCAAAATAGGAAACTCCATACAGGTCCATTTTATAATTTACTAGAGTTCCCAATGTATGATTTGGACAAAATGTGTGAAACTGGTGGGTTAGAAACTTTGATGTCCTTTAATCCCAATAACATCCAAATTGATCAGTTGGCCATATTTCTATTCTACACTAATTTTGATAGCACGGCAGTTTGGAACACTGACAACGATGATAATTGTCAATGGTCTAGTGTTTATGGCAACACAATTAGGCTCACTCCATGAATCATAGGTAGAACTCTCGGATGTTCTAACACTGGCGAAGATTTATATAATATTTTTTATATGCGTTTCAAACCGAGAGACAATATCACACATCAAATGTGAGAAGATGAAATGCCTAAGTTCGCATCTAAATACCTAAGACCTAAGCGAGACTTCTAACTCGAATGATTATCAACACTATCATTTCTCGCTTTGGCAACCATGAGCAGATAATGGAGTTAGAACACAAGGCCCTGTATGCTATATTCAATGGAACAAGGGTAAATTGGGCAAAATTTGTATTTGACAAGCTCAAACACTTTTGGACTCGATCACACCCATCCATAATATGTCCTACATATACCACAAGACTTCTACGAGCTCACAACATCCCTTCTTATTTATCCACTTTTGAAGAGATTTCTCCAAAATAAGCATCCACCAAGTTTTTCTACCTAATGCACTTGCCGAAAAATCCACTGGATTTTATATCTTTTGAAGAGTGAACACAACGTCATCAAGCCAGACAAGCTGGACCTCCACCTCAAACACAACCTGAACCATCACAAGAGGTGGAGCAACATCGCGAAAATACTCCTCCTCCTGCATCCTTTTATTATACATCCCAGGACGACATTTTGGAGACTCACACAAAGACGAATCCAAATGAGAGTATTCGCGACTTGACCCTTCAAAATCAGTTTATTTTATCTCGGATTCAAAAAGCATTGGCCAAGCGTGTTGATAATTTTAAAACATCTTTTGTTACACGCCTGGCCACAGTTGAAATATCACTTTCAACTGTATTATCGGTTCTAAAAGAGGTTCTTCAAAGGGTTCGTGGTCTTACACCACTTTAAGAAGATTGGCCAACCCCAGTGCCTTCTCTTTCTTTGAAACATTCTAGACTTTTTGAGGAGAACGAACCTCTAAAACAAATTCTGACATCTCCTAAGAAGCAACCTAGCTCTTCCAAAAATGAAATGAAAGAGATGGTCAAGAAAAAGCTTCCCTAAAAGATTCTTAGATTTTTAGGAATCCATCTTATGTATAAAAATGATAAAAATCTATGAATGTAATCGATTAATGTAATTAATGAAATTTCCCTTTTTTGGTGTGTTATTTCTGTATATTTCTATCTTACAACGATTAGTAAATATTTAATGGAATGGACATAATTTCTATATTTAAAAAGTAATAAATCCTTTTTGATAATGCTAAAGGGGGGGAAATAATAAAGATCACAATAAATTATGGAAATCACATATTTAGGGGGAGATTTATAAAATAATATATGAGTACATTGTATAGTTGTCATCATCAAAAGGGGGGAGATTGTTAAGAAATCAAATCTACGGTTTCATTGACAACAACTATACAACGGAAATCGAATATACATATATATTTCTATATACAAGTACTTGCTAGAGCAACATAACTAGAAAGACAAGAACAAGGCTCAAAGAATGTTACAAGAGACTACAAGTCGATAGGATCAAAGAAGCAATAGAAAGATGCACAAAACAGGCATGCATAAGTTTCAGACATTTGGATGCACAAGCCAGACGTCTAGAAAAGTCCTCTGGAACAAACAAACAGACTAAACCAGACGTCTGGTAGTTGCACTCAGATGTCTGAAAATCTACTATATACAAAAAATATATAGTATCAGACGTCTAATACAAATACCGGATGTCTGATTTCGAACTCGGATTTTAAATTTAAACCTCAACTGCAACATTCGAATAGACATCTCTGCTTCTCTTCACCGCAACGCTTCATCATCAACAGAAGCAACTGTAGATCACTTGTTAATTAATGCAACTACTCAAGGTACCTCTCTACAACTATATATATCATCAAGAATCAAGAGAACAAATCACCTTACTTATGCTCTCTAATTACACACTCTATCATATATTCTTGATCTCTAGCAATCTATACTTGTATTTCACTCTTTCAAATATTAGCTCTTCATAGAAAATACTCTCTAGATATAGATTGGAAACATTTGTGCTAATTAGACAATATCCGTGTTATAGAACACACATTTGACAAGAACAATTTATTGTAACCAAGCCTATTCCTTCAGACGAAGCGAGGGTGTTTGATAGTCGAATTCCGAAGGGGAGCATCGGGACTGGACATAGAACGGGAGGTCTGAACCACTTATTCTATATTTACCTAGATTAAATTATTTTAGTTGCATCATATACTTTGTCACATATACTTGCATTTACACTACACGATCCACTCTGTAGACTTTCATATAGCTCATATCTCTCCTCTAAGAGATGATGTATCTAGATCTTCAATTCAAAGATCACAGCAGCCAACTCCAAATCATGAGTAGGATATCTTACTTCATGCGGTCTAAGCTGTCGTGAAACGTAGGCGATCACTTTACCCTTCTACGTCAAGATAGCTCCTAATCTAGTTCCGCATGCATCAGTGTACATCACCAATCCTTGGTTTCCATTTGGAACAACTTACACTAGTGCAGTGGTCAACAAATGCTTTAACTTGAGGAATGCTTCCTCACATTTAACTGACCAGATAAACTTTACCTCCTTCCTGGTTAACTTAGTTAAAGACATTGCTATCCAAGAGAGATCCTTGATGAATCTCCGGTAATAGCCAGCAAGTCCAATAAAACTTCTAATCTCAATCATCTTCTCTGGTCTTTTCCAATTATTAACATCTTCGATCTTATTTGGATCGACTGACAAGCCCTTCTCTGAAACCACATGGCTAAAAAACTTAACCTCTTTCTTTCAAAAATGACACTTGGAAAACTTCACCTTCAGCTGATGCTGCCTCAACGTCTCAAGCACTACTCTAGGATGATCCTCATGCTCTTTTTCATCTTTAGAGTGCATAAAATGTATTCTATAAACACTAACACATACCTATCCAAGTATTCTCGAAAAACACGGTCCATCAAATCCATGAAGAAAGCTGGTGCATTCGTTAACCTGAATGGCATCATTAACCACTATTACGAGCCATACCTAGTCCGAAATGCTGCCAAAGGAATATTGTCCCTTGCCACCCTTAACTGATGGAAACCTATCGCCAAATACAACTAGAAAAACACTCTGGCTCCACACAACTAATCAAATAGATTACTCAACAAAGGATATTTATTCCTAATCATTCTCTCGTTCAACTTACGATAGTCGATACACATCCTCAACGAGCCATCTGGTTTCTTCATGAATACCACGGCCGCTCCAAAAGGCCAGCAGCTTGTCTAATAAAATTTCTCCCTTCCATATCCACTAGTATAACATGTCAATAATACATTAAGAATCATTAAGTTGGAACAATTCCAAATAGAAGAGATTGTGGCAGATTTATTGACTTGAATGGTGCTAAATAAAAAGCAATGTACATAAATATAATGCACAAATTTATAACTAAGCCATGGGCGGTTCCAAATGTTGAAAATCTCATAACATTGTTATATAATAACAATATAACGATGTAGTTCATAATAGAACTTAGAGCTCACTAGAAGTCGAGAGACATACTCTAAATTGTTCTACATTATAATGGTAGTTTATCAGTGTTAGAGAGAGTTATTCGACAAAATGGATGATTAAAACATAATAACATACCCATTCACTAAGGGACCGACCTAATTTGTTTTAAGAAAACCGGCTGGAGAAGTTGGAATAAGGTTCCAAAATTGACTTCAAGTGCAAGTGGGAGATTGATATATTAGGGGTATACCTTAGAAGCAATTATGTAATTGTTACATATATCTAACTCATTAACTAATCTTTTTCAAAATCAAAGATATTTTCTTTCTATTATATACTTGATATAATGTGGTTATATTAATTAATTAATTTGATTAAAAGTATGTTGAATCATATATTTTGATTCATGACAAAGCAGTGAATTAGACTATATGGATAAGCGACAAAAAGAAAAAGAATTATGTTGTTCAAACTACAAAGTAGACAAGGCTACAAAACTGCGTATAGTATGTTAATTTATTGAAGTTTTTTAGTCTTAGAAATGTTAAAATCTATCCTCAAGTAGTTAAGTTGTTTAAGCTATAAAACGTTTTTAAATATATGAGAACTGTGCTTTGACTGTCAGGTCAGTCGACTAACCATATATGGCCAGTCGACTGACCATATATGGCCAGTCGACTGAATCTACACAGGTGCATAGAAACTCTCAGTTTTTGCACAACTTTGAACATTCAATTGACAGGTCTTTTGGGTTCAGTCGACTGAATTCTTTCAAAGCTATTTTTTCTAAATGGACACTTCCATTTGCCAAGAGTTACGTTCTAAAATGAAGAGGTATGGATGCTTCCTTTGATCAGAACTCTTCGTGAATGGTTGCATCTCTTTATCTACTATATAAACACAAAAAATTCACTTCACAAATCACCGATTTTCTAATTATTTTCTGATCATACTCTCTACTATCTCTGCATTCTGAAAAGCAATCACAACTTACATATATTGCTTGAATCTCTGTATCAATTATCTTATTCTTTGATTCAAAGCGATATTTTCCTTTCTAAATCTTTACGCACACATATATACTTGAGGAAAAGATTATAGGAAGGTTGTACTATAAAAGACAAATCAGTGTTATCAGAAACACAAAGTGTCAAAGCAATTTTAGTGAAACTATTAAAGTCTTGTTCAGTTGTTCAGGCAGGTAAAGTCCTCTTTTCGGCTGTTAGAGGCGGAAAAATCTTGATCGGTTGCTCAGGTGTGGTATACCTATTTCTTTGGGTTAAGTGAGGGGTTATTATGAGAAAATTCCAGAGGGAAGTCTGGGACAGGACGTAGAACGGAAAGTTCGAACCAGTATAAAAATTCCTGGTGTGCTCATTTTTATTTAGTTTACTATTATCATCTGTTTCCGCATTTAGATTATAATACATTCCATATTACATGATTCTAAATGATAACTAGCCACACAGTAGCCACTTTCATTTGGTATCAGAGCGAGGTCATCCTATAACCGTAACACGGTTATTTGATAGTTTTTTTTGTTAATATGGAAAATAACAACATCATAAGCACTGTCACTAACACTAGTTTTATCGAAGGTCAATCTACTGCACGACCTCCACTATTCAATGGCATGAATTATAATTACTAGTCAACTAGAATGAGAATATATATGCAATCTAATGGTTTTGAAACTTAGAACATTACTCAAAATGAATATACTACTCCAACAGAAGATTTTTCAACTTGGACTGCTGCACAGAAAACTGATGCTACTACAAATGCAAAAGCAATGAATATGTTATTTTGTGCATTAGACAGAAATGAGTTTAATTGAATTAGTATGTGTACAAATGCTTATGAGATATGGAGAACTCTAAAAGTAACTCATGAAGGAACTAACAAAGTTAAACAAAGAAAATTTTCTATGTTGAAAAATTAGTTTCAAAATTTCAAAACGAAATCAAATGAAAATATAAATGACATGTACTCTAGATTTCAAGATATATAGCATTCACTATTGGCACTAGGAGAAAAAATTTCCGATTTTGATATAGTATCAAAAATCCTAAACTCTTTAATGGATGAATGGGAAAGAAAGGTTCTAGCTATTGAAGAAGAAAACGATCTTTCTACTATGAAACCAGAAGAGTTAATAGGAAATCTAATGTCATATGAAGTAAATTTGCAGGCAAAGAAAGTCCAAGCACAGGATAAGAAGAATCTAGCATTTCAAGTAGAACAAGATGACTCTGACTCAAATGAAGAAGATATGGCATTTATTGCTAAGAATTTCAAAATATTTTTGAAATTCAAAAAGAATAACAAGATCAAGAGTTACAAAAATAACTCTAGTAACAATAATAGCAATAAACCATCATCTTCTGTCATGGAATGTTATGAATGTCATAAAAAGGGTCATATGAAGAAAGATTATCTAGAAAAATAGAAAATAAATTCAAGAAGAACAAATTCAAGAAGAAAGCTTTTTCTATAACATGGGATGATTCAGATTCTTCATCATCAGAAAGCGACAGTGACAGTGGCTACAAATGATGATGTAAGTGAATTAAGCTTTGAATATTTAGTTGAACTTAATTCAGAGTAGTAGATTTTGTAAAACAAGCTAAAAAGCATAATAAGGAGTTACAAGGAAAACTGAATAGATCTGAATTAGAAATTAGTATGCTTAAAGATGAAAGAAAATTCTCAAAGAAGAACTTGAAAAATCTCAAGAATCTAATTCTAATTTAGCTTCTCAACTTTCTATGATAACTCAGGAATTAGAAATTCAGAAGAATAAAAATGATGTTTTACCAGTTGAAACTAATGATTTAAAATCTAACACTAAAGTATTAGAGTTAAAAAAATCTAGTCTTAAAACTAAGCTAGAAGATATTAATAAAAATATTTTCAATTTTAATAAAGGAAGAGAAAATCTTTCTAAAATAATAGAAAATTCTCAATCTTCTTCAAATAAAATGGGATTAGGATTTAAGAAAATTGAAAATCCTAAAAAATCTAGAAAGCTTAAAAATAAGTTTAAAAACAAAATTAGTAAAGATTTAAAGAAAACAGTTTCTAAAGATTTTAAAACTATTAAAATATGGATTCCTAAAATAAGTAATAACTTGATTAGGAATAAACATATCAAAACATTTAAGAAACTGTTCATAAAAATAAGAATTATATTTATAAAGGGAATTCTGAACCTTCTTGGGTTTGGTTTCCTAAGACCTAACTCTTATGACCCTAAAAAGAAAGAGTGGGTACCATCTTAATCTTTATTTTTTGTAGGTACCACTTAAAAAGAGAGGAAAATGGATTCTAGACAGTGGTTGCTCAAAACACATGACTGGTGATAAAGACATGTTAACAAACATAGTCTACTCAAAAGGAGGATCAGTCACTTTTGGAGATAATTCAAAAGGTTATGCCATCAGCAAAGACGATGTGAGCAATAACGGTATCTCTAACTCACCACTCATTACCGATGTTTTATTACTTAAAAACTTAAAACATAACTTATTAAGTATAAGTCAATTATGTGATAAAGGTTTTAATATATCTTTTTCAGAAAATAAATGTAACATCTCTGATAAAAATCAAAAATTAATTTTTGAAGGTATAAGATATAAAAATATTTATATTTTAAACATGAATATGAATCATAACACAAATATGTGTTTAGTAGCTACAGATAATGATTCTTGGCAATGGCACAAAAGATTTTGTCATATAAATATTAATACTATTAATAAATTAGCTAAAAATAAACCTGTTAAAGGACTACCTGTTGGGCGAATTCTCACCCAGAGGATCTCAAGACCAAGAAGTCACAAGTTTTACCCGGGCTCGCAACCTCCACCTCGTTCAGCAAACACAAGGCTCAAGGAGCCCATCTGGCATTCTCAGTGTACAAATCCATTCGGGCATGAGTCCATTCGGCATATCCTATGTCCCATTCGGCACGACCCCTTCGGCAGCCATCAACCAACTTCATCCGGTCAAGCCCTATGCCGAACCATGCTCCTCTCACGAACTCCACCGATCCACAAGCCTTCACCGAGCCTGGTTGGTACCGAACCAACTCACCTCCAAGACCGAACCAACTCACCTCCAAGACCGAACCGACTCCATGTAAACCCATTACCGAATGGCACATATCCACCCATCACCGGACCACCATAGCCGGACGAGGCTACCACCGGTCCAACCTCAGCACGGCCAAGGCTTCGCCGAACCAGAAGATTGCCAGTCCAGATTGCTCCAGCCCGGGCCCACCAGCAGCTATACACTTCCAAGACCCCTGCCCCCTACCTCACTCTATAAATAGAGGGGCAGGGGTACAACAATGGCAGACAAGTTTGAGAGCTCAAGCAAGGAAGGAACTTTCAAACTACTTTCATATACTCAGATACGAAGCATTGTACTTGTAATCTGAAGGAAAGAAGATAATAACATATAAAGTGGACGTAGGCACATTCTGGCCGAACCACTATAAATCCGCGTGTCTTTTACATTTCAGCCCCTACTTCTTTTATATTTATATACTCATCTAAAATCATTGAAAATCACATATAATCAACTAAATAATACGACTTGGAGGTGTTTGTCCATTTTTTGTGCAAACACTACCTGATATGAAATTCAAAATTGATAATATCTGTGATGCATGTCAGTTAGAAAAATTAAAAAAATCTTCTTTTAAATCTAAGAAAATCATATCTACAACACAACCATTTGAACTATTACATATGGACCTTTTCGGACCTACTCAAGTTCAATCTATTAATCACAATAGATATATGTTTGTTATTGTAGATGATTTTTCAAGATATACATGGACTATTTTTATGAAACATAAAAGTGATACTTTTGAAAATTTTAAAATTTTTGTAAAGAAGATTCAAAATATAAAGAATTTAAAAGTAAAAAATATTAGAAGTGATCATGGAGGTGAATTTGAAAATGAAGCTTTCGAACATTTTTGTAACAAGAAAGGAATTAATCATAATTTCTCCTTTCCTAGAACACCACAACAAAATGGAGTTGTAGAAAGGAAAAACAAAACATTACAAGGATGTGCACGAACTCTATTAAACGGAAGCGCTTTACCTAAGCATTTCTGGGCAGAAGCTGTTGCAACTGCTTGCTATGTTTTGAATCGTGTTTCTATTCGATCATTAACAAAACATACTCCATATGAACTTTTAAATGGTAGAAACCAAATATATCATATTTTAAAGTTTTTGGTTCAAAATGTTTTATACTTAACACTAAAGTTCAGCTTGGCAAATTTGATCCAGAATCCGATGAAGGAATATTCATAGGATATTCGGAAAGAAGCAAAGCTTATCGAGTTTTTAATACAAGAACTAAAGTTATTGAAGAAACTCTTCATGTTTCATTCGATGAAAATGTCAAAACTTCTTCTAAAATTACAAATTTGGAAAATAATACAAATCTAATTCTAATAAATAATTTAGAAGATGATGATATTACTCTTCAAAATAATAGTTCTGATGTTACTTTAGAAAATGTAAATACTATTAATAATGATAATATAATAAGATCTCCTCCAAGAATTCTTAAAGATCACCCTGTTCAAAATATAATTGGAGAAGTAAATTCAAATGTAAGAACAAGACACCAACTAAATCAAATGGGCCATATAGCTTTTCCCTCTAATATAGAACCTAAAAATATTAAGGAAGCCTCAGCTGATGACTATTGGATTATAGCTATGCAAGAAGAGCTAAATCAATTCGAAAGAAACAAAGTTTGTGAATTAGTTCCTAAACCAAGTGATCAATCTGTCATTGGTACAAAATGGGTTTTCAAAAACAAAGCTAATAACAAGGTAACATTACTAGAAATAAAGCTAGATTAGTAGCGCAAGGTTATAATCAAGAAGAGGGAATAGACTATGAAGAAATGTTTACTCCGGTTGCAAGAATAGAAGCTGTACGTATTCTACTGACCTTTGCATATTTTCATAACTTTAAATTATATCAAACGGATGTTAAAAGTGCTTTTCTAAATGGTTTTATAAAAGAAAATTTTTATGTTGAACAACCTCCTCTTTTTACTCATGAAAAATTTCCGGATCATGTTTATAAACTTAAGAAAGCTTTATATGGTTTAAAACAAGCACCTCGTGCTTGGTATGACCGACTTAAAAGTTATCTACTAGAATCTGGTTTTGAGATTGGGAAAGTTGATCAAACATTAGTTATTAAGAAAACTAAACAAGATATTTTAATTATTCAAATATATGTTGATTATATTATTTTTGGTTCAACAAATGAAAAATTATGTCAGGAATTTTCGACTATTATGACAAATGAATTTGAAATGTCACATATGGAAGAACTATGATATTTTTTTGGATTGCAAATCAAATAAATGTAAAATGGCATTTTTCTTAACCAAGAAAAGTATTGCAATAATCTAATTAAACGATTCGATATGGAAAACAC
The DNA here is from genome assembly GCA_030765085.1 of Allium cepa. Taxonomy (NCBI): domain Eukaryota; kingdom Viridiplantae; phylum Streptophyta; class Magnoliopsida; order Asparagales; family Amaryllidaceae; genus Allium; species Allium cepa. The sequence continues at coordinate 456,666,014 of CM060939.1, read as the reverse complement.
GTCTGCCAAACCAAATCCTATGAGTACAATCATACATCTTGAAAAAGATGAAAATGTGTTGACCAAAAACTATATCGTAGTATGATTGGATCACTACTTTACTAACTACTAGTCGACCTGACATTATGATGAGTGTTTGTTTATGTGCTCGATTTCAAGCAAATCCTAAAGAATCACATATGCGAGCAGTTAAACGTATAATTCGTTATCTTAGCAAAACCAAAAATTTAGGATTATTTTATCCAAAAGAATGTCCTTTTGAATTAGTATCATATAGTGATGCTGATTTTGGAGGAAGTCGGACAGATAGAAAAAGTATAAGTGGAATTTGTCATTTCATTGGACTATCCTTAGTATCTTAGTTTAGTAAGAAACAAAATTGCGTTTCACTATCGACATGTGAAGTAGAGTATATATCTGCAGCTTTAGCATGTGCTCAAGTAATCTACATGCAACAAACATTACAAGATTTTGATATAAAATTAAATAAGTCTATAATATATTGTGATAACACTAGTGCAATAAATTTATCTAAAAATCCTGTCAATCACTCACGAACTAAACATATTGACATTCTTCATCATTTTCTTCATGATAATATTGAGAAGGATATAATAAATTTAGAATTTGTAAATTCTAAAAATCAATTAGCTGATATTTTCACTAAACCACTCAATGAAAATTGTTTTGTAAGATTAAGAAGAGAACTAGGCATAATCCTTTTAAAAGAATTATAAAAATTGCTAATTAATTTATTTTATTGAAAAAAAATTGGTACTCGAACTCTACACTTCAGGTTTGATAAGCCTATGCAACTTCCACTTGACCATTCAATGTTTCATATCTACTTCTTATACAATTTTCTCCTTATATTTTTAATTATTTTTATGATAAATTTTCAGCCACAAACTCTTGTTTAATTCTCAATCTCATTCTTTCAGTTTGCACGTAGAACCATCATTTTCTAACTGCATTTCTGCCTATATATATTTCAATTTACTGCTCTCCTTTCTCCATCAAAAGAAATCTTTATCTCAAACATATTCTTATCCACTCCATAAACTTCCATTTTTTTTTTCAAAATCAAAATGTCTTCACACGATTCATCAGATGGATCCGCTTACTCATCTATCGATTTTTCAACACCATCATCTGCATCGTCAAACCTACCTACACCTACTCCTACTCACGAACCTGCAAGACCGTCAAATTATCACATGGGTTATACACTCGAGAAAAAGAAAGCAAGACATTTTCTAATCTTTGGTTCTCCTCAAACCACACAAAAAATTGATGATTTGCATCATTACCAGAGGGAATCGATAGCGCTTCAGCATGAGATGTACTATGAACAGAAAATGAATTCAAGACGTCTGAGTTTTCTAGAGCAGTGGATGGAAATTTTGCGGTTCATCTTCCTCTGCGGTTCATCAACCTACACCTTTGTCATCTCGGAATCCATGGGATAGGTCGCCACAAGCTCCGCCTGTCTCTCCAAACTCATGTGAGCGCGGAAACCATTGGTCACCACTGCAACCATATGTAGAGAAGACGAAGGATAAACCGACAAATTCCAAGTCTCCATCAACTTCTTCTTCTAAATAATTACGTTTTGCCTATTTTTTAAATTATTTTTATCCTTACTTTATATGCATTGTGTTAATATATAAAATATATATTATTTATTTGTGTATAGAAATGACAGAATATGCTGCAAAGACTTATTCATTCGACTGAAAATTTCGATTAGTCGGTTGAATCTATATACTTTATGTTTTTAGACACTATTCAGTCGACTGAAAGAAAGCAACCAGTCGACTGAATGATGACAAAGAGCATTTTTGCTTATTCAGTCGACTGAAATAATATGGCCAGTCGACTGAATCTGAAACAGAAAGTCTTGGAAAAATGGTTCAGTCGACTGACCATATTCATCCAGTCGACTGAATCTGAAACAGAAAGTCTCGAGAAAATGGTTCAGTCGACTGACCATATTCGTTCAGTCGAATGAATTCAAATCTGAGCTTACTTTTCACCTTTTTACCTACCTTTTTAACACTCCAACCCTTTACCTTCTCTTTTACTTTTTACATCTACCTCCATACTCCAGAATTCTAAAACCCTAGTTCCCAAATTCTTTCAAAATTTCTTCACTAGATTGATTAATTCAAATGGCTCCTCATCAACCAAAGAGATCTAGGCATGCTTCTTCTTCCTCTGAGCCTGTTGATTCTCAAATTACTCAATGGCTATATGATGCTACTGCAGTCCAAAGGTGGAATAAGTTGAAAGAATCCTGATTCTTTGAAGGTTCTTTTGTTGTTTTTCCTGATTTTGCGCCATATAGGATTCAAGATTTAGCAAGGAGAATCCATCTAGAATCACTCCTAGATCACAATCAAAATAATATCAAGATAAATCATACCTTGGTAAAACTTTTCTATGCTAATTTAAATTTAAGCCATCAAAACCCACGTAATTGTGACAATTACGTTTCGAGTTTAGTATGTGGTCGACAAGTGTTTCTTTCTTTAGATAGAATTGTTCATATTCTTCATACTTCGACAAGTGGTATTGATTTACAAGAATTAAATGCAACCATAAGCGAGAGGGACGAAGTAAGTCATCGATTCTTAGAAGATGACATGACCAAACTTAAATCTATTGCATTACGACCTACGGCCAGAATTATGCATAGAGCTTTAATGCACACAATTCTACCCCGTACTGGCTCTTATGAGCTTGTCTATCCAAACAACTATAAAGCATTATATGCTATTTGGGGAGAAGTTGAAGTAAATTGGCCAAAACTCATTCTAGACGAATTCTTTTCATTCAACCAAGGTCGAATGAATATTATTTATTTTGGAGAATATATTATGCGGCTACTTATGAATCTCCAGGTTCCTATTCCGGAATCCGATACTTCTATTCCAAAAACTCTGAATAGCCGCACAATAAGCCTTATGAAATTACCACCAAGACCTCTCACTACATGACTTTTCAAAATGGAAATCTCGACCTCGGCAAGAAATTTCTACTCGACAACAACAACAATTAAGAGATGACATTCGCACGCCAACTCCGTCCCAAAGCACTCAGGAATCTATTGATTTAATTGTAAGAAATCAAGTCATCTTGGATTCCCGCATTAAAAATCTTGATAAGAAAATCGACAAAAAAATTGACAAAATCAAGAGTTTCTTCGGGATTTTATGGGATGCGATATCTTGTTCCTCTTCCACCACTACGGAGACTTCTCAACGTGATCCAGGCAAACACCCAGCCCCTCACTTTACTTGGTCAACATCATAAGAACATACCAGTTCTGACACAAGTGGCAATGGAGATGGCAGACAGTTTGCGGGAAGTTCCTCTAGAGGAAAAGGACCAATGCAAGTTGAAGAAGAGGAAACAGAGTCTGATTCTGATTGAGGTTGTTATCTTTTAGTAGTAGTAAGTTATTTATTTTTTTCGAACATTCTATCTATGAGTTTGTATTCGTAACAATTGAAATTTTTTGTTTCTGTGATTGTAATTAGTATTTTTATTTTAACTCTATTGCGTTAGTTTAATGCTTAAATTATCATTTCCTTTTTTTCGATGACAAAGAGGAAGAAATTTGGATGACTAACCATTTCATGCAGGGATTAAAAATGTCGCCATATATTCAAGGGGAGATATATATAACTCCCATTATATATTTCTCAAAAATATTGTATCACATATAATAGGTTGTCATCAATCAAAAATGGGGAGAATGATGAATCATATATTTTGATTCATGACAAAGCAGTGAATTAGACTATATGGTTAAGCGACAAAAAGAAAAGGAATTATGCTGTCCAAACTACAAAGGAGACAAGGCTACAAAACTGCGTATAGTATGTTAATTTATTGAAGTTTTTAGTTTTAGAAATGTTAAAATCTATCCTCAAGTAGTTAAGTTGTTTTAAGCATTAAAACGTTTTTTTATATATGAGAACTGTGCTTTGACTGTCAGGTCAGTCGACTGACCATATATGGCCAGTCGACTGAATCTGCACAGGTGCACAGAAACTCTATGTTTTTGCACAACTTTGAACATTCAGTTGAATTGTCATTTTGGGTCAGTCGACCGAATTCTTTCAACAACTATTTTTTCTTAATAGACACTTCCATTTGCCAAGAGTTACGTTCTAAAATAAAGAGGTATGGATGCTTCCTTTGATCAGAACTCTTCATGAATGGTTGCATCTCTTTATCTACTATATAAACACACAAAATTCACTTCACAAATAACCGATTTTCTGATTATTTTCTGATCATACTCTCTACTATCTCTGCATTCTGAAAAGCAATCACAACTTACATATATTGCTTGAATCTTTGAATCAATTATCTTATTCTTTGATTCAAAGCGATATTTTTCTTTCTAAATCTTTACACACACACACACACACATATATATATATATACTTGAGGAAAAGATTATAGGAAGGTTGTACTATAAAAGACAAATCAGTGTTATCCAGAACATAAAGTGTCAAAGCAATTTTACTGAAACTATTGAAGTCCTGTTCGGTTGTTCAGGCGGGTAAAGTCCACTTTCGGTTGTTAGAGGCGGAAAAATCCTGACCGGTTGCTCAGGTGTTGTGTATCTATTCCTCCGGGTTAAGTGAGGGGTTATTGTGAGAAAATTCCAAAGGGAAGTCTGGGGCTGGACGTAGAACGGGTAGTTCGAACCAGTATAAAAATTTCTGGTATGCTCATTTTTAGTTACTTTACTATTATCATCTGTTTTCGCATTTAGATTATAATACATTCCATATTACACGATCCTAAGTGATAACTAGCCACAAAGTAGTCACTTTCAAAGTATGTTTAATATAAAATCCATAAACGGTATGTTTATGATAGTAGTTACAAAGTGTTGTAGCCGTGAGTAATCTATCACAATAAAAATAAATATATCATTTTAAATGTTCCTAGTCAAGATGCATCGAGACTGGATATTAATGTATCTGTTGAGACTGGAGTATGTAATGCTCTCCAAACATTGGGCAGTGTATTACTCATGGCTGCTGGAGGGATTTAGATGTTACGTACTGATAATTATTAGATAACTATGGAATGATTCACTCAATAGTTTTCTATCAGTTAATATAACTGAGGTCAAATGGAATACGATTCTCTCGACTTGAGAATATTGTGGATCTTCAATATGAAAGCTCCGCTTTAATTATAGTCGAATCATGGAACGACGTTCCATTGAGTGACTATACTAGACCAAATAACCCCGAATTTAATTATTTCAACTATATTAAACGATCTATGAGCTGTAGCTATGAGTGTTGCAGATGGTTTGATGAGAGGCATGGAAGTGATTAGCTTCGTCTCCTTTGTTATATGGGTTAGTATTACATTCAATTCAACTCAACTCAAAGTCAAAGTCTCTGGCCAGAGCAGTTCGGTTAATAATAATTGTTATTATTGAACCGAGGACTTTGTGTTTGAACTATAGAGTTGAATATAGATGATATTGAAATTTTGACCATTACCAAATTCCATAAGTCCAAAGGGATACAGTTTTGACGAAGAAAATTGGTGTAAATAATGTCACAACCAGGTAACGCTTATTAAACTAAAATTGAATTTTAACAGAACGAGTAAGCAATAAATTTGGCCATAATGTCACACCACCTGCAAAGTGACATGTGAATATTAACATTCGAATAGTCTGATGTTAATTACTGACCAAATTTACACCTAAGAGTTACACGATCGAAATGATGAATTCTCTTTAGACAAAACGCTTTAATTAGTTTGTAGTTATTATAAATTAATTAAATTAACTAATATTTGTGAAATATTAATTATAAGATTTAAATATGATTTTAGGATTAAATATTATTTTAAATATATTTAATAGTTATAAATATGTCGATCAATATGAGTTATCGATAACAAACTAAATTGGATTTAATTGTATATATTTAATTTGGGTTAAACTAGCTAATGGCCCATGATTGTTTGAGGGTTAGGATAGAGATCTATAGCATGGATATGGGGGGGGCAAAACTCAAGGTAATTGGTTTGGAGATGTATGCTTGAGATCAAGGAAGAAAGAGTCTTAGATATTTTCCTATTTTCTCTCTTATTAAAACTATGTATTTATTGATCTCAAAACCAAATGCACAAGTTCTTTTGGTCAACTTTTTCACCTTCTTCCTGACAGAATACAGCATCTTAAATAAACCTAAAATCTCAAATTAAATTAAATTTAAATTCCAGACTATTTGACAACGAGAAGGTCGGTGATTCTAGACTAGCAATTTGACGAATCAAGGAATTTCAAAGGAAGAGAATTCATCCTTTCAACATGGACTTGAGGGCTTTTGTTGTAGGTAATAATACATTTACATATATGACAAATGATCATGTTATTATATTTTATTGATATTGTACATCTGTTTATTTATACATATGTCATTATTACTTAATTAGTTAGATAAGATTTCTATCGGTAATGTTGTTGTCACAATAACGATTGGCTATGTACATAAATATATTGTTCTAATACGTATTAATTTTTATTAATATTCTAATGATCTATTTTAATAAAAGTATTTTATTTTAATGTTATATAAATTGATAATATACATATATATATATATATATAAATATATATATATGTATGTATGTATGTATATATGTATGTATGTATGTAAATCAATGCATATAATAAAGCACATATATTTTTGTATATACTATATAAAATTGATCTGATATTTTTATAATATATATTTATATCAATTATAATTTTTGCAGTTGAAAAATAAAATTTTGTTATTATTAGATATTTTATATTATTATTTAATCACAGTAAGGGTTAATAAATTTGTATAAAATAAACAGCGTTTCGAAAATTAAATTTTATATTTTTCAAAGGGGGAATTAGGGAAAAAAACAAACTTTGAAAAAATTAGGCTGGAGAACACCAAGTTTCATTTTTATGCTGAAGGATAAATACTAGTTATAATTAACATTATATTCAACTTTTACACTATACAAAATGCTAGTTATATCTAACATTATATTCAGTTTTACACTATACAAAATGCTAGTTATAAGTAGCATTGTCCTCCAGCCTAAAAAAAGACTTGTTTTCCTTCAGCCTAAATTCTTTTCTAAGTTTGTCCTTGTGCCTATTTTCCTATTTTTAAAAATTATTTCATCATGTCATAGGTATTTTAAAAAAATAACAAAATTTTTCCTTTTTTTTGTTATCTTTAATAATTCAATTAAAATCGGCTATTTGAGTAATTAATTAATTAAAAACATTAATTTTATTAAAAAATTCTAAAAAAAAATTCAACCAATAAAATATCATTATAGATTTTTAGAAAATTTTAAATTTGATATTGTAATATACTATTTTATACTATTTAATTAACAAAAAAATAATTTATTAGTTCATATATATATATATATATATATTAACATATTAAAATCATAATAACTTCATATCTGCAATATTTTCGAATTGAAACTTAAAAAATTCAATTATATATATAATGTATTATAATATAAAATTATATTTAATTATTATATTTATAATTACATAGATGCATATATATATTTCTATAATTAATTTATTTTGATTCGTATACATACACATAAATGAGTAAAATAATGTTTTATAAATAATATTTTATGTACATACATACATATATATATATATATATATATATATATATATATATATTATTTGTGTTATATATATGTATCTAAAATAATTTTATATAGTAAACATATTTATATATTCTTTTATATATATATATATATATATATATGTAATTGTTTAGATATTTATAACCATAAGTATATGCATATATATATAGACAGCATACAATATATATAGAATAAGCTAATGTGTCCGTTGCGATGTAAATCCCAACATCTATATATATGCATGTTATACCCTGCACAGAATATTATGTTACACATTTACACTAATATACATATGTATATAATACATATGTATTCTTACATATTGAAGTAAAATTAAATCAAATAAATCACAAACAAAATTTATGAAATTAATAAAAATACATAATTTTATTTAAATTAAATTTAAAAATATTCTAAATAAATTAGACTTCATAGTCCAATAATGATCCAATAGAATAAAAAAAAAACTGAAATTCACTTATATCTTCCGCTGTGGGTTGGCCCAGTTCCAATAGTCCTTCCGCAATAACATGATGATACCAATGTTTGCATATAGTTTCTAAAAAATGATAATAAAAATGAGTGTATGCATTCGATGTTGTTCCTCGTCGAGCACTCTTAGTGACTGGAGGAATATGAGGTATGGGAATGTTCTAGACTCTGCCAAACTGTCTTAATACTCTATTTGGATGATATGGTTACATAATGTTGAAAAAAGTATGCAACCACTATACCAAGCAATGTCATAAATGGGATGAAAGCCACGTGCATAGATGTACGAATCGAACATAACCTACAAAGAAATGGGAAGAAAATAGTTAACAATAATGAAGAACTTTATTACTTTACTATTGACAGAGTAAAATGAAGATAATTACCTGATCAATCTGAATATCATCAAGAAATATACATACATCTATGACTGATAAATTGTAATCTGAAGATGGATTCCATCGAGTAGCACGAGATAAATTTTCAAAGTATAGTTTTGTGGAAGGATGGAAGCATGGAAAATGCTCAAATATCCATGTCTCCAATAAGCAAAGATAACCTGCAATCTGCTTAACACCAGTGCATCTAACTAATCCGAACTGTCTATACAGAAATGCCAGAGCTGTTGAACCTCATGAATAAGTATTGACAATATGTAAATCTTTTAATGGATCTAAAAGTGGCATATGCACATGGGACTTGCTTTTATCAGCAAACATAATGTTGCCAATAGAGAACAAAGGATGAGTACAAGTAGCTCGCCTAATTGCTCTATTAGTCCAATCATCATTAACAACATTAAACTTCTCAAATAACATGGCCAAACATAATTTATAGCCAACTCTATCATTCATTTCCAACCTAGCTTCTACCACACTTAGGCCTATATATTTAGACACAATCCTAACTACTTGTTTCATATCAAGTGAAAGACTTTGTATTGGTTTTCCTTCCACTAGAATATGTAATAAAGATGTTTCATCATCAAGGGTTATAGTAATCTCACCAAACGGCATATGGAAAGTATTGGTCATTGGATACTAACGTTCCACAAAAGCTGATATCGGATGTTTGTTAACACTTCTATAACATTGTTAACAATAGAGAACAAATTAGACGATTAATAATATTTATGAATTTAGTATAATTTTTGGAGTCCGCCAACTTGTGTGCATAATTGAGGCATGAAAGGGGTGATCGTTCTTACAATAATTAAATTTACGTCACTCTAATGACTCTAATGCATTTTAATTAAAAAATGATCATAAAAGCTATAAATTAAAATATCTTGTCCTTCCATATTATCGAAGCAATATGAGCATATTCTTTGATCACATCACTATATCTTAGCCCACCATGATCGTTTGCTATTTGTCCAACTTCATCGTCAATCTTGACGTCATCATCTGTCTCGACATCTTCATCTATGTCTTCCCCCCTCTTCTGAATCTGTGTCATCGCCCTTTTCCCTCTCTTTGCCCTCTTTCGCCTCCTGCCTTACAACATTTTTAATCTGCTTTTCATTGCCTTCAACATTTGCATCCCTATTTGTGTCCTCGTTTTTAAGCAAACCCATTAGTCTGCTTTCTATTCTTCTACGTCTTTCAGAAGTAATGATTTTCGATCCATCTTTAAATAACGATACAATAACATCGTTAACTCATATCTATAAAGCGTGATGGCTGTTTTCAACAAGTCCTTTTTATATGTGATAAAACAAGAACTACGCTTCAAAGTCGTGTGGTTCTTATTTTTAACCCGCACCAAAAAAATAAGGTAAAAATAAAGACCATGTAGGCGCTGCGTGATTTTTATTTTTGATCCACAGCGACGCTGCGTGGTAAAACAGGAATCGCTGCTGCGTGGTTTGTATTATTATTTTTTCACGTAGCGCGTCCCCGCGTAAAATTAATAGCACACGCACACCTCTTTTTCCCCACAGCTCCAACACGGGGTTCAAACAATCGACCCTCCCTCTCGGTGCGACCGCGACTGAGATGGTGATCAGGGTTAGGGCCGATACCTGATGCGACGTTGAACCCTCCTTCCCTGTGCGACCGCGAGCGTGAGTTAGAGTGAGCTTGGATTTGAGTGAATGGCAAAAGGTAAGTATGAATGGAGGATATGGTGGAATGGGAAAACGTAGGAAATATTTTGGGTTTGCTCGATAAAAAAAGTGGGTTCAATTGCTTTTTTTGTGTTTCGGGGGCTAATCCGCTATAATAAGAGGTTCAAATAGAATCAGCCTCCTCCTATTGTTACAAATGTATATCTTCTGAACTTTGTTGAACTTCAACGCCCAAGAAATATCTCATTTTTCCTATGTCCTTGTAATGAAACTCGAGTTTAATGGAGCTCTTGAACTTGGAAGCATTTATTACCACCTCTTGTTTTGCTTTTTACCCCCGGTAAATTTAAAACAAATTATTTTGACAAAATTGCCCTCAACCCTGTGGCTGTATATCGTAAAAACAACAAAGTTAGGTCGTTAAAAAACTAAGTTCAGAACGAGCGAGGAAATATAAAAACCCAAGCTTCAAACGAGCGAGGAAACACAAAAAGCAAGTTTCAAGTAAGTGAGGAAAACAAAAAAAAGTATGGAGCGAGTGAGGAAACCTAACAAACCAAGCTTGAAGCGGGTGAGGTAACCTAACTCGCTACATTGCACGTGTTTTTTATTAAAAACCTAGCTTGGTACAAGCGTTGTTTCATACAAAACCTCTTACAAATCCTTGATCGATCCGAATAAGGTTCCATACGGAACATTGCTTGATTCATGTGAGCTTTTATATAAAACAAAGTTCAGCCCGAACGTGATTTTTATTTTAAAAACTGACGTTAGAAATTGAGAACAACAGAGTTATTTATGGAATAAACTGGGGGATAAAAGAAAATAGCGGGGTGAGTAATTTTTCTTTAACTAACCGGGGTGTCTAAGGCATATTTCGGGGTGCAAATAGAGCTAGCCGTTGAACTTCTCACCCATCTCTTAAAGAGAACTCGTCTTTTGGCACAAAGAGCGTATGCTCATAGTTTATTTACGTTTCATCAATTTTTTTGTTGTTTATACCACCAAATTGTTTTCATTAATTCATGTTGGCTAGTACAGGCTTCATAGGTGTTTGATGAAATGTTTGCTGGACCCTGGAGTATCAGTTTGTGCCAATAATCTTTAGTGTAACATGAAATATTTGATATAGCCGCAGGATATTTACGGAAAGAGAGTGGTAAGTACACTTTCTGACTTTCACATTACCCTTGCCTTGCAACAAGTCTAATGAAATATATATTTGTTCATGACTTTTTTTGCAAAAAAAGCATGGTATATACGTTGTAACATGATTTTGTATAAAAATGCTACTTAAAGCAATGTTATATGTTTTGACTAAATAGGATATCAAATTATTTGTTTTTCTTTTGGTTTTTTAGAAGAAAGGAATAGGAACAAGGTGTGTTCTAAACTTTCCAATTTGTATTTTGCAAATGGAATCATTGCTGGTTCAATGTTGCTTCGTTTTCATCAGTTAATTTGCATACTTGGTGTTTGTAGGTATGTCTTCTCTTCATATACTCTTTTTCCATGAGCTCTCATATTTCATAGTGTGTTTATTTTGTTTGCTTCGTCTAGGAAACGCTTTAGATTTCGGTAGCCTTACATTACTATCCAAACCTGCTTAAGTTTTGTTACAATGAACGACTTCAATTGAAAGAAGGAAAAAATAAAAAAGTTACTGCTAACCTGTGTATATCATAATCCATAGCTTGTTCATTACAATCTGCCCACTGCACACATCAGCATATGCCTTTCTATTATGCGATGCTTGGATTTTCTTTTTCTTTTCTTTTTTCTTTTTTTAAACAGATAAGTCATTTCTTCCCAAGTAAATGAAATTAAGTGAAATGTTTGCTTCTAACCACAAGTTTAGTAAATACTATATGTTTCATTAAGGATCTTTTTGCTCTCCGACGTCCAGACTCTGCCGAATCCAACTTTGCACTCCATAACTGTTGTCGAATTTGAGAACTGTAATTCGCTGTAATCCATTGTAATCAGCTGTAATCATCAAGTGAACATCAATAAAGTCATCAAACTTCATAGTGGACGTAGACAATACGCCGAACCACTCTAAATTGTTGTGTTTCTACGCATTTTTATATCTGTTTTTGGAGTGTTTGTTAGATAATCCTCCTTTTACATTTTTATTCTTTACTTCTATCTCTTCAAATACTTCCGAAGAGTGTTGTGCACATTTTTAGTACAAACAGCGCATACTCAACCCAATTCAATTTGTGGGTAGTATCAATGACTTCTTTTTTTGTAGTTTGTGGTGAAGTCGCGAATCGCGTACGTTGGAATCGCGATGTGGATGTAGTGATTGAAGGCGGTGGTTTCGGGTTTTGGAGATGGAAGTGGAGGCAGTTTGATTAGGCAGGCATGTTTGTTTTGATCAGTAAAGTGGTTATGTGGAGTGGTTAAATTGATGGCAGTTTGCAGAGGGGAATATTTGTGATATGGGATTGATTGCTTCTGGTGGTGGTGATGTTTTTTTGCAGGCAAGCAGGGCAGGTGGTGATCAGTGATGTAGACGCTGTTTGCTTGGTAGTAGGGGTGAAGTGCTGGTGTATAAGTTGGGAATTGCAGTGTTGAAGGGACTGCGTGGATCAAGTGGTAGAACTGTTAATTTGTATTGAAGTTTGTTCTTGGTTGTAGTAGTGATGATGGCAGATGGTTTATGTTGTAAGAATGTGTTTTGTAATTGCAAAGTTGATGGATAGGGTTATTGGCAGTTTTTGGATAGTTAAGGGAGAAATGAGATGATTGGAGTGTGCAATGTTGCTGTTGTATGCAGGGAAATTGAAGTTGAGGTTGTATGTAGGGAAGTTGGCAGTGAGTTGAAGGTTTGTAAGAAGGAGCAATGGCAGTGATGTTTTGCAGCAGTAATGTTATTTGGCTGAAATGAATTGTGCAGCAGTAATGTTTGTAAGAAGTCATTGAGCAAGGGTTGAAAAATATATTTGTTCAAGACTTCTTTTGCAAAAAAATCATGGTATATACGTTGTAACATGATTTTGTATAAAAATGCTTCTTAAACCAATGTTATATGTTTTGACTAAATAGGATATCAAATTATTTGTTGGTTTTTTAGAAGAAAGGAATAGGAACAAGGTGTGTTCTAAACTTTCCAATTTGTATTTTGCAAATGGAACCATTGCTGGTTCAATGTTGCTTCGTTTTCATCAGTTATTTGCATACTTGGTGTTTGTAGGTATGTCTCCTCTTCATATACTCTTTTTCCATGAGCTCTCATATTTCATAGAGTGTTTATTTTGTTTGCTTCGTCTAGGAAACGCTTTAGATGTCGGTAGCCTTACATTACTATCCAAACCTGCCTAAGTTTTGTTACAATGAACGACTTCAATTGAAAGAAGGAAAAAAATAAAAAAGTTACTGCTAACCTGTGTATGTATATCATAATCCATAGATTGTTCATTACAATCTGCCCACTGGACACATCAGCATATGCCTTTCTATTATGCGATGCTCGGATTTTTTTTTTTTTTTAAACAGATAAGTCATTTCTTCCCGAGTAAATGAAATTAAATGAAATGTTTGCTTCTAACCACAAGCTTCTGATGCTTACACGCCTTATTCTTTCCAAAAATTCATTTGGGGGAGAGCCCTTGAGTGGATTGGTAAATGTCATGTATATAAATATGTCACATAATTTACTATTGGGGTCCATATCAAATTCGATAGCAAACCTTCCACACCTTACTAGCCTTGATCTTTCATATAATAAATTTGAAGGACAAATTCCAAAAGGCAAAGTTATTTCAAATCTTTCCGTGCTTATTTTGGAAGGAAATTTAGCACTTTGCGGCGCTCCATGGCTAAACTTCCCACCTTGTGATTATGCACAAACTTCTAGTCCAAGAAAAACACAAAAAATGCTTAGATGTGTAATTCCATTTGCTATCATAGTCATCCTTGCTACGTTGAGTTTTTGATCATCCTGATCTATCGTAAAAAGATTGTTACAAATTTAGCTCAAAGCGGTTTCTCATATTTAAATGACAAAGGTTTAATTTCATATCTCGAACTTGTTCATGCAACTAATGATTTCAACCAAATAAACTTGATTGGAAGGGGAGGATTCGGATCAGTTTATAGAGGTTGTCTTGATAACGAGCTAATAGTTGCGGTTAAAGTTCTGAATTTAGACAATGGAGAAGCAGCTTGAAAATCTTTTGATAGAGAAGTTCGAGCATTGAGCATGGTTCGACATAGGAATCTGATAAAAACTATCAGTGTATGTTCTGATTCAGACTACAAAGCTTTGGTTCTCCAGTTCATGCCAAATGGGAGTCTTGATCAGTGGTTATATTCAGATGATAAATTTCTCAGTCTTATACAGAGACTGAATATAATGGTTGATGTTTCTTTAGCAGTCAAACATCTTCATTATCACCATTCTTATACAGTGATTCATTGCGATTTGAAACCGAGTACTGTTTTATTGGATGAAGAAATGGTGGCGCATGTTGGTGATTCTGGCATTGCAAAGTTGTTGCTTGTAAAACTTCGATATCAACTAGTTTTTCAGGAGGCACCATAGGTTACATACCACCAGGTAATATACCAAAATTTTATAATTTATTTGTAAACCCAAGTGCTGAGCTTTACTTGTAAATCCGAGAGATGCATATTGGTTACTTTATATCATAACCAGTTTCATATTTATACTTCTCGCTCCTTCACTTAATTTAGGCAGCAGCTTATTTATGCATTTGACTTCTAGGCAACTTTCCCATGCAACTGCACTTAGATTTGCATCATAAAACTTCGTTTTAGTAGATGACATAAAATTTGTTAATGAATCATTCTTCATTTTGCAAAAATAGAGAAATTGTTCTCCATTTAATAGCAAGTATATATAACTACATCTGCCAATTGAGAACCACTATTCATTAACTTCCATTTTGGCTAATCGGATGATATCTGGAGAATATCCTTGTATGATTTTTTTTTTTTCCATATTGGAATTTTCTATGTGCAAAACTACTGGAGATGCTTTGAGTCAATTTTTATGTGTATTTCATGAGCAATAATATGTTATTTATGTCTCAGTAGCAATTCTTTGATAAAAGAACCTGAATCATTCTAAAAGTAGTTGGAAAACGTGTTTCAAACCATTTTCCTACTTCTTTGAGAATATATACTGAAATTCATTTCATTAGAGCCGATATCTGCAGAATTCTAACATTAGTTTTCGACATATTCTCAACAGAGTATGCATCATTAGGAAAAGTTTCAAGAATGGGCGATGTTTATAGTTTCGGGATCCTTTTACTGAAAGCATTCACTTGAAAGAAGCCTACTGATGTTATGTTCAATGGAGAACTAAGTTTAAGGAACTGGATAAATGATTTATACACTAACCAATTATCGAATGTCATCGATAATACTCTATTGAAAGATGCGCACGAAGATTTAACTGCAACAGGCCAATGCTTATCATCTGTTATTGAACTGGGATTGATGTGTTCAAGACATTCACCTACAGACAGAATTCCAGTGACAACTGTGGTGTCAAGTTTACATGAAATAAGAGAGGAGTACATGTCAAGAATTCAATTGTATACTGGATATGTTTAATTGTCTATGTATATATGATAGCAATTGTTATGGCATTGTAGCTGCTATGTCATTGAGCAAGGGTTGAAAATCCAACAGCAACCATAATTACTTAAAACCTGAAGTATGTGTTATGAAGTCTGTTCAAAACTGCATATCTTCCCTGAAGTTTACAGATGATATTAGGCTTATTTGGGTATTCTGCTCACCAGTAATCTTTGCAGGAGCATACACCTTGCCTAAAGTGATGGAATCTATTGCGATCTCTAACCAAGATCTCCCTTTCAAAAATCTTTGACACCATTCCAGTGTAGGTATGGCATTCTTTACTCATTTTAATGTTTGTTACTACTCTTATACACTTGCCTTCACTTATACTTAAAAGCCCGAAAGCAATTGCTAGCTTTTGGCTATGACCATTAACTACTCGAACCTTTACATCCTCCTCAACATCATGCAATAAAACCTCTGTTGTGTCTGGTTTATATCCTTCGAATTTCAATTGCCACTCGATTTGGTAGAGCATTTCATATATTTCGTCTTTGTACATATGATGTTCATCCATTGAAACAAATCTATGCATTATACCTCTCACTTCAACTTGACTCAATCCTGAATCTTGCCTCAGTCCTTGATCGATGATCTTTGCTCGAGTTTTTCCTGCCAGCTCCCATTTCCCTACTTTTGCATACATGCCTGATAAAACTATGTGGTCACTAGCCTTAGCA
Source organism: Allium cepa (assembly GCA_030765085.1). Lineage (NCBI taxonomy): Eukaryota > Viridiplantae > Streptophyta > Magnoliopsida > Asparagales > Amaryllidaceae > Allium > Allium cepa. The sequence continues at coordinate 456,649,445 of CM060939.1, read as the reverse complement.
TAGTTGAAACTTGCTAGTTTTTTCATTGCATACTCTGCTAGCTCTAAGTTTTCATGAACTCTACATGCGCTTAGTAGACTTCTCCAAGCTACATTACTCGATAGACAAGTTGGCATAGATTGTATCACTGCACAGGCTTCATTAAGCTTACCCGCCCGTCCGAATAGGTCAACTATGCATCCATAATGTTGAGCATTAGGGGAAATATTATGCTCTAGTTTCATTCTATCAAAGCATTTTAGTCCCACGTCTACTAAACCCGCATGACTACATGCACTCAATACTCCCACATAAATTGTTTCATCTGGCTTTATGCCTTCTCTCAACATAGTTGAAAAGTATCTCAATGCTTTTTCGCCTTCTCCATGCATTGCTAAACCGGATATTACAACGCTATAAGTCCATTCATTTTTCAATGAAATTTGATCGAATATTTCTAGACCCTTTTCTAGGTATCCACACTTCATGTACATATCTATAATTGAAGTTTGAACTACCACATTAAGTCCCATAAAATTTCTCATAAGGAAACAATGTAAGCTTCGTCCTACGCTGTACATGCCTAACCGAGCGCATGATGATATCATGCTAACAAGCGAACTCTCATCCAATACAATCCCTAAACAAACTGTAGTTGTGAAGACATTTGTGCACTCTGACCACAACCCCACTCTATTAAAAGCAGCTAGTATAGTACTCAAAGAAGCAGCATTTTTACTAAATCCCATCTTATCAAAAACTGTAAAAGCTGCATCTATGTCCTCACATTTACTGTACAAATTGATCAACCCATTATTTACATATACATCATCTGAATATCCAAATTTTACAGAATGTCCATGAATCTGCATTCCTTCTTTGATGGCGGAGAGCACAGCACATGCTTTGATCGCAAATGTGAATGTGAAGTTATCGACTTTGATAGCATTTTCAAGCATTTGTCGATAAAAGAGTAAAGCTTGAATTGGGCTTCCATAGTTAACATGGGCTCTAATCATAGTGTTGAAATCAAACGTGCATGGGGATTGAAACCCGTAAAAGATGGATTGGGCATAGTCGATGCTTCCCCATTGTGATAGTGCGCAATTTGAGAGGAGTTTGCTAGCGTGATATGGTATGTGTATGTGCCCGAGTTTTATGTAGTGTGCATGTATTTGTTTGAGGTCTTGTATTGATTGTATCTGTGTAAGTGGAGTACATTGATGATGGGCGTGATTGGAGTTATTTTGTTGTATAATTGAGAGTTGAAGTTGATAAAGTGGTGGGTTGCTTATTACCATTGTGAAGTTAGATCGATGAGTAGAAGAAGAGGAAGGAACATGATGTTAGTTTGAAATTGTTGGGTTCTGGGTAAATTTTGGTGCTTCTGAGTTTTGGATGGAATTTGTGGCGTGGGATCATATCCCATATGTGAGGTTGGCAGTTCTCTTGAGGATTCTCTTGTTGGTTTTAATGTCATCCAAAAAATTTGCATTGATTAGTTGTTAGAAATTATTGATTGGTACACTTGGATGGATAAGGTTTCAAAAGGGCAAAGGACCTCTCTAGAATAATGGATGTCGTTTGCATGGTATTTTCTTCTTTAACGTACTACAGTAGATTCATCACCATGAAAGTTTATGCTGCTCCAAGAATGGTGATTGATAAATCAGTACAATTCTTTATATGTGATTATCTATGGTCGTTATATAATCGAGCATAATCCATAGTTCTAAAAATGCATACCCAACAAGCATAGTTTGCAATAGTTCCATCAACTCGAGCAATGATAAATAACCGTCTCCGCTTGCAAACAACAAAATCAAAGAAAATAAGGCTTCCGCCTCCTGTGAAATTTATTACCATGAAAGCCATTTTAAGTAAAACAGAAAGGCCAGTGTTTGTAATCATATTAATTTCTAATCAATCAAATTCTCAAACAAAATAAAATTACAAACTCTGGTCCGTTTCATCTAGACTTAAATAAAATGCTACAAATTCCGACATATAACATTTGCTTTCTATGCAAGCGAGTAATAAAAGCAAAAATCATGCTGCCACAAGATCAGGAGCTTGCTCCTCAACCAATAACAAAGCAGAATGAACCTTATTTACCCAGCCATCCAATCTAACTCTTAAAGATTTAATTTGTGCCATTCCCAGAACTCGAGGTTGCACCCATGACACATGTATGGTTCCCTCCACTTGATCTATTATGCCTTCTATAAGATGTACCTGAGCATTTCACAATGAATGATTATGTTTCGGTATTTCAGAATATGCATGTGAAACAAAATAATCTATACTGTGTTGCAGAGTCAATGCACAGTCGTCCCGAATTTTATGGGCATGCATCGGTTGCCTAAGTATTCAAACAACGTATGTATACAAAAACACATATGTAGATAACCAAATATATTGAAAAATAATTAGTGTCTGAAACATCAAATCAAAGAGCTCTAGATCCATATTTAGAAGCTTAACTTTAATAGTAGTCCTCAACTGATACATTTTACTTTGAAGACCTATAACCAAGTTTTGTTTGCAAACTCGGAAAGATGCAAGTCATTCCTTAACACATTTTGGATAAAAAGAAAAAATTATACCACCAATTGGATTTAATCTCTGAACCTTCCTCTTAACCCTTCGTTTTACCAACACTTTATTCTTTGGGAACTTATGCATCGTATTTTGGGATTTACACATCCACATCCCTTAATTCCTCATTTCTAGCTCATCAATTTTTCATGTTAAATAGTTTTAGATTGACCCCTTTTTTTATGGATATGGTTTTAATTCAATATGGCTGATCTTTGTAAAAATTTGTATCGTTTCAGAACTTTTTCCCCTTTACAATCGAAAGTGAATATGAGCAATCAAAAAAAAAAAAAAAAATCATTAATTCAAAGTGTAAATTTGAAAGTGTAAGAAGTTTCAAAATGACCCAAATTTCTGTATGAATGATCTGCACGACAAGAATAATATACATACAAAAATAGTCTGCTCAGATACCTTTTACGTGAAAAAGTTAACAGGGAAACTTTGAGAGAGTAACAGGTGTAATGCATGTGTAAATACATATATAGTGCCGGGAATTTGAACCCGAGTATCCACAATCAAGAATCATTACCACTATGTTGATGGTAAAAGACAATGTAATACACACATATATGGGGTATATATGATAAGTACACCAGTTAACAATATTATCTAGTTAGTGATAAGTACATCCCCCTTTACCCATTTCATCCCTCTTTCTTTTTGTGCAATTTCTTTCAGAAACCAATTATATTTTTGTATAGATAAATACACTTGTTAATGATATTATATATGCTAAACTTTAAACACCTTCAAAATTGTATCTCAAATCGATAGTTAAATAAATGGTTTTTGATAATCCATATTGACTTGCAATTTTAATGAAGTTAAAAGTTTCGAACCGATTCAAAATTTTGTATGTATGATATAACATATCTAAAAACATAATTTCATTCTAAAACTTTTCCGCACAGAAGCAAAGAGATGATAAAAAGAAAATTTATAATATATATATATATATATATATATATATATATATATATATATTCCTCCTTAATTTCAACCACGCATTCCGATTATATAAAAGTGATCCATAACCCCTTTACAAATGTAACATATTTAACATCAACAAAGTCGTTGCAAAAAATAACCTCATCCGGCATATTTTTTCCCATTAAAAATTAATACTTTCGGACCAATGATTATACTACGTATAATTAATACATAATTAGTTTTCACGGGCTAAACATATAGAATAAGATATTTTTCTGTGGGGATGATTTTGATTGCACATGCAAAAAATTGTCAAACTTCAACAAAAGTAGATACCAAAAATCGAGCAGGGAACAATTCAAGGATACAAAAAATGTGGATCCTTCCGTTGTACATAAATACATACCCACACGCACATTAATATATTGGCTACTAAGATACAAAAAGAAACACAAAATCTGATACAATATGGTTCGATTCTTAAATCTCATTGTGTTTATGTAAAAGGTTGAAACCAAGGGAGCTCTAATGGTTGAAATCTATTGTGTTACAAGTTGTCTCCAGTTTGTGTCCTAATAGACTTTCGTGAGCTCACGTGTGTAAAAGTAAGGGATCAAATACATTCCACTTATCTTGATTTTTATATCAATAAAAATTGTCTTTGCAAAAATTCGAAATTTATGAATAATCCTGTAAAATTAAAAATAATATATCAAATTAAGGTTAACAATAAATAATTCGGCGGTTACCATTAAATTAGTGTTTTGAGCGCTAGAAAATGGAATGATTCTGATTTTATGGGGATGACGTCTGTAATGTTAAACAGTCCTAAACTTGACTCCATTCCGAGTGGTATATATAAAAAAACGAGGTATGGGTTTGGGTGTGGCGACGTAACATAGGTTGGGTGAAGTTATGAGTCCTGAGTCCCTTATCACATGACCTAATCTAGAAACAAAATATTGCAGTTCCTTCGGCATGGATTATTAATCTTATCCAAATCAAATACACAAAAAAATGTTTGCTCCTTCACAAAAGAAGAGCAGAAGCACCAGATTGAATAGCAGGATAACAAAGATGACAAACTCACCGATAGACTTTTCATGAGAAGATGTTCTACATCTTCAATTGAAAGCCTAGTTTGTTCCGCAATGATGCTCAATGGAACAGTTCTGTCTTCAGCAGGCCGACTGCAGGTAAACAATACTTTCAATTATAAGGCTAATTATAATATGAACTAGTCATGTAGATTAGTAATCCTGAAATGATCATACCTAAAGATGATCTCCATCAAACAAAGGATGCTGATTTTTTCTAACAGCTTCTTCTCATTCTCCACCAGTGCAGGTTGTGAACTCAGAGCAGAATTATGGACTCGACATAGTTCTTGGTAGCGATTCAGACTGCCAGTGTTGAATGCCTGAAGTATATAGTAAATCCATTCCACTTTTGTCCCAAGAAGGCTATTGATCTGCATTCGAACTATTTTAAGAAATATACTGGATTGGCAGATGTTCATGCTACAGTGGACGTGATATTATATTTGGCCAGAAAATTTAAAAATAGCTTGTTGGGTCCTACTCATATTGGTTAAACACCGTAACAGGTGTATTTGGCATTTTATAATGTGGCATGGAGATGTAGTAATTAGTAGCCACAATCATATTCTTCTCCTAAAACATCATGCATTTTCACTACCAAAAGTTGTACAAGAAATCCACCCACTCCACCACGCACATATATAAAACCTGCTAATTTAAATCAGTTAGCCATCATTATTACCAACAGTCTCCTTTTTCATAATATTCACAAAAGTTCTCCTTTTTCATAATATTCACAAAAGTTCTCCTTGATGGTTATTAACCAACTAATAAATCAGCCATGGCTCCTTGTGGAAGAAGAGTAAAAGGTTTCATTTAAATATGCAACTTGTTAATCCGCTTTTTAGTCAAAACATATTTCAATTGGACTTAGAAGATCAAAACAAGGAGGAAATGATTCACGGACTTAGAAACACATTTGGAAGAGCTAAAAAAATAACTCAGAAAAGTTTACCCAAAATTTGACTAAGAAAATGGCTCGGCCCCTGGGTCATTTTGACTCGGCCCCCAAGTCATTTTTATGACTCGTGGGACCCCGAGCTCTCTTGTGCAGCGTCGGGCTATCTCCTGCCTCTGTGCAAGTAAGCTTCTGACCTCATGGCTAACTTCTTCTACTTCTTCACATCTTACCTCTCAACCATTAAAGTCGCATAGGAAGCCATTAGAGACTTCTTCCACTTCTTCACATCTTACCTCTCAACCATTAAAGTCGCATAGGAAGCAACTATTTGTTGTTCTAGGACTTAAATCAGCAAATACCTGGTATTGATGATTCTCAAACTCTCTAGAAACCAAGGTCAAGATTTCGCCCGGCATGATGGAAATCCGACCATCCCAGTCCGGTTCCGGCGTCGACCGGAATGAAATCTGTACAAAAACCCGATTTCAGCAAGAGCGGATGGAAATTGTGAAGAAATTGAAGCAAAAGAAGAAACTTGTTACCTATTTCGGATATGAATGATGATTTCTAGGGCATTTTGACTTCTCTGCGCTCGTTTTGATTTCTAGGACACAATCGAAATAAAGATGAGGAGAAGAAATGTGTGATTTAACCTGGGTAGTTGTAGCATGTCTAGTTCTTTTCCTTTTGTATGGGCTGGGCATTTGGTTCGGTTTGGACTGGAATTAATATATAACTTTATTTTTCTTTTTATTTATATGCAATTTAAATTGATTATAAGATAATCTGCAAAATACATATGATATAATAAAAAGTTTTTGTTAGTAAAATTGATACATGTTTAGTGTTTTTTTTTGTTTTATATGGGAAAAACAATCGAAAATCATAAACCGGAATTAAAACGAAAATTTCAAAACGAAACCGAAATTTCAATAATTTCAAATGATCGAAACAGAATCTAAAACCAGAACCTTGAATCTTGCTAGAAACTCCATAGTAATCTAAGATCTACTAGATTGTGGTCAGATCTGATATAATTCGTTGTAATCCACAGAGAAGACAATTAATAACAAACTATAAAATAAAGGTAGACCAGAGATTGTCGAACCACTATAAAAATTCTTGTGTTCTTTACTTTTCTGCTATCTTTACTTGCTTGATCTGAAATTTCGATTGCTTTTACATCTATTTTAAAAGAACCGGTGCTTCAACCATTTTCTGGATGTTGCTTCATTTTTCGGGTTAACACAACCAATCCAGGAAAGCAACATATATTGTGCAAAACGAATATTATATGGTTTACAAAGTTCATTGCAACACAAATGTCCAATGCAGTAGTAGATTCGATTGCTGAAGTTTAAGTTTCAAAACTCAAAACAAATTGTAAGCAATTAGACCCATGGTTGTGAGAACAAACATGAAAATAGATAGAATCGCGCAAGAGACGCATATTGAGGTAGATGGAAAATTTATTATGGCAACTTCGTCGTGAAACATCTGATGTTTGATTTTCTTCCCAAAACATTCAAGGTTAACTATATATATATAGATAGACACTATGAGTCTATGACCTAGAGCAAAGTAGGGTACACACGTATACTTGCTTCACGTCACAAATGGCACAGAAACAAGCCTTTATCCAAGACCACATACATTAACGGCATTCATTATTTTCTCCTTAGCTTTGTAATGGGTTATTTCCTAACATAAGATGCAAATAATATATCATTTACACCAAACTTCTGTTAAAGGTCACCTAGTCAATATGTGATATATGTTCCTTGTACATTAAACATAATTGAACATAATAATGGGCACGCTAGTTAATCGACCGCCGCTGCATATTACCTAGGCTGGCCATGTAAATTGTAAGCTCTCCATGCTTTTGCAATTTTTACAATTTTACACCCCCTCCTCCTTTTATTTTTAAACTTGCTACCATCTGTTGAAAATAAAAAACAAAAATACTCGACTCTCAACCGCATGTTTACACAATTGACATTTAAAATACTTGGTACAATAATTATAATCATGCACTATTTCCTAATTGAAAAAAAAAATTAATATTATAGAAACATGTTATGTCCCATATAAGATAGAAGACATGCAACCAAAGACCACTAGCTTAAATGGCAAGTGAGACATTTTAGAGTGAGATTCTATAGGTGACAGGTCACTGGTTTGAAACCTTGAAATATCAAAATAAGTGCTCTATTTGAATAAAGTATCACCTTCATTTTCAGTAAAAAGATAGATGACATTGACATTATAACCATACTTAAAGTAACTTTCTCAATATCAGCTCATCCATGTTGATATACTTGTTCATAAAACATGTGCTTTACGTTGGAATTGAAAATGTCATGGTTGTCAATTAATACTGGATATTATCCCTCAAGATTATTCCTAAATCTTTGTTTTAGAATCACTAGTGCAATGGTAAGGCTTATACAATGCGTATCTAGAGGTCTTAGATTTGAATCCCTTAGACAATAGTTATCAATTTTCAAAGAAAAAGAGTATTGGATAAAACGCAAAGGTTGTCCGGTTACTAAATCTCTCATATACAAATATCCGATATTTGCATCGAAGAAAAATCAAGTGAAAAAAAAGTCGAAAGCTGATAATTTGAAGATTCGTACAACTTTTAGATACTTCTCTCGAAATTTAGTTAAAGACAACACTCAAAAACGCATCAAAATGGTGAAAAGCACAAGTTTTGCCAAACCCTGGCTGAACCCCAAGCACACCTTGAATAACCGCAAATTTGACTTGAAGCGGCACTCTGAAGCAAGTACGCAAGTCGATCACTTGATGATCCTAAAGTCGACTTGAGGTCAAACCCAAAGCAGCACAGCTCGAGCCCAAATCGGTCCACATGATACAAAGTGTTGTATAACGACGGTCGGACCAAACTCTCCATCTCCAGCACGTGGCGTACACATATGGGTTGGCACATACTTTGTTGTAACAAAAGGAATCTCCAATGTTACGTGTGTACCAACTCATATTCATACATTTCTCCATGTTATTTAGCGATGTGGGATTTTTTTCTCAATCCAAACCGTCGTTCCTCCATTAAACATGCGAGACAACCCTAACAGTCCCCTTTGACTCGCATCCCTTTGCGGTAACCTTTTGAGAGTACTGTTGTGTCTGCATGGCCCAGTCCTTAACCATCGGCTCTGACACCACTGTTGTGTAACAACGGTCGGACCAAACTTTCCATCTCCAGCACGTGGCGTACGCATATGGGTTGACACTTTATTGTAACAAAAGGAATCTCCAATGTTACATGCCTACCAACCCATATTTATATACCATTTCTCCATGTTATTTAGCGATGTGGGATTTTTTTCCAATTCAAACCGTCGTTCCTCCATTAAACATGTGAGACAACCCTAACACAAAGACCATTGGAACACCATCCTAACAAGCTCCAAACAGCTTGAGATTTTCCTCTAAGCCTTTGGCAAGCTTAACCGTCATATATAATGAAAAAAAAGACAATAAAGTAAATAATATAGATTTTTATAGTGGTTCGATCATTAACGAGATCTACATCCTACGTTCACTTCGTATTTGTTATTTTTGATTTCTTTACATTTGAATCGTTTAAAATACAATGTCTTCAAATACAATGGAAAACAATCGAGCTTCGAGTTCGATAAGAGTTCCATGGATGGACGAATCGCTCTCTTTTTAGCTGGAGGTTGTCTGATAATTATAAGCATAGTGAAGATCATTTGGAAGTAGTTTTCAGATTCAAATATCCTCGTCTGTTGTGGAAGTTTGGTCTGATTAGATCCACGAGGCGAAGCGAGAATTGATCTATGTTGATTGATTTGACTTGTTTATGTAATAACCCACGTAGGTAAATGTATTGGCTCGAAAAGTGAAGCTGACTGACTAGGAAAGTGAAAACAGAGGCTCGGGATGTGCAGGTTGTGGCATAGTCGGTTATGGTGCATGGGTCAACAACGTGAGGCGGGTTAATGGCTTGGTATCGGGTTGCTAAAGCTTGATTGAATAGACCGGTCTACATTTTTGGGTCGACTAATCGTTGGATCCTAACCGAGCTTAATAGTAGTTCGACTTTACCTAATCACGGTAATATCTCATTCCTCGTAATTCAGAATTCAACAAAACTTTCTCCATTGCATTCAAAATATTCTGAGCTATAATCCATTAGAGTGTGGTGACATTTAGGTGAGACTCCTTCGATGGATCATTCTCCAAGTTGACTGCTCGGTAATTCAATCACCACTTGCAACGGTTGTAGCATCTTTAAATGAAGTCGAATTTTCAATGAAACTTCGATCGTTGATCATCATTTGCTCAAACGATCATTCTGGAACAAGGTTTTCAAACTGAAATTTAAATCGTAAATTTCAAATTTTAAATCGAAGCATGGTTCAAATCATAGATTCAAAGAATACATATTTTAAGGTTTGTACGCATTTTGAAATTGATTTTGATGTTTAATCATGTACAACTCAATTTTCTCTCTTAGTTCATGTTCTATTTTATTTTGAAAATATTATAATTGAAATTGTGAATCCAAATAAATATATTAAATATGTTAATCCGAGTTGGATGTTTTTGTGATTGCAATTTTAACTTAAGTTTGAATCGAAATATAAATCGAATTGTAAAACGAGAGATCCGATCCGACTCGAGATTTAAATAGTAAGTTTATAAAAATTTTGACAATGATGTTCTGGAACACTCAAATGCTCCATTCTTGAATGTGAAATTTTACCCATAACACTAGACTTCGTTAACAGTGAACCACTAATTTATTATCTCTTTTTTTCTATGCATTTTTCTTTTTTTTCTATGTTTGAAATTTATTATCTCTCTTTATATTTTTTGATGAAGCATATCAATCTCTATTTCGTTTTTATTATATATATATATATATATATATATATATATATATATATATATATACGTGCGCGCGCGATGCTTGCATCCATTTTTGAAGCAAACAATAGCATAATCAGCTAATTAGATGGTACAGGTTTAAACCTTGCAACCAACATTATAGCTAATCATCGTGTTTAGAATACGCAAGTATAATATGAGATTGAATCCTAAAAAATGCTCCTCTAGAATACAAACAGAAAAATTCTTACAGTGTATGGTGGGTGCAAGAGGAATAAAGGCCAATCATGAGCAAATAAAGGCGATATGATATACGAGTACATGAACGAGTGTAAGCATTGAACCGATTTCATCTCAACAGCGACGGAAAAGTGTGTTCCGTCCTTCGATGTGATTAACAAGTACTAAACATTTGAAACAACCGAGGAATATTGAAAAACCTTCCAAGAACTAAAAAATCATTCAGAAAATCCTCTGATCTTGTCAAGCCATGTTGGTGGTGAAGATTTTTTGTTATATATGGGAGTATCAGAACATGCGATAAGTTAAGTGTTAAAAAGAGAGGATAATGGAGTGCAACTGCAGTGTATTACATCAGCAAAAGGTTGAAAGACTAAACATGTGTCGTTTGCCGCGTAATGCATCAATGCTCCAGGAAGTTACTAAACCATTTTGCATTGTACACCATAATTATCATAATCACCCTCGATGGAACCTTCATAAAATTTATGAGAAGTACTGGTTTAACATTAGCCTCCTAGGCTTCTATTTCCAAGCTATTAGTATATATAAAAATCCACATGAAGAGAAACAGGACCACATAATAGACTTCCACCTCCATATTTTAGGCTGTGCGGTTGATGCATCTTTTCTCTGGGTCCAACAATGTTAATGTGACTAAAGACATGGGCCATGGCATATCCTTTCGATAAAATAAGCTAGCGGGTTTTGAAACATATGATATATATCTTTAATAATAGTTGTAATAGCTTTGGTGTCACGCTTTTTTGGTATTGACGTAAACTATCAAAAACACCCCTCTCTATATTATCAAATCTTAATCACTTAAAAATATGATCTAATATTAAACTTCTTTTACAAATTCAAACGCCCCTAAAAGTAGTATCTAACAATTAAACATGCCCTACAAATTCAAAACGCTTCTAAAAATAGGATCTAAATTAAACTTCCTTTACAAATTCAAAATACTTCTTTACAAATATACAAATCTTAATATCACTTGAAACTAAAAATCATTTTTTTAACTGATTTAAACTGATTTAAACATATACAATTCATATGGAAAATAATTCACGCATGAAACGCGTGCCGTAACACTCGTATTGACATAAATACATTACAGTAACATTACATTGTTTCAACTAAAATTGATTTATTATCATTATTACAAGGATGAAAACTTAATGCGTACTGTTAAGTGTTAACAGTAGACTGTCCAATGGATCAAAATATGATAAGATCGGTATGAATTATAAGCTCTAACATAAAATGTAAACCAACGAAGATAAGAATTTGCAGAAGAATGGTTGACATTATAGATGGTACCTTTTATGCTAAAAAAAAGTTAGAGAAAATCATAAAACTGAATATCAGATTATACTATGATGGAAACGGTTTTTTTCCTGATCACACAACAAATATGAGAAATAAGAAAACCTATTGTTTAAAGAGAAACGATTTCTACACTCAAACTTCTTGCTCAAATTCAATCCGAAGTTTAACATTAAATGATGATTTTGACCACCTTGAATTCTCCTCGTATTTCTCCATTTAACAATTTTGACCGTATAATTATTTTAATCTGACGGTTATGTATTTAGGTATGAAATTTGAGTGTCTGATGAGAACATTAATTTCAGTTAAAAATAAACCAAGACAGCAGCAACCCTATTAAGAAACATACATACCAAGAAATAATTATGACCAAGGGTAGATGCTTAAAAAGACAAACGCTAATTCTATAAAGCCTGGAATTTATGAACAAATTTTGGCCCGAATTAATCCAAACCACACATTTCATAAGCTCCCCCGGATATCCGACCTTTGTTTCCATTTCGTTCCTTTCTGTCCTGTTTGTTTTCGGGATCTATAGCACTTCTCAAAAACAAATAATATTTTGGAATAAAGATATTATACTGCTTACAATAGGATGAGCTAGCAGTTCTCCAAAGTTGTAAATATTATCGCCCAGAAGTGCAGACAGGGAAAGGTCAAAAGCCAGATCCTGAAAATAGTAGGATTAGAATTACAAGTTAGTTAGCTCAACGCAACTCACAAAGTTGTATTCACTCATTCAGCAAACATTTTTTGATATAAATGCATCCCGATGTAAAATCCATACGGTGCAACGATGTTCTATGGACAATGTGGGGAATATCTTGATAAAAATGTGCCCATGTGTGAACGTTTTTCACGACAGTTGCAATTTACAATAAATGAGGTTTCTTCTCTTTTTTTCTGTGTGCGTTCATTTCTTTCTTTTCTTCTTCTTTGTGTGTGCGCGCGCTTGTGTGTTGTGTCATTTGTTTAAACTACAATGTCAAAAATCAGTCTACTCCCAAATCCCAATGTCAATAAACACTTAATCATAAAAGTCAATGGTAATAAATCATTGAGGTAAACAACCAATCATATATTATCATAATTAAATACAGGGTCAACATCAATAATACTATATATATTTACAATAAACGTTAATATTATGATTATCAATGTCAATAAGCGCTATACAGTTTACTGAATTTTATACTAGCAATTCGCATCAAACCATCTAGCAATAAAGTTTGTAATGCATTTGCAAGCTAAATGGTAAAATATTAGAGAAACGTACCAGTTTAAATACTTCAGACAGAGACTCCACTGCCGTGTAAGCCAAATAAAGAAAAGCACTTTTATAGAATTCGGCAAACTCCTGGCGGCATTTGTGATATTGGGATGATACCCAGTAATAGCTTGCATGAACAGTAGGGTCAACGTCATTCATACTGTCAAGAGTAATCTTTCCATCATCTAATATTTTTTTACATTCCTTTTGACTTCCTTTTTCAAGATATAATGCAGCTATTTGCATCTTCACATAGAGGATTGGCTCCTCAATACGGGACTCCTTGGTAGCCTGAATCTTTTCAATAACACCTTCAAGATATTTAATAGCACCATCTTTCTCAGAGTACTGACGTGAAACAATTACAGCAAAGTGTGCGAGTTTGAGGAGATTGATCTTCGTCTCAAAATCGGCGATGAAATTATGATATAGCTGTATGAGTACATCTCCAGCCTGAAAACGAAAACATGGAAGAAAAAGTTGAAGCACGTTGATGTCAAACATATAAACTGCAAAGGTTACATCAACATTGACAACATCAAGTCATATGGGAAAAAAATTACAAATATGTCACAGCAGACATAACGTACATACATTCATACATACAAATATAAATATATAGGTACATAGGTATGTGCGTATATATGTGTCCTTGATAAAAATGTGTTATATGGGTACATAGGTTTGTGCATACATATGTGTATATAACACTTAAGTGTTATATATGATGTACATACATTCATACATATAGATACAATTATATAGGTATATGTAGGTATGTGCCATTGAACCTTCTTCAATGTGTGTGTGTGTGTATCCACATGTGTATATGCATGTGTGTGTAATTTGAGTGTTTACCAGGATGCCCCACTAGGATAGAAAATGTTGCATAATAATGATTCAAACCATATGAGTGTTGAATTAGTTTTGAATCTCAATAGCTCCACGATAGCATAAAGACCCATACAACATAAAAGTAACATGTCAAGATAATCAGAAACTCCACATTTTTACAATTGCAAGTATGATGAATATGGAAAAAAAAAGGGGGATGGCCAGTGCTAACTTCACGTTAGCACTGAAACTACAAGCATTTGCCTTTGAAATATTGAATAATGTAACATGGAATTAATGATTCCTCAATATTCTTATCAAATATGTGAGCAAGCAATAGTTCAAAAATATTTTTGGCATTTTCCTTCAAAATATTGAAGTGTGTAACATGGAACATAAAGGCTCACGATTCCTCAATATTATTATCAAATTTGTGAAAAAGCACAAGTTCAAAAATGCACGTTTGGTATCTTCCAAACAATTTTTTTTAATATGAGTTCTGCAGCATTTTTCAAATAACTACTTATACCTTATGCTAACTACCCCAGTAGATAATCTATGTTAGTAATTGAAAGTGACGCTCTCTCAACCTTAAAATTTCATAACCTCCAATAGACAGGTTTTATTTGTTGTACTACACATTCACAAGTACATCAATGTGTACTTCCTTTTCCTTCTGTAAATTTCTAACAAATCCACTTGCATCGTCGATTGGCACCACTACGCTATCTTTATCCACATCAGCCCATCAGATATTGTAAGAAAATGCAAAAATAGGTATAGTTACTGAGGATGATAAGAAAGAATTTGCATAATCAGAAACATACCACCGATATTAACATTAAATTATAATTAGCATAGAAGACTAGAAGTTAGAAAACATGTGACTCCAAGTTGGAACATAGAGTTGATATAATTGACTACCATCAACACAAATTTTACTAATATTTAATTTCAGTTAATGACTTAATTTTTATCCAAAAAAAATATTCAATCCTAAAATACTGATTTGATAAGATTATTTCCCCAAATAACAAATTTTTTGAAAGCCCATACGTGATATAAAAAAGGCAAAGAAACACCAATCATATTAGAACTATATATTACAGATAATTTTGCAATAAGATAATGTTTTATTTGTTGATGCTGTGCTCACTGGAACTTGTCGTGGTTAATCAGCATATGCCAAAATGATTATTTCTATTGCGTATAATCCCATTACTAAAAAAATGAATTGGATATAATAAAATAAATTTTAATTTACAATTGAACTTGTGGTTTGTCAAGAACAAGACAACAAAATTAGAGTTTATATTATTGCCAATTAGTCAAGTAGTATTTCAGTTGGGTGGAGCCAGAGAAATACCTAGAATTATTTTTACATGCAAGTTAATAAAAAAATAAGTAATTCTATTTTTTTTTTGGTAGGCAGAAGGCCGTTTAAATTGTAGTTGTCAGTTTTTACTAGATGACTGACTGTTTATTTGTTCCTCTACTTTTAGATTAGGGGTCCACTTTCATATATTTACCACTGTACCATTTCTAGCAACGTGATCTTTTTTATTTCTTATATTTATCAAATTTAAATGCTTGATACATATTATTATTTATTTTGATTGTTATTTATTACAATTACACAAAATCTTATTGGACACGATAAATGACTGACATGAATTAACAAAACTTAAAATAACTAAAAATGACAGAAACTAAATGGATCTTACAATGCACAGAAGAACAAAAAATACAATTTCGTTTCTTTAGTTTAGAAAAAAAAATTAAGCATTTATTTTTATTCTAAAAGCGTTAACATTTCTAAACATTCATAGATCTTCATTTCAAAACCTTGTTTGATCGCTTTTGTGCTTTAGATCAATTGAGGTTAACTTTGTCTTGCAAGTAATTATACTTCAGTTTCACATTATTTTATGGATATCAAGAAGGCAAACTATGGTTAGAACAGTAGACTTGCAGAACTATACATGAAACCATGTCGATCATCAAATGATATTAAACCAAGAATTGATTGTCACGAGTATTTATTTCAGTTTAGCAATGTGTTATCGTAATTACGAGATATCGTCTTTTTTTATTGTTATGACTCATTTTAATTACACTAGGTTAATACTGTTATAGGCAACATTATCATAACTTTTTTACTGATGCAAAGCTTATGAAGCTTTTCATAACTGGTGACACTCACCTTCTAGGCAACCAACAGAGCTTTTAGGTCTGAAATACTAATGTTTTTAATAATATACCGATACTCAAACACCTGTTGGAAGTCATTGCTAATATTTGTTTAAAACATGATATAAATTTGGTGGTTCTAGGTAGAACTATACATTGACTATAAAAAGTACATTAAATACTTGTTTTTTTCAAACATAAATGCAGTGGTGTACTTAATCAACTGGTCATGCTTATTCAACAAGCCTTTAATGTTTTGGTTTCAATAAGACAACTTGTTTGTGCAGATTATGTGAAAAAAATCCAAACTGAAACCTCCTCATTGTGGGTTCACAATTAACAAAGATAAGACCCATCTATCGTTATAAATTTTCAATGGCGATCAAGAAAAAATATATAGATCCAATAGAATTGAATGGAGGATCACATCCAATGGATTTAGGTAGTAGTCGATCTGATCCAATTTAAAGTTGGATCTTAAATTTATGATCCACGTCTGATCTGCTAGACTTTTAAAACTAATCCGATCCGATCCAAAATTTTAGGATTGGATCGGATATTGGAATCGTTTGTGGTAAATTTTGTCAAATTGATATACTTGTGAAACGTTTATATGAAAATCGTTAATTATACGTTAGGTCTTCAAATACACTATTTAATACACACACTCTAATCTGTTAGTTTTTTATTGTATGGTCTATAATGTTTCATTTTCATTATCCAACTAAATTTTATTGTGGATCTACAATGTTATTATAAATAGTTGTTTGCGTTAAGAGTTTGAGATTGTAAACAAGATATGTTTGATGTTTGTTAACTGAAAGGTTAAATTATCTTCTTGTTGCAAACTACATGAAATTAAAATTAAACATAAAATATATGTAGTATAAAATTATTATTTTCTAGCCAATAACAAATTAAATTAGATAAAAAACGGTCACAAATTTTTTTTTTTTTCAAGATTTAATAAAAGAGAACTTCTGTAGAACACCCTCTTTAACTTCTGTAAAACACTCTCTTTAAGTTTAAAAAAAAATCTATTTCTTTAAGTTTCAGCATATTTGCAGAGAATTCTGCAAATATTTGAAGTTTAAGCACTATAAATATTTGCAAAGCAGAGTGTTTTGCAAATATTTGCAGAGAAATATGCAAATATGTGCATTATTTCAAAAAACAAGTAGTTTTGGTTATGGAAAGATACGATTAAAGTTCAGATTTAATTTCTAAAAATGAACTTCTTTTACTGAAAGTAAAAATATTGGTGTAATTAAAAACATGCATTTGAGAAGGGTTTTTCTAGACCTGTCAAAATTTGACCCAACCCATTTACCCTACTTATAAATGGATTGGGTCAACCCATTTATGAATATTATAAAATGGGTTATGGGTTGGGTTGACTTATTTTTAAAAGGGTTATAAATGGGTAACTCATTTACCCATTTATTAAAAACTTTAAATTTTAATATGAATTTGAAAAATAAGAATTTTGAACATACATTATAATTTTTCATGGAGACTGACAGTTGTACTAAGAAAATAATAGACTATCGCATCCCCATATTTGAATTCCACCTAATGCAGAAGCCGTGACTTTTTTTTGGTTCAGACTGCAATAACTTTTTCGTTCTAACTCGGAATTAAGCGAGACTTCGATCGATTAACTTCCACCTAAATTGTGGATAGTATGGAACATTCGGATTCTTCATCGTGTGAACGCACACTGTACTTCTCCATGAGGACTGACGGTGGTACTTGAAAAATAACAGGCTACCACGTCTGCATGTTAAACTCCGCCTAGTGCAGAAGCCGCTATTTTTTTTCAGCCTGCAATAACTCCTACGTTCTAACTCGGAATCAGACGAAACTTCGACCGATCAACTCCCACCTAAATTACGGACAATATGGAACACTCGAATACTTCGTCGTATGAATGCACACTGTAGTTCTCCAAGAGGACTGACAGTTGTACTTAGAAAATAACAGGCTACCACATCTGCATATTGAACTACGCCTAGTGCAGAAGCCCTTTTTTTTCAGACTGCAATAACTCATTCGTTCTAACTCAGAATCAGGCGATACTTCGACCAATCAACTCTCACCTAAATTACGGACAGTATGAAACACTCGGATACTTTATCGTGTGAACGCACACTGCACATTGTAGTTCTCCAAGGAGACTGACAGTTGTACTTAGAAAATAACAGACTATCACATCTGCACATTGAACTCCGCCTAGTGCAGAAGCCACTATTTTTTTTCAGACTGCAATAGCTCCTTCGTTCTACCTCATAATCAGACGGGACTTCGACCGATTAACTACTACCTAAATTACAAATAGTATGGAACACTCGGATACTTTATCGTGTGAACGCACACTATAGTTCTCCAAGTAGACTGACAATTGTACTTAGAAAATAATAAGCTACCTCATCCCCATATTTGAATTTTGATGAAAATTGGAATTAAAATTCTAAATTTTTGTCGGATCTTAAAACATAAAATTAGAATTAGAATTATTTTTTATTTATTTATTTTTTATTAGTCGAATTAAATTTAAATCTTTAAATGAGTTAAATGGGTAACCCGCTTATAAAGTGGGTTGGGTCATAAATTGATAAAAGAGAATGGGTCATAAACGGGTTGGGTCAAACTCGACCCAACCCATTTTGACCCAATCTAACCCGTTTGACAGGCCTAGGTTTTTCACATACGAAACTTGAAAATAATGTATAGATCCTAATTTCCACTTAATAAAATTAGAGTGACTCGTATAAACAGAAAATCAAACAACCCCTTAGTGGCTAAACAAGAACAAAAAAAATATTAAACTACTAAATAATATTTTTTAAATAAAATAAACCAAGCATAATTTAAACATTCAAATTTCACACATGTTAATTAGTAAATCATAAAAACATGGAGAGATGAAAAAAATAATGGGTTTAAAGTTCAAATGAAAACATTAAAAAAAAATACAAATCATAACTAAATGAGAATTGGAAATCCCTATATGAAAACAGAATGCATCACAATCAATCAAATTTGTCAACTTTAAAATCAAAAGTGGACATTTAGTTTTTAATTAAAATAAGTTGGTATGTTATCTAATTGGTTTTGACCACAAGCATCCATCAACCGATCCAAAATAATTGGATTTTTATAACTTTAATCCAATCTAATCCGATTTCTAATTTGAATTGGTTCTGATCCAAAAAATGGAATGAATAGGACTCGATCCGTTGGATAATCAATCCATATGCACCACCCCCTTTAATACATAATATTAACAAAGCAATGTTAACACTTCACGGTATGCAATTTGTAAACACTCAACAATACACAATTCATCAACATTTTTCGATATGCAATTCATTTTGAATTATCTTGTATATGTCGACTAACATATTGTCATGCACAATGTGCACACTTTCATATTGTTGTTTTTTGCACATGACATACAATTAATTTATCCATGAGCTCTATTAGACTCTCTTAGCATCTACATAATGATATTCACATTCAAACTCAAAATATTACCAACAAAACTAAGCTCTAAATAAAGAGTTATCAACAGTGTCACCGATATAAAATTATTTTAGTCAAATTAAATCTTGGTTCACCAAAAAAAATAACTTGTTAGGTCTTTAAAATAAACGCACCTTTTCTAGCCCCATATCATGAAGAAGAAGAAAAATCTTATGTACACTCTATTTGATTGATAATGCATACATCATTATTATTTGCTGTTTATAAAAAAAACAAATCCAACTCTATGGACGCCCAAAGTAGGCTTTGAATTAAAATTTAAGATGATATCATTTAACCAAAAAAAAAGTTTGAAATGAAAAAAACAAATTAGTTGCTTCTGGCTTGAAATCTTTAAATATAACTTTTAATTAGATGAAAAGTTCAAGTAAGAGAGGTGTGGATTCATATGAAATATAATTTATTTTTTATATTATGGGGTCTGAAGCATGCAATTATTTTAGAATTTGAGCTATTTTGTTCTCTATGAGTCAATTTCAGTTCAACTATAAAGTATTCCATGAAAATTTCATACCAATAACCAACAGCAAAGAACATATTGAAACATCATTTTGTTTTATAAAGTTTATTGTCACATCAACAAACTTGACTCTCTGACTTGTTTAAATAACAGATTCATCTCACTTTTTCATCTAGCAATGCTTTACAATTGCATATCATTCAATCTCCATGCATTTACATAGAAATATGATCCATTTTCAGTTTGGGCTTGTTTTATGGCTCTAGATGGCACCTGCCTACAACAGCTTATATAAAGTTTATAGTCACATCGCCAAGCTTGAGTCGAACTTGTTTAATGACAAATTCATTTCACTTATTCATCTAGCAGTTCTTTACAATTGCATATTATTCAACCTCCATGCATTTACATAGAAATATGATCCCATTTAATTTGGGCTTGTTTTATGGCTCTAGACGTCACATGTCCACAATAGCTTATATATGCATGTTATGAAAGGGTGGTTCTACTATTTCCCATGAAAACGGTTGAAATTGGATTTTTTTTTTTTTTTTTTTTTTTGTTATTAATCAAAAAATGAAGGACGATAGAGAGACATAAACTGCATAGATTTCTTTTGTCGGATATATTTAAAGTCCAGTTATGGAAATAAAAATATGCAAGCTTCTTCTCTACATGTTTTGTACTGGAATAGGAGTCAAACTTAAAACATAATTGAGGAAGGGATGAAATGTGTGTGTGTGTGTTATGAAAGAGGGTGTGGAAGTTAAATTTTTATAAAAGCTTAGCAACCAAGGTCAATCCAGTAAACATGATCGAACGTTACATTAGATAAGATGCAAGTAACATCATAAACAAAAAGGGTAATAAATAAGTACCTAGTATTTTAGAACCCTTGTTTTCGACTGCCACCCCGTCCAAAAACAAGTTATCCTTTTAATTATTTTCAGCAAATATTTGCAGTTTTCAATGCAAATACTTGAACTCTTTTCTGCAATATTTGTAGAAAGTAGTGCAGATATTTGCATTGAAAACTGTAAATTTTCGCCTAATTACAAGGATGTTTCATGAAATTTCTATTTTGAAAATTTAGAAGGGTGTTCCCATTTGGAAAACCAAATATGACTCGTCTTTTTCGTTTTCAAAGTGCCATTAGCTAGGCCAGTATCTTTTTAAATAAATATGGAAACTTTTTCTTGGAAGAAAAAAATGAAGAATCTCCATGAAAGTGCAACTTGACTTCGTCCAAGTTGAATATCCAACTTTGCTATTTTTATAAACTGCCCAAAACTTACGATCCCTATCTTAGAGTCAAACCCTAATTTATCAGGAACCCTGCTTACTTTTCACCAACTCCAACTTAAATCCCACCAGAATTCAACTCAATTTAACAGGCAAAAAGCTTATAAAATCAAACCTGAACAAAAGCAAGTGCTACAAACTGTTCCAGCTTGAGAGTCAGCTGATGCCACAACTTCTTCTCGTACAGATCTGCAAGCGCATTGTACCAGTCCTCGAGGTCAGGCTGCGCCTTCCTTTGTGAGTCTAAGTACTCTAATGCTCGCGCCATTAACGAAGTTGAAATCAAAAGGTCGAACCCTGGCGCCCTTTTTATAATTTTTTGGTGTGTTTTTATGTTGCGGGATCAAGAAGGAAAGAATACAGATCTTCGTAGTGGTGGCATTTTATAGCCTTTGATGTCCCTTTGTTTCTTTCATGGACTGGGTGTAAATTAGGATTATTGAGTTGGAACTTCCCACATCTCTTTCCCAACCCCATAAAAAAAATTAGGAAAATTGTTTGGATGACAAACCCAAGCAAGTTTTATATCCAAGGACGCCAACTTTCAGAATCAAGCACAGGAACAAAGTGTTGTCCAAATTTCACTAAAGAACAAAATAATTTATGTGAAACTTTTCAATTTTTGATAGTCGCAATAAGTAGCATAGAGTTTCATACCATATCGTCAAGATATGTAGAGTTTGGAGATGGACGGTGACGGTGTTGGATCAGATGCATCAAGCAGCGCAGCAAAAGAAAACTTTAGAGAGAGAAAAATTATTATGCACTGGATTTTTTAACTATTATCATAAATAATTTTAGATTTGTTATTTAGATTTAAACAAATCATGTTAAGCTTATTTAATATATTTGGATTTAAATTTGATTTATAAATAAAATTTGGATTTGAATTATGGTAAATTTATTTAAGTGGTTAATCTAACTAAATAAAATGTATTTGATTTACGATATTACCTTGGACTCTCATGTTCAAAGACTAATAAAAAGATGTGCAAATACTCTTCTTCTTTTTTTTGAAATTAGGTACTTAGGTGGCAGTATATAGTTGCACTACAAGTCATTGGCAGTACATATTATACTACAAGTCAACATATGTCCAGTGGTTTGAATATGCGCTATGCAAGAATCAAACATGTGACATCATGGGTCAAAATCAGAACGTCTAACCACTGAGACGGTGGTGTTGAACGATGTATATATTTACGTTATAATAGGTTTGAATAATAATATGGGAGTTTGTACATAAACATATGTAAGAGATGTATATATAAGTTTTATATATATGCGTATGTACACGTATGTGCCTGTGTGTATGTATCAAGAGAAAAGTGTCACGTCCTCGTAATAGAAAGTGCTTGGGAGGAGGCAATAGAGTTGAGGGCATGCCCTAGAAGCAGTTATGTATTTTTGATTATATAATTGTATACTTAACTCTTATGTATGAATTTTAGTGGAAATGAAAGTATATTTTATGATTTTTGTTTTTATTGTATATGCATATATTAATTATACATAGTTATATTTTATACATAGAATTAGGAATCTATACGGGTAAGTATTTAACTGATTCCAATTACGGATGTGTTCGTAATTATGAATAACTAGTATGGGCCTATGCTTCGCACACGGACTGTTTATATTGTTGTATACGTTGATATTTTGTTTGAGCCATTAGTTGTACAAATTGAATACTCTTTCATATGGTAGTAACCGTATGAGCATAGACATATAAATGGAAAGCGGGGGCATTTTTGGAATTTCAAAAAGACACCGAGTAAATTAGTTCAACGGATTATCTTTATTAGTAGTAGAGATGAATCAGTACATATAAATAAATACTTATCCTTAAATGTTCATAGTCAAGGTGATTCGAGAAGTGTGTATTGATTTATTTGCAAGACTAGTGTACCTAATACTCTTAATATGATGGACAGTAATTTACTCATGACTGTTATGGACACCAATGTAACGACCCAGAATTTCTGTCATTTAAAATTCAGATATTTAATTGATTTTAAATATCAACAAGTAAAATTTATAAGTCGAATAATTTATTTTTCAAATATTTAGATTTAATTGGATAATTAAATAGATAATTTAATATTTGAAATTGCGTAAATAATTGAAAATCGAGTTTAATGTGATTAAAAATGATATATAAAGTTATATTAAATCATATTGGAGTTATAGTGATGTTATGGGACTTTTAAAATCGAATTAAAAGTTAATTTGTGAAAATTGAATATTTTAATATTTAATCGACTAGTGAAAATAGCCATTTTTCAAACAGTCTCGGATTTCGACGAAACCAGTTTCATCGGATCCATAGTGTTAAATTATTGTATGGTTTTAATTTCGTGTCAATCGGATTTACCGTTTGTCCGTGGCAAGCCAAAACGCATAGAAATTAGTTTAAATCGATCGTTTATTTCCGTAACTCGCACAAACGATCGAATTAGCCTCCGAAACTTATTCCATTGTGTCTGGAATGCGGGGTAAACCCTATAAACGCCAGTCATCGGGCGAGATTTGGAGTTCGGAAAATTTCGAGTGAATAGTAATTTGTGAAATTTTCTATATAAGGATGATTATGTTTTCATTTGCAAACCTAACTAAACCCTAACCCTAATTCTAAGCCAGCCGCCGCTCTATTCTATCCATGGCTGAGAATTTCCATCATACTCCTCCTCTTTTATTCAAATCCGCAAAGTAATTCAATAAACTTCCAACATGAAAAATGTAGAGCTCTCCAAGATCTTGCTATCCAACGGTTAAGATCGTAAATAGAGCGGTAGATCGTCGGCAAATTGAGGTAGAAGGGCCAAAAGTCGCGCACGCTTTACGAGGCAGAATGGAGGCCGAGCTCCACCATATTGCGGCCGAGTGTAGTGCTCGACGTTGGCTTCGAAGTGGTGCTTGCTGATCGATACAGAAGTCGTCGTGGTGGCTGCAATTTTTAACCCTAGGTCGATGGTTTTGGGTTTAATACGCACGGCAACAACCTGGAGCATGCGCGTTGTAGAAGAAACGTGATGCGGCCGTAATCTTCTTTGCACAAACGTACGGCCAAGATTCAAAGGTTGAGAAAAAAAGTAATAAAAATGTAAATTGTTTTATATTATAATTCGTTCGATGTTTAAAAGTGTATAACTTTGTTATACGAGGTCGAAAAATTACGAAATAAGTTGCGTTGAATTCGTTTTGTCGAGCACTACGCAATGGAGCTGGTTTGGAGTCGTTTGGAGCTAGTGAAAATTTCGGGTAAAATTAAACGCGCGTTTAATTTTATTCGAAATAAAACGCTACAACTGTTATCGGAAACTCAAGGTGAGAACTTCTCACTCAATCGAATAGTTTCGATTTAAATTTTAAATAGTTAAATTTAAAATTGCTTGATTGTGTGATTGAATGATAGTTGTTATCTGTTGTATTGAAATAGACCCTATACATCGTATATTAAGCGGATGTTATTTATTAAAAACATATACCGCGATAATTCCAATTTGTATGGAATTAGTATTATATATGTACTTGGAGTTGATTTTTCCGCATTATATAGCGGATGAGATCCTATTGCGCCGCATAATAGCGGATAATATTTTATAAATCCCATATACCACGATATTTCGTCTTGAAGCGAAATTGGTATTGTGCTAACATCTTTGGATGCAGGGAAACAGGTTGGAGGGATCCAACTGGATTCCTCAAATGATTGAATTGGTTTCAATGTTGTGTGTTGATCTATTTATAATCTGCGTGATTATCTTTGTGATTGAAATCATTAAAGGCTAAATTTTAGCCGAATATATTTTTGGTATCGTTGGATGCCGAAAATAAATAAAATTTGATTTTTGAAAATTTAAGTTGAGAATTCATAATAAAATTTAATTTTGGAATTGATTCATTTTAAATGAATAAACGTTGTAATTTTTATGCTGTAAAAATTATGATTTTTGTGAAATATAACCGAAATGTGATTTTTGAAATAAGTAGTCGATTAATATATAAAATGGTTTGAATTAGGATTTTTGAATTATTATAAATGAATTATATAAAAGATTTATAAAATTGATATTTATAGATTAAAACATTGAAATTATAAAAACGAGTTTTTATAAATGTTAAAATGAAGTATAAATGGATTTCATAAGTGGATGAAACCTATATATTTATAAGTTGTGAAGTTATAAAATGAATGGATTTTTGTGAAATAAAAGATTTATAAGTATTTAACTTATAAATTGGATTTTAGCGTGTAAATGGGATATAAATAGAATTTGTTAATAAAGCGATTTTATAAGTTGAAGTTGTTATAAAATATAAATGGAATTTATAAACGTTGCTTTATAAATCCGAAATCGACTTATTTTGATAAGTTTAATTATGATAGCTTATTAAAGGGGATATATCCACGATTTTGGACAGTGGAAAATCCTTTAAATAAAATATGTAGAAATGTTGAATTTGGTAAATGAAGTGTATTCACGATTTTGGACGGTTAATAGTATATTAACGAAATATTTTGGGAAAGTGATATTTTAAAAATTAAAACGATTTAAAAATGTTTTAAAATGTATTAAGTATCGAAACCATAGATTTCAACATTCATTGTTGAAATAGACGTTTTTGAGGAATAGAAGGAAATGGTGGACTATAACACTGTTGTTATAGTAAATGATTTCCAAAAGGAAAAGTTTTGTATAGTATTGGGGTTTATATATCTATCTTAATTTCGGATCCCTATACTAGTGATTTTGGGTTGTCGTAACGATGTTTTACGTAACAATCGTTTTGACCCAAATAAATATGTTTAAGAGGAGTTTTCCTTAAAGAATAAATTGTATACTTAATTGTAATTTAAGTATATTGAATATTTTCAAAATATTGAAAATGAATAGATTGGTGAATTACTTATTATTAAATAAGTATGGAAATGTTTTTCCAATATGAAGTGAATGTTTTGAGATTTTGTCTTTTAAAGATAAATTGAAAATGAATATTAGAAATCGATTTGGAAACCGTATGTTCATAGATATTTTGGAAAGGTAAATTTACTATGGAATTCATAAAAGAAAGGGAAATTTGTTTAAAAATAAACATTGATTTATTTTGAAGTGTGGAAATAAATTTACGGATTTCGAACGTAAATTTAATAAATCAGTAAGGATTTATTTGATTGGTTTAAATGATACATTTTGAAATGAAAGTTGTAAGGGTGTAAATTGATTTGAAATTGGTTGTAGTGTGGAAATTATATCTTGTAAAGATATTTTTAAAAACAAATAATTTGGGGAAATTATTTGAAATCGGGTGATGTTATGAATATTGATTGATAGTTAAATAACCGACTATCAATGTTGACCCTTAAACGGCTATTTGTTGTGAATTGGTTGAAATTGAATGCTACACTTATTTTTAAATTATTGCGCTCGTTATTCGGACTACCCATTCCGAATAGTGATACGACGTAATGGATAGCATTGAAGACCGGTGGTGAAGACCGGGTATTTGTGAAAACGATAGGATGACCTATCGATTGTCTCTGCACCGTTAGCTACGGTATGGAGATTTCCTTTGTGATGGGAAATTCGATCGGGATTATGAATACCCGGATTGCAAGGGCTTCTTTTGAAGTGCCTTCGGTTCTGTTCGAACCCGGAACAGACTTGTATGGTTACGTGTCTGACATTACATTTTGAGATATAAAGCAGATTTCGTTCAAATACATTTCTGCTGGTGGCAGAGAATTTATTCTCTTAGCTTAACACCCTTCTCTGAGACGTACGCGCTCAAAGGTTATGTAGTTGAAGGTTATCAGCGATATATTCCCAATTTGGTAATGTGGCATGCTGAGTGTTGCTGTGTGATGATTATTTTGTTGATCATTTGTTGATCAAAGCGTGGCTTTGTGAAAAAGCGTAGCTTTGTGGACGAGACTTCGTCAGACCTCATACCTCGGAAATGGTCAAAACAGGAATATGCGGTAAAGTTATGAGGGTCGCTCCCTTTAGGGTATGTCATTCCCTTCTGGAAAAGGGTGGTGTCAGGTATGGAGCCCTGATGCTTAACCTATGTAGTTGCTCCAATCTCATTTTTCTATGTGGTTGTTGCTTGGTGATAGAGGGCCCTCGGATAAAGGTCCCAAAGGACCGGGGGTGGCATATTCGTGTAGTAGTTACCTAGTTACAAAGGTAACCCGACCTTGTGTTGGCAGAGAGCTAGTTAAGTTCTCGGGACGTCCCGCTAGAGGCGATCCCATGTGGCAGTAGGAAGTTCCTTAGCCTGACCATTTGTTGAAAAATCCAAAGAAACAATGCGAGCCTTGTACGGTTTTAGTTGTATAACCTGCCATGGAATGTGGCGGTAACCTGCTATTGAACATGGTAGCTATAGTAGACATATGTTAGTGGTCGTGTGACATCCCACCTCTATACCCACGCTAGCCAAGGACACTACGGGGTAATGCCGTCAACTAGCGCGGAGAATAAGGCTGTGGAGGAGCGACCATCCATGTAATTTCTTTGTACGAGCACCGATATGTCAGATAGTATAGCATGCAATTTTATTTCGGGAGGAAATCCGACATACCGATACAAACTCAAAGCTACTACACAGTGGCTATATAAATTCTTCGGAAACAAATATAGAAATAAGCATAACACAAATCAGTCACAGACAATTCATATCACAAAGGCGGAAATAGATATGAATATTACACATAAAAGTGTACATCAGAGTAGTGGTCAAATAAGATCCACAACATCACAAAGGAATAGGTACAAGTGCAAGACAAAAATATGTATACATCAAGGAGTCTATATCTCAATTGTATACAACAAAAACTACTAAATTAAAGTAGTTAGTCAAAAGATCAGATGATGGTCCGATAAGGAGTCAAGCAGAGGCACCTGTAAAATCTCAGTCTGACCCGAGTATTATTTAAGAAGAAAATAATAAACGGATCAGTCTAGCTATAATTATCAGATAAAACGAGATATAAGAAGAGATATAATAAAAAGATGTATGATAACCAAAAATGTCATACTACGACAAGTATACATTAGAAAATCCACAAAAGTCATACAATATCTCAAGAACCTCATAGCATCAAAAGAATGTCATATTCTTTATTTAATTCACCAAGCCACAAAATGACATACATATCAATGCCAACTGAAAAAGGGGTGAAACATAAATTCCAGAAATCATCATATAGAAATCCAAAAATCACAAGAAAAGGTTGGCTAAGACATTGATGTAGTGCAAACGGTACATCCAATGAATCCAAAAGGCCAAGACATTGATGTAGTGCAAACGGTACATCCAATGAATCAAAAAGCAAAGACATCGATGTAGTGCAAACGGTACTTCCAATGAATCAAAAAGCAAAGACATTGATGTAGTGCAAACGGTACATCCAATGAATCAAAAAGCAAAGACATTGATGTAGTGCAAACGGTACATCCAATGAATCAAAAAGCAAAGACATTGATGTAGTGCAAACGGTACATCCAATGAATCCAAAAGCCAAGACATTGATGTAGTGCAAACGGTACATCCAATGAATCAAAAAGCAAAGACATTGATGTACTGCAAACGGCACATCCAATGAATCAAAAAGCAAAGACATTGATGTAGTGCAAACGGTACATCCAATGAATCAAAAAGCAAAACTATTCGGAACGTCGACGTAGTACACACGGTACGACCAATGAACCGAAAAGCCGAGACATCGATGTAGTACAAACGGTACGCCCAATGAATCGAAACATATTAAAAGTACATGGGTCGCTAGCCCACGAAGAAATGAGGCGAAGCTCAATAAAATGAGGTACAGTCCTCCACGTGGACAAAGAGACATCACACATTGCTAGTCTAAACTATAAAATGATCATCATCGATCATCATGAAGTGTCAATTACAATAAGCTAGTAAATATATGAGTTTAGCATCATGTCTCATAACCACTAGCTTAACTTAAATATTTGCGAACAAATTGTAGATCTCCACTAGAAAATTATCACAAGAGATTCAATCGAACAAGTCCAAGAATTAACCAACGAAGTAAATGCAAGCGTTTCATACCACTTGTTTTACTAAGTCGTTTAATTAGATTTCTCATACGAGTGAGGTAAAGGTTGTATATACTAATAGATTGGAAAACGGTTTGAGAAACGAGCTTTGTAATAAAATAGTGTTGAAATCGCTTTGATGAAAGAATTTTGATATTTACTACTAGTATTGAAACCTTTATATTTTTAAAGTGACAAATCACAAAAATGATTGTAAAACATTCAATCACCGAAATTCATATTCGAAGACGTGAATAAAAATCCAAAGAAACCGATACCAAATCCATCAAAATGGATATTAAAAAATCCCTAAAAAGGAGTCATCAAAGTCATAATAAATGATAAAAACAAATAGGAAACAACAAGAATCGATTAAAGTTGGAAATTCAATCAAATAGGCAATATAGGCAAAACTTGCAAATAGGAGCAGGTCGGTCAACCGGACTCCCTGAGTCGGTTGACCGAACTAGATGCAGGAAGTGCACGGGTAGCAGGTCGGTTGACCAGACCCTGAGCTCGGTCGGAGCCTGTAACTTGCACTTCCAAAACAGAGGCAGGAAGTGCTCGGGGTAGCAGGTCGGTCGACCGGCCACTGAGTTCGGTTGGCCGAACCTGTATTCTTGCACTTCCTACCCTATTTCAAAAGAGGTGCAAACTCCCTCAATTTGCAAACGGTCGAGCAACGGCACTAAGGGTTTACGCCAATCGACTACCCGGCCATAGAAGCTCTTCGGTTCATCACCAAAACATGATCAAAACATCAAAGCTATGATTTTTAAAGAATTGAACCCAAAACACCAAAAATTGGAATATTCACCAAATCAATCCAAACCAAATACAATTGCACAAGAATAAGTGTTAGGAATTCATACCTAACAATCGAAGATAAATATAAGCATAGATGTGAGATAAAAATCTCACCTTTAAACCCAAAAGCACAAGATTGAGAAGCTTGAAAACAAAGGAGGATCAACCACTCTTCAATCCCAACTCAAGAAGCTTGATTCTAAGCTTAAAAGAGAAATATTTCTCAAATTAGGTTTAGGAATTTTCTGAAATCAAAGAGAGAATGAATTGGGGAAGATGAAGAGAAGGCTTACCAATGGGTTCTCTTGAATTTGGAGCTAGAAGTTGGATTTGCAAAGAAAGCTAGGGCTTAGGAATTTCCATTTCCAATCTCTTCCACCATTTTTACTTTAGAACTGAAAAGAGGAGGGAGTGAGAGTGAATGGGGAGGGATGATTCAGTTTGGGGTATTATTGTGGCTAGTGGGCTGAACCCAAACCCAAACCCAAAGTGAAAAAGGTCAAATTTTTAGCTAGCTCCAAACATATCGAAGTTTATACTCAAAAAGGTTGCAAACGCCATTTTGAACTCAATGGAAAGGGTCTCGAGTCCCAATTCGACTGTTTGCAAAAAGTAGCTTTTCGGACAAAAATCCGACTAACGATGAAATATTTAAATAAAATATTTAAATATACAATTGATAAATATGCGGGTTGTTACAGGTCGTATATTGGCTAAGATTTATATTCTATTTTTGAAATGCTTTCATCACTATGCACTAATAATAATATCAAAAATGATTTTTTTTGCGTAGTAAGCATCTTTGACTATCATAAGTAGAAATCTCCTCCAATTCTGCGTTTGCATTGTGTGTGTGCGGGGAGGCCTTATGGTAGTTTCATTTTCCAAAAACATTGCGGATATTTTTCCACTTCCCTTGTTGTTGTTGTTGTTTTAAAAGATAAATAATTGTTTTTAGTTCTCGCACCAGTCCCATGACTGACCTGGAATTTATTGTTCTCGTCCTAAACTCTGGGTGCCCAAAATTTCCACACGGGCAGTCTAGAGTCAGGTTATCAGGTCATTCTGGATTCAGAATTGCTTTGGAGCTCAGGTGGCGAGCTGGATGGCAAGGCGTATTACTTATATATGATATTATCTTTTCTGCTGAAGGATTCACTTGTAAGGACATGTTTGTATAACTGTCCATTGTTTTGTTGTTGTATATTGTTGTTATACACTCTGATGATGATGTGATGTAATGTAATAACTGAGATAATTCTTTGTTTTAAAGATTATTCATTTATCTATTATATGTTGTTCCGCTGCGACTGTGAGATTCTGATATTGTTTCTGTTCTGTTTCCTTATTTCTTCTATCTTTTTCTTCTACCTCTTCTTTTTAACTCTAACAATTCGGTTTTCCGACATTCGATTATGCGGCATTTGATACAGTGGACGTAAGAATGCCGACCTTCGGGTCCCAACAAAATCGCGTTCGTTACACCAAATGGTTACGTACCTATAGTTGTCATGGACCAGCTATAGAATGACTCATCGAGAGTCTTCCATGGGTTATATCTAAGTCAAAATAAAGGATCTTGCGTGACATGTGCAGTGCTCTTTTGATTTGAGAGTATTATGGATCTTATTTATTGAGATCCTACTAATGATGATGGTTAATCGCATGTTGTGATTTCTTATTAAGACCAGGGTTGGGTATAGGATAGATACTCGAAGTGAAACATTACTTAAGTCTCTCCTTTGGTATAGAAGGTTACTATCGCCATATGTAACGACCTGAAATTTCACTGTTTGATTTGCGAATATTTAATTAATTTTAAATATTCAAATAAATGGTTTTATAATGAAAATAAAAATCTTTTAATAATAAATAATAATGGTGAAATAGTTTTTAAATTTGTTTACAAAATATATATAATTCAATGAAAAACAGAAAATGTGACCAGAAACTGTTTTCCGAATTTTCGAAGTTTCATCATGTAAAGTTGTTTGTAATGTTGTGTACATTTTTGCATACGTGTGCACACATATACTAAGTATATAATGTGGGATTAATAATATATATTAAGATTAACAAACTTAATTAAGTTAAGATAATCATCGATGTGACACGTTGGCAACTAAAATATTAAAAGTCATGTCATTAGAGACATGAAATGCCATAATGGCAACCTCAGGTACTTATATTCATAAATGCATGTAGTGTTAAGAGGAGACATGGATGCATGCATAGGTGAGGTGGCATGTAATGAGAGGAGGGTAAAGTACAAGGGTATTTTGGTAATCTCACTTGTTTACATATTATAAAAACTATTTTTTTCCAAATTCTATTTCCATTTCTCATTTTCTCTCTTCCATTTTTTTTGAACTGGTACTTTTATATACAAAAAAATCATTGGGACAACATATCCCATGTCAAATAAACGTTCGAAAGCAAGTTTCGAACTTGTGACATCCTGCACCAAAGCCGAATCAATTAACCACTTGGACAAAGGTGCTTGTCAACTCTCTTCCATTTTCTAATTTCATAAGCTCTAAGGTAATTTTAATGGCTTCTCTATTCTTTCTTTTCCATTAAAAATCTTAGTAGAAACTTGTTTGAAACTCCTCTTTTCAATTTCAAAATTTCTTCCATTTTACCTGAAATGGTTTCGGCTATAACTTCTTACAAAAACTCCAAAACCAGATTTTCTTTTTTTCAAACCATATATATTTCCATTGGCCACACCTTTGTAGTTTATCACTTTTTTTATTTCGAGCTTAGATGCTTCAAAAATTCATTTTTTTGCAATAGTGTTTTTGGACCTAGATTTTGATGTCCGAAAATACCCCTCGTTGTTTTGACCATAACTTCCTCAAAGTTTAACCTTTTTGAATAATTCTTTTTTTTTAAATGATAGAGGAAAGAATGATATAAAAATTTCCTATTGACCACTTTACCAAAATCCAAGAGAAAAAGGTCCAAAAGTAGAATAGAAGTTGAGCTATTTTTGAGTAGAGACTGTGGTTTTCTGAGCTTCTCGAATTTCAGAGTGTGCCAAGTTTGCAAAGGATTTCCGGTGAGTAAACTATGAATTTTTGTAAATTTTTTTACTTTTATGTTAGTTAATAGATTATGTGATGTGATGGTTAGTATTGGTTAATTGATCATGTGATGGTTATACACACACAAACACACACACACACACTTGTTCCTTGGATATGTAAGGACATTAAACTTGAAAGTGAAGTCTAAATGGTTAAAGATTAGATCTTGCTTATGTTTGTAGCATAATGTTATCCTGGATGTTATAGTTGTGTATGGAATTGGGTAGGTAATATATAAGCTAAGAAGAAGTTGGTACCTTTGTAGGATATTGGAGAATTTGAAATCCTATGTAAGAAAGTTATGGTTTTGGTTTTTAAAAATCAAATATTTGGTTAGATTAAACTTGTTTTGGTTTTAAATACTTATTTTTAGAAAGTTAGTGAGCTTTGAGGTAAAATTTTCAAAAGAAGGATAGAAACAAGTTAAAGCTTACGGGTATCCATAGCGATAGTCGTTATGGATGTAGTTCGCTCAAAATTTCGATTTTTGCAAAGTTTGGATTTTACACTTCAAATTGTTTTGTGAATATTTTATAAAATAAATAATGATGTTTTTAAAAGTTAATTAAGGATTTAATAATTAATTTTTAATTAATTTGGTTTTAGTAATTGATAATTAATTAAATGTTAACAAGGTTTATTAACTTTAATTAAATAAAGATTAGTTCTTCATTAATTATCATTTAAAGTTAAGCTTTATTTTAATTAATTATTAGTTAAGTTAATTAAGTATGGGTTAAGTAAATTATCTATATTTAATTTATCATTAATTAAATATAAGATTAATTATTAATTGAGGGTTTAATTCTTTGATTAAAGATTTAATTTATAATAAATTATTTATTAAAGGTTTACTTTATTATTTAAGTTTAATTAAATACTAATTAATTAATTAATTAAGATTAATTAAGGTTTAATTAATTATTAAATAATTAATAAAGGATTTAGGTTTGATTAATAGTTAATTATTGTTTAACTATCTAATCAAATTATGTTAAGATTCAATTAAAATCAATTATGATTTAAATAAGGATTTAACTTTTAATTAATTATTTTTAAAAGGGTTTAAGAGTTTTAAATCTTTTAGTTTTCAAAAGTAAAATGGTTCGAAGGTACTTCTTTTTCAAAGATGGTTTTGAATACATGTGATTCAAGTGTTGATACCATTAAGAAACCATATAACTGTGAATAAATTATAATTTAGATTATTGGGTTGTTTAGTCTTGTGTTTGCAGAATAAATCACCGTTCTACCATAAATTGGTTGAATTATTTGGACGTCTGTTTAGCAGAACAAATCATCACTCTGCTATTATGTTATTTGGATATGTATATGCTAGTTAGTTCATATTGACATGTTATTCCTTGATTTGGATATGAGTGTATTTACATATATGTTGATCTATGTAGATAACTGTTAAGTGAATTGAAATGGAAACTGAATGGTAACTTAAAATAGCGTCATTGGGATTGCTAAGCCTCTTTTTGAATTATTAAGGTATGTTTTTGAATTAGCTTAATTCTTTAATCAATTCGGGTTTAAAAGTTATAAATAATTTTCAAATTATATTATTATTTTATAAAGTTATTAAATAATATCTTGTTTACCTAAAGTGATTTACTAATGGTATCTTGAAAATGATATATTTTATAAAAGAGATTCTATAAAGGAATTATGAAGGAAGATTTTTAAATAGTTGTAAAAAAGAAAGAGATTTTATAAATCATTTTAGATATTTTTGAAAGACGTTTTAAATCAAGTTTGAAAAATTGTAAAGAGATTTGAAATATGAAGCGAACTTATAAAAGAATTTTTATAAGGAATAAGTGAATGGGTTTTATAAAGTGAACGAGTTTTATAGTATGATGTTTTGAAGTGGAATGGTTTGGCCATTTAATATGGAATGTGAGAAGAGTGAATTTCCAAATGTTTTTGGTAAATGCTTATTTTGTTTTCCAAGTAAAAGGGATGTAAGGAGTTTGTGAAAAGTGTTTTAGAAAAGATCCTTTGATAAAGTTTTATAAAGTGATTTTATTAATTAAAGATTAATTAATAAAGTCATGGAGGATCCCATATGGAATTAAATCAATGTTTTGATTGTTTTCTATATGATAGTTAAATAACAGACTATCAAATTTGGACCAAAATGTAACTTTTGAAATATCTAAGAGAAACACGGAAATTATATGGTACTGTTACCGTCGGTGGTGCTAATGTACGTATAAATTCGTTTCTTTCTTCTAGGATAAATGATAAGAAAATCCTTCCACTAATGGTTAGGAGGTGAACTGTGCTCTTATCTTTTATCTGCTTATTTCCTAAAGAACCGGGGTTGAGTTTACCAGTAATTATCAAGAGTTATTTTGAAGAGACCGAGATCGGATATGTTATTCGAAAACCACTTTGATCCAACTCAAGCATTTCGAACTGAAGATATCTTGAAGGATATGGAATCGAAGATGGAGCATTGAAGTGCAAGGGTCGCTTGCTACTAATCCAGAGGATGGTTCAAAATGGATGTAGTAGAAGTAGTGCCTTCGGTTTGTCCTTATCCTAGAAAACTTGTATGGATGAATGCTAGCATTGCATTGATGCCTAGAGCGCAGTGTTAACATTCCAAGTTGGTTTGCTATATAAAAGGTAAACGTAGGCTCAAGTCTCATCAACCGGGAAATGACTAAAACAAGGCATGCGGCAGGGCTAAGTTGGTTGCTCCTATTAAGGTATGTCATCATCTTTCTAGATTACCCTATTTTGATGGATTTGGTTGTGCATGAGAGATCTCGATTGAGGTTAGAAGACTGAGATGATGACATATTCGGTACTACTGGTCAAGTGGTAGGCTGGTTCTGTATGGTAGGGTACAAGATATTATTGTCAGACCCGGGTGCATTGTTCCAGAGATGTACCCATCGGGAGGTAGTTCCTTACCTGGTCATAGTATGGAATCCATTCTCTAATACGTGCCTTTACGGTTTTGATTGTAAAGCCCAGTATGTTGGAATTTAATTAATATAACAATTTCGGCTAAGACTGGTAAGTATTTGTACTTTAGACATTATTATAATATCACTAGATTTTCTATAAAAGTGTTTTGCTTATCGTAAGGTAAAAACTCGTCCGTGTTTATGTGCGGCGTGGTCTTACAAGATAACTTTGATTTTTAAAAGGTTTTGAAATGTAATAATCAAGTTATTTGAGTTTACTCACACCAGACCCATCTGTGATCCAGAATTTATTTTCTTTCCCTAAAACTCTTGGGTGCTTAAATTTTTATGAGCAGCCAAGTAGTGCAGGTTTTTCCACGGATGCATTTTGGAGGAGCTCGAAGCAGGAGCTTCGTCGATAGCTAGTTGTTACATGTTTCCGCTATATATTATGTACTCTATCTCTGATGTATAAGGACACAAAACTATCCTAGATTAGAACTATATCAGTGTAACTCTGATGTAACATTTTAAAATGACTTTGTAAAGCATTGTGTGATT
This sequence comes from Allium cepa, assembly GCA_030765085.1. Taxonomy (NCBI): domain Eukaryota; kingdom Viridiplantae; phylum Streptophyta; class Magnoliopsida; order Asparagales; family Amaryllidaceae; genus Allium; species Allium cepa. The sequence continues at coordinate 456,612,414 of CM060939.1, read as the reverse complement.
AATATATATTATTCTGTTGCGTTGTGAGATTCTGTGTTTGCTTTTAATTTCTTTTATTTTCTATCTCCTTTCTTTCCCCTAACAGTCTGCCTTTTTATTCAATTTGAGTTGACATGTATGGTTTATTACCAACTTGAACTGTACAGAAAAGTGCATCGTTGCACCATAATTGGTTTTTGGCTCAAAAATAGAAATCTCCAACCAAAGTAGATTTGGTTAATCAATAATTATTGTCAAGACTAAGTAACTTCAAAGCTCAGCTTTGCAAATAAATAAAGACATTATTAGGGTTTTGATCGATGATCTAATTCTTAATGTCTAAGTGGCATAGTTTAAATGAAAAGACAAGCATGCACAAATACCATAGCACAAGGGTGTAACTTTAAAATGATTGTGAAGTAAGATTTCATTTAGATGGTCAATAAGCGTATGATTTCATGAACTTTATTGTTCTTCAGCAAAGTCCATGTAGACCTATGTTGTGAAAGCCCGTGTAATGATCATCCTACATCTTTGGTACCTATAAAATGTAGAGTATGTTGCGGTGGTACCCGACCGATGTAGAACGATGGTCAAGCGTGTAAAGTAACAAAAACAATCATAGAACCTGTCATATATCTCACAATGCATAGGATAAAATACAATATTCAACATAGATATAAAACGGGTGAGATAAATTATAATCAAATGAACCATAAATAAGAACATAAGAGTACACATGTTCACAAATTGTATAAAAATAGAAACAATAGAGTTTACACATCCTAAATCTCCAGATAACCTCTAATGACCGTGTAACACCCCTAATATTTGATAACATTATTCAGAAAATTTAATTGGATAAATTAAATAGAATAAAGTAAATGTTAAGTGATAAAGGGATTGAGACTTAAATTAATTTAATTAAGGTCAAGCCTGATATAAAATTAATGGGCTAAAGAATGGTTTTGGGTTAATCAAATTACATAAGGGTATATTAGGAAATTCACCGTCCATAACCCTTACCCTTATATATTTTTATTCCTACCATATTACTTCTCATTCACGTTATTTTGAAAACTAAACGCAAGAGAGAGGCCGACCATTAATAAGAAGAATTAAAATTAAAAGCTTGAGAATCAAGCTTAGGGGTAATCAATCTCAATCCAGTCTCTTATCTAAATCAAGGTGAAAATAATTCTATCTCGATTTTGATTTTATAATCATACGATTTTGAATTTAAGTGTAAATTCATTTTATGATATAATGGATGATGATATGTTTGATTTCTAATTTATATGGTTTAAACAAGATTGTATAAAGTGGTTATGCATGGTTTTAGGACAAAACCGAGATTTAATGATGTTGAAATGCCATAGGAAAAATTTTTGTTATGAGAAATATGATTTTGAGTTAGGTTTCGATTTTTGATCATTTTCCAAGTTATGGAAAGATTATTATGAATTTTTAAAGGAAAATATGGTCATTTGGGTTTACAAATTTACTTTGGAAAATATATTAAGATTTTAGGTCTGGAATTTTGATATGATAGTTAACATGATTAAAGTGAATTTCTGGATTTTTTGGGGATTTTTCCAAAGTGATTTGCTATGCAAATTAAATTATTTTAAAAGAAGGCCTTTTTTGCAAAATTGGTTTTGTTTAATGGAAGGGCTTAACTTAACCATGGTTTAGATCTGAAATTAGCAGCAGTTATTTTGGAAAGAATTTGAAAATGTTAAGGCAACCAATCTGGTGTTGACATGTGGCAGGTTAGTTATAGAAAAGTTTACTTTAAGAAGAACTAAACCAGGTTTACTCAGAAAAATTGGTTCTGCCTACTTCGGGAAGTACTTTCGACACGAAAGCTTCCGCCTTCATCCTAGTCGAAACTAATAACCAATACACGTGGTATCAATTATTTGGTACGCAGTGGATTAGAGGAAGGCGGAAGGTAGGGAGTCGAAAGTATAGTTCTAAAGGAGTCGATACCTTGGTTTGTTTTCAAAAGAGAAGTGCCTACCTTTGTTTTGTTTTAGCCTTCGAAGGAGTCGAAGCATATGGTTTCGAAAGAGTTTTAAAAGGGTTTCAAAAGGGTTGCCTGTAACATAAGTTTTCTTTCGAATGAGTTCCTATACTTATGAAAGAATGGTTTGAAAGAAGGGGTTCCGACCATGTCGAAACCCTGCTGTCGTTCTTTAGCCTTTCGATTGTATTGAAGATATCAATGCTGTCAAAAGGTACTTGTTTTATAAGTTTAAGCTGCTACCAATAGCTTTCGAAAGGGGTTAGGGGTTTCAAAGATAAAGGTTTTGAAAGGGGGTTTGGAAGTCAACCTTCTAATGTTTTACCAGATGTTATATGCTTTCAAAAGAGATGGTGTCGATGCCATCATGTTTTCCCTAATATTTTTATATGATAAAGGATGGTTTCGAAGAGATGCTTTCGCCTATATTCACTTTGACCCAAATAATGTTTTAAGTATAAACCCAATGCTTTCGAAAGGGGGACTTTCAATGATTTCAGAAGGGTTACTTCCAATAGTGTCGAAAGGAGTACTTTCAACTGGTTTTGAAGTTATGCTTCTAAAGTTAAATGTTAATACTTTAACATAATCGAAAGGTTTCGAAAGGAAGATTTTAAAGTATTAAAAGGCATGTGCCTAATGTTTTGAAGATAGAATTTAATGCTTTCAAAGGAGGTCATCCTATGAAGTCGAAAGCTAGATTTTGAAGGTGTTAAAAGATTTTACAACCCGAACTCTTTTTTAAATGGTAAACCTATAGGTAAATAAAAGGACTCTATAATGGTTTTGAGAAGAAGCTTTCCTTGATAAAATAATAGGTTAAAGGGATTAACCATATTTTATATTAAACCCATAGGAGTGGTATAGCTATGTTATTATGTTCGCTTCTTCAAATATAAATATATTCACATTGTTTTAAATTCCAAAACTGTATTTTGGGGAAAGGGCAGAATAACTAGCTAAGTTGACCCAGTAGTTTCTATAATATAAGTTAACTCCTGAATGTGTAGAATTGCATCTAGGAGGTTAGGAATACCAGAATACATGATTCTAAAATATAAAAGAAAGATATTGGCAGAGGGCAATAGGTTCTTAGTAAGCTCATAAAAACTGTATATAAGAAAAGATATTGGCAGGGGTCAATAGGTTCATAGTTAGCCCATGAAAATTATGTATAAAGGAAGATATCAGAAAGACAGGTTCATAGTAAGCCCATGAAATCTATGATTTGATACTTGTAGGGGCCAGTAGGTTTGTAGTTAGCTCATGAAAACTATATCCGGATTATTTGAGATGGTAGATTATTATTTATATCAGGCTTTATGTCTGACTCGAAGTTTATGTTTTCTCACTAAACTCTTGGGTACACAATTGATTTTGAGTAGTTTGAGAGTTGAGGTTTTCAGGTACCTCTTAAGACGGATAAGCTTCCGAAGACGTGCAAGAGGCATGATAGCTATTTAGAGTTCTCTTTTCCTTTTGATTTCGATGTGTTGTTTGTAATGGAAAAGTTGTTATATTGCCTGTATATACTCTGATCATCCAAAGGGGCATCTTCATATGTCTCTCTTGGTATATGTTGTAATATTGCGATTGTGGGATTATGTAATTGAATTGAAAATGTTTTATGTGGAATGAGATTTTGTTTAAAGTTTTAAAATTTCTCTCCATATTCATGTGTTTCTGTTTATCAATGAATCTAACACCGCCATATTTGATCGCCGAGAATTAATAACTATGGATGACTGCAGCATCTGTAGCCGTTAGTTTTGGGCCTCCAAGTAGGGGGATGTTACAAGTTGGTATCAGAGCATAGGTTTATGAAACTTTAAAAGAAAGTTAAACCTAAATTTTTTTCGAACATAATCTAGTAAATTTGAAAATAAGATCGGGGTTTGGGTTAACGCTATACTAACGTACTTGTATTTGATATATATAAATATGTATTCTCCTCTCTCTTAGACCATTCTTCTGTATCCTACTAAGGCCCGTATGCAGATTTACGAAAAAGAAGATATGGAAGAAGGAAACATAAGAGGAAATCTAGGTGGAGGAAGTACTATAACCAACGGAATGCTCAACCTAATACCAAGGGGAACCAAGGTCGACAGGCTAATGCTAATCCAAATGCTAAAGCCAATGTACATGCTGGAAATCCGCCAGTAGACGCGGGGATGGTGTATCAGTTGTTAGCCAACCTTTTGCAAGCTGGGGTTGCTGGTAATGTTGGAGGAGCTAATCCTGTGGCTCCAGATGGGAATAACTATGCTAAGTTAAGCAAAGACTACACCAGTTTGGATGGAAAGCCATTTGTTGGAACAGTGTAACGACCCACCTTTTTGGATGGTTTAAATCGACAATAAACCACATATATCAAACTCAAACCATTCAAAAAGGAGGATTACTAATGGGGTAAATAAGAAAATAAGAGAAAACGAAGGAAAAACAAAACACAGAATCTCATCGCAGAATGATAAAATATAATAATCAAATAAACAGTTCATGAAGTTGTTTTATAAATAACATTTAATTACACTTTTACAACACAATCAAAATTATACATACAATATGTATAATAGGATAATATAGCAGAACAACATGATGTAGTGGGATAAATATAATAAATAGTAATAATATGCTAAATCTCCGTCTTCATCCTCCAAAAAGATAGTTTTCAATACTGAAAAGTTCAAGCTGACCCAAGCGTAATGAAAAGACAAAACACATGAGTCAAAATTAAAAAATCTTATGTGAGTTAATCAATAGTAAATAGATATGAGTGTAACGGCATCAGAGGTGCTTACGGGATTTTACATCTCCTATCCCGTGTATAACGTGCGTGTAATAACTTAAGAGATGTTCGGGATTTCCATCTCCTAAGGATCTGTTAAACTATGTACTATGTAGTAATATACGCTATACATGTAATGTCTATCAATAAAGTAAAGTTTTAAAATAGCATTAAGGCGTTACCCATATCCCTCTTGATACCTTTTTATAAATGCCATAGTCCATACAGTACTGTAAACTCTGCTAAACCGGTGGGATATCAGAGAGTACTCCATAGGTATGACACAAAACAAAATCGTAGTGGGCTCGATAAGGCATATAACAAGGCACGAGAGGCAATGCCCAGGGTACGATTCTACCATTTTGCTTGCCCGGACTGGTAGTATCGCATAGCAGCTACTACCGCCCACCTCGAAACACACTCCCATAATCAAATCGAAGGTAGCCACCAAATTAATCATAAAGTAACAGATATGATATCAAAGAAGCATGTCCGATAGGAGGAGCAACCTGGCTTGGCCTAGGATAATTCCTGTTTTAGTCATATCAAGCGGACCCGCGGGGTCAGTGCTACGTTCATACCTCATACAGAAACATTCGCTAATCCATCTTACTTTATTCTGGATTCTCCACCACGAGCACAGTTGTTGAAGTGATTTCGGAATTTGCATAGATTATGACAATATCCGACCTCGGTCTCTTTAACAACCAACCGCTTACATTTTTCACACCGTGGTCATTTCATAAAACATTTGTAATAATAATCCAGAAAATAATTTATACTTTCATACCAAGATATCCATATACTTTTTCCAAAAGTATAAATATATTCATAAACATCGAAGAACATTTCTTTCAATAGATTTCGAAAATAATTTACAAATCTCACTTAAACCATTTATAAATTATTTATATGCTTTGAAACCGTTTATAAGCTATTTATAAAATTCAAACAGCTTACAACTCTTCCCCTTTCACAAACCCATTATAAATCCTTTATAAGAATCTTTTAAAACCCTTATAAACTCCTTTAAAAAGCTATTATAAAATCCTTTCTAAAATCTTTTATAAAAATCCTTTGTAAAAATATTTTGTCAAAATCCTTTGTCTAATCTTTTATAAAAATCCCTTTAACAAAATCCACTATAAAAATCTCTACAATCTTTATAAATTCTTTATAAAACCTCTTGCAAAATTTATTTATTAAAGTTATTATAAAATATATTTATTTTATTAGATTAAAACTATATTTATTATATTAAATTAGATTTAAAATAAATCTTTTAAAAATATATTCAATATTCTATTAAATTAAAAGTTTAAACTATTTTAAAATATATTTTAAAACTAAATCAATTTATAATTTAAAATCTTAAAATCACATTAAACACATATACTAACTTATTATTTGGAGCTTTTAAACATATAAAATAAAATATTTTCCAAATATAAATTTTTAAATAAAATCATTAAATTAATTTTATAAATCAAATTTATAAATCAATTATACTTTACTATTTACTGAAAAATTTAAAACCGACCAACGGTGTCCGTATATAGTTTTCTACCCTATGGTCAACTGATTGGGTATGTACCATTTCAACCCCAAAATAGTTAGATTTCCCAAGTATATATCATTTCAACCCGTATCCCAAATCAATGATTTGCATATCGATAAAATTGCTCAGGTTTATCATTTCGACCCATAATGATTATTCCTAATCTATAAGATCGTTCGGGTATGTATCATTTCAGCACATAGTGATAACAGGGATATAAACAACCACTACAACAAACAGGACCTTTAACAGCATTTTAAAAACGCTATCAAAACATTTAACAACGTTTTTATGTACGCTGTATATCGACAAGCAGTTATATGTCAGGGATATACAATGACAAGAAATAAACGCCGTTAAATGTCTTTTTTAACAGCCTTTCCTAGGTGTTATGAAATCTTTTAATGGCATTTGGTTGGGTGCAGTTAGAAATCTTTCGTAGCGTTTGTTTTGTGCTAAGATAAGATTTATAGCATTTTTTCAATGCTGTGATATTTATTTACAGCGTTTCGTTGTTGAATAGATCGTGCTTTATGTTTTTAGATACAATTTAACGGCATTTTTAAAACGCTGTTAAAACTTTCAACGATGTTTTATAAACGCTTTGGAATGTTTTAACTACGTTTTAAAAACGCTATGGAATGTTTTAACAGCGTTTTAAAAATACTGTGGAATGTTTTAATTCCATTTCAGTAAACATCTGCCATAATGTGTATATATACCACATTTCAAAATTAGCATATTATATCAATATCACATTTCAAAATCAACATATTGTGTCAATACCACATTTGGACACATTTGATAACCAACATATGAAATTTCATAATCAAAATACACAATATTCTTACACCAAAAATAAATGGTTCATCATCAATAGTTCATAAACAAAATATAGAACAAGTAGCAATAGCAAAACAAAAGCAAGTAGTACATACGTTAAAACCAAAAAGTAGTTCTAGCAGCAAAAATAACTTCGATCCATAACTCTTTGCAACCTTTTTTTGCATCACAGTCGTCTATCTACCTGTAAAGCAAAAGTAATGAAATTATCTCAAATGATAGTGTTATTGATGTGCATAAGTCTACATCACTACATTACAATACAAAGATGGAGGATAAATGCTTTAAATCTCTTTACAACTCGTAAAAAGATCAGAACGAGCCATTAAATAACAGTTGTTGTATTTAAAACTTTAGTATACATGACATTAACTTTGCAGGCTCAGAAACTTAGCGCACTAAACCACTAATATAATCAATGGACTGGGAGTATGAACAAAACAGTATAATGCAAAAGTATAATGACAACGGTAGAACGTACCTCATCAAGTATGACAACATCTCTTCAACCATTCTCAACCACCATATTATCTTCAACCTTTTGCCCTTGAATAAGTATCACAAATCACGCAGAGCTTATCAAATAAAAATGATTTGCAGCAGTCCATGACATTCCCCTTGCAGCATTCACATGCACCAGCTCGTACTACGCCATGCTACCATGGTTCTTTCATACCCCCATAATTGCATCCGCTAATGTCCTCTACATCTCTTTTGTTCCATGTTGTTTCATTATATTACGCATTCACATATCCTAAGTGCATTCTTAGACCTCTTCTCGCAATCCGGCACCTCCTACAATATGAAAACACAATTTTATAATATAGCTTAACTTTCTAGCAGCTTTAGCACATATAAATATTAAATGGAAAAGGGTTAAAGGTCAGTGAGAAAGGGCTTTGTTAAACATTTTTGTTATCAGGTCCATCACCAGGTTTGAGAGAGCTTTGCTAAACATGAATAAGTTGATATATAAGAGAACGCATATAAAACTTAACTACTAATAATAGAAAAGCGAGTAACAAAATCACATAATAGCAGAAAGAGAGTAGCAAAATCACATACTAGAAGCATGCTTATTTCATGTAGGTCTTCTTGACCATAAACTGAGTACCATGTTAAAAACTTGGAGCTATCTTTCATATTACCTACCAACAACACAAGGTACGAACCCTAGATATATACACTGTTTGTACTCACCATACTAGTTGCCACTACATATATAAGCAAAATGATGATCAAAATAACAATTAGACACTCACAAAGATACTGTACAAAAATAGAGGAATATAGGTGAGTTGTGAAATGCACAAAGCTAAAACATTTAATTTATAAAGAACCAAAAAAAAAGATTTTTTTTTACAAAACTTAGTTAACTTAGCTAATCTTTTTATAAATTTGGTTAATTTTAATAAATTACTTAGTCAACCTATTTAAATTTTTATAAACAACTTTTATAAAACTTAGACAACTTTGTTAATGTCATATTTTGTTTTAAATACTTTACTCAACAATTGCATGTCGATTGTTATAAACTTAATAATTTTTATAAAGCTTAGAAATTTTATAAACTTGTTCAATTTTAAAAAAACTTAGTTTAGTTAACTATTATAAAACTTAATTAACTTGGTTAATTATTTTAAACTTAGTTAATTTATTATTATTATTATAAACTTAGTTAATTTTTACAAAACTTGGTTAACTTGGTTAACTTTTATAAAATTGGATAACTTCTGTAAAACATAGTCAACTTTTATATTCAATATCATTGTATATAGACATTGCATGCATATTATCAATGACAAAAAAGAGCTGCAGTGATGATTAAGAGTTCGATATAATAGAGCAGCTTCGGGAAAGCTTGAGGAATTGCTGCTGTAGGATATGACATAGCTTATGCATGTACATCATTTATATCAGCATGTACATGCACATTTTACATACCGGATCAGTAAATAACATGACATAGCATATGCCTCAACTTTATAGGCAGACGCAAGATTAGTATAATAATATAAGCATATACTACACACTGGATGTATGTTGATGTAATTAGCTTCAGTATTTTACATGCCAAATTAAGTGGCATATAGTTTTAACTAACTGATTAGCGTTGTCTAGGCTAACCTTACTTGTAAAAGGTATGGGGCAAAAAGCCATAGTTGCCTAATTATAAAAGGACAAAATGTTAGGGAGGACAGAGGATAAACGAGCATTAAAAGAAATTAGTTTCAAAACTGTTGTATAGGGAGATTATGAAGTTACAATAAACATGCATACAACGTAAAGTATTGACTTCCTTACCTTGCATTGAATTTATTGTAAATATTGATTTCCTTACCTTTCCCCAAGTGATGCAGAAGTATAGTCCCTTGTGCTGGTATATATTTTGAAGCAGCATTGCAAAATCTTGCATTACAACCCAAAATAATATTTGTACAATGCTACTCCCTGTACAAAAAGTAACATTCTCTTCAATAATGTACTCTTTTATTATCTAAAACAAACTCAAGTTGAAAAAGAATTTTTTTTTGCAAAGAAGATAGTGACTGCCGCAATGAAGTCTTTTGAAATAAAAGCATATCAAAAGACTATTCATTAACTATTCATTTCAAACTATAGTCATTTCATATGCTAACTATATAAACACATGTAACTAATTCAATATTATGTAGAAGTTGCAGAAAAGATCTAGTAACTTTGAGCAATATTATTGTTTGAATGGGTTTCTTTAGACAAAGAGGAACCAAGGAAGCCACATAATTCATAATTGCCCCATCGCAGATTTTGAATCAAAATATTGTGTTGATCCCAGATGTTACAAGCATTGAGCTCAAAACCAAGGAAATTGAATGGAAGAAAAAGTAGTATAAATTATGAATACATAAGTTGCAATATAACAATATTATTATGAAAGCACTCCCCGCCTGATACTAGGTACACACACTGTGCAATTATGCCAATGTGGCAATGTGTGGATTTGATAGTAGATTCTTTACAAAACCAAATAATGTTTCAAATATGTTAACCATCGTGCATGCATAGGTGCATACCACCTTAGATTTGGCAAGACAACAGCTAAGTTTTACAAATGGTGCGTCTGCGTGTGCGTGTTAGCTTACAAATGCAAGTAACAAATTACTAACCAAGGTAGTATAAAAATTAGAAATATATTGCTGATGTTTTATCAGTAATTATATCAAAGGAATGGAGAAAGTATACCAGCTTCTTCTTTCTAGCACTTGAACTAGCAAGCATCTCTGCTACCTTTTCAAGCAACTCTCTTTCTTCATTTGCAGCACACTCCTTTTAAAAGCATAAAACATATAATAATCATCAGAGAAAATAGACAAGACCATATTGCTGCAGGCCAATAAAATATTTTATCAGCAATGAGATCTACCTCAACTTCTTCTTAAGATCATAAAGTTATTGGTCTTGTACATTTTGTGTTTCTTTCAATATATTGCTCAACTTAGATACATGACTATCCAGAGTGTAGAAAAAATTGGTTGTAACCTTTGAAATTGTTCTACCTGTCACTTTGGCTCTTAAGTGCCCCTTAATAGTTGGCCAATTTAATAAATTTGTTAGGAATAACAAAAGGAATAAAACTGAATTTCAAACCAGTAGTTTGGTATCAACCTCACGTTGGTTGGAGAGACTTTGTAACGCCCCACCCCGAGACGCATCTCAGTAAAGAGAATTAACGAGTAATTCCATGTACTAAAGTGGAGAATAGGGCTGGTTAAGGGCGACCATCTATAATTTTTTCTTAAACATCTACTTAATACGTCGATAAATGCAATATGATTTTTCTTTTCTATCTCAACTGGATCGACATACCCAGTAAATGCTTAATCCAAAACTAAGGTGGCTAACGGATCTATCAAAACAAAATACAATAACTAAATGAAAAGCACATCACATAACAGTAATCAACATCATATATATACATATACACTGATACATGTTTATTACAATACAATATGAATACAATAAAGGTGGTACTCGACCACACCTTATATATCGAATCGAATGTAAATACATTAGAGTATGCGGAAGAAATAAACTACTCAAGCGATAGATAAGCTAATGTCCTGCATCAACTTCAAGCTAAGCCCAATAGATGATACTTGAAACAACTCGGTCTGACCCAAGTGAAAACACACGGGTCAGGCTAGCTAAAATCATCAGTTAAACAGAATAATCGATAAGGATAAGTAGGTGAAAGCTATGGTATCCTTTTTCTTAAAGGATGCCATACCCTAAACAGGGTTTCAACATCATAAGAAAGGACAACATCTCTTCTTGGCAAATAGAAGAGATAATGATGTTAAAGTCATACTTAAGTGGCATAACTGACACTTAAGAAAATGGAACATTAGCGAGCAAAGATTTAAAGATAAGACTCAATAAACATCGCTTTCGTCTCATATCATCGGCGTTATAAAAGAATACGGATAATGACTTCAAATGATTCAACTATCTTCTTAGAAGTGGTCGTCAATACAACAATACATCAAAGGTACATATCCTTCATACATAGAATAAAACGCATATGGATGTACCTCATCTCATTGGCACATCCCAAGGATCATTCAAGGAAATATAAAGCCCAATCATAAAAGAAGCATCATACTTATTCATACCTCATCGGTATGAATATAGATACATCTCAAATCCATCACTAAAACTCATCATAAAAGATTCTTCATAATCATTTATACATCATCTCATCGGTATAAATATACAAATACATCTCAACTCCATCTTAACATCAAGTTGTCTATAAAATCATCAAATAATCGACCCATAATGCAAATAACTCAATCAAAGAGTAACATCATAAATGATTTCACCTATATGTATACATCTAAGCTTGCACTAGGCTAGCAATGTAATAATCATTTAAAGACAGTGAAGTTTAAAACATCAAAACTCAAAGAAATCCCGGATTGGCCAGATCCTCGATTGCATGTCGAAGCAATGCTACGTGCGCTGCATCGTGACTAGTACTACTATTTGGTACCATAAACATCGTGTTAACTGGATTCGAATAACATCTTAACAGCGTGAACATCGTGAATGACTATAGTCTATAACATCATAATGACTCCCAGTCATAAAGACCCGAGTTATTAACATCGTGATGATCGGAGTAGCAACTACATCATGATGACTCCAATCGAGTACTCATGGTCTGTAGTACTAGTAAACATCGTGAATGTGTATCAATCGGATAGGAACCCAATAGGTGTTAACGTATGTCACATACCATACGTTCGCACCTAACGGTTTACTAGCCGTTAGTTGGTTCCACACTAGTAAAACATCATAAACATCATGAAAATATGCTCAGCCTCATCTCATTGGCGAGTAAATACAGTACCCTACTCGTCTCATCTCATTGATGAGTACTAGTGGCATCGTGACTTGTCTCATCTCATCGACAAGTAAAAACTATCATAATACATCGCAACATCGTAAAATCATCATAAAGAAGCTTACCTTATCTTATAGGTAAGTAAAAATAACATCTAAATGGTTATTTATAATCATAATTTCAAATAGGAATTTCTAGATCTCAATTTACCTCATTCCATCGGCGATTAAGAAATACATCTTAAAATGGTCCTTCATCGAATATACTCTTAAATTGGAGTTCTCAGACCGTATAATCTACTCAAAAATTTAATAACATCTTAAATCGTCTCAAATAGTTCATCGGAAAGGATTCGATCGTATAAGTCCGATATTAAGCGATAAAGCAAATCCATGTGTCCCATACCACATATTTTACTTTAACGTTTAATTGTCTTCCTCATACGTCCGAAATTCATAAAAATAAGTAATTTTATTTATAAAATAATTTTATTAGAGGAAAACAGGAATTTAAAACGATTTTTCTGAGAACGATTATTAAAACCAATATTTGAAATTCCTTTATTATAGGAAATAAATAGATTTTATATCAGAAAAATAAATTTGAAAGTACTATATAATAATAATTTGAAATTTCCATTCATTTAAAAAACACTTTAAAATGGTTTAATGAAAATCGTGCTCGAAAACAATGAAAAACAAGAAAGATAACTCAAGACTGATAACTTGAATTCAATAAGAATACAATTCAAATTTAACCCAAAATTAATTCAAATTCTATTTAAATTTGGATTTCAAATTCTCCAAATATAGCTAGCCTATTTGCTCTAAAATATCTCAAAAGCAACATCAAAACCGAACGAGAATGAGAGCAAAAACGAGTTGATACAATTATAAGGTCGATGATTGTTGTTACTGTCGATTTGCTCTCGGGACAGCAACAAACAAGCACGATTTCGACCATGAAATCATCAAAATTTCAAAAAACTCAAAACATGAAACTTGTTTCTCTATTTTTAAGCTTTCCAGAACATCCAAAATTATAAAATTTGATTAAGAAATGAAAGAGTTATGAACAAAATATTACTCGGGTCTGTGATTGTTGTTGCTGCCGATTTGCTCTCGGGACAGCAACAAACAAGCACGATTTCGACCAGGAAATCATCAAAATTTCAGAAAGCTCAAAACATAAAACTTGTAGATTTTTGTCTAAGCTTTTCAGAACATCCAAAATTATAAAATTTTGTTAAGAAACGAATGAGTTATGGCCAAAATAAATTCTCAGACTTGTGATTGTTGTTGCTGTCATTCTCAGACTTGTGATTGTTGCTGTCATAAATTCTCAAATTTTTAAGAAACTCAAAACATTAAATTTGTAGATCTTTGTCTAAGCTTTTCAGAACATCCAAAATTATGCAATTTGGTTAAGAAATGAAAAGGTTATGGCCAAAAAAATGTGGCGACAGAAAACAGAAAATAACAAAGACGAAACATAACCTTATTAATACGAAAATTCAACTCAAAACTTTGTTTTCGACTAGAATTTGTAAGCTTTTACACTTACCTTTTGATTTGCAGTGAATAAGTGAGGATTTGCAAGCAGGATTGAACCTTTAGCACAAGATTGGAGCCCTAAACATCTGAAAATAGAAAAATACAGTACATGCAAAGAAGCAATTGATCAAAACAAATTTACCGAAAACCATTCTAGGGTTTAGATAGATTCTAAGATAGATTAGATTGGAGATTACCTTTCTCTTTTCTTGTTTTGGTGATTTATTCTTTAAATTAGTAGCAATTTTGGGTGGAAATTTGGTTTTAATTTGAGAAAGCTATAGTATTTCTCTTTACAGTAAGTTTTCTTTCTTTGGTTCTGAGAAGGAGATCAAAATTTAGTACGTATAGGCTAATTTTCTCAAACCAGAAGCTTCTACTTAATGGTTATGGATCATATTTCTTACCCAAAAAGCCCAATTGCATAAATACTTAGAAAAATATTAAGCTATGTTCACATTTTCTCTTATTTAACACAATATACACACATTTCATCATTTAATTGTCAAATAAAATGTATGCAACTACTTATATTAAAATAAATTATTACTATAACCAAATAAAATTTATTTTAATTATAAAAATATAATAAATTTTTTTAACAATAAAACCCCATCTTACACAATATTTCACAATTTACACAATCTTAGTGTAAAAACACTATTTTTAAAGTATAACTTGATCAAAAATTATTCTCTTAATAAAATAAATTGTAATAAATTATTCTAACACTTTTAAAACAACAAAATAATATTTTCACGCAGTATTTTATCTTTTATTTTAATAAAAGGCATGTTTTCTTCATATTTTTTCTTTTATATTCAATAAAGGATAAGATTGGCAATATTTACGAATATTATCAAATTAACTTAATTAAAATACAATAAATGATTAATTTAGCTTCAAAACCTCAAAATAAAGTTTTTAAAACTTTATTTCCATCAATTTGGATTATTTCAATAATTAAATGTTGAATTACATCACTTGGTAAATTTATTAACTAAAATTTACCTAGATTCTAATATTTTCCATTTTATTAACCAAAATCCCAAACAATGAATTTTAAACCCAATATTTAACTCCAAACATATTTTTTATTTAAAATAAAAAATTAAACCAAATTTATTTCTCCATTACATTCTCTTTACCATATTAAATTATAACTATCATCAGTAATCTCCAATACCAAGGTTGTTACAGACTCTCCCTCTACAAAAATTGCATCCCTGCAATTTTGTAGAAAAAGAGTTGTAAACAGCATAAAAATTCAATCAACGAAGGTGATAGACAAGCTCCAAAGTCAAACCATTCATACTCTCAGCATAGAATGGTAGAGAGAAATAAGGAAAAACTTCCTTGGTTAATCCAATGGTCCCTCATATGATAATATAGTGATTAGCAAACCATCGAATTTTCCAAGCAACTTGAGAGAATTTCGAAGATATCCCATCTTCGAATCAATATTCAATAAGATGCTCAACAATTAATCAATCGAAAATGATTGATTTCATAAAACACTACGAATAGAGTCGGGACAAACTCACTTAAACCCAAACTCTAAGCAATAAAGAAGATCATCAATAAGATTTTCCGCATAAATATATGGAAAGAACATCCTCACGATAGGGTAGACATAGTAGACAAGATTGATAAATCACAAAACGGCTTCTCACAAGGCCACCAATTCGAACGACCGTGGAAAATTCACGTCGTTAATAGTAGCTCAAAGATAGAAAATACTCAAGAACAAGGATATAAGCTCGAATTAACTTTTAATCCAAGATATTTAGAATTTTTAAATCTCAACATCTTTTAAATTTTAAATCTCAATTTTCAACATTTGAAAATTTTCAAGCACTTTACTATATTACTTAGTAAGTAATTTAAAACTCAAATTAAAAGTCCAAATTTCTTCTCTTGCTTCAAAATTAATTTCCAAAGAAATTTGTAAATCCATAATAATATTTCTCAAAATAAATCAAGGGTTTAAATTCTCTTTACTCTTTTTATTAAACCACTTAAATATATTAAACACAATCTTCAAATTCTCTTATAACTCTTCTCTTATAACATCCAATGTACATAATATAGATTCTAAAATCTCAAAATATACTTCCTATAAAGCACAGCTCAAAAATAATCTCATTTATATTCTCATCTTTATAATTTAAAAATAAATAAATAGCATTGCCTCGCCATTGAGTCTCTAATAAATAAATATATCTGTTTGCTACAGAGTTGACCGAACGATCAAAACTGCCTCGCCACTCTATTACTCATCTCTAAAATCAATGGATGCAATTACTATTTAAAGATAAATTTGATATTTAATCTCAAATATTATTTTCAAGATCTCAATTTTTAAAACACAAACCATCGTGTTTGATTGCCTCATCATAGCAGTTAGGAGATTCCTATTGATAACGTTGTTCAAGCGTATCAACTAGAACTCTTAACTACTCGATGGACAGCCCAACACTCTCAAATTACTTCTATAAAAGAAATACTACTCATGTAAATATATTCTCAAAATATTCTTTGATTTTTTTTAAATATCTCAAAGCTCAAATTTCTTTTTAAAACTCATATTTATATAGCTTCAAAACTCAAACCAAGAGCAATAAGAGAATGCATCGAGATATTCCCAGAACACTCGATTCTCAAAATCATCAGGAGGAGATAGAGTGTTAGTCAATCTTACAGTGTCACGAGCCATTCCCAAAAATCATCAAGATACAAGATAAGCAAGATATTCCTCTCGAAGGAGAAGAAGCACACAATCCACGAATCACTATTCAAACAGAGTAATGCTACAAAGGATAAAATTGATTAAGTATTTGAAAAGAACACTCAAACAAAGCTGAATGATAAACTCAACCAAACTCGAAAAATCTAGAAACTCACCTCATTCCTCAGTGGATATCCTTGTGGAAGGATAACCGAAGAGCTAAAAGCTAGGAATAAGGTTACCTCAATACTCGATTGCCCGATTGGATATCAAATCCAAATGGACTCACAAACTCAACAAAGTCACCTTGATTGGAATTCGAGATATATCATCAACATTTCGATACTCAACAGTGAATACAGAAACTTCGGAATCTTTATTAACATTCCAAAGTGATAGAAATAATAAATCAATCAAATTAGGATGCCTAAATAAATATAGGATCCTATAACAACAAGAGGATCAGACTTCACATCAAATAAGTCAATCCATCTCAAATCAAATGCATCTCTAGATTGTGAGTAACAAACAAATACTCATAAAAGCAACATCAAATAAAAATCTTAAAATGCTCACAACGAGCCAATCGTTGTGGATCACCTCAATACGATCCATAACTCTCAAAGGAACACAGCAAGAATACTCAAAGGAATCAATAAGCTTCATCGATACGAACTCACTGGCATCGGAAAAAAATTAGAATAATCCCAAATAAGATTATTCATAAGATAAGATAACATCAAACTCAATTATAGAATACTATGGAATATAATTTATATTCCTAGGCATATTCCATCTCAACATATCCTAAAACTCGGAAAAGAATCAAAGCATTATTCGAAAACAAGCTCGAATAAAGGACAATGATTCACTCATATTATACTTCAACGTATCGTGATATACGTACTGTTATTATTTATTCTACTTTGTTCTGACCACAGCTCTGATACCAAGCTGTAACGCCTCACCCCAAGACCCATCTTAGTAAAGAGAATTAATGAGTAGTTCCGTCTACTAAAGTGGAGAATAGGGCTAGTTAAGGGCGACCATCTATAATTTTGTCTTAAACATTTACTGAATACGTCGATAAATGCAATATGATTTTTCTTTTCTATCTCAACTAGATCGACATATCCAGTAAATGCTTAATCCAAAACTAAGGTGGCTAACAGATCTATCAGAACAAAATACAATAACTAAATGAAAAACACATCACAGAACAGTAATCAATATTATATATACACATGTACACTGATACATGTTTAGTACAATACAATATGAATACAATAAAGGTGGTACTCGACCACACCATATACATCGAATTAAATGTAAATACGTCAGAGTATGCGGAAGAAATAAACTTCTCAAGCGATAGATAAGCTAAAGTCCAACATCAACTTCAATCTGAGCCTAATAGATGATACCTGAAACAATTGGGTCTGACCCGAGTGAAAACACACGGGTCAGGCTAGCTAAAATCATCAGTTAAACAGAATAATCGATAAGGATAAGTAGGTGAAAGCTATGGTATCCTTTTTCTTAAAAGATGCCATACCCTAAACAGGGTTTCAACATCATAAGAAAGGACAACATCTCTTCTTGGCAAGTAGAAGAGATAATAATGATAAAATCATACTTATATGGCATAACTGACACTTAAGAAAATGGAACATTAGCGAGCAAAGATTTAAAGATAAGACTCAATAGACATCGCTTTCGTCTCATATCATCGGTGTTATAAAAGAATATGGATAATGACTTCAAATGATTCAACTATCTTCTTAGATATGGTCGTCAATATAACAATACATCAGAGGTACATATCCTTCATACATAGAATAAAACGCATATGGATGTACCTCATCTCATTGGCACATCCCAAGGATCGTTCAAGGAAATATAAAACCCAATCATAAAAGAAGCATCATACTTATTTATACCTCATCTCATCGGTATGAATACAGATACATCACAAATCCATCACTAAAACTCATCATAAAAGATTCTTCATAATCATTTATACCTCATATCATCGGTATAAATATATAAATACATCTCAACTCCATCTTAACATCAAGTTGTCTATAAAATCATCAAATAATCGATCCATAATGTAAATAACTCAATCAAAGAGTAACGTCATAAATGATTTCACTATATATGTATACATCTAAGCTAGCACTAGGCTAGCAATGTAATAATCATTTAAAGACGGCGAAGTCTAAAACATCAGAACTCAAAGAAATCCTAGATTGGCAAGATCCTCGATTACATGCCGAAGCAATGCTACGCGCGCTACATTGTGAGTATACTACTATTTGGTACCATAAACATCGTGATGATTGGAGTCAAATAACATCTTAACAACGTGAACATCGTGAATGACTATAGTCTATAACATCATAATGACTCCCAGTCACAAAGACCCGAGTTAATAACATCATGATGATCGGAGTAGCAACTACATCGTGATGACTCAAATCGAGTACTCATGGTCTGTAGTACTAGTAAACATGGTGAATGTGTCTCAACTTCTCGTATAGGAACCCAATAGGTGTTAACATATGTCCCATACCATACGTTCACACCTAATGGTTTACTAGCCGTTAGTTGGCACCATAATAGTAAAACATTATTAACATCATGAAAATATACTCAGCCTCATCTCATTGGCGAGTAAATACAATACCCTATTCGTCTCGTCTCATTGACGAGTACTAGTGGCATCGTGACTTGTCTCATCTCATCGACAAGTAAAAACTATCATAATACATCTCAACATCATAAAAACATCCTAAAGAAGCTTACCTCATCTTATGGTAAGTAAAAATAACATCTAGATGGTTATTAATAACCATAATTCCAAATAGGAATTTTTAGCTCGCAACTTACCTCATTCCATCGGTGATTAAGAAATACAGCTTAAAGGTCCTTCATCGAATATACTCGTAAATTTGAGTTCTCAGACAGTATAATCTACTCAAAAATTTAATAACATCTTAAATCGTCTCAAATAGTTCATCCGAAGGGATTTGATCGTACAAGTCCGATATTAAGCGATAAAGCAAATCCATGTGTCTCATACCACATACTTTACTTTAACGTTTAAATGTCTTCCTCATACGTTCGAAATTCATAAAAATAAGTAATTTTATTTATAAAATAATTTTATTAGAGGAAAACAAGAATTTAAAATGATTTTTCCGAAAACGATTATTAAAACCAATATTTGAAATTCCTTTATTATAGGAAATAAATAAATTTTATATCAAAAGGATAAATTTAAAAATACCATATAATAATAATTTGAAATGTCCGTTCATTTCAAAAAAACACTTCAAAATGGTGTAATGAAAACCGTGCTCGAAAACAATGAAAAACAAGAAAGATAACTCAAGACTGATAACATGAATTCTATACGAATACAATTCAAATTTAACCCAAAATTAATTCAAATTCTAGTTAAATTTGGATTTCAAATTCTCCAAATATAGCTAGCCTATTGGTAGGCATCATAGCTCTCAAAATATCTTAAAAACAACATCAAAATGGAACGAGAATGAGAGCAAAAACGAGTTGATACAATTATAGGGTCGATGATTGTTGTTACTGTCGATTTGCTCTTGGGACAGCAACAAACAAGCACGATTTCGACCTGAAAATCTTCAAAAGTTTAGAAAATTCAATACATGAAACTTGTTTCTCTGTTTCTATGATTTCCAGAACATCCAAAATTAATAAATTTGATTAAGAAATGAAAGAGTTATGAATAAAACATTACACGGGCCTGTGATTGTTGTTGCTGTCGATTTGCTCTCGGAACAGCAACAAACAAGCATGATTTCGACTCAGAAATCATCAAAATTTCAAAAATCTCAAAATATGAAACTTGTATATTTTTGTCTATTCTTTCCAGAACATCAAAAATTATGAAATTTGGTTAAGAAATGAATGGGGTATGGCCAAAATAAATTCTCATACTTGTGATTGTTGTTGCTGTAATTTGCTCTAGGGACAGTAACAAACAAGCATGATTTTGATCAAGAAAACTTCAAAATTTTAAAAAATTCAAAACCATGAAATTTGTAGCTCTTTGTCTAAGCTTTACAGAACATCCAAAATTATGCAATTTGGTTAAGAAACGAAAAAGTTATGGCCAAAACAATGTGGCGACAGAAAACAGAAAATAGCAAAGACAAAACATAATCTTATTAATAAGAAAATCAACTCAAAACTTTGTTTTTGGCTAGCATTTGTAAGCTTTTACACTTACCTTTTGATTTGCAGTGAATAAGTAAGGATTTTTAATCAAGATCGAACCTTTAGCACAAGATTGGAGCCCTAAACATGTGAAAATAGAAAAATACAGTACATGCAAAGAAGCAATTGATTAAAACAAAATTTACAGAAAACCATTCTACGGTTTAGATAGATTCTAAGATAGACTAGATTGGAGATTACCTTTCTCTTTTCTTGTTTTGCTGATTTATTCTTTGATTCAACAGCAATTTTGGGTGGAAATTTGGTTTTAATTTGAGAAAGCCATAGAATTTCTCTTTACAGTAAGTTTTCTTTCTTTGGTTCTGAGAAAGAGATGAAAATTTAGTACGTACAGGCTAATTTTCTCAAACCAGAAGCTTCTAGTTAATGGTTATGGATCCTATTTCTTATCCAAAAAGCCTAATTGCATAAATACTTAGAAAAATATTAAGCTATGTTTACATTTTCTCTTATTTAACACAATATACACACATTTCATCATTTAATTGTCAAATAAAATGTATGCAACTACTTATATTGAAATAAATTATTACTGTAACCAAATAAATCTTATTTTAATTATAAAAAGATCATAATTTTTTTAACAATAAAACCTCATTTTACACAATATTTCACAATTTACATAATCTTAGTGTAAATACACTATTTTTAAAGTATAACTTGATCAAAAATTATTCTCTTAATCAAATAAATTGTAACAAATTATTCTAAGACTTTTAAAACAACAAAATAATATTTTCACATAATATTTCATCTTTTATTTTAATAAAAGACATGTTTTCTTCATATTTTTTCCTTTTATATTCAATAAAAGGATAATACTGGCAATATTTACCAATGTTATCACATTAACTTAATTAAAATACAATAAATGATTAATTTCACTCCAAAACCTCAAAATAAAGTTTTTAAAACTTTATTTCCATCAATTTGGATCATTTCAACAATTAGATGTTGAATTACATCACTTGGTAAATTTATTAACTAAAATTTACGTAGATTCCAATATTTTCCATTTTATTAACCAAAATTCCAAGCAATGAATTTCACACCCAAT
This sequence comes from Allium cepa, assembly GCA_030765085.1. Classification (NCBI taxonomy): domain Eukaryota; kingdom Viridiplantae; phylum Streptophyta; class Magnoliopsida; order Asparagales; family Amaryllidaceae; genus Allium; species Allium cepa. The sequence goes on along the minus strand of CM060939.1, from coordinate 456,590,212 downwards.
ATTTAACTCCAAACATATTGTTTATTTAAAATAAACAATTTAAACCAAATTTATTTCTCCATTACATTCTATTTACCATATTAAATTATAACTATCATTATAATTTAATGTCATCAGTAATCTCTAATACCAGAGTTGTTACAGACTTCTTTGCAGATCATTAAGCAAATGATCGGCCTCTAACGCAATTGATTTAAAACACTGTGACAGAAAAGAAAGTAGAATTAACACCAATGCTCAAAATCGAATCAAATGTACCTTTTCTATATGAGGTACACTGCATCATGGAATGAGATATAATTAGTTAGGGTCTTCCAGTGTTGCATAACTACATCACATAACTGATAAACCAAAAGAATTATACTGCTAAGACATAACTCACATCCTCAAGCGTAGAAGAGTGCTTTTGCACTTGTGTGTTCAATCTCTCAAAAGCCGACTGAGAATTTTCATTTATTTCCCCACTTAAACTGTCCAGTGCTTCGATCCCTGAAGCATACATTGCTTTTAATTTGTCTACTTTATTTCGGAGTTCTTCGATAGCCTGTATATCAAAGGAACCTCAATTGTATACAATCGAATACTTAGAAAATTTATGTAACACAATGAATATTAATGTTTATTAATTGTAAATCTCGTCGCAAGGAAATGTTCAGGCAAAAAATTATTCTTTTTAATGTAGAAAATAACATAAGGTCTCCAGATACCTTAGTTTTTGTAGACATAAATGACTGCATGTCTTCCTCTATTTCTTTCAGTTGATTCTCTTGTTGCATCACAAAAGTCGAAACAGTCTTATGCAAGACATCAAAATGTTCAGTCAACTGAGATCAAAATTTATGGACAATGTTTTGATTAACATATTCAATTTTATCCTTCCGCTCTGGAAATTATGTCAAGCAATAATTGTTATTATAAGCGGAAGGAAAAAATAATAGGTAAACAAAATGTACATACCAATCTTAGAAAATAAACCAGAACATCTGCAGCTGCATTCTCTAGTTTAGATCTTAGATCATGGGTACGTTCAACGAGTGTTTTTCTGAAATAAAAAGCCAACACAAGTCAACATAGGAAATATACTTGTAAACAAATTAAACTAGCATAAGTATGTTGCCAATGTGTTCTAAAGCTAAGCAGTTGGACTGGCCCATTGCAAAAGGAAGATTGGTTTGACAATGTTATAGTTGAATTTATTTGGAACAATGAGATTTATACTCAAACCGATGATCAAGTACTATCTCAGGAAATACTTTTACTTCAAAGATTGAACTGTAGTTTGCGCAAAATAATGTGTGAAAAAAACAATAAATAGTTCATATAGACAATTCATGATAAAAATAAATACATTAGTTAATACAGGCACTGCACTTTATACTGGTTGTGAATATGGTACTGTACTTAAAGCGGTGGGGTAAATGTACGTAGCTTAAAAACTGTATGGGTGCTGTATTCACCTGATCGTGTTGTTTGCCTGTTGATATCTTTCTTCCAGGTCTAGCAAAGCATATACAGTGTTCTCCAACTTTTTCTATGGTAATATCACAAGAAAACAAACAACTGAAAGTGATAAAAATCACAGTAAGGACAAACACTTGTAAAATCAATGTCACCTGTGTTGTTCCAAGTTTCTCATGAAGCTTTGCAATTAGGAGTTGTTGAGAATTGTAGAGCTCTTGAAGCCTGGCTAATTGCTGTGCAGTATACAACACATTGATCAAACTGCCAAAATTATTTATACTCTCCAGTATAATAAAGCTCAATTAAGTACCTTATCCTTTGGCTCTGATTCCAGCTCCGTGCATTCTATTTTTTCTGTCATGGCCTATACAATCACACCATATTTTTTTTCAATATGATACATACTTACAAAATGTTAACAAATTGAAAAGAAAATGTAGAAATATATGATGAAGTAACCTTTTTCTCCGCTTCTTCTTGCAGATAGCGATCCCTTGGTATGTAAATACCATTCTTCTCTCTTGCAGTATATACTTCTGTGACCAGAAATGATTATTATTAATAGCAATGTCATTAAAATAATTATGAGATCGTATTCCCCCACTGATTACATAATGCATAATCAGTTATGTACCATTTATGCCCTTGTGTATACGGTGTGCATTGCTTTACTACTCAAATTCAATTGTAGATGGCCAACTGTTATTATATGAAGCAAGAAAGAGGTTCAAATATGTCATTAGTAACCATCTCTAGTTTGACTGGGGATATGGTGATGATAAAACTTATAACTGTGTGCAAAATTTAATTGGATTTAGGCTCAAATAATGGTAAGTTATTTCCAAATACATTTCCAAATACCTAAAAATTAAGCAGCCAGTGGCCACTGCTATATGCAAGGGCATGCAACAGCTTCAGCCTTCCAAATCTTACAACCCACATTTATTTACTGGTGAAACATAATTGATTTGAGATTTGAGATATAATAAAATGTTAATACCAAAAAATGAATGTTTCAGATTTTGACTTTAGATTTATTATTAAATTAAATTAAATAGTGAATTTCATAGTAGATTCTCTACAAAACCAAATACTGTTTCAAACATGCAACATTAGGACATTCAAAACATATGGCAATGTGTACCTTTTCAAGCAACTCTCTTTCTTCATTTGCAGCACACTCCTTGTAAAAGCATAAAACATATAATAATCATTAGAGAAAATAGAGAAGACCATATTGCTGCAGGCCAATAAAATATTTTGTTAGCAACAGGACCTACCTTAAACTTCTTCTCAAGGTCATAAAGTTGCTGGTCTTATACATTTTGTGTTTCTTTCAATATAATGCTCAACTTAGATACACGACTATTCAGAGTGCAAAAAAAAAAAGGTTGTATCTTTGAAATTGTTCTACTTGTCTCTACAGCTCTTAAGAGCCCCTTAATAGTTAGCCAAGGAATAAAAAAAGGAATAAAACTGAATTTCAAACCAGTAGTTTGGAATTAACCTTACGCTATTGGTTTGCAAATGAAGTCAGTTTACCCCTTTGGTTGAAGAGACTTCTTTGCATATCATTAAGCAAATGATCGGCCTTCAACGCAATTGATTTAAAACGCTGTGATGGAAAAGAAAGTAGAATTAATACCAATACTCAAAATCGTATCAAATAAACTTTTTCCGTATATGGTACACTGCATCATGCAATGAAATAACTAGTTAGGGTTTCCTAATGTTGATAAGTGAATCAAAAAACTGATAGACAAAAAGAATAATACTGCTAAGACGTAACTCACATCCTCAAGCGTAGTATTGAATTTTTGTTAGAAATAACTACTCAGTTTCTTTGGTCCGCTTCTTCAGTTTTCCCTTTTTCCTTTTTTTTCTTTCTTGAATTTTTTATATCTATTTTTTCAGATATTAAAAAGCTTTTATCCATAAATGATAACTAATTTGTATCTTTAAAGTAAACATTAATATTACAAATCTTTTACCCATAAATGATAGCTAATTCATAGCTTTAAAGTAAATATCAGCTATAGCTAAATGCCTATATAGAACTAAACATTATCTTATAATCACAGTTCTGTTTTTTCTTTAGTGAAAGTGATTAGGAACTTTTTTGAAATATTATTGTTTAGTCATGCCACTAAATATTACCACGTCATTAATTTGTATGATTTCTGAGTAAATATGTATAACCAAATCATTCAAAGTTGTATAGGATATATGTATATGTGTATATATATATATGAGCAATATGAAAGCGATGTACGCTATGTTCTAGGTTAGCATGGAAACAATGATCCATTAGAGCAAATTAATTAAGCCTAAGCTCTTGCAAATAATTATGGTATGTTTTCTTGGTTGATTCTTAATATCGCATAACTCTTTTGAAGTGTCGCCACCAAGTTGACACTACTTCCTTTATTAAATTCACTCAAGTAAATCCAACAAAAGAAAAAACACGTCTTTGATTTATTTTTAAGGTTTCTGTATAAGTTGAAACCGATTTTGATGTTTTAACGTTACAACAAAATTTAGAAATTAATTTATCTCTCTTATTTCATTTATATTTCATAGTTTGATTTATACACCATAAGTGAGATTATAAATTGGACTCATCATACAAACACTAAGCTAAATCATGTATACCATCTTCAATGCTAGTGGTCATTATTCTCAGTTCCTCACTAATTTTAAAATTAAACATTGAACTTTTAGCAAGAAAAATTTAATGACACTTGGCTATTACCGGGACAATACATGGTTTATGTAATATATTTTATAATATGCAAAGCTCAATCCATCAAAACCATTTCAGTTTCTCAAAACCTATACTTTATGCTTTTATAGATTGGCAGTAGCGGCAAGTATAGTTCATGTGCTTGTAATATTATTAGAAATGTCAGTAGGAAGCATGTTCACATAGTTCAATATATTTGAAATAAAAGTCTCAGCTGCTTCATGAATTGTTGTATCTTATTATTCAATGGTGCTAATATGGATCAACTACTCCAGTAAAACATTTGAGTTTTCCAGCTCGAGCAATCTTGTACAGGCACTTTTGAATCCATTGATCTCCAAATTTCTATTAGAAAAATATGAAATTTTACTTTGTGAGTAGCTTAGAATATTTATCGAGTATTCAAAAATTTAACATTTCAAATCTACATAACAGATGAGTTATGGAGATGTTCATATTTTATATATCAATTCGAAGTTTTTTTCATGGTTCCATCTTTGAAATCTTTATTTATGTCCACAGGAGTTATCCTATTTAACTTGGGTATTTTTGTGTAAACGGTGGCAAAAACTGTACATGCTTCTAAATAAAGTTGCTACATCTTGAAATCCCTCGTCATAAGATGGTCTCTACAGACAAAAATTACCCAAATGATTTATGATTTAGACAGAAACTATATCATCCTATAAACAATTGCCAATACAAAAAATATCATGTATTAATTGTAAATTTCTAATGGAAACAACGAATAGCAGTATTACCTAACAACACTAAAATGAATCGAACTGTGATCCCCATCCATGCTTCCTACGAGCCTTGGACATTCCAGGTCCTTATAGAAGCATGTAGATCATAATACCAGGCTCAGCTCCTCTTTGAACGCTTAAAATACTATTAATAACGGCTAGCTCATAATGATCAGCATAACCCATTCCTTTACTCCATTTAAACAAGTTATGAGAAACCTGTGTAAATTAACATGGACACTAGTTAATCAAACAAGGATTTGTATTGCCAAGTTAGTAACAAATGAATGTAGAAGCTTGCTTTTTTATATGTTTGGGTTGAAAGTTTTGTTGAACTAATTTAAAAAGGTAAAGAATGAATGTCTCTTAATACTATGATGCAGTTCCTATATATATTTCAGATTGACAAGAGGTTTGCCAAATATATGTTGAAGACCATGAATGCCTTAACATGAACAAAGCCCAATTGGTTCACTGTTGGCACATAAAAGAAAGTAAATTACCTTAAGCATGTTATAGGTGGTGCATGGTTCCTGGTCTTCAACATTAAGAGTGTCTGCAAGTCGCTTTGGATCTGACATGCAAATGATGAAATGGATTTGCATGTATGAATAAAACAATCATCAACTAAGTACACTATCGGATGTCATAGTAGAACATTAGATTAAGTAAATATTCTTTCAAGATTGTACCAATGCTCGTCGATAGAAGTTCCTCATGTTGCATAAGTGTGAAGAGTTGACAATATGCATAAAGAGAGTTGCTATTTCCTGGAAAGCTTAGGAGAAATAAATGTATCTTAAGAAATAAATGTATTTTCAGATTTCCTAGAAAGTAAACATTTTGAAAATTTTCCTAATTATTATTATTGGACCGTAATGACTAAGATTTAGATATAAACAAAAACAGATTGCCATTTGATTTAATGGAGCAATTAATACAATTTGTCAAACATTTTGAAGAGTTTCCTTATCATCAACACTGTAGCATAATGAACTATAATTGAATGAAGCAGTAGCATAATACATTAAACATATTGAATTTTTTCTTCATCATCAATGTTGCACTATATTGATCGACACTTAGATATTAACTAATACAAATTGGCTATTGAATTTAATGGAGAAATTAATGAAATATATCGAACAGTTTGAAAAAATTTATTATCAACAATTCTCTACCATAATGGTCAGCATTTATAAATTAACAAAAAAGAATGACCATTCAATTTAAGAAAGCAATTCGCAGAGCATGTCAAATATTTTCGAATTTTTCGAAATGATCAATGGGCTACATCATTAACATTTTAAAATATCATAACTTCATATTAAAGTTTTAACTGCAAATTATAGGGGTTTAATCTTATTTTCAGGTTTCTACTGCATTAATAATAAAGTCCTAAAATGAGATAATTTAATGAATATAATCCAGGTATAATGATATAAAAATTTAGTAATAGAATATCTAGAGCATGCAAATAAGTATTGTGTAATTCATCAATTCATCATTAATGCCAACACAAATTAGTGAATGGTGGATCCTCAACGAACAAAAAACCAAACTAGCTAGTTAGAAATGAGACAAAATGTCTTACTAAAATCAGAAAAAATTTAACTCAACTAGAAAAGAAATTTCATCAAAGAGGTTAAGAAAAGGTTCATACAGTTGTAATTGATAAATATTAAACAAAAGTAGGGAAAATTTGAACTCGGTCTGATAAGAAAGAACTGATAATTCGCAACTATTCTAACTCAAACTGAAAACTAGGGTTGAGAAAAATACTCACCACTTTCCCATTTTGCTAAGTTTAGGGCTACAAAATTTGAAGTCGACAACAGAGATGCTCAACCAAAATCGAAGCGATGGATGAAGGAAGATGATTTCTAGTGTTGAAATTGAAATTGATGTATCGAAACTGGAAATTGAGGAGGGAATGGAAACTAGAATCAACTTATTTTCGTTTTTCTCCAAGTAAATGTGAAGTGGCGGCAAACAAAATAAACACTGATGTGTGTGGCGGCAAACAAAATAATCACTAATAGTATTCTCAGCGTTGAACCTTTGAAACAACTTTCTTATAAACGCATTCTACATCATTGAACTTTAAAACGCTGACTGTAACTGTAATTAAAACTCACTTTTCTTGTAGTGAGCCAATCATCCAAAATATCAACAAATAAGCATTCATCACAATCACATTCAAATCAACCAATAAATAATAACAATTAACTGGTTATCATTATCAAGTACTTAATTAACCAATTTAAATTCGATATTAATTTAAAAGGCAATTTAAATTCAATATAAATTCAAATTCAATTTTAAATGACAATTTAAAATGCCAAACAATAACAATAAATTTCTAACCACGTCGTAAATTTAATTTAACTAACATAAGAACGTTTAGTATTCATGAGTGGGTTAAAACACCCACCTTTGGTTTCTAGTAGATTAAAAATCCAAATAAGGTCCAAAAATCCAACAGTCTCAGAATCCAACCAAATTATTTCCACGTCGTCCGAAATTTTGATACGATTGTAATGGAAGAAACCGCTTCCAAATCCGAGTCCGTATGAACAAGTTAAGAAAGTTAGAAAATATGAAATTTAAATTTAAATTAAATAATTAAAACAAAGGTTAAGCATGTACTGACACGTCACATCAACAGCCCTAGCACACGGCATCGTTCGAACCCTTACCTCGACCTATAACAGCCAACCTTAAAACCAAAAATGCCACTGCATCATTTGCCTACGCCTCGATCCAACACTATCGCGACCTCCCACACCTCGAGCCGCCTAGACCAAGCCTACGCGAGCCACTTCGGCTCCTCAAAAAGCCAGTGCTGCCGTCCCCTCCTTTGGCCAAATTCTGGCCATTTTCTTCAAATACGATAAGTACAAACCATACCGATGCACTCGCTTCGCTTCCCTCAACCAGCAGCAACTTTCCGATCGTCAAACGGTCGACGATCCGTTGTTGAAGTCGAAACCTAATGTGAACGGCCGAGGGTAAATCAATGATTTCTAGCCAAACCGTGACTCGAATCGAAAAATGAATTACAGCAAAAGATTGTGCTCATCGATAGATTTCCAATGATATATAATTTTCTATGGTTTAAGGAGTTAATTTTAGAATTGATTTTGATTTGAAATTGAATTTGGGAATTAGGGCTTTGATGTTCTGATGCTTGAAAAGGAAGAACATATGAGAAGTAGAGGTGCGTACAGTAATAAAATGAAAGGCTACTAGGGTTTCAGAAAAGAAATCTATTTATATAGACAGAGATGGATAAAATGAATGGACATATCGAATTGGATTGAAACGATAACAACGACCCAAAAAGCCCGTTTCATTTCCGAAACGAAAGTAGATCATCTCATATATCAAAATATAGATTTTCGATATTTTAAACTCAATGGAACTAGATTAAAATCCTAATTCCACTATATATAGAATTTAGATTTCAAAATCAGATTATATTCATTTAAATTCTTTAAATCGACTTCTACGCGTTTCTAGCTTGCATGATCAAATGATAAGTCCGATCGCTACGAAACTTGAAACCCTACAATAATTCATTATTACAAATTCGATGAAACTGGCTTCATTGAAATGCAAGACAGCGGCCAAAATGGCTAATTTCCACGTTAATTGAATATATTATTTTTAAGTTGATTTAATCACTTTTAAAAATTCAAAATTTGAAAGTTAACCATTTTATCATTCTTGATTACATAGAAATTAACAATCTATTACAATAAATTTCCATATTAAATCCACTATTTAAATATTTTACTAAATTCAGAGTTTAATTACAATGGAAATAAAACCTATTTTATTACAATTCAGATTTCAACGCTTCTTTTATTTTAATTTACATTCTTATTATTGAATCAACTATTACCTTATATAATTAGCATTAGTTTACATCTTATTACATTAATATTCTATCATTATCATCTTAACTCATATTAATTGAAATATTTGATTACATTAATTTCAATCGATTTATAATTAATTTTAATGGATTAAATATCAAGATGAAAACAAATCAGTTGTTATACATTAATAATCTACCTCTATTAACCTATTGTTTACAAACAAAGGTTGATAAATTACTTACCAAATATTGATTCCATTCTTTATCAACCTATTTCAATTAATTACGTATAATTTCTCTTTTTAATACAACATTGATTTAAATCCTTATTTACCTTTAATATTACCAAATTAACTTTACAATTACTTCAATTTATTGAAATTACAGTAAAATAGTTGTCAACAACATCCAGACAACATTATTAAATCATATTCTAATTATTTTTCTCATTAATAAATCATAAATTTCAATTTCTTACAATATTAAATTCTAAAATCTTATTTAATTTAATAGTTTTTATTTATCAAAAATACGTGTCGTTACACTCTCCCCCACTTAAAAATTTTCGTCATCGAAAAGGAACAAAAAGGAATTAAGAATTTGATTTAATTTTTTTCAAAATAATTAATTTATAAACACTTTAAACTTAAATAATTAAGTATATTAGATAAAATATATCAATTTATAAACAATTAAATCTTTCATATGCAAGTTTAATAAAAGTTTGAAAGTCTGAAAAAATAATAATATCAATAATTTCAATATATATCATATTTTAATAATAAAACATCATTCCAAAACACGTAATCCAAAAATGTAACTATTTGTCGGTCAAACAACTTTATTTACGAAGCCAAAAGTAGTAGCTATTGATTCCATAAATCTGTATTTCACTTATATAACCCAAAATAGTGAGAATAATGTAAAAGAGAAATATTTAGTTGTTTCAACTAGTATCAAAAGCAAATCAACACAGACTATATGGAAACAAAACAGCACGACCATCATATGTGACAAAAGAATCCATCACACATCCATAGCAATCAATACTAATGGTTTGTTCAGGTTTAGAAACTTTTAATTGTACAAGGGTGATAAATAAACTATCAAGTGTATCCTACGCTCAACGGTCTTAGATAATTGCTTAATAGATTATTCATACAACCTTAAACAAATTGAAGTATCATTTCCCAAACTTCCCATTAGCCAATCAATGCAGAATTTAAATGTTATTTAAGTTTGTGCGATTGGTTTCCTTTTTACTCTTTTACATATTTTCATTCATTCATGCAATGTCATTTTTCCATTAATTTACATTCATTTACTTATACATGTTATTTTCCATTCAATTATTTGGAACCTTAATAAATCAATCTTTAAATTTACTTAAAGTTTCTTTGCAATTTAATTCATAATTATCATTTACTTATACAACTTGATTTCCATTTAATATTAATAGTTTTAAGTGAATAAATTCATACTTAAGTTTTTTTGCCTTTTTATTTACATTCACTATTTATATAGCTTGATTTCAATTTAATATTTAGTATTCATTAACGAATCATTCAACTTAAGTCTCTTAACTTCTTAATTTGCATTCATCCTTTCTTATATATTATTACTGAATATTTAATCTATTTTTGAATCATTCCAACATTTTCTGAGGTTATAATCCTTTACTTAAATAGTATTCACATTTATCTATTCAATTTAATTTGTTAAGCATGTTAAAAAATTAACTCATGTTTATAACATTTCATGTACATCTTAATTTTTCATTTATAAACATTTGTTCATCTTGAAGCATTTTGTTGTTAAGATTTTGCTTGCATAAGATTCTATTACATATCCATATTAACATTTCAACTTTTAAACATTTCTGGTAAGCTATATATATGTTTTTAGAATGTAATTGAATGTTACACAAATTATCTTATTCATTTTAGTTAACAAAATATTCAATAATTTATATCTTCTTAATTTCCCATTATCTTTAAATTTACAAGTTACAAATCTCCAATTTCTTTAGTATTTTCATTAATCACTTAGCCTCTAATTTCTTATTTTTAATTTTATAAGTTTCCTTCTATTAAAATAGTTAAGATTCATTACATTACAATAATTGAAATCACTAATTTGTAGAAATTTAAGAACTAAATACCGGGTTCCATTTCAAATCATTTTAAAATAATATATACACACACACATGTATATTTTATATATCTAATCATTTTTAGGAATTTAAAATTCAGATTTGTTTATCAAAACAAATGTGTAGTAAAACTACTACAGTGGCCTTCCCACTTTGAAACTCGAAAATGAATGTCGATGATGCAGCAGTCATCACCGAAATTATTTTTCAATGATAGAAGAGGGGAGTACAGAACTTATTTCTTTTAAAAATTCTTTTAAAACATTTCTTTCAAATCACATTGAAAATATTTATATCCGAAAATACTTCCAAATAGTACTAATATTATATTCCAAAATATTTGAAAACCAATTTCAAAATTCCTGAACTTAAGTTCTCAAATTTTCATTTTATATTTACTTTATTTGTAAATACTATTTTGTAATCAATATTTTTAAAATTTCAGTTCCTAACAAACAAACAAGCGTATTACATACAATTATATAAATTTACAAAATTATTCTTTTATATACAAAATATAATACTAGGTAAATTATTTCATTTGCCTTATTTCAAAAATAATATTTTGTCGGTCTGCCCTATTAAGTGTTTAGAGATCCCTATTGATGCCATAGCGTCCTATGTATCTACCGAAATTTATAAATACTACATAGAACAAATTAACACAATATAAAAATATTTTTATAACACTAACAAATACGCTCTCTTATATACACTCAAACAAACTCATTATAGGTTATTACTACCCTATCTCTAATGAGTCAAACCCCACAAAGCTAAGGTTATCGCTAAACCAAAGCTCTGATTTCTACTGTAATAACCCGCCTTTTTGGACGGTTTAAATCGACAGTAAACCACACATGTCAAATTTAAACAATTAAAAGGGAGGATTGTTAATGAGGATAAATAAGAAAATAGAAGAAAAAGAAGGAAAAACAAAACACAAAATCTTACAACATAATGACAATACAATAATAAAATAAATAGTTCATGAATCCGTTTTACAAATAACATTTGATTACACTTTTACAATACAATTAGAGTCATACATACAACATGTATAATAGGATAATGCGGCAACATGATGTAGTGGGATAAATATAATAAATAGTAATAATATGCTAAATCTTTGCCTTCGTCCTCTAGAAAGATAGCCTTCAATACTAAAAAGCTCGTGCTGACCCAAGCGTAATGAAAAGACAAAACACTCGAGCAAAACTAAAAGATCTTATGTGAGTTAATCAATAGTAAATAAATATGAGTGCCATGGCGTCAGAGACGTTTACGGAATTTTACATCTCCTATCCAGTATATAATGTGCGTGCAATAACTTAAGAGATGTTTGAGATTTCCATTTCCTAAGGATCCATTAAATTATTTACTACGTAGTAATATATGCTATATATGTAATGTCTATCAGTAAAGTAAAGTATTAAAGTAGCGTTAAGGCATTACCCATATCCCCCTTAACACATTTTTATAAATGTCGTAATATGTACAGTACTATAAACTCCACCAAACTGGTGGGCTATCAAGGAGCACTCCATAGATACGACACAAAACAAAATCGTAGTGGGCTCGATAAGGCATATGACAAGGCACGCGAGGCAATACCCAGGGTAGGATTCTACTGTTTTGCACGTCCGGACTGGTGGTAACGCATAGCAGCTACTATCACCCACCTCGAAACACACTTCCATAATCAAATCGAAGGTGGCCACCAAATCAATTGCAAAGTAACATATATGGTATCAAAGAAGAATGTCCGATAGAAGGAGCGACCTCACTTGGCCTGGGATAGCTCCTGTTTTTGTCATATCAAGATGACCCACGGGGGTCAGGGTTGCGTTCATACCTCATACAGAAGCGTTCGCCAAACCATCCTACTTCGTTCTGGATTCTCCGCCACATGCATAGTTGTTAAAGTGGTTTTGGAATTGACAGAGAGTATGACAATATCCGACTCCGGTCGCTTTAACAACCAAACGCTTACATTTTTCACAATGTGGTCATTTCATAAAACGTTTATAGTAATAATCCAGAAAACATTTTATACTTTCATATCAAGATATCCATATACTTTTTCCAAATATAAATATATTCATAAATACCGAGGAAGATTTCTTTCAATCAATTTCAAAAATAATTTACAAATCTCACTTAAACCATTTATAAATTATTTATATGCTTTGAAACCATTTATAAGCTATCTATAAAATTCCAAACAGTTTACAACTCTTCCCCTTTCATAAACCCATTATAAACCCTTTATAAAAATCTTTTAAAACCCTTATAAACCCCTTTAAAAAGCTATTATAAAAATTCTTTATAAAATTCTTTTATAAATCCTTAATAATTTTTTTTGTTAAAAATCCTTTATCTAATCTTTTAGAAAAATCCCTTTAACAAAACCCATTATAAAATCTCTACAACCTTTATAAATTCTTTAAAAAACCCCGTACAAAATTTTATTTATTAAAGTTATTATAAAATCTATATTTATTATATTAAATTAAAACTATATTTATTATATTAAATTAGATTTGAAATAAAACTTAGAATTAATATACAATCTTATTAAAGATAAAAATCGTGTTATATTTGTGTTATTATCATCATAACAAAAAATGGCGACAGTTTCTCGTCTTTGGTCTCAAAATCTTTCTCTATCATCTTTTAATCATTCTTATTCGCAAGTGGATTTTATTGATAGAGATCTTAATCCAAATTTGTCTCGCTACCATTCTTATGCAAAAGTGGTCAAAGACCGATTGCCATCAAGCAAACCTCGAGATCCACGGATTCAAGTTTCGAACAAAAGATGGATAGATTCAAAATCTAACAAGATTTTCTGTTTTAGATATGGCGATAGCAATCATTTTTCGTCTTAATTCCGTGATCCAATTAGATGCTTCAATTGCGGTAAATATGGTCACAAGAGAAATAGGTGTTCGATAAATTCTAGTACCCCTGTTTCCTCTGATACGCTGGTTGAAAACGGAGTTCAATTCGTATTAATGATCATGCTTTTGAAAGGGATTCTTCTTGATCATTTGTGGCGAAAAAAAATCGAAGGTATTAAGTATCTGGAAGAAATGCTACTTCATTTTAATTTTGTTAACTCCCCGAACATTGGTAAGGGCTACAAAGCAAGATTTGGCGATCTAGAACATTACTTTGGTAAAATCGAATCTTCTTCTAATTCTTCAATCTCTTCAACGCTGTTGGTGGAACATGGTTTCCAATTTGTTTTAAAGTTCATTCTATTGAGAGAGATTTTAATCGATAATGTGACGACCCGTAAATCCATACCCTTTGAATCGACAATAATACACACATGTACGACCCAAAAAGCACAAACTGACGGAAAGTCAAGAGAAAAGAAAGAAGAGAGAAGAAGAGAAGAGAAGAAAGAGAGAAGATAGAACCAAATAGAACAATACAGATTCTCACATCGCAGCAGAAAATATATAATATCATATCAATGATCTTTACAAAATAGAAATTGTATATATACACATAAATCAGAGTTCAATAATCAATCCATAGGTGTGAACAGTTATAATAACCTGTCCTCACAAATACCGATAATATACAACAACAAACAAAGCATAGAAGATAATCAAAACAAGTACGTGTATACGAAAATGAAGATCTCCAGCTCTCCTGCTGAAGCTCCAAAAGCACCAAAGCATAACCTGTAAATATACTCGGTCTGACCCGAGCATTGAAAGGGAAGAACGCCCGGATCAGTCTAGTAAACCAGTGTGAGAAACACACTCAACTGAATTTATTAAATTACCAAACTTTTCCTTAGTTTTCAAAACAAAAGTATCTCATAAGACAAGTCCACACATAAACACAGACATGTTTTTACCTTACGATAACTAAAACATGTCATATCAAATCCTCTTATATTATAGTAGTGTCTACTATATACAAATATTAATCATAGTTGAAATTGTTACATGGATTAAGTTCCAGCATATAGCCCAATTGGGTAATACAATCAAAATGGAAAACACGTAGTGGAGTTTGGATTTCCATACAAACGACCAGGTGAAGAGACTACCTTCCGGCAGTACATCTCTAGAAGAATGTACCGAGAAACCATCATAATGTTTCTCTACCAAGACAAGACCGGCCCACCTCTATAACTAGATGGTACCGAATATGTCATCCTCCGGTCGTTACCGACCTTTATCGAGGGCCCTCTAAGCATACAAACCACATAATCAGATACATGGCATCATAGCGTGTAAAGATATATCTAGAAGAGGATAATCATATCCTACTTGGGAATGACCCACTTAGCCTTACTGCATCTAACCCTGTTTTGGTCATTTCCGGTTGATGAGGCTAGAGGTAATGATTACCTTTCACAATCACAATCACATCACTTAGAATGCCACACAGCCATTTCCGTTGACTACTAATTGCCTTTCACAAAAATACAACCCTTAAGCTCATACGTGTCAAGGAGGGTGTTAATCTAAGAGAAGTTGCCTTCTCCACCACCACTGATGTACGTTTATAAAACCAATGTACGTAATCTATAGAAATGCAACGTCAGACAAACATCCATACAAGTTGTCCAGGAACAGGACAAACCAAAGGTACTTTTCTACCACATCCTGTCGGGAAATCCCTAGGATTAGTAGCGAATAGTCCTCGCATTGGATATTTCATAATAAAAAGACCACTACTACTAGATGTATATTGGGGTTTTAACCCCAAACGATCAACAAGCAGTCCCTCACTATGAAAATCCAGAATATCAATATCATCATAGGCAACCTGCACAATCATCGCATATACGTTGGTCCGAAGTGGTTTTCAGATAAACCGATCCCGGTCCCTTCGCACCAACAACGCAAAAGCGTTTCTCAACCTCACACAGCAACTAAGTCTCATAGACTTATCACGTCTCCAACTTTCAACTTGCTATCCTTCGGGCCAAGAAGGAAGCTCGATAGATTGGAGTAATACTCTGCACTATACGAATCAACATCCTCAATACAAACGATAATCAAGCCTACAAAGAAGGCTACGTACTAAGTGTACGACTAAATAGTTCCCACATCAAGTCGAGGAACTAAAATTTGGCAAAGTTTGATAGTCGGTTATTTAGCTATCAAAACAAAGAAACAAATATTCAGCACCATAACAATCACTAGGCCCTTTTCATTAATCTTCTAAATTAAATCACTTGCTAAATATTCACTTCAAATTATCTTTAAAAAGATATAATCTCAAACCATTTCACCTTTATATATTGAAAAACATTTCCATATACTTATTTAATAATAAGTAATTCACAAATCAATTTATTTTCAACACTTAGAAAATATTACATATACTTAAATCCTGATTAAGTATATATTTTATTCTTTAAGGAAAATATTCTTTTAAACACATTTATTTGGGTCAAAACGAATGCTGCGTAAAACATCGTTACGACAACCCAAAATCACTAGTATAGGGATTCGAAAATAAGATAGATATATAAATCTCAATACTATACAAAAACATTTCCTTCCGAAAATCATTTACTATAACAACAGTGTTATAGTCCATCATTTCCTTACTTCTCGAAAACGTCTATTTCAACAATGAATGTTGAAATCTATGTATACGATATTTAACACATTTTTAAAACATCTTCAAATTGTTTTAAATCCATTTAAAATATCACTTTCCAAAACATTTATTTAATTCAGAAGTTTATTCACTTTCTAAAGCATATCCATTTTATTCAATATATTATTCACCGTCCAAAATCGTGAATATAATTCATTTAATCCAATTCAATGTTTCTACACATTTATTAAAGATTTATCCACTGTCCAAAATCGTGGATATAATTCTCAACCCAAATTCATTATTATTTCAACATTTAATTTAAAGGATTATCGACTGTCCAAAATCGTGGATATATCTTCTTTAATAAACTATAATAATTAACTTATCAAATTCAATTGATTTCGGATTTATAAAACAATGTTTATAAATTCCTTTTATATTTTATAAAAACTTCAAGTTATAAATTCCTTTTATTTATCAATTCCATTTACATCTCATTTATATGCCAAATCCAAATTATAAGTTAATAGCTTATAATTCATTTATTTACAAAATTCATTCTTTTAATATCTTCACAACTTCATAAATCTTATTTACTTATAAGATTTACTTATACTTCATTTTAACAATTTTAAAACTCCTTTATAACTCAGTTATTTTGGTTTATAAAATATCAATTTTGTAAATCTTATATATAAACCATTTAAAATAAATCAAAAATCTCAATTTAAATGTAACGACCCAGAATTTTAGTTAATTAAAATTCATATATTTGATTGAATTTAAATATTAACAAGTGGAATTAAATAGTTAAATAAATTTTATTTCGAATAATTGGATTTAATTGGATAATTTAATAGTTGAAGTCACAGAAATAATTGATAATTGGGTTTAATATGATTGAAAATGATTTGTAAAATTTTTAATATATCATATTGGAGTTATAATAATGTTATAGAACTTTCAAAATCGAATTTAAAGTTAATTTGTGGAAATTGAATATTTTAATATTTAATTGACGAGTTAAAATAACCATTTTTCAAATAGACTCGGATTTCGACAAAATCAGTTTTATTGGATCCGCAATGTGATATTATTGTATGGTTTCAAATTTCGTGTCAATCGGAATTACGGTTTGTCCGGGCAAGCCAAAACGCATAGAAATTAGTTTAAATTGATTTAATTTAAATTTAATCGTTTATATCCATAACCCGCACAGATGATAGAATTGGCTTCCTAAACCTATTCCATTGTGTCCGAAACGCGGGGTAAACCCTGGAAATGCCAGTCACCGCGCGAGATTTGGAGTTCAGAAAATTTTGGATGAATAGTGTTTTGGGCAATTTTCTATATTAGGACTTCATTATCTTCATTTGCAAACTAAAATTTAAAACCCTAGGTCAGAAAACCCTAGCCGCCACTTTGCAATACATGGCCAGAATTTCGTCCCCTTTCTCCTCAATTATCTTCAAATTCACAAACAATTAGAGGAAGTTGTCAACTACAAAAGTGAAGAGGGTGGCGAGATCTTGAAGATGAACGGTGATGATCAAATTTGGTGAGGCGAATCAACGGCAATTGGCTCGAGAAGGCCGGCCATTCATCCTCATTTTGCGTGCAGCAGGGAGGGCCGAGCTTCATGCTACTGAGGCTGAAGGTCGAGCTCGTGGAGGCGCACGCGATGGCACTGCTTGATCGTCGGCTAGTTGATCGGAGAGGTCGCGTGCATTAGGGTTTTGGACGGCTTTGAATGGGTTCGGCCGTGCGTGTTTTGCCTGGAAGCAACTCGTGAGGGAAGAAGCATGGCATGGTTCAGATGCTAGGGTTCTGGAAGCAACGGCCTGGACTGAATCTGGGTATATTAATAAATAGAATTTGTGAATAAAATTATATTAAATTCGTGTAATGTTTAAAAGTGTATAACTTTGTCATACGAGGTCAAAATTTACGAAACGAATTGCGACGGGTTCGTTTTGTCGAAACTACGCAATGGAACTGGTTTGGAGTCAATTAGAGTCAGTGAAAAATTTAGGTAAAATTAAACGCACGTTTAATTTTATTCGAAATAGAACGCTGCAACCGTTGTTAGAATCAAGGTGAGAACTTCTCACACAATCGAATTTGTTCGATTTAAATTTTAAATAGTTAGATTTAAAATTGATGATTGTATGCCTGGATGATAAATTATTATCTGTCGATGATTGAAATAGACATTATATGCCGTATATTAAGCGGATGTTATTTATTAAAAACATATACCGTGATAATTCCATCTTGATTGGAATTGGTATTATATATGTACTTGGAGTTGATTTTCCCGCATTATATAGCGGATGACACCCTATTGTGCCGCATAATAGCGGATAATATTTTATAAATCCTATATACCGCGATATTCCATATTGGAATGGAATTGATATTGTGCTAACATCTGTGGATGCAGGGAAACAGGTTGGAGGATCCAACTGGATTCCTCACCAATATTTATTTGATTACAGATATTGTGATATTTGTTGATTATCATATTGATATATGATGTTTTGATTGTCGTGATTGATATATTGTTGCTGTTGCAGCATTGGCCTATTTTTGGAGTTTTAAAAATATTAAAGTAACGATTTTGAATTCAAAAGGATTTTAAAGTGATTTTTGAAGGTATACGTTTATTAAATTTTGAATTGTTAAAATAAATAAACGTTATAAATTATTATTTTTATAAAAGTCATACTTTTGAAAAATAATACTTAAGTATGATTTTGGAGTTATATATAAGCTTTAATAACGATTTGTAAATTATTAAAAAGAATGGTTTAAATTGGGATTGTTGTATTATTATAAACGATGTATATAAAAGATTTATAAAATTAATATATATAGATTAAAAATATGGGAATTATAAAACGAGTTTTATTAAGTGTTAAAATGAAGTATAAATGGATTTCATAAGTAAATGAGATTTATAGATTCATAAATTGTGAAGTTATAAAATGAATAGATTTTTGTAAAATAAAAGATTTATAAGTAATTAACTTATAAATTGGATTTTGGCATTTAATTGGAATATAAATAGAATTTGTTAATAAAGTAATTTTGTAAATTGAAGTCTTTATAAAATATAAATGGGAATTTATAAACATTGTTTTATAAATTCGAAAACCGACTTATTTTGATAAGTCAATTATTTTAGATTTTTAAAGGAGATATATTCACGATTTTGGACGGTGGATAATCCTTTAAACAAAATGTGTAGAAAAACGTTGAATTTGGTTAACGAAGAATATTCACGATTTTGGGACAGTGAATAATATATTAAAGTGTTTTGGGGAAGTGATATTTTAAATAGAATTAAAACGATTTGAAATTGTTTTAAAATGCATTAAGTGTCAAACCATAGATTTCAACATTCATTGTTGAAATAGACGTTTTCGAGAAATAAGGAAATTGTGGACTATAACATTGTTGTTATAGTAAATGGTTTCCGAAAGGAAAAGTTTTGTATAGTATTGGGATTTATATATCTATCTAAATTTCGAATCCCTATACTAGTGATTTTGGGTCGTCGTAACGATGTTTTACGCAACTTTCGTTTTGGCCCAAATAAATGTGTTTGAAAGAATGTTTTCCTTAAAGAATGAAATATATACTTAATTTCGATTTAAGTATATTGAATATTTTTCCAAGTGTTGAAAATAAATGGATTTGTGAATTTCTTATTATTAAATAAGTATGGAAATGTTTTCCAATATGAAGTGAAATGTTTTGAGATTTTATCTTTTAAAGATAAATTGAAAATGAATATTAGAAATCGATTTGAAAATCGTATATTCATAGATATTTTGGAAGTGTAAATTCACTATGAAATTTATAAAAGAAGGGGAAATTTGTTTAAAAATAAACATTGGTTTATTTTTGAAGCGTGGAAATAAATATACGGATTTGGAACGTAAGTTTAAAATAAATCGGTAAGGATTTATTTGATTGATTTAAATGAACCATTTTAAATTTAAAATGGATAAATATTTGGAAGTTTTTCCGTTTAAGGAAATTGATTTGAAATTTGTTTTCAAAGATTGAAAGGTGAAAAAATGATTTGAAATTTGTTTTCGAATGATTGAAGTGTGGAAATTATATATCCAGTAAAGATATTTTAGAAAATAAATAATTTGGAAAATTATTTGGAATTTGGTGATGTTGAGCATGCCTATTGATAGTTAAATAATCCGACTATCAATATTTACCTTTAAATAGGTATTTGTTGTGATTTGCTTGAATTTGAGTGCCACACTTATTTTTGAATAAGCGTTCACTATTCGGGTTAGCCGGGAAAGGACCTTGGGGTCGTATAACCCATTCCGAATATGTGATATGTCGTTATGGCCTGCATTTGAAGACCGTGTTGAAGACCAGATATTTTTGAAAACGGAAGGATTACCGTTGAGTTACTCTGCATCGGTTGATCTCCGATGTAGAGGTTTTATCACCCTTAGTGACGGGAAGTCCGAACGTGATTAGTGAATATCTAGATTGCAAGGGCTTCTTTGGAAGTGCCTTCGGTTCCGTTCGATCCCGGAACGGACTTGTATGGATTGTATGTCTGACACTACAAATTGAGATATAAAGCTGATTTATTTCAAATACATATCCGTTGGTGGCGAAGAATTTATTCTCTTAGTTTAACACCCTTCTCTGAGACGTACGAGCTCAGAGGTTATGTAGTTGAAGGTTATTAGTGATATACTCCTAATTTGGTAGTGTGATATGCTAAGTGTTGTTGAGCATTTGTGAATCAAAGCACAACTTTTATATAAAGCGTAGCTTTGTGGACGAGACTTCGTCGAGCCTCACTCTCCGAAAATGGTCAAAACAGGAAGGATGCGACAAGGTTATTAGGGGGTAGCGCCTCTTTAGTGTATGTCATTCCTTCTGGATAGAGGTGGTATCATGGTATGGAGCCCAGATATTTAACCTATGTTGTTGCTGCAAATTTATTACTTTGTGGTTGTTGGAATCGAGGATCCTCGGATATAGATCGGTTACGATCGGGGAATGACATATTCGTGTCAGTAGTTACCCAGTTTGAAGGGTAACCCGGCCTTGTGTTGGCAGAGATCCGGTTAGGTTCTCGGGTCGTCTTTCCAGAGGCGTACCCATGTGGCAATGGGAAGTTCCTTGGCCTGACCATTTGTTGGAAATCCAAAGAAACAATACGATCTTGTACGGTTTTAGTTGTAGAACCTATCACTCACTTATGGTGGTCACCACTGTTTGTATGGTAGCTATAGTAGGCATAAGTGCGAAATGCCTATGCTGGCTAAGATTTATATCTTTACTTTCGAAATGTTTTCTACACTATGCACTAGTAATAATATCAAATGTTTCTTTTTAATGTGTATCAAGCATCTTTGACTATCATAAGGAGAAATCTCCTCCGATTCTGCGTTTGCATTGTGTGTGTGTGCGGGAGGCCTTATGGTAGTCTCATTTTCCAAAAAGCATTGCGAATCTATTTTAAAATATTCTTCTGTTGTCTTTTAAAGATAAACTGTTTTAAGTTCTCACACCAGTCCCATGAATGACTCGTAGTTTATTGTTTCCTTCCTAAACTCTGGGTACCCACCAATTTCCACACGGGCAGTTTAGAGTTAGGTTATCAGGATATTCTGGAATTCAGGAGTTGCTGGAGGCAAGATGGATGGCATGGTTTATTCACTAGTATATAGTATTTCTTTTCCGCTGTTTGTTGTTGTTGTTTTACACTCTGATAATGTTATGTAATGTAATAACTGATATATATAGGTCTTTGTTTAAAGATTATTCATTTATCTATTATATGTTGTTCCGCTGTGATTGTGAGATTCAGATATTGTTTTCTGTTTCTTCTTCTTTTTTTCTCTCTTCTTCTACCTTTTCTTCTTCTTTAACCATAACGGTAAGGTTTTCCGACATTCGATTATGCGGCAGTTGATACAGTGGATGTATTGATGTCGGTTTTCGAGCGTCGAAAAATCGCGCTCGTTACATTTGGTATCAGAGCATATGGTTAAGCGACAACCATGGCTCTGTTGGGAATTACTCATTAGAGATAGAGTCAATAGTACTCTAGAATGAGTGTGTGTGTAATAATAGATACGAGCGCTTATTTGTTAGTGAATATAAAATGTTTTATGTTGTGATGATTGGTTTGTTGAGTGGTATATGGATCCTAGTCGGTATAGTCTGTACAACTCTATCGATAGGGATCTCTAAACACTTATACAGAACAAATCGACACGATATTGTTTTAAATAGGGTAAATGAAATAATTTTACCTTGATTTTATTTTATATATAAAGGAAATAATTTTTCAAGAATGATTAAAGTGTATATAATTAATTGCTTGGTTGTTGAAAATATAAATATATAAATGAATCAAAGTTGTTTGAATAATCCAAGTAAATACAACAATTGAAAAAAGAATAATTGTATAAACAAATGAATTATAAAGGGTGAAGTTATAATTGATATGATCTACAATTGTAAAATAATCTTATATAAGTAAAGTTAAATGGTGAAATTGTATAAGAAAAAGATTTATAAATGTAATTTATAATAAAAAGGAAAATTTTGGAAGAATATCAAGCACTGAATTCACTATTGTCACTGGGAAATAATAAGGGTGATGACTACAGCATCATCAGTATCATTTTCGAGTCTCTATGTGATGGATTTGCTACCATAGTAAATTGAAATTTAAGTTAGTTGTGATAAACAGATTTGAAATTAAAATCCAAGTTGTAATTGATGAATATAAGTGAAATGAGTTTTGAACTTATAATATGAATAATAAATTTATCTTTGGATAACTTAATGGATTTGGAAGTTAATAAATAAGTTGTATAACTTATAGAATGAGAAAGGAGAAGTAAAACCAATTATCGAAGTAGTTAAACAATTTTGTTAAGCAAAATGAGATGGAATTTGAATAAGTGGTGGAATTTGACTTCGGTAAAAAGTTAAATAGAATTTACTTTAGAATTGGAATTTGAATTGAATTTATAAGTGGAAATTAAAGTTAAGATTAAACAAAATATGTTTAATTAGAATATAACTTAAGTGATGAAGTTGAAATTGTTATAAATAAGCGAAGTGATGAATATGAACTTGAGTTATATAAATGAAATTCCATTTTATATAGCTAAACGAATTAGCAATTGAATTAATAAATGGATTGAATATTAATCAATCTAATGTGAATGGATGGAATGTTAATCAACTAAATGCAAATAATTGATATGAAACAATGAATATAAGTGTTAATTCATTAGAAGATAATGAAGTCGAGAAATTGAATAAATTGAATGGAAGCCAATTTAATATCAACCAATTGAAATTAAAAGTGTTGAACCAAATTGAATGTAAAGAAATGCAAATTGAATAAATTTGGTTGTAATGGATGTACATTGGTTGTTATATGAATGTTAGTTGATTGTATATAATTCATTAAGTGTTAATGAAATTGAATTGACAAATTGAAAGCTAAAGTAATTGAAATCAAATTGGAAGTTAAGTGAATCTTAAATAGAACTGAATTTGATTTGTAAGTGAACCAACTTTAATTTGAATTAGTGGATGTAAACTAATTGAATATGAATAAATGAATGTTAGTAAAAATATCCAATGTTAATGATTCAATTGGAAAACCAATTCATTGAATATTAATGAGAAGTGAATTTATATTGATTTGGTGGTTGCATTTGTTGCTTTTGTTGCATTTGCTATGTTGGCACATGTAGTTATTACGTTGCTATATATTGTATATTGATGTTGCTTTCATATATGCATGTTTCTCATTGTTTGTTGAGTGTTTAGTAGGTGCAGATTGCGCTTGCTTCGCATTTGGAGCTCGCTTTCGCGCTATATTAGCCGTATATGCTCGCTAATAAAATATAAGGTACATATCTCGGATTAAATATCATACTTTTACACTTCTTTCCCTGCGGGATGCCTCATCACTTGATGAGATGTATATCTGTGATATATATACTGTCATTTTTTTCGGATCGAGCCGCGCAAAGGAGACTCTGGCGAATTTTTTTGAAAATTTAAGGCGTTAGAATATTTTTGAGAAAATTGGGAAATTTTTGATAACTAAGTATGATTTGAAAACTTAGTAAAGATTTTGTAAGAAGTTTAACTAATGGATTTTGGGAAAGTTAAACACTTAAGAGATTTGAAAAATCCAATTTGAATGGTTTGTTTTGAAAAATTAATGAATTCTATGAATTTTTCTTACTTGGCAATTTCAAGGACGAAATTCTTTTAAGGGGGGAAGTTTGTAACGACCCAGAATTTTTGTTAATTAAAATTCATATATTTGATTGAATTTAAATATTAACAAGTGGAATTAAACAGTTAAATAAATTTTATTTCGAATAGTTGGATTTAATTGGATAATTTAATAGTTGAAGTCACATAAATAATTGATAATTGGGTTTAATATGATTGAAAATGATTTGTAAAATTTTAATATATCATATTGGAGTTATAATAATGTTACAGAACTTTCAAAATCAAATTTAAAGTTAATTTGTGGAAATTGAATATTTTAATATTTAATTGACGAGTTAAAATAGCCATTTTTCAAACAGTCTTGAATTTTGACGAAACCAGTTTCATCGGATCCGTAATGTGATATTATTGCATGGTTCAAATTTCGTGTTAATCGGATTTACGGTTTGTCCGGGGCAAGCCAAAATGCATAGAAATTAGTTTAAATCGATTTAATTTAAATTTGATTGTTCATATCCGTAATTCGCACAGATGATCGAATTAGCTTCCGAAACCTATTCCATTGTGTCCGGAACGCGGGGTAAACCCTAGAAACGCCAGTCAACGCGCGAGATTTGGAGTTCGGAAAATTTTGGACGAATGGTGTTTTGGGCAATTTTCTATATAAGGACTTCATTATCTTCATTTCCAAAATTAAATTAAAAACCCTAGGTCAGAAAACCCTAGCCGCCACTTTGCAATACACGGCCAAAATTTCGTCCCCTTTCTCCTCATTTATCTTCAAATCCACAAACAATTAGAGGAAGTTGTCAACTACAAAAGTGAAGAGGGTGGCGAGATCTTGAAGATGAACGGTGATCAAATTTGGTGAGGCGAATCAACGACAATTGGCTCGAGAAGGCCGGCCGTTCATCCTCGTTTTGTGTGCAGCAGGGAGGGCCGAGCTTCATGCTACTGAGGCCGAAGGTCGAGCTCGTGGAGGCGCACGCGATGGCACTGCTTTATCGTCGGCTAGTTGATCGGAGAGGTCGCATGCATTAGGGTTTTGGACGGCTTTGAATGGGTTCGGCCGTGCGTGTTTTGCCTGGAAGCAACGCGTGAGGGAAGAAGCATGGTATGGTTCTGGAAGCAACGGCTTGGATTGAATCTGGGTATATTAATAAATAGAATTTGTGAATAAAATTATATTAAATTCGTGTAATGTTTAAAAGTGTATAACTTTGTCATACGAGGTCGAAAATTTACGAAACGAATTGCGACGGGTTCGTTTTGTCGAGCATTACGCAATGGAGCTTGTTTGGACTTGATTGGAGTCAGTGAAAATTTTGGGTAAAATTAAACGCACGTTTAATTTATTTGAAATAGAACGCTGCAACCATTATTTGAATCAAGGTGAGAACTTCTCACTCAATCGAATTTGTTCGATTTAAATTTTAAATAGTTAGATTTGAAATTGATGATTGTATGCCTGGGTGATAAATTATTATCTTTCGATGATTGAAATAGACATTATACGCCGTATATTAAGCGGATGTTATTTATTAAAAACATATACCGCGATAATTCCATCTTGATTGGAATTGGTATTATATATGTACTTGGAGTTGATTTCCCCGCATTATATAGCAGATGAGACCCTATTGCGCCGCATAATAGCGGATAATATTTTGTAAATCCTATATACCGCGATATTCAGTATTGGAACGGAATTGGTATTGTGCTAACATCTGTGGATGCAGGAAAGCAGGCTGGAGGGATCCAATTGGATTCCTCACCAATATTTATTTGATTACAGATATTGTGGTATTTGTTGATTATCATATTGATATATGATGTTTTGATTGTCGTGATTGATATATTGTTGCTGTTGCAGCATTGGCCTATTTTTGGAGTTTTAAAAATATTAAAGTAACGATTTTGAATTCCAAAGGATTTTAAAGTGATTTTTGAAGGTATACGTTTATTAAATTTTGAATTGTTAAAATAAATAAACGTTATAATTATTATTTTTATAAAAGTTATATTTTTGGAAAATAATACTGAAGTATGATTTTGGAGTTATATATAAGCTTTAATAACGATTTGTAAATTATTAAAAAGAATGGTTTAAATTAGGATTTTTGAATTATTATAAACGATGTATATAAAAGATTTATAAAATCAATATTTATAAATTAAAAATATGGGAATTATAAAACGAGTTTTATTAAGTGTTAAAATGAAGTATAAATGGATTTCACAAGTAAATGAAATTTATAGATTCATAAATTGTGAAGTTATAAAATGAATAGATTTTTGTAAATAAAAGATTTATAAGTAATTAACTTATAAATTGGATTTTGGGATTTAATTGGAATATAAATAGAATTTATTAATAAAGTAATTTTGTAAATTGAAGTCTTTATAAAATATAAATAGGAATTTATAAACATTGTTTTATAAATCCGAAAACCGACTTATTTTGATAAGTCAATTATTTTAGATTTTTAAAGGAGATATATTCACGATTTTGGACGGTGGATAATCCTTTAAACAAAATGTGTAGAAAAATGTTGAATTTGGTTAACGAAGAATATTCACGATTTTGGGACAGCGAATAATATATTAAAGTGTTTTGGGAAAGTGATATTTTAAATAGAATTAAAACGATTTGAAATTGTTTTAAAATGCATTAAGTGTCGAAACCATAGATTTCAACATTCATTGTTGAAATAGACGTTTTCGAGAAATAAGAAAATAGTGGACTATAACACTGTTGTTATAGTAAATGATTTTCGAAAGGAAAAGTTTTGTATAGTATTGGGATTTATATATCTATCTAAATTTCGAATCCGTATACTAGTGATTTTGGGTCGTCGTAACGATGTTTTACGCAACATTCGTTTTGACCCAAATAAATGTGTTTGAAAGAATGTTTTCCTTAAAGAATGAAATATATACTTAATTTCGATTTAAGTATATTGAATATTTTTCCAAGTGTTGAAAATAAATGGATTTGTGAATTTCTTATTATTAAATAAGTATGGAAACCTTTTCCAATATGAAGTGAAATGTTTTGAGATTTTTTCTTTTAAAGATAAATTGAAAATGAATATTAGAAATCGATTTGAAAATCGTATATTCATAGATATTTTGGAAGTGTAAATTCACTATGAAATTTATAAAAGAAGGGGAAATTTGTTTAAAAATAAACATTGATTTATGTTTGAAGCGTGGAAATAAATATACTGATTTGAAACGTAAGTTTAAAATAAATCGGTAAGGACTTATTTGATTGATTTAAATGAACCATTTTAAATTTAAAATGGATAAATATTTGGAAGTGTTTCCATTTAAGGAAATTGATTTGAAATTTGTTTTCAAAGATTGAAAGGTGAAAAAATGATTTGAAATTTGTTTTCAAATGGTTGAAGTGTGGAAATTATATATCTAGTAAAGATATTTTGGAAAATAAATAATTTGAAAAATTATTTGGAATTTGGTGATGTTGAGCATGCCTATTGATAGTTAAATAATCCGACTACCAATATTTACCTATAAATAGGTATTTGTTGTGATTTGCTTAAATTTGAATGCCACACTTATTTTTGAATAAGCGCTCACTATTCGGGTTAGCCGGGAAAGGACCTTGGGGTCGTATAACCCATTCCGAATATGTGATATGTCGTTATGGACTGCATTTGAAGACCGGTGTTGAAGATCGGATATTTTTGAAAACGGAAGGTTACCGTCGAGTTACTCTACATCGGCTGATCTCCGATATAGAGGTTTTATCACCCTTAGTGACGGGAAGTCCGGACGTGATTAGTGAATATCTGGATTGCAAGGGTTTCTGTGGAAGTGCCTTCGGTTCCATTCGATTCTGGAACGGACTTGTATGGATTGTATGTCTGACATTACAAATTGAGATATAAAGCTGATTTTTTTCAAATACATATTCGTTAGTGGCGGAGAATTTATTCTCTTAGCTTAACACCCTTCTCTGAGACGTACGAGCTCAGAGGTTATGTAGTTGAAGGTTATTAGTGATATACTCCCAATTTGGTAGTGTGATATGCTAAGTGCTGTTGAGCATTTGTGAATCAAAGCACAACTTTTATATAAAGCGTAGCTTTGTGGATGAGACTTCGTCGACCCTCACTCCTCGAAAATGGTCAAAACAGGAAGAATGCGGCAAGGTTATTAGGGGGTAGCGCCCCTTTAGTGTATGTTATTCCTTCTGGATAGAGGTGGTATCATGGTATGGAGCCCAGATATTTAACCTATGTTGTTGCTGCAAATTTATTACTTTGTGGTTGTTGGAATCCAGGGTCTTCAGATATAGATCGGTTACGATCGGGGAATGACATATTCGTGTCAGTAGTTACCCAGTTTGAAGGGTAACCCAGCCTTGTTTTGGCAGAGATCCGGTTAGGTTCTCGGGTCGTCTTTCCAGAGGCATACCCATATGGAAATGGAAAGTTCCTTGGCCTGACCATTTGTTGGAAATCCAAAGAAACAATACGATCTTGTACGGTTTTAGTTGTAGAACCTATCACTCACTTATGGTGGTCACCACTGTTTGTATGGTAGCTATAGTAGGCATAAGTGCGAAATGCCTATGCTGGCTAAGATTTATATCTTTACTTTCGAAATGTTTTCTACACTATGCACTAGCAATAATATCAAATGTTTCTTTTTAATGCGTATCAAGCATCTTTGACTATCATTAGGAGAAATCTCCTCCGATTCTGCGTTTTCATTGTGCGTGTGCGTGCGGGAGGCCTTATGGTAGTCTCATTTTCCAAAAAGCATTGCGAATATATTTTAAAATATTCTTATGTTGTCTTTTAAAGATAAACTGTTTTAAGTTCTCCCACCAGTCCCATGACTGACTCGGAGTTTATTGTTTCCTTCCTAAACTCTGGGTGCCCACCAATTTCCACACGGGCAGTCTAGAGTTAGGTTATCAGGATATTCTGGAATTTAGGAGTTGCTGGAAGCAAGCTGGATGGCATGACATATTCACTAGTATTTAGTATTTCTTTTCCGCTGTTTGTTGTTGTTGTTGTACACTCTGATAATGTTATGTAATGTGATGTAATGTTATAACTAATATAGTTCTTGTTTAAAGATTATTCATTTATCTATTATATGTTGTTCCGATGCGATTGTGTGATTCTGATATTGTTTTCTGTTTCTTCTTCTTTTCTCTCTCTTCTTTTACCTTTTCTTCTTCTTTAACCATAATGGTACTGTTTTCCGGCATTCGATTATGCGGCAGTTGATACAGTGGACGTATTGATGTCGGTTTTCGAGCGTCGAAAAATCGCGCTCGTTACATTAAATAAACCAATTCTTTTAATAAATTTACAAATCGTTATTAAAGCTTATATAACTCCAAAATCATACTTAAGTATTTTTTTCGAAAAATCATTACTTTTATAACAATAAAAATTATAGCTTCCATTTATTTAAAATAAATCAATCACTTTAAAATTAATCTAAACATCGATTTTCAAAATCAATTTAAAAATCCTTTTAAACTTGGAAATCACTTAAACATTTTTAAAACTTCAAAATACGCCCAATGCTACAACAGCACTAAATACAACAATCACGACATCCAAACATCATATATCATATGATAAGAGAATATATCACAATATCTGTAAATAAATAAATACTGGTGAGGAATCCAGTTGGATCCCTCCAACCTGTCACTTGCAACAAGTGAACATATTAGAATATGTGTACAATATCCGCTTCAAGGATGACGCACGTACAAAGGGTCATTCGCTCATACACGGGAACGTATAGGATCATCTGCTCCACTAGGCAGGAATATATCCAAATACCAATCAATATATAGATAATATATCATATATCATCCAAACAATCATCAATCATTATATAATAAATTATTTCTCACTTATATAAAATATCAGTGAGTCGGAAAGAGTGAGTTGTACTCACATTGCTTGCAGTCGTCGCGTTAGCGATTGATTCCGATTAAAATTAAACAGGCGTTTAATTTCAATCAAAATTTTCATTAGCTCAAATAAATCCCAATCCCGCTCCATGATGTAGTGCTCGTCAATAAGAACCCAACGCAATTCGTTTCGTGCGAAGCGGACCTCGTATGACAGAGATACAATGTTTTAAAGTTTGTACAATTTTATAATATAATAATTAATCAATTTCTTTTTGTTTTAAAACCTTT
The DNA here is from genome assembly GCA_030765085.1 of Allium cepa. Taxonomy (NCBI): domain Eukaryota; kingdom Viridiplantae; phylum Streptophyta; class Magnoliopsida; order Asparagales; family Amaryllidaceae; genus Allium; species Allium cepa. The sequence continues at coordinate 456,559,174 of CM060939.1, read as the reverse complement.
ATCATCCAGGCCGTAGATTTTGAAAGATGAAATCGTAGCCGTGCATAATCTTCTTTCCCCATGCCAATTTTTTTTCATGAGCATGACAAACCTAACGAGCCCCATCTTCTCACGAATTTTCGCGACTTCTCCTTTGATCTTGACGACGATTGAAGAACCCCACGTCGAAGCCGCCATCGCCTACCCCCAATGCCCAGTGACCGGCTGAGCTTAGTACTCCCCTTATCGTGAAAAACACTCATGAACGTGATGCCTTTATGGCAGATTCTCGTCAATCCGCTTCATCGTTTCTGATCATGACCGTTGAATTGAAAGTTCTCGTCGTGCTCGACGTTTTTGCAGTTGAAAGTTTTTTGAAACAAGGCATGGATTGGAAGAAATCGAGGAGGGAAGACAACGATTTTCTATCCATTGAAATTGTGGGTGGCGGCTTGCCCTAACTAGCTAGGGTTTAATGAAAAAATATAAAAAATTTGGCCTTTTATAGAAAATATTCGTGCACTATTCATCTGATTTTTTTCCGAACCCCAAACGAAGCGTGCCGCCTGGCATTTATAATGTTTTACCCCATTCCGAGCGCAATGGAATATATATCGGAAGCCAATTCGATCGTATTTGAAAGATAGTTTTCAAATCGACTTATTTAAATTTAAAATTCACTTAAACAGATTTCTACGCGTTTTAGCTTGCCCCGGACAAATCGTAAATCCGATTGACACGAAATTTAAAATTTTACAATAATATAACATTATGGATCTAGTGAAATTGGTCTCGTCGAAATCCGAGACTGTTTGAGAAGTGGCTATTTTCACTCGTCAATTAAATATTAAAATATTCAATTTCTGCAAATCAACTTTTAATTCGATTTTAAAAGTTCTCTAATATCGTTCTAATTCAAATAGAATTTAATTCAACTTTATAAATCATTTTCATTCATATCAAATCCAATCTCTAATTATTTCCTCAATTTCAAATATTAAATTAGCAGTTTAATTATCCAATTAAATCCAGATTTTTCAAATATACATTATTCAAGTTATAAAATTTACTTGTGCATATTTAAAATCAATTAAATATACGAATATTGAATGACCGAAATTCTGGGTCGTTGCAGATTTTCTCAGGCGAAAAAGAAATGAGGGCTTAAAGTTTTTAGATGATCTTTTACTTCATTTTAACATTGTAAACTTGCAGAAAATTGGAAAGGGAAATCGAGATAATTTCGGTGATCCAGAAAATCATTTCAAAAAATTCGATTCATCTGTCAAACTAGGGGAAAACTTGGTTTGTTCGAATATAGATGAAAGTGTTATTCTTGAAAATGCAAGAAGAGATGGATCTTTAATATTGGATCCTATCTTGCTTGATCCAAATGTTGCTCTCTGTATAAATGATCATTTCTTGACCAAATCAGTGACAGAGGGTAAGGATATAGATTCGAACAGTGTCTTTATTCTATCAAAGACCAAAAAAGGTAATTCATTTTCTCGCAGTATGGATATTTTTAAGATTTCTACTACCAACAAATTCGCTTGTCTAGAATAAGAGGTTACTTCAGATTACATTGTGAATTCTGATGATTGTGTTCGTTTAAGTGAGGTAGCAGTTTGTTCCTCTGTTGATTGTTTGGGTAGTAATGTTACAGATAGTTTTCTTACGTATGAACATCAAAATCTTATATCAGATAGTGATTTTGAATTTTGAAGTGATGTTGAGCTGTTCTCTAAGTTCAATGAGATATTCGTTAGTGACTAGTGGCTGAAAGTTTTGGATGTTGATATGCCTATGGTTGTTGATTCTAAGATCAAAAAAGACATGTTTGATAATAGTAAATGGGCAAAAGAGTTAATGAATGTTCTAGAGGTTTCACAAACCATGGTCGATTCTGTTTTTGATTATGATAAATTGTTGCGGTAGTCAGGGGATTTTCAAGAGTGGATATTATCAGCAGATATTCACTTTGATGATGAGAACGTTTCAGTTTTGGAAGATCGTATTGATCTTGATGAATCTATGTCTGATATGGATGTGGTGTCTGGTGTGCATAATGCATACAGTTTATTTGATCATGTTACACAGAAATGTCTAAAGTCTAAAAGCAAAAAGATGGCAGTATTTCTGAAGATAAGATGGGAGCCGTTGTTTATTTGGGTGAGTCACCACTGGGTCATTTGACAGAAGTTGTTTCTGGTGATTTGTGTAAAGGCTCTCCACATCTGTCAATGAAAGAGGTTGTCATAGCTGCTCGTAGTTCAGATTCTTATTCTTCCTCATCGAAGAGAGATAGACGTAGGAAGGTTTGTCTTCTACTGGTTTTGTTCGTCGTAGTGTTAGGATACAGAGTAGCCACTCTCTGTCCACAGGTGAGTTCCCGGATTCGAGTACCGTGAGCGATACTACGAATTCAGGCTCAAGTATGCTTTATGGTTTGGGTAGCACTTATTCACCTTATGCTTTAGGTAGTTTATCTTCCTTTGAGTTCAGTCAATTAGCTAATGATACTGCGTTCATTTTCACTGATACCGAGGCTGATCGCGAGTTTATTAGAAATAAGGAACTTGGTAGGGCTAAGTCAACTAGCATATAAGGATCATTTGTTGGAATATAAGAGGTTTGAATGACTTGAATAAGTGTGATAAGATTAGAATTTTTTATAAAGACTATTCCATTGATATTGCTCTCCTTTAAGAGACTAAAATTGATTATCCTGATTTTTATTTCTATTGAAGTGTAACATTCCTGATTTTAGCTAAAAATAATTTGATAATTAATTTAACCTTTGGAATTAAACTTTAGAATATTTGGTAATTAATATAAAATTTTGGAATAAAATATATATTGTATTTGAATTTTCCAAATTAATAAGATGAATGTTTATTTATTTATATAAATGGATTATAATTTGAATTGATTTTGAAACAAGATTTTGAAAATGTAAATAATCCAGTCTAGAAACTTTGCTGATATAATATTTTATATATATAATGAATGTTTTAAATGTTAATGATAATTTTGTCATTTATAAAAATAATGTTTTAACTTAAGGATAATTGAGGTTTTAATTAAAGGTTAACTAATTAATGGAGGTAATTAGGGAATGATAATTAATTGAGGAATAATTAATTAATTTAATTAATTAAGGATAACTAATTAGAGAAAGTAATTAAAGGTTAATTAAATAAAAAAATAAAATAAAATAATTAAAGGTTAATTCTTTAATGATTAAAAATTAATTAATTTATTATAAAAGGGTTAATTAATAAATGATTAAAGGATAATTAATCAAATTGATTTGTAATTAATTGATATTAATTAACCAGGATTAGTAAAATATTCATACGTAATTAATATGATTTAGATAAATCAGATAATTAAATTGATTTTACTTATGAATGTCTGGATTGAATTGGATGCTTTGAATTGTGTGATATTCCTAATGTATGATGTTCTAGATTAAGCTGTGAAATGTAACTTATTATCTGTGTGAATGTAATTTATTTATCTGTGATGTAATTTATTTATCTGCGATGTACATATATTATTCATCTGTGATCTGTGAATGAAGATAAGTGTTATAGGAATATACTGCTTATCTATATTACTGTTTTTGAATCTGTGATGATTGTTGATGTTGCACTATTATTGTGTAAAACCCCTGGACCACACTATACATACACAAATATGGATTTCACAAGAAAATCGGTTAAGTCACAGATTTTTGAAATGGTTTTAAAGTTGAGTTTTGAATCCAAATGGTTTTGGAAATGGAAAAGATTTTGAAAAGGAATTTCAAAGATAAAAGTTATTTTGAATAACTTGATGAAGTTTTGGAAATTAAAATAGTTTGATTTAAATTTGAATTCAAGATTTGAAATTGAATTCTATGTTTGGAAATTATGTTTTAAAAAGGTTATACAAGTTATAAATGTATGGGTTTTTAAACCATTTTAAAAAATTATTATTTTGGAAATCTGAATTTAACCCAATTTTTAGACTTGAAGGGCTTTAACCCGTGCAAATGTAATCGGATTTTTCCGAAACGAAAACCATTTGTTTTTAAATAATAATAGCTTTCATATAAAGAAAGGATTTTCAATTTATGTTGAAAGATTTCAAGTTTGAAATGGAATTGAAATAGTTTTGGAAGCTATAAATTGAATCTTTGAGAAAGATTGTTGATCTTGGTTTAAATTTAAGAAGATCTAAAATGTGTATCTTTTGTATAAAAGATTTGAAATGGTTTTGAAAGCTATAAATTGAGTCTTTGATTTAATGATTGGATGAGTTAATCCAATTTGAAAAGAAAATAGTTTGAAAGTTATGAATAAATCTTTGTGAAAGATGGGTGAACTTTGTGAAATGAATCTTTTTGTTTAAAAGATTGAAATGACAATTTGTTTAAACCATTTGAAAGAAAAGTTTTGGGTAATAAGTTGTGGCTTAACTAAGATCCCACTATCCATATGTTTTAAAATATTACGCTCACTATTCGGTTTAGCCGAGAGATGACCTTGTGTCATATAACCCATTCCGAATAGTGATACGACGAAAAGGATAGCATTTGAAGACCGGTGATGAAGACCAGATGTCTTCGAGAACGATAGGATAACCTGTCGAATGACTCTGCACTGTGTTGCTCCGGTATAGAGATCTCCATATGTGATGGGGAGTCCGATCGGGATTGAGGATGCCTAGATTGCAAGGGCTTCTTTTGAAGTGCCTTCGGTTCTATTCGAATCCGGAACAGACTTGTATGGATGTGTGCCTGACATTACACTTTGAGATGTAAAACCAGTTTCTATCAAATACATTTCTGTTTGGTGGCGGAGAATTTATTCTCTTAGCTTAACACTCTTCTTTGAGACGTACGAGCTTAGAGGTTATGTAGTTGATGGTAACTAGTGATACATTCCCAATTTGGTAATTGGCATATGAAGTGCTGCCGATCATTTGTTGATCAAAGCATGGCTTTGTGAAAAAGTGTAGCTTTGTGGATGAGACTTCGTCGAGCCTCACAACCCGGTTATGGTCGAAACAGGAATCGTTGCAGCAAGGTTATTTGGGGGTAGCACCCCCTGAGGGTATGTCCATTTCCTTCTGGATTATGAGTGGTATCATGGTATGGAGCCCAGATACTTAACTTTGTGGATGCTGCAAACTTATTACTTTATAGTTGTTGGTTGCGAGGTACCTCGGATAAAGGTCGTAAACGACCGAGGGATGGCATGCTCGTGTCCGTAGTTACCTAGTTACAGAGGTAACCCAACCATGTGTTGGCAGAGATCCGATTAGGTTCTCGGGGGCGTCCCTCCAGAGGCATTCCATTTTGTGTGGGAAGTTCCTTTGCCTAACCATTTGTTGGAAATCCAAACAAAACAATACGAGCCCTGTACGGTTTTAGTTGTATAACCTTCCATGGAATGTGGCGGTAACCTGCTATTGAACATGGTAGCTATAGTAGGCATACAATAATGGTTGTATGCTGGTTAAGATTTATATTATACTTTCGAAAGGTTTTCTGCACTATGCACTAATAATAATATCAAAAGGATTTTGCGTATCAAGCATGTTTGACTGTCATAAGGAGAAATCTCCTTCAATTCTGCATTTGCATTGTGTGCGGTGGGAGGTCTTATGACAGTTTCATTCTCCAAAAAGCACTGCGGATTTCTTTTACTTCTTTTGTTGTTCGTATTGTTTAAAACTGTTTTCATTTGCTCACACCAGTCCCATGACTGACCCGGAGTTTATTGTTCCCGTCCTAAACTCTGGGTGCCCACAATTTTCCACACGGGCAGTCTAGAGTTGGGATTTTCAGATAATCAAATAATAGATGTAGCTTTGGAAATCTTTGAAGTCTTTTGGTCTCTGAAGGCATTTGGATTTTTAGGATCGGATTTGCTTCAACTTCAGCATTGATGATGGGTTGAACTTTTGATTTGGAGTTTAAAATTTGGCTTTGGAGCTTTGGATTGGAGATATAGATTGCGGATTTACTCTCTATTGAAGATCATATTGGAGTTATCTCTTCCGTTGTTACCCTTTCCGCTGTTGTTATTGCCTCTGATATTGTTGTATCATATTGTATCAAATGTTGTATATCAATAATATTATTCATTTATTCCGCTGTGTTGTTATACTTAATGTGTTATAAGCTCCGATGAACCAGATTCGACATTTGGATCTGCGGCATTGGAATACGGGTGACGTATTCAGTGTCGATTTTCGAAGGTCGAGTCAGGATCGTTATAAGAAGGTTAGGTGGATATCATTTGTAACGACCCGTATTTTACGTGTCGATGGATCGTAGAATTTACAGGTCGTTAGTGTTGTTTGTGGTGTTCCTAGCCTGAGTCGTATAAGGAGATAACTCGTGTGGTTAGTGTTGAGTCGTGACCGACTCATAGGCATTGCCGAGTTAAGGGTTGAGTCGTGACCGACTCATAGGATAGGTCGTGTACAAGTTACGACTCATAGGATGGAAGGCTTGGGAGTTAGGTCGTTTGAAGGATAGGTCGTAGGTAGGGGTGAGCGACCTAAGGAGCTAACGGGTTAGGATGTTAATGTGTTGAGAGTTAGGTCGGTTGAGCGACCTAGGATAGAGGAACGACCTAAGAAAGTGACCGACCTAGTGGAGAGCGACCTAAGAGGGGGTAGCGACCTAAAGGTTAGGCGACTTAGAGATGGACCGACCCAGGAAAGTAGCCGACTTAGGGTTTAGAGAGGCATGCTTGAGTCGTTGGTAGATGAGTCGTTAGGTCGCTAGCGCGACCTAAAGGAAATAGGTTGAGTCGTGAGTCGGCTATGTTGTTAGGTCGTAGCATGATAGGTCGGCAACGACCTAAGTTAGGTCGGAGGCTTTTGTATTGTGTGTTTGTTAGGTCGTTGGGGACATAGGTCGGCAGGGGTTTGAGTCGGCACTGGTATTAAGTCGTAAGTCGGCATGGTGGTTAAGTCGTCATACGACTTAGGACTTGGGATATGCGGCCTGTGTTTTAGGTTATGTCTGGGTTGTGTCGTAGGTCGTTAATGTTATAAGTCGTTAGGTCGGCCTTGGGCTTAAGTCGGCCTTGTTTGTTAGGTCGCAGGGGGTTTAGGTCGTGAGACCCTGTGTGTTTGGATAAGCCGTAGGTCGCTAGGGCGGGCTGGTTTTAGGTCGTAGGTCGTTGGAGTGTTAGGTCGGGGACGACCTAAAGGGCGACGACCTAAGGGTTGTTCAGCCTATAAATAGAGGGGTTTGGCTCACTTTTTGGCACCGGTTTTTGAAGCGACGAAGTGCTGCCATTTTGAAGACTCGACTACAACATTTCTTCATCTTCTTTTCTCCATTCCAATCTAATTCTAACATCCATCCAAGATCGAAGATCGAGATCGAAGATCCAAGTGCCAAAGTTGAAGATCTTCATCCGTTCGAGCTAGAATTCATCGATTGGAGCGAGATATTGCCGGATCAAGCCTTGATCTTTGCTGTCCAGATCTGAAGTTGATTGATTTTAGGTTGTTTTGGTGATTTGGTGAGTGGTAGTTATCTCTCACGCGGATCCAAAGGAGTATATTGGATTGGTGGCATGTTTGGGTGTTAAAGTTAGAGATTTCATGCATTTTTCTTAGATCGAAGTCTAGATCCATGGTTTTTGAAGATGTTTACTTATGCAAGTTTGTTTAATAAGCATTAGAGACAAAACCCATGTTTTATAATTGATAGATCTATGCTAAAAACCATGATTTCACATATGTTGGACTTTTGCTCGTTTATTTACGAAATTCCCATTATAGTTGATATTGCTTAAATTGCTTATTAGATCTTGTTTGAATGATTGATTATTTGAATGTATGATTGATTTGATTGTTTCCAAGTTAGCTAGTAGTTGATTTGGAACAAGATGATGGAAGAGGATTCAAAAGCTACGGAAGAAGGCTCTTGAATGGTGAAAGCTGCTTAAGGCATATGTAGCGGGTGTTGAAGCTCATATGTATAGATTGGATGATGTTGAGATGGAACTTTGCCATGATTCGATGAGGCAAACCATGTTGTTGAGTTGAGACTTTGCTTTGATGCGATGAAGCGAAGTATGATGTGAGTCTTGGCTTAATCCAAGCAGGGATCATTCCAAGCATATTGATAACTTGAAGGGTAGTTCAAGTTGGTTGATAATGGATTGTTCAAGAGGTAGCTTGAGCTTGTATGAGGATAGTCGTCAAGAAGGATGGCTAGGAGGCTTGGATCTCGTCGTTGTTGAAGGTTCTAGCATGCTCAAAAGCAAGAGTACATGGGGCGCCCATAACGACTACAGGTAGGTAGTCGGGACACCCAAAAGACTACAGGTAGGTAGTTGAGTACTCTGGGCAAAGTAGATAAGTCCTAGGCACAAGGCAGTGTGCGGAGTTATGGTTAGAACCGGGGTTACCATTAGCCCTTGACAGATGGTCATTCAACTAACGGTGAAATCGAGGCAAGGATAACAGTGATAGCCAGAGTCATGGATGTTTGGTTGTATTATCATTCGGCTTCAAGAGCGGTGTTTTCTGGGTGCTTATCTGATCTTGGTTTAGGCCTTGGGGGTTTGTATTTGGAAAACATCGTCCTTGACTCGAGTGGTATTCGCTTTACCTTAATTGTCTATGTTGTTATGCTTGCTTCTCCTTAGTGTATGTCTGGGGCTATCACTGTAGAAAGAGGTGGAGTGGGATGGTTTGGTTCCTATTCCTTTTATCCTTTATGCTCTTTTGGTATGCTTGATAGTTGATTTACTGCTCACTAAGACTTTGTCTGACTCAAGGTTTTATGTCTCCTCTTATTACCTTGGGCTGTTCATCCATGTTGGGATGGGCAGACTAGGTAGCAGGTGACAGGTGCTGTGCTAGGAGTTCTACGATGAAGATGACGAAGACGAGCAGGAGGCTTTGCATATTAGTTTTCTTACTATATGTACTGGGTATCCGCTGCTGTATTTGGTTGAGTGATTTGTAGTGAGGCTTTCATGTATGGATTTGAGTAGATGATTGTATAAAACTACTGTGATGCTTATATGATGATGTTCTGTTCTATGGAGCTTCACTATATTATATTTCTCTATTGTATTTTATCCATGCGCTGTGAGTTGTACGATAGAGATTCTTTTGTTTTGTTTTACCCTGACTATCGTCCATGGCTGCCTGGCACGCCTTTCAGCGCATTATTTCCTTGTTTTGGTGCGGGAGTCATGGGCGGTCGTCACATTTGGTATCAGAGCTTTGGTTAATCGATTTTAGCCAACGCTCGCTGATGTAACTACGTAAGAGAGACGTAATTGTAATTTGATGGATGATTACTATATATAATATAGTAGTTTAGAAGGGTTTGAACTCCTTATGCAGTTGTTTCTTAAGGTGTTCTAATCATTCTTATTTACAGATATTAAGGATGAGTCGAAGTGAGAGACAAGCTGCGAGGGGTAGCCGTGATGCTAGGGAAGCTGTTGATTATGCTCCTATGTTTGAGGCCATGATGACTTCGATCATGAGAAGGATACCAGCTTCAGGATCATCAGTGGATGTGGGAGTTAAAGTTCAAGCTCCAAGACCGGTGGATTTTGCTAAGCTTTGCAAGGATTATACTTCTCTTGGAGGAAAAGCTTTCTTGGGGACGGAGTCGACTATTGAGGTGCAGAGATGGATTGATGCATGTCGAAGGATCTTTGGTGACTTAGGGATTGAGGATGCAACTAAGAGAAAGCTTGCATCGAGACAGCTTCAGGGAAGAGCTGCTGATTGGTGGAATTCTATCACCATTGATACCCCAGAAGAAGAGATTACTTGGGAGCAATTCCAAGTTAGATTTGAAGCCAAGTTCATCTCTACGGCTCAGAAGTCTGTTTTGTTCAAAAGGTTTGTAGAGCTCAAGCAAGGTGGGAGACCAGTTCTTGAGTATATTTCTGAGTTTGAAGCTTTGTCCAAGTATGCCAGATCGTACATTGATTCTCCCTATCAGAAGAATGAGAAGTTTGTGACTGGTCTGGATGCTTATCTTGGGAGGCAGTTAGTGGATCATTTGGACGATCCATTTGAGAAGCTTGTGGAGAAAGCCCTTAGGCATGAGAGTTTGTTTCCTAAGGAAAGTTCTGTTGTTGCTGTAACCAGGGAAGGATCTAAACCACACCAGAATGGCAATAAGAGGAGGAAGCAGCAGCAGCAGAAGGGTAAGGATGGCCAGAAGAAGCCGAAAGGCGAAGTGACTTGTTATAACTGCCAACAGAAGGGCCATCTTTACAAAGATTGTAAGAATCCCAAGGTGCCGGGAAAGTGTTACAACTGTGATAAGCTGGGACATATCAAGAAGGACTGTCCAGAACCGAGGAAAGATAGGCAGGTTGTGCAAGCCTATGCTTTGGGGGCTGTTCCATCGTCTTCGAAAGCTCCTACTGCTGAGGAGAAGGGGAAGAGTGTGGTGGTTCAAGGTACTCTTTCTATTTGTGGTGTTCCAGTTAGAGTGTTGTTTGATACTGGAGCGTCGCATTCTTTTGTTTGTGATGAGTTGGTATGCCGGTTAGGTATGAAACCGGATATTGTTGATAGGCCATTGGTTGTGACTAATCCGGTTGGGGGTTCGTCATGTTTGTGTATGATATGCCGTGGTCTAGTTGTGTCGAGTCATGATTGCTCGTTTGTTTGTGATTGCTTTGTTCTGAACTTTGCGGGGTTCGGAATTATTTTGGGCATGGACTGGCTTAGGAAGTATGCGGCTAGGATTGATTGTGAGAGGCTTGAGGTGACAGTCGGAAATGTGGAAGGGCGAAAGGTTGTGATACGATGTAAGCATGAGGAAGGCGTCTTCATGAGCTTCATGTATTCGCTGGTTGTTCCACGGGATGGACTGTCATCAGTGCCTATTGTGAATGAGTTTGGTGATGTCTTTGAGGAAGTCAAAGGGTTACCGCCGCATAGGGAGATCGAGTTTCGTATCGATCTAGTTGAGGGAGCCAGACCTGTTGTGATGCCTCTTAGGCGGATGGCACCGAGGGAGCAGCAAGAGCTGAAGGTGCAAGTTGATGACCTTTTGCGGAAAGGATTCATTCGGAGAAGTGTGTCCGAATGGGGTGCGCCAGTTGTGTTCGCAACCAAAGCGGATGGATCGTTGAGGTTGTGTGTTGATTATCGTGAGCTGAATAAGGTGACTAGGAAGAACAAGTATCCATTGCCGAGAATAGATGACTTGTTTGATCAGCTTCACGAGGCTAAGGTGTTTTCTCAGATGGATTTGGCAACGGGATTTCACCAGTTGAGAGTGGCAAAGGATAGTGTGCCGAAGACTGCTTTCAGAACACCATCCGGGTTTTATGAGTGGCTGGTAATGCCGTTTGGATTGACTAACGCGCCAGCATATTTTGTGGATCTTATGAATAGAGTGTTCAGAGATCAGTTGAACAAATTTGTACTTGTGTTCGTGGATGATATTTTGGTTTACTCCAAAACTGAAGAAGAGCACAAGACGCACTTAAGGATTGTTTTGGAAATCTTGCGGAAACATCAGCTGAAGGCTAAGTTTTCAAAGTGTCACTTCTGGAAGAGTGAAGTGAGGTTCTTAGGCCATGTTATCTCTAGAAATGGAATAGCGGTGGATCCCGCTAAGGTGGCAGCAATCCAGGATTGGGTTAGACCTAAGAATGCATCTGATGTGAGGAGTTTTCTTGGATTAGCAGGATATTATCGTCGGTTTATCAAAGACTTTTCCAAGATAGCTGCACCGTTGACAGGATTGACGAAGAAGAATCAAGTGTTCAGATGGAATGATAAGTGTGAACAAGCTTTCATAATCCTGAAAGAGCGACTGACGAGTGCTCCTGTTTTGACTATTCCAAGTGGGAATGATGAGATGGTGGTTTACACCGATGCATGTGGTACTGGACTTGGAGCAGTGCTAATGCAGAAGGATAAAGTTGTTGCGTATGCAAGTCGACAACTGAAGCCGCATGAAAGGAATTATCCGACTCATGATTTGGAGTTAGCGGCGATTGTGTTTGCTTTGAAGATGTGGAGACACTATCTATTGGGAGTTAGATTTGAGTTGTTTACAGATCATAAGTCGTTGAAGTATCTGTTTTCCCAAAAGGATTTGAATCTTCGACAGCAACGGTGGCTAGAGTTCTTAGCATCGTATGATTTTGGTATAGCCTATACTCCAGGGAAAGGTAACGCAGTGGCTGATGCGTTAAGTCGAAGACATGCAGGATTGGGAGCCATGTTTTCGGAATGGAAGAGTCTTGAGTATTTGGCTGGATTTGATTTCAGGCCTAGATGTGAATTGGAACCTGAGATGTTGGCAAACTTATCGATAAGGCCTACTCTTGTGGAAAGAATTGGTGAGAGGCAAAGGGGAGATGATAAGCTTGTCAAGATTATCTGTGATTTGGAATCTGGATTGGACCCGGAGAAGGATAAGGGATTCGAGGTCGATCGAGAGGGTTGGCTTCGGAAGCAAGGGCGACTAGTTGTTCCCGATGTAGATGGATTGAGAGATGAAGTTCTGAGGGAGAGTCATCACTCGAAGTTGACAATTCATCCAGGTGGAAATAAGATGTATCGGGATATGAAGAGAACCTACTACTGGGAAGGTATGAAGAAGGATGTTGGAAATTTTATTTCCAAGTGTATGAATTGCCAGTTGGTGAAAGCTGAGCAGAAGAAGCCCAGTGGATTGCTTCAGCCATTAGAGGTTCCTACATGGAAGTGGGAGCAGGTGTCGATGGATTTTATCGATGGTCTGCCTAGGACAAGAGCGGGAAATGAAGGGATTTGGGTCATTGTAGATCGCTTGACCAAGAGTGCAAGATTCATTCCTGTTCGGTCGACTAGGACTGCATCGAAGTTGGCTGAGCTGTATGTTAAGGGGATAGTTCGTTTCCATGGTGTTCCGAAGAGTATAGTGAGCGATCGAGACCCATTGTTCACTAGTAGATTTTGGAAGAGCTTCCAGGAAGTTTTGGGAACTGAGTTGTGTTTGAGTACAACTTATCACCCTCAAACAGATGGTCAGACTGAGAGAGTCAACCGAGTTTTGGAAGATCTTCTTAGGGCATGTGTTTTGGACTTCGGAGGATCATGGGAAGATCACCTTCATTTGGTGGAGTTTGCTTATAATAACAGTTATCAGTCGAGTATTGGTATGGCACCATATGAAGCATTATATGGAAGACCGTGTAACTCTCCGACATGTTGGTTGGAAACTGGAGAAAAGCTGATACTTGGGCCAGAGATGATTCGACAGACTTCAGATTGTATAGAGATCATTCGGCAACGAATGAAGGCAGCCCAAGATCGTCAGAAAAGTTATGCCGATAATCGTCGTAAGGATTTGGAATTCGACGTAGGTGATATGGTTTTTGTGAAGATTTCTCCTCTGAAGAGTGTCATTAGATTCGGGAAGAAAGGAAAGTTAACTCCGAGATTTGTTGGACCATTCCCGATTATCGAGCGTATTGGAAAGCTCGCTTATAGATTGGAGTTACCGGAAAAGATGGCGGGTGTGCACAGTGTTTTTCATGTATCTTATCTACGGAAGTATGTGCACGACCCAACTACGGTGGTTTCTGCTGATAGCTGTGAAGACTTGGAGGTTGATCCAGTTGTTTCGAGACCTCGTAAGCCGCTTCGTATTGTTGAAACCGATACGAAACAGCTTAGGAGGAAGACGATTACGTTGCTCAAGGTACAATGGAGTGATGATGTTAACGACTGTACGTGGGAGGAGGAAGAGAGGATGAAGGCAGCTCATCCCGGACTCTTCGAGGTATGGCCCTAAAGTGTCGTGACATCTCATGAATTTGTAGCTTGTTCTAAGTCTTAGAATTCTGCATGCTAGGTTAGAATTGGATGCATGGTTTGTTGATTGCTATGGATGATAGGCATGCGGAATAATTTTGATTTCTGATTGTTTGCTTGGAATTTCGGGGGCGAAATTCCTAAGGGGGAGAGAATGTAACGACCCGTATTTTACGTGTCGATGGATCGTAGAATTTACAGGTCGTTAGTGTTGTTTGTGGTGTTCCTAGCCTGAGTCGTATAAGGAGATAACTCGTGTGGTTAGTGTTGAGTCGTGACCGACTCATAGGCATTGCCGAGTTAAGGGTTGAGTCGTGACCGACTCATAGGATAGGTCGTGTACAAGTTACGACTCATAGGATGGAAGGCTTGGGAGTTAGGTCGTTTGAAGGATAGGTCGTAGGTAGGGGTGAGCGACCTAAGGAGCTAACGGGTTAGGATGTTAATGTGTTGAGAGTTAGGTCGGTTGAGCGACCTAGGATAGAGGAACGACCTAAGAAAGTGACCGACCTAGTGGAGAGCGACCTAAGAGGGGGTAGCGACCTAAAGGTTAGGCGACTTAGAGATGGACCGACCCAGGAAAGTAGCCGACTTAGGGTTTAGAGAGGCATGCTTGAGTCGTTGGTAGATGAGTCGTTAGGTCGCTAGCGCGACCTAAAGGAAATAGGTTGAGTCGTGAGTCGGCTATGTTGTTAGGTCGTAGCATGATAGGTCGGCAACGACCTAAGTTAGGTCGGAGGCTTTTGTATTGTGTGTTTGTTAGGTCGTTGGGGACATAGGTCGGCAGGGGTTTGAGTCGGCACTGGTATTAAGTCGTAAGTCGGCATGGTGGTTAAGTCGTCATACGACTTAGGACTTGGGATATGCGGCCTGTGTTTTAGGTTATGTCTGGGTTGTGTCGTAGGTCGTTAATGTTATAAGTCGTTAGGTCGGCCTTGGGCTTAAGTCGGCCTTGTTTGTTAGGTCGCAGGGGGTTTAGGTCGTGAGACCCTGTGTGTTTGGATAAGCCGTAGGTCGCTAGGGCGGGCTGGTTTTAGGTCGTAGGTCGTTGGAGTGTTAGGTCGGGGACGACCTAAAGGGCGACGACCTAAGGGTTGTTCAGCCTATAAATAGAGGGGTTTGGCTCACTTTTTGGCACCGGTTTTTGAAGCGACGAAGTGCTGCCATTTTGAAGACTCGACTACAACATTTCTTCATCTTCTTTTCTCCATTCCAATCTAATTCTAACATCCATCCAAGATCGAAGATCGAGATCGAAGATCCAAGTGCCAAAGTTGAAGATCTTCATCCGTTCGAGCTAGAATTCATCGATTGGAGCGAGATATTGCCGGATCAAGCCTTGATCTTTGCTGTCCAGATCTGAAGTTGATTGATTTTAGGTTGTTTTGGTGATTTGGTGAGTGGTAGTTATCTCTCACGCGGATCCAAAGGAGTATATTGGATTGGTGGCATGTTTGGGTGTTAAAGTTAGAGATTTCATGCATTTTTCTTAGATCGAAGTCTAGATCCATGGTTTTTGAAGATGTTTACTTATGCAAGTTTGTTTAATAAGCATTAGAGACAAAACCCATGTTTTATAATTGATAGATCTATGCTAAAAACCATGATTTCACATATGTTGGACTTTTGCTCGTTTATTTACGAAATTCCCATTATAGTTGATATTGCTTAAATTGCTTATTAGATCTTGTTTGAATGATTGATTATTTGAATGTATGATTGATTTGATTGTTTCCAAGTTAGCTAGTAGTTGATTTGGAACAAGATGATGGAAGAGGATTCAAAAGCTACGGAAGAAGGCTCTTGAATGGTGAAAGCTGCTTAAGGCATATGTAGCGGGTGTTGAAGCTCATATGTATAGATTGGATGATGTTGAGATGGAACTTTGCCATGATTCGATGAGGCAAACCATGTTGTTGAGTTGAGACTTTGCTTTGATGCGATGAAGCGAAGTATGATGTGAGTCTTGGCTTAATCCAAGCAGGGATCATTCCAAGCATATTGATAACTTGAAGGGTAGTTCAAGTTGGTTGATAATGGATTGTTCAAGAGGTAGCTTGAGCTTGTATGAGGATAGTCGTCAAGAAGGATGGCTAGGAGGCTTGGATCTCGTCGTTGTTGAAGGTTCTAGCATGCTCAAAAGCAAGAGTACATGGGGCGCCCATAACGACTACAGGTAGGTAGTCGGGACACCCAAAAGACTACAGGTAGGTAGTTGAGTACTCTGGGCAAAGTAGATAAGTCCTAGGCACAAGGCAGTGTGCGGAGTTATGGTTAGAACCGGGGTTACCATTAGCCCTTGACAGATGGTCATTCAACTAACGGTGAAATCGAGGCAAGGATAACAGTGATAGCCAGAGTCATGGATGTTTGGTTGTATTATCATTCGGCTTCAAGAGCGGTGTTTTCTGGGTGCTTATCTGATCTTGGTTTAGGCCTTGGGGGTTTGTATTTGGAAAACATCGTCCTTGACTCGAGTGGTATTCGCTTTACCTTAATTGTCTATGTTGTTATGCTTGCTTCTCCTTAGTGTATGTCTGGGGCTATCACTGTAGAAAGAGGTGGAGTGGGATGGTTTGGTTCCTATTCCTTTTATCCTTTATGCTCTTTTGGTATGCTTGATAGTTGATTTACTGCTCACTAAGACTTTGTCTGACTCAAGGTTTTATGTCTCCTCTTATTACCTTGGGCTGTTCATCCATGTTGGGATGGGCAGACTAGGTAGCAGGTGACAGGTGCTGTGCTAGGAGTTCTACGATGAAGATGACGAAGACGAGCAGGAGGCTTTGCATATTAGTTTTCTTACTATATGTACTGGGTATCCGCTGCTGTATTTGGTTGAGTGATTTGTAGTGAGGCTTTCATGTATGGATTTGAGTAGATGATTGTATAAAACTACTGTGATGCTTATATGATGATGTTCTGTTCTATGGAGCTTCACTATATTATATTTCTCTATTGTATTTTATCCATGCGCTGTGAGTTGTACGATAGAGATTCTTTTGTTTTGTTTTACCCTGACTATCGTCCATGGCTGCCTGGCACGCCTTTCAGCGCATTATTTCCTTGTTTTGGTGCGGGAGTCATGGGCGGTCGTCACATCATTTTAGAAAGTGGGTTTTTTACCTTCTATGTGTTCTTCTAGGGGTTTAATGATTGGTTGGAGGGATAATTTCTTTAAACTACTTCAATGTATTTACAAACAACACTCTTTACACATCATTCTAATTAATCTAACTGATAATTCTTTTTTAAATATTTCTAATGTTTATGGGCTTAACTCGAAAATAGACAGACGTACTCTTTGGAATGCCTTGAGTTTAGATTTTAAGCGCCGGGTTCTTGGATATTGGGAGGAGATTTCAATGTTACTAGTTTTGTTGGGGAGCATGCTCCTCGAGAGGGAGATTACTCTGCTATAGAGTAATTTGACCATTTTATTAATGATTCTAATTTGATTGAAATTCCGCTTTCTAATAGAGAATTTACTTGGAGTAATACTAGGGAATCTCTCTCTATGGCTCTCTTAGATAGGTTTTTCGTTAGTGATGAAATAGAGGATAAATTTCCTATCTGTAGAGTGTCTGGTTTGCCCTATACGATTTCAGACCATTGCCCTATTATTCTCACTTGCGATTATCGTAGAGTTATTAGTAGATCTTTCAAATTTGAAAAAATGTGGTTACTTGAACCAAGCTTATCTAGTTTAATTATTAATAAATGGTCGTCTATGAGTTTTTTTAATATTAAATATAGCGATAATTCAGCAAAAAAATTTGTTTCAAAACTTAGAGAAATTAGGATTGCTCTTAAGAATTGGAACAAAAATATTTTTGGTAATATCAAAATTAAAAAAGATAATATCCTTAATAAGATGCTCAAATTAAACAAGATAGAAGAAACTAGACAACTACATCCAGGTGAGCGGAATGTTCTCACTAACTTACAAGAAGAACTAAACTATATTCTTGATAAGGAATAAGTAATGTGGAAGCAAAGATCCAGAATTCAGTGGATTAATGAAGGTGATAACAATACTAAATTTTTTCATAATATGGCCAACGGTAGAAAACGTAGTAATACAATTAATTCCATTCTAGTTAACAATGTGGAATTAGTTGACCAAAGAGATATCAATAAGGCTTTTACATATTATTATAAAGATATTTTTGGTAATAAAAATAAACATAGAGTTAATGTAAGATGGAATGATCTTTATCCGGCTGTCTCCAATGTTAATCTTTCTGAGTTAGATGTTCCTTTTTCTGAAGAGGAAATCCGTAAATCCATTTTTGACTTACTAGGTGATAAATCCCCGGGGCAGGATGGATTTCCAATTTTCTTCTATAAATTTTTTTGGGAAATTTTAAAATTAGACTTAATTAGTATGTTTAACGATTTTTATAATGGAAATCTATAATTAGGTAGATTTAATTTTACAAATGTTATCTTACTACATAAAAAAGTAGGTGCTAATAATTTAAAAGATTTTAGACCCATTTCATTGATTAATTATTCTGTTAAAATTATTTCAAAAGTTTTAGCTAATAGACTTAGTATAAGAATGAATGGCCTAATTGACTGTTCACAATCCACTTTTATTAAAGGAAGAAATATCACAGATGGTGTGGCAGTTGTTCAAGAATACATTAATCATTATTGTAAGAATAATATTCCTTGTGCTATCTTAAAATTAGATTTCGCTAAAGCTTTTAATTCGGTTGATTGGGATTTTCTTGTAGATATTTTTCTGCTGGAGGTTTTAGTAATAGACAGATTAACTGGATCATAAATTTTCTTAAAACTGGCAACTCTAGTATTATGGTAAATGGTATTTTAGGTAATAAAAATTCAATCTAAGAGAGGTCTAAGGCAAAGGGACCCTTTATCTCCTCTTCTATTTAACTTAGCTACTGATGTTTTTGCTAAGATCATTAAAAAAGCAGTTAATAATGGTTCTCTAGCTAATATTGGTAATAATATATGGTTTATCAGTCCTTCATTTGCAGATGATACCTTGATTTTTTCCTCTCATCTTCCTGGACACATAATTACTCTTAAGTTTATTCTATATAGTTTTAAGCTTTTATCGGGTCTAAAAATAAATTTTGACAAAAGTTTTGTTTTAGTTTTAATTGACTTTGAAAATTTAGTTGCTAATACATTAAATTGTAAAACTTTGAATTTTTCGTTTGACTATCTTGGTTTTGTTATTAGACCTACTAAACTTAATCATGATGATTGGATAAAAATAATAGATAAAAATCAGAAACTGGATTTCTAATTAGAACGGGAGATTTTTATCTAGAGCCAGTGGTCTGGTTTTAATTAATTTTGTTTTATCAGCTCTCCCAACTTATTGGATGCCTTTACATCTTTTTCCTGATTGGGTGATAGATAAAATAGATAAAATTATAAGGGATTATCTATGGAGTGGCGATAATCCAAACAGTTGCGTTAAATGTCTAGTGAATTTGGAAACTGTCTGTAAATCCAAGAAGGATGGTAGTTTATGTGTCATTAATTTGCGTAATATGAATTTGTCTCTACTAGGAAAATGGTTATGGAAGTTCAAAGATACCAATGATAATGCCACCTGGAAGGAAATTATTTCTAATTATTACTATAATGGTAGTAATAATCTTTATCAAATTAGTCATTCGGTTTCTCGTAAGCAATGTTATTTTTGAAAATCCATTTTAAAATGTAATGAGATTTTTAACTTAGGAAGTAATATTATTGTTCATTTTGGTAATAATACATCCTTTTGGCATGATAGTTGGATTTCTTCTATTCCTCATAGGAATGAGTTTAAAGAGTTGTATGATATTTGTAACTTTAAATATGCAGTCATTTCTGAAGTTTTTAATTCTGAAAATGACCCTCCTTGGATTTTTAGTTTTAACAAAACTCCAGTAGGTTCAACCCTTAGACAGCTTAATTTTCTTTTTGCTAGATTAAATCTTTATAATATTGACAATGAGAATGATCATCTTAGTGGGGAGTGGGATAAGAGTAAGAAATATTCTACTAATTCATTTTATAAATTTATTAACTTTTCAGGTGTAACTAATAAACTTTTTAATTTTATTTGGAAATCTAACGCTCCTCCAAAATCTAAAATCCATATGTGGCTAATTATGCATGGTAAATTAAATACTATATAATTATTAAAAAGAAAAAATATTCACATTGATAATAAATGTTATTTTTGTAATGTGCATTCTGAGGATATTAATCATATTTACTATGATTGTATGAAAACTTATTTTGTTCTTATGAATATCCTTAATATTTTTTATTTTAATATTAGTACTAGAATTACTGATTGTGTTTTCTACTGGAACACTTTTAGATTTAAGTTTGATAAGGATAATAGATACTTTCTTGATACTTTATTCACTATTTCTTGTTGGTACATTTGGTTTGAAAGAAATCAAAGAATTTTTAATAATAACATTAATCATTTCAATAAATTGATTTTTTTAATTTCTTCTTTTTGCTTTAATTGGGTTTCTAATCCTAAATATAAATTAGCTAAATATAATCTTTTTAAGGAATATCTTAACTAGGTTAGTAACAACATTAATATATTCAAACAAAACAATAATAATTTTGATATTAATAATATTAGTATTGATAACCTTTCTAATTTAAATAATGATCCCTTAGTGTACCATAATTTGCTCCCTTTTGTAAGTTCATAAAGATATTTCTAGTAATGATTTTTTTATTTAGCTATTATTGTTCAAGTTTATAGTTTGTTAATTTTATTCGGTATGGATCATATTACCCTTATTATTTAGAATTGTTAGTTTTTATACTAGATTATCTTTGCTTTATTTTATCACATTTGATATAACATTCGCACATATGTATATAAATTCAATTTATATACATATATGTGATCCATACTAATATTGTTCCTAGTTTTGTTATAGGTTTGGATTAGATAGGTTGTTAGTGTCTCTTTTCAGGTTTGCAGGACAGCTAGCGTCTTTTTACAGGTGCTCAGGATAGCCATTCCCAGGATTGTTGATTGCATTAGGTGCTTCCTTCAGCTATACGGAGTCTTTAGAGTGGAGTGCTGAGTGCTATTTTCTGGATTATTTTCTTCTCTATATTAGTCTACTTCTTTCGAGGCAGTTACATAGAGTCTCCTAATAGATGGCGTTGGCTTCCAGTATCTTTGGCTTTCAATACTATTCTAGTTTTCTAGGTACTTCCATCACCGTAATATCGGGCGATGGCCATGCCGGAGCTCGGTATTAGGGTGTAATGGGCGGTGGCTTTGCCAGAGCTCATTATAGGGGTGCCTGTTTTTACTTTGTTGCTAATACATAGATTTTCCACCTGCCAGGCATGTTGGCAGCACCTTATTATGAGTTATATATATATTTTCATGTGTTCTCTCCTCTTTTGTTATAGGATCACACATTTCTCTCAAAAAAAAGATTTAAAATAAATCTTTTAAAACTATATTAAATATTTTATTAAAATAAAATTTTGAGCTGTTTCAAAATATTTTTAAAACTAAATCAATTTATAAGTTAAAATCTTAAAATCACATTTAAAACCATATACTAACTTATAATTTAGAGCTTTTAAACATATAAAATAAAATATTTTCCAAATACAAACTTTTAAATAAAATCATTAAATTAAATTTATATATCAAATTTATAAATCAAACATACTTTACTATTTAGAGAAAAATTTAAAACCGACCAACGGTATCCGTATATAGTTTTCTACCTTATAGTCAAGTGATAGAGTATGTATTATTTCAACTCCAAAGTAGTTAAATTTTCCATGTATATATCATTCCAACCCGTATCACGAATTAATAATTTACGAACCAATAAAATCGCTCGGGTTTTTCATTTCAACCCAAAACGATTTTCCCTAATCCATAAGATCATTTGGGTATGTATCATTTCAACCCATGGTGATAACGGGGATATAAACAGCCAATCATCCAAAATGTCAACAAATAAGCGTTCATCACAATCAACATCCAAATCAGCCAATAAATCAAAAAATTAACTAGTTAGCATCATTAGGTATCTAACTAGCCAATTTAAATTCAATATCAATTTAAAAGGCAATTTAAATTCAATATTAATCCAAATTAAATTTTAAATGACAATTTAAAAGGCCAAACAATAACCAATATATATCTAACCATATTATAAATTTAATTAACTAACATAAGAATGTTTAGTATTTGTGAGTGGATTAAAACACTCAACTTTGCTTTCCAGTCGACTAAAAATCCAAATAAGGCCCAAAAATCCAACAGTCTTAGAATCCAACCAAACTAGACCCATGTCATTTGAAATTTCGATACGATCGCAATGGAAGAAACCACGTCCAAATCCGATTCCATATGAACAAGTTATGAACGTTAGAAGATATGAAATTTAAATTAAATAAGTAAAAAAAGGTTAAGAATGCACTGACATGTCACCTCAACAGCCCTAGCACGTGACATCGTTTGAACCCTTTACCTCAACCTATAGCCCCCAATCATGAAGCCAAAATCGCCGCCACATCATTTGCCTGCGCCTCGATCCGATGCTGCCGCGACCTCTCACACATCGAGCCGCCCAGACCAAGCCCACGCGAGCCACTCCGGCTCCTCGAACAGCCAGTGCCCATCCCCTCTTTTGGCCAAATTTTGGCGATTTTTTTTCGACTACGATAAGAACAAACCTTATCGGTGCACTCTCTTTGCTTCCCTCTACCAGCAACAACTTCCCGATCATCAAACAGTTGATGATCCGCAGTTGAAATCGAAAACCTAATGTGAACGGACGAGGATAAATGGATGATTTTTGGCCAACCGTGACTCGAATCGAAAAATGAATTGTAGTTGATTACGTTGGTCGAGTGCTTTCCAACGATATATAATTTTCCATGGTTTTTGGAGTTTGAATTTTGGAATTGATTTTGATTTGAAATTGAATTTGGGAATTAGGGCTTTGATGTTTTGACATTTAAAAAGGAGGAACATATGAGAAGTAGAGGTACGTACAGAAATAAAATGAAAGGCTGCTAGGGTTTTAGGAAAGAACTCTATTTATATAGACAGAGATGGATAAAACGAATGGACATATCGAATTGAATCGAAATGATAACAACGACCCAAAAAGCCTGTTTCGTTATCGAAATGAAAGTAAGTCATCCCATATATCAAAAATATAGGTTTTTGATATTTTTAAACTCAATGGAACTAGTTTCAAACCCTAATTTCATTATATACAGAAATTAGCTTTCAAAATCAAGTTATATTCGTTTAAATTCTTTAGATCGATTTCTACACGTTTGAGCTCGCACGATCAAACGATAAGTCCGATCGCTACGAAACTTGAAATCCTACAACAATTCACTGATATGATGAAACTAATTTCTCCGGAATCTGAGACAGTGGCCAAAATTGCTAATTTCCACATTAATTAAATATATTATTATTAACTTGATTTAAGCATTTTTATAAATTTAACTTTAAAAGTTAACCATTTTATCATTCTTGATTTCATAGAAATTAATAATCTATTACAATAAATTTCCATGTTAAATCCACTATTAAAATATTTCACTAAATTTAGCGTTCAATTACAATGGTAATAAAACCTATTATATTACAATTTAGATTTCAACGCTTCTTTTATTTTAATTTACATTCTTATTATTGAATCAACTATTACCTTATGAATATAATTAGCATTAGTTTACATCTTATTACATTAATATTCTATCGTTATCATCTTAACACATATTAACTGCAATATTCAATTACATTAAGTCCAATTGATTTACAATTAATTTCAAATGGATTAATATCAAGATGATAATAAACAATTGTTATACATTAATAATTCACCTCTATTAACCCATTGTTGTCAAACAAAGGTTGATTAATTACTTACCAAATATTGATTCCATTCTATATTAACCTATTTCAATTAATTTCATACAATTTCTCTTTTTAATACAACATTGATTTTAATCCTTATTTACCTTTATTATTACCAAATTAACTTTATAATTATGTCAATTGATAGAAATTGCATTAATGTAATTATCAATAACATCCAAACAACATTATTAAATCATATTCTAATTATTTTTCTCATTAATAGATCATAAATTTTAATTTCTTACAATATTAAATTTTAAAATATTATTTAATTTAAAAGTTTTTAATTATCAGAAATACGGGTCGTCACAAATGGAGGATGCTGTTGAAGTTGAAAATTGGCTATTGCACTGTGAGAGGATCTTTAATGATCTAGGCTTGGATGATGTGCAAAAAAGAAGGCCGACCTCTAGGCAGTTGCAAGGGGCAGCACTTCACTGGTGGAATAGTGTGAATACTAGAGTTTCTGAGGAAGAATTGATATAGGCTGATTTAAGAAGGAGGTTTAAACAGAGGTTTCTATTTGAGGTTGCTAAGTCAGCGTTGATGAGGAAGTCCGTGGATCTTGTCCGGGGAGATATGTCAGTAATTGATTACTCAGCTAAGTTTAATGAGCTGTCTCAATATGGGTATGCTATGATTGGCACTGTTGTCATAAGAAATGAGAGGTTCATTCGAGGACTGAGGCCTGAGCTTGCTTGAATGATCTTGACCCATATCCGAGAACCTTGCAATGTGGTGGTGGAAATGGCCATTCACTATGAAGAGATGCTTGTTTTTTCTACTAGAGAGAAGCCAGTTGAATCCCAGGGTCCTTAGGGAAAGAAGAGGAAATTCTTTAAAAAGAAGGGATCCCGGAAAGGGGATGCTGCCAAGAAGGCAAAGGATGATTTAGTTTGCTACTAATGTGACAAGAAGGGTCATTATGCTAATGAGTGCCAGTCAGGAAAGGGAAAGAAGACTGCACATAAGAAGAATGTGAAATGCTTTAATCGTGATCAAGTGGGATATTAAAAGAACCAATGTCCAAAGCCAGTCAGGGCGGACAAGGGGAAAGTCCTTGATGTTGGATCATCAGCTAAGCCTACTGCACCTGATAAGGGAAAGACTGTGATGGAAGGTACGTTTTTGATTTAGAGTATACCGGTTAGGATAATATTTGATACCAGTGCATCGCACTAATTTATATCCCAGTGTTTGGATGATAGGTATGCTTAGAACCTACATACCTTGTTACTTCCTTAAGGGTTGCGAATACAATAGGAGGGTATGCAACTCTAGGAATGAAATGTGACCAGTTAGAACATGTTTTGTTAGGTCATATGTTTGCATGCAGTCTGTATGTTTTCGATTTCGTAGATTTTGGAATCATTTTGGGTATGGATTGGTTAAGAAGGTACGAGGCCAGGATATTTTGCCAGGATGGGGAGATATCTTTGAGACAACCTGATAGTCATAACCAAATTATATTCTCAGTAGAGAATTCTGACTGGAGTAGTTGTGCTTTTCTAAGTGCAATGGAAGTGGGAGAAGAGCTAAGTAGGGTTCGACTAGCAAGAGAGTTTGCAGATGTCTTTGAACCAGTCACAGGACTACCAGCGAAATGAGCTGTTAAGTTTCGAATACACCTTTTTCCAGAAGCTGAACCTATAAGTAGACCACCTAGCAGGATGACACCGATAGAGAAGAAGGAACTGAAGGTGCAACTTGTGGATTCAAAAGGAAGGAATTTTATTAGACCAAGTTGTTTACCTTGGGGAGCGACCGCGGTATTCGTGAAGAAACCAGATGGGTCATTGAGGATATGTATTGACTATAATAAGCTAAACGAAAGGACGATAAAGAATAAGTATCATTTGCCAAGAGTTGATGATCTGTTTGATTAGTTGAGTGGAGTCGGAGTGTTTTCCCAGTTGGATTTGATAACGGGGTTCCATCGGTTAAGAGTGGCAGAGGACTGTATTCCTTTGATAGCATTTTGAAATGGATATGGTTCGTATGTGTGGTTAGTAATGCCATTCGGGTTGATGAATGCACCTGCTTTCTTTGTGGATTTGATGAACCGAGTCTTCCGAGAGTATTTGGATAGATTCATGTTGGTGTTTATAGATGACATTTTGGTATACTCGAAAGATGAAACATAGCATGAAGATCATCTTAAAGTGGTGCTAGAGATGCCGAGGTAGAATCAGCTAAATGCAAAGTTTTCTAAATGTCATTTTTGGAAGAAAAAGGTTAAGTTTCATGGTCATGTAGTTTTGGAGAAAGGATTGTCAGTTAATCCAGATAAGATCGAAGCTATGAACAATTGGAAGAGACCAAAGACGGTGACCGAGATTAGAAGTTTTCTTGTACTCGCTGGCTATTACCAGAGATTCATTAAGGGTTTCTCACGGATAGCGGCGCCTTTGACTAAACTTACCAGGAAGGAAGTGAAGTTTGTTAGGTCCGACAAATGCGAGGAAGCATTCCTTAAATTAAAGCATTTGTTGACCAATGCTCTAGTGTTAGTAGTTCCAGATGGAAACCATGGGTTGACAGTATCACTGATGCATGTGGGACTGGATTAGGAGTAGTGTTGATGCAAAGGGGCGAGTCATTGCTTACGCATCTAGGCAGCTTAGACCGCATGAAGTAAGGTATCATGCTCATGAAGAAGAGTTGTCTGCGGTGATTTTTGCCTTGAAGATTTGGAGGCATTATCTCTTGGGGAGAGATTTGAGTTGTATACCGACCATAAGTCTTTAAGGTATCTATTCTCTCAGAAGGAGTTGAACATGAGACAGCAGAGATGGTTGGAATTTTTGGCTGCTTATGATTTTGGTATAGAGTATACCCCAGGGAAATGTAATAAAGTGACTGATGCTCTTAGCAGAAGACATCAGAATGTGGTGTTAGCTATGTTGGCAGAATGGAAGGATCTAGAAGCCTTGGCCAATTGTGATGTGCAGTTAAGATCGACTGCTAGTTCTAGTAAGAGTACCGCCATGTTATCCTGTTTGGAAGTTCGACCAGTGTTGATTGAGAGAATTGCTTCTAAATAGAAGGAGGATCCACTATTAGCTGAGAGGATTAGAAGGCTTAAGGTTGGAACTGAGGTCGATGATTTGAAAGATTTTTGTCTAAACTAGAAAGGATGGTTGAGAAAGAAGGGACGGTTATGTGTTCCAGATATTGAGAGCTTGATAAGAGAAGTTCTTGAGGGATGTCATCGATCCAAGTTTATGATTCATCCTAGAGGGACCAAAATGTATCGGGATATGAAGAGAAGCTTCTATTGGGAAGGCATGAAGAGGGATGTTGACTTGTGGGTTAGACTGTGTGTAAACTGTCAACAAGTGAAGGCCGAACATCAGAAGTGGAGTGGGTTACTTCAGTCTCTAGAGACTCTAGTATGGAAATGGGATTCGATATCCATGGATTTCATAGATGGGTTGCCAAGGTCAAGCAGAGAAAATGGGAGCATATGGGTTATTGTGAATAGGTAGACCAAGAGTGTCCATTTCATTCCAGTAAAGTTGACATGGACAACATCTATTTTGGTGAAGTTGTTCATGAAGAACATAGTTAGAGTTCACGGAGTTCCTAGTAGCATAGTCAGCGATAGAGATGCTTTATTCACTAGTGAATTCCAGAAGAGTCTACAGGTTATGTTAGGCACTAAGCTCAACATGAGTACTACATATCACCCACAGACGGATGGGAAGACATAGAGAGCCAACAGGTACTCAAGGATTTGTTGAGAGCTTGTGTGTTACATTTTGGTGGATCTTAGGAGGTTCACCTACATTTGGTTGAGTTTTCCTATAATAATAGCTATTAGACTAGTATAGGAATTGCGCCTTTTGAAGCTTTGTATGGAAGGCCATGCAAATCACTAGTATATTGGTTAGAGACAGGAGATCGATTGGTCTTAGGTCCAGATTTGGTTAGGAAGGTGTCAAAAAAGATTGAGTTGATCCGAGAATGGATGAAGGAAGCTCAATCCATATAGAAGAGTTACCCAGATAAAAGGCGTAAGGACCTAGAGGTCTCAATTGGAGGTAGGGTTTTCATAACGGTATCCGATGAAGGGTGTGAAACTGTTCGAAAAGTCAAGGAGATTAGCATCGAGATATGTTGGTCCATTCCAGATTGTAGAAAGGATTAGAAAACTCGCATATAGAGTAAAGTTGTCGAGCAGTATGGCAGGTATCCATAATGTATTTCAGGCATCTCATCTTCACAAGTATTTGCATGATTCAGAGACTACTATTACTCCGACAGGGTTAGACGACCTAGTAGTAGAGCCTAATTTGACTTTTGTTAGATAAAGACTTCGAGTTGTAGCGAGAGATGAAAAAAGATTGAGGAACAAGACAGTCAAGTTGGTGAATGTTCAGTGGAGCGACAACGAGAAGGATTGTACTTGGGAGACAAAGGACAATATTCAAGATACTTATCCTGATCTGCTTTGAGGGTATGTCTATATTAGATTTATTTAGATAATTCCTAGTAAGGTAGACTAATATGGTTGTTAGGAGTCGTTACATATAATTGCTATGTTTAGTATTTAGTCCTTACTGAATTTTGAGGACGAAATTCTTTAAGGAGGGGAGCCTGTAACACTCCTAATTTTTGATAACATTATTCAAGAGATTTAATTAGATAAATTAAATAGAATAATGCAAATGTTAAGTGATAAGAGGATTGAGACTTGAATTAATTTAATTAAGGCTGAGCCTAATATAAAATTAATGGGCTAAAGAATGGTTTTGGGTTAATCAAATTACATAAGGGTATATTAGGAAATTCGCTGCCCATAACCCTTACCCTTATATATTTTCATTCCTACCATTTTACTTCTCATTCATGTCATTTTGAAAACTAAAGGCAAGAGAGAGGCCAGCCATTAACAAGAAGAATTCAAATTAAAATCCAGAGAATCACGTTTATGGGGAAATCAATCTCATTATCTAAATCAAGGTGAATAATAATTCAATCTCTATTTTGGTTTTATAATCATATGATTTTGGATTTAATTGTAAATTCGTTTTATAATATATTAAATGATGATATGCTTGATTTATAATTTATATGGTTTAAACAAGATTGTTTAATAGAGGTTATGCCCGGTTTTAGGGCAAGAACCGAGATTTAATGATGTTTAAATGACATGGGAAAATTTTATGTTATGAGAAACATGCTTTTGGAGTTGGGTTTCAATTTTGATAAATTTCCAAGCTATGGAAAGATATTATGAATTTTTAAAGGAAAATATGGTTATTTGGGTTTATAAATTTATTATGGAAGATATATTAAGATTTTAGGTCTGGAATTTTGATTTGATAGTTACCACATTTAAAGTGAATTTCTAGAATTTTCGAGGATTTTTCCAAAGTGATTTGCTATGCAAATTAAATTATTTTAGAAGAGGGACTTCTTTACAAAATTGGTTTTGTCTAATGGAAGAGCTTAATTGATTAACTTAATCATGGTTTAGATCTAAAATTAGTGGCAGTTATATTGGAAAAGAATTTGAAAAAGTTAAGACAACCAATCTGGGGTTGAAACGTGGCAAGTTAGTTAGAGAAAAGTTTACTTTAAAGAAGAACTAAACAAGGTTTACTCAGAAAAATCGGTTCTGCCTACTTTGAGAAGTACCTTTCGACACATAAGCTTCAGCCTTCAACCTAGTTGAAACCTTCTTAGTCGAAACCAATAACCAATACACATGGTATCATTTAGTTGTTACGCAGTAGATTGGAGGAAGGCTGAAGGTAGGGAGTTGAAAGCATAGCTTCCGAAGGAGTCGAACCTTGGTTTGTTTTTAAAAGAGAAGCGCCTGCCTTTGTTTTATTTTAACCTTCAAAGAAGTCAAAGCATATGGTTTCGAAAGAGTTTTAAAAGGGTTGCGAAAGGGTTGCCTGTAACATAAGTTTTCTTTCGAATGAGTTCCTTTACTTATGAAAGAATGGTTTGAAAGAAGGGGTTCCGACCATGTCTAAACCCTGCTGTCGTTCTGTAGCCTTTCGACGGTATTGAAGATATCAATGCCGTCGAAAGGTACTTTGTTTTATAAGTTTAAGCCGCTTCCAATATCTTTCGAAAGGGGTAGGGGTTTTGAAGGTAATGGTTTCGAAAGGGGGTTTCGACGCCAACCTTCTAATTTTTTACCCATATGTTTTATGCTTTCAAAAGAGATGGTGTCGACGCCATTATGTTTTCCCTAATAGTTTTATATGATAAAGGATGGTTTCGAAAGAGATGCTTTCGCCTATATTCACTTCGACCCAAATAATGTTTTAAGTATAAACCCAATGCTTTCGAAAGGGGGACTTTCAATGATTTCAGAAGGGTTACTTCCAATGGTGTCGAATGAGATACTTTCAACTTGTTTTGAAGCTATGCTTCTAAAGTTAAATACTACTTTAACATAATGGAAAGATTTCGAAAGGAAGATTTTAAAGTATTAAAAGGAAGGCGCCTAATGTTTTGAAGATAGAATTTAATGCTTTCGATGGAGGTCATCTTATGAAGTCGAAAGCTGTGTTTCGAAGGTGTCAAAAGGTTTTATAACCCAAACTCATTTTTAAAAGGTAAACCAATGACTAAATAAATAGAGTTTTATAATGGTTTTGAGAAGAAGCTTTCCTTGATAAAATAACAAGTTAAAGGGATTAACCATGTTTTATATTAAATCCACAGGAATGGTGTAGCTATGTTATTATATTTGCTTCTTTAGTTATAAATATATTCATATTGATTTAAATCCCATAATTGTATTTTAGGGAATGGGCAGAATAACTACCTTGGTTGATCCAGTAGTGAATATAATTTAAGTTAACTTCTAACTGTCTAGAATTGCATCTAAGATGTCAGGAAGACCGGAATATAGGATGCTAAAATATAAATGAAAGATATTGGCAGGGGACAATAGGTTTTCAGTAAGCCCATGAAAACCGTGTATAAGAAAAGATATTGGCGGGGGCTAATAGGTTCATAGTTAGCCCATGAAAACTATGTATAAAGGAAGATCTCAGAAAGACAGTTTCATAGTAAGCCCTTGAAAACTATGATTTGATACTGGAAGGGGCCAGTAGGTTTGTAGTTTGCCTATGAAAACTATATCCGGATTAAGGTATTGACAGATGCCGGTAGGTTCCTAGTCAGCCCGTGAAAACTAGAACAAGAAGTGAAGATATTGGAGTCACCAATAGGTTTCTAGTCAACCCATGAAAATTAGGCTAAAGGTAAAGATATTGGAGTTACCGATATGTTCATAGTGATCCCAATGAAAACTATGTGATTGGACAGGGAGTCCTTATTATTTAACCGGTTATTAGTTAGTCCGTGGAAACTAATAGGTTAATAACAAACTTAAAAACTATAATTGAGATAGATAGTCAAAAATGAATGGCAATGGTGATCCAGAATTGATTCATTTGTTTTGCATATCATCGTATTACACTGTTGAATTTTTTTAACCATTACAGATGTAGGAGCACAGTATATGGTTTTGTAAAGGTTTTAAGATACCAGTGAGGGGAAAACCCGTTCCGCTAAGCGGCGTGGTCTCACCAGATATCTAAATGATTTGAGATGGTAGATTATTATTCATGCCAGGCTTTATGTCTGACTCAAAATTTATCTTTTCCCCCTAAACTCTTGGGTATTCAATTGATTTTGAGTAATTTGAGAGTTGAGGTTTTCAGGTACCTCTTAAGACGAATAAGATTCCAAAGACATGCAGGAGGCATGATAGCTATTTAGAGTTCTCTTTTCTTTTTGATTCCACCGTGTTATTTGTAATGGCAAAGTTGTTATATTGCCTATTTATACTCTAATCATCCAGGAGGGCATCTTCATATGTCGCTCTTGGCGTATGTTGTGATAAATATATATTCTCTGAACGTGATTTGCGATCCTGGGATTATGTAACAAATTGAAATTTTTTGATACGGAATGAGATTTTGTTTGAACTTTTAATTTTTTTTCCATATTCATGTGTTTCTGTATATCAATGAATCTAACACTGCCGTGTCTGGTCACCGAGAATTAATAATTATGGATGGCCACAGCATCTGTAGCTGTTTGTTTTTGGCCTCCAAGTAGGGGGATGTCACAGACCGTCTCTCAGCAATACAAGTACCGATATAGCTCCACCATACTGCGCGTATAATATAAGCGATAGTAAACTCCAAAATATTGATTTATGAATGCGTAGCCTCCAGCTTGTATGCCATATAGCTCCATGTGCTATCCGGACCTATTATCCCTAATATACTCATTTAATAGTACTCGAGGAAATAGGAAACAAAGCATAAAATATCGAGTCAAATAGCAATGTAGTATGAGCGATACATCATCTCAAAATACTATAAAAATGTATATAGTGATAAATGATAGAGTTAGGAGTATCTCCTAGGGGTTATTATGTAATTTATTACATATATCTAACTCAATAACCAATCTTGTTCGAAATAAAAGGTGTTTTCATTCTATGATATACTTGGTATAATATGTTATATTAATTAATTAAAAGTATACTTAATAGAAAGTCTATAAATGGTATGTTTTGTCATAGTAGTATGCGTTGTAACCATGAGTGATTTATCACAATAAAATAAACATACCGTTTTAAATATTCCTAATCATGATGTATCGAGACTGGATATCAATACATCTATTGAGACTATAGTACATTAAGCTCTCCAAATGTTGGACATCGTACTACTCATGACTATTGAGTGCACCAAGGGATTACATACTAATATTTATTGGATAACTATGGAATGACTCATTCGATAGTTTTCTGTTGGTTAGTATAACTAAGGTCAAACGGAAAATATCGTTATGATATCATTACACAATTATCTTGAACTGAGAATACTGTCGAGTTTTAATGTGGAAACTCTGATTTGATTATAGTTAAATCATGGCACGACATTCATCGAATGACTATAGTTGGATTATGTTAAAGAATTGAATGTGAAATACTATTCGTGAGAGGATTTATCTTCTCGGTTCTATGAGGTTCGCATTATGATTAGATGAAGTCAACTTAAAGTCAAAGTCTCTAGCCAAAGCAGTTGGGTTAATAATAATTGTAATTACTGAACCAATGACTTTGTGTTTGGACTATAGAGTTTAATATGGATGATATTGGAATTTTTACCATTATCAAATTCCATAAGCCCAATGTGATATAGTTTTGATGAAGAAAATAGGTGTAAATGATCGTCACTACCTGGTAATGTTTAACAAAGTAAAATTTAATTTTACCGAAACCAAGTAAATGATAAATTTGGCTAAAATGTCATATCACCTGCTAAGTGATGTATGAACGTTTATATTCGAAGTATTCGATATAGTCGCCGACCAAATTTACATCTAAGAGTCACACTACCGAAACTGTGAATACTACTTTTACCACCTGATTTAATTAATTTGTAATTATTATAAATTAATTAATATTTATGAAATATTAATTACAAAATTTTGTATTAGATGCATTGAACAATGTTAAACTATTCATTTGTAACAGTTATAACTATATTAATCGATATACAATATTGGTATGCGTTTAAATTTAGATTTAATGCAATGGACATTGTTCGGGCTGGAATTAACTTTGAGGCCCATACATGGCATGAAAATTTCGACCAAAATATCTTGGATAGGCTAGAAAATGTTGGCAAGAGGCTTTTGAATGGTCTAGAAGAGTGGAATTTGTAAGAGGGAGATAAGGATAAGATCCACTTTTCTCTCTATTTGACTTCCTATTTATGTGCCCCTTTCTACGCCATTTTTTTGATACATTTTTCGGTCCTCTCCCTTTGCAAATTTCAACCAGCAAACTCCATTTAAACCCAAAATAAATCCAAGCTCAAATCACATCAAAATTCTTCGATTCGATCGTAGATGGTAAAATAGTTTGGGAGCCAACAACTCTAGAACTTGGAATTTGATTCAATAAGTCATTTCATCATTCAAAGTAGGACTTCTGGGCCTTGGTGAAAGATATTCAACATGTTTACTCATTCATTTGATATTATTATTTGTTATTGTGATATGTTGTACGTAATTAGATTGTATTACAAATCTAGTGTATCGATGTTCTATCACATACTGGATGGTTGAATATATTGGTGCATTTATATATATGTTAATTAAAAAAAATTATATACATACTAGCATTAACCCATGGCCTAAAGCTAAAAGATCATTTTTAATTAAATATTATATATATATATATATGATTTTAATAATTAATATACTATATCTTATAAATAAAAATCATAAAATAAACATTTTAAAATTTATTGAAAATATTTTATACAATACTAATCCAGCAGTAATGAATGTTCAATTTTAGTATTTATTTATATCTAATTAATGATATGAATATTTATTTAACTAGAAATTTTTTTGCTGGGAAAACAATGTATTATTATTTATTTAACTATGAATTGATTATGGTGTGCATGCACGCGCGTGTATGTACTTGATATAGTTTGAAATTAAGTATAAAATTTACAGAAAAGTGTCACGTAGTTTTAAGATCTCAGAAATGATTTTTATAATGTTAATTAATTTAATTAGATCGGTTTTAAAAGTAATTTATAATTGATTAATTAAACATCATTTTAAAATTCAGAAAAATTCTACTGTGAGCTTAAATTCCGGTATTACTAAAAAAAATCATTTATTTATGTGCACGCATATATATGTATATTTATAAATATTTATGATTAATATATAAAAAGGTTAATTTTATGCACCACTTTGCAACAACAGTTCGAATTAAGAAATTGTTAAAATGTTATATTGATTATTAAATGATTTTTTATTTAATATAAACCAATATTTTTTCAAATACTTAAAATATTTATATAAATTAGTATAATTATTATTTCCATATATTTGTGTATGTGTATATATATGATTATATTTTACACTATATATATATATATATAAACACATACACATACATATATAATTTCAATGCGCACGCATCACACACAAAAAACACATAGAATATTAGAGAGGCTAACATGTCTGTTGCATTGTAAATTCGAGCACATATACACGGGCATATCAGATCATGTACACGTTATTATATTGCACGTGCACGTACACACATATGTGTATATGATACACATATTTAAATACAATACACAATAATATAAAGTAAAACTTTATTAATAATATTAATGATTTTATTCAAAAGAAATTTAGAAAATTTCTAAATGAATTAGACTTCATAGGCCTAATAAAGTTCCAAAATGGTTTAAAAAAATTGAAATTTATCTATTTCTTCCGCTGCGTGGTGGCACAGTTCCAATAACGGTATTAGAGTCAAATAGCTTATGCATTCTAAATTAATCATATTATGGCTAACTAAGTAAGCTTACAACCTGTTAACCTAAAAATTGGATCAATACCCTGGTTAGAGTTTTAAAGCACCAACCATATTCCGACAGAGCAATATCACATATCATAGATATAAATAAAGAATGGTAAAAGAAAGTAGACAAAGAATTTGTGTAGTGATTCGACTGTTAATGAAGCTTACGTCCACTTTACAGTTTTATTAAAGATTGATTGTTGTTACAGGAAGTGTTTGATTACAAGGCTTTGCTTATCTTTAGCTAGATTGCATCGCCAGAGTTAGAATCCACTGGAGAATCATAGTAAATT
Source organism: Allium cepa (assembly GCA_030765085.1). Lineage (NCBI taxonomy): Eukaryota > Viridiplantae > Streptophyta > Magnoliopsida > Asparagales > Amaryllidaceae > Allium > Allium cepa. The sequence continues at coordinate 456,523,773 of CM060939.1, read as the reverse complement.
CCTTTGGAGATTGTTGTAAGGGAGGTAGAGAGTGAAGAATAATTCCAGCAGAGCTTCAGCAACCAATCCGGAGAAGATCATGTTTATGTTGCAGGTAGGATGGTATTTATAGAGAATAGAGGACTTCAAGGCCATGCCACTTCATCCATTGCTCGTAAGTAGGTAGGGAACGACCCTATGGGAGTTTAGCTTGCAAACCGAGGAAAAACTATGGCCTATGGGTCGCTAGCGACCATAGACTTGGCTCATTTGCGAGCTAATGCCTTGGCCTTTTTTCATTGCATCCTTAGTTAGTTCATTTGAAGATTTGAGGCAAGGCATGGATTGCCGATGATCCAAGCACTTAGGATTTTTCTAGAGTTTGGAGTTTGGGACACTTCAATGACCTTATATCGTTGTTGTTTGCGTAGTACCGTTGCACATTACTCCGTCTTTATGACGATCTATGGCTGATTGTGCTTTGATTGCTGACTAGACCGAACTGACGCTAGCTTATTAGTTCAATTGAACTTGGTCGTTGCTTTAATAATATGGTTTGGCTCTAGTCAACTCCTTGCCTTAGCCTTTCTAGTTAAGTTCTAAGCCATTCTGATGTGATGGGATTGTTTTGTATTCTGCTGGATCCCATTGGGTAGAAACTCAAATAACATTTGCCCTCCAAAGTAAGCCTTTTGAATGAAAGGTGTGCTTTTCTCTAGAACAAATCATGGCAACGAGTCTTCGGTTGTTAAGCTTTAGTCTTGGTGAATCGTCTCGTTCCTTCGGATTCTCTTGCCAATCATAAGTCGTTCCAAGCCTATTACAACCTAAGACTATAGACTCTGTTTAAGTGTAATATATATATCACAATCATTCCGATTTCATTCAGGGTTATTACATCACGTGTCTCTAATTACATTACACATCTCTAATCGTCCAGCGTTCATTCGAGATTTACATCACTATTAATTTTTGCTTTTCATTCAAAGTTTTTACATCATATATCAAAATCAAATCATATATCAAAATCACATCATCTATCAAAATCACATTATATCTCAAAATTACATCATGTCACAACATATATCAAAATCACATTGTATCACATCATATATCAAAGCCATCCTGTGTTCATCCAGGATTTATCCATTTTGTCCTATTTATAAGGCATTCAAATCCTTTTTTGCAAAACCAAATATGCTTTAAGGTCCGATCTTTCTGGACCACTTAAGTTTAATGCGTGATCTCTCTAGATAATTTAATGTTTAGTTTAACGCATGATCTCTCCGGATTGTTTAATGTTTTGTTTAATGTGCGATCTCTGTGGATCGTATAATGTTTAGTTTAATGCGTGATATCACTTGATCGTTTAATGTTTTAAGTTAAGGGGATGATCTTTTCAGATCGTTTATTTGTTAAGTCAAGGCAGATTAAGTAAGCCCATCCGCTCACTCTCCGGTGAGGGGACTTACTTCTTGCACTCCGGTCCTATGGTGGGACTCTAAGGCAGTCAATATCGTACTAGTCCATCCACTCGCTCTCTGGCAAGGGGACTTGCACCTTGCACTCAGGTCCCATGGTGGGACTCTAGGGCGATCAATATCATTTATCAAAATTCAAATATTCAAATCAAAACAAATAAAAAAAATAAACAAGCAGGATTCCTAAATGTTGATCTTAGGCATCCGACTCAGAGCATGCCTAGGGACCGTTCGGGATCCCGTTCACATATAAGCGGCCTTCGATTGTTATTGTCCTAAGTTCTCTCAGGCATCCAACTCAAAGCGTGCCTGGGGACCGTTTGGGATCTCGTACACATATAAGCGGCCTTCGATTATTATCGTCTACATACCAAAAGAAAGTATGGGAAACGAAATGATAAAACAAAGCATTAGAATCAAATCTGACTCTTGTTTACCCCGATCATGGGATAATTTGTCTTGGCGCTTGCCCCTGGGCGTTTCTTGATGCATTTGCCATGGATGGTGGTTGTCCCTACAATTCTGCCGTAGTTCTATTCCTTACATATGTGGCAGTTGGTTGTTTCGGACAAGTTCTTCTATCAGATCACAAAGGCGTCGACACTCATTTGTCTCATGCCCATTCAACTCATGGAAGATGCAAAATGTGGTGACCCCTTATATTTTATCCCAGATATTATTATATATTATTTTATTTTAAAGGAAATTTATCAAATCTGTTTCCCAAGATCCTGAGTTACCAATATAAATATACCAGTTCATATTTCATCATATAATAGCTCTACATATTTGATGATATGGTTGCTTCTTTTTTTTTTATATAGGGGATGATATTTACATTAGTATCTATACATATAAGTGTGGTGGTGCAGGCATTGTGCACTATTTTTTTTTATTCATTCTGTATATATATATATATATATATATATATATATATAACTACTGATACATAATGCAATATTCAGGTGTTAAGAAACATAACTGAAAGGAGTATAATTGTTAGTATGAACTTACAAATTTGTTTCCACTATCAAATTTCCATTTCAGGTTTCACAGTTATATTTATTCTATATTTTAGTTTAGGTTGGTTGAGAATGCATACTGGTTAGCTTCGAGTTTATATTTCAAAAACTTGGAGTTTTTCAGTTGCTTTCTTCGAGTTGGAAACACTTACACCACATGAATTGCAGAGAAGTGATTCCAGGCTATAAGGATCTGACACTTAACCATTTGAGTTGGTCATGATCCCATTCCTTCAATATTCAAAACCATATTTCTGTGTAAATCATTTCCACAATCATACTTTCTTATCACCACTTTGCTTTTATTTTATAAAAGTTTCAATAAGATTTTATTTTCCCAGGTTTCAGACACAAAACCAAAATGTTTCCAAATCTATTTCTTTTGAAACTCTTTCTGTTTTTAAATCAACTGCATAAACATAAGTCATGCATTTTCTCAAGGAATACACACCACCCAATGTACCATACAGTTCAAGCATAATTTATCTTGTTCAAATTCCACAAGCTTATTTTGTTTTTATGCAAAATCTGTTGCACTTGCCTTTCTCAATTGTCATTATTATAACATCAATCAGTTTCAAACAAAAGAACAAGGGACTGATATGCACATATATTATATAGCTATGATATATCAGATTTTCATAGACCTCAAAAGATAGCTAAACATTTTATAAGAGCATCATCTAGCTACTTGTCATAAAACTTCACTCATCACAGTATTAGTTAAATACATGTCATAATTCAAACACCCAAGAAAAAGAAAAACATCTTCACTATCTAACTTTTAATTACTAATAATATTCAGGTCTTCCACTACAGGCAATTCTGCAAATACAAGCATTGTTTCTCTTATTTATACTAGCAGCTAATGCCTCCTTCATCATCATGTCACTTTTTCTTACCTGCATGCAAATCATTGAGCTGCCCCATTTATATGAGACACCCAGATGTTTGCAAGGCAAACAAAAGGGTCAGTTTACACTGGTATGAGCATTAATAAATTCTATACAAGTTTACAAATCTTATGAACTTTTGTCACTTTCATAATCTAGCAGATCATAAACTGGGCACATCAGCAAAATAGCTAGGTGACCTTAAGCATACAACCATACATTCAACATGTATGTAACAAGCCATGTATTATTCACAACATCATAAATAAATTCAGGTTATGTTCTCCCAGATTTTTCCCCCAGTAGATCATTAAGGTTACTACATTAAACCTTATTTAATTTACAGTTTTGTTCAGATATTATAACCCAGAGATTTTAAATCTCATACCCCATTTTATTTAAGGTCTAAATCCCCCTGTCAAATGAACACAAGTATGCATTGTGAAGGAATTCTCCCAGTTAGTCTTACTTATTCCAATCACACAAAGGCCTCAGGGTGCATTTGCACCATGCATATGCTTTCCCCCTTCTGAAGAAAGCAGATCATTGACTAACTCCAAGTGACCTGATTAATTTTATTTAATCATAGAGTTTATTGAAAACTCTCCCTCCAATTTTTATGGTTAGCTTATTAAGCCCCTGCCTATAGCTTATTCATAAAAACTCCAACCCATTCATGTTTTCAGAAAACATAAATACTCTTTAGTACAGTCTTTTCTTATTGCAGAGATTTCCCATCATGTATATGATCTTTCCTATATTAACTTAAGCATTATGATCCTGTTATTATTTTATTGCAGAAGTATGGACAGAGGTGTTTGTTAAAAATTCATCAAAACCCAGAAAAGCCTCCTATCTTATTATTTAGAATATAAACATGAGCTAGACCTTCATCTTGCTGCCTATGTTCAAAATAATTTAGATCCATACTTAACAATAGTAAAAACAGAATTAAAAATGCTCAAACCATATAAGCTTGGAAAAACTATCATACAAAAACTCCAAACAGAAATACACAACAACATCCATTTCATCCATATCAAACCATTTCAAAGATTAAATACTACTTGTAATATTTTCAGGCTGCCTACCAGAGGTCTTACTGCCATTGCATAAAATGAATTAATGCTCACCTATATTCTTTCTTGTATTATCTTGCTCCTCTACTCTGCAATTGCCTTCAGGACTGCATACCCATCTTTTTTTTCTGTTTTGTTTTATATGTATTTATTTTTCTAAAAGAATGATGATGATCCTTATGATATGCAGGTTTTTATAAAGCTGTTTTTAGGGTTTAAGGGAATGGGTAATTCCTTTGATACCCTTTTATTCTTTTATGCACAGTTTACACTGATGCATAGTCCTCAATTGGAATTATACCCTCTTGATTTCCTTTAGTAGTTATTTCGGGATCTCCAATACTTTTATTTCTGCATGCTATTTCTATGATTTCATCCCATTCATGCCATATGCATGTGACCTTGTGCATTTTTATTCTTTTGCTCTATCTTTATAAAAACTGTAATCTGTTTGCATTTTCTACCTAGCCACCTTTTCCATTAAATTATATACACCATCATATATGATTATGTGATATAAAAATTATTTATACTATATTACTTTTATTCCACCCCTTAAAACAGCAACTTTTATATATTTATATATATATATAAGTTATAAAAATTATACACACACACAAGTTTATTTGTTTTTTTTTTTTAACTTCTGAAATTCTTGAAATAAATATAACTTACATTTTATTTTAGTTTAGGGTCATTACATACCCTCCCCCTTAAAGGAATTATGTCCCCATAATTTCTTCTAATTTCTCCAATTAAAAATATTAATTCATAGCCTGTTTTAATTCCATAACTCCATACTCACATTTTATGAAAGCAAGCAATGCATAAGAATATTCAGAGAATTATTATAAACTACTTAAACATACCTCTTCATCAGTAAACAAGTTGGGGTATTTAGCCCTCATTTTGTCCTCCACCTCCCATGTACAATCATTGGTATCCAAACTCCATTGAATTTTTACCAGTTTGATCACCTTGTTCCTCAACTTTTTCTCCTCCTTAGCAACTATCCCCACTGGTTCATTTGCATAGACCAAATTCTTTTGGATTTGAATTTGAGTAGGTGACTCCAGAATTGCTCCTTCATCATGCACCCATTTTCTCAATTGAGAAACATGAAACACTGGATGTACACCACTTAATTCCTCAGGTAATTGAAGCTTATAGGCCATAGCACCAATTCTTTGTATAATTTCATATGGCCCTACAAATCTTGGTGATAACTTTCCTGATTTCCCAAACCTGAACACTTTTCTCATTGGTGATACTTTTAGAAAAACATATTCTCCCTCCTTAAACTCCATTGGCTTTCTCCTTTTATCTGCATAAGACTTCTGCCTTGACTGTGCTGTTTTCATTCTATGTCTAATTAACTCAATCATGTTGGAAGTTTCTTTAACATGATCTGGTCCTATTAGTATACCCTCTCCCATATCTAACCAACAGGCAGGGGATGTGCAGGGCCTCCCATACAAAGCTTCAAAGGGTGCCATTCCTATGGTTGACTGGTAGCTATTGTTATATGTAAATTCTGCCAAATGAATATGGTCCTCCCAATTGCCCCCAAAGTCAAGCACACATGCTCTTAATAGATCCTCCAATATTTTATTTACTATTTCTGTCTGCCCATCACTTTGAGGATGGTAGGCAGTACTTAAGCATAATTGTGTTCCCATTGCTTCTTGGAAGCTTTCCCAAAATCTTGAGGTAAACAAAGTGTCTCTATCACTTATAATGGTCTTAGGTATACCATGTAGCCTTACCACTTCCTTAAATAATTGTACAAGTTTAGATGCATTTCTATCTGACCTGACAGGGACAAAGTGAGCTGATTTGGTTAGCCTATCAACAATTACGCATATACTATCATTGCCTCTCTTAGTTCTAGGCAAACCATCCACAAAATCCATGGAAATACTTTCCCATTTCCACTGAGGTACCTCCAATGGTTGCAGCATGCCAGAAGGCTTTTGGTAGTCTGCTTTAATTTGTTGACAAGTGAAACACTTTGCCACATATCTTGCCACTGCTTGTTTCATTCCTGGCCACCAGTAGCTTCTTTTTAAATCATGATACATTTTAGTACCACCAGGGTGTATGGTGTACTTGGTTTTGTGATGCTCATTCATGATTTCTTCCTTCAACTCTGTAATGTCTGGTACACACAGCTTCTCATTCTTCCTCAAATATCCTTTGTGATCTATTTTAAAATTTTCCAACTCAATATTGCTATGTAACATTTCTTTCTTCTCCTTCAAATCCTTGTCTTGGTCTTGCATGCTACCAATTTTCTCCACTAGATTAGATTTTACTGTAATCAACCCTAGTGTGCCATATTCTACCATATCATTGTGCTCACCAAAATTCTTTTCATTCTTGCTATGTATATCTGCCTCCCCAAGCATTGTTAGGTTTTTAAATTCATCAATCATTAGACTTGCTAACCTAACTTGATGCCTACTCAAGGCATCTGCCACCCTATTGGCTTTTCCAGGGGTGTACAAAATATCTAAATCATATGCAGCTAGAAACTCCATCCACCTTGCTTGTCTCATATTCAAATCTTTTTGAGAAAATAAATATTTCAATGCTTGATGGTCTGTAAATAATTCAAATTTTGCTCCAAGCAAATAATGCCTTCAAAGTTTTAATGCAAACACTATTGCAGCTAATTCTAGATCATGAGTTGCATATTTGGTTTCATTGGGTTTAAGCTGTCTTGATGCATATGCCACTACCTTGCCATGTTGCATAAGCACTGCACCTAATCCGGACCCACTAGCATCAGTATATACAACCATTCCTTCATTTTCTTCTGGGATTTGCAAAACAGGAGCTTCTACCAGTGCTTGCTTCAATTTCTCAAAAGCTTGTTCACATTGCTCAGTCCACACATATGGTTGGTTCTTTTTTGTCAACTTAGTCATTGGTGCAGCTATTCTTGAAAAATCCTTGATAAACCTTCTATAATACCCTGCCAATCCCAAGAATGATCTCACCTCAGTCACTGTTCTGGGTCTATTCCATGATTGAACTGCAATCACTTTGCTTGGATCTACACTTACCCCTTGCTGTGACACTATGTGTCCTAAGAATTTTACTTCATGTTGCCAAAATGTACATTTTGAATACTTGGCTTTTAATTCATGTTCTCTAAGTCTGGATAATACTAAGTGTAGATGCATAGCATGATCATCTTCTGTCTTGGAGTAAATTAATATATCATCTATAAATACTAGAACAAATTTATCCAAAAAGTCTCTGAAAATTCTATTCATCAAATCTACAAAATAAGAGGGAGCATTGGTCAAGCCAAATGGCATTACTAAAAATTCATATAAGCCATATCTGGTATTAAAGGCTGTGTACTCAATGCTTTCCTCTGCAACTTTCATTTGGTGAAATCCAGAGGCTAAAACTAATCTTGAAAATATTCTAGCTCCATGTAATTGATCAAATAGATCATCTATTCTAGGCAGTGGGTACTTATTTTTAATAGTTACCTTGTTTAAATCCCTATAGTCTACACACAACCTCATTGTTCCATCATGTTTCTTGACAAAGAGCACTGGGGAACCCCAACTAGAACTACTTGATCTTATGAATCCTTTCTCTTCTAATTCTTCTAGTTGATGTTTTAATTCTACCAGTTCTTTTGGACCCATCCTATAAGGCTTTTTAATGATTGGATTTGTTCCTGGCATTAACTTTATTTTGAACTCAACTGGTCTATTCTGAGGAATTCCTCTTACTTCTCCAAACACATCTGTGTATTCATTAACTACTGGAATTTCCTCTATTTTTAATTCCTTTTGAATTTCATTTATACTCCAAATTTTATTAAAACATGTGTTCTTTGCTATTTCACTTAAAACTGTAATTCTTTTGCCTTCATTTGTCTCCAAAGAAATAGTAAGATTTTCTAAATTTAAAATTGCTTTATTTTTCATTAACCAATCTACCCCCAATATAATTCCAATACCAGGATAATTTAAAGTATATAGATCTGAATCAAAACCATAACCCCCTATAATTAATTTCAGACCCATACACTTCATTCTTAGCATACAATGACTCCCTATGGGACTGTGTATAGTTAAGGGTTGTTCAATAGAAACACAAGCAAGTGCTAATTTCTTTACTATTTCCAAAGATATCAGTGAATGTGAGGCACCAGTGTCATATACTACAGATATTGGTTGGGTATTGATTAGAATTATACCTTCAAGTTGTCCAACATTTTCAGTGGTGTTGGTTGCCAAAGCTCCTACCCTTGCCGTTTTCTTATGAGTCTCTGGACAGTCCTTCTTTAAATGTCCCATCTTTCCACAGTTATAGCAGCTTCCTTTTGGTATTTTTGGGTCAGGGCATTGGTTACTGTAATGTCCAGCTTTTCCACAGTTAAAACAATGAGTAAATTTCTTGCTTTCAGGTGCTATTGCTCCTTCCCCTTTCTTAACTCCTTTACTTGCATTTCTCTTGTCATAAGGTTGCACTTTGTTCTGACCTCCCTTCTTCTTATTGAGCTTCATGTTCCTGAATTTCTCTCTTGTGGTATCATGTTGCTCAAAAGAGAGTGTTAGATCAATCACTTGATCAAAAGTTTTATCTTTATATGGTAACATTGCCCTAGATAGATTGGGGTTCAAGCCTTGAATGTACCTTGCATTCTTTGCTTCTGCATTCCCTATCAACACCATTCCATACTTAGATAATGCTTCAAACTTCTGAGTGTACTCATTTACACTCATGCCTCCTTGCCTTAATCTAATAAAATCTTCAAGCAATGTGGCTTTGGCAGATGCTGGGATAAATCTGGCCTCAAGCATGACTTTGAAATCATTCCAAGTGATATCATTTTCTGGCCTTCCTACTATCACAACCTCCCACCAGTCCAGTGCAACCCCCTTCAATTTCCTTGAAGCTATTTGTCTTTTCCTTTGGTCATTGATTTGCATATCTGTAAAGACCCTTTCCATAGTCCTTATCCACATTTGAACACCCATAGCTCCTTCAGTGCCTTCAAAATCCTTTCCTCCCAAATTGGTACAAGTCTTGAGCAATTTGGAGAGCTCCTCATGAGGATTATCTTGCCTTGGTGCCATTCCATCCCTCAAAGCCCTCATAAAATCTTCCATGCTTATCACAGGTGGCTCACGTGATGGTCCTGCACCTGTGTGATGTCTGGGTCCTACCATAATGCTATAGATATAATTTTTAAGTTAGTTTATTTACCCCCATATTCTTAATATCTTTACTTTGTTTATTTATTTGATTTAGGTGTACCTTATACATGTATCTCAAGCATACATTTCGATCATACAAAAACATCCAACCTCAAGAATTCAATCAATGCATTCAATCATCAACATACATACTATAATGTTTACTATGTTATTTAAAACATAGCTCTGATATCAACTGTGGTGACCCCTTATATTTTATCCCAGATATTATTATATATTATTTTATTTTAAAGGAAATTTATCAAATCTGTTTCCCAAGATCCTGAGTTACCAATATAAATATACCAGTTCATATTTCATCATATAATAGCTCTACATATTTGATGATATGGTTGCTTTTTTTTTTTTTATATATAGGGGATGATATTTACATTAGTATCTATACATATAAGTGTGGTGGTGCAGGCATTGTGCACTATTTTTTTTATTCATTCTGTATATATATATATATATATATATATATATATAACTACTGATACATAATGCAATATTCAGGTGTTAAGAAACATAACTGAAAGGAGTATAATTGTTAGTATGAACTTACAAATTTGTTTCCACTATCAAATTTCCATTTCAGGTTTCACAGTTATATTTATTCTATATTTTAGTTTAGGTTGGTTGAGAATGCATACTGGTTAGCTTCGAGTTTATATTTCAAAAACTTGGAGTTTTTCAGTTGCTTTCTTCGAGTTGGAAACACTTACACCACATGAATTGCAGAGAAGTGATTCCAGGCTATAAGGATCTGACACTTAACCATTTGAGTTGGTCATGATCCCATTCCTTCAATATTCAAAACCATATTTCTGTGTAAATCATTTCCACAATCATACTTTCTTATCACCACTTTGCTTTTATTTTATAAAAGTTTCAATAAGATTTTATTTTCCCAGGTTTCAGACACAAAACCAAAATGTTTCCAAATCTATTTCTTTTGAAACTCTTTCTGTTTTTAAATCAACTGCATAAACATAAGTCATGCATTTTCTCAAGGAATACACACCACCCAATGTACCATACAGTTCAAGCATAATTTATCTTGTTCAAATTCCACAAGCTTATTTTGTTTTTATGCAAAATCTGTTGCACTTGCCTTTCTCAATTGTCATTATTATAACATCAATCAGTTTCAAACAAAAGAACAAGGGACTGATATGCACATATATTATATAGCTATGATATATCAGATTTTCATAGACCTCAAAAGATAGCTAAACATTTTATAAGAGCATCATCTAGCTACTTGTCATAAAACTTCACTCATCACAGTATTAGTTAAATACATGTCATAATTCAAACACCCAAGAAAAAGAAAAACATCTTCACTATCTAACTTTTAATTACTAATAATATTCAGGTCTTCCACTACAGGCAATTCTGCAAATACAAGCATTGTTTCTCTTATTTATACTAGCAGCTAATGCCTCCTTCATCATCATGTCACTTTTTCTTACCTGCATGCAAATCATTGAGCTGCCCCATTTATATGAGACACCCAGATGTTTGCAAGGCAAACAAAAGGGTCAGTTTACACTGGTATGAGCATTAATAAATTCTATACAAGTTTACAAATCTTATGAACTTTTGTCACTTTCATAATCTAGCAGATCATAAACTGGGCACATCAGCAAAATAGCTAGGTGACCTTAAGCATACAACCATACATTCAACATGTATGTAACAAGCCATGTATTATTCACAACATCATAAATAAATTCAGGTTATGTTCTCCCAGATTTTTCCCCCAGCAGATCATTAAGGTTACTACATTAAACCTTATTTAATTTACAGTTTTGTTCAGATATTATAACCCAGAGATTTTAAATCTCATACCCCATTTTATTTAAGGTCTAAATCCCCCTGTCAAATGAACACAAGTATGCATTGTGAAGGAATTCTCCCAGTTAGCCTTACTTATTCCAATCACACAAAGGCCTCAGGGTGCATTTGCACCATGCATATGCTTTCCCCCTTCTGAAGAAAGCAGATCATTGACTAACTCCAAGTGACCTGATTAATTTTATTTAATCATAGAGTTTATTGAAAACTCTCCCTCCAATTTTTATGGTTAGCTTATTAAGCCCCTGCCTATAGCTTATTCATAAAAACTCCAACCCATTCATGTTTTCAGAAAACATAAATACTCTTTAGTACAGTCTTTTCTTATTGCAGAGATTTCCCATCATGTATATGATCTTTCCTATATTAACTTAAGCATTATGATCCTGTTATTATTTTATTGCAGAAGTATGGACAGAGGTGTTTGTTAAAAATTCATCAAAACCCAGAAAAGCCTCCTATCTTATTATTTAGAATATAAACATGAGCTAGACCTTCATCTTGCTGCCTATGTTCAAAATAATTTAGATCCATACTTAACAATAGTAAAAACAGAATTAAAAATGCTCAAACCATATAAGCTTGGAAAAACTATCATACAAAAACTCCAAACAGAAATACACAACAACATCCATTTCATCCATATCAAACCATTTCAAAGATTAAATACTACTTTTAATATTTTCAGGCTGCCTACCAGAGGTCTTACTGCCATTGCATAAAATGAATTAATGCTCACCTATATTCTTTCTTGTATTATCTTGCTCCTTTACTCTGCAATTGTCTTCAGGACTGCATACCCATCTTTTTTTTCTGTTTTGTTTTATATGTATTTATTTTTCTGAAAGAATGATGATGATCCTTATGATATGCAGGTTTTTATAAAGCTGTTTTTAGGGTTTAAGGGAATGGGTAATTCCTTTGATACCCTTTTATTCTTTTATGCACAGTTTACACTGATGCATAGTCCTCAATTGGAATTATACCCTCTTGATTTCCTTTAGTAGTTATTTCGGGATCTCCAATACTTTTATTTCTGCATGCTATTTCTATGATTTCATCCCATTCATGCCATATGCATGTGACCTTGTGCATTTTTATTTTTTTGCTCTATCTTTATAAAAACTGTAATCTGTTTGCATTTTCTACCTAGCCACCTTTTCCATTAAATTATATACACCATCATATATGATTATGTGCTATAAAAATTATTTATACTATATTACTTTTATTCCACCCCTTAAAACAACAACTTTTATATATTTATATATATATAAGTTATAAAAATTATACACACACACAAGTTTATTTGTTTTTTTTTTAACTTCTGAAATTCTTGAAATAAATATAACTTACATTTTATTTTAGTTTAGGGTCATTACACAAAACTTTTCAGATCTTTTCTCTTGGTCAGTGGGCTCCCTTCTAGGTGGGGCTCCCTCCTAGGTGGCCTTCAGTAGAGGTTCTGCCCCCTCGTATCCAGGTATATCCTCTCTGGGGTTTCAGTCAGGTCGATGTATGAAGAGAATCTTGGCTCTTTTCTCTGTCGTTTTGGGTCTTTGATGTCGTCGTTGGCTTTCCTCTTCCGTTTGCCTTTTCCAATTCCAATTCCAGGCTAAAATATTATGATTAAATAAAGTATAAAAGTTATATACTAATTAAAATTATTAATATAAATGTGTAAACTAAAGGTGAAATGGTAAGAATCCTAAATAGACTTAAGGAATAAGTACATACATAAAAGTACGTATGTCATGATGTTCGGTGTGTTCGACACTTGATCACAAGGGCATTTCATAATAAATACATTATTTGATAAGTCAGTATCACTCAATTAAATATATTAAAGATTATGATTCTTTAATATAAGTTTTGTCATCTACATTTATATATTAACAAATTACTTGCATACTCTCCAGTTGTTGAGCAAACTCAAGCTAGAAATGTTTTGTGTAGTATTATTAATATATTGACTAGATGAGGTAACATGGTTATATGTATTTGTTTAGCAAACTCGAGGTATATATATATATATATTATACTTAAGCCATCATGAAATGGTAGGTACGAGTGAATATTTCTTTTGGTTTGTTGAACAAACTCAAGGTTGAAATGAAATTAAGACAAAGAACCTTGGGTCGGGAGTTGTATATGATACAACCGATAAGAAGTTATCCATCATTTGTGGGCCTATGATTTGTTGAGCAAACTCAAGGTCAAAATTCCCAAGATAGACGAGTCCCAACAACCACCAGTAAAGTCAAAAGACTTCTATGTTTCTACTTAGGGTTTTAAGAAACATAAAAGACTAGTAGGAGTCTTATTAGAAGAATGAAATGGTAACATTTAACCTTTCAAATATTGTAAAAACATCTCCTATATAGAGTTATAATAATCTATATTGATAAATCTATGCAATTAATATACTTGGTACAAGTTGTTTATCATTTAAAATATACAAATGAACTGAATTAATATTGAAAAATGGAAATATAAAACATATTTACCAAAAAATTACATATTGAACCGTGTAAGCTCCTAATCATACAAGCACTAAATACGTTCGTAACTTGTTCAGTTACGAGTTTACTTGCCTAAGATTGTATAATGTCTTCAATGAGTTTCGAACTCTAAAAGCAATACAAGAATATGGATATTTGATCCATATACGATCAGTTATATGGTGAATGATCACAATTCATAATGTATGAAACCTCGATGAATTAGTTCATTGAACAAGCAAGTAAACTGTAATGTGAGATCGTGTATTCAATACGATTGATTATAATAATGATCTTGTTGTATCAAATGTAACTCTGGACCAAAGGCCACAAGATAGATTCGATCACTGAAATGTCAGTTTGATCAGTTTACGAAAATTGCAAATTATTTATTGCTCATAAAAGTTAAGGATAACCAAATGCACTTTTGTAAAGACTTCATTATGAGATTGTTGTAAAGATTTCCTTTGAGTGGTTCTACCATTTAGAAAAGAAATCAAATGTATAAAAGTGGATATAACCTAAGGCATGGTTGGGATGAAGAAAGTGAATGGTCACTTTTGCTTCATAAAGAAACATCAGAAATGAGAATTGTAAAATAATAGTTGATACTTCAAATTGGAATGAGAAATATGATTTCTATTCCAAAATGTATTTTCAAATAGAAAATTGTTTTCTATCAGATTTATTTCTTTGAATTTAAGATACTTGATCCGAAAATTCTCGACTGTAAATTAGTTATATCATATGAAACAAATGGCCTATATTAAGTGGTTGAATGGAGCTTCGTATTTCATATGCTGTTATAATGGCGGAAATAGTGGGAGCATGCCATATAACACTTATTGGTCGCATCAAGTTATGAGAATTGTTTTCGTAGAATGTACCAAACATTGTTTATGAAATAATTTTTTTTAGTATTGGCTGAAAATAGATATATTTTTATTTCAATACGAATATTATGAATATACGTTATAAAATAAAACTATAATGATGGTATTTGTAATGCATTGGAAAATATAAAAGTAAATAAATTTATTTGCAGTTATTTTTGAATTATAGATTAAGCCACGGTTTTAAGAAATAATTTGATTATATAATTATGAATCATATGATGCTAGTTAATTATATCTCAAACAATTAAGGACAATGCACCCATTCAGTGGGAGCATGATAACAGTTGATGAACTCTTTGTATTGATACATATAGATGTATGCAATCATAAGTTTACCAACACACAAACGGTTCCATGTACTTCGTTATATTCACATATGAGTTATCACAAACATGGACATGTGTATTTGATACACATGTAGTATGTCTATGGTAAACTCATAGAGTATAAAGAAAAAGTAAATAAAATAATATGCAATAGAAAATAAAATTAATTCGATTTAATCGAGTAGGTGAGTATATTGGAAAGAATTCTAAACGTACCTAAAAATGAATAAATATTTCAATCTCAAAGGTCACTCCTCCATATGATACATGATGCTGTATTAAGGAGTAATCGAACTTTGTTAAACAAAGTGTGATTAATGGTGAGTGAAGTTGAGTTAACTTCTTTCTATAAGGTCATATACTTAAAAGTGGTACATAAGGTTAAAATTAATTTCATCTAAATAATAGTTTATAAAATCATACAAGTTAAGGGTTTGTAAGAAACCACAACATATCCTATGCCTAAGAGCTAATAGGTTGTGCGATTTAAAATACTGTATGTAAAAAAATTTCGCGAGGGATCTTGTATGAATCTCCCTAAAAGGAAATTGGAACCTAATGTCATTGTATGAATAATTTATGTTTTGAATATAAGTATTATAAACTAAAACCAAATCAGTTATATATATATATATATATATATATATATAAGCAACTCATAAAGTGTTTATATGGCAAACCGCACCCTTGTGGGCCCAAATTTTTGCAAAATCGAAAACTCAAGTCCACCAAAGTATGGATCATTAGTTTTGGTATCTTGCAAGCAACAAATATACATTAGAGCACTACCAATATAAACTCACAGTGGAATGGTAAAACATAATAAAACATATAATTACCGATCAAGGTTGACACTTCTAATATCAAGTATCTTGTCAGCATCGAGCACGCATAAGGGAATTTGTCCTTCTACCATTTCCGCCTTGCACTAGTACATGTCTCTCTAAAACTATCATGTGGGTTGTAATAAGGAGGAGGTCGAAACAATGTTCTGGTGATTGGTAAATTACACACTTTATACATAACATTAGTTTATGACGATTACCTTTCATCACAAGTTATGTCTTTTACTTTACTTAGTCGTCTTGACTCCATGAACGTGTATGATATGCCATTTCCACCGTAGGTAGACAATAACTACATACTTATATGTATAAGTACCGTAGTCCCACTTTGGACAAAGATAATATCCCCGCTAGTACCTGTATCCAACACATCGTCGGGATCCATCAATAATGCCGTATTCTATTTCGCCTTGGGGATTTACCTAATCGCTACATATTATGGACTCAGCTCCATGGACTATCAAGAACACGGCTCCTCGAACTACCATAATTGTTTAAAAGACCTTTATTAAGAGTTATCTAGCCTTGTCTCCTAAGAAACATATTAGTAACAAATGTGGTGCTGCATCACCTAAATGTGATCCACACTAATAAGAGGTATAGCCCGTTAGGTGTAACCCTCGTCTTTCCGCTGACTGCTCAGGACCGATAACGTTCTCAATCTATGTATAGCTCCTACTCCCTAACATGGTACCAAACATACTAACATATCACCGAGCCTTGCTCTATCTATCTAATGAAATCAGGGTAATACCCCCTAAAAGATTGAAACATGCTATATTTGGATTTCCTTCATCTATACGCGACGTATAATTCCATGCATCATACAATTCGATATGTCACACATAATTATAATGTATACAAAACTGCTTGTAGCCTCTTTCGAAGGGAAAATTCTATTGTGTAACACTACTAACCTCGAATTCCAATTCATTTTAATGACTATGTCACTCTTATTTAAGCTAAGCTTTAGCTAACTTTGATAATTCATATCCATCATAAACATATACTTGAGGCTATATGTGTGCATATATATATATATATATATATATATATATATATATATATATATTCATGCCTATTTCATTATTAGATCTCTAATGTTCAACTTGATAATGCAACTCTTTCTTTTATGCATATTTCTTTTTATTTCAAACAATACACTTTTATTTACGAATTTGAACTTAATAATCTATAGAAATTTACATTGCAACACCCAACATTACAACGAATTAATATGCTACTTAAATCCCAATAATTTATTAGGATGAATTCTAACTTACATTTATTTGCACAAACCACTTAACCGACAAATCTGGAGCTACTATGCAATTTATCAATTTGGGACTACCACTACTCAATATTTTCCAGATTTAAGTACATGCAATATTAAATTTAAGTTATCAATCACAGAATATGCAGAAAGGGTTTATAAATTCATTATATATATAATTAGGCATATAACTCCAAATTACATTTAGATATATAGGAACATATTTACAATGATATGAATCCATTATTATATATCCACCTACCTTGTTAGCTTTCCAAATTTCCAGATCTAATCGCCATTATTCCAGTTTTACTCCTCTTATTCTGCTAATTTAAATATATATATAACGCAAGCATGCAGATATCTATCAGAAATCTAGATCAAAAAAGAGATTTGGATTTAATTTAGATTCGAATCAGGATTTATAATTACCGTGGCTTTGATGATTTGATTCGCCCATATTCTTCTTCTCAATTATTTTTTGCTATTCCCCGCTTGTATATACATATATAAACTATAATTATTATTTAGAATTAAGAATTTGTGGAGAAAAGAAAATGGAAGAGCTTCGTCGTTGCTTCAGAAAACATGAGAAGAAAAGTGAGGGGTTAGGCCCATATTTATAGGTGTTTAAATCAATATCAGCCATTAGATTAAATTATTTTAAATCCAAACCATTCGAGAACGCCAAAACTCGCAGCCGAAATCTCTAACCGGTCAACCACCGTCACCCTACCGATCGACCGCTAATGGTCGACCGGCCCAAGTTAATGGGCGGCCAGTCATTAGTTATTTTGTCAATTAATATCTGTTATTGACATTCGTTAATTTTCTACCTTATGTGTTCGTTGGATATAATTCCTTTCAGTTTTTGATTAAAGTTAACCTACTTAAACGCTAAGAAACTGGTAACGTTAATTAACGTTAATTTATTCTGTTAAGTACATTTTATTTTCATAATTGCATATATAAGTATTTTCACTTCAAAAACTTCAAACATCCATAACTTCTTCGTTTGACCTCGATCGTAAAACTATATATGGAAATGGATTAGAAAATCGCAATGAACACAATGGGTAGGTTTCATAGCCAAATTCCGACGTTTGTAAAAATTCTATTTTATTATATTAATATTCATTAATTAATTTTGTTGTCATTAATTATTTAAAATTACGGGATGTTACATTCTCCTCCTTTAAAAGATTTACGTCCCCAAAATTCGTCAAGGACCGAATCATGTAACATAGCATGCAACAAATCTAAGCTATACAATCAATTAGTGTAGAACCAATTTTACAACCAATAGTGTACAAGTTCATGGTGTATCACAACATATATGATATGTGTGTATAATAATACTAAATCGGCGCCTCCTTTATGAATGCATTCTTTAAAACAATTTTGAAAACACGATGTAAACAACCTATATATTGGTAGTTCTATATATTCGTGCAAATTTTGAAAATCAAAATATTTTTTGTATCCAAATTTTTTCATACTTCTACAAATAGAAGCATAGTTTAATCAATTTTACATCCAATCTCTACCATCCAATACATGTCAGACAATTTTCTAACATCCAAAATTTTGAAAATCTTGTTTTCTAAAGCTATACTCTTTGTCAGAAAATGGGATTAGATGGAGAACTTCATATTTCCATCTTTCTCGTATGTACCTTTTTCACTATACATTGGAATCTTCTCTTTTGCCACCAATTATTTTCCAACATTTGCAAACATAGTTCACAAAGGTAAGTTTACTTTTAAATTTTAAATTAAAGTTATTTTAAAGTAAGTTTAGTTCATCTATCGATAAGGTACGGAAAAGGAGATCCCATAACTAAAATAGCATTTTCTTTGTCACTAACTGTATCTTATTTTACTGTCATTTCTGTTGCATAATAAAATTCCTACTTCCTAACCTGTCGACTTCTTCCCTTCTAAGCTTGTGGCATTTCAAAATAAAAAAAAATCTTCGTTTTCCGCTCAAAATCTTTTTAAATTAAACTTGGAATTTTTTGGGATTTTTTTTTTTAAAAACTAAAATTTCATCGCCATTTTTTTAAAAACTTTTTATAAAAGTGTTTTATCTCTAAAGTCATGAAATTTAAACAAAACCTTCAAAAGTATGTATGCATTTTTTTTCAAAAAATTTATGCCACATTCTACATAGTCGGGATTTAGTCAATAGTTTAACATCCATATTGTACTCTATCCTACTACACGATAAATTTTCAATTTCAAAAACTTTTTCTTTTATTTTGGAACAACAATCAGCACTCATGTTTATTTATAAATTTCAGCTATTAAGGCATAAGAATAGCGACTCGTGGTTTCGCAACAACATTTTCCTGTCTTTCGCTTGTCAAAATTTTTCTCCCAAAAACCAAACACTTCTGGAACTCTACTTTAATTTTCTTTTAGTAGTTAATTAAACAAATTTACTATTTTATTTTATTATTTTCTTTCGCATTAATTAAGTCTTTTCTGAAATTTCCTTGTTTTACCGTTTTTCAAATAATACTGTGGTCAACATAAAAACACATAAAAATAAACATTTTCCTTAATATCCTACGTGCTTTATACAATAGAAATAACTAATGCTCACATGCAAAACCTAAAGGAAACAATTGCTGAAAGCTGCTTTTCAACATCAACTGACATTAATGATGTTATGGCCATATTACTTGTTACTTACATTAAATGTGTCTTTCTAAACTGTCATTCTACTATAATCCACATATCTTAATCCACCTTTCTTGTTTCTAGTAAATAAGGTCTACTCGTTATTTTTAACTAACACCACCAATTATTGGTCAAACTATGCATTGACACGGTGTAGTGGACTAATGAATGCAAACTATACACATTTAGAATAACTTATTGGAAAAATTTGGCTTGGCGAAATAACTTTCCTACATATCCTCCTTAATCCTAAGCCAACCAACATCCTCTATGTGTGCTTTTCATCTCATTACCATTTATTACTATCTGCTTTTAATCCAATTCTTTTCATGGTAGTCTTAAATTTTGGTATTTACTTCCTTTATCTGCCTCTTTCATGCATATATGCTCTAAAACTCGCCAAAGTGTACTTTGATATCATTCATTATTCCTTCGTGCATTACTCTTACGACTTTCACACATGTCTAGTAAAACATTCTAGGTTCTTACCAATAATCCTGGCAATCTACGAGAATTCCTTATTGCTACTATATGAGCAAGCATCGCTATTTTCTTCATAACCTTATATTTTACCTAGTCTTAACTAGGCAGTCATCTCTATCTACTCCGTATTTAATTTGTGGTTTTGTTTTCGCAACTTTTTTTTAGAAATTAAAACTTCAAAATTTTGACGTACTTAATCCTAAAACTTTTATCTTTAAAAGTACAAACTTAGCATTTTGTTATTAATTCAAAAATGACTTGGTATCCTAAATTTTTGAAAATATAATTTAGAACCTTTGAATTAAGCTTATTCATCAAGTCCAAAAGAAAGTATTAGCAATTTAATTTATAAAGTTCATTTCCCTTTTTCCTTAAACAACTTTTCCTTTTCAAATCTTATTTAACAATAAGGATTTTACTTCTTAAAATTGGGATTTTTATCTCAAAACATTTATTAAGTTGTTCTTTTAAAATCTCAATTGGTATACCAAATCATTTTTTAAATACACTTTACAATGTTCCTAAAACATCTTTTGTAATGTTCCTAAAACATCTATTATAATTTTAACAATAAGACCAGAGTAGACAAGGACACTTCTATCATATTATTTTTTGATTACTTATTCTATCTTCACTTTCCATCCTTGTTGGAGTCTCTTATAGCATGTGAGGAGACTTTTTAAAAGATACATGCAACCAATCCGTACAACCATGGAAAATATCCACTTTCCTTTGCTTCGCCTTTAATTTCCTACGTTGCTTCTAATTAGGTTAGTAGCATTATTTTTAATATAATATCCTGAAGTTATTTCTAATTACTAATATTATTTTATATAAATTTCTAGCATTATTTATATTTATTTTTCATAATTTTACTACTATTCTCTTTCTTTTACCTAAACCGCTCTTATTTATATTGCTTTTATTTATATATCTTTCCTCTCAATTAATTGTATCCATCATAGTGTGTTCGCCTGATGTTTTTCTTTCGGGTTTTTGTCTTCTTTCCCATACTATTTACCCCATTTAAAACTTCTACCAATTCCTATTATCCACCCTAAAAAGAATTTTACAACCTGAAATTTTTCTGTCATCTCTTAAAAATCAACGAGTTATATACGTTTTCAAAGAAATTAACTTTTAATTAAAACCCATTTACTGAAATTTCAATTTAACAAAATTTTAATTTATGCTAAAATTTTTATTAAACAAAATATTGGTATTTTATTATTTTCTTCGAAAATTTAATATTAACTTACTTTTCAAACTTCTGCATAAGTCCATTGAAAATCATTTCACATACTGTTTGTTTTTCAAGCTTCTAAATAAGTCCATTGAAAATCATTTTCGATATATTATTTATATATTTTCCTCAATCATTTATATTGAAATCATTTCAACTTTTATATTAAATTCTTTCATATGGTGTCGGACTCGGAGTGGATTTTTAATTGTCCCTTCTTTTGGACTTTTCTTCATTTCCATTTACTCTCTGACTTATCTTCCTTTTTAACATATTAAAATCCAACTATCATATCAGGGTGGTTACTACATGTAACACCCTGTAAAATGAAGCATAATTAAATGGATTAAATTGAACTAAATATGATAGCATTGAATATGGACCATGGAAGTTATTCCGTTGCATTCATGGCGAAATTATGATCTGTTTTTATATGTAATATGCTAAAAATGGAGCACAAACGAACAAGTTATGAGCGTTTGAAGTTTTCAGATTCAAATTAATTTAGTTTAAATTAAAATTCAAATGAGAATTTAAATTTAGGGTTTAAATTTCAAAATTATCTTGGGGGCTAAGTAAATATTTTAATTAACGTTTATCATTAAAGTTGAATAGGTCAAGAAATTAATTAAAAAGCAATGGAATAAATAAATACCCAAAATAATCAACTAATCGACACCTTTACTATGATCGGTCGGCCCTCGGCGGTCAATTGGTTGGGAAGGTGCAGCCGCCGATTAAAGCTAAATTTTGGCAGTTGCGGCTAGGCTTTGAAAAGATGTGCTATTTGTTAGTACACTCCATATTTCTCTATTTTAAACTATTTTCTTTCCATGGTTCTGGTGTGTTTCAACCCCTATAAATAGAACCATATCCTCTCCACTTTTTATTCGTATTATTTTGGAAAATTCAACGAAATTCTGCCATTATTATCTCTCCAATTTAGATTCAAAAACACAGTAGAAAACTTAGGTAAGAATTCAATCTATTTTCTATTTATTTCTTCTTCCTCCAACCTGTTCTTGTTTTATTTTTCTCCAACTATTCTGAATCTAGTAAAAATATATACATCTTCCATATTGTGTGTGTTTATCAAAAGAGAGAGATTCTGAAAGGGATTGTAAGGTGTGCAAATCTAAGGAATGTGAAGCTAACGCTATTAAGTGAGTGGAAACCTTAGTATTTCTTTTTCAGTAATTCTTCAGTGTATCTCATTTTGGATTTAAATATGTCTAAAGAATTTTAGGATTGCAAAAAATACAATAGGCAATATCACTAAAATTTCTTTAATTTAAAATTTCAATTCTATGTTGAGATTCTTATTTATTTATATTAGTTTGATGGAATTTATTTGTTTATGCAATTTTTGATAATTTCATTGTCTATTCCACTTTTTCTTCTTCTTTGGTTCAAATTGTGATTCTTTAATGAAATAAGGGGTTTAAAATACGAATTCTATTCATAGTTTACACCATTTATTTTTAACTGTTTCTCTGTAAAAGAGGAGTTTAATAGAATATGGAGTTTAGATTGCAAATTTATTGTTTAGGATACCCCTTCGAATTGGTGCAAGTCTGTTATGCAATTTTGGTTATGAATATTTATTTCTTACTTAGGATATTAGAATCCCTTATTTTGGTATGTTGAAATCTTGGGAGTTTGAGAAAGAGGACTGGTATAGTATTTGGTTAGGGGATTAACATTTATAATTTAGAGTGTAAAATCCATACGCTTAGAATTTATTAGGCGTAAATGTTTATTTGTCTCTATTTGCGTAATTAACATATAATTATTATGTATATGGCGTAGTCAATTAGGCATTTATTTTCATTTATTTTCTCCCATTATGAAGGTAATTGATTGATAGGAGAAAATAAAAGGAAACTGTTATATGACCTAATTATTATTTTAAGGCTTAATAAGAAAGATTCCTTATAAGGCATTATTTATGAAATGGCGAGATAAGTATGTGTGTGTGCATTAGGAGAGTAATTGATGTACGGCTAAGTCATAAGGATGCGAGATCAATAGAGTTACATAACGGAAGTCTGCCTTCACTTTGAGGCTACCAATAGTTGTGGACACTTTTATTTATGTGAGATATCCTTATGATAAATGTTTGTAATCACGCGAGGTTAGTTTCAAATTCTGTAGGGGAAATCTCCCCGGCTAATCTAGCTACCAGTTCCTATGAATGGTTAGGTTAATGTGAGACGTCATTATGAGTATGAGCCATTAAACAAAGGGCCTTCTTGGGGATCTTGTGGTATTAAGTTGGTTGTTTGAGGGCCCGCCTCTTTCCCCCTGATGTAGTATTGAATGTCCAAGGGGTTATGTTAGGTGGTTTCTCAATGAGAGGGTCCGCTTTTGAAAATCGATATTAAATGATGGGGTCTGCCTTAATTAAGGTATTAAATAACTAGAGTCTATTTACTGTCCACGAGAAAGTATTAAGTGGCCTAAGGGATTTCATATAATGTCAGCTAGATAATGCCAATGAGGAACACGCCTTAGAAATAGGTATTAATGATGGTGTCTGCCTTAATTAAGGTATTAAATGACTAGAGTCTACCTATTTTCCAAGAAAAGGTATTAAGTGGTTTGGTTAATGTCTCTCACATTATTTGTTATTTATGAATTATGAATGGAATTCTAGAAACCTGCTTCTGGAATGGAAGATATTAAGTGGTTCGATCAACCTCCTTTCCTTATAAAGAAGTATTAAATGGTTTTTAATGGTTTTATGTTCGTTGACATATTCTTATTTTGAAATATACTTCCTAGGTACTGAAAAGGTAAGATTCGATGTTTTTAATCACCAAACACTTGTTGTTCTGATTCCATCCTCATTACAGCACAGGTTATGGATGGAGTAATGGTGGCAATGATGCTTGAAGATGGAGAAGCTTGGCTTTTGGCAGTATTTGTTATTACTACTTGCTTTTACGTGTATTTCCATGTATTTAGATAATTGTTGTAACAGATATTATGTTACAGTTTTCATGAAATTTTGTATTATGACATTTTTATGGTTTTGAAATAAATGAATACACTTTGTTATTATATTTGTTCCATCCACTGTGAGTTCTGAAAGTTTAGTTATGGCTCTATTCTGCTATTTTCTTAGTTCTACCAATGACTTAATTTAGAATTGATCTAAGTTTTGATGGGTCTTTTCTAGGTCGAAATTTAGGCCTGTTTCGAAGTGGGTTGTTACATTTTGGTATTAGAGCTTAGGTTACCCGATCTATGAGAAAAGTATACTATACATATGAGTGGCATACTTGTTTTTTTAAAAAAAAATCAAAATATTTTTCTAAAACTCATATATATTATACTTATTCTGAATTTATGCTTAACTCTATAAGTTCCGACTATAGAAGTAGCGGCTTCCATATCTTGAAAGGATGGACGAAGAAACTGTAAGTTGGGAAATAAATAGAGTTAAATTTATACTTCTTTGTAAGAACTAGACTTCCTTGTCATTGTAGGCCCTATAAGAAGAGGGATATGAATAGTAGATGGAAAGATTGATAGAAAATAAATGACCTTAAGGAAACGTCCGTTAGGCTAACAATTAATACGGACAAATTAACTTTTATGGAGGTAACAAATGAATGTGCTAGATATTAATAAAAAAAAGTAAGGAAAAAAGAAAACTTCCGTAAGAAGGAATACATTTATCACCATAGGGAGGAAATCAGATTTTTAAAAGGTGGAGAAGATGGTTTAAAAGAAAGAACAAATTTTAATCTTACCACTTGAGACATAATTTGATAAAAATGTTTCTTTGAAAACCCCTTGAAATTTTTTGTTAGTGTCTTTCAAAAGATGAAAATCTTATGAGTTAGAGATTTTTGATAAAAAGTGATCTTAGATTACTTTTAAATTATACCACTGTCTGTTTTATAAAAAAAATTGAAAAGAGATTGTAAATTTAAAAGGGGTGGTGAAATATTCTGGTACGTGATTTTAGTTTATGAATTTGGTGCATTAAGAAGTTGAAAAATATGTTTTCATTTATTAACTTCTCAAATTAAAATTTGATTGAATTTTAAAAAATTTCAAATTCCTTGTTTTTGTATTCTTTTATTTTTCTATGTTATATTTCTGACGCGATAAATTTGAAAGTTCTTTCCTCTATAACTCCTTAGTGGATGTATAAGTTGGACATATAAACATGATTTTAGACAACTTTGGAAATATACCATCACTCTTTTAGAAAATTTTGGAAAGGTAATGCAATTTTTAAAAGAAGTGAATTTATTTAAAGAAAAAATTAATGATTATAAAAGTTTTCATTTGTTAACCATTTTAATTTGATTAAAAAGATTTCAATTTTTTGTTAATTTATTCTTCGTGCGAATTTTTATAAACCTAAAAGTTATTTCTTTAGAACTCTTTTTACGTCTTTATATATAGAAATATCATCTATTTTGGAATAGAATTGTGAATTCTGGTAGATGAGATAATGAAAGGAATAACATAATCAAATAGGGGTTATCTTTGCTTACTTCATCTATTTTCCTATCGTATAAAATAATAAAAGGTATCTTTGGCCATTGATTAGATTTAAATGATGATTGATAAATAAGTTAGACGTTTTTGTATGAGTATAAGCATTTATGTAAAGGTGAGAATTTTATATGTTTTGCCTAATTTGAATACAAAAGTTATTTGAATAGTAATAATATTGGATTTGATAAAGAAAAGTGTTGCAAGGGATTTTAATAATTTTTTAGCAAAGTTATGAGATATATTTCATCAGATAACAGTATACTTCGACTGGTAAGATAATAAATATTATCGTATGCTTCAGAGGAAAATAACTGTGTATTTTGCAAACAATAATTATTGTAGCTGGAAAATTCGTTGGAACAAAAAAGGGTCTAACATATTATTTTGGAAAGATAATTAAGTTTTGAATCTTTTATGTTAAAAATCCTATTTTTAAAAAGGAGTAAATCCTTATTTTAGTAGGCTATTGAAAAAAAAGTTTTTCATAATTTTCTTTTTGGAAAACCAAGAAAATTTTAAATGCCATAAACTAGAAAGACTAACTTTTAAGGGAAAAAGTTTTATAAGAAAAGTTTTAAAAAAGAAGATTATTATATTCTATTTGGGAATAAAGGAATTTTGAATCTTTGATAAATGTTTTTATTAAGGTTTAAATTTTCAAAGATGGAGATATTGAATTAAATACTTCATGTTTTAAGTATTGCAAGAAATGAAATAATAAATGCTTATTTTTAAACAAGCATATTTGTATGAAGATATTTTATTTTGTATGCGAAAGTTATGATTTTATGAACTTTTATGGAATAGATACAAATCATGACCTAATGTACAACCTGATTTGAAAATTTGAAGTCAGTTCCAAACCTCTATTTAAAGAAGTTGGTAAAGTGTAGAGATATTCCAGATCTGTAATTGGGTTGTCAATTAAGTTGCCCATATAATATGAATTTCTACATTTTAATTTTGGAGCAATTTTCATATAATTTCCATAGATTATCTAATTCCCAAAAATTTATATAAAGGTTGTTTGAAGTAACAAGATTAGAAAGGAACAGATGTGAAAGAGATGGATATTCTTTTCCATAGCTTACCATTTCAACTAAATAAAAACGAAATATTTCCCTTGTAATTTCAAACAAAGCAAAACCCTCACTTGTATTTAATTTATGAGAAGTTATGACGGTAATTTTTTGGAATGATAGCTTCGATAAATTAAAATATGGAAATTAGTATTCTAGATATAGAATTAGTAGTTAGACATAGATATCGTACAGCTACACTAAACGGCTAGAATATATATAGGTAGCATAGATAATGACTATATGCGTATTAGTTAGCAACTGATGGATTAGGATTTATGGATGTTAATAACAAATTTAGTGGGCAATAAATTTGTCATTAATGAGAGGAAAAGTAATCTAATGGGGACTGATTAAGGAAACTTGATATTGCATTTATTGAAGAAAGAAATTCAGGTAATGAATGGATTTTGGAAACCTAAAGAAAGCTAAAAAGATTGAAGAAGGATTAATTAGAAATGATCCAATTTTGAAAGTAATGATCAACTACTATAGATATTAATTGAAGAAATAAATGTATTTTTTCCATTAGGAAAAGAAATAAAATGTAATCATATTGAGTATCAAAACCGTTTTATTATATGTCCATCTCAAGATCAAATGAAATTTGTTTTGTTTACTAAGCACCACTTATATTAATCGATAGCTACTTCCAGTAAAAATTTCTTTTGGAATTCATGGATTATAGTCGCCAGTTGTCTTTATTAGCAATTGGAAAAGCGTATTACGTGGTATAAGATATATCCCTATTTCATACCTATGTAGACTTTATGAATGAGATTTAAACCACTTGATATATGTTAGGAAGCAAACTAAATAAGGAAATTTTATAGGAATACTTAACTAACGATAGACCATAAGTAAAACTGGAAGTTAATGGGGAAATTGGATTAGCAACCTAAAGTGAGTAAATGTTTCAATCCAAAAACTTTAGATTTTGGGAGACATAAGGGATTTAGCTCACAAAATGCCACCATGAAAGGAAAAGAGAAAATGTATAGGAATGAAAATGGAATTTTCTATTAATCATGGATTAAGAAGAAGGTGGTAGAAATTTTCTGTTAGAAGCAGTGTAACTGCAGCACTCTAATACATCCTTATGGATGCGTTCTGCATCGTTAGTAATAGAGACCCTTAGTTTTACTAGAAAATTTTGGACGGATTTGCTAGTGGCTTTAGGAACTTCGTTGAATCGGAGCATCGCTTATCAATTGAAGACCGATGGACAAACTGAAGGAATGGATGGGAACTTAAAGGATTTGTTGAGAGCATTGCATCTTGGACTTTGGAGGACCTTAGAAGTAGCGCTTACCCTTAGTAGAATTCACATAGGATTGTAGTCATCAATGGAAGATTGGTACGACAACCTTGAAGCATTTTTTTAGGCCACGCAAATTGCCAAACTATGGGTGGGAAACCACCAACAAGTTATAATTGGACTAGATTTGTATTGCGATACTTTTGGTGCATGTACAATGGTGAGAAAATCTGATGGGAGGCATAAGGACTCTTCGTCCTAAACCTTTATCTAAAAAAATTTCTCTCTAAAATTAGGATTTTGGTTGCATCGTGGTTACTACAATGAATGGTGGGAGATGGTTTGTACACTTTTTCACAACCACTTTACACTTGTGTAGAACTTTTTATGCATGTTTAGAGTATTTGCATACATACTTTCATGATACGATTACACACTTATGCTAGGATTGAATAGGATTGAGCTCATTTTAGTATATCTGTAGTATACAATCACATTGCACTATTGGTTGAGTAGACGGTTATGTAGATAACTTGGTTGTATAAAATGGATGTTAGTGCACATTACGTTGTTCGCTCCTTGAAAGATTTCGAGACGAAATCCTTTTTAAGGGAGGAAGAACGTAACACTCCATAAATTGAACCATAATTAAATGGACTAATTGAATTAAATATGATAGGGTGGAATATGGGAATTTTATAAAAGTTGGAATTTGACCATGAAAGTTATTCTGTTGCGTTCGTGGTGAAATTCATATATATTTCCATATGTAATATGCTAAAAACGAAGCTCAAACGAAGAAGTTATGAGCGTTTGAAGTTTTCAGATTTAAAATAATTTAGTATGAATTCAAATTCAAATGAGAATTTAAATTTAAAAATTATCCTGGGGGTTAAGTAAATATTTTAATTAACGTTTAGCGTTAACGTTAAATAGGTTAAGAAATTAATTAAAAATCAATGGCATAAATAAATACCCAAAATAATCAACCGGTCGACACCTTTACTGCGATCGGTCGACCCCTCACGGTCGACCAGTTAGGAAGTAGCAGTCAATCAGTCAAAGCCAAATTTTGGTAGCGGCAGCTAGGGTTTGAAGGGGTGTGCTATTTATTTGTACGCTCTAAATTTCTCTATTTTAAACTATTTTCATCCTACGATTCTGGTCGGTTTCAACCCCTATAAATAGAACCATATCCTCTCCACTTTCTATTCATGTTATTTGAAAAATTCAAAAAAATTCTGCCATTGTTATATCTCCAATTTAGATTCAAAAATGCTGTAGAAAACTCAGGTAAGAATTCAATCTATCTTTTATTTATTTCTTTTTCCTCCAACCTATTCTCATTTTATCGTCCTCCAACAATTTTGAATCTAATATATATATATATATATATATATATCTTCCTTATTGTGTGTGAATATATCAAAAGAGAGAGATTGTAAGGCATGCAAATCCAAGGAGTGCAAAGCTAAGGCTATTAATGAGTTTAAACCTTAGTATTTTTTTAGTAATTGTTTGGTGTATCCCATTTTGGATTTGAATACCTAAAGGATTTTGAGACTGCGAAAATACGATAGATAAAATCCCCCAAAATTTCTTTTTATTTCAAAATGTCAATTCTATATTGAAAATTTTAATTATTTACATTAATTTGATTGAATTTGTTTCATTGATGCAATTTATGATAATTCATAGTGTATTCCACTTCTCCTTCTTCTTTTGTTCAAATTGTGATTCTTCAATGAAACAAGGGGTTTAGTTTACGAATTCTATTCATAGTTTACACCACTTATTCTTACCCATTTCTTTATAAAAGTGGAGTTGAATAGAACATGAAGTTTAGATTGCAACTCCTATTGTTTAGGGTATTCTATCGAATTGGTGTAAATTGAGTTTCTATTTATTTACAAGTCTGTTATTGCAATTTTGGTTATGAATATTTATTTTCTATTTTGGATATTAGAATCCCTTATTTTAGTATGTTGAAATATTGGGAATTTAAAGAAAAAGGACTTGTAATAATATTTGGTTCGAGAATTAACATTTAATGCTAATTTAGAGCGTAAAATACGTGCATTTAGAACTTATTGGGTGTGAATATTTATTTATCTCTATTTGCATAATTAACGTATAATTATTGCATATATGGCGTAGTTAATTAGGCATTTATTTTCCTCCTTTAGAAAGGAAAACGATTGGTAGGCAAAAATAATAGGAAACTCTTATATAGCCTAATTATTATTTTAAGGCGTATGCACTACACCAAATCATTGATTTCCCAACATTTTATATTTATCAACTGCCAACACTTATAAATGTTATAAACTACCAACACTCGAAAAGCGTTGGCTACTAAAAAAAGCATTGGTATAAACTTTGCAAAATATTGGTTATTATTTGTAACACAAATAACTGTTATAATAGTTAGTATATCGGTAAATAATTCATTAACATCGGGAGCATCTAGTAATTTTCATATCCCATCTGATTTCTCATGCTTAGCACCTGCAGTCGCACAAAATTGAATTTCATTTTAGGGTTTCAGGCTTCCATGCGAAATCGATACAGGGTTTCAAGCTTCTTCCTCTATCCGAAATCTGACGGCGTCTCTTCTTCAAAGTAGTGCTGGCCTTTTGGTAAAGCAGATAAAGCATCTGCTTTGGGCCTCGTCAAAGCTAGAGCACCACTTATCAGTTTACGCACTGCACGAAAGAATAAGAAAATGCGGAACTCCACAACGATGACATCACAGAATGGAACAATGATGACAAAATTAGAGGTGGGAACTCTAGTGGGCAGTGCCGACAAAGGAGACTGTAAGCCACCCAATCAGATGCGACACTAAAATTAGGGCGCCACTCACCCATCCATTAGCTAATTTCAAAATAGATATTTTTTTATTTTCCTGGGTTTTCTCTTCAGATGTCTGCCATTAGTTTATGTGTATGATTGAGATTCTGGGAAATGAACTCATATTTTTGGACACTGAAATAAATTTTGCAATTGGATTGTTCATTTGATTTTATTTGCTCAATCACTTTAATAAATAGCAATGGCCATTGAGGTGTCATTAAGGCGACACTTGCGTGAAGTGCTCGGCTCCTTTTCTTCCTCCAAGATCTATTTTTTCCTCTTTTTTTCTTAAATGTTTTGTATGTTAAAGCAAATCCTGATTTTGTTGACCAACGAGCACCATTAAACTAATTAGTGCATTCATGAGTTGGAATCAAATAGGTAGCAATAACTAAAATGATATTGATGAGGTTTCAAAACCTTGCACGGATTTCATGTTGAAATCCAACTATGAAAATATTCCATTTTGGCTTCTCAATTACAAATACAATTTTTAGGCTTGTAGGCGATGCTTAATAGAGTACTTGGGTGAGCATTTATTTTTAATTGGCAAACAAAATACTGTGGTATCACCATATTCATTAAGTTAAAAGTGGTTCCTTTAAATGATTGTGCATAGCGCCTATACACTAGTGTATTAAAAAAACCTATAATGGATAATTTCAAAAATAATCCCTTCCAAATCTATTCTGGGTATAATTTTATCGTCTTCGTATCTTTAATATGACACCGATCTCACTGTAGAAATTCCAAGAACAATTTGGCTTGTTCTTCTTCTCACTATTTCTATTTGTTCATGTTATGAATGGGTTGATTTAATATGAGTTACTTTTGTTTGTTCCTATTCTCGTTAGTTATAAATAGCATAAATTATTTTGATGATTTAATTAACGATAGTAGCGTAAATTATTAATAACAAGATATTTTGTAACAACCCGCCATTTTGGATAGTTTAAGTCGACAATAAACTACACATGTCTAACTCAAACTATTCGAAAGATAGATTATTGATGGGATTGTTCAAATGAAATAAGATTCAAAAGAACAAAATACAGAATCTCACAGCGGAAGGGTAAAATATAATACATAAAATAAATACATAAATAGTTCATGAAGCTATTTTTCAATAAAATTAAAACTTACATTTTTTCCATGCAGAATAGACAACTGCAATAATAGTAGTAGATACGGTCATCGACTTCATCTTCGTCTATAAGTGTCTTCACTAAACTGAAATACTCGTTATGACCCGAGCGTAAAATAAAACCAAAACATTCGAGTCAGGACTAACATTCTTATGTAAGTAAGTTAAATCAAGTGAAATGTATAGATAACTCAATAAGTGAAATGCTTAGGTTTAAATAAACATCATCTTTCATGCTATAAAACGGTTCAGCTCAAATACTGATTTTCATGTTCGTTTCCATTCGTCATTATTAAATTCAACTTTAGATTTTAATTTTTCACTTAAAGCTATTTCAGTTTCCATAATCCAAACCAAACCATATATCAACATTTACAATCCCGACTTAACTAAATTCAGGTTTTAACTTTCACATCAACTTAAGGTTTAACGGTTTAAATTTCTCACTTAAACTATTTACCACAATTAAATCCAAATTATCTAGTTTCATCATTCAAATCAAATTCTTTAAATTTCAACATTTACTTTAAAATTAACTACTTAAAAATTCCAAATTCATATCTTTCATATGTCAATTTTTTTGACAAATCAATTAAACCTTTTAAAGTTTAACTAGAAATTTTATAACATTATGTTAATTAAATCTTTAAGTTGAATCCATCCTATCTCTACATAAATTTTAAATTAATTGATCAAATCAAATCAAATTAGGATTAACTTAAACCTTTCTATTAAAATCTATTAAGTTAAAATCAAACAACAAGTTTAAATCTAAAAATACCCAATTAAAACTTTCATTAAATCAAATAAATTTCAATTTTATAATCTCAAGTTCAAATATAAATTTAAACTTACAATATTCCAAATTTATTCCTAAATCAATTTATTTAAACCCAAAATGGTTTTATATCGGGTATATATCATTTTAGTCCAAAGTGATTTTCCTAACTATCAGGGAAGTTGGAGTGTGTGAACAATAATAACATAAATAACATAACATGTCAATGACCAACATACGTGCATACTTAACAATTAATATATACCAATGCATAACTAACTTATCACATGTGTCACATATCATAAACATCATAAGTGAATATTTCAAATTCTAACATGTCATACACTAACATAACATATAAATATACAACATGACATATATACAGGGAACTTGCAAGGTGATTTATAATAAAATAACATGGCATATCATTTTTTTTCCCAAACATAACATATTATTTCCACATAGCATATGTGACATATTATTAACATAGCATGTGTGACGGCCCACCTCTAAACTCACACTAGCCAAGGACACTATGCGGTAATGCCATCGACTAGCACGAAGAATAAGGCTATTCATGAGCAACCATCTGTGTAATTGCTTTGTGCGAGTACCGATAGGTCGGATAGTATTAAATGCATTTCATTTCAAGAGGAAATTTGACACATCGATTACAAACTCAAAACTACTACGTAGTGGCTATGTGATTTTTGGAAACAAATATAAAATAAGCATAACATAAATCAGTCACGGATATTCATATCACTAAGGCGAAAACAGATAGGAATATAAAGCATAGAAGTGCACATCAAAGTAGTGGTCATACAAGATCCACTACATCACAAAAGAATAGGTTCAAGTGCTAGATAAAAGAATATGTATACATCAAGGAGTCTCTATCTCGAATGTATAAAAGCAAAAACTACTAAGCTATAGTAGTTAGCCAAAAGTCAGATGACGATCTCTGATAAGAAGTCAAATGGAAGCACCTGAAACACCTCAGTCTGACCCGAGTATTATTTAAAAAGTAAATAATAAACGGATCAGTCTAGCTATAAATATCATATAAAATATGATAGGGTAAGAGATATAACAGAAATATATGATGAGAATGAAAATCATAGAATATCTCAAATCTTTTCAAACACAAAAAAGAATGTCATATTCTTTAGCTTATTCACCAAACCACAAATATTGATAGAGCTTATCAATGCATATCATCAAAATTGGTGAATTAAAAATTCTAGAAATCAATAATTAGAAATCCAGAAAACACAAAGGGGGAAGAGGCCTATCATAAACGGAAGCATGAAAACTCACCAACACGTGTATCACAAAAGAGACGCTATCCCATTGTCGTTAACATCGAGCCGGTGCAACGACATGGTACAATGGTACGCCTGAGGAACCTGAAACTCAAATAATTCAGAACAATGACGTTGTACAATGGTACTTCCGATGAACCTGATAAGCTGGAACAACGACGTAGTACAACGGTACGCCCGATGAACCGAACTCCATAAAAACCATAGGTCGCTAGCCTATAAAAATGAGATGAAGCTCAACATAACGGGGTACAGTCCTCACATAGACAAAGAGACATCGCATATCGCTAGTCTAAACCATAAAATGATCATTGTTGATCAATAAGAAGTGAGAATTACACTATGCTTGTACATAAATGAGTTTAGCTTCATGTCCCATAATCACAGGCTTAATTTAAATATTTACGAACAAATTGTAAATTCCCACTTGAAAATTGTCATAAGATTTCAATCGTACAAGTCCAAGAATTGACCGGCAAAGAAAACGCAAGCGTTTCATACCACTTGTTTTGCTAAGTCCTTTAATTAGGTTTCTCATACGATTGAGGTAAAGGTTTGTATATACTAATAGATTAAAAAACAGTTTTAAAAACGAGCTTTGTATTAAAAATAATGTTGAAATCATTTTTGTAAAAGAGTTTGAATATTTACTACTAATATAGAAACCTTTGTATTTTAAAGTGACAAATCACAGAATTGATTATAAAAACAATCTATCACCAAAATTCACATTCGACAACGTGAAATAAAACCATAAAAACCGATATGAAATCCATCAAATGGATACTCCAAAAATCCAGAAAAGAAGTCATCAAAATCGATAAAAGTGATAATAACTAATCGGATCGACCAAAAATCAATATAAAAGGGAAACCCACATAAAATAGGCAAATTGGTTGAGTTTAACAGCTCCAGACGTCTGGTGGTTATCCCAGACGTCTGAGCTGAAAGACTGGAATTTTCTTCCAAATCGCACAGACGTCTAGGAAATAAGCTTAGACGTCTGAGCTGTAAGTCTGGAATTTTTTCCGTAGCTTAAGACGTCTGAGCATATTACCAGACGTCTGAGCTGAAGCTCAAGGCAAGATTTAGCCTAGGCCATTGATGGCCAAATTATCTCGAAAGCGATCGAATGAGCGACAACGTCTAAAGAGTTATGCCAAGCGACAACCCAACCCTAAAGACTCATCAATACACTCCGAACAACATGTCCAAACATCCGTTTAAGAATTTTCATAGATTTTGACTTCAAAATGCCAAAAATTGAAAAATTCGCCAAACCAATTCAATTCAAAAGAAAATGGACATGAAATAGATGTTCGAAATTCATACCTAACAACTATCAAAGGTATAGACATAGATGTGAGTTCAAGAACTCACCTATAAACCCAAAAACAATGAATGAGAAGCTCAAAAACAAAGGAAGCATCAACCACTCTTTAACTTCAACTCTAGAAGCTTCAATCTAAGCTCATAAGCAAATATTTCCTAAGTTAGGTTATTGGAAACTTTTTGAAAATTGAAGAGGAATCGAGATGGAGAAGATGAAGAGCTTGCTTACCTAAGCTTCTCTTTGATTTTGGACTTGAATTTGAATTTCCTAGTAAAACTAAGGTTTAGGAATTGTAATTTCCAATCTTTTCTCCCATTTCCTTCTAACTTGAGAGTGTTAGGAAATTAGAAATGAAATGAATGAAGATGAGTGGAGTTAGGGTATTTGATAGAGGAGTTGGGTTCCTTATTTGGTTAATGGGTTGAAACCCAAACCCAAAGCCCCAAATGAAAATATCAAAATTCTAATCAACTCCAAACATATCGATGTTTATACTCAAAAAGGTCGCAAATACCGTTTTGAACTCAATGGAAGTAGTCTCGAGTCCTAATTCAACCGTTTACAAAAAGTAACATTTCAGACTCTAATCCTACTAACGATCCTATATTTAAGTAAAAAATTTAAATATATAATCGTAAAATATGCGGGTTGTTACAGACTCCCCTGCTTAAAGAAATTGCGTCCTCACTATACTTAAGAAAAAAATAGAGCGTAACAAACACATAAAGGCATAACAACACAAAAGAAAATTTTGAAGTGAGAAGTTCACCTTAAATAGCACGAGAGAGTAAGTCTAGATGTGCTCGCTTGATGAATTCTCTGAATTCCCAAGAACAATCCTTAGGATTTGAGGACCATTGAACTTTCACAAGCGGAACATCTTTATTTCGAAGGCGTTTAACGTCCGTAGCAATGATACGAATATGATGTTGCTCATAAGTCAAATTAGGTGAAAATTCAATTTCTTCAATAACACCGGGCTCAAGAATAGAATCGCAATCCCTAAGGCATTTTCGTAGTTGAGAGACGTGGAAAACGTCATGAATAGCAGAAAATTGAGCCGGTAATAAAAGGCGATAACCCACGGGATCAATGCGTTCGGTGATAGGAAATGGGTCAATATATCGAGATGCTAATTTTTTCGATCGACTGAAACGCACAACACCCTTCATATGTGAAACATGAATGACTACCAAATCTCCCATAGAAAATTCCAAATTCCTTCTTCGGTTATTGGTATTGGATTTTTGTCTACTTTGAGCTTCTTCCATCCTATGGCAAATAAGGTCAATCTTTTCTGTGGAATCATGGATAAAATCTGGACCTAAAACCAGCTTCTCACCGGTTTCAAGCCAACACAAAGGAGACCGGAATGGCCTTCCGTAAAGTACCTCAAGAGGCACCATACCAATTGGAAGCTATTATTATAAGAAAACTCAACAAGGGAAATGTGATCTTTCCAACTTCCACCAAAATCAAGAACATATGCACGAAGAAGATTTTCAAGAGTTTGATTCACACGCTATGTTTGTCCATCGGACTGAGGATGATAAGCGGTGCTAAAATTAAGCTTTGTTCCCAAATCTTTTTGAAGACCTTTCCAAAATCCACTAGTGAATATTGGACCACGATCGCTAACAATAGAAGTAGGAACTCCATGCAATAATTTCTCTAACATAGAGTTTAGCCAAAAGAGGTACGGTCCGATTAGACTGAACCGGAATAAAATGGGCGGATTTTGTAAGTCTATCTACAATCGCCCATAAACTATCATGACCCGAACGAAAATGGGGAAGACCGTCAATAAAGTCCATGGAGACTTGATCCCACTTCCAAGCTGGAATGTCCAAAGGTTGCAATAACCCACCTGGCCTTTGATGCTCGGCCTTTATGAGTTGGCAAGTCATGCAACGCTTAATGAAGTTAGCAATATCAGATTTTATGCCATCCCAATAATACAGTCGCTTCATGCCCGCATATATTTTACTACTACTGGGATGAATGGTAAATTTAGAACGATGAGAATCCTCTAAAATGTCTTTACGAAGATTACTAATATTTGGCATGATAAGTCTACCAAATTTTCGAATGCCGCCTCGAGCATCGATTTCAAAGTCTTTCAAGCCATTAATATCAATTCTATCCCTACAACTTTTGCTAAGAAGAGATAATTCAGGATCTAGCTTTTGAGCTTCAAGGATGCGGTTTAAAAGAGAAGGATGAGCCTCAAGGCTACATAAAACAAGAGATGAACATGAATCAGATTCACGATCTCAAATCTCAAAAGTGGACAAAGTCTCGAGATCATTCCATTCAGATATCATCATAGAAACAACTGCTTGTTGGTTTCGACTAAGGGCATCGGCAACACGATTTTCCTTCTCGGGAGTATAAAGAATATCGAGATCATAAGATGAAAGGAATTTGAGCCAACGTTGTTGATGCAAATTAAGTTCCTTTTAAGAAAATAATTAGTTCAAAGATTTATGATCGTTGTAGAGAACAAATTTCTCTCCCAAAAGATAACGACGCCAAATTCTAAGGGGGAAAACGGCCGCGAGCTTTAAATCATGAGTGGCATATCTAGTCTCGGTAGATTTTAATTTCCTAGAAGCATAAATGATAATACGTTCCCTTTGCATGAAAACGGCACCCAAACCAATACGACTAGCATCGGTATAAACAATAAAGTCTTGGTTCTCTTTGGGAATCACAAGAATAGGAGAATCAAAAAAGTGTTCTTTTAATTTTTGAAAAGCAGCTTCACATTTGTCTAACCAAAGGTACTTAAATCCCTTCTTTGTCAAACTAGTGAGGGGTATATAAATTTTAAAAAGTCTTTTATGAACCGACGGTAATAGCCCGCCAATCCAAGAAAGCTACAAATTTCCATCACACTCTCTAGTCTCTTCCAATTTTGGATCGCCTCAATCTTTGAAGTATCCATGGAAATTTCGGATTCAGAAATGATATGTCTTAAAAATTTCACTCGGAATTGCCAAAATTGGCACTTAGAAAATTTTGCTTTCACTTAATGCTCCTATGAGTTTCTAATACAATCCGAAGTTGTTTTTCATGCTCTTCCTCAGTTTTAGAATAAACAAGAATATCATCTATAAAGATGAGAACAAATCGATCAAGAAAGTCTTTGAAAACTCGGTTCATATGGTCAACGAAATAAGCTAGAGAATTCATTAAAGCAAATGGCATAAGAAGCCATTCATAAGATCCATAACGAGTACAGAACTATGTCAAAGGAATGCTATTCTCTGCAATATGAAGCTGATGAAAACCGTTGCTAAGTCTAACCGTGAAAAGACTCTAGCACCATGAAGTTGATCATCAATCCGAGGTAAATGATATTTATTCTTGATGGTGAGGTCATTAAGCT
Source organism: Allium cepa (assembly GCA_030765085.1). Taxonomy (NCBI): domain Eukaryota; kingdom Viridiplantae; phylum Streptophyta; class Magnoliopsida; order Asparagales; family Amaryllidaceae; genus Allium; species Allium cepa. The sequence goes on along the minus strand of CM060939.1, from coordinate 456,484,298 downwards.
TGTGGTAGTCAACGCAAAGCCTAAGTGTACCATCATATTTCTTTACAAAAATAACTGAAGCTCCCCATGGAGAGGAACTAAAACGAATAAATTGTTTTATTTTCAATTCAGATAATTGTTTATGCATCTCCTCATTTTCCTTATTGGGCATACGATAAGGAGGATGAGTGATAGATAGAGCTTCTGGAATTAGATTAATCCTGAACTCAATTGCTCACTTAGGAGGTAATCCTAAAATGGGCTAAAATATATCGAGAAATTCACGAACAACGTGAATGAGGGAAAGGACATCTTCCTCATCATCATTGTCGTCATCATGAGGGTTTAGAGAATATAAGGAAGCTACCAAACTGGAATCCGTATCTTTAAGAATAATAGATTTCCGCTTAACAGATTGTGGATGTCGAAGATGGATAATCCTCTCGGGACATAGGATGTGGGCTTCATAACGATTAAACCAATCCATACCCAAAATCATTCGAAAACCTAAGTAACGCATAACATGCAAATCAGCTCAGAAAGCATAATCACATAAGATAAACTTGACATCTTTCCAAAATAAACCGAGTGTTGCGGATCCACCAACCGAATTCGCAATTTTCAGTGAATTCATCAAGCACATAACATTCAAAGACCAAGTATCAACAAGTTCTTTTGATATAAAAGAGTGAGATGCACCCGTGTCAAAAAGAACTCGAATAAGATGATCAAGAAACATAACAATGTCATCAAGGATAGAATGAGAAATGCCTTGACCAAAAGAAGTGTTAATAGGGACTTGCACAACATTTAGCTTTCCCTCTTTCTTACTTTGAAGTTTGGTACATGAAGATATAAGATGAGCCGAACTTTTACAATAATGACAAAAAAGGGGTTTCGGACACCAATTAGCATAATGGTCCTTAGAACCACAATGTAGCATTGTCCATGACCAGGGGTAAGAGTCTTTGCTACCGAAGTTGCTTACTTCCCTTTCTTGTTGGGATTAGGATTGAACTTAATAGGCCTCTTCTTATTGTTATTGAAGTTTTGTTTGGCACCCACAACTTCAACATCACTTTCTCTATCTGCCTCTTCAAGTCGAAGAGCGATATCAACAAGTTGATCGAAAGAAACTTCTAGTTTCAGAAGTAAAGGCTTTTTGAGGTTCTTATTCAACCCATAAATAAACCTCTGATTTTTCTTCAATGGATATTAATATACTCGACCCCATATTTAGAGAGAGATTCAAAAGATGTAACACAATCTGTCACAAAAGATTCACCTTGTACAAGGTCAATAAAGCGCCGAGCTAAAGTTACCTTTTCATCTTCCGGCACAAACTTCAACTCGAACCTTTCCCGCAATTGCTCCCATGTAAGATCTGCTTCATTAATTTCCAAAATCAAAAGCTCATACCAATCTAATGCTCTTTCCTGGAGCATGCTAGAAGCCACTTGGACTCGATGTAGATATATAAGATTCATGTGAGAAAAGATGTGATCGCATTTCTAAGACAAGCTTGGACTTCTATAATGCTTTCGGAACCCTTGAATGGCCTTCCACCCAAATTGGTATAATTACTGCACAAGCGTGCAAACTTAGATTTAGGATGAGTAGGCTTTGGAATGGATCCGACAGCTTGGGCATTCTTTACAAGATCTAAAAGCTGTTGGGCAGACATGAATACGCCATCCCAAGGAGTGGCACTAGATTGTCCTGCGCTGGGACGGCCAGGTCTAACCATTTCTCTTCTTTAAGAAAGAAAAAAAGAAGAGGAAAAAGGTTATTCTCAGAATGAATATCAAACAAACTTGATTGATAAAACAAGGTATCATAAAGAATATATGATAGAATGGGACATAAGACTCAGACTAAATCCTAAGGCACGATTCCTAAGAAAGACTTAGGACGATGGTCCTTGCTATAATATTCTACATTGTTCCTAAGTTTGGCTCTAATACCAAGCTGTGACGCTCCACCTCTATACTCACACTAGCCAAGGACACTATGGGGTAATGCCGTCGACTAGCATGAAGAATAAGGCTGTTGAGGAGCGACCATCTATGTAATTGCTTTGTGCGAGTACCGATAGGTCAGATAGTATTAAATGCATTTTGTTTCAAGAGGAAATCTAATACATCAAATACAAACTCAAAACTACTACGCTGTGGCTATGTGATCTTCGGACACAAATATAAAATAAGCATAACATAAATCAGTCACAGATTTTCATATCACTAAGGCGAAAACAGATATGAATATAACACATAGAAGTGTACATCAAAGTAATAGTCATACAAGATCCACTACATCACAAAAGAATAGGTATAAGTGCTAGACAAAAGAATATGTATACATCAAGGAGTCTCTATCTCGAATGTATAAAAGAAAAAACTACTAAGCTATAGTAGTTAGCCAAAAGTCAAATAACGATCCCTAATAAGAAGTCAAATGGAAGCACCTAAACACCTCGTTCTGACCCGAGTATTATTTAAAAAGAAAATAATAAATGGATCAGTCTAGCTATAAATATCATATAAAATGAGTAGGGTAAGAGATATAACAGAAATATATGATGAGAATGAAAATCATAGAATATCTCAAATCTTCTCAAACACCGAAAAGAATGTCATATTCTTTAGCTTATTCACCAAACCACAAATATTGATAGAGCTTATCAATGCATATCATCAAAATTGGTGAATCGCAAATTCTAGAAATCAATAATTAGAAATCCATAAAACACAAAGGGGGGAAGAGGCCTATCAAAAATGGGAGCATAAAACTCACCAACAAGTGTATCACAAACAGGACGCTATCCCTGTAGGATCGATTTCACCCTAGAGGGGAGGGTGAATAGGGTGATACTATTAATAATAAAAATTATTTCTGAAGTTTATAAAATATTTTCAACACATATATATTAGAACAATAGCAGCATAGATAATAGCAGAATAATAAATGCAGAAATAGAACACACAGATTTACCTAGCTTCGGCAAAACACTGCCTATGTGCTTCCCCCAAGGTTTCTACTAGAAATTAATTAGTCAGACGCTTATACACGTAAATTCGTGACACCCGCTGTCGACTAACCTAACTCTACACTCAAAACCCTACCATAACTCAGCCATTGAGTTGCGAATTCTCGAACTACACCACCGTAGTTCGTCCCCTAGTCACATGACTAGAATTTACAAATGTTTAAAGAAGAAAATAAAAATTTAAACAACAATTAAAAAACAAAACCCTATTTTTAAATACACTAAAATCCAAGAGGAAAAACATTGGCCCAAAATAAAGTGATAAAAAAATCCCTTTCTCTTTTTCATTTATGTCGGCACGTTCCTTTGAAAAGCTATCTTCCTATTTTCAGTTGCTCGAATACTTTCGTTCCTCTTCGATAAATTAGGACTTTGGATAATTGAATTAGCCGATTGTTTGTTGGTCGATTACAACAACTATTCCTCTTATTTGCTTCGGCAATCGATGCTTCCTCAATTCACTCGCAGCTCCTTCAAGTTTAATCGAGTTCAATGTAAATTGGTATGTTATTTTAAGCTCTTTGCTTTACTGGTTAATTTTCTTAAACTCGATGATTTCGTAGCCGATGGTGTTAAACATTTATATAGGATTCGAATTTCTATTTTCTCATTCATTTGAATTTGTCATTTAATTTAACTCGGCCGTTGATTTTGCTTGAATGCTTGAGATTGATCTGACTTGTTCAATTCGTTCTTTTCGTTGCTTGATTATCACAGCTTGCTCCTTAGTCACCACGGCTTTGAATTTGCTGGACTTTTGACTTCGGTTTGAAATTTCTGTTGACAACGGTTTCTTGATTTTTCTTTGTTCGAACTTGCTATTATCATTTGATTCTCTGACATTTTTAAAATTGACTTTGGTTATTTGAAATTATTTATAAACTTTGGCATGTCTGTTCATCCCTATAGCATACTCGACTTATACCTTGATTTACTTGCGCCCTTGACTTTGTTATGCTCTGTATAAACTCTCTGATTTATCCTGATGCATAGATATGAACACTTCTTCTCTGTCTTTGTTCAAAACTATTATATATCATTTTACTTTGGTTTGAACCGATTAGTTGCTTCGAGTTACTGCAATTTTCACTCTTGTTCATGCAGCTTTCTACACTTGATATTTGCTGTGCATTTGTAGTTGTATCGATGAACTCTATGCACACCATTGACAGCGATTTTGTAGTCTGCACTATGCATCTCCATTTGTATGTCCATTTTAAGTTTTATTGCTTTGTTTGTTGGTTTGTGTCTTTGTGCCATGCTGTTCTGAGTTTGGAGCTTTTGAGTTTCATCCCTGATATGGTATACATGTGCACTTTGTTCATTTAAGTCGTGTTGCAGCTGAAACTTTGAACTGTTACAGGTATGCTCGAGTCTGGGTTTGCATATTAACTGGTTCATGACTTGTTGTTGGTTCTAGCTGCACTGTGACTCGAGTCTGCTTGCATCTGCAGTGATATTTCGTTGAGTCTGGTCCTTATGCATATGTACACTTGTTGTGTACACTTGGTTTCTGTTGTCGTTTGTTGTGACCAGACTTGAGTTTTATTCATGTGTACACAAATGCGTTTTGGTTGTCGCTACTTGTATCAATTCATATCATAACTTTGATATTGTTGTCTGGTCTTGATTGAGTTAGTAGCTGGACTTGATTCACTTGTTGACAGTTGTGTGTTTTGCATATCAGGTTGTACTTGCTATGTGGTTTTAGTGCACTTGAATATTGTATGCTTGAATCTGTATTGTTTGAGTACATTTGTGTTGTACTGATTTGGTATTTGCTTCAATTTTGTCTGGTTCACTTTGAACTTCATGTTGATTTTTGAAATTGCACCTGAGTTGAATCCAGCAAAAAGCTCGGGTTTGACCTTGTGCTCGTCTCGTGACATTATTTGTATTACGCTTGAGGTTAACCCGGCTTTTGATTGGGTTTGACCTTGTGCTCACATGTCCCTGTAATTTTATCAAGTGTATATCGATGTGCAAGGCCTTGTGGTATGTACAGTGATACACTATGCGTGTCACAAGTTGTTCGTGTTTGATGAATTCAAAATTTAACAATGACGAACAACCCAAATAACCGTGAGGACTTTTAAATGAGCATGGAAGCACATAATCAAAAATTCCAAGCAATTCGTCCATGCATAACCGTGAGGACTTTTAAATGAGAGTGAATACTTTGGATTTATTTATTATTAAAAAATATAACAAATTGAAGAACGAATGATTTCCCGTTTAGGATACCACATATTGACATACCATATTGGGTTACAATGAGTAATTGTCGATGGAAATATGATAGAAATAGAAATGGTCATGGAATTTTTACCAACAAAAAGTTTTTATAATTCTTGTTTAAATTTCTAATGAAATATACTAATTATACCGTCTCAAGTTATAATATATGATTAATATCAACACTCATCACTTTTTCAATCACTATTTATCTTTTCGATAATTAGTAGGGAGTCAGATTAGTCAATGTAGTCATTTAAGATCAAACCCAAAAATAATTATGAAATCAAATTTTCTACGATGACTAATCTAAAAAAGGTCAACAAAACGATTTTCTAGAAGGGTTATTTAGGAAAATGTCTGCTATTTGAAAATTATTTGAAGTGAAAAATATGCAGATATTTTCTTTGAAAAATGATGCAGTTACTGAATGTCTCAACATAGATCACGTTCCACCAGTAATGTTTCTATCAACTAGATTACCAGTGTAATCTGCATCTAAATTTCTTTTGACTCAAAATTATCATTCATTGAATGTCATAGACCAAACAATGAAGTGTGCAACAAAATATCTCAAAATCATTTTTAACAGCTTTTAAATGAAATTGAATTGAAGTCATGCAAGTTTACATATAGTGACCATAGTGTAACCAATATATCCACATGTATTAAGAGTAATCATCAATCATTAAAACATCATCAATAGTCCACACAAATAGTTCAAAGATGATTGGTTAACAATTTTAAATAAGTCAGATTAATCATCAACATTCATTTCTTTATCACATAACTAGCCGATTTAATTCAGATTATGGTGCAGATTATCACATTTAATATAATCATGCAAAATAAATATACCAATGCCTGTTTTACCTTTGCTGATAATTTTTCGTTGTTGCCCATTGTGATTCTTCCACCTTTGTACTAGGTTAAGGAACTTTTATTAGTCGCCCGACGTGTGCTTGGAACAGACAGAATCCAGATAACACTGTTGTTGTTCCTTAGCTTGCCACCAATCATACACAATAAAAGATTTTTATGGCCTATTTGTTTTTATAGGTCCATGATTGTTAGTGGCAAATGATTTTGAAAAATATGCTTGTGGAGACCCAAAATTATTATATTTGTTTCTTTTGGCACCCAAATTTGTTTTACCTTAAGGGATTTTATATTCATGTCTTTTGGAACCCAAATTGTTATAGTTTTCACATGTTTGTGTCTATACCAGCAAATATTTTGATTGTGTCCAATTTTACAACAAATTGTGCATTCGAATTTGACTTGATTAATTTTGTTTTTAACAGGTTCAGATTGATTATACCCAAGTCCTTGCCTAACGGTATTAACATTTTGTTTCCCTAATAGCATATTCAACGATCTTTTTCCTTTGGAAAATTTTCTTAAAGTCATTGACAGTTGTTGGACTTGTGTTTTTAGTGATTCGTTTTCGTTCAATAATTTAGTGCACCTTTTAATATAATTTTCTCTTCTGGTGTTTTCACTTTCTTTCAAAATCAGAATTTCAAGCGATTTAATTTTGATTTTTGATTTTTTTAATCTCTTTTTCGAATGTTGGACACTTATTACACTTAGGGCTCTTAGTTTTATAGTTTTTAACCAATTGATTAAGATGTTTATGTGATTCTATCAAACTATATCTTTGTGATTCAATTTCGGCATATTTCTCCCTAAGTCATTCAAAACAGCCATTTACTTCATGGAAATATATAAGTAATTCTGAGTGAGTAAGTTTTGATATCTCGCTTGGCTCATCATCATCGCTATCAGTTATATCACCTCAAAGGCACGGATCTCCTTTCTCACTCTCACTGCTAGTACTTTTATAATCATCATCACATTTATTCCACGTGCCTGTAAAAAAATTTCCTTTTGGTTTCCCGTGTTGATTTTGAGGACAATAGGGCATGATGTGACTGGGTTTGTTGCGTGTATGACTGATGATCTTTCGTTCTTCTAGGTTGTCTGGTGCTTTGACTATTCTGCTTTTAAATTTTTTATTTACAGCTGGATTTCTGTATTTGCGGTTCCACTTTTTGAATCTCTTCATTCGTAATGCCAGCTCAGCCATTCTATCTTCATCATCATCATCATCACTACTGCCTTTTGTCAATCCTGTTAAGCATGTTTCTATGTTGATTATGGGGGATCTTTCACGGATGTTGATTTTTGCACCATATATTGCATCAAAAGTATTCCATATTTCCTGTGTATTTTCACAATGAGAGACAAAGTTAAAATTATCTTGATTAATATGAGAATATAGTATATGCATAGCAAGAGCATTAATCGAAGTAATTTTCTCGTCTATTATATCACACTCATTTTCAATAATATTCCAACATTTAACATTAATAGATTTTAAATAAAACTCCATTTTTAATTTCCAATTCAAAAAATCTGTTCCATCAAAAATAGGAGGAATAATATTGGAATGACCATCGTAAAAGCATTATCAAAAGAAGCCATTTAAAAATTCAAATTTGTAATACAAGAATTAGTTTTTGAAAAATCAAATTTTTAAAACAAAAGTGGCTTTTGTTCCTAGCTCTGATACCACTTATATGATCGATTTCACCCTAGAGGGGGGGGAGGGTGAATAGGGTGATACTATTAATTATAAAAATTATTGTGGAAGTTTATAAAATATTTGCAACACAGATATATCAGAATAATAGCAGCATATATAATAGCAGAATAATAAATGTAGAATGAAACACACAGATTACCCAGCTTCGGCAAAACCCTTCCTACGTGCTGCCCCCAAGGTTTCTACTAGAAATTAAGTAGTCAAACGCTTACATACGTAAACTCGCGACACCTGCTATCGACTAACCTAACTTTACGCTCAAAACCCTGCCACAACTCAGCCACTAAGTTGCGAATTCTCAAATTACACCACCGTACTTCGTCCTCTAGTCACACGACTAGAATTTGCAAATGTTTAAAGAAGAAAATACAAATTTAAACAACAATTAAAAAAAAACCCTAGTTTTAAATACACTAAAGCCCAAGAGGAAAAACACTGGCCCAAAACAAAATGGTAAAACAAAAAACATCCCTTTCCCCTTTTTATTTATGTCAGCCCGTTCCTTTGAAAAGCTATATTTCTCTTTTTCGTTGCTCGAATACTTTCGTTCCTCTTTGATAAATTAGGGCTTTGGATAATTGAATTAGTCGATTGTTTATTGGTCTTTTACAACGACTATTCCTCTGATTTGCTTCGGCAATCAACGCTTCCTCAGTTCGCTCTCAGCTCCTTCAATTTGATCGAGTTCAGTATAAATTGGTATGTTATTTTAAGTTCTTTGCTTTACTGGTTAATTTTCTTGAACTCGATGATTTCGTAGCCGATGATGTTAAACATTTATATAGAATTCGAATTCCTATTTTCTCCTTCATTTGAATTTGTCATTTAATTTAACTCGGTCATGGATTTTGCTTGAATGCTTGAGATGATCTGACTTGTTCAATTTGTTCTTTTCGTTGCTTGATTACCACGGCTTGCTCCTTGGTCATCACAAGTTTGAATTTGCTGGACTTTTGACTTCGGTTTGAAATTTCTGTTGACAACGGTTTCTTGAACTTGCTTTTTTGAACTTGCTATCACCGTTTGATTCTCTGACATTTTTAAAATTGACATTGGTTATTTGAAATGATTTCTGGACTTTGGCATGTCTGTTCATCCCAATAGAATACTCGACTTGTACCTTGATTTGCTTGCGGCCTTGACTTTCTTATGCTCTGTATATACTCTCTGATTTATCCTGATGCATTGATTTGAAACTACCGCCTGTCTGTCTTTGTTCAAACTGCAGTATATCATTTGACTTTGGTTTGAATCGATTAGTTGCTTCGAGTTACAGCAGTTTTCACTCTTGTCCATGCAGCTTTTTGCACTTGATATTTGCTGTGCATTTGTAGTTGTATCGATGTACTCTATGCACTCCATTGAACGTGATTGTGTAGTCTGCACTGTGCATCTCCATTTGTATATCCATTTGAGTTTGATTGCTTTGTTTGTTGGTTTATGTCTTTGTTGTTAGTCCGTGAGATGATGGTTTTGATGACAACAACCTTAGAATAGGATTATAAAATATAAATACTAACATTATAGTTTAGAAATATATGTATATGCAGGATTTAACCATGTAGGTACCAAGAATGAAGACTGTACAGTATAAAGATTCAAGATATCAAGAACGAAGACTTATGAGTATCAAAAATATCAAGGTTATCAAGAGTTCAAGATTTTAAAAATAAGTAATTTTAATTAGGAATTTTTGTTAAAACTCCTAGAAAAGAACTGACATCTTAAAATCCAATTTATTCGTGGAATGGAATCCACCTCGAGCCCGTTAAAGGGATGGATTCCTAAGTAGGATGGAACCTACGAAAAATGTAGCGGAACATTGTTTTGTATCTACTAACTTTTATTCAAAATGTTTTTACAAAATTATATCTTATTTTCAAAATGTTTTCAAAACCTTCCTTTTAAAAAAAGATCAAAAACATCTATCCCGGTTTTAAATACTTTTAGCCTCAAAATAATCTTTATTTTAAAAATCAAATTATCCTTAGTTTTAAACTATCTTTTAATATATTAATACTTAGATTTGAATATAAAATTATAGTAAAATTATATATATATATATATATATATATATATATTATTCTCTATATTTACTTATGTATTTTAACTATAGTCAAGTATATTTATAAAGTTTTAAATAGTTTTTGATATAAGATAAAAGTTATTTTCAAAAGAAAAACAAAACACCAAAAATTCCTTTGGGATGTCGACATGCTCAATATACCCATGTCGTCATAGTGTCAGTTAATTTCAAAATTTGAATTTCAAAAGAAGTGTCTATTTGTTATATCTCTTCACGAATTATCATGACTGTTGTTCTTCTATAAATAGGGGCTATTCTCAATGAATTTTTAATCATATTTTCTGGTTTTCATTTCTCTTCTTCTTCCACATTTCTTTATACACATTCCTAACATTAGTCTGTCGAAATCAACACTGGATCTAATTAGATTATCTCTAGTTTGATTCTCTATCACTATCTCAACAAGATCCTCAGTGCTATTCAGAGTTATAGGCTTCTTTGTAATCAATTAAACGAGAAAAGGTGTGATTGTGGCCTTGGAAATCAATCAAGCGAGAAAAGGTGTGATTGTAGCCTTGGAAATTAATTGGGTGAACTTGTTGCCCGTGAAATCAAGTATCTCTACCCAGAGGATTGTGAATCTGGAGGTGTACCTCATAGCCTTGAAATCGAGGGTGTAATTGTACAATTGCTTTTGAAAGGAAATCTGTACTTGTGTGCGGGACTGTATGTAGGGTAACTCCGAACTAGTATAAAATCCGGTATGTTCTTTCCTTTACTGCTTTTACTTTATTTCTGCATCTGTGTTTTATTCTGTGATCATATCTATGTCTGAATATTGCATACATTTGTGTTCAAATTAACAAAAACTCAAAAAGATTTAATAATTCCCTAAAACACTATTCACCCCCTCTAGTGTTTATCCTAGCCTTAAGATCCGTAGTCCGCATTTCTCACATTTAGTATCAGAGATAGGTTTTCAAAGTTTCATAATCTGATTTTTGAAAAAGTCTTTAAAATGGCTATGTTTGTTAATACTAGTTTAGAAATATTCAGATCATCATTGTCTCATGAGTATGCATATAATCAATGTTCAAATTCAAGTTGTCTGCCAAAATTGTTTGATGTGCAGGAAACATGCTTTATGGGAGTTGAGGAATCAATCCACAATGGACAAATTGTGCAGCTCAAAAAGAACAAATGGATACTCGATAGTGGATGTTCTAGACACATGACTGGCAATCCAGATATATTGAATGATATAATATACAAAGACGGAGGACTAGTTAACATTGGAGACAATTCAAAAGGATATGTGATTGGCATCGGCAAAGTCGGTAACTATGAAACTCCTATTATTACTAATGTTTTGCTAGTTAAGAATCTGAAACATAATTTTCTAAGTATAAGCCAACTCTGCGATAAAGGATATAAAATTAAATTTGAAAAAGATAAGTGTCACATTGAAAATAATAATTCAACCATAATATTTGAGGGAATTAGGAAAAAGAATACTTATATTCTTAGTATGAAAGTTTAAATGATAACTTATGTCTTTTGGCAAATACAAGTGGCCCTTGGATTTGGCATAAGAGATTTGGGCATCTGAATTTCAAACTCTTATCTAGACTGTCAAAACATGATCTAATAAGAGGTCTCCCTAAACTGAATTTTAAAGTAGATAGTCTATGTGATGCATGTCAATTAGGAAAACTTACAAAACGTTATTTTAAATTAAAAGATATGATTTCAACCTCAAAACCTCTTGAATTACTTCATCTTGACTTATTTGGTCCATCTCAAATTCTGTCAATAAATCATAGTAAATATGTTTTTGTAATTATAGATGATTATTCTAAATTTACATGGACAATATTTTTGAAACATAAAAGTGGTACTTTTGAATGTTTTAAGAACTTTATAAAAAAGATTCAAAATCAACTTTCTCTAAAAATTATAACTATTCGCAGTGATCACGGTGGTGAATTTGAAAATGAAAAGTTTGAGGAATTCTGCAATAAAAAGGGAATAACTCACAATTTTTCATTTCCAAGAACTCCACAACAAAACGGAGTAGTACAACGTAAAAATAGGACGATTCAAGAGTGTGCGAGAATTATGCTTCCAGGTAGTAAATTACTAAAGTATTTTTGGGCAGAAGCAGTCGCTACCGCCTGTTATATTTTAAATAGAATTTTAATTAGACCTTTAATTAATAAGACATCTTTTGAACTTATTCATAGAAAGAAACCTAAAGTATCTTATTTTAGAATTTTTGGAAGTAAATGTTTTATTTTAAATACTAAAGATAATTTAGATAAATTTGATCCTAAATCCGACAAAGGTATCTTTATCGGATATTCTAATAAAAGTAAAGCGTACAGCGTATTTAATTTAAGAACTAACACCATCAAAGAAACAATGCATGTTTGGTTCGATGAAAATCTCAAAAATTTTGAAGATACAAATGATGAAGAGGATTTAATCACTCAAAATAAAGAGTCAACTGAAACTTATAATGAAATTGATCATCCTAATAAAAGGACTAAACTTTTAAAAGATCACCTTATTGAAAATATACCAGGAGATATGCAATCTATTGTTAAAACTAGAAATCAACTAAGTCAAATGACTAATGTAGCTTTTGTATCAACTATTGAACCCAAGAATCCAAAAGAAGCATCAACTGATGATTCATGGATTTTGGCTATGCAAGAAGAATTAAATCAATTCACTAGAAATGATGTTTGGGAACTTGTTCCTAGACCTGAAAATAAAACTGTAATTGGAACTAAATGGGTTTATAAAAATAAAATGAATGATTAAGGAGAGGTAGTTAGAAATAAAGTTCGATTAGTCGTTTAAGGTTATTGTCAAGAAGAATGAATAGATTTTGATGAAACCTTTGCTCCCGTAGCAAGATTAGAAGCCATTAGGATTCTACTTGCTTGCACAAATCATAATAATTTCAAATTATTTCAAATGGATGTTAAAAGTGCTTTTTTAAATGGATTTGTGAAAAAGGAAGTACATGTTGAACAACCACCACTTTTTGAAAATGAAAAATTACTAACTCATGTTTACAAACTTAAGAAAACTTTATACGATCTAAAAAAAGCTCCTAGAGCCTGGTATGATAGACTAAGATCTTACTTATTATGATCGAACTTTGAAATTGGTAAAGTAGATAATACTCTTTTTATTAAAAGAAATAAAATGATATTCAACTAGGACAAGTCTATGTAGGTGATATCATTTTTGGTTCAACTAATTTTGAAATGAATAAAGAATTTTCTGAAATAATGACAAAAGAATTTGAGTTGAGTCATATGGGTGAATTAAACTTCTTTTTAGGATTACAAATAAAACAATTAGATATTGGTATCTTTATCAGTCAAGAAAAATATGCTAAAGACCTAATTAATAAATTTGGTTTGACTACTGCAAGTGAAAAACCCACTCCCATGGCAACCAATGAGTACCTTAGTAAAGAAGATCTCTCGAAAGATGTAGATCAAAAATTATATAGAGGAATGATTGGATCACTACTCTATATTACTGCTAGTAGACCTGATATCATGCATAGTGTTTGTCTATGTGAAAGATATCAATCCCAACCAAAAGAGACCTACTTAAAAGCTGTAAAACGTATCATAAGATATGTTAAACACACCTCTGATTCTCGCTTATTTTACCCTAAAAACGATTCTTTTGACTTAATATCTTACTGTGATGCAGATTATGCTGGTTGTAAATAACACCGAAAAAGTACAAGTGGAACTTGTCACTTTTTGGGGCATTCGCTGATTTCCTGGTTTAGTAAAAAGCATAACACGGTTTCTTTATCAACAACTGAAGCAGAATATATTTCTGCCGATTTGGCTTGTTCTGAAGTAATATATATGCAACAAACTTTAAAAGATTATGCTTTAAATTTCTCAAAATCACCAATTTATTGTGATAATACTAGTGCGATAAATTTATCAACAAATACTGCTCAACATGTTCGAACTAAACATATTGATATAAGACATCATTTTCTCAGAGATAATATAAATAAGGAAGTAATTACTCTAGATTATATTAATTCCAAGAATCAAATTGCTGATATATTAATAAAACCATTAAATGAATCTATATTTACTAAATTAAGAAGAGAATTAGGTATTTGTTCAATAACTGAAATACAAAAAATATAAATAACAAAGTATAATTAAAAATTAGATCAAAATAAATTAAATAGCAAAAATTTAAGCACCATGTCAACATCCCCTTGAAACCATGTCGACATACAACGATTTTTAATTTCTGAAATTTTTCCCACCAAAATTCAAATAATTGGTTATATATCCTTCTTATTTTCGAAATTCTATTCATTCTTTCTGTTATTTCTCTGTTCTATCTTCTGAAATTAAATAACTAATGGCCTCCCCTTCCAAATCAAACATAAATTCAACCTTTTCATTCCCTTCTCCTACTTCTGGACCATTTCAACGAACAACGCTCGCTCGTGTGACCAAAATGGAGGATTCTCTGAAGGATGCACTTAAGTTAATGAATGAAATCCAAGTGATGCAACTTCGAATGGCTAAAGAACAAGAGAGGCAAGGAAAAAACCTTAGGAATTTGCAAAAATTTCTAATGGATAATCATGCTAACCCAATCTTGATTGACGAAGACTCTTCAGGAGATCGAATACAAGATGCCAGCGAGGAAGAAGAAGAAGAAGTCCCCATGGAAGAAGTGCACGCAGAAGATGACGACAAAGTCGTTTGCGTTGGTGAAGTGTGCTTTGACAAAGATGGAAATCTTGTCGAACAACGTGGAAATTTCTGTTTCCACTGTCTGAATTGTTCGATTCATAGATCTCTCATTTTCAAAGACACTCATTAGTTTCTTTTCTTTTTTTCCTATTGATGTATGTTCTTTCTTATGTTTCCCACGAAAATGTAAATATAGCTATGTGATTAATAAATAAGTTTTGTTCTTATATGTGTTCTATTGAAAGTATTATTATATACCTAAGATAGTTAGTAGTTTAGGGCTAAGTTTTGAGTTTTAGAGATAAGTGTTGATTATTTATGATAACACTATCATTATAATCACATATCATAAAGTATTAGATTAAGGGGGAGTTATATAGTTTAGAGTTAGTTTTTGTTGATGACAAAGGGGGAGAAGTATAAACTAGGATAGTTAGGCATAGATTAAGGGGAAGTTATTAGGATAGAAGTAATATTTTATAAACAAAGGTTGTCATCATCAAAAGGGGGGAGATTGTTAGTCCGTGAGATGATTGTTTTGATGACAATAACCTTAGAATATGATTATATAATATAAATACTAACATTATAGTTTAGAAATATATGTATATGCAGGATTTAACCATGCAGGTACCAAGAATGAAGACTGTGTAGTATAGAGATTCAAGATATCAAGAATGAAGACTCATGAGAATTAAGAATATCAAGGTTATCAAGAGTTCAAGACTTCAAGAATAAGTAATTTTAATTAGGAATTTTTGTTAAAACTCCTGGAAAAGCACTGGCATCTTAAAATCCAATTTATTCGTGGAATGGAATCCACTTCGAGCCCGTTAAAGAGATGGAACCCTAAGTAGGATGGAACCTATGAAAAATCTAGTGGAATATTGTTTTGTATCCACTAACTTTTATTCAAAATGTTTTTACAAAATTATATGTTGTTTTCAAAATGTTTTCAAAACCTTCCTTTTAAAAAAAGATCAAAAACATCTATCCTGGTTTTAAATACTTTTAGCCTCAAAATAATCTTTATTTTCGAAATCAAATTATCCTTAGTTTTAAACTATCTTTTAAAAATAATATATTAATATTTATACTTTTAAATATAAAATTATAGTAAAATTATATATATATATATATTATTCTCTATATTTACTTATGTATTTTAACTATAGTCAAGTATGTTTATAAAGTTTAAAATAGTTTTTAATATAAGATAAAATTTATTTTCAAAAGAAAAACAAACCACCAAAAATTCCTTTGGGATGTCGGCATGCTCAATATACCCATGTCGACATAGTATCAGTTAATTTCAAAATTTAAATTTCAAAAGAAGTGTCTATTCGTCATATATCTTTACGAATGGACATGGTTGTTGTTCTTCTATAAATAGGGGCTGTTTTCAACGAATTTTTAATCATATTTTCTGGTTTTCATTTCTCTTCTTCTTCCACATTTCTTTATACACATTCCTAACATTAGTCTGCCGAAATCAACATTGAATCTAACTAGATTATCTCTAGTTTGATTCTCTATCACTATATCAACAAGATCCTCGGTGCCATTCAGAGTTACAGGCTTCTTTGTAATCAATTAAACGAGAAAACGTGTGATTGTGGCCTTGGATATCAATCAAGCGAGAAAAGGTGTGACTGTAGCCTTGGAAATCAATTGGGTGAACTTGTTGCCCGTGAAATCAAGTATCTTTACCCAGAGGATTGTGAATCTGAAGGGTGTACCTCGTAGCCTTGAAATCGAGGGTGTAATTGTACAATTGATTTTGTAAGGAAATCCATACTAGTGTGCGGGACTGGATGTAGGGTAACTCCGAACCAGTATAAAATCCGGTATGTTCTTTCCTTTACTGTTTTTACTTTATTTCTACATTTGTGTTTTATTCTGTGATCATATCTATGTCTGAATATTGCATACATTTGTGTTCAAATTAATAAAAACTCAAAAAGATTTAATAATTCCTTAAAACACTATTCCCCCTTTCTAGTGTTTATCCTAGCCTTAAGATCCGTAATATGCATTTCTCACATTTGTGCCATGCTGTTTTGAGTTTGGAGTTTTGAGTTTCATCCCTGGTCTGGTTTACATGTGCACTTTGTTCATTTAAATCGTGTAGCGGCTGAAACTTTGAACTGTTACATGTGTTCTCAAGTCTGGGTTTGCATATGAACTAGTTCATGACTTGTTGTTGGTTCTAGCTGCACTGTGACTCGAGTCTGCTTGCATCTACAGTGATGTTTCGTTGAATCTAGTCCTTATGCATATGTATACTTGTTGTATACACTTGGTTTCTATCCCCCATGCACATGTTTCGATGAACCGAACTCCATAAAAACCATTGGTCGCTAGCCTATAAAAATGAGACGAAGCTCAAGAGAACGGGTACAGTCCCCCGCGCGGACAAAGAGATATCGCATATCGCTAGTATAAACCATAAAATGATCATAATTAATCAATAAGAAGTGTGAATTACACTAAGCTAGTAAATAAATGAGTTTAGGTTCATGCCCCATAACCACTGGCTTAACTTAAAATTTACGAACAAATTGCAGATTTCCACTTGAAAATTGTCACAAGATTTCAATCGAACAAGTCCAAGAATTAACCGACAAAGAAAATGCAGGCGTTTCATACCACTTTTTTGCTAAGTCATTTCATTAGATTTCTCAACGAATGAGGTAAGCGTTTGTATATACTAATAGATTAAAAAATAGTTTTAAAAACGAGCTTTGTGTTAAAAATGACGTTGAAATCATTTTTGTAAAAGAGTTTGCATATTTACTACTAGTATAGAAACCTTTGTATTTTAAAGTGACAAATCACATAATTGATTGTAAAAACAATATATCATCAAAAATTCACATTCGACGGCGTGAATTAAAACCATAAAACCCGATATCAAATCCATTAAATGGATACACAAAAAATCCAGAAAAGAGGTCATTAAAGTCGATAAAAGTGATAACAACTAATCGAATCAACCAAAAATCGATACAAAATGGAAACCCACATAAAATAGGCAAATTGGTTGAGTTTAACAGCTCCAGACGTCTGGTGGTTATCCCAGACGTCTGAGCTGAAAGATTTGAATTTTCTTCCAGATTGCCCAGACGTTTGGGAAATAAGCTCAGACGTCCGAGCTGTAAGTCTAGAATTTTTATTCCATAGCTTCAGATGTCTGAGCATACTACCAGACATTTGAGCTGAAGCTTAGGGAAGGATTTAGCCTAGGCCATTGATGGCCAAATTATCTTGAAAGCGATCGAATGAGCGACAATGGCTAGGGATTTATGCCAAGTGACAACCCAGCCCTAAAGACTCATCAATACACTCTGAACAACATGTCCAATATCCATACAAGGATTTTTATAGATTTTGACTTCAAAATGCCAAATATTGGAAAATTCGCCAAACCAATTCAATTCAAAAGCAAATGGACATGAAATAGATGTTAGGAATTCGTATCTAACAACTATCAAAGGTATAGACATAGATGTGAGTTCAAGAACTCACCTTTGAACCCAAAAACAACGAATAAGAAGCTCAAAAACAAAGGAAAGATCAACCACTCTTCAACTTCAACTCTAGAAGCTCCAATCTAAGCTAAATAGCAAATATTTCCTAAGTTAGATTGTAGGAAACTTTCTTAAAATTAAAGAGGAATTGAGATGGAGAAGATAAAGAGGATGCTTACCTAAGCTTCTCTTTGATTTGGACTTGAATTTGAATTTCCTAGTAAAACTAGGGTTTAGGAATTTTAATTTCCCATCTTTTCCCCCATTTCCTTCTAGCTTGGGAGTGTTAGGAAATTAGAAATGAAATGAATGAAGATGAGTGGAGTTAGGGTATTTGATAGAGGAGTTAGGTTCCTTGTTTGGCTAGTGGGTTGAAACCCATACCGAAAGCCCCAAATGAAAATATCAAAATTCTAATCAACTCCAAACATATCGATATTTATACTCCAAAAGGTCGTAAATGCCATTTTGAACTCAATGAAAGTAGTCTCGAGTCATAGTTCGACTGTTTACAAAAAGTAGCATTTCGGACCCTAATCCGACTAACGATGTTATATTTAAATAAAACATTTAAATATACAATCGTAAAATATGCGGGTTGTTACAGTATGTGCAACATATGATTTTATTAACAAAATTCTTTTTTTTCAACATGGCATATATGACATATTTCAACATGGTATATATAAAAAATTTTTAACATATCATATGTGACATATTTAACATACATATGTGACAATTAATCAAATTAATATAACATATTATTTGTGACATATAAAACAACATGTACATATGAATATTATAGCACAAATTCAAGGGAACTTAACAACATATATCAATTTTCCTATCTAAAGCAAACATTTCTCATAACATTTCAATCGATGTTTATTTACCTAACAATAAGAATGTTAATCGTGAGTGATTGCTCACTTTTTTAGGTTAGAGAATTTTGAAAAGACAAAAGCTACGAATTTGAATCACAATTACGAAGTAGAGCACGAACTTGAATTTGATGGATCACAAAATATATAAATTACTTTTGTTTTTTATTTATTTATAGAATAGAGAAGGAGAAGAGGGATGGAGGGTTCGGCCTTGGATTTTGTGGATGGTGGTCGAGAGGAGGGGATAGTCGTGGATAATGGGGAGGGCGGCGGCAAGAGGAGAGAGGTAGGCTAGGGTTTTGAGAGAGAGAAGGGATGGAATTTGTGGTTTTGGATTTTAGAGTTTTGGAGTTCTATAGATTTAAGGAAGAAGGAGAAGTGTATGAAGAAAGTTTCTCAATAAGAAAAATTCTATACGTACTTGGTTTTGAGCAGATATGGAAAACAGACGGTCAATGGGTGGGAAAAGTAAGGGTCCAATGTCTCTTAGGGTTCTTAGGGTCTCTTGGTTTACTAAGGAACCCATTAGACCAAACGAACCTAATAAGACTTAGCCAAAAACACAAATATACACTGCAAATTTATGCGAATTTTTCATAGTAATTTATATATTTAAAGCAATAGGAATTTGATTTTGACGAAATGAAAAATGGAGAGGATGTTAGAATTCAGTCTAGTATCATATAAAAACAATAAAATTTTAAAATTCAAATTTAGATTTTCCAACCAAAAGTCAAACTTTGACTAAGTTTGACCAAAATTTGAAATTTCACAAAGAAATTTTATTCTGTTAAGTTTGGTCAAACAAAGCACTCAACATCACAAATCCAAATTTTCTATATTTCAAATTTAATTTTTATTTAAATTCAAAATGCTGCCATTTTAAAGTTGATAAAAATTATGGATCCTTACACTTTATCTTAATTAGAAGATGTAATATCAATTAATGCAATATCAATTTGTTTCCCCTTACCATATTAAAAAGATTATATGGCGATCAATGCAGTATATATATTTCAAATTAAATGGTGGTTATAAATTTCCAATTTATTGTTACTAATATATTTGTAACTTCTATTGCGTTATTAAACAGTTGTAACGTTCATTGCATTAACAAACGACATCCATCACTTACCAATTAATTGTTTTACATCATTCCATCATTTAAAATCAACTTGGTATGTTATCATTTAAATCACACATT
Organism: Allium cepa; assembly: GCA_030765085.1. Classification (NCBI taxonomy): domain Eukaryota; kingdom Viridiplantae; phylum Streptophyta; class Magnoliopsida; order Asparagales; family Amaryllidaceae; genus Allium; species Allium cepa. Next base: position 456,464,023 of record CM060939.1, on the reverse strand, counting down.
TTATTTTCCTTAAATAAATACGCATTTTATCGTCGCTTATAATTTGCTTTAGTACCCAATTCATGCCATTAACTACACATCCAATTCTCATCCATTTACATTCAAACCTATGTTAACATCCTTATATAACTTATCATAATTTGCTATTTATTAAATTTGGTCCAGTTCATATCAATAAATCACATAACTAAAACATCAAACTTTTATTCCTAACCAATTCTATTCAAACTTTCTTATTTAATTTAATATATTCAAACAACTAAAAATACGAGTCATTATAATCTTACCCACTCAAAACTTTTCGTCCCCGAAAAGGAACAAAGTAAAGAATCCATCATTTGATATATTTAGCAAAATAATTTTCCATTCAACTTATAAAACATTTTAAGCTTACATGGATAGTTTTAATATAAATTTGAAAATAAACCCAATTTCCACAAAAAAAATTCTAAGTCCTAAATTTACGAAAATTTGGACAGCTTATCATTTGCGCGGTTAGGTCCAATAAAATAATAATATCAATTAATTACATTGGATATATCATATTTTAAAAATAAAACATTCCAAACCATGGAAAAACAATAAAATACTACTACAAAACTATAACCCGAAATGTACCTATTTATGGCAACAAACTTTATTTATGAAACCAAAAGAACAATTATTGCTTCCATAAATTAATATCTTACTTACATAATTTAAGAGAATTTAACATGATAAAAGGACAATATACTAACCATTCTGTCATAAAAAAACACATAATACAACAATCATATGCAACTGATAAGTATGATGCACTTCTACATGCAATTCTAATGGAATGTAGCAGTTACATGCAACCAAAATAGTATAGCAATCAGAAGCAACAATCATAGCACACCATTTATTTGTTAAAGTTCATACGATGTACATATACCATTTTTATACAGTATCAATTCTGATCACTTGCTTGAATACATAAATTCTACTTTCGAACTAGTATTGATAACCCGACCACTTTAGTGCGGACTCTGATCCAGTTCCTTGATTAAAAATCTACATTCTCCTTGCATAGCTATAAACTATGATAAAACTTCAAATTCTTATAAAAAAACTCACATCAAGCGTTCGCTGTCAAAATCAAGTGAAAAATCCTAATTCGGACTAGTGGGAATTGCTACAAATCATGTTTTCAAATCTTGATCAAAATTATTTTATGAATAAAATGATCTACATACAACTTACGTATTTTATTCTATTGGTTTCTTTAACTACATCAATTGCTTCAGTTACTTTTCTTTCACTTATTTATATAAAGATCAATCATTTTCATAATTTTTTTTCCATCAAAGATTTAAGTCATTAATGAATCGCTTCATAAAAAATTACTTAAGCTTCTACTACATTTACATAAGTTATAATTTAATCCGATTATAGAATAAAAAATTTAAATTTTAGGTATTCGTCTTTGAAGAGAAAAGAAATATTTCAATACATCTTAAAAATTCAACAAAACCATTTAACTTATTCACTAAATATAAATATAAGACATATTTAAAATATCTTCATAGTATTATGCAAAGTTTTTCCAAAAAGTTTAAAACATTGTAATTTTTTTTATATCAAAACGTTAACAAGCTTTAAAATAAAGTTCTTTCAATCCAATAATTTATTAGACTCATTATTTTAAATAATTATAAACTCAAAATTATTAAACTACAAGTAATAGTACACTCAAATCTTACATTAAATTTCCAAACTAAAGTATAAAATTTCATATCTTCGTTATTAATTTTACACACTTGTTTTAAAATGAATATTCAAATCATGGGGAAACATTTATTTTGGTTTAATATAAAATTCAAATAGTAAATAAATCTATAAATTTCATATTACTACTTCGAAAGCCAAGTAAGTACTTCAAACCATACTTCTAAAATATAGACTCAAATTTATTTGTCAAGCATATTACTATAAATAAACTTCCCAAATCATTTTTTATAAAACTTTAAAATAGATATTTTTATAGTCCATTTATATAATATTTTTAAATTATATATTCAAAGAAACTTATATAAATTTTATTTGAAACATTCCTTTGAAAACTTCATTTGTAAATCAATCATCTTGAATACTTAAATACTTTGCAAAAATTCATTTGTAAAATTTCTTGCTTCATTTATAAATACCTTTTAAATATTTTAAATAACATCTTTAAAAATACATGAAAACTATTTGAAAATAATTATTTACATCATTACTTATATTTAAAAATGAGCTATTGAAAACCTTAAATCTATTATTTGTAAATTTTACTAGTTTTAAATCTCAAAATACTTTTCAAACATTATTAATAAATCAATAATCATTAACTTTAAATATGTTTTATTTAATTAAAAACTTCTCACAATATTTACAACACTAATAATCAGCTATTAAACCATGTCGTACGTAAATAAACAATGTTTTAAACATTTTAAACTGTTTAGAAAAGAAAGCAAAAAATAATCAAAATGTCCTTCATGTAGTACTTTACCAAAATACTTTTATGACTCGATGTTTTAACAGGTTTATCCTCGTTCTTACAGACTCTGGTCGTATGTTGATCAGGCGCAAGACTAGAAATCTCCAAGTACTTAGTAGACCCGTTTCAACACTCAGTGAAAATACTTTATGAAAAGTACCTTTCAAAATCCGATGTCAAATGATGATGTTACTGTAGCAATTGGCCCACTACTGATCCAGTGTTTACACAATGGACACAAAACCTTCTCGAAGATCCTTCCACCTTCCGGATTCTAGAAAAATATCGTAGTCATTTCGTAAACAAGGGACCATCGACCCCAGCTGTAGTGGTACGCTGCCAATTCAATGATTTACGTAATGGATGCACTTCCTTCCGGGAAGAAACCATAAACAACAGATCCCATGATCGAAAGTTCTTCCATTGGGTAAACTAAACAACCCTCTACCCTGAAAAATTTCGAGGAACTCATGAGTGTAAGTACGGCCAACCATATCGGTTCGAATCCATTTCTGAATTCATTCATGTATATTAGGGTTTTTCGGTCGAATCCGTTCCTGGATTCCTCAAGTCGTCGAAGCATGTCATACTATACTTCTTCGCGGAGGGTACTTCTCCATACCTTTTACTTCAAAATATATCATACCATATATAATACACTTTCAAAATCATAACCCCAAATATCACTCTTATATAAATTCTATTGTATACATGATTTCATTTTCAGATCAAATACTTTCCAAAATCAATTGTCTTGAATATATCAAATCATTTTTATGTAAATTCCATTTTATGTATGATTTACCTCTTTAGATCGAATACCTTCCAAAATTAATAGTCTTCAAAATTACCTTATACTTATATAAAGTCCATCTTATATAAGAATTAATTTTTTTTCCAAAATCAATTATGTTGCATAAAAAGCCATATGGGATTGAACATCTTTACTTTATAAAAGGTTTTGAATTTAGAATAGTTTTGAATCTAAAATAGTTTTGTAAAATATATTTTTTATTTATTTAAAATATTTTCTAAAAAAAGCGATGAATTAAAAATAATTTTGGACTAAGGTAATTTCTTTTTTAATTTTAATAAAATAAAATAAAAATAGTTTTGTAAAATGGTTTTGAATTAAAGTGGTTTTGCATAAAAAAATTCCAATTTAAATTACAAAGGATATCCAACCTAAGAAGTTTCATTTTTAGCCTCAAAGAATATCAATTATATTAGAACATATGATGTACATATGTCATCATCACATAATATCACATTCGATCATTCGCTCGATCACATAATTTTGCTTTCGAACTCGTGTTATACATTCGACTTCCCTAGCGCGGTCTTTGATAAGGTTTCTTGACTAGAAACCATCATTCTCCTTTCATAGCCATATACTATGATAGAGAATTTTAGAATCAGATCAAAAATCCATATCAAATATTTGCCATCAAGAATCAAATGAAAAATCCTAACACGAAATGGTGTAATTCACTTCGAACTTTTGTACTGAAATCCGAATCGAGTTAATTATGCAAATAAAACAGTATACGTACAACTTACGTATTTATTCCAACTTGTTTCATCACAATTACATTTTCAATTCACATTATGAATCTCATTCACTCATACACATTTTATCTCTTATCAATTAATATATAAGAAAATCTACATTTAATGACAAAATCATTAATAAATAGCATTACTACTTCTCACTTCATTTTAAATCACATTCATTTTTGCATATAGTATTTCTCATTTAATACTACGTTTATTTGTGAATCATTTCATAAGAAATTTCCTTAAGTTCATAAACTATTTATAAAGGCTTAACTTCTTTTATAAGACATTATTTGAGTTTAATGTTATCACAACTTTAATTATAATCATTTCTTACAACATCCATTTATTTCATAAACAATTTATAGGTCGTGAATTTGTTAATCATTTCAATTTTAGTTCATATTTGTTTATCCAATTAGTTTTCACTTTTACTTTTCAAATTATTTATGACACATTTTTTTCCCAATTTTAACTCAAACACTCCAATACTTAAATTCACACTATAGTACCATATTTCATCTAAAAAGTACATATAAACTTTCAGAATCATTTTCTTAACATAAATTTTAACAATTCAAATCTTGTTTTATCGATTTTTCCTTTTCTAATTAAGGTTATAAATTTCAACTTTTATAATTTTACAAAATTACTAAGTTTTAACACTAAAATTAATTTCAAAATTTTGGACTATCCAGAATTTCATAACATTCCATTTTATTTCAATCGTTGAGACTACCAATCAACAAAACAACCAGATTCACAACAAAACATTTAAATTTCATAAACAAATATCCTAATTATTCATTTTTGAATAATACTACTATTATTTACAAAATATTAGGAAACCTATTTCTAAAACATCGAAATTTTAGTTCTCGATTTTCAGTTTAAATTCTCTTTATTAAAACTAAACTTAGAAATCATGTTCGTATAACCATTCACTTTATTTTCTTTAATATACCATTATTAAATTAGTGTTTATTTCATAAATTCAAATCAACAATAGTAGCCAACGCTTGTAAACTGACTAAATACAACTAATCAACAATGAATGATGATAATTAAATATTATCGTTTCCTAAAACAGACACAATACAAATAGCTACTCATAAAATAAATTATTCCTTTATATATAACATATAATATGTGGAAAAATTATTTCATTTCAAGACTATATAAAACATTTTATAGCACTAACAAATACGCGCTCTTATATATATACACACACTCAAACTCATTCTAGGATATTACTAACCCTATCTCTAATGAGTTAACCCCAACAAGCTAAGGTATCTCTAAACCAAAGCTCTGATACCAACTGTAACAACCCTCCTTTTTGGACAGTTTAAGTCGACAATAAACTACACATGTCTAACTCAAACTATTCAAAAGATAGATTGTTAATAGGATTGTTCAAATGAAATAAGATTCAAAAGAAAAAAATACAGAATCTCATAGTGGAAGGATAAAATATAATACATAAAATAAATATATAAACAGTTCATGAAGCTAATTTTCAACAAAATTAGAATTTACATTTTTTTATAGGAAGAATAGACAATTTCTATGATAGTAGTAGATACGGTCCTCGACTCCTTCTTTATCTTCAGAAATAAGTGTCTTCGCTAAACTGAAATACTCAATCTGACCCAAACATAAAGTAAAACAAAAACACTCGAGTCGGGACTAACATTCTTATGTAAGTAAGTTAACTCAAGTGAAATGTATAAATAACTCAATAAGTGAAATGCTTAGGTTTAAATAAACATCGTATTTCACACTATAAATCGGTTCAGTTCAACTATTGATTTTCATGTTCATTTCCAATCGATTCATTATTAAATTTAACTTCAGATTTCAATTTTTCACATAAAGTTATTTCACGTTCCATAATCCAAACCGAACCATATATCAAATTTCCAATCCCGACTAAAATAAATTCAAGTTTCAACTTTCACATTAACATAATGTAACAACCCGAAATTTTTAACGGCATATTTTAATAAATATTTAATCTAATTTAAATTAAATACAGGTTTCTCAAATTATAAACTGATGAGATCTTAATCATTTACCAGTTATATATATATATGTGTGTGTGACTGTAAAGGAAATTTTGGATTTGAAAATTTAAAATGTAATCTTTTAAAATTATTTATAACAAAATCTCTCTTATTCAATAAAATCAAAGACTCTATATTTTTATTCTTTGATAATATACGTATGAATATAATTTTAGTTTTTAAATGATAATGCTTAAAATTAAACAATCATATGAATATTAAACATGGAAATCTAAAACGTAAGTATAAAACAATATGAATGGTTATAATCATAAACATACAAAACAAGTATAAAACATAATTATAAATTATAAGAGGTAACTAAAGATACAAATATGAATTATAAACCTAAATATAAACATACAAACACAATGATATGAATCAATGTTGGATAATTAATTTACAAATAGAATAAAATTTTGAAGCTATGATAACTCTACATATACATATAGGGTAAGTTTGGAAAACATATATTACTACATAATATATGCATATGTACAACTTAAAGAAGATAAACTATTTCTATAACCTGTATATACTCATGAATGATGCAAAGAAGACAAATATTCACATCACATTCAAAAATATCTTTGTACAAACATAAACAAATATAAGAAATCAATACATAAGCTTATAGGGAAGCATAACCTGTAACATACATATGTACAATAAAGATGAAAGATTCATGTTCAAAAGATCTTTGTCCAGAAAAAAAAATATGTGCGGCTGTAAAACTGATATGCATAAGAAAACAAAGTTTTTCACTAAACAAAATAAAATAAATCTTTGTCCAGTACATAAAAATTAACAAGAATCAGTAACCATTAATTATATGTTAACATAAATGAAAGCATAAGCATTTTTTAGCACAACATTTTGTTCAAGAGAAATCCTACAGCCGAGATTACAATATCATGTCATTCTGCAGTAATTTAATTCAAGTCATGTTGGGTCATACAAGTGAACTTGTACCCGTATAACCTACAGCTGTTCAGTTACTTCTATATATATCCATCATATTTTTATGTTCGTTTATAAAAACTTAACAAAAATCTAAAAGCAGACCTGAGAAGAAGAAAACAAAGAGGAAACAAACATCACCTTATATTTTCAAACAAGTTATCAAAGCAGTGAAGTGTTCGGGAAATTGATCTGCAGTCTTCATTAACCTTGTTTTCTGTCCAACGAATTTTAGGGTGAGTAAACAAACTTTTAATTAAGTTTTAAGTTCATGTGTGTGTATGATATGTTGATGATAATATGATGACCTATATATCTGGTTTCAATTTTGTGTTCATCTGGAAACTGAAAACTACCCTCTGTTAAATCATGTTTTTTTTGTGAGTAAACTTACTATTTTCAATTTAAACTTGTATATTTAACTTACAAAAGATATGTGCTTTGATGTCTGCTTTAATCAAATTGTCCTGAGTACTTCCTGTTGCTCTGGTAGTTTATATAGCTGTTCTTCAGAATTTTGAGTATCTGAACAAAGTAAAGCAGAGAAATTTGTAAACACTTCTTCATGTAAATGTTTAAAAATTAGGTATTGTTGCTAATTTAAGTTGTTTATCTTAAATCAAAAGCCTGCAACCTTGTTTGAAGTTTAGTAGGTATTTTATAAATACTGTTTATTCAAGTTACAGGTAAAAGGAATTAAAAGTCAAAAATTCAAATGTTTAAATTTAGGAATTCAATAACATATTTTGATTTCATACACATAGTGTAACGACCCAGGAATTTTAATAATTAAAATTTGAATATTTAATTAATTTTAAATATTAATAAGTGGAATTTATAAGTCAAATAAATTTTTATTTGAATTATTGGATTTAATTGAATAATTAAATCGATAATTTAATATGTTAAATTATGGAAATAATTGAAAATTGAGTTAAATATGATTGAAAATGATTTGTAAAATTTTATTTTATCATATGGAAGTTAGAACGATATTTTAGAACTTTTAAACTTGAATTTAAAGTTAATTTGTGAAAATTGAATATTTTAATATTAAAATCGACTAGTGAAAATAGTCAATTTTTGAACAGTCTCAGAATTGAACGAAACTAGTTCCATTGGATCCGTAATAGTTAGTTATTACCGAATTTCAATTTTCGTGTCAATCGGAGTTATCGTTTGATCGTGGCAGCTCGAAACGCATCGATTTATTTTTAATATTAATTTGGCGAGTTAAAATAGCCATTTTTCAAAAAGTCTCGGATTTCGACGAAACCAGTTTCATCGGATCCGTAATGTGATATTATTGTAAGGTTTCAAATTTCAAGTCAATTGGATTTACCGTTTGTCCGGTACAAATTAAAACGCCTAGAAAATCGCTTAAATCGGTTTAATTTAAATTGAACGTTTATAGCCATAACTCGCACAGATGTCCGAATTAGCTTCCGAAACATGTTCCATTGTGTCCGGAACGTGGGGTAAACCCTAGAAACGCTGGTTACGGCGCGTGAATCGGAGTTCGGAATTTCCGGGATGAATAGTGTTCGATATTTTCTTATAAATAGCCACCATTCTAAAAAAAAAGAAAAAAAAAAAAAGCAAAACCCTAATTTGTTTCTACAGCCGCCACCCCCACTGTCAACGGCCAGAAACACGCAACCTTCCTCCCTCGATTTCTCGAAATCCATCAACTTTTAGACAAAACCCTCAACTACAAAGAGGTAGAGCACATCGAGAGCTACGAGATCAACGGTCATGATCAAATATGGAGCGACGTGGTGGCGTCTAGGGGGGGCCGTTTGTGGTCAGGTGCGCACGCCCTACGAGGTGGAATAGGGGGCCGAGCTCCTGGGGATTGAGGCCGAAGGTGATGTTGGCGACGAGCTTCATGATGGCACATCCTGATCGCCTTCAAGTGGAGCGAGGTGGTGGATAATTGGAACCCTAGTTGGCTAAGGGATGGGTTGCGTGCGTATATTTGCTCCTGTACATGAACGAGAGGGAAGGGAAGAAGCATACGTACGGCTATGATTTGATAAGTTTGGATCCAACGGCCAAGGCTTGTGTAGGTTTTAAAATCTAATTTAAGTTGTAATTTATATATAAAATCGTGTTTAAACTTCAAAAATTCATAACTTTTTCATACGAGGTCGAAAACGCGCGAAACCAGTTGCGTTGGAATCGTATGGACGAGCACTACGCGATGAAATTGGATTGGAGTCGTTTGGAGTTAGTGAGAATTTTGGGTAAAATTAAACGTCCGTTTAATTTTATTCGAAATAAAAGCTAAAACGGAAATAAAATCAAGGTGAGAACTTCTCACTCAATCGAATCGGTTTCGATTTTATTTTAAATAGTTAGATTTAAAATATTTGAATGCATGTTTGAATGATGATTGTTATCTATTGATTGTTAAAATAGACATTATGCGCCGTTAGTAAGCGGATGTTATTCATTAAAAACATATACCGCGAATATTTCATAAACAGTGAAATTGGTATTATATATAATAGCAATATATATATATTGGCATATGTATATATTGGAGTTATTGATTTCCCGCATTTTTTGTTTAGCGGATGAGACCCTATTGCGCCGTCTATTAAGCGGATAATATTTAAAATCCCATATACCGCGATAATTCCGTACTGGAGCGGAATTGGTATTGTGCTAATGTTTGTGGATGCAGGTAAACAGGTTGGAGGGATCCAACTGGATTCCTCAACAGTTTTTACTTCATTTTAGATATTTTGATATTTGATGGATTATCATATTGATATATGATATCGTTGTTGTCGTGATTGACTATTTGATATGTAGCATCATTGGACCAAGTTTTGGAATTTTTAAAATGATTTATAAAGTGATTTTTGAAAATATACTATACGTTTGGAATTTGATCCATTTTAAATAAATAAACGTTATAATTTTTAATGTTATAAAAATTATGATTTTTGAGAAATATAGTTAAAAGTTGATTTTTGAAAATATAATGCTAATGATTTTATAAAATAGTTTAATCGGGATTTTTAGAATTTATTGTGAAAAGTTTAAATATAGGATTTATAAATTTAATTATTTTACGAATCAAAATGGTGAAATAATAAAGGAGATTAAAGACGTTTTAAAGAATAATATAAATTGATTTATATTAAGAGATTTATAAATGGATATTTATGAATCGAAATATTGACATTATAAAACGAGTTTTTATAAGTGTTTGAATGAAGTGAAAATGAATTTTTGTAAATGAATGGAATTCATAAAATTATAAATGGTGGAGTTATAAATGAAATTTATAATAGTAAGATTTATAAATTTTGTGAAATTATTAAAGAATATATTTGGATGAATAATTGAATCTTATAAGTTATAAGATTTATAATTATGAAGTTCAAAGAAACGATTTTTGTAAAATAATCGTTTATAAGTATTTGACTTATAATATGAACCTTTGTTTTATAATTGAGTTATAAATCGAATAGGTTAATAAAGGAATTTATAAAAGGAAGTTGTTATAAATAAATAGAAATGGGATTTATAAACGTTGTTTTATAAATTCGCAAACGACTTATTTTGATAAGTAAATTGTTGAAACCTATAAATGGAGTTATATTCACGTTTTGACTGTGAATAATCCTTTGAAATGAAATAAATAAAAGGATGAAATTTGTTAACAAAGTATATTCACGTTTTGAATAGTGAATAATATGTTAAAGAAAATGTTTGAATGAGATGTTTAAATTGAATTAAAACGATCTAACGATGTTTTAAAATATGTTGAGATTCGAAACCATAGATTTCAACATTTATTGTTGAAATAGACGTTTTCGAGAAATAAAAGGAAATAGTGGACTATAACACTGTTGTTATAGTAAATGATTTCCGAAAGGAAATGTTTTGTATAGTATTGGGATTTATATATCTATTTTAATTTCGAATCCCTATACTAGTGATTTTGGGACGTCGTAACGATGTTTTATGCAACATTCGTTTGGCCCAAATAAATATGTTTAAGAGAATGATTTCCTTAAAGAATGAAATATATACTTAATCTCGATTTAAGTATATTGAATATTTTCTAAGTGCTGAAAATAAATAAAATTTGTGAATTACTTATGAATAAATAAGTATGGAAATGTTTTCCAATATAAAGTGAATACTTTGAGAATTTATCTTTTTGAAGATAAATTGAAATGAATAATTGAAATCGAATATTCATAGATATTTTGGATTAAAAATTCACTATGGAATTTATAAAAGAAAGTGGAATCTGTTTAAAAATAAATATTGATTTATTTTTGAAGTGTGAAATTATATATCTAGTAAAGATATTTTTGGAAAATAAATAATTGGAAAATTATTTGGAAACTGGTGATGTGTGCATATCCATGATAGTTCAATAACCGACTATCAATATTTCCCTTTGAATGGGTATTTGATGTGATTTGTTTGAATTTAAATGCCACACTTATTTTTGAATAAGCGCTCACTATTCGGATTAACCGGGAAAGGACCATGGGGTCGTATAACCCATTCCGAATATGTGATACGTCGTTATGAATCGCATTGAAGATCGGTGTTGAAGACCCGGTATTTGCGAGAGCGATAGGATGACCTGTCGATTGACTCTGCACCGAGTAGCTACGGTATTGAGTTCTCCATATGTGATGGGAAATCCGATCAGGATTGTGAATATCCGGATTGCAAGGGCTTCGTAAGAAGTGTCTTCGGTTTTGTTCGAGCCCGGAACAGACTTGTATGGATTGTATGTCTGACATTACAAATTGAGATATAAAGCCGATTTCTTTCAAATATATTTCTGTTGGTGGCGGAGAATTTATTCTTTTAGCTTAACACCCTTCTCTGAGACGTACGAGCTCAGAGGTTATGTAGTTGAATGTTATCAGCGATATATTCCCAATTTGGTAATGTGACATGCTGAGTGTTGCTGTGAAATGATCATTGTGTTGATTATTTGTGATAGGATCGTTTATTTGATCGTCTATCTTTGTGATCATTTCTATGATCATTTGTTGACCCAAAGCATGGCTTTTGTATAAAGTGTGTTTTTGTAGACGTGAATTCGTCGAGCCTCACGCCCCGTGAATGGTCAAAACAGGAAAGATGCGGCAAGGTTATGAGGGGTAGCGCCCTTTAGGATGTGTGCATTTCCTTCTGGAAAAGGGTGGTGTCATGGTATGGAGCCCAGATACTTACTCATGTTGAAAACACTTTGTTATGATTGTGTGAATTGATTTCGAGCGCTCGGTGAAAAGGTCCCAAAGGACCGGGGGATGGCATATTCGGTCAGTTGTTACTCAGTTAGGGGTAACCCGGCCTTGTGTTGGTAGAGATCTGGTTTGGTTCTCGGGGATGTCCATCCAGAGGCATTCTCATGTGGCAATGGGAAGTTCCTTGGCCTGATCATTCGTTGGAAATCCAAAGAAACACTACGATCTTGTACGGTATTAGTTGTAGAACCTATCATTCACTTATGGTGGCGCCCCACTGTTTGGATGGTAGCTATAGTAGGCATAGTTCGGAATGTCTATGCTGGCTAAGATTTATATTCTACTTTCGAAATGAATTTTTCTCTACACTATGCACTAGTAATAATATCAAATGTTCTTTTAAATGCGTATCAAGCATCTTTAACTATCATAAGGAGAAATCTCCTCCGATTCTGCGTTTGCATTGTGTGTGTGTGCGGGAGGCCTTATGGTAGTCTCATTTTTAAAAGCATTGCGAATTAACTTTAAAATATTACTCTATTTTGATTTTAAAGATAAATAAACTGTTTTGAGTTCTCACACCAGTCACATGACTGACTCGGAGTTTATTGTTTTTCTTCCTAAACTCTGGGTGCCCACCAATTTTCACACGGGCAGTCAAGAGTTAGGTTTATCAGGATATTCTGGATATTCAGGAGTTGCTGGAGGCAAGCTGGATGGCATGGCGTATTACTAGTTTATATAGTATTTCTTTTTCCGCTGCACTGTTTGTTGTTGTTGTATACTCTGATGATATGATGAAATGAAATGTAATGTAATGTAATAACTGATATAGTTCTTTGTTTAAAGATTATTCATTTATCTATTATATGTTGTTCCGCTGCGAATTGTGAGATTCTGATGTTGTTCTGTTGTTTTCTATTCCGTTCTATTTTCTATGTATTTTCTATTTTCTTTTCCCTCCATTTTCTATCTTTCCTCTCTTCTTTCTTTCCTTTTCTTTTCTTAAAACCCTCAGTGTTCGGTTTTCCGTCGTTCGATTGCTCGGCAGTCGATAAAGTGAGTATCGATGTTGAATTTTCGGAAGACGAAGAATCGGGTCCTGACACATAGTTAGGATTTTTAACATAAAAATTACGATTTTTAAGCAAAGATAATTAGAGCAGTTTTGAAAGGAAGCTGAAATGGATTTTTGTCAATTTTGGATGATTGGGTAAATTTTCATTGTTGTAATTTGATATGAAGAAAGCTTGAAGTCAATTTAACACAAGAAAAATGTCAAAATTTTTTTTGAATGTATAGATTTTTAGTTTTAGATAAAGGTAGGGTTAAGTTTGAGTTTTCTTATGGGTCTGTTTGCTCGATGATTTCATCAACATGGCACGATCGAGCTGGAAGTGCTTTTGAGGGATGAAGGGGATGACGTCGGCGACGCATGGCAGAAATCGCAACACTAATGGTGGTCGGCGCTAGGAGGAAGAGGCGTTTTCTCTTAAGTTGTTTGAGTTTCAGTTCGTCCAGAGGGGTATTTTCGACTTCGAGCTTTTCGCATCGAGTTAGCTCTTGAATTCGAGTGTATAGTTGAATTGGAGTTTGTGGGTGATAGCGTGGGTCGTCGGAGGCGAAGCTAACCACCGTGCACATGAACGGTGGCGAGGAGATGTCCGATGGTCAGCTTGGGTTGTCGCATGCTTGTGCTCGAGGCTTTGGGTGTTTGCCACGAGTTCAACACCGGGTCGCATGCGTGAGTTTGGCTACTGCTGTTTCTTTTATAACTTAAACTTAAACTTAAAAAAAAAGAGAAAGAAGAAAAGAAACAGGCTAAAGAAGAAGATGGGAAGAAGGGGGAGACGCAGGTAAAAGCATAAGGGAAACCCGAGACTGTCTCGAGTAGAAGTGGTGCTGCCTCGGGTCCACTCCTTAATGGACGTGCATAATTTTGTTTTAAGTATTTTGTATAACTAAGTTAATAAAGTAATTAGTTAGTTTTAGATTAATACTTGAATCAAAAGTTTATTAAAGAAAGTCTATAAAGATAGTTAATTAATATAAGGTAATTATGAATGTAAATTGATTTTAGACATGAAATTAAATTAATAACTTTTAATTAAATTTGTAATTAGAAATTAATCTTGGGTTTTATCAGTTTAACTTAAGAAAATTTAATTAATTACTTAAGGTTAATTAATTAATTAATAAATGGTAATTAACTTAAGTGATTAATTAGGGATTATATAATTAATTAATTGATAACAAATGATTAATTAAAGTAATCTGTGATAATTAAATAAGTAATTAAATCTTATTAACTAATAATTAAGTTATTAATTAATGATTAAGAATCAATCAATTATACCCGTAATTAAGTAATAATTAATGAATAACGGTTGACTAATTAAATAATTAATTAAAGATTAGATGATTAATAAATTAATAATTAATGATTAACTAAGTAATTAATTGATCATTAATAAGTTAATTAATTAGTAGTTAATTAAGCAGAATAAAGTAGTTTGTTCTTAAGCAAATAATTAAGTTAAGTAAACCAAACTGTTTTGGTATGAATTGATAATTCTGCTTGATTGACTCTGATATCTGTTTGATGATATTCTATGATATGTTGTAATATATTCTGGATATATCTGTGATGACTATGTATGATTTATCTATGATATCTGTTATGTGTATTCTTAATATTGAATTGAACTGTTAAGACTAAATAGACAACTTGACCTTTAAAATGGCGTTTGGATTCCGATGAGACCGGGATCGGAAGAATCAGTTTTGATTCTCCGAAAACCACATCGATCTAAATTAAACGATAGGTCGTGACTTATCATATGGTGATCGAGATGGTGTTTCAGAATGCAAGGGTTATCGTCGTTAAATCTGAGGGTGATTCCAAAATGAGTGTAACGAGATAATGCCTTCGGTTCCATTCGAACCCGGAACGAACTTGTATGGATTGAATGCTTTCAGCACATCGTCAGGCGGACGATGAGCATTCTAAGAATAATGTTCAGTAAAGGTAATCGCAGCCTCAAGCCTCATCAACCGGGAATGGCTAAAACAGGGGAGATGCAGCAAGGTTAGGTGGGTCATGCCCAAGCAAGATGAGGTATACCCTTGTCTAGATGTCCCTTTTTATTTCGGCTGTGTGAGCAGTTGTTGGCCACAACTACGGGGTTATCTTGTTCTGGACTGTTCAGTAAGGAATGGTTTCGGCCTTGTATTGTAGGGGGTCGGGAGTGATCCTCGGTACGGCGATCTAGGCCCCGTACTGTGACGACCGGTACCCCAGTAGCCCTGCCATTGTTGGAAACCCATTTTTCCTACGAGACCCTACGGTTTTGATTTGTATTACCCACTTTCGTGGCTAGTAGCTGGAATTTAATCATGTAACAATTTCGGCTATTTTCTATTTACTTGAAAACCCTAGACACTATTATAATATCATCAAATTTCCTATAAAATGTTTTGGTTAGCATAAGGTAAAAACTTACCCGTATTTATTTGTGGGAAGTCTTACGTGATACCTTTATTTCAAATGATTTTCAAAGTTAAGCAATTTTAACCCGTTTGCTCATACCAGACCCATGTCTGACCTCGAGTTTATATTTCGTCTTTTCATAAACTCTTAGGTACTCAAATTTTTATGAGTAGCCAAGTGATAGGTATTTTGGAGTATTGATTTGCTGGAGGAGCTTTTGGGAAGAAGACCAGACGTATGTATCTATATATGTAGTTCCGCTGTGTAGTTAGTGTATGCTGTATTTTGGATGTATGTATGGACATATATGTATATGACAGTCTTGTTATATGATATTGTATAACTCTGATGTATGTATAACTATGTAATAGTTATGTGATGTATTATATTTTGTTCCATTCCGCTGTGAGATTCTGATGTTGTTATTCTTTCTTTCTATTCTTTTCTATTTCTATCCTTTCTTTCTTAATGATGATACGTCTTTCTGGGATTAGAAAGGTGGGTCGTCAGAGCTGGTATCGGAGCACTAGGTCGAGCGAGTACCTAGGCTCTTATGTTATATTTATCCTGAGAGTGCGTATTTTTATTTTCATATAATTATATATATCTATCTAAATTTGTTGAGTTACCTTTTTAGGTGGCCAACATGAGTTCCGGAAGAAGAGGTAGAGTTAGGGCCAGTACTTCAACAGATGATGGACATAGTCAAAATGCTAGTGTGGCTGTCAATCCAGTACTGCCTCAAGTTAGTTTTGCAGCTTTATGCAAAGATTTCAAAAATCTCGGATGCCAACCATTCAAAGGTTCAGAATCAATAATTGAAGTTCAAGCCTAGCTACGCTCTTGCAAGCGTATTTTCAAGAGCATGAAATTGTCTGATGAGCGTAAGAGACAAATGGCATTGTGGCAATTGCAGGGTGGTGCAGCAGCATGGTGGGATGCAACAATTGCAAACATTTCTGATGATGACATTTCATGGGACAGATTTAAGGTGTTTTTTGAAGAGAAGTTTATGCCAATGGAAGGGAGAACCCAATTGTATCAGGATTTTCTGTATTTGAAGCAGGGTAATATGTCTATTTCGGAGTATGAAACCAGATTCAATGAACTCTCTTGTTATGGAGCAGGACTCATCGATACTCCTCTTAAAAAAAATGAGAAATTTGTGCAAGGATTGAGGCCTGAATTCCATGGAAAATTGACGGTGCTTCTGAAAGGATATTTTGTTGATTTGATTGATATGGCATTGAGGTATGAAAGTTTGTTGGGTAAGAAATATGTGGCTCCAGTTGCAGCTTCAGGTGGGAATTTCACTAATCCGAATAAGCGGAAGTTCGATCCCAAATGGAGAAAGCCGAACAAGAAGAAACCTGGGAATAACAACGGACCCCGCAAATGCTACATTTGTCAACAGGAAGGACATTTGGCAAATAAGTGTCCTAGAAAAGGATTCAGCAACAACAGCAACCGCATCAGAGTGGCCCGGGATCAGCTATGGTTCAGAGATCGTTGTGCTTTAATTGTCATAGCCAGGACACATGATCAAGAATTGTCCACTTCTGCAGAGGGCACCTTAGAATAAAGTTTTTGCTTTGGAAGCCGGACCATCTTCTTCTTCGATGGGCAAAGGAGTATTAGAAGGTACTTTACTTTTAGATGGAAAATATATTAAAGTTTTGTTTGATTCGGGTGCTTCCTTGAGTTTTATTTCTTTAGACTCTGTTGAAAAGTTCTCTCTTACCCCTAGTTCTGTAGACAGCCCTATCTTGGTGTCTAATCCTATAGGAGGGGTGACCAAATTAGACACTATCTGTAAGGACTTGAAGATCTCTTATCTATCCCACAGTTTTTCATGTGAACCGTATGTATTGAATTTTAAGGGATTTGATCTTATTTTGGGAATGGATTGGCTGGATAAGTATAAAGCCGTTTTGAATTATGATGAAAGAACAGTTTCATTGGAAACTGATCTGGGTAAAATTGCCAGGGTGTCGTGTGATAATTCTGGAATTCACTTGAGCAGTCTTTTGCATGGAATTGAGACTTCTGAAGAGAAGATTGAAGACATCGATGTGGTACAAGATTTTGCTGATGTATTTGAAGAAGTTAAGTGTCTGCCACCACATCGAGAAATAGAGTTCTGAATTGATTTGATTCCAGGATTTGTGCCGGTGATTCAGCCCAGTAGGAGAATGGCTCCTAGGGAAAGAGAAGAGTTGATTAAGCAGACTCAGGATCTTTTAGAGAAGGGGTTGATTAGACCCAGTTTTTCTTGTTGGAGTTCGGCGGCAGTGTTTGTGACCAAATCGGATGGATCATTGAGGTTCTGTGTGGATTATAGAGAATTGAACAAAGTGACCATCCGTAATAAATATCCTCTTCCTCGCATCGATGATCTTTATTGACCAGTTGTATGGTGCTTCTATCTTTTCTCAATTAGATCTAGCTTCAGGTTTCCATCAGTTGAGGGTAGCTGAAGACAGTATTCCCTTGACTGCATTTAGGGGACCGAATTGTTTCTGTGAATGGTTGGTTATGCCTTTCGGGTTAACCAATGCTCCTGCCTACTTCGTTGACCTCATGAACCGAGTCTTTAGGGATGTGTTGAATAGGTTTGTGCTGGTATTCATTGATGATATCTTGGTCTATTCCAAATCCGAAGAAGAGCACAGGGAGCATTTGAGGATTGTATTGGAAACTCTGAGGAAGCATGTGTTGAAGGCGAAGTTTTCGAAGTGCCATTTGTGGAAATTGGAAGTTAAATTTTTAGGGCACATTGTTTCTGGTGAAGGCATTTCTGTAGACCCAGCGAAAGATGAAACTATTTTGGAATGGAAATAGCCGGAGACACCGATGGAAGTTCGCAGTTTTTTGGGATTGGCTGGCTACTACAGGAAATTTATCAGAGATTATTCCAAGATTTCTTCACATCTGACTAAGCTGACTAGGAAAGGAGCGAAATTCAAATGGACACCTCAGTGTGAAGAAGCTTTTCAAGAATTGAAGAAAAGGCTAACTAGTGCACCAGTGCTTGCTATTCCGGATGGGAAGAGCAAATCCGAGGTTTATACTGATGCTTGTATGGTTGGGTTAGGAGCAGTTCTGATGCAAAACGGAAGGGCAATTGCGTATGCGAGTAGGCAATTGAAGCCTCACGAGAAGAACTACGCTACGCACGATCTTGAATTGCTAGCCATTGTTTTTGCTTTGAAAATTTGGAGACATTATCTTTTGGGAGAGAAATTCGAATTGTTCACGGATAACAAACCGTTGAAATATCTTTTCTCTCAAAAAGAACTTAATCTGAGACAGCAACGGTGGGTCGAATTTCTAGCATCCTATGATTTGGATATTCTGTACACTCCGGGAAAAGCGAATGTCGTAGCTGATGCTCTCAGCAGGAACGCGGTTCTATCTCTTCTGGAAGTGGTTCCATCTCTTATTGAAAGGATTTCAAGCAAGCAAGAAGCAGATAATAGATTAAGAGGAATCATCAACAGAGTCAGGAAGGGTCAGTGTCCTAGTTTTGAAATCGATGGTCAAGGAACATTAAGGATCAACGGGAGAATCTGTGTTTCGAATGATAAGGATTTGAAGCAGGAAGTCTTATCTGAGGGTCATCGTTCCAAATTGAATATTCATCCGGGAATCTCGAAGATGTATAAGGACATGAGGAGAGTATTCTGGTGGCCGGGCATGAAGAAGGATGTTGCTAGATTTGTGAATAGTTGTACCATCTGCCAACAAGTTAAAGGTGATCAACAGAAATCTGCCGGATTATTGCAGCCTTGGGAAATTCCGAATTGGAAATGGGAGATGATCTCGATGGATTTTATCGACGGATTGCCTAGAACCAGGAAGGGAAATGATGGTATAGGGTTATTGTGGATCGTTTAACTAAGAGTGCCCATTTTATACCAGTTAAGGCAACTCAACTGCGGTTTCTCTGGCGGAAATTTTCTTGAAGGAGATAGTTAGATTGCATGGTATTCCAGTCAGTATAGTAAGTGACCGTAATCCTATTTTCACTAGAAAATTCTGGGAATCTCTGCAATCAGCAATGGGAACAAATTTGAGATTAAGTACAGCCTATCATCCTCAAACGGACGGACAGACGGAGAGGCTTAATCGTATTCTTGAGGATATGTTGCGGGCTTGTGTTTTAGATTTTGGAGGATCGTGAGAGGACCATCTTCATCTAGTGGAATTCTCTTATAATAACAGTTATCAAGCAAGTATTAAGATGGCTCCTTACAAAGCTTTGTACGGAAGACCGTGTAGATCCCCATCTTGTTAGATAGAATCAAAGGATCGTCTTGTGCTCGGACTCGATCTTATTCGAGAAGCTTCTGCGAAGGTTGAGCTTGTCAAAAAAGAATGAAAGCTGCTCAAGATCATCAGAAGAAATATGCTGATAGAAGACGAAGGCCATTGGAATTTGAGATCGGAGACTTGGTTTTTGTTAAAGTTTCCCCAATTAAAGGTGCTATAAGATTCGGAAAGACAAGAAAAATTGCTCCGAGATACATTGGACCATTCCGAGTGCTGGAGAGAATTGGAGCTGTAGCATACAGGATTGAATTGGCGGAGCGGATGTCTGGGATTCATAATGTATTTCATGTATCGCATCTGAGGAAATTTGTTCATGATCCATCACTGGTTGTAGAACCAGTGGTTCAAGAAGATTTGGAAGTGGAACCTAATTTGACTGTTGTCAGAAATCCAGTTCGGATTGTGGATCAAGACGAGAAGCAACTCAGGAACAAAATGGTGAAACTCGTCAAGGTGCAGTGGAGTGAGGATCCCAGAGATTGTACCTAGGAAACTCTCGATAGTTTAAGGAATGCTTATCCGGATTTATGTTTGGATAACTAGTGATGTTTGTTAGAGTAGACTGTTTGATTGTGTTATTGTATGAATGATATGTATGTTTGGATTGTTAATATAAAAGCTTTTGAATTAACTGTTGTTTTAAATTTCGGGGACGAAATTCTTTTAAGGTGGAGGAATGTAACAACCCGGAATTTTTGACAGCATATTTTAATAAATATTTAATCTAATTTAAATTAAATACAGGTTTCTCAAATTATAAACTGATGAGATCTTAATCATTTACCAGTTATATATATGTGACTGTAAAGGAAATTTTGGATTTGAAAATTTAAAATGTAATCTTTTAATATTTTTATAACAAAATCTCTCTTATTCAATAAAATCAAAGACTCTATATTTTTATTCTTTGATAATATACGTATGAATATAATTGTAGTTTTTAAATGATAATGCTTAAAATTAAACAATCATATGAATATTAAACATGGAAATCTAAAACGTAAGTATAAAACAATATGAATGGTTATAAACATAAACATACAAAACAAATATAAAACATAATTATAAATTATAAGAGGTAACTAAAGATACAAATATACAAATATGAATTATAAACTGAAATATAAACATACAAACACAATGATATGAATCAATGTTGGATAATTAATTTACAAATAGAATAAATTTTGAAGCTATGATAACTCTACATATACATATAGGGTAAGTTTGGAAAACATATATTACTACATAATATATGTATATGTACAATTTAAAGAAGATAAACTATTTCTATAACCTGTATATACACATGAATGATGCAAAGAAGACAAATATTCACATCACATTCAAAAATATCTTTGTACAAACATAAACAAATATAAGAAATCAATACATAAGCTTATAGGGAAGCATAACCTGTAACATACATATGTACAATAAAGATGAAAGATTCATGTTCAAAAGATCTTTGTCCAGAAAAAAAAATATGTGCAGCTGTAAAACTGATATGCATAAGAAAACAAAGTTTTTCACTAAACAAAATAAAATAAATATTTGTCCAGTACATAAAAATTAACAAGAATCAGTAACCATTAATTATATGTTAACATAAATGAAAGCATAAGCATTTTTTAGCACAACATTTTGTTCAAGAGAAATCCTACAGCCGAGATTACAATATCATGTCATTCTGCAGTAATTTAATTCAAGTCATGTTGGGTCATACAAGTGAACTTGTACCCGTATAACCTACAGCTGTTCAGTTACTTCTATATATATCCATCATATTTTTATGTTCGTTTATAAAAACTTAACAAAAATCTAAAAGCAGACCTGAGAAGAAGAAAACAAAGAGGAAACAAACATCACCTTATATTTTCAAACAAGTTATCAAAGCAGTGAAGTGTTCGGGAAATTGATCTGCAGTCTTCATTAACCTTGTTTTCTGTCCAACGAATTTTAGGGTGAGTAAACAAACTTTTAATTAAGTTTTAAGTTCATGTGTGTGTATGATATGTTGATGATAATATGATGACCTATATATCTGGTTTCAATTTTGTGTTCATCTGGAAACTGAAAACCACCCTCTGTTAAATCATGTTTTTTTTGTGAGTAAACTTACTATTTTCAATTTAAACTTGTATATTTAACTTACAAAAGATATGTGCTTTGATGTCTGCTTTAATCAAATTGTCCTGAGTACTTCCTGTTGCTCTGGTAGTTTATATAGCCGTTCTTCAGAATTTTGAGTATCTAAACAAAGTAAAGCAGAGAAATTTGTAAACACTTCTTCATGTAAATGTTTAAAAATTAGGTATTGTTGCTAATTTAAGTTGTTTATCTTAAATCAAAGGCCTGCAACCTTGTTTGAAGTTTAACAGTATTTTATAAATACTGTTTATTCAAGTTACAGGTAAAAGGAATTAAAAGTCAAAAATTCGAATGTTTAAATTTAGGAATTCAATAACATATTTTGATTTCATACACATAGTTAGGATTTTTAACATAAAAATTATGATTTTTAAGCAAAGATAATAAGAGCAGTTTTGAAAGGAAGTTGAAATGGATTTTTGTCAATTTTTGATGATTGGGTAAATTTTCATTGTTGTAATTTGATATGAAGAAAACTTGAAGACAATTTAACACAAGAAAAATGTCAAATTTTTTTTCCAATGTATAGATTTTTAGTTTGAGATAAAGGTAGGGTTTAGTTCGAGTTTTCTTATGGGTCTGTTTGCTCAATGATTTCATCAACATGGCACGATCGAGCTGGAAGTGCTTTTGAGGGATGAAGGGGATGACGTCGGCGACGCATGGCAGAAATCGCGACACTAATGGTGGTCGGCGCTAGGAGGAAGAGGCGTTTTCTCTTAAGTTGTTCGAGTTTCAGTTCGTCCAGAGGGGTATTTTCGACTTCGAGCTTTTCACATCGAGTTAGCTCTTGAATTCGAGTGTATGGTCGAATTGGAGTTTATGGGTGATAGCGTGGGTCGCCGGAGGCGAAGCGAACCACCGTGCACGTGCACGGTGGCGAGGAGATGTCCGATGGTCAGCTTGGGTTGTCGCGTGCTTGTGCTCGAGGCTTTGGGTGTTTGCCACGAGTTCAACACCGGGTCGCATGCGTGAGTTTGGCTACTGCTGTTTCTTTTATAACTTAAACTTAAACTTAAAAAAAAAGTGAAAAGAAGAAAAGAAACAGGCTAAAGAAGAAGATGGGAAGAAGGGGGAGACGCAGGGAAAAGCTTGAGGGAAACCCGAGACTGTCTCGAGTAGAAGTGGTGCTGCATCGGTCCACTCCTTAATGGACGAGCATTATTTTGTTTTAAGTATTTTGTATAACTAAGTTAATAAAGTAATTAGTTAGTTTTAGATTAATACTTGAACTAAAAGTTTATTAAAGAAAGTCTATAAAGATAGTTAATTAATGTAAGGTAATTATGAATGTAAATTAATTTTAGACATGAAATTAAATTAATAGCTTTTAATTAAATTTGTAATTAGAAATTAATCTTGGGTTTTATCAGTTTAACTTAAGAAAATTTAATTAATTACTTAAGGTTAATTAATTAATTAATAAATGGTAATTAACTTAAGTGATTAATTAGGGATTATATAATTAATTAATTGATAACAAATGATTAAGTAAAGTAATCTGTGATAATTAAATAAGTAATTAAATCTTATTAACTAATAATTAAGTTATTAATTAATGATTAAGAATCAATCAATTATACCGGTAATTAAGTAATAATTAATGAATAAAGGTTGACTAATTAATAATTAATTAAAGATTAGATGATTAATAAATTAATAATTAATGATTAACTAAGTAATTAATTGATCATTAATAAGTTAATTAATCAGTAATTAATTAAGCAGAATAAAGTAGTTTATTCTTAAGCAAATAATTAAGTTAAGTAAACCAAACTGTTTTGGTACGAATTGATAATTCTGCTTGATTGACTCTGATATCTGTTTGATGATATTCTGTGATATGTTGTAATATATTCTGGATATATCTGTGATGACTATGTATGATTTATCTGTGATATCTGTTATGTGTATTCTTAATATTGAATTGAACTGTTAGGACTAAATAGACAACTTGACCTTTAAAATGGCGTTTGGATTCCGATGAGACCGGGATCCGAAGAATCAGTTTTGATTCTCCGAAAACCACATCGATCCAAATTAAACGGTAGGTCGTGACTTATCATATGGTGATCGAGATGGTGTTTCAGAATGCAAGGGTTATCGTCGTTAACTCTGAGGGTGATTCCAAAATGAGTGTAACGAGATAATGCCTTCGGTTTCATTCGAACCCGGAACGAACTTGTATGGATTGAATGCTTTCAGCACATCGTCAGGCGGACGATGAGCATTCTAAGAATAATGTTCAATAAAGGTAATCGCAGCCTCAAGCCTCATCAACCGGGAATGGCTAAAACAGGGGAGATGCAGCAAGGTTAGGTGGGTCATGCCCAAGCAGGACGAGGTATACCTTTGTCTAGATGTCCCTTTTTATTTCGGCTGTGTGAGAAGTTGTTGGCCACAACTGCGGGGTTATCTTGTTCGGGACTGTTCAGTAAGGAATGGTTCCGGCCTTGTGTTGTAGGGGGTCGGGAGTGATCCTCGGTACGGTGATCTAAGCCCTGTACTGTGACGGGCGGTACCCCAGTAGGCCTGCCATTGTTGGAAACCCATTTTTCCTATGAGACCCTACGGTTTTGATTTGTATTACCCACTTTCGTGGCTAGTAGCTGGAATTTAATCATGTAACAATTTCGGCTATTTTCTATTTACTTGAAAACCGTAGACACTATTATAATGTCATCAAATTTCCTATAAAATGTTTTGGTTAGCGTAAGGTAAAAACTTACCCATATTTATTTGTGGGAAGTCTTACGTGAAACCTTTATTTCAAATGATTTTCAAATTTAAGCAATTTAAACCCGTTTACTCATACCAGACCCATGTCTGACCCGGAGTTTATATTTCGTGTTTTCATAAACTTTTGGGTACTCAAATTTTTATGAGTAGCCAAGTGATAGGTATTTTGGAGTGTTGATTTGCTGGAGGAGCTTTTGGGAAGAAGACCAGACGTATGTATCTGTATATGTAGCTCCGCTGTGTAGTTAGTGTATGCTGTATTTTGGATGTATGTATGGACATATATGTATATGACAGTCCTATTATATGATATTGTATAACTCTGATGTATGTATAACTTTGTAATAGTTATGTGATGTATTATATTTTGTTCCATTCCACTGTGAGATTCTGATGTTGTTATTCTTTCTTTCTATTCTTTTCTATTTCTATCACTTTTTTTCTTAATGATGATACGTCTTTCTGGGATTAGAAAGGCGGATCGTCACACATAAGGTTTAACAGTCTATATTTCTCATTTAAACTATTTACCTCAATTAAATCCAAATTATCCAATTTCATCATTCAAATCAAATTCTTTAAATTTCAACATTTACTTTAAAATCAATTACTTAGAATTCCAAATTCATATCCTTCATATGTTAATTTTTTGACAAATCAGTTAAACCTTCTAAAGTTTAACTTGAAATTTTATACCATTATGTTAGTTAAATCTTTAAATTGAATCCATCCTATCTCTACATAAATTTTAAACTAATTAATCAAACCAAATCAAATTTAGGATTAACTTAAACCTTTCCATTAAAATCTATTAAGTTAAAATCAAACAACAAGTTTAAATCTTAAAAAAACCAATTAAAACGTTCATTAAATCAACTAAATTTCAATTTCATAATTTCAAGTTCAAACATAAATTTAAACTTACGATGTTCCAAATTTATTCCTAAATAAATTTATTTAAACCCAAAGTGGTTTTATATCGAGTATATATCATTTCAACCCAAAGTGATTTTCCTAACTATCAGGGAACTTGGAGAGTGAGAAAAATAATAACATAACATGTCAATAACCAACGTGCATGCATAATTAACAATTTAATATATACCCATGCAAAACTAACATATCACATGTGTCACATATCAAAAACCGCATAAGTGAATATTTCAAATTCTAACATTTCGTACACTAACATAACATATAAATATACAACATGACATATATAAAAGGAACTTGTAAGGTGATTTACAATAAAATAATATGGCATATCATTTTTTCCAAACATAACACACTATTTCCACATAGCATAGGTGACATATTATTAACATAGCATGTGCAACATATGATTTTATTAACATAACCCTTTTTTTGACATAACACATGTGACATATTTCGACATGGCATATATAAATTTTTTCTAACATAACACATTTTCTAACATATCATATGTGACATATTTAACATACATATGTGACAATTAATCAAATTAATATAACATATTATTTGTGACATATAACAACATGTACATGTGAATATTATAACAAAAATTCAAGGGAACATAAAAACATATATCATATATTCCTATCTAAAGCAAACATTTCTCATAACATTTCAATCGATGTTTATTTACCTAACAATAAGAATGTTAATCGTGAGTGATTGCTCACCTTTTGAGATTAGAGAATTTTGAAAACACAAAAGCTACGAATTTGAATCATAATTCCGAAGTAGAGCACGAACTTGAATTTGATGGATCACAAAATATATAAATCACTTTTTTTATAAAATAGAGAAGGAGAAGAGGGGTGGAGGGTTCGACCTTGGAGTTTGTGGATGGTGGCCGAGAGGAGGAGATGGCCGTGGATAGTGGTGGAGTGTGGCGATAAGAGGAGAGAGGTAGGCCAGAGTTTTGAGAGAGAGAGAAGGGATGGAGTTTGTGATTTGGATTTTGGAATTTTGGGGTTTTGGAGTTCTGTAGATTTGAGGAAGAAGGAGAAGTGCATGCAGAAAGTTTCCCAATGAGAAAAATTCTACACGCACTTGGTTTTATGCATATATGGAAAACAAACAGTCAATGGGTGTGAAAAGTAAGGTCCAATGTCTCTTAGAGTTCCTAGGGTCTTTTGGTTTACTAATGAGCCCATTAGGCCAAACAAACCCAATAAAACTTAGCCAAAAACACAAATACACACTACAAATTTATGTCGATTTTTCATGGTAATTTATATTTCTAGAGCAATAGGAATTCGATTTTGACGAAACGAAAAATGGAGATGAGATTAGAATTCAGTCTAGTATCATATAAAAATAATATAATTTTAAAATAAAATTAAAATTTTCCAACCAAAAGTCAAACTTTGGCTAAGTTTGACCAAAATTTGAAAGTACATAAAGAAATTTTATTCTATTAAGTTTGGTCAAATAAAACACTCAACATCACAAATTCAATTTTTTTAATTTCAAATTTAATTTTTATATAAATTCAAAATATTGTCATTTTAAAGTTGTTAAAAGTTACGAATCATTACACTTTATCTTAATTAAAAGATGTAATATCAATTAATGCAATATTAATTTGTTTTCCCTTATCATATTAACAGGTAAAAGCGCCAATCAATTCAGTATATATATTTCAACTTAAATGGTGGTTATAAATTTCCATTTTATCGTTACTAACATATTTGCAACTTCTATTGTCGTTCTTAAACAGTTGTAATGTTCATTGCATTACCAAAAGACATCCATCACTTACCAATTAATTGTTTTATTTCATTCCGTTATTTGAAATAAACTTGGTGCGTTACCATTTAAATCACGAATTTTATTTTCCCTAAATAAATATGCATTTTATCGTCGCTCACAATTCCCTTTATTATCCACTTCATGCCATTAGCAACATATCCAATTCTCATCTAATTACATTCAAACCTATGTTATCATCCTTTTATAACTTATTGGAATTTGTTACTTACTAAATTTGTTCCAGTTCATATCAATAAATAAGATAAATAAAACATCAAATTTTTATTCCTAACTTAATTTATTCAAACTTTCTTATTTAATTTAATATATTCAAACAATTAAAAATACGGGTCGTTACATATTTAGACCACTAGAAATAAAAGTCATAAGAAATATGACATAATATTACTAATCTTGGGAACATTGAGTTTCTTTTGGTTATCTTAGTTCTACACTTTCAATTAAAAAGGTTAAAGGTTCAATTCAAATTCTCATTAAAACCATTTTAATTTATATCGATTTCAAATCCAGGTTTGAACTACAAATTTAAATAACTTCCAATTCAATAGATTTTGAATTTTAAATATTCAAATAATTTACAATAACTCTATTTGATAAATTTCATTTATAGTTCAAAATTCAACTTTAATTTTATTTAAAATTTGAAAATATTCACTTAATCACTTTTTATAACATTTAAATAAATCTCAAATTACAAATTTAATTCAATATTAAATTACAATTTTATTTAAATTTGAAAATATTTGTTTTATCACCTTCAATCAAAATCCAGTTATCAAGTTATAAAACTCATATCTGTAAAGTCTCAAAATTAATAAGTTTCAAATCAATTTTTATTTAAATCAATTCTCAAACAAATAAAATTTCAAATCGATTTCAAATCATCTTTCCAACCTTAATTTATTAAAGTTATTACAAAACCTATTTTTAAAATATTAATATAATTTTAAATAAATATTTAAACATATTATATATACTAATTAAATTAAATTTTATTATATTAAATTTTATTAAATTAAATCTTATTATTAAATTTATTTTATATTAAATATTGTTTTATATATTTAAACTAATAAAATTATACGTAAAGTCTTAAAATTTATATTTTCAAAACTAACTTATAAATTTAAAATTTCCAAATATATATGTTTAAAAATCTATATTTTACACATATATTAAAATAAAATAAAATCTTTATATTATATAAAAAATCAAAACACATATATTGTCCTTTCTCAGAAATTTGAAAATCATTTAAAAATAGACCAACGGTGTCCGTATATAATTTTCTATCCTATGGTTAGGTGATATAGATATTTATCATTTCAATCTACAATAATTTAAATTTACGGATATATATCATTTCAACCAGCAATCCCAAAATTCAAAATCAATAAAATCGCCTGGGTTTATCATTTCAGCCCATAATGGTTTTCCCTAATCTATAATATTGTTTGGGTATGTACATTTCAACCAATAGGGATTTTCTAAACTAATAGGAAACTTGTAGTGTGAGAACAATAGCATAATAATATAAGGTGACATACATATCAATTACAATCATGGATCATAACTAACAATTCAAATATATATCCATAACCTATCCAGTGTATAAAATTGAAGTTGCTTTATATCCATAACCTTTCTAATTTGAAAAAAAGCTTAGCGACCATAATGGTACTTAAACAAGCTGCCATTTATTTGATTTCCACTTTCCAAGCGAACACTAGTATTTACAAAAGCAACATATATGTAAATCAAATCCACAAGCAATAATCACTTGCTAATCCATTACTTATCTAATATTAATTAATCCTCATAATAATTAACCGGCATACGAATAAATGTCCAAATTATTTAATAGTAGAGCGGAGATTTATTCTGCTAAATAGATGTCATTATAATCTATTTCATTTTAATTATAGCAAAAAAGAGTTTATGTCTACTAAATAGATGTCCAAAAATTATTTATTCAATTAAAATGATATTTTATTTGGCCAAATAGATATCACCAATAAAGTATAATTAATTAACTATGTTATTATCTAAAATAAAGTAATTGAAAATTAACCACTATTATTATATCATAAAATTATACTTCATCTAAACTATCAACAAGCTATACTATAGTGTTCTAGATGTCATTATGAATCTAATGCCAAAATCTGTGAATCAAACAGATTTAGAACGAACATGACATAGATTTCCAAAGTTAACACTTAGTTTAGAACAAATAAAATAGTGTTTCTCACCCAAATACTTACGCCTAAGGCCTACCAGCTCATACTTGACCCGCCTATCCTCTCCTTCCTTTCCAAATTGAATTTTCCAAAAACCCATCACCTGGTACCCAAAACGTGCACGACCGTGCAAGTGCACACCTACTCCCCTCCTTCGTTCGACGAACCTAAGTCTTCAACCGACTCCCCATCTCCACTTCATCGTACTCACACCCTCCACCTTGTCTCCGACCATCCAAATAAATTTCCATCCATCCAAATAAATTTCCGTCCGTAGCCCTACAACCGAATAATGCATCCAGGCATTCAACTCAAGTCCATTGCTCCTCCAATTCCCACCGCCTTGTCCAGTGATCACCCATATCGCCGTCGCCATCAAGACAACCACCCCTATATGCATCTCTTGTTCCAACCTGAGATGACTCAATGCTCACAATCCCCACCACGACACAAAAATTCAAACCCAATATAATGACATCTTTAAACCCTAGATCGACCTCTCCCCGACAAGTTTAGCCACAAAGCTTCCTGCAGCCACTATCACAGCTTCTCCATTACCCAACGCTGCTCCCCATCACCTCTGCTTCACCTCATAACTATCCTATCATCAGAAAATGGCTTATGAATGGAAAACAATCATCTCCTCTCCCACAATGATTTACACCAAAAAAATATTGCAATAAAAAATAAATTTTTTTATCTTAGTGATGTGAACACACCCATACCCTCCAATCACCATCTCATGATCATTGAAAAACTGCCATCTTCAACCATTCATTGATTTTTGGCAATATCCCTTGGCACAATGATGAGCTATTATTTTTTCTAAAAACTAGATGCAAAAACCGAAAAACTTTCATGTTCAAAGATTTTTCTAATTCTGATTGGAACTTGATATGTAGATTTTTAAAGTAAAGAGATGAGTTTTTTATTTCATTTTACAGAAACAAAAGAAGAAGCAAGATGTGACAGCCCATATTTTGGACATCTGATAATTGAATAATTAACTGGTTTATTCAACTGAACAGATAAAAATTCTGATAATAAAAGATATATGGATATGTAAATGAATTTGAAAATATAATAAAAGTTGAATTATAAATATCTGGATAAATATTTGATAATCTCCTAATACAATTACTTAAAATTGACAAATTATTCTTTTAAAACAAATAATAATGATGGTCAATATATATATATAGATATAAGTAGATTTGAAGTAGAAAAATTACTATTTTCAAACAAATTAAAAATGTGTTTGTTTAATTATATATATATGAGTGGATTTTAAATTGAATTTGAATTTATATTTGAAACTCAAGAGATAGATCTCTTAAAATAATATTGGATTTAAAATATATTATATATGATTTTGTTTAGAATATAATTGGTTTTGTATTATTTTCTTTAAAGGATTTTATTAATATAAATTAAGAGAAATGTATTTAGTAAACAGAAAATTTAATATAAAAGTTTTATAAACCATTTTAAAATTAATTAAAACATGCATAATTACAAGTGTTAATTTATAAAATCTTGTTAATAACATGTGTAAGTTAATAATCATTTGCAAATGACAAATGTTACAAATTTAACAAGTGTCACCAATTTATTTTATTTTTGTTTTATATTTTTAAAAATCATAATTAAATCTATATATACATCTATCTCTTCTCTTCATTTCTTTTTCTATCTTCTCATTTTCAAAACAAAGAAAACCTAAGCCCTGTAAACATTATACAAACTCAAAGAACAAACCTGTAGCCTGTATACATTTTCAAAACTAGAGAATTATAAACAGCAACAAGATTTCATCTTCAATCTACAACCTGTTGCAAGATCAACTCAACTAAGCAACTTCATTTCAGTTCCAGTTAACAAGTTTTCAAGCATTTTTCAAGTTTCAAAGAGATCAAAAGCATTTTCTCCAGCATTCAAGTTTTTTTCAAAATTCAAAACCGCTTCAAACTCTCTGTCCAAACATCAACTGGTGAGTAAACAAGCTAATAATTGTTTAAAATTTGTTGCATGAGATAGGATTATGAAATAATGATGTGATAATGGTTTGCTTGAGTGGAAATTTGCCTTGCATGTTGATAAATATAGGAATGTTAACTGTGCATGTCTGTTCATCTCTGTTTCAAAGTTACAGAGTTTAAATTTGATAAAGAATTCCAAATCTCCTCATCTATTTTCTCATAGGCTTTAGTTTTCAAACAAGATATGTAACGATCCCGATTTTTGATTTAAATTTAAATTGATAATTAACATAAATTTTTTGAAAAAATTATAAATCAAATTGAATTTTCCAAATTTAAATAGGACATTTGTTAAATTTGACATTGATTTTAAAATTTAATTAGGGCTTTCAAATTCTGTATTTAATATCTTATAAATAAAAAATAATATCCCAAAAATTTCAATTAAAATAAATAATATATTTTATACCTTTGGAATTTAATTTGAAAATATATTAAGAAAATCTCAAAACAAATAAAATGAGTAGAATTGTATATATATTGAGATTTAATTTAGATTTATTCAAGAGGTATGCATATATAAATGGACAAAAAAAATAAATTATAATTCAAGTTGAATTGAAATTTGAATTTGAATTTAAGATTAATGCTTTAAAAATAAGTGGTATTTAAAAGTCATTAAGATGTAATTTATATAATATAAAGATTGGTTAAAAACAATTTTTCTTTTAGCATTGTACATATATACATGTATATACAAATGAATAAAGAGGTATATTCATTTATAAAGTAATATGATATGAAGTTGTTTAAAAATCCTTCTTGTCTTTGTAAAATTACAAACATACATAGGGAGATGGAGTAAGATAATCAACAAAATCTAAAGTTTATGATATGTTTTTACAAATGGCATCAAGTATATTTAATTAAATATAATAATAGAAATAAAAAATTGAGAGAAACTTTCCATCTCCCCATGCTCAATCATATTATATCTCAGCCAGGTCTGAAAAGAAAACAGTAAAAAGATTTGAACATCTCAAAACAATAATACAAAAGTAGAAAAAAAAGATAGAAAGAAAGAAATGGTAGAACCTGAAAAACCAGAAAGGAAAAAAAATAAAGAGCAATGCAAAAGCAAACTTGAAGCTTTAAACCAATTCAACAATCAAACAGAAAGACCAAAACCCAACTGAGATCTGGAAAACCAAATTCTAGAAAATCAACCTGAAGGTAAAGCAATTGAATAAAATTACAGATCAAGGTAGAAGTGAAAACAAACTAGAGAGAAATTAAAATCTGGAAGCATGCAAGTTTAAAAGCATCAGGATCAAAACAAGGTTCAATGCAAATTTCCAGGCTTTTCAAAACCTGGTTCTCTGTCTTCAGTTTTTCCTGGTAAGTTTTAACTTTATAGTTAATGAATTTGTAACTTTAAACTAAAAAGGAAAAAAAAATTAAGTTGTAATAAACTGCAGGTTTATTTTATAAAAAGAAAATATAAAGAGAGAGGAGCTTCAGTTTTGCCAATGCAAGTCTTTGGAAAATAAAATAAAGGCAAGTGACTTTCTTTACAAATTTGAATTTAAAAGTGGTTAACTAGTAGGAAAACAAAGATTTATACAACTTTGTAAATCAGTTGCAGATAAAAAATTTCAAGCATTCAAGTGTAATTCAACCTGAAGCAAGTTGAAAATCTGGAAAAAACAAATTGAGGCAAGTAAAATTCTTTTAAAAAGGATTTGAATATGTAGTTGTAATCAGGAACAAAGCAAAGATTTAAAAGAAATTCTATTTATCAGTTCAGGAGTAAAGCAAACAAAGAATTCAAGAAGCAAATCAAACATTAACAACTTAGTTTCCAGGCCATTCTCATTTGGAACTCTATGTTCATGTTCTCTGTCTCTGTTCCCTGTCTTTGTTCTCTGCACCGTGCCTTCCATGTGAGCAAACTCTCAAACCCATTTCTTATTTTTATTTTTGTTGTTGCATGTAATTAGCATTGAATGTTTGGTTGTGGATTGTGCTTGTATGGGTATAAATATACCTGTATGTATGTATATATGGGGTGCTGTGTGTACAGGCAGACCCCCCTGTCTTCTGTTTCTTCTTAGCTTCAGGTTTACAGAGTAAACCTTAATTTGAACTCAAATCTCCCTCTTTCTCTCTCTGTTCCCTTCTAGAATAAAGATCTAAGCAAAAACATAGTGTTGTTGTTAACATGCAGTATGTTTTTTTTTTAGAAATGAATCAAAGCAAAAACAATAGCGTTCCTCTAGGAAATGTGAAAAACAGCTAAGTCCAAATCCATATGAAAAATTCAATTATCATAAATTTCAATTTAAATAATGCTATCTGAATTACCACTGAAAATAAATATTTTAGAAAGTTAAATCTGAATTTTTCATAAAGTTTTTGACTAAGCAAATATGGTTGATTAGAAAAGTGAATTTTGTCAAGCTCTGGTGATCTATGACGAACTGTAGCCCATGACTCTCGGTGAAGCTAGCTGGGGTATCGGTGGACTTAGGAAAAATAACTGGAAGATGGTCAGAAGGTTGTGGACGTGGCGGTTGAGCATTGAAGGTTGGAACCCTAGTTTCAACTAGGTCCAGTAATTCGACTCGTTCGTCCTCCCTGGTTGATCGAGTGTTACAAAATTTTGGGGAGTGATAGTTGGATGGTATACGAATACGTGGCCGAAGTCGCCGTCGCTCAGGTGGCCGGAGGCGTGTGAACACGGCGTTGACAGGTTTTGATGGGGTGGTGCCATGCTTAGTTCCAGGTTTGAAACTGTGGCTCGATTTTGATGTGAAGGGGATACGAGAATTCTGGAGGTTGGCCTGGAACGAGTTCGTCGACGGTGGCTAGCTGGAGATACCCATGGTGGTTGGATGGCGCCTGAGCTCGTGTGCACGTGCACGTGTCAGAGGATCGTGATGAAGTTTGGTAACTAAGAAGAAAAGTGATGGTCTCGGGTAATTCGAGTGTATGAATCGAAGTAGGTTAAGCTTTATCTCGAAGAAAAACATGGGTTGCTCGAATATACCTGATTGTTTCAGGTTTTAGGATCAACAGAGAACCTGTTCTGCTTAAAAGTTAAAGTAAAGTTTTAAATTTAAACTGGAATTTAAACTAAGATTTAAAACCAGAATCGAATCTGAATCCTAATAGTTTGAATCTTGGTTTTTGAAATGATTTAAATTTTGAAAATCAATTTGGTTTTAAAACTTTAAAGTATAAAATATATTGATTTAGAATTTAAATTGTAAGTTTTAAATTGTAAAATAGGAATTGAAAATAAGTTTAATTTCTAGTTTTTGAAATCTGGAATTTGGTTTGAATTTCAGTTTTAAAATAAAATAAGTTTTTAAATTTAATTGGTTTTGACTATTTTAAAATGGTTAAATAATTTGAATTTTAAAATGAAGATGAAAAATGTAAGTAAAGCCTTAAAGAATTAAATTTAAAATAAAAGATTCAATCTGTATTTCAGTTTTCAAATTAAGGGAATTTTTGAATTTGAATTTGTTTTTAAATGCTTTATTCAAGTAAGAGATGTTTTATCTTAAAAATAAATAAATAGAATTTAATGATTTAGACTCATTAAATTATTAAGTTAATTAATCAAGTAATTAATAAATAATTAAATGAAAATAGTAATTACTTAGTAAAGTAATTAAGAGTAGATAATTAAAGGATAAAGATTGATAAATCAAATATGAAGGGTAAATTACTTTAAAGAAAAATTAATTAATGTGGTTAATTAATTAAGATAACTAAATTGATTAAGGTTAATTAACTTAAAGTGATTAAGAAATTATTATTAATTAAGGAGTAATTAATTATTGTAATTAATTAAGGGAATAATAAATCTATTGATAAATCAATTAAGGGCAATTAATTATAACCTAGATAAATAAATTAATAATTAAGGGTTTACCAATTAAAGTAATTAATTGAGGAATAATCAATTAATAAAAGTAATTAAGATTTAATTAATTACAATTAAAGGTTAATTAATTAAGATAATTAATTAAATAAATGATTAATAAATGAAAGTAGTTAAGACTTAATTAATTTTAGTTAATAATAATTAATCATTGATTTAAAGATTTCAAATAGAAGTAATTACTGTGGGTAATAAATTTATAACCACATGGTTTATTCATCTTAATTAAAGATGTTTGATTGTTATTGAATGCCATGTGATGGACTGATATATTTGATGTGTGATGTGATGCTATGTAATGTTTTGTGCTAAGCTGTTATATCTATGATATATATATTGTTATGCTAACCCTTGACCCGTAGAACGACATTTGAATTTCGATGCGACAGGGAGTCGGATTCCATTTGGTTATTCGAAACCCACATCGAATTGTAATGATTGAATCTGTGCTGATTGATGATGTGGCACTCTTATTGTGTAAAACCCCTGGACCACACTTATACACACACGAATATGGATTGCACGTGGAAATGGGTTAAGTCACAGATTTGAAATTGTTTTAAATGATTTTTTTTTAATCCAAAATAGTTTTGGAATTATAATTTTAAGTTTTTGAAAATGAGTTTCAAAAATAAAAGTTATTTTAAATAACTTGATTGAATCTTGGAATTTAAATGAGTTAATTTAAATTTGAATTCAATATTTGAAATTGAATTCTATAATTTGGGAACTAGGGCTTAAAAAGTTATTCAACTTACAAATGGGTTATATGGGTTTTAAACCATTTTTAAAGGTGATGTTTTGAAATTTAAATTCAACTCAAGATTTCAACTTGTATAAATTAGATTTGCTTTCTCATAAGAAATGGACTTCCAAGTTGTGTTAAAAGGATTTTCAAGTCTAAAATGAAAATAGTTTTCCAAGTTATGAATAAATCTTTGGAGATGTGTTTTGAAAGCTATAAATCTTTAATTTAAAGATTTAATTGGGTTAATCCAAATTGAATGGGAATTGTTTTGAAATCTATGGATAGATCTTTGTGAAATTGGGTGAAACTTTGTGGAAAAAAAAATCTTTTTGTGTAAAGATTTAAATTGGTAATTTGTTTAACCATTTGAAAGAAAAGTTATGGATTTTATAAGTTGTGACTTAACTAAAATCCCATATCCATATGTTTTAAAATATGGCGCTCATTATTCGGTTTAGCCGGGAGAGGACCTTGTGTCATATAACCCATTCCGAATAGTGATACGACGTTATGGATTGCATTTGAAGACCGGTGTTGAAGACCGGGTGTCTTCGAGAACGTTAGGATAACCTATCGATTGTCTCTGCATCGAGTAGCTACGGTATAGAGATTCCCTTAGTGATGGGAAGTCTGATCGGGATTGTGGATACCCGGATTTGCAAGGGCTTCTTCGGAAGTGCCTTCGGTTCTGTTCGAACCCGGAACAGACTTGTATGGTTGTATGTCCGACATTACACTTTGAGATATTAAACTGATTTCTATCAAATACATTTCTGCTTGGTGGCGGAGAATTTATTCTCTTAGCTTAACACCCTTCTCTGAGACGCACGAGCTCAGAGGTTATGTAGTTGATATTTATCAGTGATATATTCCCAATTTGGTAATGTGGCATGCTGAGTGCTGCTGTTTGATGATGATCATTTGTTGATCATTTGTGATCGAAGCATGACTTTTGTATAAAGCGTAGCTTTGTGGACGAGACTGCATCAGGACCTCAAACCCCGAAAATGGTCGAAACAGGAAAGATGCGGCAAGGTTATGAGGGTCGCGCCCTTTAGGGTGTGTCATTCCCTTCTGGTAAAGGGTGGTATCATGGTATGGAGCCCAGATACTTACTCATGTGGATACTGCAGATCTATTACTTTGTGATACTTTGTGGTTGTTGGTGCGAGCGCTCGGATAAAGGTCCCAAAGGACCGGGGGATGGCATATTCGTGCAGTAGTTACCTAGTTATAGAGGTAACCCGGCCTTGTGTTGGCAGAGATCTAACCGTAACGTTAGTTCTCGGGACGTCCCGCCAGAGGCGATCCCATGTGGCAGTAGGAAGTTCCTTAGCCTGACCATTTGTTGGAAATCCATTCATCCAATACGTGCCTTGTACGGTTTTAGTTGTATTACCTGCCATTCACTTATGGTGGTCACCACTGTTTGGATGGTAGCTATAGTAGGCATAGTTCGGAATGTCTATGCTGGCTAGGATTTATATTCTACTTCCGAAATTGTTTTCTACACTATGCACTAATAGTAATATCAAAAATGATTTGATTCTTTGCGTAGTAAGCATTTTTGACTATCATAAGGAGAAATCTCCTCCAATTCTGCGTTTGCATTGTGTGTGTGGCGGGAGGCCTTATGCTAGTTTCATTTTCCAAAAAAGCATTGCGGATTTATCTAAAATTCTCTTGTTGCTTGTTGTAAAAGACCAAATGTTTTTGTTTGCTCATACCAGTCCCACGACTGACCTGCAGTTTATTGTTCCTTTCCTAAACTCTGGGTGCCCACTATTTTCCCACACGAGCAGTCTAGAGTTGGGGTTTTCAGATAATCAGTAGTAGGTGTAGATTCGATAGCTTTCAGCCTTGGGATTTGGCAATCGCAATTGGATCGAGTTGCTTCTCTTCATCTTGATTTGGGAGTTCGAGCTATTCTGGATTGGTGCCTTGGAGATGGAGATTACTGATACTGGAGTTCTTTCTTGAAGACTATACTGGAGATTTTGTTCCGCTGCTGTGTTATCCTTTTCTTTCCGCTGCTATTATCTTGTATCATAACTCTGATGTATATTGATGTTCATTGTATCATTCTGTTGTATCAGATATTGTATCAAATGTTGTATATGAAATGTATTATTCATTTCTTCCGCTGTGTTGTACTTAATGTGTTATAAGCTCCGGCGAACCAGGTTCGACGTTTGAATCTGCGGCATTTGAATACGTGAGCCGTATTCGGTGCCGATTTTCGAAGGTCGAGTCAAGGTCGTTATAAGATATATTTGTTTAAACATAAATTAAGTTTTAAAAATAAATTTAAGTAAAATTAGTTGGAATTTTATCTGGAAAATGAAAAAGAAAGTAAGAATTTTTAAACATGTAAAAATCAAACATTATAATTTGCTGATTCAAGTATATAACCTGAATCGACTTTGAAAACTATGATTTTGAAAGGAAATTAAGGATTTATACTTTGAGATCGAGAGAGGAAATCAGAGTTGACCAGAAAGTGGTTTTTGAGCTGTTTCTGGTGATGGGTGAACTCGGGGTGGTCGGGGTCTCTACTAGAGATAGAGGGAAGTTAGGTGGTCTCGAAAAAAATGGTAGGAGGATGTTTAAGCCACCATGGCGGCGGCGTTTGGTCGGAGTATGGTTTTAACCCAAATTTTGGTCGAGGCTGGAAATTGGCTGTTGCGTCGTCTCTCTGGCATCAGGATTCATTGAACTTGGAGGGATGGAAGCGTGGAAGGCCGGAGAGGGCGTGGCCAGAGTTTCAGGGATACCGGTGGTCGGCGTTGTCGGGACGATGAAATTTTGGGTGGTCGGTTTTTGTTCCAGTTTTGATTTGGAAGCTCGATTTCGATTTTGGTTCGTGTTGAACATCGGGTGGTTGGAATCAGAAGAGTAGGTTAAGGTTGACTTGTCGACGGTAATATGGATGGTTGGAGCTCTGGCAAGCTGGCTTGCACGTGCACGTCGAAGTCAGGTGTCAATGTTTGTGAAGGAGGTTTGTGACTCGAGGTAGTCTCGGGGAAGAAGCGTTGTGGCTCGGGTGGGTCTTCGAAACTTTCGCGTCTGTGTTGTTTCCATATTTTAAGTATAACTAAATCTAAGTTTAAAAAAAAGGTAATGGTCTCGGGTCGGGGCTCGAGTGTTATTCGGGTTGGACCCGAAGTAAAATTTGAACAATTTTTAAGTTTGAATATAAACAAGTTTTTAAATTTAAAATGAATCTAGTTTTGAACCATTTCTTAAAATTTATTTCTTTATATAATAAATGTCTTAAATAACTATTTTAAGGAAGTTATATAATTTATTTAACTTAAATTTGTTAAGTTAAATGCATAAGTTATTTTATACTAAAATTAAATGATTTAATCAAGTAAGTTAATTATAAAGATAAATGTTTTAAATATTTTAATGATAATTAGGTAATTAATAAAGAATAATGGTTTATCTTAAAGTTAATTAAGACCTTGGATAATTTAAGATAAATTTAATTAATAAAGTAATTAAGGAGTAATTAATTAATTTGATTAATTAATGATTGATGATTAATTATTTCGTAATTAAGGGTTATTAATTAGATAATTAGAGATTATTTATTTAATGATTAAAGATTAATAAATTAATTAATTAAGATTAATTAATTAAGATTAATTAATTTGTAATTAGATATTAATTAATTAAGTAATTAAATATTAATTAAGTTGTAATTAAGCATTAATTAATTAAGTAATTAGAGATTAATTACTTAAATGATAATTACTTAATTAAAGGATTAATTTGTGAAGGATTAATTAATTCAATTAATAATTAAAGGATAATAATTTAAGGTTAACGAATTGAGGATAATTAACCAATGGGATAATTACTTAAAGAAAGTAATTATGGATAATTAATCTAGATAGATAATTAAAGGATGATTAATTAATGGTTTGTAATTAATTAATATTAAGTAAGTAGGATTTAAATTAATTAGAAATGGTACAATTAATTTATCTTGCTTATAGATGATTAAGATGGATTGAATGACATAGATTATTTGATATCTCTGATATGTGATTTGTGATGCTTTATGATATGAGATACTTTGGTTGAACTGTGATATTGGGATTATCTATCTAAGATGAATCGTTGTGTGAATATGAAATTCTGAATATAAATTGTATTGTTTAAACTTAAACATTTGGCTTAAAGAATAACATTGGATTCGAAGAGACCGGGGTCGGGTATCAGTAAATATCTAAAACCACTTCGATTTGTAATCTACAATAATTCTTTATAGATTTGATATGTGGAATCAGTAGGCTGGAATGGAATAATATGAACCATTGAAACTAAGTACAGGTACTTGGGGTTTGATTTGTGAAATAAGTGCTGACTATAACAAGTTATGAACTCGTAGTGAGGTACGAGTTAACTCGGATTTCCAATTAAGTTTTATGACTTAGTATTTCAAATTTTATGGGTTTACTCACGCTGGTTTCCAGCCTGACCCGGTGTTACTTTGATGTAATGCTAGGGTCGGACCGAGTATTACAGATTTTCAGGTTAGGGCATTCTGGAGCTCAAGAGACGAGCTGGATGGCAGGAACTTATGGAGTTCACCGCTATGTATTAGAGTTGTATTGATAATAGTCTTGGACAGGTTGATATAACTGTCTAGCCTAATTGGAATGGTTGTAACTCTGATGAAATGAATGTAATCTAACAATAACAGCTTTTCTTTGTATAAATGCTATTATCTGTTATTATATTTAATCCGCTGCGAATGTGAGATGATGTTGTTTTCTGTTCTTCTTCTTTCTTCTTTTCTTTAATAATTTGAATTTTCAGCGTCCGATTTCTCGGCACTTCTACAGTGAACGTACTAGCTTCGAATTTTCAAGGTCGAAATTTTGGGTCGTTACATTTTGGTATCAGAGCAGAAGGTTAAGCGCGAACCTTGGCTTTAGTGGGTTTACTCAGTAAGGATAGGGTCAATAGTACCCCAGAATGAGTTGAGTGTATTGATATGAGGGCATATTTTTTATTTTCTTATATAATGATTTTAAAACGGTTTTAAAATTATCTTTATATAAGCTTATATTTGATATATAATGCAATAGTTATTCTAATATATTAAGGAAATTGATTGTTGATTATTGAAAATGAATAGGATAATAAGAATATAGGATTGGAATTCTACTAATTAAGTCTAATATAGGTTAGAGAGTTCCACTAATCTAGTTTTAGAGCAACATGGCTAAAAGTGAAGAATGGAAGGCTAAACGCAGAGAGCGAAGTGCAGCTGCACGTAAGGATCGAGAAGAAGTAATTCAGGAATATGAGAAATAGGTTAAGGAAAGGGCTGGACCAGGGCCTTATGATAATGTCACCTGCTATAGATGTTTCAATAAGGGTCATTACGTAGCCAAGTGCAGTAAAACAAGGGAGGAATTGAAGGGTACATTCCAACGGTTTCTCTCTGAGATCTTATGCTTTATGTGTCATAAGAAAGGACATTTCCTAAACCGTTGCCCTAAAGTGAGAAAGGTGAAGCGTAAACCA
This sequence comes from Allium cepa, assembly GCA_030765085.1. Lineage (NCBI taxonomy): Eukaryota > Viridiplantae > Streptophyta > Magnoliopsida > Asparagales > Amaryllidaceae > Allium > Allium cepa. The sequence continues at coordinate 456,421,768 of CM060939.1, read as the reverse complement.
GTTGAACCGGTCAATGAGACGACTATTTGCTATCATTGTAAGAAGACGGGACACATTGCTAGGAATTGTCCCGAGAGACAGAAGTAGAATAAGGTTGTGGAACGTACTACAGGAGGCATGAAGGTTATCCATATTGATAGGAGGGTAGAAACATTTTGTGGTAAATGTTATGAGTGGGGACATCCTATTGAGAAGTGTATGTTCGGGATTTTCCCTTTGGAAGGAAGTCCATAGAAGGGATTCTTGTAAGAATACTAAGGCTTTGTTCTTTTCCAAACCCCTAGGTAATAGAGAAGGCATCTAGATTTCTGACTTCTGTAAGACTCTTATTTTGGATAAATGGATGTAATGTTTGAACTACTAGTGTGTAGTCTATTAATGTTTGGAATATTTTGTGGCAGTACAATCTAATATAAAATTATCTTTATTTATTTGAAAATAGATGGAATTAATTCAAAGGAGGAATTGTAAAGAATTAATTGAAATTTGAAATTGAATTAAATTAGTTAGGATTAAAATCAAAGTTAAATAAGAACAACCTGAATTGGAAATTCAATATGAAATTAAAATTTAACTTAGGGAAGTTAAATGGGTTGATTTGAGATGGGAGTTATGTGTGATCTCAAACGGATTTGAGATCTAGAAATGGGTAATGTGTGCTATTGATGGATGTTATGGGTGAATGTTTTAAATAATTTGGATGTTTATTTACTTTGGCTTATCCTGATATCAACCTATTGTTATATATAATCCATGAAACTATGAATTGGATTATTTTAATTGAATTAAAAAATGGATTGAGGTAATATACATCCATTACTGAAATAAAATGGAAATAAGATTGAACTTATGAAAAAGGAAATTGCTTTGAACTCAAAGATTTAAATGTTAGAAATGAGCTTGCTGAAAATTTGTTAAGGATTGGTTTCGAAGTTAAAATTGGGTAATAAATTGGATTCTGAAGATTAAATCATATAAAAAGTTTTGAACTCTAATTTGAACTTTGAAATAAGTTAAGCAAAGGTAATTTAAAATGGAATTTTTAAATTTGGACTCAGAATTAAATGGTTTAAAAAATTTTAAGTTATTAATTTAAAAATAAATGTTGGTTTGATTTAAAGGATTAAATCAACATTTAAAAATTTAACTCGAGTTTATGAAATTTGAGATGGTTTTAAGTTGAGATTTGAATAGATTAGTTCAAATTGAATTTGATTTGAATTAATTGGAATTGTGATTGAAGATGGATAAGCATAAAATTCGAATGGAAAATTTGAATTGAATTAATTTGAAGTGAAATTGAAGTTGAATAAGTTTGAATTTCAAATGGGAGTTGATTTGAATTTGGGATAGGAATTGAAATTAATTTAAATTGAATTGAAATTGAATTAATTTAAATGGAAGTGGAAATTGGAAATTGATTGGAAATGAAGATTGGGAATTGAACAGTTTGGCTCTGAACTATTTTTTTCAAATAAATTGTTTTAATATAAACTGTTTTGAATCTATTTTTATAGCTATTTACTATACAACCTTTCTTTTAAAACCCAAACTATCTTATACTTATTTTTCAACTACTCTAAAACTAACTTTTATTTTACAACAATTTTTTATCTGTTTTACAAACTAATTACTATTTTACAACTATTTTGCAACTATCCAACTATTTTACAATTATTCAACTACTTTATAATTATTTTAAAATTACTTAACTATTTTACTACTATTTGCAATTAATAACTATTTTACAACTACTTATCTATTTAAAAAAAATTCAAGCTATTTTCTTAATACAAGTTGGTCAGAGTGCAAACTGTCTATAATTGAATACCAATTGAGATAACAATTGAAGTGTTAACCCAAATGGAAATTGAAAGCAATTATGGATAAGTGAATAGAATCAAAATGAAGGTGAATAGAAAAGAGAATTGATTTAGCTAATAATCAATAAAGATAAATACGTAGGATGTACGTATATTATTCTATTCATATAATGATTTGATCCAGATTCGAGCATAGAATTTCGAGATAGTATATCGATCCGTATTAGGATTTTTCACCCGATTTTCGACGGATTGATTTTGAAAATTCTCTATCATAGTTATGACTATACAAGGAGAATGACGGTTTTTGATCAAGAAACCAAATCTGAGTCCACACTAGGAAGTCGGGTGGACGATACTAGTTCGGAAGTGAAATTGTGTGATCGAGTGAGCGCTCAGATTTGATATTGCATACAGATGGTATATGTACATCGTACATGCTTGAATGATATTGATAATGAAATTTTGAAAGAAATGAGAAATGAGAAATGATTTTTGAAAGAAAAGTATATATTTTGAGAAATATATATGAATAAAGGTGGAAGTTGGATATCTTTTGAAATTCACTTTATGAAAAGTACGTGATATGGTTAGTAACTTTATAAAAGAAATCAAATTTGAATATTTGATTTGGCATAAATGAAGTATGTATATATATATATATATATACATGATAAACTCCCCTATGTTGAATCTAAAACCAGAAGAAAAGGTTTTGAAAAATATTTAAAGTATAAAAGGGAAGTCTATATAAGTGATCCAAGATTTTTCAAGATTATATATATATAAAGGATTTATGAGAATGATTTTGGAAAAGGTTTTGGAACCTATGGATTTTGGAAAGGCTTTGATTTTTGGGGAAAAATAAATTTTTGGGAATTTGGAAAGCCAAGTTGGAACTATCGATTTTGGGATATCGATTTTGTGTAAAGGAGGTTTTGATGTAAATCATAAAGGGTATGATTTGAAAGATACTATAAGTGTATAGTATAAAGTGTTTTGAGATTGGCTCTGGAGAAAAAGGCGCTCCCATTGAAATGAACTTCATGGGAGATCCACGGGGTGGTTCTGCCATGAGCCCTAAGGGGGAGGCTCTAAATTGAATCTTAGGAGGAAGTCCGGACAAACTGAAGTTCCTGAGGAATTTGTGCTGTGGGTAGAGAAAGTCGAAGGCACTGATGCCTACAGAGACATTTGGGTTATGATGTGACGATAGTGTAACTCGATGTCACTGCGATCTACTGCGGACCATAGTGGAAGTCGTGTATGCTGTGAGAGCCAACGATCTACGTTTGATTTTGCCGTGATGGCAACATAACATTGGTAGACTGCAATCTATGGAGACATAGCGAAAGTCGAGAGGCCTTGAGAGCCTAAGACTACATTGGGACTCGACTGATGTAGTCTGCGACCTATGTAGGAGTGGTGAAGTTTCATTTGGCAGCGAAAATCGAGGGCGTTGATGTCTACCGTTACATGGATTTTTACCATGATGACAACGTAACTCGGGATGTAGCTGCGATCTATGGCGAGTTCTATAGCGTAATCGAGGGGTGCGGAGTGCCTACAGTTATCTATGGATTTTGCTGGGATGGAAAAGTAACCATCAGGTTAACTACGACCATGGAGGGGGTGATGATTTCCAGAGCATTCTCACCAAAGATGTTTCCTCTATTTTCAAAAATGTTTTCTATATTTTCAACAAAATGTTTCCCAAGTATTTTCACTGGGTGTTGAAAATGGGTTTACCAAGTACTTATAGATTTTCAATCCTACGCCTGATCAACGTATGATCGAATTTCTATGAGAACATTGATGGACTTGTCGAGACATCGAGTTATAAAAGGTATTTTTATTAAGCTATTTTGGCAATATTATATAAATTTTTAAAGTGTTTAAAAAAATTTAAATGAAAAGGAGTTTATGGTTAAAAGTGTTCAAAGGGGTAATTTATCTGATAATAGGTATTAATAAATTCTGGCTTCGTTCCTTTTCGACGACGAAAAAATTCAAAGGGGGAAGGAATGTGATAACCCGTATTTTGGACATGTGATAATTGGATAATTAACTGGTTTATTCAATTGAACAGATAAAAATTCTGATAATAAAAGATATCTGGATATGTAAATGAATTTGAAAATATAATAAAGTTGAATTATAAATATCTGGATAAATATTTGATAATCTCCTTATATAATTACTTAAAATTGACAAATTATTCCTTTAAAACAAATAATAATGATGGTATATATATAAGTAGATTTTAAATAGAAAAATTATTATTTTCAAACAAATTAAAAATGTGTTTGTTTAATTATATATATATATATATATATATATATATATATATATATATATGTACGTACGTGTGTGTGTGTGTATGCGAGTGGATTTTATTTGAATTTGAATTTAAATTTGAAACTCAAAAGATAGATCTCTTAAAATAATATTGGATTTAAAATATATTATATATGATTTTATTTAGAATATAATTGGTTCTTTAAAGGATTTTATTAATATAAATTAAGAGAAATGTATTTACTAAATAAAAAATTTAGTATAAAAGTTTTATAAACCATTTTAAAATTAATTAAAACATGCATAATTACAAGTGTTAATTTATAAAATCTTGTTAATAACATGTGTAAGTTAATAAACATTTGCAAATGACAAATGTTAAAGAATTTAACAAGTGTCACCAATTTATTTTATTTTACTTTTATATTTTTAAAAATCATAATTAAATCTATGTATACATCTATCTCTTCTCTTCATTTCTTTTTCTATCTTCTCATTTTCAAAACAAAGAAAACCTAAGCCCTGTAAATATTATACAAACTCAAAGAACAAACCTATAGCCTGTATACATTTTCAAAACCAGGGAATTAAAAACAACAACAAGGTTTCATCTTCAGTCTACAACCTATAGCAAGATCAACTCAACTAAGCAACTTCATTTCAGTTCCAATTAACAAGTTTTCAAGCATTTTTCAAGTTTCAAAGAGATTAAAAGCATTTTCTCCAGCATTCAAGTTTTTATCAAAATTCAAAACTGCTTCAAACTCTCTGTCCAAACATCAACTGGTGAGTAAACAAACTAATAATTGTTTAAAATCTGTTGCATGAGATAGGATTATGAAATAGTGATGTGATAATGGTTTTCTTGAGTGGAAATTTGCCTTGCATTTTGATAAATATGGGAATGTTAACTGTGCATGTCTGTTCATTTCTGTTCATTTCTGTTTCAAAGTAACGGAGTCTGAATTTGATAAAGAATTCCAAATCTCCTCATCCATTTTCTGATAGGCTTTAGTTTTCAAACAAGATAAGTTTGTTTAAACATAGATTAAGTTTTAAAAATAAATTTAAGTAAAATTAGTTGGAATTTTATTTGAAAAATGGAAAAGACAGTAAGAATTTTTAAACATGTAAAAATCAAACATTATAATTTGCTGATTCAAGTATATAACCTGAATCGACTTTGAAAACTATGATTTTTAAAAGGGAATTCAGGATTTATAGTTGGGATCGAGAGAGGAAATCAGAGTTGACCAGAAAGTGGGTTTTGAGCTATTTCTGGTTATGGGTGAACTCGAGGTGGTCGAGGTCTCTACTGGAGATAGAGGGAAGTTAGGTGGTCTCGGCAAAAATGGTAGGAGGATGTTTAAGCCATTGTGGCGGCGGCGTTTGGTCGGAGTAGGGTTTTAACCCAAATTTTGGTCGAGGCTGGAAATTGGCTGCTGCATCGTCTCTCTGGCATCGGGATTCATCAAACTTGGGGAAAGGAAGCGTGGAAGGTCGGAGAGGCTATGGCCGGAGTTTCAGGGATGCTGGTGGTCGGCGTCGTCGAGACGGGGAAGTTTTGGGTCATCGAGACGGGGGAGTTGAACATCGGGTGGTCGGAATCAGAAGAGTAGGCCTAGGTCGACTTGTCGACGGTAGTATGGATGCTCGAAGCTCTGGCGAGTTGGCATACACGTGCACGTCGAAGTCAGTGTCAGTGTTTGTGAAGGAGGTTTGTGACTCGGGGTGGGTCTCGGGGAAGAAGCGTTGTGGCTCAGGTGGGTCTTTGAAACTTTCACATGTGTGTTGTTTCTAGATTTTAAGTATAACAAAATCTAAGTTTTAAAAAAAAGGTAATGGTCTCGGGTCGGGGCTCGAGTTTTATTCGGGTTGGACCCGAAGTAAAATTTGAACAGTTTTTAAGTTTAAATATAAACAAGTTTTTAAATTTGAAATGAATCTAGTTTTGAACATTTTTGAAAATTTATTTCTTTATATAATAAATGTCTTAAATAATTGTTTTAAAGAAGTTATATAATTTGTTTAACTTAAATTTGTTAAGTTAAATGCTTAAGTTATTTTAAACTTAAATTAAATGATTTAATTAAGTAAGTTAATTATAAAGATAAATGTTTTAAATATGTTAATGCTAGTTAGGTAATTAATAAAGAATAATGGTTTATCTTAAAGTTAATTAAGACCTTGGATAATTTTAGATAAATTTAATTAATAAAGTAATTAAAGAGTAATTAATTAATTTGATTAATTAATGATTGAGGATTAATTAATTTATAATTAAGGGTTATTAATTAGATAATTAGAGATTATTTATTTAATGATTAGAGATTAATAAATTAATTAATTGCGATTAATTAATTTATAATTAGAGATTAATTAAGTAACTAAAGTTTAATTAAGTTGTAATTAAGCATTAATTAATTAAGTAATTAAAGATTAATTACTTAAATGATAATTACTTAGTTAAAGGATTAATTTGTGAAGGATTAATTAATTCAATTAATAATTAAAGGATAATAATTTGAGGTTAATGAATTGAGGATAATTAACCAATGGGATAATTACTTAATGAAAGTAATTATGGATAATTTATTTAGATAGATAATTAAAGGATGAGTAATTAATGGTTTGTAATTAATTAATATTAAGTAAGTAGGATTTAAATTAATTAGAAATGGTATAATTAATTTATCTTGCTTATAGACGATTAAGATAGATTGAATGACATAGATTATTTGATATCTCTAATATGTGATTTGTGACGCTTTGTGATATGAGATACTTTGGTTGAACAGTGATATTGTGGATTATCTATCTGAGATGAAACGTTGTGTGAATATGAAATTCTAAATATAAATTGTATTGTTTAAACTTAAACATTTGGCTTAAAGAATAACATTGGATTCGAAGAGACCGGGGTCGGGTATCAGTAAATACCCGAAACCACTTCGATTTGTAAACTACAATAATTCTTTATAGAAATGATATGTGGAATCAATAGGCTGGAATGGAATAATATGGGCCATTGAAACTAAGTAAGGGTACTTGGGATTTGATTTGTGAAATAAGTGTTGCCTATAACAAGTTGTGAACTCGTAGTGAGGTACGAGTTACCCCGGGTTTCCAATTAAGTTTTATGTCTTAATATTTCAAATTTTATGGGTTTACTCACGCTGGTTTCCAGCCTGACCTGGGTGTTACTTTGATGCAATCCTCGGGTCAGACCGAGTATTACATATTTTCAAGTTAGGGTGTTCTGGAGCGCAGGAGACGAGCTGGATGGCAGGACCGTATGGAGTTCACCGCTGTGTATTAGAGTTGTATTGATAGTAGTCTGGGACAGGCTGATATAACTGTCTAGCCTAATTAGAATGGTTGTAACTCTGATGAAATGAATGAAATCTAACAATAACATCTTTTCTTTGTATAAATGTTATTATTTGTTATTATAATTAACCCGCTGCAAATGTGAGATTTTTTTTCTGTTCATCTTTCTTCTTTTCTTTAACAATCTGATTTTCCGACGTTCGATTTCTTGGCACTTCTACAGTGAACGTATTAGTATCGGATTTTTGAGGTCGAAATTTTAGGTCATTACACAAGAAGAGGAAAGGAAGACAGTAATTGAGAAGTGAAATAAAACTTGTTTTTATTAATGAATAAAAAAGGTTAAAACCGAAAAGTACCCTTAATCACATTTTCTTATCATCCATCTTCTATTAATCAACTAAGTATTACATACGTGAATAAAATGGTGGATATTAGAAGGGTTTATGTACTTTTGTTCATTTCAATACTAAAAGAATCTTTGAATTCACATCCATCATTTCATTTTCAAATTCAATTTTTTTATAATGATTCATTATTATTATTATTATATTACTTATTTACTCATTCCAAAATAAATTGTTTTCTTACCTTAGCTTAGCATTTAAATGTTGTTTAAATGCATATAAAGGTTCAACAACTTTTCTATAACTTATCGTTTGATCCAAAGTCGAAAACCCAAAAAAGGGTTTCGGTCACATTTTCTGTTTTTCATCGAACTACCTTTTTTTTTTAAAAGAATTCAAAAATGAAATTTCTATCATTAGCTATAAATTTAAAGAGGGTTATCTTGTAATTAAAACCATTAATTTAATATTAAAATAAATTAAATATTCATAAACCAATCGATAAAATTTTACGTCATTACATACATCGTAAATTTCAATTGTTAAAGTTAGCGTACTAGAATTGTTATTCAACGTGCTCAAGTTGATTTGAATTTACTAACAAAATTATCGTTTGGTAATACTTAGTATTTTGGTACATAAGTGTTCAAATGGAAAATCTAAATAATGATTTAAAGAAGACTGTTTTCACATAACAACCAATGTTTCTCAAAGTCAGTGGGAGCTATTTTGAGTTTGTAGGTTTTCAAATATGATCCAAGAAATGATACGAAGGTATCATTCTACAAACATCATAATTGAGTAAGTATTTAGATAGAAATATTAAATAGTTTGATTTTCAGTCAAAATATAGAGGAAGCATGTGTGACAAACCGCAAATCTGCACCCTTTGAATCGACAAATCCACACATGTCCGCCCCAAAAAGCACCGACTGACGGAAATTCAAGAGAAAGAAAGAAGAGGGAAGAAGAGAAGAGAAGAAAGAGAGAAGATAGAACCTAACAGAACAATGCAAAATCTCACATCGCAGCGGAAAACATATAATATTATATCAATGATCTTTATAAAATAGAAACTGTATATATACATGCATCAACCAGGGTCAACAATAAATCAATCTTCATAAAATAAATTATTTCACACTTATATAAAAAATTTAGTGAGGCAGAAAGAGTGAGTTGTACTCACTTTGATTGTAGTCGTCGCGATAGCGATTTATTCCGATTAAAATTAAACAAGCGTTTAATTTCAACCAAAATTTTCACTAGATCAAATAAATCTCAATCTAGCTCCATAATATAGTGCTCGTCACTACGGACCCAACACAATTCGTTTCGTCAAAACGGACCTCATATGACAAAGATAAAACATTTAGAAGTTTATACAATTTTTTATAAAATTAATTTCATAATTTTCCTTTTAATTTTAACCTCAAATCATCTGGGCCGCTTGATTTTTTTTTATAAGATCCGGGCCACACACGCTGTTCTTCTCCATCATTCACGGTTCCAGGTAAAAAACGAACCCATCACACATTTGCTTCCCTTCGAGGCCGATCATACTTCGTTCGTCGAGAAGTCGATTAACCCCTGCCATCGCGAGCGCCATTCCATGCTACATCCACAGTGGCCGACCGCACCTTTATAGTGCTGCCATCGCCTTGATTTTCCCCTCCAAACGCGTGATGTCCATCGTCCATTTGCCACTGATCCATTGCTTGAATCGTGATCATGACCGTTGGATACGAAGGTCTCGATACGCTCTTTGATTCTGTGGTTGAATGTTTTCGACGATTGTTGGTGGATTGGAAGAAAAAGGAGGAAGATTGAAACGAAATTATGGCCATTAGAATAGGAAGTGGCGGCCTGCCCTAATTTGCCTAGGGTTTTAGCAAAATGAAGAAAATCAAGGCCTTTTATAGAAAATATTCGTGCACTATTCATCCGGAAAATTTTTGAACTCGAAACGAAGTCTGCCGTCCGGCGTTTATAATGTTTTACCCCTATTCCGAACGCAGTTTAATATATATTGAGAGCCAATTCGATCGTATTTGGAAGATAGGTTTTCGAATCGAATTATTTAAATTTAAAATTTACTTAAAAAGTTTTCTACGCGTTTTAGCATGCCTCGGACAAACCGTATGTCCGATTGATACGGATTTTGAAATCTTACAATAATATAACATTATGGATCTAATGAAACTGGTTTCGTCGAAATCCAAGACTATATGTAAAATGGCTATTTTTATACGTCAATTAAATATTAAAATATTAAATTTCTACAATTTAACTTTTAATTCAATTTTAAAAGTTCTATAACATCATTCTAATTCAACTAAAATTTATATCAACTTTATAAATCTTTTTTATTAACATATAATTCAAATTCCAATTATTTCAGCAATTTCAAATATTAAATTAATAATTTAATTATTTAATTAAATCCAGATATTCGTAATGTACTTTATTCATCTTATAAAATTTACTTGTGAATATTTAAAATCAATTAAATATACGAATTTCAAATGATTTAAATTCTGGGTCGTTACTGTTGGGTGAAAATTCGTCCGGCTCCCTCCTAACACCGGTCCAGCCCCACAGCCGAACCAACCTCCATCCGGTCCATTGCCTGCTGCCGAACCAACCTCCACCATTACCAAACCAACCTTACACACCATTCCCACTTCACTGCAGATCCGGTGGCAACGCCGAACCATGCCTCCACCACCGGACCAAACTCCTCTCCGCCTCGAAGCCGAACCAATATACTCACACCTATCTACTGAACCGGAGGCTATCACCGAACCATGTCCTACCGGACCAAAAACCACCACCGAATCAACCCAACACCAGACCGACCCTTCTACCATCCAACACCGGTCCAAGCCTCCATCTCCACGCAACACCGAATCACCTACCACCGAACCAAAGCCCCACCGATCCATTCATCTCCTGCCACCGAACCAAATGTGCCAGTCCAGATTGCTTCAGCCCAGGCCCACCAGCAGCTATATACATTCAAGACCTCTGCCCCCAGCCTCACTCTATAAATAGAGGGGCAGGGGTACAACAATGGCAGACAAGTTTGAGAGTTCAAGCAAGGAAGGAACTTTCAAACAACTTTCTTATACTTGTACTTAAAGCTTTGTACTTGTAATTTGAAAGAAAAGAGAGAATAACATATAAAGTGGACGTAGGCACGTTCTGGCCGAACCACTATAAATCTACGTGTCTTTTACAGTTTACCCCCTGCTTTTTTCACATTTGCATAAGTAACCTAAAACCTTGAAAATAACATATAATCAACTAAATTATACGGATTGGAGGTGTTTGCCCATTTTTGCGCAAACATTTTTGGTGCTTTCACTGAGAGATTGGAACTCGAAGCTTCAGCTTCCCTCATTCAACCTTCTTTCCCAATAGCACCCTTCATTGCCTAGGAAACATGACTTCCAGGCCGAGAAAAGACGCCAACAAGGGAAAGAACGTTGCAACCAGCAGCGCTCCAGATCCAGTGGATCCAGATCAAGAGAACCATCCCACTACGACAACAGATCAGGCAAATCCGACAGCCCCTGCCGCGGAACAATCGGCAGCAATCACTAGGGCAGATCTAGACAGAGTTGTGACTGAAGTAACTAACCGCTTCGCATCCCAACAAGAAGCTTTGGTGAACCAACTCATGTCACGCTTGAGGGATGCCGAAGAGTCCAACCGCAACACTAAATCATGGGGTGAGTCTCAATGTGGAGGATCTCAGAGACATCAAAGGTCTTCCCTCTTCGAAGAAGCTATCAACAGGAACAACAATGATAGGGGCCGCACCCGGACTCAGCCCAAACTCCGACTCGAGGAAGTGCTTGGAACCGAACCCAATGGGGGAGGCACCAGGCGAGGGTCGGATGTAGCTGACCCGGTCATGCCGCCTAATCATAGAAACCCCGCTGAACGGAGCCGAGCTAGAACCCAGCCCGAAGTTGACCCCATGGAAATGCTCGAAGCAGAACCCCACAGGGGAAAATCAAGGCAGGGGGCAACTGTAGCTGGTCCTAGCATGCATCCGATCAGCCAAAGACAGCCACTAGATAACGTCAGAAGTGATAGGCTATACCATCCCTACAGGTTATCTGGACGAGATCGATCCCGCAGGGAAGAACCAAGCTCATTTTTGTCCGCTCCAAATTCTGATGAAAGAATGGCACGATTATTCAGGGAATGCGTCCGACGGGAGCAAAGAGATCGAGGGATAGGCGCTAGGGTAACCAGCCCTTTCGCCCGCGACATCGAAACCGCCATCACCCCTCGAGAATGGAAAATGCCGACGATGGAACCGTACAAGGGAACTTCCGACCCCGTTGTACACCTGCAAAGATACACACAACATATGCTCATGAGCGGGGCAACGGAAGGAGTATTATGCAAATGCTTTCCACTATTTTTAGCAGATCTAGCTACCTCCTGGTTCTGCCATCTACCCCAAGGATCCATCAGTTCATGGGAAATGTTGAAGGAAAAGTTCATTAGCCAGTTCCGCATTCATGTGGAACAACCCAAGGATGCTTATTCTCTATCCAATGTCAAACAGAAATCCGGAGAGACACTGCAACAATATCTAACCCGGTTCAACGCCGCAGCGGCTGCAGTCCAAGATGCCGATGAGAAACTCACCCTAATGGCCCTCTGTAGTAGTGTGCACCCAGATACCGAGTTTGCTAGAAGAGTAACTAAAGAAAAACCAGCTACCTTGCCTGATTTCTTCCATGAAGCTGGGAAGTACATGAGACTCGAAGAGGCTGCCACTGAAAGGCAGACAGGACCACAGGCTAGAACGGCCCATGGAAACGCCCCCGCCGTAGCGAAGGACATTCGGAGAAACGACTCCAGAGACAATGCAGGGAGCAAGAAGGGAGAAAAGCGCTTGTACTGACCAGGACCGAGATTCGACGCTTACACTCCCTTGAATGAAACAGTCGAGAACATCTTCCTGGCCACCCAGGACGAACTTACATACAAGCGCCCCCGTACAAGAAAGAGTCAGATCGCGAATTCCAGTCCGGAAAATTCTGCCGTTTTCACGAGTCTCATGGGCACGATACCAATGAATGCCGTCATCTCCGAGATCTAATTGAAGAACACATCAGGAGAAAGAAGCTGTAACGCTATGTAAAGGGCCAGGACAGGACTCCAGCTCCTACCAAGGAAAACCCAGGGCAGCTCCACCCAGAGACAGGCGGAGGAAATCGCAACACCAGCGGTTCCAGCCAAGAGAAGATAGTGGTCCATACAATATCAGGAGGGCCACACATCGCTGACAAGAGCTGGGCAGAAATGGAAATATATGGAAACTCACTCAGAAGCGAGGGAGACTGCGTCAATTCTATTATGGAAGAACGCCACCCTAAGCGGAAGGAAAGTAATGATATCACATTCGGCGGACGCGACCTAGAAGGAAGGCAATACCCTCATATGGATCCTATGGTCATCTCTGCCTGGTTCGGTCCAGCCAAAGTTTTCCGAATTTTAATAGACACTGGAAGTTCAGTAAATATCCTATTCAAGCATGCTTTCGACAAAATGAAGCTGTCAATGAAGGATGTATCCCCCTGTAACAAACCACTACACGGTTTCACTGGAGAAGCAAAGATGCCCCTCGGACAATTGGATCTCTTTGTTGAATTGGGAAGTCATCCCCGCTCCGCCGTTCGGAAACAAACATTCATGCTAATAGACAACCACTCGGCCTACATTGCCTTTTTAGGAAGACCAGCCTTGTCCGACTTCCAAATTGTCCTTGCCCAATGGTGCCTGAAGGTGAAGTTCCCAACGGATAATGGAGTGGGAGAAGTAGAAGGGGATCAAGACGCCGCTCGGGACTGCTATGTAATCGAACTTCGCAATAATCGCAGGAGAGATAAAGGGAAAAATGCAGAGACTATTCTCTGCATGAAAAGCTTGGAAGCATAGCAGCTAAAGAAAGCCCCTCCTCTTCGATATACAAGTGATCCCTTCAACGAACTAGATCGCAGGGACGGAGAGGAGGAGGCCACCGCCGAGCCTGCAGAGGCTATGGAATTCGTATCTGTAGACAAACACGACCCAAGTAAACTGCTGAGAGTCGGATCTCAGCTAAAAAGAGAAAATCAACTCATTGATTTTCTTCGCCACAACATGGATGTATTTGCATGGACGCACGCTGATATGACTGGAATCTCCCCGGACATAGCATGCCACGCACTAAACATCGATCCTACCAAGGTACCGGTAAAGCAAAAGAAGAGAAGTATGGGGGCAGAACGATCAGCAGCCCTCGAGGAAGAAGTAAAGAACTTACTTGCTAATGACTTCATACGTGAAGCCATCTACCCGGAGTGGATCGCCAACCCGGTACTGGTAAAGAAAGCTAATGGGAAGTGGCGAACATGCATCGATTTCTCCAACTTAAATGACGCTTGCCCGAAAGACTGCTTCTCACTCCCCCGAATCGACCAACTCGTGGACAGCACTGCCGGACACGAACTCTTATCCTTTATGGACGCATACTCAGGGTATAACCAGGTCCCTATGCACGCCCCCGATCAAGACCACACTAGCTTCATCACTGACCGAGGATTGTACTACTACAAGGTAATGCCATTTGGACTTAAAAACGCCGGAGCTACTTATCAGCGCCTCGTCAACAAGATGTTTGCAGAACTGATAGGACAACTATGGAAGTTTATGTGGATGACATGCTGGTAAAATCAAGAAAAGCCAACGATCATGTAAGCCACCTGGACGAGATGTTTCAAGTACTCCGCCAATATGGAATGAAGCTGAACCCTCTAAAGTGCTCCTTCGGAGTGTCATCAGGAAAGTTCTTGGGATTCATCGTCCATGCCAGAGGGATCGAAGCGAACCCCGAACAAGTCCGAGCCTTGCAAGATATCAAAATACCATCCACTCGGAAAGAGATGCAAAGCCTAAACGGGAAGGTGGCCGCCCTAAGCCGATTCATCTCTAAAGCAACCGACAAATGCATTCCTTTCTTTGAAGCCCTGATGAGAGACAAAGGAAAATTCGAGTGGACCGACGAATGTTCAGCAGCTTTCCTTAACCTAATCGAGCACCTCCAACGGCCACCAGTACTCTCAACGCCGAATGAAGGCGAAGAACTATACCTATATCTTGCTGTGTCATCCCATGCCCTAAGCGCCGCTTTGGTAAGAGAAGAAAACCGCACACAACGGCCAGTGTACTTCATAAGCAAAAGGTTCACGGGAGCAGAAGCCCGGTATCCCAAACTCGAGAAACTGGCGTACTGTTTACTAATCACATCGAGGAAGCTGCGACACTATTTTCAATCTCATCCCGTCAGAGTCCTAACCGACCAGCCATTGAGGCAAGTGCTCCATCGTCCCGACACCTCTGGGCGACTGCTCAAGTGGTGCATCGAGCTAAGCCAATATGATATCACTTACCATCCTCGCACCGCTATCAAGGTACAAGCCATAGCTGATTTCATTACCGAATTCATACTGGCGAAGGTAAGGACCAATCTGAAGTAGCAGAATATATCAAGTGGAACCTCTTCGTAGATGGAGCGTCGAATGAACAAGGCTCGGGGGCAGGTGTTGTGATAATCACCCCCAAGGGAAAGAAGCTGCGCTACGCCCTAAGATTGGAATTCGCTACCACCAACAATGACGCAGAATACGAAGCAGTGATAGCCGGATTAGAGCTCGCCCTGGAGATCGGAGTCAGTTCCTTATGTCTTCACAGTGATTCGCAACTCATCGTAAATCAAATACTAGGGGAGTTTCAGACTCGAGGAGAGCGGCTCACGGCATATCTGAAAAAGACCAAGCAGCTGCTCAATCAATTGGATCACTACTCGATCAAACACATTTCTCGAGAAGAAAATCAAGAGGCCGATGAGCTGGCAAAGCAAGCTAGCATGGGAGATGATACCACTTCTGGAACGATAACTGTCTCAAGGCTACTAACCCCCGAGTTTCGAGCAAGTAAACCTGATAGCTGCAACCGAAGAAGAAACATGGATGACCCCTATCCGAGAATACTTACAAAACGGCACCCTACCCGACGGGCAAAGTGAAATTAAGAAAATTCTAAGGAAAGCCTCCCGCTACACAATGCAAGAAGGCATCCTCTATCGGCGCGGCTTCTCTAACCCCTTATTGAGGTGCGTTGCTGTGAGAGAAGCCAAAGAGATTCTATCCAATATCCATCAGGGAAGTTGTGGAGACCACACCGGAGGGCAGATCCTAGCAAAAAAGATACTCCGATATGGGTATTTCTGGCCCACTTTAAACAAAGATGCCTTAGACTTCGTCAAAAAATGTGACAGATGTCAGAAATTTGCCAAAATCCCTCGACTACCAACCAATGAAATTACTCAGATGACCAGCCTTTGGCCCTTCGCAATATGGGGGATTGACTTAATTGACGAACTGCCAACGGGCCGAGGCGGAGCCAAATATGCTATAGTGGCAGTTGACTACTTCACCAAATGGGTGGAGGCGGAATCTCTAAATAAAATATCTTCGGCAAAAGTTATCAACTTCTTAATCAAAAATATTCTGTGCAGGTATGGAACACCACTCAAAATCGTATCAGACAATGGACTTCAGTTTGACAGCGAGGAATTCACCGACTGGTGCCAAGAGCACGGGATTCACAAAAGCTTCTCATATGTGGCTTATCCCAGGCAAACGGCCAAATAGAAGCTGTCAACAAAATTCTCAAAACCTTAATCAAGAAGAAACTTGAAAAGTCGAAAGGCGCTTGGGTGGACGAACTTCCTACGGCACTTTGGGCCTATCGCACATCTTACAGAACTTCAACAGGGCATACTCCCTTCTCTTTGGCATACGGATCGGAGGCTATGCTCCCAGTTGAAACTATAGCGCCCTCTCACCGTAGGATCCACTACAACCCAGAAGAAAACGAAGAACTCCTCCACATGTCTTTGGATCTAATTGAGGAGAGAAGAAATGATGCAGCACTCAAAGCAGCAGCTCACAGACAAAAAGTGGCTGCACTATACAACTCCAAAGTCAAACATCGCAGCTTACAAGAAGGAGATCTTGCCCTCAAGAGAATCTTTCCGCGCCCCGGGGCACTGGACCCCATCTGGGACGGACCATATGTAATTCATAAAGATCTCCACAACGGAGCTTATATTTTGTCAACAGTGGACGGAGAGGTGTTCCAGAGGGCATGGAACATCCGACACCTCCGTCGATACTTTTCTTAACTTGTACTGCCCATATAAAGTGAATTAACAAAGAGAACAGTGGACGTAGGCATTTTCGTGCCGAACCACTTTAAAAAACTTGGCTCTTGTTAACTTGTTCCTTTATATCTTGGCTACTTGTTAAGCTTTATCCTTTGCTGTTGAACAAAATCCTTTGCAGATGACATTTCAATCCAGAACTTCACAACACAACTCCACCTGGACAAAATCTAACAGGTACGCTACGCTCCTATGCCCTCGCTAATGAGACACTTTGCTCTGGTATCCCTCTACCGCGAGTTAACTCATTGTTTGCCTCGGCCCTTAAAGCCGACTGTAATAAGCCGAGTATAAGTCATCAAAAAAAGGCCGACTATAGCCGATGGCAGCTCATTACAGCGATTCGGCTCGCCGGCAACTGTGAACCGATCATAAGCCCCAACATAAGGTGTGGCCATCCAGGGGCAGTTCACAGTTGACGATCGGCCCCCACGCTAGTCGGCCACAGTAAATCGAATAATACCCACGATTACGGGCCATAATGGCCCGGGTAGTTACTGTGCGCGATCGGCTCCGATGTGTCTTAAGTGCGGCTGTGGTAAAAAAGAAAACTCCCCACAGAGGCGTAAGATAGGTGACAAATGTCTCCAAGACCCACAGGTAGGGAAAGTGAATACAAAACCCGTTTGCCACGAACTTAAGCACATCGACGGCCTTCCGTGACTGGAAGTTTTACTTTTCCTATATTTCCATTTCATTTAAAACTTTTCTCCTATTCTCCGTAACGGTGCTTGAAAGTACAGGACATGAAATAGGGAACGCTCGCTAATGGGAACAGAAACTTACAATCGGATGACGAGACACTCAACAGCATTCCGTGCTTAGTCTTACAGGGCGCACGAAGTTGCCGTCCACAGCCGAAACATGAATGGCGGTACCTTCTACTTTTATACATTAATGCATAACTGCAGTTCATATTCACACATCACATTTACGTTGCAAAATGAGGAAATTATACTTTAAGCAAAAAACTTGGCATCAGGCACAGTCAAGTCACTAGTAACATGCATAATTACATCACTTACACAGCACAGCAAAATAGCGATAACATTCCAACATAAAGGAATCAGCTTATATTATGAAATTACATAAAGTCATTCATCACAAACAATATTATTACAGTTACATCAATGTTTCGGACTAACATGAACAGCAATAAAAAGAAATCAAAAGGTGACCAGCTGCGTTCACGCTTCGCCCTCATCCTACCAACTCTCCAAGCCTACTTAGCCGCAGGGTCGGAGCTCCCAGCATGGTGACCGGAAGTCCCACCTGTCCAATTCAGAAGAGGAATTCATTAAGCGAACAGTAAGCGATCAAGTTATGAAAATCTAAAAAGAAAAGAGAAAGAGAAAAGAGACTCACCAACGTCCGCCGCTTGATCCTCATCAGCCAATTGCACACCCGCTTCCTCTGCAGCAAGCAGCCGCATCCCTTCCTTCACCGCTACTTTCTCCTCCATTGAGAACTGGGCGGTTACCACGTCCATCCTGAATGCCGCTCCACCTTCCTTATCCGCATCGGCCTTGGCCTCCTCTAAAGCCCGGAGATATATCATAGCCATGATCCGGGGATAGTCATCCATCCAGGATAGATTACTCTGCTTACAGGTACGGAAGTACATATCCTGCAACATCTCATCCATCATCCCCTCATTCTCCTCAAACTCCCTCACCCGGGCCTCGGAGGACAACAACTTAGCGACGGGCAGCGTCCCTCTCCGATCGATATCTCAAGCGGTCAGCCTGGAGAGACCTCCTCATTTCCTCCATCTCTTCCTTTAGCTTGGCCTGAGCAAGCTCTGCGGCCTCAAGCCTCCCAGACAACTCTTCAATCCGCTCAAGATCCGCATTCCGAACCTCGTCCACTGTCGCAATGGCCATATCAATCCGCCCCTTGCAAGCAGCCTTCATTTTTCGCAATTCTTCCCTGCTGGCCTTTTCCAGATTCTCCTTCAACTGCTTGGAGGCTGTCTCATGCTGAGAAATCTGGATAGCCTGATCGGCAAGCTGCTTGGCCTGATCAGCAACCTGTAGCCGCAGCCGGATGTTAGCACTCCCGATTTCCTCCCCAGCCCTAGCCAGTCGAGCATGATGCTCCATCAACTTCTTGACCTCCTCCGCGACCCGGTCAATGTTGGCCTTGGCTTCGTCCCCCATAGCAGCTATCCGAGTAGTGAGCAGATCCAGATCTAGGGACTTAGCCTCATCAAGAATCCGAACCATGGGATTGCGGGGGAGAAGATGCTCGTCCGTGGCCTCGTCAAATAATATATCTTGAAAGCTTGGGTCCAAATCCGGGTGGCCGGCAAAGGGATTGCGAGGCATGTCGGGACATTTTATGCGAATCACAGTAGGATTCTCGGAAGGAGGCGGAGAGTGGACAAACTCCGTGGTCTTCTCTGTGGTATCTCGGGGAGGCTGAATAGGAGACTGAGGACCAGGTGGTGAATCAAACAAGGAACGCCTCCTCTTCCTCTGCTGGATATCTTCCTCAATGACTCCAAGAAGAGGGCGATATTTAACTACATCCCCGGAACGGCCAGTTGGCGGCTTAGTAGCAGCTCTCATCAACTTGAATTGTTCAAGGCGGTGTCGAACGTCTGAAGTTTTGGACACCTCGCCTGCCCCTGTAATAAAGAACAAGTGTTACGAGCATACAATGGTCCATAATTCGAGAAATATGTTAAGTTAAAAAGAGTGAGAAGACACATCTATTATACAAACCCTGCGGAGGAGTAGGATCCTGCAATAAGTCCTGGATTTCATCCCAGGATGGGAGCGAGCCATAAAATATTCCTAAGTTCTTATCGTAAATGGAATCTGCGGAAGTCAAAAGATCACCTTGCACCGCCGGAGTCACCCTCGCCGAGGAGCTCTTGGGGGATGGATCAACGCCAGCCCCAGCCTTGTCAACCTCCTTTGCCTTCTTCGCCGAGGCTGATCCTTCCTCCAACCCTTCAAAAGCCTGGCGGAAGGCATCATCCGTCCACTCCTGGATCTCCCCTACCTGCTCAGAAGACAAAGCCCCGATACCACTACCACCCTGTCCTTCACCTTCTCCATCTCCTCCGCTCTCCTCTTCGTCTCTTTCCTCCTCTCCACCTTCCTCCTCCGGAATATCTGGACATGTACTGGGAGAGGGTCCATCAGACTTCTTAAGCTTCTTTCCCCCAACGGCTGGATGCACCGAGAAAGGTCTCTTCTTGCTACTCTTCACAGTAGCCCCATCCTTGGCTTTAGCAGCCCTCTCCTCGGCTGTATCTCTCTGTTTAACCACAGATTGATGTGGCAGAATCAAGTTATACTCCAGGAGAGTGGCGTTCCTGATCAGGAAAGAAGCCGATCTATCCCTTCCCGAAATGGCCTTTATTTCAGTAGCCATCCGAGCCAAGGAATCAGTCTCCACAACCGCAAAGCCACCTGTTGCTAGCAAGAAATAAAAGCATATAAGAAGAAGCATTGTGATCGGGACAAGAAAAATATAAATGAAGTTCAACTTACAGCCGGAAGTGAAAAGGCGGAAAGAAACAGAGTCATCCCTAATGAAAAACCATTCCTTCTTGAACATACTAAACTTCGAGTACAAATCCAGAACAGGCTTGAAGGGCACGGCCGCTTCCAAACTGATATATGGAGACCCCTTCTTGTAGCCTCTCAAGTTGTACAGATATCGGATCTCCCGGTTGGAAGGTGGACGCCCATATCTCCTCTGAAAGATGACGAAAAGACTCACCAGAATGGCGTAGGAGTTAGGCTGAAGCTGGAATGGAGCCACCTTCAGATATGTGATAAAGATAACTATCCAAGCGTTGAGGGGCGGGATAGCACCGCACATACAATGATATCTGCTGTACGCAAAGTACCCTTCAGGAGGGTCATATGGCATAACCCCCTCCCCCGGCAACAGCATAAAAGCCCTGTCAATCCCGAAGGAACGAGAAATGACATCAATCTGCTCCTCTTTGAGGGAGCTCGGAAAGCAACCGGGAGGAGAGTTCAGAAGCTCTTGGGGACCATACCCATCCACTAACGACCTCGGGGCAGGTCCATGTCGCGCCGGTTCTGGTTGGGCTGGGGGCACGGAAGAAGACTCTCCTCTATCCTTGGACTTCTTACTATCAGATCGAGTTTCCGCATTGCGAGACATTTTATCTACATACACAATAGAGAAAGACGTGTTGTCAGTACAAGGAGTATAGAGATATAAGCAAACAAGTCTATAAAGCAAGCCAGCATGTGTAAATCTAGGGTTATCACTCAAAATTCAAGTTTTCAAGTTCATTCGGCATTTGAAGATATATTTCATTCGGTAGTACAATACGAAAGCTCATTCGGCATAAGGTCCATTCGGTAATCAAAAGCAAGAGTTCATTCGGCAGAGGAGGTCCTCACCTGGTTCGGCAAAGAAAAGGATTTGATTCGGCTAAACACGTTCGATTCGGCAGAGACAAGGGTTGATTCGGCAAAGATAATTAGTAGTTCGGCTGGTAAGGGGAAAAGGAAAGCGCTAGGCACCTATTTATAAGCAGCTATCGATGGCCGGACCAGTTGATTCGGCATTGGGGACCGGACGAAACTCCCAAGCTTAAAACAAAGCACGGCGTGCACATACACACGCCCTACTTTGGGGGGCATATGTGTTGGGTAAAAATTCATCCGGCTCCCTCCTAACACCGGTCCAGCCCCACAGCCGAACCAACCTCCATCCGGTCCATTGCCTGCTGCCGAACCAACCTCCACTATTACCAAACCAACCTTACACACCATTCCCACTTCACCGCAGATCCGGTGGCAACGCCGAACCATGCCTCCACCACCGGACCAAACTCCTCTCCGCCTCGAAGCCGAACCAATATACTCACACCTATCTACCGAACCGGAGGCTACCACCGAACCATGTCCTACCGGACCAAAAACCACCACCGAATCAACCCAACACCGGACCGACCCTTCTACCATCCAACACCGGTCCAAGCCTCCATCTCCACGCAACACCGAATCACCTACCACCGAACCAAAGCCCCATCGAACCATTCATCTCCTGCCACCGAACCAAATGTGCCAGTCCAGATTGCTTCAGCCCAGGCCCACCAGCAGCTATATACATCCAAGACCCCTGCCCCCAGCCTCACTCTATAAATAGAGGGGCAGGGGTGCAATAATGGCAGACAAGTTTGAGAGCTCAAGCAAGGAAGGAACTTTCAAACAACTTTCTTATACTTGTACTTAAAGCTTTGTACTTGTAATTTGAAAGAAAAGAGAGAATAACATATAAAGTTGACGTAGGCACGTTCTGGCCGAACCACTATAAATCTGCGTGTCTTTTACAGTTTAGCCCCTGCTTTTTTCACATTTGCATAAGTAACCTAAAACCTTGAAAATAATATATAATCAACTAAATTATACGGATTGGAGGTGTTTGCCCATTTTTTGCGCAAACAGTTACATTCTCTCCCACTTAAAGGAATTTCGTCCTCGAAATTACCAGGTAAGAAAAAGTCACATTATCCATAAGTTTTTCAAAACAACTCCTTCAAATTAGATTTCAAATCCATTTAAACCTTTTAACCTTTTCCAACATCCATTAGTTAAACTCTTATAAAAAAAAATTCCACGTTTTCAGATCCATATTTAGTTATCCTTTCAAAACCAACTAATATCATTTAATTTTAACTCAAAATCGAAATTTTAGTTATCAATTTTCTTTTCCTTCCAATATTTCCAAAAAAAAATTAACGCCTTAAATTTTCAAAAAAATTCACCATAGTCTCATTTACGTGGTTCGATCGTAGTAGGATCACAACGTATATATATATATCATAAATATACATCTCATCTTCAAGGATGAGGCATCCCGAAGGGAAAAAAATTATAAAAGTACGATATGTAATCCGAGATATGTACCTTATATATTATTAGCATGCTTATACGACTAATATAGCGCAAAAGCGAGCTCCAAATGTGAAACAAATGCCATCCGTACCTACTAAACACTCAATAAACGAATGAGAAACATGTATATATGAGAGTAATATCAATATACAACATATACCAATACAACAACTATATATGCCTATATAGCAAAGGCAATCAAAAACAACAAATCCATCCATCAAACAATTATCATCCAATTAACATCCAACAACTATCAAATAAATCCATAATCGAATCAATATAAATTCACTTCTCATTAATATTCATTGAATTGATTTTCAATTTAAATCACATTTGATTCATTAACATTGGATTTAACTAACATTCATTTATCCAAATAGTTTACATTCACTAATTCACATTCAAGTTGGTTCACTTTCAAATTAATTAAAATTCAATTCTATTTAGATTTACTTCACTTCCAATTTGCATTCAATTACTTAGTTTTCAATTTCATCAATCCAATTTGATATGAATTTCTATTCGACCAACTAACAACCATTTAACAACCGATGTATAACCAACATTACCAAATTTATTTACTTCGCTTGCATTCAATTTGGTTTACCACATTTACTTCCAACTAATTTAACAATCAATTGACTTTCGTTCAATTATTCAATTGCCAATTTCATTAGTTTTTAATGAATTAAGACTTACATCCACTAGTTCCATATCAGTTCACTTTCATTCGATAGATTAATATTCAATTCATATCTTATTAACTACTTTATTTCATTTTATTTATCAAAATCAACTTGATTCAACATTACTTAAATTAAATTTCATTTCACTCTCGCTTGCATTTACTTTCACTATACAACTTAAGTTCACTACTAATTTAATTCAAATTGTACTTTATTTAACTTTTACTTAGCTCAAATTCATATCACTATTCAAATACAGATTTTGTTTTGCTTAACAAAATTGTTTAAACATTTTAACAATTGGTTTCGCTTACATTTTCTCATTTAATAAGTTATACAACTTATTTATCTAAACTTCCAAAAACATTTACCTAAGTATACTTCCAATCACATTTTTTTATAATTTCAAACAATGGTTATATTATCAGTTTACACTTAGGTTCAACTTGGATTTTAAATCAAATTTATCTATCAAAACAAAACTTAAATTTCAATTATTATTGGTAGCAAATCCATCACATAGAAACTCGAAAATGATGCAGTCATCATCCTTATTACTTTCCAGCAACGGTAGTGAATTCAGTGCTTTTTATTCTTTTAAAAAAAATCCTTTTATATTTATAACTAACATTTATAAATCTTACATATATAATTTCACTATTTTACTTTACTTATATAAGATCATTTCAACTTCATTTATCTTATTTACATTTATAACAATATAATCACTTTAATTTTGAAAAATATCTTTCAAAATCAACGGGATTTAAAATTTCAATTTCTTAGTTTAAATTCATTTTTATTTATAACTCATGTTTATAAATATATTTATATAGTTATATTTCTTATATATATAAGATTATTTCACAATTGTAAATCATATTAATTATAATTCCATATTATATAATTCATTTACTTATATAATTTATTCTTCTATAATTGTTGTTTTTATTAAGATTATTCAAACAGCTTTTGTTACTTATATATATTTACATTTTCAAACAACCAAAAAATTCGTTTATATACAATTTAATAATTTTGAAAAATTATTTCCTTTATATATAAAATATAATCGAGGTAAAGTTATTTCATTTACCCAATATAAAATGATACTATGTCGACTTGCCTCGTTTAAGTGTTTGGAAATCCCCATCGATAATATAGCATCCCACATACCAACCAGAATTCTCAAACAACTCAACGGATAAGTAAACACAATATAAAACATTTTGTGTCACTAACAAATACGAGCTCATATATATAATACATTCAACTCAATTTAGGATGTTACTGTCCCTATCTATATTGAGTACTCATCAAAGCTAAGGAATATACAAAATCTAAGCTCTGATACCAAATGTGACGAACTGCAAATCCGTACCCTCTGAATCGACAATAATCCACACATATCCGACCCAAAAACACCGACCGACAGAAAGTCAAGAGAAAGAAAAGAAGAGAGAAGAAGAGAAGAGAAAAAAGAGAGAAGATAGAACTAACAAAACAATACAGAATCTCACATCGCAGCAGAAAACATATAATATTATATCAATGATCTTTACAAAATAGAAACTGTATATATACATACATCAATCAGAGTCAACAATCAATCAATCATCATAAAATAAATTATTTCTCACTTATATAAAAATATCAGTGAGGCAGAAAGATTGACTTGTACTCACTTTGATTATAGTCGTCGCGATAGCGATTTATTTCGATAAAAATTAAACAAGCGTTTAATTTCAACCAAAATTTTCACTATCTCAAATAAATCTCAACAAAGCTCCATAATGTAGTACTCGTCATTACGGACCCAATGCAATTTGTTTCGTCAAAAACGGACCTCGTATGACAAAGATATAACATTTAGAAGTTTATACAATTTTTTATAAAATTAATTTCATAATTTTATTTTTATTTTTAACCTCATATCATCTGGGCTGCTCGATTTTGTTTGATGAGATCTGGGCCACACGCACTGTTCTTCTCCATCATTCACGGTTCCAGGTAAAAACGAACCCACCACACATTTGCTTCCCCTCGAGGCCGATCATACTTCGTTCGTCGAGAAGTCGATTAACCCCTGCCATCGCGAGCGCCATTCCATGCTACATCCACAGTGGCCGACCGC
The DNA here is from genome assembly GCA_030765085.1 of Allium cepa. Lineage (NCBI taxonomy): Eukaryota > Viridiplantae > Streptophyta > Magnoliopsida > Asparagales > Amaryllidaceae > Allium > Allium cepa. The sequence goes on along the minus strand of CM060939.1, from coordinate 456,395,961 downwards.
ACCTTTATAGTGCTGCCATCGCCTCGATTTTCCTCTCCAAACGCGCGATGTCCATCGTCCATTTGCCACTGATCCATTGCTTGAATCGTGATCATGACCGTGGGATACGAAGGTCTCGTTACGCTCTTTGATTTTGTGGTTAAATGTTTTTGATGATTGCTGGTGGATTGGAAGAAAAAGGAGGAAGATTGAAAAGAAATTATGGTCATTAGAATAGGAAGTGGTGGCCTGCCCTAATTTGCCTAGGGTTTTAGCAAAATGAAGAAAATCAAGGCCTTTTATAGAAAATATTCGTGCACTATTTATCCGGAAGATTTTCGAACTTGAAACGAAACGTGCCGCCCGACGTTTATAATGTTTTACCCCTATTTCAAACGCAATGGAATATATGTCGAGAGCCAATTCGATCGTATTTGGAAGATAGTTTTTTGATTCGAATTATTTAAATTTAAAATTTACTAAAACAGATTTCTATGCATTTTAGCTTGTCCGGACAAACCGTATGTCCGATTAACACGAAATTTGAAATCTTACAATAATACAACATTATGGATCCAATGGAACTGGTTTCGTTGAAATCCGAGACCGCATGAAAAATGGCTATTTTTATACGTCAATTAAATATTAAAATATTCAATTTCTACAATTTAACTTTCAATTCAATTTTAAAAGTTCCATAACATCATTCTTACTCAACTAGAATTTATATCAACTTTATAAATCATTTTTATTAACATATAATTCAAATTCCAATTATTTCAGCAATTTCAAATATTAAATTAACAATTTAATTATTCAATTAAATCCAGATATTCGAAATATACTTTATTCAGCTTATAAAATTTACTTATGAATATTTAAAATCAATTAAATATACAAATTTCAAATGACTGAAATTCTGGGTCGTTACAGCATATGACCACAAGAAAGAACCACTAAAAGATACATAGATACTTCTACGCTATAAGTAAACAACATACTGTTGATTGTTAACGATGTACCTATGTTAAAATCGGTAATAGTTTGGTTGTTTAATACTCGATATTGGATTTGTAAATCATATCTTTTATATTAATAATAAAGGACGTTGGGAATGTCTCAAACGATATGCAAAGGCACCTTATTAAAATGTTTAATAAAGAACAGATAAGATGGATTCCTTATGCTTTAACAATAGGAATTATCATACATATTGTATTATTTACAATATCGTAATTCACTTTTGTATTTGATGCATGAAGCAAATATCAGATCCAAATTAGGATCACTAAATGGCTGTTTAGAGTATTCACGAGTATATACAAAATACTTGAGAATTATTTACAAAAGCAACAAACTCTTTATAAAGGATTATTCAGACCCAAACTTCATAAGTTTTATCGAGTATAATATGTCAATATTAAATTCATATTCGAACCTTAATTAAGAAGCTTTAAGTTGGAAATGTTCCAAATAAAAAGTTGTGGCTGATCCAATGAAAAGGCCGAGTACATCACCTGTAATAGCGCCAAAATAAAAGCAATGTATATAAATATAAATACACAAATTTATAACTAGGCTAGGGGTAATTCCAAGTATTAAGAATACTACATCAATATTATATGATAACAATGCAATAATAAGAGCTCACCAGACATTGAAAAACATACTCTAAATAGTTCCATATGATAAAGGTAGTTTATCAGCATCAAAGAGATAGATTGACAGAGTAGATAATTAAACAATATAGAAGATCCATTCATAAAGGGTCTAACTAGATCAATTCTCATCAACAATCGAAGGGATAAGATGGAGATTCCATAATTAGCCTCAAGTGCAAGCGAGAGATTGATAGAGTTAGGGGTATACCATAGGAGCAATCATGCACTTGTTCTATACATCTAACTCGATAACTAATCTTGTTCAAAAGAGGTGTTTCTTTTTATTATATACTTGATATAATGTGTTATATTAATTAATTAATTTTATTAAAAGTATATGTAATAGAAAATCCATAAATGGTATGTTTTATGATAGTAGTTACAATGTGTTATAATCATGAGTGAGTTATCACACTAAAATAAACAAATCGTTTTAAATATTCATAGTCAAGAAGTATTGAGACTAGATATCGATACATCCATTGAGATTAGAGTAAGTTTCACTCTTCAAATGTTGGACAATATATTATTCATGGCTGGGCACCAAGGGGTTACTTACTAATAGTCATTGGATAACCATGGAATGACTCACTCGATAGTTTTCTGTTGGTTGATATAACTGAGGTCAAATAGAAAATATCGATGTGACAATATTACACAATTCCCTCAACTTGAGAATACTATTGAACTTCAATGTGGAAACTTCGCTTTAGTTACAGTTAAATCATAGTATGATGTCCATTAAACGACTATGGTTGAGTTGAGTGGAAGCATTGGAAGTGAGACACTATTCAAGAGAGAATTCATCTTCTTAATTATATGGGGTTAGTACCATGGTCAACTAAAGGTAACTCAAAGTCAAAGTTTTAGCTAGAGAACCAACGACTTTGTGTTTGGACTATAAAGTTAAATATGGACGACAATGGAATATGACCATTATCAAATTCCAAAAGTCCTAATGTGATCTAGTTTTATAGAGATAATTGGTGTAAATAACAGTCGCTAATGGGTACCACTTAAAATAGTAATATTGGATTTTACCTAAAAAAAATGTATAAGCGATAAATTAGGTCAAATTGTCACATCACCAGCTAAGGTGATGTGTGAACGTTAATATTCGAATTCTTCGATATTAATCGCTAACTGAATTTACACCTACGAGTCACACCACATTTGTAGATTCTTTGATACACCACACGATTTAATTGTTTTATAATTGTTATTAATTAATTAATATATGTAAAATATTAATTACTTATTTATTTAATGTGTTGGGTGCCATATTATTTTTTGGGTGTCAATAGTAATTAATTGATGCCTGTATAAAAGTTATACGTTGAATCGATATTCAATATTGACATGCATTTAAATTGGATTTAAATGTGATTAATTGCTATTGGGCTTCGAATGATTTAAGGCATATATATCCTTATCTAGCAGCTATAGGAGAGTAGAAGAAGGATTAAAGAAACTAAAAGGTTGGTTCAAGATTTGGTAATAGAGGAGAGAATGCCACATTTACTCTCTCCGTAAAGGCCACACTATCCTGCATTATTTAGGTTACTTTGGCTTCCCTCTCCTCTATGATAGCTACCATTTTCAACCCATTTAGGCCAAATATATCAGATTCAAACATCAAATAAAAATCAAAAGTGGTTCTTTAAGTAGTTGCAAAACTATGGGCTTGATTCAAGATCGAATCTAGAAAAGTCCGCCAATCAAAGTGCAAATCTATGGCAATATTTTTGAGATAACATCCTATAATCTACGTTTGATATGTCATTATGTTAACATGGTATATTTGAATGATTTTATATTCACAGTCGTTGTCCTATTTAATTTTGTTGTCATACATATACATATGTATATGTAAATAGGGAAATAAAATGGTTTTAAACCTTTAAACTTTTATTAATAAATAATTAAAAATAAGAAAATGGCGTCTCCCGTTGCTTTATTCCTGTCTTCTTCTTTCCCTTTCATGCCTTCTTTCTTTTCCAATTCTTCCAATTCTTTTCCTTCTTGTAATCGTGGTCAGAGATCCCAAATTTTCTTCTTATCAATCTTTTTATCATAAGCCAGTTTCGAAGAATTGGATTAAAAACTGAAGAGGAAAGAGAATTTGCTTTCGTTATGGAGATCTTAATCATTTGGCAAAATATTGTCGCGATCCTACAAGGTTTTTTGGGTGCGATCACTTTGGTCACAAGAGCATCGAGTGTTCAGTGAAATTCGTTCCAAACTCTGACAGGTGTAAAATCCTTCTTTATCAGATCATGGGTTTCTCTTTGTTTTGAAATGTATGAAATTAAAGCGAATTTTGCTAGACCATTTATGGAATCAAAGGAAAGATGGTGTCGGTTATTTGGAAGATTTTTTCATTCACTTTGATGCGATCAACACGATTAACATTGGTATAGGTTATAGCAAGAAATTTGGGGATCCTGAGGAGTATTTTGGTAAATATGATTACTCTTTGGATGGTTGGTTCAGTTGTAGATATAGGAACAACTTCAAGTGTAAAGAATGATAGGTCGAACAGTTTTGAGGTTGGTTATGATGCTTATGTTATTGCTAATTCAATCCAAAGGGAGAAACTTAAGTCTTTTGATCCATTTTCCTTAGATCCTGATTTTATACATTGTAGTTTAGATTCTCACTCACTGAAATTCATCGAATCTATACCTGTCTGTAAGTGTACAAATCTTTCTAAGGGGGGTTCTGATTCTAATGATCATCTGAGTGGTTCGAGCAACAAATTTTTCAATGTTCATCATAAAAGAGCCAGAACAAAATTTCGTGAAATGGGTTGTTTTGAGTTATCCATTACTAATAGTTTTGATTGTCTCAAATCAATGGAAGAAATAGGAGAGAATTCTGACATGATAGAGGATGCGGATCTGAATTATCAATGTAATGTTGTTGACAGTTTTGATCCTTCATCAAGCAAAATGGATAATCAATGTCAAGAATGCTCTGTTGTTTTTGACTTTCAGTTCGAGAAATCCATGGTTATAGATGTTAGCATGACGGTTGATTATAAATTAGGAGGTAATGATAATAAGAAGATTTTGGATGCTCTCCTCTCCAATGATAGGTTTGCTTCATGTGGCTGTTTGGATAATGCCAGTGTGCATGACTGTTTGCATTTTGTTGATCCTTCATCTGCATATGAAAGCATTGTGGATAATCAAATTCAAGATTGCTCTATTATTTTTGACTGTCAGTTCGAGAAAGTTATGGGTACAGATGTTAGCATGGTGGTTGATCATAGAGTAACTTGTAATGATAATAAGCAGATTTGTGACGTTATAGTCACTGATGACAGGATTGATAATTTTATGTGACTATTTGGATAATGTCAGTGTACTTGGCTGTTTGGATATTATTGATCCGTCATCTGAATATGTAAGCAAAATGGATAATCAACTTCTAGATTGCTCTATTGTTTCTGACTGTCAATTCAAGAATGTTATAGTTACGAATGTTAATATGATGGTTGCTTATAGAGTTGGTGGTAATGATAATAAGCTGATATTTGATGCTCTCGTCTCTAATGAAAAAATTGATTCATGTGGCTGTTTGGATAATGTCAACGTGCACGATGTTAATAGTGAGTTTTGTGATGATGCTCAAAAGACTAGTATTTCTCTTGATGTTGGTATGCACATGTTAAATGGAGATATATCATACTGCTTGGTTAACCATGGCGATATGGCTAGAGATTTAAAAGATGTGACAGAGAACTGGTTGTCTAGCACTGATGTATTGCTGGATGGGGTTAAGTTGCTTGAAGGTAATGATGTTGTTAATAGCGATGATCATTTGTGTGTTGAGGTTGGGGATCTGGATGATAAGTGTCACGACCCGTTTTTCCATACCCTTTGAATCGACAATAAATCACACATGTTCAACTTAAATTGCATGAAAAGACATAATATGAAGGGTAATAAAGAAAAATAGATAGAATATAATCTCACACGAATGGAATAATATATAATATTGAACAAATATCTTTACCGCCGAAAACTTTTAAAATATATATCAGAGTTTAAACGAAATTTAGCTTGGACAGTTATAAACATCTGTCCTTACAATTGCTGACAAAAATCAAACAAAAACAAACAGACAGCGCAAAGCGTATAATATAATATGTCCATACGTATATAAATATCTCCAGCTCTCCTCTGGAAACTTCAACCATCTTTAACTAAAGCTGAAACTACTCGGATCTGAGCCGAGTATTGAAAATACCCGGATTAGGCTTGATAAACCAGCGTGAGAAAAACTCAATAATAGATGACAGTGTCATATATCGGCTTTTGAATAAAATTCTTTGAAAAGAAAGAGTATCTCATAAGACCACACCCACACATAAACACGGACGGATCTTAACCTTATGATAATTAAAACACTTTTATGTCAAAACATTTGATATTATTTTCAATGACATTTCTTTGAAAACATTTGCAAACAAACGTATCAACCCTAGCCGAAATTGTTACATTGATTAAATTCTAGCATAATAGGTTTACAATCAAGTCCGAAGATTCTTATGGGAGAATGAATTTCAATACAAATGACCGAGTGAAGGGACTACCTTTCGATGGGTACACCTTTAGATGGATGTCCCGAGGCACAGAACATCTGCCCTTTACCAACACAAGACTGGCCTACCTCTGTAACTAGATATTACCGAATATGTCATCCCTCGGTCGTTATCGACCTTGAAGCGAGCACGCTCTGGCATACAAACCACATTAATTTACATTTCGAACATCATAGAGGGAAGAAATATAGCTACAAGGGTACGATCATATCCTAATTGGAAATGACCCGCTTAGCCTTGCTGCATCTAACCCTGTTTCGGTCATTTCCGGTTGATGGGGCTTGAAGCAACGATTACCTTTTCACATAGCACATATCACATATCTGAATGCCACATTGCCATTTCCGCTGACTACTAATTTCCTTTCATAAAAATACAACCATTGAGCTCGTACATCTCAAAGAGAGAGTTAAGCTAGGAGAAGTTGCCTTTTTTGCCACCACAGATGTACGTTTGTAAAAACCAATGTACATAATCTCTAGAAATGCAATGTCAGATAAAAGTCCTTACAAATTGTCTAGGAACATGACAAACCGAAGACACTCTCCTACTACCACTAGTACCGAGTAGTCCTTGCAATCTGAAAAATCTTTACAACGACGATACCACTGCTATAAATAACTCTATAATGGGAGCTACACAGAGCATATCAACAAGCAGTCCTTACGCTACGAAGGTCCATGGTCTTCAATAATCATCATCTTCAACATGTCTTCGCATTCAAATGTATACATTGGTTCATAGCAGTTTTCGGATAGGAATCACCCATATCCGACCCAGTTCCTTCGAAATCCAATTATAGATAAAAGTGAATATGAGTATACAGGATTTATTAAGTCGCTTTTCACTTTAATTATTTTCGGATGAATTTGCAATCTCTTTCTTTTAACTTAGAATAATTCTAAGTAATTCATTCTTTTGCTTTGGATAATATCTCAAATTTCCTTACTTAACTCTCGATCTGAATTCCTTAACTTTTAGGCGGATCAAAAACGATGTTATTTAAGACATCGTTTATGATAATCCCTAAAACCAATCTTAGCAAATATTTTTGAGTAAATAGGATCATAGAAATCATTGTAGTCTTACTCAACATCAATTTCTGTATTCAACAAGTGTTATGGGCGGAATAACGGTGAGATATCACCTTTTAAATTCCACGAATAGGACGAGTTCCCTCTTTGGATTTTAATACCAAGTATAAGAAGATTATCTCTATGCAATCCAAGTCGTAATTTGTTCATTTTGGAGATTGCTTAAATTTTGGATAATACCAATCTTCTTTTATTTCAGAAAGTTAATACAATATTTTTTGAGCATCCGGGATTTCCTTTCGATTTGTTCAACTCTTGCCTAAGAAAATAAAACAGAGGCCAAGTTAGTTTAGGACATTAGTTGCTCCATCCCTAACCTTATTTAAACATCTTGTTTTATCTTTCTAGATCTCACAACTGGGATAAATGTACTAGTCGTTTCCGCATACTCAGTTATCAACTTTATTTTGGAATTGATTATAAAGATTTCAAATTATATTTTAAACACTTAATTTTCCTTTTAAAAATATTCACCATTGATTTCAGGAAAAATCGTTACGTTAAACTTATATTCAAAAAGTTATAGAATTCGCAGCATAAAAATGCCGCGGAAAGTGCTATATAAGCTTATTTGATTTAAACAACTTTTAAACATTTGATAATTCATACTTTCAAATCCAAATATCTTTTAAACTACTTAAATGGATTTATCAAATTTATTCCATATTTTTCCATAATTAAAAACATTCATTTAAACGAATTTCCCGTTATGGTCACTTAACTACACTAGCGCGATCTTTTTAGAAAATTGATTTGGACTTAATTCGATAACTACTCAAAAAAATTTTGTTTTTCTGTTTTCGTTTAGAAGATATGGATATAATAGCCCGGAAATTTCTTATCTCGAAAAATTCCGAGCTATATTCCACTGTACACATTCATTTGAACTTTTCGACTCGAACTCCCGAACTACCGTTGCGCGACTCACCTAGTTTTAACTTATTTTTCAATATTTGAAATAATCTATTCAAATTGAATTTTATCACTTATAAAATCATTACAAATCATTTTAAATCAATATTTTCACTTTTTTAAAATATTTAAATGTATTTTCACCATTTCCATACAATAATATTATTATATTCCTATTATTTTAATATTAAATTTTAAATTCTAATTTTATTTCAATTTCAATTCTAAATTCAAATTAAACTCAATTAATACTTAGATTCCAAATTTAATTTCAATTTAAATAAATTCAACATTAATCTCAAATTCAATTTTTCAAAATCGATTTCAATTTCAATTTCAATTTCAATTTCACAATTCATCTTAATTTCAATTTCACTATCCTTTTTAATCCCGTTTCACTTCAAATTTCAAATTCTCTTTTATTTTTACTTTAATTTCAATTTTAATTGAAAAGAGACTTATTTTTCCAAGGTATACCATATTACCAAAATTGGGTCTTTTTAACAAAGAAATCACTTAATCAAAATAAACATAACCAATATCCATGTCTATCACTACCATAACATCCATTCAACCAATCACATAACATATGATTTCAAATCCAAAATTCACTATTAATACCATAACGGGATATATTATCACAATTAAATTATCTATCCAAACTATGCAATCATCCATATTAACAATCAAATTGGTATATTCATATGTTATAAGAGTATAAATGTGATTGTTTTAACATAACCAAAATATAATTTCAAAAGCGATGAGGATTTCTCAACTTCATATCCACTCCGTCATACTTTAACGTGAGATATGCGTCTCTCTAGCTAACGTGCTATTTTCAAACGTCTTTGAATTCGTCGCTTCCTTTCTTCCCTTTTTTTCTTTCTTTTCTTTTCTTTTCTTTTTTTCTTTTTTATATAAGAGAGGAGGGTGTACGGCTCGGCTAGGGGGTGCATGACCTAGGGAGGAGGGTACAGCCTTAGATATAGGAGTGTACGGCTTTGGGTAGGTGGGGTGTGCGTGAGTTTGGGAGGTGCTGGAGGCGTGTAGGGTGGTTACATCGAGAGTGAAAGGTGTTCTGGTGGCTTGGAGGAGGAGTATAGGTGGTAGAAGGTGAATGTCTTGGAGGTGGAAGAGGAATGGAGGAAGAACTTAAGGAAATAAAGAGAAAGATTTGTGAATTTTTATGAGAATGGCATGGCTATTTATAGATGAAGCTTGCTTGGCAAATGACCATACTAACCTTCTCTACTTTTGCATTTTTTTAAATCTTTGATTAAACCCTTAAGGACATGCATTTATGAAAGGAAAGAATGGCTCACTAATGTGATTTGAATTTGTGAAATAATTACTCTCTTTTCTTTCTTAAACTTTGTATTTTAAAGAGAAGACTTTTGCTTTGATTTGATTATATATGACGCTTGTTAACAAATTAGCATATGCGTCAATGGGGGAAATTATGTTAAAGAAAAGCGTGTAAGTAGTAAAGAGAGGTATCACCATTTATATGGTTACCAATATTAAAACATATAACTTTGCTCCTTTTCTGTGCATACATCTCATTAATGAGATAAGAGATAAAGTAATGATGTTATTTTATAAAGTTTAATTTAATTTTAAATTTGTCAAATCATGTTTTGTAATCTTTATTTATACCAATTTGAATTGTTTTGTTTTTATTTTGGTAAATGTACATGTTACATAGTTTTTTAAGTGTACATATGAGCTAGAAAACATATCATGTTGCAAAAACTTAACGATAACTTGTTTTGGTTGAAAATGGTGGTTTTATTGACATGTTTTACAGTCAAAAGTTAAAGTTTTTGTTAAGCTATATATTGAAGTAAACAAACTTTTAAAATGAACTTTTTACTTCTTTAAATAAATTAAAACATGTCTCTTTATATTTTAAAATCATATTTAATTAATCTCAAAATCTCTAATTTTACAGTGTACGTAAAACTGACAAAATGTGACAAATTTTCGTTATTTTTGTAAAATGGTTATTAACATATTTTTAAATATATTAATATACTTTTATTGTCTTTATTAGATGTTTTAAATAAGATTTAACTTATCAAATAAATATTTAAACCTATTTATTTAAACCTTTATTTATTTTTAACAAAACTTAATTTTTTTTAATTTGTTCTAAAATCCAAATTGATACTTTTTATATTATTAACTATAAGAATAAATAATTTCTCTATTATTACTTATTATATATAACCTATTTATTTAAGTTTTTAAACCTTTTTAAATTTGAAACAAATTAAATCTCTCTCTTTCGAAGTAGCAAAGTTACGGATCGTTACAATAAGGATGTGAGTAGATATCAATCTCTAGTGATGTGGAATTCCAGTCAGAGGTTGTGGGGTTTTCGTATAATGATGTTCTTCGGGTTATGGATACTAACAAATTTTAGGATAATGTTGGCAAAGTTGTTCATAATGTTGAAGATAATTTCAAGGAAAATAATGATTATTAGATAAGTCGGATTATAGTGTTCTTGATGATATGGATATGAGTAAGTTGTCAGGTGCTAATGTTGGGGAGTCTCGGTCGAAGGTTGTGGGTTTTCATTTAGATGATGGTAATATTAGCAGGGATGGTGGTAGTTTTCTGATAAGGGATATTTTGATTTTTAACTCTGGGGTGAAGGAGTGTGAAGTTAGAGAAACAGTAAATGCTAATGTAGTTGTGGGTGGCAGTTTTGCTTCTGAAGTGGATGTTTCGATTAGTAGCATGGTTTTAGATGATAAGCTCCAGTGTGCAGCTTGTGTATCATCAGTAGGTGTCAGCGGTTGTTGTGTAGACAACAAAGCTTTATCTTTATCTTCATCGACTAAGTGAGATAGGCATAGGATATCGGTTGCTACCAATGGTGTTGTTCGTCGTAGTGCTAGGGTCTGCAACATTCATTCTTCGTTAATGGGTGGTTCTCCTGATTCGAATGCTATGAATGGCGGTTCGAATTCAGGCTCAGGTATGGTTTCTGTTTTACATAGCACTTATTCTTCTTATACTCTAGGTAGTCTATCCACTAGTGGGTTATGTCAGTAAGTTAGGGATACTGCTTTTGTTTTTTTGATGTTGAGCTAGATATCGCATACATTAGGAGTAGAAAAATAGAAAGGGTTAGATCATCTGGATCATGAGGATTATTAGTTGGAATATTAGAATTCTACATGATTTAAATAGATGTGATAAAATTAGAGAATTTTTTAAGGATTATTTTATTGATATTTCTCTCTTACAGGAAACTAAAATAGACAGTTCCGATATTTGCTTTTATAGAAGATTGGGTGGCTATCATTTTAGACACTGGGCATGTTTATCTTCTATTGGAACTTCTGGAGGTTTACTTATTGGGCGGCGTGATAATTCTTTTAAACTTCTTCAAACTATTTCTAAGCAACACCCTTTACATATTATTCTCATTAATATTAATGATAACTCTTTATTAAATATTTCTAATGTTTATGGATCAAACTCTAAAATTGGTCGTAGAGGTCTATGGAACGAATGTCTAGAATTTAAATTATTCCCTTCTGGATGTTGAATATGGGTGGGGACTTCAATGTTACGTGTTTTTTAGGCGAACGTTTACCCCAGAAGGGGGATTTCTCTTTTATGGAAGAGTTTAACCAATTTATTATTAATACTAATTTAATTGAATTACCTCTTTCTAATAGGGAATTCACTTGGAGTAATACTAGAGAATCTCCATCTATGGCCCTTCTAGATAGATTTTTGTCAATGTCAAAATTGAGGATATATTTCCCATTTGTAGAGTCTTTGGTTTGCCTTATACTTATTCTGATCATTTCCTTATCATTATTATGTGTGATCACCATAAAATTGTTCATAAAACTTTAAGTATGAAAAAACTTTGCAAAATATTTTGTTCTAAAACATAGGGGTCTTAGGAATTTTCTTAAAATTTGGAGTAAGAATGTTTTTGGTAGTATTAAAATTAAACAAGAAAATTTACTTTTCAAAATGCTTAATATTAACAAGATAGAAGAAACTAGACAACTAAATCTTGGAGAGCATAATGTTTTCGTTAGTTTAAAAGACGAGCTTAATTCAATTTTGGAAAAAGAAGAGATCATATGGAAACAAAGATCTAGAATTCGGTGGATAAATGAATGAGACAATAATACAAAAAAAATTCATAATATGGCTAACAGTATAAAATATAGTAACACGATAAATTTTATTTTTATGAATAATTTAGAATTGGTTGATCGAATGGATCTTAATAAGGCATTTACGGATTATTATAGGGATATTTTTAGTAATAAGAATAAGCATAGAATCAACATTAGATGGAATGATCTTTATCCCACTGAATCTAGAATTGATCTTATTGATTTTGATAATCCTTTTACTGAAGAAGAAATTTTGAAGGTTATTAATGATACGCCTAGTGATAAAGCCCCAGACCCCGATGAGTTTCCAATTTATTTTACAAATTACTATGGGATGTTTTAAAGTTTGATTTAATTAATATGTTTAATGAATTTTATAATGGGAAACAACAAGTAGGAAGATTTAATTTTGCTAACGTCATTTTATTACATAACTAACAATTTAAAAGATTTTAGACCAATTTCTCTAATTAACTATTCAGTTAAAATTATTTCAAAAGTCTTAGCTAATAGATTTAACACAAAAATGAATGATCTAATTGATTGTTCACAAACTACTTTCATTAATGGTAGAAATATCACAGATGGAGTGACTACTATTTATAAATATATTTATCATTGTTGTAAAAATAAAATTACACATGCTCTGCTAAAACTAGATTTTGCGAAAGATTTGGATTTAGTTGATTGGGATTTTCTAATTGATATGTTGCTAGCTAGAGGTTTTAGTCACAAATGGATTGGTTGGATTATGACTTTGCCTAAAACTGGCAATTCTAGTATAATGGTTAACGGTATTTTAGGGAATAAAATTCAATCTAAACGAGGTTAAAAGAGGGTGATCCTTTATTTCCTCATTTTTTTAACTTAGCCATAGATGTTTTCGCTATGATAATTAAAAAACAGTTCGTAATGGTTCTTTAAGGAGCATTGGTAGTGAAATCTTGTGCAATGGTCTCTCCGTTCTTCAATTTGCGGATGATACCTTAATATTTACCTCTTATTTGCCTAATCATGTCATTACCCTTAAATTTATTTTATACAACTTTGAACTTCTTTCAGGACTAAAACATAATTTATATGAAAGTTCGTTTTAGTGTTAAATAATATTGATAAGGTTGAAGCTTTAGTTGCTAATTCGTTTAATTGTAAAACTATGAAATTCCTTTTTGATTATCTTGGTTTTATGATTAGACCAACTAAACTTAAGCATGATAACTGGCTAATTATTATAGATAAAATTAAAAATAGAATTTCTAATTAGAATGGGAGGTTTTATCTAGAGTGGGTAGATTAGTTCTCATCAATTCTATTTTATCTGCTCTTCCGATCTACTGGATGTCTATGCATCTTTTTCCAGATTGGGTGATTGATAAAATAGATAAAATAAAAAGGGACTTCTTATGGAGTGGCGATAATTCTAACAGTAGTCTTAAATGTTTAGTTCATAGGGAAACTGTTTGTAAATCAAAAAAGGAAGGTGGTTTAGTAGTCATTAATTTACATAACATGGACTTTAGGGAAGTGGTTATGGAAATTTGAGGATATTAATGATAACTCTATTTGGAAAAATATTATTTCTAAACATTATTATAATGGTAGTAATAATTTATACCAAATTACACCTTCTGTTATCAATAAATTGTCCAAGTTTTGGAAACTGTTTTAAAATGTCATTAGATTTTTAACCTTGGTACTAATACGATTGTTCTTTCAGGATATAATACTTCTTTTTGGCATGATCGTTGGATATCTGCCATTCCTCTTAGGGTAGAATTTAAAGAGCTGTACGAAATTTGTAACTTTCAGAATGCTTTAATTTTTGATGTTTTTTCTCCGGATAATGATCCCTCTTGGAACTTTAGTTTTAACAGGAATCTTAGAAAGTAGAGCTCTTAGACAATTTTCTTTCTTATGTGCTAAATTGAATTTATATAATATTGATAAGGAAAATGATATTATTAATTGGGAATGGGATAAAAGCAAGAAATTCACTTCAAACTGTTTTTATAAATTTCTTAATTTCTAGGGCATAACTAATAACTCTTTTAAACTTATTTGAAAACAAATGCTCCTCCTATAGCTAAGATTCATATGTGGTTAATCATGCATAAGAAACTAAATACTATTGAATTTTTAAAAAGAAAGAATATGCAAATTGATAATAAATGTACTTTTTGTAAATTGTATTTTGAAGGTTTTAAGTATGTGTATTATGTTGTATGGATACTTGCTACATTCTTAATAACACCCTCAAAACCTTTAACTTTATTCTTACAACTATAGTTATCGATTGTGATTATTTTATTGGAATAATTTAAGATTTAAGTTTAAAAAGGAAAATAGATTTTACTGGATACTTTATTCATTACAATATGTTGGTATATTTGGTCTGAGAGAAACCAGTGACTTTTTAATAATAATAATATTCATAGTAATAAATTGATTTTTATAATATCATCGTTTTGTTTTTATTGATCTCAAATCCTAAATATAGATTAGCTAAAAATAATCATTTCAAAAAATATCTTAATAAGGTTAGTAATAGCATTAAGCTATTTAAACAAAAAAATACTTTTAATATTAATAATTATAGCATTAACATTTTCTCAAATTTGAATGATGATTTTACTGATTATCATAATGTTCTTTTGACTAAAGAAGCATAAGGATAATTTTTTAGATGTTATAGTTTATAGGATTTTAACTTTATATTTTGTTTATTTTTTACCCTTTTGATTTCGAAATCTCTTTTTCACATCTTTTGTGTTAGTTAAGATGTTGCATAATAAGCTTGGATTCTTTTTTAGTCTGTTTCTTATTTTAGTTTCTTTTTTGTCTTACAATTTTAGCTTTAGTTTTATTACTTTTACTTAATTGATACATATACATATATATATATATACATATATAAATTTCATTTATATACATATATGTGTATTATTCTTATATTTTGTTTAGTACCATCTTTAGATGGAGGTTTAGGCCGGACACAGTGCTAGATTGCTTTTTGCAAGTTTTCAGGGTTGCTGTCGTCAGGATTACAACGAGTCCTTCATTCTGGATCTTCTACGTTGATAGTGAGACATTCTTTCTAGATCATTCATGTTTGCAGTGAGGAGTTTTTTCGCTAGTGGAGCTGCTTGTAGGTGCACTTGGTCACACCATGGATCACCCGAGTTTGTAGAGAGACGTTCATTCTAGACCATCGGCATATGTAGTGAGGCCTTCTTTTGTGGAGCTTCTTGTAGTGAGACATCCTTTCTTTGGTGGATTTGTTTGTAGATCTCTTTTGTTGATCTTGTTTGGGTTCTTTTAACATCTCATTATCGAGCGGTGGCCTTGTCGGAGTACGATATTGAGGTGTAATGGGCAGTGGCTTTGCCGGAGTTCATTCAAGAAGTTTTCTAAGTTTGTTTTTGTGTTATGATATGACGAAGTGGATTATGACGATGACGACGAAATGAAGATTTCGAGTCAAACTAATCGAAGAAACGATTAGATGAAACAAGATAAATCAATGAATTGAAAATACTGAACGCCCAAATTCGTTGATCTCGAGAGATACCGAATTCTAGCTATCTCCAACACGTTGATCGCGCACGATACCGTGTTAAAAGATCTACGATTCTTCTACGTTGATCTCGCGCATGAGATTCCGTGAATCGGCTTCAAATCCGTTGATTCGAGCGCACTCGAATAACCGAAAATGGAAAAAGGAGACAACGCTCAACTTCCAATTTCAAAGTGGCACAAAACACACACAAACACAAAGTTTCATTCAAAATCAACCAACTTTACAAATGACACAACCCCGCTATTTATAGAGATTACAACTCACACAACACAGCCTTTACCGACCTAACATAGGTCGCTAACGACCTAACAGATTAAACGACCTAACAAAATACAAGTAACAACAAGTAAACGACCTAGTACATACAACACAGTACACGACTTAACAGATAATGACTCAACATATACACATAACAGCATAACAGTGAACGACTTAACAACAGAACACAAGTTGCGACCTAAGCAACACAGCACATACGCGACTTAAGACTCACGCGACTTAAAATACACGACAGCGACCTATCTTCACAGCAGCATAAGGTCGAGCGACCTAAAATGAATGCGACTTAAGCTTCGACACAGGAGAACGGCTTAAGACAGAGCAATATAAGAAATTCCGCGACCTAACATAGGTCGTAGCTCGTTCCTGCGACCTAACTTAGGTCGTAACTCGTCAAAGTCGAAACTCGAAAGGTCGGAGCGACCTAATGAAATGCACGCTGGTTTTTTTATCTCGTTTGGTTACTTGCATGCCTTAACGCTGAATCCATTAACTCGCGAGCGACCTTCAATAGGTCGTGAGCGACCTAAGGTCCTTGAATGACTCAAATCCATGGAGTTGTTAGATTGCGCTGCATCATCCTCCCCCGGTTGACAAGAATTCGACCTCGAATTTGCACCTTCCTCTTCCTTAACAAGCTTATCCCCATGATACGGAATCAAGTATTTGACGTTGAAAATGTCTGCAGTGTGAATATGATCCGGCATCTTCAACTGATATGCATTGTCATTGATCTTCTTTAAAATTTCCACTGGTCCAATTTTTCGAGCTTTCAACTTGTTGTAAGTTCCCAATGGAAAACGATCTTTCGTCAAAACGGCGTAAACCAAATCACCTTCCTTGAAGTCCACACTTCTTCGCTTCTTATCCGCCAGTTGTTTATACTTCTCATTGGATGCAAGAAATTATTCTTGAGCAACTTTGTGGCATTCTTGCAAATCATTCACCAAATCACTAGCCCGTTTAACAACCCCTTTCTGAAATGGAACTATCGATAAATCCAGCGGTCCTTTTGGAATTGTTGAATAGACAACCTAAAATGGACTGAAACCCGTGCTACGATTAACTGCATAGTTGTGTGCAAACTCAGCTTGACATAACTTCGAATCCCAACTCTTCAGATTATCGTCCACAAGGCATCGCAACAGATTACCTAGGGATCTGTTCACGACTTCAGTCTGTCCATCCGTCTGTGGATGATAAGCACTGCTAAATTTCAACTTAGTTCCAACCATTTTCCATAGACTCATCCAAAAATGGCTCAGAAATCGAGTATCTCTATCCGAAACAATAGATTCTGGTAATCCATGAAGTCTATAGATCTCTTTGAAGTATAACTGAGCGACATTAACAGCGTCTGCAGTCTTCTTACAAGCAATAAAATGTACCATTTTCGAAAATCTATCTACCACCACATATATGGAATCATTTCCACGTTGAGTTCTTGGCAAACCTAAAACGAAATCCATGCTGATATCAACCCATGGTCTGGTAGGCACAGGCAACGGCATATACAATCCTGCATTCGTAGCTGTCCCTTTGGAAACTTGACAGATGTGACATCTCTCCACAAACCTTTTGACTTCTTTCTCATTGACGACAAAAACTAAGATTGAGAAATCAATTGCAATGTACGATCTCTACCCACATGACCTTCTTCATGTAACTCCTTCACAATCTTCATTCGCAAACTACAATTTGGAATACATAATCGATTTCCTTTGAAAAGAAAACCATCCACTAACACAAACTCATCCGTCTTCCCCTTATTGACTTCATCTACAACCTTGGCAAAGTAAGGATCATCAACAAATAATTCTGGCAATACATCAAACCCTATCACTTCAACTTTCATCGTAGTCAACAAATGATTCCTTCTACTCAATGCATCTGCCACACGGTTTGTAACTCCTGATTTGTGTTTCACAACAAATGTAAATTGTTGTAAGTATGCAATCCACGAGGCATGCCTCGCTGCAATCTTGTCCTGCCCTTGCAAATGCTTCAACGCTTCATGATCAGTATATAAAACAAATTCTTTATGGAACAAATAATGTCTCCAGTGCTTCACAGCTTGCACAACAGCATAAAATTCTACATCATAAGTATTATATCTCATCTTGGCTCCCGAAAGCTTCTCACTGAAATAAGTAATAGGACGGCCCCTCTGACTTAACACCCCTCCAATTCCAACCTTAGATACATCAGTATGTAATTCAAATAACAACTGAAAATCCGGCAAAACTTGAATCGGTGATGTCGTCAAAAGTTCCTTGATTCGCTCAAAAGCAATTCCTGCTTCCTCCGACCATGAAAACTGCTTGCCTTTCATACAATCAGTAACCGGCGCCCTCACACTACTAAAGTGTGGTATAAATCTTCGATAAAATGAAGCCAGCCCATGAAAACTTCGGACTTCTGTAATAGTCTTGGGCTGTGGCCAATCTCTGATTGCAGCTACTTTACTCTGGTCTACCTGTAAACCTTCCTCGGACACAACATATCTCAGAAATAAAACACTCCGCGCCATAAACACACATTTCTTCGTTGCTGCATAGAATTGTTCTCGACGAAGAATAATTAGCACCTTTCGTAAATGCTGAATATGCTCCTCTGTACTAGCACTATAAATCAAAATATTATCAAAGTAAACTACCACAAACTTCCCAATGTACGACCTGAAAATTTGGTTCATCACCCTCATAAATGTACTCGGTGCATTCGATGGACCAAACGGCATAACCAACCATTCATACAACCCCTCACGTGTATTGAATGTTGTCTTCCATTCGTCCCCTGGTCTAATTCGAATCTGATGATAACCACTCTTAAGATCAATCTTCGAAAATATAGCAGCTCCATTCAATTGGTCTAACAAATCATCTAATCTAGGCATTGGAAATCTGTACCTTACAGTAATCTTGTTCAATGCCCAACTATCGGTACACATTCTCCAAGTTCCATCCTTCTTCGACACTAACAATGCTGGTACAACACAAGGACTGAGACTCTCCTGAACACGCCCTTGTTCAAGCAACTCTTCCACCTGCCTTCTCAACTCCTCGTGTTCCTTTGGACTCATCCTGTAATGTGGTTTATGTGGTAACACAGCTCCTGGAACAAGATCTATTTGGTGTTGTATGTCCCTCAACGGTGGTAACTCCTTTGGCAATTCTTCAGGAATTACATCTTCAAATTCTTCCAATACTGGTTTGACTTCCTCTGGAATTTCAACCTCCTCACTACTTTCACGTCCGATCAACAAAAATACTTCAGGCTCGTCCTCCACTTCTTTGACAAACTCCTTCAAAGATAACAAAGTCTTCAGTTCTTCAATCTCCTCCAACTTGCTTTCTTCTTGTTGTCGTTTCTTAGGAACCAAAGTGATTTTAGTGCCCTCGAACATGAAACTGTAGCTGTTGGTACGACCATCATGTTGCACCGCTCTATCATACTGCCACGGTCTCCCCAACAACAAATGACATACATCTATATCAATCACATCACACCAAATTTCATCTTTGTATTTCTTCCTAATTGAAATAGTTACACAAGCTCTTCTATTAACCTTCACCTCCCCACCTTTCCTCAACCAAGCTAACTTGTAAGCTTTAGGATGCTTCTCAGTCTTTAATTCCAACTTCTTTACAGCTTTTGTAGAAATGATATTGTCACAACTTCCTGCATCAATAACAAACTTGCAAACCGTTCCTAAAATAGTGCACGTTGACTGGAAAATATTGCTCCTCAACCACCTAGATTCATCCTCTTGCTTTGGTGTCAAACAAGATCTCCTTATCATCAAATTACATCCTTCATCTCCTGACACTAATTCTACTTCCTCCTCAACTTGTGGTGAATTGGAATATTCTTCTTCAGCATCCTCATCTTCCACCTTAGCAATCATCGCTCGCTTCTTAGGCTTCAGACATTCATTGCTCTTGTGACCAAACTCCTGACAATTAAAGCATTTGATACCACTATTGACCTTGGTCTTAGCAAATTCATTGACAACTGGTTTCGCAACAGCCTTGGAAACATTCACATTGCTACTAGCCCCTTTCACTTGATTGTTGGAATTTGTAAACACACCACCTCCTCTTCTACCTTGCCTCTCCCAAGCTAGAGCCTTCTGGTGTGCTTCAGCAACGGATCTTGGATCAAACATATTCACCATATCCTGAATTTGCATTCTCAGTTCTCCAATAAATCTAGCCGTCAATTGTTCCTCTGTCTCCATGATATCATTCATGGCAATCAGTTGATAAAATTCATCCGCATAATCATTAACTGACTTTGTTCCTTGTCTCAAGTTTTGCAATCGCTGATACATAAGAGATTGATAATTATAAGGTAAGAAAGTAGCTTTCATCAACTTCTTCATCTTCTCCCATGAGACAATCTTCGATTTGCCCATTCTCTCCCGTGTAAGTTTTGTTTGCTGCCACCATGCCATAGCTCTTTCTCTCAAACGTGTAGCAACCAACTTAACTCTACGATGCTCAGGAACTTCCTTGAAGTCAAAAATTTCTTCAACGTTTGATAACCAATCCAAGAATTCTTCAGCTACCATACCACCTGTAACGAGACGGATTTTGCCCGCTCGAAAATCGACATCCATACTTCAAATCGTATTCGAATGCCATAGATTCGACCGTTCAAATCCGATTCGCCGGAGCTTATAACAATCATTAAGTAAATAACACAGCGGAATAAAAGAATAATACATTGATATACAGCTTTGATACAATATCTGATACAACAGATGATCCAGTAGATATCAATATACATCAGAGATGATACAATAAAATAGCAGCGGAAAAGAAAAATAGATAACATCTAGCAGCGGAACTAATAACTCTAAGATAATCTTCAAGGAAGAACTCCAGAAACTGCAACTCCATTTCCAAGAACTAATCCAGCAGAAGCTCGAACTCCCAATAACATATCAAATAGCTCAGCAAGACTGGTGTGGTCCAAAGACTGAACCAACTCCAGATAATCCACTATATCTAACTATCTGTAAAACCCAACTCTAGACTGCTCGTGTAGAAAATAATGAGCACCCAGAGTTTAGGAAAGAAAACAATAAACTCCGAGTCAGTCGTGGGACTGGTGTGAGAAACAAAAACAGTTTATCTTTTAAAACATTCAACAGAAGATTTTCAAAGTTAATTCGCAATGCTTTTTAAAAATGAGACTACCATAAGGCCTCCCGCACACACACACAATGCAAACGCAGAATCGGAGGAGATTTCTCCTTATGATAGTCAAAGATGCTTGATACGCATTAAAAAGACATTTGATATTATTACTAGTGCATAGTGTAGAAGAAATTCATTTCGAAAGTAGAATATAAATCTTAGCCAACATACGACCATTATCGTATGCCTACTATAGCTACCATCCAAACAGTGTTGCGACACCATAAGTGAATGATAGGTTCTACAACTAATACCGTACAAGTTTCGTATTGTTTCTTTGGATTTCCAACAAATGGTCAGGCCAAGGAACTTCCCATTGCCACTGAGAATGCCTCTGGAAAGACACCCCCGAGAACCAAACCGGAACTCTGCCAACACAAGGCCGGGTTACCCCTAACTGGGTAACTACTGACACGAGCACGCCATTCCCCGATCGTAAACGACCTTTTTCACGGGATCCCGAAAACCAACAACCACAAAGTAATAAATTCGTAGTAACCACATAGGTTAAATATCTGGGCTCCATACCATGATATCACCTCTATCCAGAAGGAAATGTACATACCCTAAGGGGAGCTACAGCAACCCCTAATAACCTTGCCGCATCTTTCCTGTTTTGACCATTTCCGGAATGTGAGGCTCGATGAATTCACGTCCACAAAAACACACTTTGTACAAAAAGCCGTGCTTTGGGTCAACAAATGATCAACACAATGATCATCAGGATAGACGATCAAATAAATGATCCTATCACAAATAATCAACACGATGATCATTTCAGCATCACTCAGCATGTCACATTACCAAAATGGGATATATTGCTGATAACTTCAACTATATAACCTTTGAGCACATACGTCTCAAAGAAGGGTGTTAAGCAAAGAATAAATTCTCCGCCACCAACAGAAATATATTTGAAAGAAATCGGCTTTATATCTCAACTTGTAATGTCAGGCATACAATCCATACAAGTCTGTTCTGGGTTCGAACAGAACCGAAGGCACTTACAAAGAAGTCCTTGCAATCCGAATATTCACTAATCACGTTCGGACTTCCCATCACATATGGAGTTTCTATACCGGCGCGACTCGGTGCAGAAACAATCGATAGGTCATCCTATCGCTTTCGCAAATACCCGGTCTTCAACACCGGTCTTCAAATGCTATCCATAGCGACATATCACCTATTCGGAATGGGATATATGACACAAAGGTCCTCTCCCGGCTAAACCGAATAGTGAGCGCAATATTTCAAAAACAAATGGATATTGGGATTTCAATTAAGTCACAACTTAATAATTCAAAACTTTATTTCAAATGGTTTAATCCAATTTCCATTTCAATCTTTAACAAAAAGATTCATTTTCACAACCTTTGACGGTTTAAACAATTTTCACATTTTAATCTTTTAAACAAAAGATTCACTCACAGATTTTTTTTCCAAATCAATTTTCATTTCAATTTGATTAACTCGTTAAATCTTTAAATCAAAGATTTAACTTATAGCCTTCAAAACAATTTCATTTCAATTTGATTTAAACAAATCATCAATTTAAATCTGTTAAAAATAAACAGATTTAATTCATAGCTTTCAAAAAGAATTCATTCATAACTTAGGAAAATCATTTCTCTATTCAATCTTGAAATTCCCCTAATTAACTGGAATCTCAGTTCTTATCTAAAAGTGTTTATCATTTGAAAACAACAGTTTTCATTTTGGAAATCTGATTTATTTATACGAGTTGAAATCCTTGGGTTAAATTCAAATTCCCAAAACAATACTTTAAAAATGGTTTAACTCATATATAACTAGTATAATATCGTTAATCCCTAGTTTCAAATTACAGAATTCAATTTCAATATTGAATTTAAATTTAAATCAAATTATTTAAATTCTAAAACTTAATCAAGTAATTTAAAAATAATAATTTTTATTTTGAAATTCCATTCCAAAAGCTTTTCACATTTATTCCGATTCCATTTCCAAACCATTTGAATTTAAAAATTCAAATTTTAAACTATTTCAAAAATCTGTGACTTAATCGATTTCCTCGTGAAATCCATAATTGTGTGTGTATGAGTGTGGTCCAGGGTTTATACACAGTAGTGCACATCATTCAATCATCATAGATTCAAAACACAGAAATATAGTTGATAAGCGATATAAACTATAACGCTTATCTTTCATGTACAGATTCACGGATAATATACAGATGTATCATCAATAAGTGAATAAATTATACATAGCACAATCCATACATCAAAATATCACAAATCAGATAGGATAATCAATTTAAAGCATCTCATACAATACAATCATTCCTAAGCAAGGTCAAGTATTCAATAGTCATTTATAAGCAGGATTTATAAATTATTTATCCTAATTAATTCAATTTATTTCCAATAAATTACTTATGAGTTAATTTACCAATTTTGATTTATTAATCATTCGATATCAATTAATTTATCAAATACTTTAATTAATTACATTATCCTTAATTAATCATAATAAGTAATTATTTCTAATTGCTTTCATTATGTAATTTACAATTTACAATCTATAATTGATTATCTAAATTAATTTATCTAATTGATTATCAAAATTAATCATATTAAGTAATACTTAATTATCCTTAATTAATCGTCTTCATTAACTAATAACATTTCTTAATTACTTTTAACTAATCTCTAAATAGCTCTAAACCATTTATTTATAAATTTAATAAATTATCTCTATTTATAATATTAGTTAAATTACTTAATTATCATATTATCTTTAAGGTAATTCATTTCTTTGTTAATGACTTCAATAATATTAAAGTGTAAAACAAATTATTTAACTTTCATTTAAAGACCTTTTATAAAGGAAGTTTATCAAAAAAATCAAGTTTAAATAATTGTTTCAAAAAAAACTATTTGATTTTAAACTTGCTTAAAACACAGTTAGATTTAAAAACTGATTCAAATTTCCAGGATTAAAAATGAATTGGAATCCTCTAATTTAACATTGATTTAAACTTGCTTAAAATTCTTGATTTTAAATTCTTTATTTAAAATTCAACTTTATTTTAAAACTTAAAGATTTAAGAGTTTATTTGAAAACTAAACTTAACTTTAAAATTTTTAACCACTGTTTAAATCTTGTTTCCAGTTTCAAATTCATTTGAATTGCCTTAAAATTTCAATTTGCAGACAGGTTTCTGTTTTTTTTTAAAAAAACTGGAAACCCATCTACTCGAGCCACTACTTTGTTTTCTTCGAGACCAACACGAGTTTTCCCCGAGATTGTCACTCGACTGCTTCGAGTCTTCCCCGAGCATCCCCACCTCCTTCCCAAAACTAACATCATCAGGCAAACATACCACCGTGCATATGCACGGTGGTTCCAGCCACCGTTGATCATCAACACCGATCGCCACACATCAGTACTTGCCTCAACATCTCATCTCGACCATCGAAATGCGTCCAATCACCTGAAATCGAAAACGAGCTTCCCATTCCGAAACCTGGACATTGCATCTTCCTCCCTACCCATACCTGGCAACGCGCCACATCATCATCTCCGACCACCAGGCCTCGTGCCACCTCGGTCACACCATCTCCGATCCCTCACGAGCCTATCCCCAGAATCCCATCCAACTCGATGCACCCTGAGATCATCAGCGACCCATTTTTCCACCCTAGACTAAAACTAGGTTTAGAAACTTTATTTGCCTACCGCTGTCGCCACGATGATTAGTGACAACTCCGAGCATTTTTCCCAGCGATGCCGTAAACTCCCCTACCTCCACACAAAAATCCAACCCCTCCAGTCGACTAGATCACCCATGGCAACTTGAAATGTCAAATGCAGATACATACAAATTACTCTCAATCTTTATCACTAAAAATCAGGCGTTAAACTTTAAAAATCATGTTTTAGCATCTAGATTCCATTCGCATACCTGACTTTGAAAATTGAGAGTTTCGAAATTTACCCATCTTAAGTTTGTTCCAAGAATTTGGGTTTCCAGAGAATATTTGCAAACTGTTTTAACTTAAACAAATTTCTAAGCTTTAATAGATGCTATAACAAACAGTTTTGTTTTAATCCTAAGTGTTAATAGTTTGCTAGATCAAGAGATAAGGATTTGATTTCACATCTGAGTCTGGGAAAATAAGAACAGAGGTGCCTCAAATTTGTACAGACATACATATTTAATACATTCATATATTCACCCAGGAATAAATTCAACATACTAATTTTCCAGATATAAACTTGAAGCTAATGTAGGTACTTAAGGTCTTAAAAGAAGAGTTACTCACTTTAACTTGAAGAACAGAGGCAGTATATGTCTATGCATATCAAACTACTCCAGATTTCAAACTTAACAAACAACAACTAAATATATTCAGTTTAATTTAAAGTTGTTTACTCACATATTTATTCTTCAAATTGTTTTAATGAAATGTTACTCACTTTAACTTGAAGAACAGAGGCAGTATATGTATATGCATATCAAACTACTCCAGATTTCAAACTTAACAAACAACAACTAAATATATTCAGTTTAATTTAAAGTTGTTTACTCACATATTTATTCTTCAAATTGTTTTAATGAAATGTTACTCACCTGCTTAGAGAATGAACAGAGCATTCTTCAGGGCTGAACTGGAAGCTGAATCTTCCTTTGCTTGTCTGGATTTTGTATTATTGTTTTTAAGGTTGAACTGATGTTCATTTTTGATTTTCCTCAGTGATGATGCTCGAACTAAAATGAGGATTGATGTATATAAAGAGAAGTATGCAGGATGTTTTCATTTTGTACAACAAGTCATGGCTGAAGTATGCTTGCATTCAATGCTAAAGGCTTGTTGCATTAATTACCCTGCTTACCTCCCTTTTTCTTTTATTTACAGCCCATGCTTTGTATTAATTACTGATACTTTCCCTTGTATGCTAGAGATACTAGCATATATTATTAAGTACTTCTTATTTGCTTGAGTACTTTATGTTTTCATATTATATTGTCTTATTATTTTTGACTATATTATATTTTCTTCTTTAGTACATGTTGCTGCATTGTTTTCCAGGTTAGAGTATATCATCTTACTTGCTTTATTTATTTCATTTTGTTTGAATACTTTTATTTGCTCTTATTTTATTTTATTTTTTCTTTGCATACTCAAACTTTTATATTTGTTTGTATTTAATTACTTTATTTTCTTAAGTACTTTGTTTCTTCCTTGCATTCTATTTGAATTGCATACTTATATAATTGTCATTTATTTGCTTATACTTGTTTATACATTTGTTTACTTGGTTTACGTTTTATTTTGTACTCGTATTTATTTGTTTGAAAACTTTATTTGCATTGCCTGCATATCTATGTTTTTATTTATTTGTTATTTTTACTTTGTTTTGTTTACTTGTTTTTCCAGTTCATACATATTCTTGTTTGTTTATAAACTTCATGTACGAAGATATGTTGGTGGCTTCTACTTTGCAATATAACCAATTTCTATTTTATTTTCTTTTGTTTTCTTTCTTTTAACTTGTATTTATAATATTACTTATTTATTTATTTTTTACTCATGTCAAATATCTGTATTTTATGATTATTTTTAAACCATTTACTTGAGATTTTAACTCAAGTTCAATATATACATATATATTATATAAAATTTGCTCATATATACCCAAATATATATACATTCAATATATACACATATTTACAGTATTTTCAATGTAAATGATTTATACAGAATATACTTGGATCCGGGGAAACTCGCATCACTTAATCAATTAATTTCACAAATTTTATTCAAAATGAAATTACTTAACAATTTTAAATTCAAAAATTCAATTAATTATCAATTTAAATATTTATAAAATCCGGGGTCGTTACAGACTTCCCCCCTTAAAAGAATTTCGTCCCCGAAATTCGCAGGCACGAAAACAACACAGATGGATGAAAGATAAAGAAATATCTTTTCAGATCAAACTGGATATCAGTTCTGCAATTGGCTCACCAAATCAGAATATCAATAATGGATACAGGAAATTATAATTAAAATTTCAAATTTTGGTTTTAAACAAAATCATTTTATCGATACAATTCTAATCATTCTTCATATTCTATTAATCAATTTAATTCAATTAAAATTTCTAATTTATTCAAAATTTCCAATTTCTAATTTATTCAAAATTTTAATTCTAAATTTCAAATTCATTGAAGTTTAAAACGAAAAACTGATAAGAAATCGATGAAGTACGAAGTAATAATTTTCTGCAACGATTCGTAAGGCCACCATCACATCGAAACTTCTTTCTGGAGCTGTCGCGAAGAATTCAAAAGAATTTAGAAACGAATCAAAGAAAATTGATAAGAAAGATGTTTCCACTATTGTTACAGAGTATCGACCAATTATAGTCGTATTTCCCTGCCTTCTATCTCGTTCTCTTCTTGCACTCATACTCACTATCAGTAGATAGTAAGAGAACTTACTGAGGCATTCAAACGGATATCTTAGGGATTACTCATTCTAGGATTTACTTCATCCTATCTCTAATGAGCTACTTAATGTGTTACACTCCTGAGCTAAAGTTTCAACCCTTAGCTCTGATACCAAATGTAACGACTCGGATTTTGCCCGCTCGAAAATCGACATCCATACTTCAAATCGTATTCGAATGCCATAGATTCGACCGTTCAAATCCGATTCGCCGGAGCTTATAACAATCATTAAGTAAATAACACAGCGGAATAAAAGAATAATACATTGATATACAGCTTTGATACAATATCTGATACAACAGATGATCCAGTAGATATCAATATACATCAGAGATGATACAATAAAATAGCAGCGGAAAAGAAAAATAGATAACATCTAGCAGCGGAACTAATAACTCTAAGATAATCTTCAAGGAAGAACTCCAGAAACTGCAACTCCATTTCCAAGAACTAATCCAGCAGAAGCTCGAACTCCCAATAACATATCAAATAGCTCAGCAAGACTGGTGTGGTCCAAAGACTGAACCAACTCCAGATAATCCACTATATCTAACTATCTGTAAAACCCAACTCTAGACTGCTCGTGTAGAAAATAATGAGCACCCAGAGTTTAGGAAAGAAAACAATAAACTCCGAGTCAGTCGTGGGACTGGTGTGAGCAACAAAAACAGTTTATCTTTTAAAACATTCAACAGAAGATTTTCAAAGTTAATTCGCAATGCTTTTTAAAAATGAGACTACCATAAGGCCTCCCGCACACACACACAATGCAAACGCAGAATCGGAGGAGATTTCTCCTTATGATAGTCAAAGATGCTTGATACGCATTAAAAAGACATTTGATATTATTACTAGTGCATAGTGTAGAAGAAATTCATTTCGAAAGTAGAATATAAATCTTAGCCAACATACGACCATTATCGTATGCCTACTATAGCTACCATCCAAACAGTGTTGCGACACCATAAGTGAATGATAGGTTCTACAACTAATACCGTACAAGTTTCGTATTGTTTCTTTGGATTTCCAACAAATGGTCAGGCCAAGGAACTTCCCATTGCCACTGAGAATGCCTCTGGAAAGACACCCCCGAGAACCAAACCGGAACTCTGCCAACACAAGGCCGGGTTACCCCTAACTGGGTAACTACTGACACGAGCACGCCATTCCCCGATCGTAAACGACCTTTTTCACGGGATCCCGAAAACCAACAACCACAAAGTAATAAATTCGTAGTAACCACATAGGTTAAATATCTGGGCTCCATACCATGATATCACCTCTATCCAGAAGGAAATGTACATACCCTAAGGGGAGCTACAGCAACCCCTAATAACCTTGCCGCATCTTTCCTGTTTTGACCATTTCCGGAATGTGAGGCTCGATGAATTCACGTCCACAAAAACACACTTTGTACAAAAAGCCGTGCTTTGGGTCAACAAATGATCAACACAATGATCATCAGGATAGACGATCAAATAAATGATCCTATCACAAATAATCAACACGATGATCATTTCAGCATCACTCAGCATGTCACATTACCAAAATGGGATATATTGCTGATAACTTCAACTATATAACCTTTGAGCACATACGTCTCAAAGAAGGGTGTTAAGCAAAGAATAAATTCTCCGCCACCAACAGAAATATATTTGAAAGAAATCGGCTTTATATCTCAACTTGTAATGTCAGGCATACAATCCATACAAGTCTGTTCTGGGTTCGAACAGAACCGAAGGCACTTACAAAGAAGTCCTTGCAATCCGAATATTCACTAATCACGTTCGGACTTCCCATCACATATGGAGTTTCTATACCGGCGCGACTCGGTGCAGAAACAATCGATAGGTCATCCTATCGCTTTCGCAAATACCCGGTCTTCAACACCGGTCTTCAAATGCTATCCATAGCGACATATCACCTATTCGGAATGGGATATATGACACAAAGGTCCTCTCCCGGCTAAACCGAATAGTGAGCGCAATATTTCAAAAACAAATGGATATTGGGATTTCAATTAAGTCACAACTTAATAATTCAAAACTTTATTTCAAATGGTTTAATCCAATTTCCATTTCAATCTTTAACAAAAAGATTCATTTTCACAACCTTTGACGGTTTAAACAATTTTCACATTTTAATCTTTTAAACAAAAGATTCACTCACAGATTTTTTTTCCAAATCAATTTTCATTTCAATTTGATTAACTCGTTAAATCTTTAAATCAAAGATTTAACTTATAGCCTTCAAAACAATTTCATTTCAATTTGATTTAAACAAATCATCAATTTAAATCTGTTAAAAATAAACAGATTTAATTCATAGCTTTCAAAAAGAATTCATTCATAACTTAGGAAAATCATTTCTCTATTCAATCTTGAAATTCCCCTAATTAACTGGAATCTCAGTTCTTATCTAAAAGTGTTTATCATTTGAAAACAACAGTTTTCATTTTGGAAATCTGATTTATTTATACGAGTTGAAATCCTTGGGTTAAATTCAAATTCCCAAAACAATACTTTAAAAATGGTTTAACTCATATATAACTAGTATAATATCGTTAATCCCTAGTTTCAAATTACAGAATTCAATTTCAATATTGAATTTAAATTTAAATCAAATTATTTAAATTCTAAAACTTAATCAAGTAATTTAAAAATAATAATTTTTATTTTGAAATTCCATTCCAAAAGCTTTTCACATTTATTCCGATTCCATTTCCAAACCATTTGAATTTAAAAATTCAAATTTTAAACTATTTCAAAAATCTGTGACTTAATCGATTTCCTCGTGAAATCCATAATTGTGTGTGTATGAGTGTGGTCCAGGGTTTATACACAGTAGTGCACATCATTCAATCATCATAGATTCAAAACACAGAAATATAGTTGATAAGCGATATAAACTATAACGCTTATCTTTCATGTACAGATTCACGGATAATATACAGATGTATCATCAATAAGTGAATAAATTATACATAGCACAATCCATACATCAAAATATCACAAATCAGATAGGATAATCAATTTAAAGCATCTCATACAATACAATCATTCCTAAGCAAGGTCAAGTATTCAATAGTCATTTATAAGCAGGATTTATAAATTATTTATCCTAATTAATTCAATTTATTTCCAATAAATTACTTATGAGTTAATTTACCAATTTTGATTTATTAATCATTCGATATCAATTAATTTATCAAATACTTTAATTAATTACATTATCCTTAATTAATCATAATAAGTAATTATTTCTAATTGCTTTCATTATGTAATTTACAATTTACAATCTATAATTGATTATCTAAATTAATTTATCTAATTGATTATCAAAATTAATCATATTAAGTAATACTTAATTATCCTTAATTAATCGTCTTCATTAACTAATAACATTTCTTAATTACTTTTAACTAATCTCTAAATAGCTCTAAACCATTTATTTATAAATTTAATAAATTATCTCTATTTATAATATTAGTTAAATTACTTAATTATCATATTATCTTTAAGGTAATTCATTTCTTTGTTAATGACTTCAATAATATTAAAGTGTAAAACAAATTATTTAACTTTCATTTAAAGACCTTTTATAAAGGAAGTTTATCAAAAAAATCAAGTTTAAATAATTGTTTCAAAAAAAACTATTTGATTTTAAACTTGCTTAAAACACAGTTAGATTTAAAAACTGATTCAAATTTCCAGGATTAAAAATGAATTGGAATCCTCTAATTTAACATTGATTTAAACTTGCTTAAAATTCTTGATTTTAAATTCTTTATTTAAAATTCAACTTTATTTTAAAACTTAAAGATTTAAGAGTTTATTTGAAAACTAAACTTAACTTTAAAATTTTTAACCACTGTTTAAATCTTGTTTCCAGTTTCAAATTCATTTGAATTGCCTTAAAATTTCAATTTGCAGACAGGTTTCTGTTTTTTTTTAAAAAAACTGGAAACCCATCTACTCGAGCCACTACTTTGTTTTCTTCGAGACCAACACGAGTTTTCCCCGAGATTGTCACTCGACTGCTTCGAGTCTTCCCCGAGCATCCCCACCTCCTTCCCAAAACTAACATCATCAGGCAAACATACCACCGTGCATATGCACGGTGGTTCCAGCCACCGTTGATCATCAACACCGATCGCCACACATCAGTACTTGCCTCAACATCTCATCTCGACCATCGAAATGCGTCCAATCACCTGAAATCGAAAACGAGCTTCCCATTCCGAAACCTGGACATTGCATCTTCCTCCCTACCCATACCTGGCAACGCGCCACATCATCATCTCCGACCACCAGGCCTCGTGCCACCTCGGTCACACCATCTCCGATCCCTCACGAGCCTATCCCCAGAATCCCATCCAACTCGATGCACCCTGAGATCATCAGCGACCCATTTTTCCACCCTAGACTAAAACTAGGTTTAGAAACTTTATTTGCCTACCGCTGTCGCCACGATGATTAGTGACAACTCCGAGCATTTTTCCCAGCGATGCCGTAAACTCCCCTACCTCCACACAAAAATCCAACCCCTCCAGTCGACTAGATCACCCATGGCAACTTGAAATGTCAAATGCAGATACATACAAATTACTCTCAATCTTTATCACTAAAAATCAGGCGTTAAACTTTAAAAATCATGTTTTAGCATCTAGATTCCATTCGCATACCTGACTTTGAAAATTGAGAGTTTCGAAATTTACCCATCTTAAGTTTGTTCCAAGAATTTGGGTTTCCAGAGAATATTTGCAAACTGTTTTAACTTAAACAAATTTCTAAGCTTTAATAGATGCTATAACAAACAGTTTTGTTTTAATCCTAAGTGTTAATAGTTTGCTAGATCAAGAGATAAGGATTTGATTTCACATCTGAGTCTGGGAAAATAAGAACAGAGGTGCCTCAAATTTGTACAGACATACATATTTAATACATTCATATATTCACCCAGGAATAAATTCAACATACTAATTTTCCAGATATAAACTTGAAGCTAATGTAGGTACTTAAGGTCTTAAAAGAAGAGTTACTCACTTTAACTTGAAGAACAGAGGCAGTATATGTCTATGCATATCAAACTACTCCAGATTTCAAACTTAACAAACAACAACTAAATATATTCAGTTTAATTTAAAGTTGTTTACTCACATATTTATTCTTCAAATTGTTTTAATGAAATGTTACTCACTTTAACTTGAAGAACAGAGGCAGTATATGTATATGCATATCAAACTACTCCAGATTTCAAACTTAACAAACAACAACTAAATATATTCAGTTTAATTTAAAGTTGTTTACTCACATATTTATTCTTCAAATTGTTTTAATGAAATGTTACTCACCTGCTTAGAGAATGAACAGAGCATTCTTCAGGGCTGAACTGGAAGCTGAATCTTCCTTTGCTTGTCTGGATTTTGTATTATTGTTTTTAAGGTTGAACTGATGTTCATTTTTGATTTTCCTCAGTGATGATGCTCGAACTAAAATGAGGATTGATGTATATAAAGAGAAGTATGCAGGATGTTTTCATTTTGTACAACAAGTCATGGCTGAAGTATGCTTGCATTCAATGCTAAAGGCTTGTTGCATTAATTACCCTGCTTACCTCCCTTTTTCTTTTATTTACAGCCCATGCTTTGTATTAATTACTGATACTTTCCCTTGTATGCTAGAGATACTAGCATATATTATTAAGTACTTCTTATTTGCTTGAGTACTTTATGTTTTCATATTATATTGTCTTATTATTTTTGACTATATTATATTTTCTTCTTTAGTACATGTTGCTGCATTGTTTTCCAGGTTAGAGTATATCATCTTACTTGCTTTATTTATTTCATTTTGTTTGAATACTTTTATTTGCTCTTATTTTATTTTATTTTTTCTTTGCATACTCAAACTTTTATATTTGTTTGTATTTAATTACTTTATTTTCTTAAGTACTTTGTTTCTTCCTTGCATTCTATTTGAATTGCATACTTATATAATTGTCATTTATTTGCTTATACTTGTTTATACATTTGTTTACTTGGTTTACGTTTTATTTTGTACTCGTATTTATTTGTTTGAAAACTTTATTTGCATTGCCTGCATATCTATGTTTTTATTTATTTGTTATTTTTACTTTGTTTTGTTTACTTGTTTTTCCAGTTCATACATATTCTTGTTTGTTTATAAACTTCATGTATGAAGATATGTTGGTGGCTTCTACTTTGCAATATAACCAATTTCTATTTTATTTTCTTTTGTTTTCTTTCTTTTAACTTGTATTTATAATATTACTTATTTATTTATTTTATACTCATGTCAAATATCTGTATTTTATGATTATTTTTAAACCATTTACTTGAGATTTTAACTCAAGTTCAATATATACATATATATTATATAAAATTTGCTCATATATACCCAAATATATATACATTCAATATATACACATATTTACAGTATTTTCAATGTAAATGATTTATACAGAATATACTTGGATCCGGGGAAACTCGCATCACTTAATCAATTAATTTCACAAATTTTATTCAAAATGAAATTACTTAACAATTTTAAATTCAAAAATTCAATTAATTATCAATTTAAATATTTATAAAATCCGGGGTCGTTACACCACCCTTGAATTCTGGAATTTCCATCTTCATTCCCGACTCCCATTTACGATCATCTTCTACCTCCCGATAGTGATTTCGTACTTGGTCTCGATCTCGATAATGAACACTATATCTATCACCATCTTCATCATAATCATATGTACTTCGATATCGATCTCGACCATCAACATCTCTATGACCACGCATATCTCTTCTACTATGCCTTTCAGCATCATGATATGGCTCATCTCCAAACTCACGTGGAGTTCTTCTCTCTTCATTTCTGTACTCATGGTAATCTCTTCTCGGTGAAACTGATGGTTCTCTTCGATCTCTACAAGATTATGGTGCACGATGGTTCTCTTCCAAATATAAAATTACAATCTAGTATTTTGAGCAATTCAATTCTGGCATGTTTGGATGCGAATGGTTGAAAATATCGGGTCGTTACATTTGGTATCAGAGCTTTGGTTTTAGGCAAAACTCAACATATAGGGTAAATTTAATTACGGAATCACTTTCGTTCGAGCATGAATTCTTTCCTCTCTGATTCGGTTTCCTTTGAATTTTGGAACGTTCTCTCGGTTCCGAAATCTATTCTTGTCCCTCACCATTCGTATTCTTTTGAATTCTGGAGCATCCCATAGCTCCACGTTATGATTTGTAAAGGGGCGAAACTCCTTTACAATGGGCATTAATGCATCGAAGATTTCTGTATGCTTGGTTCAGATGCTGTTGTCTTTTGTCAAACCCGAATTCTGTCTCTTGAGATCGTATGTAGATTTGCCTTAGAATTCTGCATCGATCTTTTTATTGAAGTCACGGTTGACCCGGTTAAGGTTGCCCGCGATTTATATAAGCTTATCCATCTCCATATTCTGTTATTTAATCACCTTATCTTTGTTCCGAACTTATCTTCGAATCAGAATTCTCTTTGATTTGGGTCCATCAAATTTGAATCTCTATCCTTGCTTTGAAAATCCATTCCTGATCGTCGAACGAGGAAGGGTATTTGTAAATTAATACTTTAAAATGTTTTATTATATATTTTGTTGTTTGAGTTGTTCATGATGATTTAGGTTTTCGATCGATTCGTCTGATCAACGCTATCGATAGGAATTCCAAAGCACTTGAATGGAGCAAACTGACATAATATTGTTTTCAAATTTGGTTAATGAAATAAATTTTTGTATGATTATATTATATATATAAGTATAATTTTCTGAAATTGAATTCTTAACTGAATTGGTTGTTAAAATGATAATATTTGATTTTCATTTATTGTTTTGTAAACTACTGAATTTTCCAACATATAAATAGACGCAAGTTATAAAATATGGTTTATAAATTGATTTAGAGTTTAAAATGAATTTACATAAAGAATTTGAGAATTTAATTTTTGGTGATTTCAAACTTTGGGTTTAAATTTTAAAATGCAAATTATATAAAGTAATTTCGAATAGAAATCATTTCCAAAAAAATTTAAATGTTTAAATCAATGCTCTCCTATTTTGTCGCTAGAAAATAATTTCGGTGATGGCGGCCGCATCATCGACATTCATTTTTGAGTTTCAAAGCGGAAAGACCATTCTGTAGCTTTGCTACACTTTGTTTTGAAATAAATTTGATTTGTATTTTTAAGTATAATTTGGATTATATATATAGGTATATATTTATAGATTTGATTAGACTTATATATATTTGTATATTTATTTCTAATGATTGAAGTGAAATCGAAAATTTAATTCTTAAATTTATGATTAAAGATGATTTAAATTATAAATTGAAGTAAAGATTTTGAATAAATATTTAACTTGAAATAACTGAATTGTGAAATTTTATTTATATAATACCCAATTGCATTCCATATATAACTTACTTAAATTTTTAAAAGTCAACTATATAATTGAATATTATACAATATAAAATGATGATTAAAAGAAATTTTAAATAAATTTGAGTAGTTATAATAAGTGTAAATATACTTAATATATGTGATAAGATATATTAAGTGGAATAAATTTAATAATAATTTGGAATGAAGAAGAATTAAATTTGTTGAATAAAATATGATTGTAATAAATGACTATTCAAGTTTAGGATTTTAGAAAATTATTAATAGAGGATAATTGGATAATAAGATAATGAATAAAGGAGATAAATTAAATATAATTTTGCTTTAAAGAAATTAATAAATTAATAATTGAATCAACATAATGAAATACCTTGAATCAAAAGAAAAAAGAAAAAATCAATTATTGAATAATAATTGATTTAAATTTAAATTTATATAATTAGAATTAACTGTGTGAACTAACAAATTTAAATTGAATGACTATTTATTGATTTAATATAAATGAATTTAACCAAATTGTTAAATACTAATTAATTAAATTGAAATATATATAGTTTAAATTAATTGTTTTATTTTGTTCCAACTTATTTTCTTTCTGGTTGTTTCTATTGTCCTACCTTCTTCCTTTTCGAGGACGAAAAATTTTGAGTGGGGGAGAGTGTAACGACCCGATAATTTTTAATAATTTTATTTATTTAATTAGTTGAATTTTTATGAAATTTTAAATAATAAAATTTTGAAATAAAAATTTAATATTTGGAATACGTTTATTTAAACATAGCCACTGGTAAATTTTCATCAGAAAATTTGAAAGTTTATTTTTCTAGTGTTATTTTATTTAAATCTATATCAGTTAATATTTGATGATAATAAAATGTTTTCCAAACCTAAATATTTTTCTATAGAAAAATTATAAATCATCTTCTCCGCAAGACGTCATATTTCGTTTCTTCAAATTCGGACTGTTATTGCTCTGTCGATCTTATTTTCGGCGAAATAGCAACATTTCGGTACCGATTATCGACTTTTGATACGATGATCATGCCACTGATATTTATATACAGTTTTGATCGCCTCGTCGTGCTGAGAAATATGGTATATTCAATTCTATCCTTTGAAGCCCGGTACGTAACGAAATCCATGAAACATTTATTCGTGTCGGTACCTTTTAATCTTTTGGTTCTGCCTTTTCATTTGTCCGGGGGGGAAAACGAGTGGCCATTTGCATTTATGATTCTTGGATTCCAAAGATATGACTTTTGCTTTACCTCGGTTTCCAACATTTATTTCATTGATTCATTCTTTTGGTTCTGTGCCTTGAAAAAAATATAGCAACGTATGGCGAACACGTCTCTTCCATTTTAGATCCTCCAAAGACTTGCTTTTCTTCTTCCTCACCGAGACCTTGTCTCTCTTTTCCCTACGTCAGTGCCGATCCAACATCAAGCAACCTCCAACAAACTCGATGTAACTGTTAGCATGACCCGACCTACACCTCTTTATCAACCCGGATCACCCCTCCCCATTTTCATGCCCGCTGCCGCCACTTCCTGCTCCGCCCCCACCTTCGCACCTCGCCACCAAGAGCCGCGAGCACCCACTGGCAGCGTGTCACCCTCCTTCTACCATCGCACCCACGTAGCCCGCCACCTCTACTTTAAACCGAAGCCGCTGCCTCCAGTTCACCGTCCCCCTACGTGTTTGCCCCTCTGCCGCCTTCCACCGCTGTTCACAGCCAAGTCCGATCCCACCACTTCGCGCCTTCTCCACCCTACCGTGCTGCCCAGGCCGAGAGCCTTCCCCTTCCCTCCACGTGAATGCATGCATTTTGTTTCATACTTTTCCACTTTGCAGTATTTTACAAATATATTTATGATATATATTTATAAAAGGAATAATATATGTATTTTCGCTCACTGCTTTGAAAATTTATATTGTATATATTATTATATTTAACAATATTCGCATCTATATACATATATAGAATTTTGAAATAATGTGTATATATTTTGGGTTTTGTTAGATATACACAAGTCAGTTATGTATGTTGCTTATATTATTTATTACTGCATATTTGTGAAATGAATTTTTGAGTTGCGTGAGCTTATTGTGTACCTTTATACGGGTTTGTATGTGTGAATCTACACCAGTTTGTTAACAAAAGATATGGTAATATATTAAGTATACACGATTTGTATATATATTTTATAAACTAAGTTTATATTGATGTTTGATATAATAGGTAGGAAAGTTTATATATATATTTAAGCCTATCTTAGTATGTTTGCAAAGGTTACTTTACAGATCTGCTAGATTTAATATTGATCTTTAAATGCCTATACATTAATAGTGAAGTAAGTCTAAACATATATCAGGTAGGAGTATATCTATTTACTGTGTATATATTATTTTATTGGTCATACTTGTAAGGTGTTTATAATCTAAATTTATATTGTCTGTTGATATGTATATATGTATTGTATGTTAAAATTTTCATTATATTTGTCAATTTATAAGATTTTTTGATTTGGATCTATCTGTTTTGTAAGCCATTTTGTTTATTGCTAGCTTGCATTAGCATTATATACCTTATTTATTTGTATAGTTTATACTAGTATTATATATATATATACACCTAATTTGTTCATATAAGTTCAGATTTATTTTATTTTAACATCTATTTTTTTTAAAGATAAATTAATAGGTAAGTAGTATGGTATATATATATGTAACTATGTAACTTTTAAATATTTTAGCTTAAGTGTTTTAATATATATATATATATATATATATATGTTTCGACTTTAAATTATATCTTTGAATTGAATGAGAGGATATAAGTATATATATGTATATAGGACCCAAGCCTGATTTGATTCCGTCTATTCCTTGTCATCAGCTTTGATCGTCAAATTCGTGTCCATCGTGCTTGCTTTGAAATTCGAGTTTGGATTCGTAACCCGTCGTGTAGTCTATCTCCTTTAACCTCGAAAGGTGAGCAATCACTCACGATTTACATTCTTATATATATTAAATTGATTTCAATTGAAATGACAATTGAAATATGCTGCTGTTAGCTATTTACACTGTTATATATGTTATTACCTGTATCTGTTCTTGTGACATCTGACACCATTATCTGTTATTTATATTGATGATATATGCCTGTTA
Source organism: Allium cepa (assembly GCA_030765085.1). NCBI lineage: Eukaryota > Viridiplantae > Streptophyta > Magnoliopsida > Asparagales > Amaryllidaceae > Allium > Allium cepa. The sequence continues at coordinate 456,356,357 of CM060939.1, read as the reverse complement.
TATTATTATCATATCTTTTATCACTCTGCAAGTTTCCTATTAGTATAGAATTCACTATGGGTTGAAATGATACATACCCGAACGGTCTTTAGAATAGGACAAAATCGTTATGGGTTGAAATGATAAACCCAAGCGATTTTCATTGACATTGAATTTAGGATTGCGGGATGAAATGATATATATATATATATATATATACCCGTATATATTTAAATTGTGGATTGAAATGATAAATATCCGTATCACTTGACCATAGGATAGAAAATTATATATGACACCGTTGGTATATACATAATTATTTGAAATGATTACTATGGTTTTGAAAGAAAATACATGGTTAAATAAATATTGATTTTAGATATTATATAAATGTTATTTTATATATATAGTTAAATTCTTGATTTTAAGCTATGCATAAATTTGTTTAATATAAAATAAGCTTAATAATAAAGTTTGATTTTATTAAAATGCAATATGGTTAAGTATTTATTTAAATTATATTTTAATATAGAGTTTATAATGATTTAATAAATTAACGTTGAGAAGATAGATTTGAAATTGATTTGAAATTGTATTTAATTAAGAAATATATTTAATTAGAAATTGATTTGGAACTTATTGAATTTGAGAATTTTAAAGGATAAAATTTTATTACTTGATTTTGGTTAAGGTGATTTAAATGAATATTTCAAGTTTAAATAAGTTGAAGGAAATATTTAGTTTATTTGAAATTTGGGGTTTTATTTATATAATATTGGATTTATTAAGAGAATATTTCAAAACTAAATAATAATAAAGTTAAATTAAGATATATATGAAATTATCAAATTTAATTTTGAGATTGTGAAATATTTAAAGCTTTGGAATATATCGAAATATAAATGGTTTATTGTGGTTCAAATCTATATTTGAAATCTATAGAATGGTTTATTGAAAACTGAATTGAGTTGAAATTGGTGATTTGAGATTTGACTAAATTTGAAATTTTGGATTGGTGTTGATTTGGATTTGAGAAATTTGAGGAAGCTATTTTATTATATAAAGTATTTTTAAATTATATTTAAACTATTTATATATGTTACTTTATAAATTTATTTAATATGAATTAATTTTTTACAAATATTTTAAATTATAAACTATTTTATTATATACTATTATTTATATTCAAACAGTTAAGTGGGAAGTGTTATGATTCCAAAGCATTATGACTTCTAAATTTTGATTTCCAAAGTGTTTGATTTAGAAAGTGTTATAACTTTGAAGTACTATGATTTTGTAAATGGATATATTTGAGATGGATATATTCAAAATGGAAATGATATCGTATTTGATTTTGAAATTGAAGTGATATCGTATTGATATGGTTTTGTAATGGTAATGATATTTTGGTTTTGAAATATAAACTATTTTGAAAGTTTATTAAATGACAATCGGTGTAATAATTACGTAGTTATTAAAGAGTCCAGGATCGGTTAGGGACATACTCTCTGTCCAAACCGAAAACCACTTAATTAACTATTATACGCAGAGTGTGATCTAGAATGAAGTGGTTGGAACGATGACGTTGCTGGATTTGAAGAAAAAGATCGATAATGGATAGCCTTGACACTTGTGTCAAATTTGAAATGACTTAAACAGGAGCCGTGCCGGGCCAATGAGGTTAACTGCCTCTAGCGGACACACTTCTTCGTAAACTACTCATTACTTGTTTTTGATTGGTGCGCACCCTAGAATTGGGAGCGTTGTTTCGTGGTGTTACGATCGTTGCGGCGATGCGTTCTCACTAGTCCGGATCAGACAAACAGTAGTTTCACTACCTTGGGTATTGCCTCGTGTGCCTTGTCATACTCGTATCCCTATGCACGACCAATACGATTTGTTTTGTGTTATACCTATGGAGTACTCCCTGATAGCCCACTAGTTTGCGGTGGAGTTTACAGTGCTGTATCGAGTATGACGCTTATATAAAACATGTTAACGGGGATAATGGTAATGCCTTAACGCTATTTTGATGCTTTATATTACTGATAGGCATTATCTACTTAGCGTACCTATAAATAGTCTAACGGATCCTTAGAGGATAGTTATACCAAATATCCTTTGAGTTACTTGTATTTCTATTGTTATTTCACTTGAGTTGGATTTATTGATATAAGAATGTTAATCATGACTCGAGTGTTTTGTGTTTTGATTTACGCTCGGGTCAGACTGAGTGGTTCAGCTTTTAAGATTCATCTTTGGAGTTAGAACTTTGCTTAGAGATCTAGCTATCTATCCTGCTTTCAGATATTCAGTTGATTCCAGTGATGTGTTTTAATCTTGTATTTGACTATTGTATTCGAGACTTCTATGTATCTTGTTTAACTCTGTTGTATATATATAGTAGCTTCATGAACTACTGTTCATTTGTTTCCGCTGCATATTGTTATGTTACTCTGTGTCTGTGATTCTGCGATTATTTATTTATTGTATATGCTGAGTTTTGCCAAATATAAACTTACAATCTAGTATTTTGAGCAATTCAATTCCGGCATGTTTGGATGCAAATGGTTGAAAATATCGGGTCGTTACATTTGGTATCAGAGCTTTGGTTTTAGGCAAAACTCAACATATAGGGTAAATTTAATTATGGAATCACTTTCGTTCGAGCTTGAATTCTTTCCTCTCTGATTCGGTTTCCTTTGAATTTGGGAACGTTCTCTCGGTTCCTAAATCCATTCTTGTCCCTCATTATTCGTATTCTTTTGAATTCTGGAGCATCCCATAACTCCACGTTATGATTTGTAAAGGGGTGAAACTCCTTTACAATGGGCATTAATGCATCGAAGATTTTTGTATCCTTGGTTCGGATGCTGTTATCTTTTGTCAAACCCGAATGCTATCTTTTGAGATCGGATGTAGATTTGCCTCAGAATTCTGCATCGATCCTTTTATTGAAGTCACGGTTGACCCGGTTAAGGTTGCCCGCGATTTATGTAAGCTTATCCATCTCCATATTCTATTATTGAATCACCTTACCTTTATTCTGAACTTATCTTTGAATCAGAATTCTCTTTGATTTGGGTCCATCAAATTTGAATCTCTATCCTTGCTTTGAAAATCCATTCCTGTATCGTCGAACGAGGAAGGGTATTTGTAAATTAATATTTAAAAATGTTTTATTATATATTGTGTTGTTTGAGTTATTGATGATGATTTAGGCTTCCGATCGATTCGTCTGATCAACGATATCGATAGGAATTCCAAAGCACTTGAATAGAGCAAACTGACATAATATTGTTTTCAAATTTGTTTAATGAAATAAATTTTTGTATGATTATATTATATATATAAGTATAATTTTCTGAAATTGAATTGTTAACTGAATTGGTTGTTAAAATGATAGTATTTGATTTTCATTTTTTGTTTTGTAAACTACTGATTTTTCCAATATATAAATAGAGGCAAGTTATAAAATATGGTTTATAAATTGATTTAGAGTTTAAAATGAATTTAAATAAAGAATTTGAGAATTTAATTTTTGGTGATTTCAAACTTTGGGTTTAAATTTTAAAATGCAAGTTATATAAAGTAATTTCGAATAGAAATCATTTCCAAAGAATTTTAAATGTTTAAATCAATGCTCTTCTATTTTGTCGCTGGAAAATAATTTCGGTGATGGCGACCGCATCATCGACATTCGTTTTCGAGTTTCGAAGCGGAAAGACCATTCTGTAGCTTTGCTACACTTTGTTTTAAAATAAATTTGATTTGTATTTTTAAGTATGATTTGGATTATATATATAGGTATATATTTATAGATTTGATTAGACTTATATATATGTATATTTATCTCCAATGGTTGAAGTGAAATCAGAAATTTAATTCTTAAATTTATGATTAAAGATGATTTCAATTGTAAATTGAAGCAAAGATTTTGAATAAATATTTAATTTGAAATAACTGAATTGTAAAATTTTATTTGTAAAATACCCAATTGCATTCTATATATAACTTACCTAAATTTTTAAAAGTTAACTATGTAATTGAATACTATACAATATAAAATGATGATTAAAAGAAATTTTAAATAAATTTTGGTAGTTATAATAAGTGTAAATATACTTAATATATGTTATAAGACATATTAAGTGGAATTAATTTAATAATAATTTGGAATAAAGAAGAATTAAATTTGTTGAATTAAATATGATTGTAATAAATGACTATTCAAGTTTATGATTTTAGAAAATTATTAATAAAGGATAATTGGATAATAAGATAATGAATAAACGGGATAAATTAAATATAATTTTTCTTTGAAGGAATTAATAAATTAATAATTGAATCAACTTAACTGAAATACCTTGAATCAAAAAAAGAGAAAAAAAATCAATCATTGAATATTAATTGATTTAAATTGAAATTTATATGATTAGAACTAACAGTTTGTACTAACAAAATTAAATTGAATGACTATTTATTGATTTAATATAAATGGATTTAACCAAATTGTTAAATATTAATTAATTAAATTGAAATCTATATGGTTAAAATTAATTGTTTTATTTTGTTCCAACTTATTTTCTTTTCGGTTGTTTCTATTATCCTTTTCAGGGACAAAAAGTTTTGAGTGGGAGAGAGTGTAACGACCCGATAATTTTTAATAATTTTATTTGTTTTATTTATTTAATTAGTTGAATTTTTGTGAAATTTTAAATAATAAAAATTTTAAATAAAAATTTAATATTTGAAATCCGTCTATTTAAACACAGCCACTATTAAATTTTCATCATAAAATATGGAAGTTTATTTTTCTAGTGTTATTTTATTTAAATCTATATCAGTTAATATTTGATGATAATAAAATGTTTTCCAAACCTGAATATTTTTCTATAGAAAAATGGTAAATCATCTCCTCAGCAAGACGTCATATTTCATTTCTTCAAATTCGGACTGTTATTGCTCCGTCGATCTTATTTTCGGCGAAATAGCAGCATTTCGGTACTGATTATCGACTTTTGATATGATGATCATACCACTGATATCTATATACCGTTTTGATCGTCTCGTCGTGATGAGCAATACGGTATATTCAATTCTATGCTTTGAATCCCGGTACGTAACGGAATCCATGAAATAGTTATTCGTGTCGGTACCTTTTAATCTTTTGGTTCCACCTTTTCATTTGTCCGGGGGGAAAATGAGTAGCCGTTTGCATTTATGATTCTTGGATTCCAAAGATATGACATTTGCTTTACCATGGTCTCCAACATTTATTTCATTGATTTATTCTTTCGGTTCGGTGCCTTGAAAAAAAAATATAGCAACATATGGAGAACATGTCTCTTCCATTTTAGATCCTCTAGAGACTTGCTTTTCTTCTTCCTCACTGAGACCTTTCTCTCTTTTCCCCACGTCAGTGCCGATCCAACATCAAGCAACCTCGAACAAACTCGATGTAACTGTTAGCATGACCCGACCTATACCTCTTCATCAACCCGGATCCACCCCTCCCCATTTTCAGGCCCGCTGCCACTACTTCCTGCTCCGCCCCCACCTTGGCACCTCTCCACAAGGAGCCACGAGCACCCACTGGTAGCGTGTCACCCTCCTTCCACCATCACACCCACGTAGCCCGCCGCCTCCAGTTCATCGTCCCCTACGTGTTTGCCCCTCCGCCGCCTTCCACCGATGTTCACAGCCAAGGCCGATCCTACCACTTCGCGCCTTCTGCACCCTGCCGTGCTACCCAGGCCGAGAGCCTTCCCCTTCCCTCCACATGAGTGCTTGCACTTTGTTTCATACTTTTCCTCTTTGCAGTATTTTACGAATATATGTATGATATATGTTTACACAAGGAATAGTATGTGTATTTTCGCTCACTGTTTTGAAAATTCATATTGTATATATTATTATATTTAACTATGTTCGCATCTATATACATATATAGATATTCGAAATAATGTGTATATGTTTTGGGTTTTGTTAGATATATACATGTCAGTTACGTATGTTGCTTATATTATTTATTACTTAATATTTGTGAAATGAATTTTTGAGTTGCGTGAGCTTATGGTATACCTTTATACGGGTTTGTATGTGTGAATCTACACCAGTTTGTTAACGAAAGATATGGTAATATATTAAGTATACACAATTTGTGTATATATATATTTTATAAACTAATTTTATATTGATTTTTAGTATAATAGGTAGGAAAGTTTATATATATATTTAAGCCTAGTTTAGTACGTTTGCAAAGGTTACTTTACAGATCTGCTAGATTTAATATTGATTTTTAAGTGCTTATACATTAATAGTGAAGTAAGTCTAAACATATATTAGGTAGCAGTATATTTGTTTACTGTATATATATTATTTTACTTCTACAATATAATGGTCATACTTGTAAGGTGTTTATAATATAAATTTATATTGTTTGTTAATACGTATATACGTATTGTATGTTAAAAAATTTCATTATATTTGTCAATTTATAAGCTTTGTTTGATTTGGATCTATATGTTTTGTAAGCCATTTTGTTTACTTCTAGCTTGCATTAGCATTATATACCTTATCTATTTGTATATTTTATATTATATATATACCTAATCGGTTCATATAAGCTCAGATTTGTTTTATTTTAACATCTATTTTTTTTAAAGATAAATTAATAGGTAAGTAGTATGGTGTATATATATGTCTGTAACTATGTGACTTTCAAATATTTTAGCTTAAGTGTTTATATATATATATATATATATATATATATATATATATATGTTTCGACTTTAAATCATATCTTTGAATTGAATGAGAGGATATAAGTATATATATAGTTACCCATTTATCTTCATCGACCCAATTCTGATTTGATTCGGTCTATTCCTTGTCATCAGCTTTGATCGTCAAACTCGTGTCCATCGTGCTTGCTTTGAAATTCGAGTTTGGATTCGTAACCCATCGTGTAATCTATCTCCTCTAACCTCGAAAGGTGAGAAATCACTCACGATTTATGTTCTTATATATATTAAATTTGATTTCAATTGAAATGACAATTGAAATATGCTGATGTTAGTTATTTACACTGTTATATATATGTTATTACCCGTATCTGTTCACCTGTGACATCTGACACCATTATCTGTTATTTATATTGATGATATATGCCAGTTATATTATTATCATATCTGTTATCACTCTGCAAGTTCCCTATTAGTATAGAATTCACTATGGGTTGAAATGATACATACCCGAACAGACTTCAGAATAGGAGAAAATTGTTATGGGTTGAAATGATAAACCAAGCAACTTTCATTGACATTGAATTTGGGATTGCGGTTTGAAATGATATATATATATATATATATATATATATATATATATATATATAGACACACACACACACACACACTCGTACATATTTAAATTGTGGATTGAAATGATAAATATCCGTATCACTTGACTATAGGATAGAAAATTATATACAGACACTGTTGGCATGTATATAAACAATTTGAAATGATTACTATGGTTTTGAAAGAAAATACATGGTTATATAAATATTGATGTTAGATATTATATAAATGTTATTTTATATATATAGTTAAATTCTTGATTTTAAGCTATGCACAAATTTGTTTAATATAAAATAAGCTTAATAATAAAGTTTGATTTTATTAAAATATAATATGGTTAAGTATTTATTTAAATTATATTTTAATATAGAATTTATAATGATTTAATAAATTAATGTTGAGAAGATAGATTTGAAATTGTATTTAATTAGGAAATATATTTAATTAGAAATTGTTTTGGAACTTATTGAATTTGAGAATTTTAAAGGATATAATTTTATAACTTGATTTTGGTTAAGGTGATTTAAATGAATATTTCAAGTTTAAATAAGTTGAAGGAAATATTTAGTTTATTTGAAATTTGGGGTTTTATTTAAATAATATTGGATTTATGAAGAGAATATTGCCAAACTAAATAATAATAAAGTTAGATTAAGATATACATGAAATTATCAAATTTAGTTTGGAGATTGTGAAATATTTAAAGCTTTGGAATATATCGAAATTTAAATGATTTATTGTGGTTCAAATCTGTATTTGAAATCGATAGAATGGTTTATTGAAAACTGAATTGAATTGAAATTGGTGAATTGAGATTTGACTAAATTTGAAATTTGGGATTAGCGTTGATTTGGAATTGATTTGAGAAATTTAAGGAAGCTATTTTATTATATAAAATATTTTTAAATTATATTCAAACTATTTATATATGTTACTTTATAAATTTATTTAATATAAATTATTTTTATATAAACTATTTTAAATTATAATCTATTTTATTATATACTATTATTTATATTCAAACAGTTAGGTGGGAAATGTTATGATTCCAAAGCATTATGACTTCTAAATTTTGATTTTCAAAGTATTATGATTTCCAAAGTGTTTGACTTAGAAAGTGTTATAACTTTGAAGTACTAAGATTTTGTAAATGGATATATTTGAGATGAATATATTTAAAATGGAAATGATATCGTATTTGATTTTGAAATGGAAGTGATATCGTATTGATATGGTTTTGTAATGGTAATGATATTTTGGTTTTGGAATATAAACTATTTTGAAAGTTTATTAAATGACTAATCGGTGTAATAATTACGTAGTTATTAAAGAGTCCGGGATCGGTTAGGGACATACTCTCTATCTACACCGAAAACCATTTTAATGACTATTATATGCGGAGTGTGATCCAGAATGAAGTGGTTGGAATGATGACATTGCTGGATTTTAAGAAAGAGAACGATAATGGATAGCCTTGACACTTGTGTCAAATTTGAAATGACTTGAACAGGAGCCGAGCCAGGCCAATGAGGTTAGCTGCCTCTAGCGGACACACTTCTTCATAAACTACTCATTACTTGTTTTTGATTGGTGCGCACCCTTGAATTGGGAGTGTTGTTTCGTGATGTTACAATCGTTGCGGCAATGCGTTCTCACCAGTCCGGATCAGGCAAATGGTAGTTTCACAACCTTGGGTATTGCCTCATGTGTCTTGTCATACTTGTATCCCTATGCGTGACCACTACGATTTGTTTTGTGTTATACCTATGGAGTACTCCCTGATAGCCCACTAGTTTACGGTGGAGTGTACAGTGCTGTATAGACTATGATGCTTATATAAAATGTGTTCAGGGGGATAATGGTAACGCCTTAACGCTATTTTGGTACTTTATATTACTGATAGGCATTATCTACTTAGCGTACCTATAAATAGTATAACGGATCCTTAGAGGATGGTTATCCCAAACATCCTTTGAGTTACTTGTATTTCTATTGTTATTTCACTTGAGTTGGATTTATTGATATAAGAATGTTAATCCTGACTCGAGTGTTTTGTGTTTTGCTTTACGCTCGGGTCAGACTGAGTGGTTCAGCTTTTGAGACTCACCTTTAGAGTTGGAGCTTCGTTTGGAGATCCAGCTATCTATCCTGCTTTCAGATATTTAGTTGATTCCAGTGATTTATTCTGATCTTGTATTTGACTATTGTATTCAAGACTTCTATGTATCTTGTTTAACTCTATTGTATATATATAGTAGCTTCATGAACTACTATTCATTTGTTTCCGCTGCATATTGTTATGTTACTCTGTGTCTGTTATTCTGTGATTATTTATTTACTGTACATGCTGAGTTTTGCCAAATATAAATTTACAATCTGGTATTTTGAGCAATTCAATTCCGGCATGTTTGGTTGCGAATGGTTGAAAATATCAGGTCGTTACATTTGGTATCAGAGCTTTGGTTTTAGGTAAAACTCAACATATAAGGTAAATTTAATTACAGAATCACTTTCATTCGAGCTTGAATACTTTCCTCTCTGATTCGGTTTCCTTTGAATTTTGGAACGTTCTCTCGGTTCCGAAATCCATTCTCGTCCCTCGCTATTCGTATTCTTTTGAATTCTGGAGCATCCCATAGCTCCACGTTATGATTTGTAAAGGGGCGAAACTCCTTTACAATGGGCATTGATACATCGAAGATTTCTGTATCCTTGGTTCAGATGTTGTTATCTTTTATCAAACCCCGAATTCTATCTCTTGAGATCGGTTGTAGATTTGCCTCAGAATTCTGCATCAATCTTTTTATTGAAGTCACGGTTGACCCGGTTAAGGTTGTCTGCGATTTATATAAGCTTATCCATCTCCATATTCTGTTATTTAATCACCTAATCTTTATTCCGAACTTATCTTCGAATCAGAATTCTCTTTGATTTGGGTCCATCAAATTTGAATCTCTATCCTTGCTTTGAAAATCCATTCCTGTATCGTCGAACGAGGAAGGATATTTGTAAATTAATATTTATAAATGTTTTATTATGTATTATGTTGTTTGAGTTGTTGATGATGATTTAGGTTTCCGATCGATTCGTATGATCAACGCTATCGATAGAAATTCCAAAGCACTTGAACAGAGCAAACTGACATAATATTGTTTTCAAATTCTGTTAATGAAATAAATTTTTGTATGATTATATTATATATATAAGTATAATTTTATGAAATTTAATTGTTAACTGAATTGGTTGTTAAAATGATAATATTTGATTTTCATTTATTGTTTTGTAAACTACTAGTTTTTCCAACATATAAATAGTGGCAAGTTATAAAATATTGTTTATAAATTGATTTAGAGTTTAAAATGAATTTAAATAAAGAATTTGAGAATTTAATTTTTGGTGATTTCAAACTTTGGGTTTAAATTTTAAACTGAAAATTATATAAAGTAATTTCGAATAGAAATCATTTCCAAAGAATTTTAAATGTTTAAATCAATGCTCTCCTATTTTGTCGCTGGAAAATAATTTCGGTGATGGCGGCTGCATCATCGACATTCATTTTCGAGTTTCGAAGCGGAAAGACCATTCTGTAGCTTTGCTACACTTTGTTTTGAAATAACTTTGATTTGAATTTTTAAGTATGATTTGGATTATATATATAGGTATATATTTATAGATTTGATTAGACTTATATATATTTGTATATTTATCTCCAATGGTTGAAGTGAAATCGGAAATTTAATTCTTAAATTTATGATTAAAGATGATTTCAATTATAAACTGAAGCAAAGATTTTGAATAAATATTTGACTTGAAATAACTGAATTGTAAAATTTTATTTCTATAATACCCAATTGCATTCCATATATAACTTACCTAAAATTTTAAAAGTTAACTATTTAATTGAATATTATACCATATAAAATGATGATTAAAAGAAATTTTAAATAAATTTGAGTAGTTATAATAAGTGTAAATATACTAATATATGTGATAAGATATATTAAGTGGAATAAATTTAATAATAATTTGGAATAAAGAAGAATTAAATTTGTTGAACAAAATATGATTGTAATAAATGACTATTCAAGTTTATGATTTTATAAAATTATTAATAGAGGATAATTAGATAATAAGATAATGAAAGAACGAGAATTAATAAATTAATAATTGAATCAACTTAGTGAAATACCTTGAATCAAAAAAAAGGAAAAAAATCAATTATTGAATATTAATTGATTTAAATTGAAATTTATATGATTAGAATTAACAGTTTAAACTAAAAAATTTAAATCGAATGACTATTTATTGATTTAATATAAATGGATTTAACCAAATTGTTAAATATTAATTAATTAAATTGAAATCTACATGGTTTAAATTAATTGTTTTATTTTTTTCCAACTTATTTTCTTTCTGGTTGTTTCTATTGTCCAACCTCCTTTCTTTTCGGGGACAAAAAGTTTTGAGTGGGGGAGAGTGTAACGATCCGATAATTTTTAATAATTTTATTTGTTTTATTTATTTAATTAGTTGAATTTTTATGAAATTTTAAATAATAAAATTTTGAAATAAAAATTTAATATTTGGAATACGTCTATTCAAACATAGCCACTGGTAAATTTTCATCAGAAAATATGGAAGTTTATTTTCCTAGTGTTATTTTATTTAAATCTATATCGGTTAATATTTGATGATAATAAAATGTTTTCCAAACCTGAATATTTTTCTATAGAAAAATTGTAAATCATCTTCTCAGCAAGACGTCGTATTTCGTTTCTTCAAATTCGGACTGTTATTTCTCCGTCGATCTTATTTTCGGCGAAATAGCAGCATTTCGGTACCGATTATCGACTTTTGTTACGATGATCGTACCACTGATATCGGTATACCGTTTTGATCGTCTCGTCGTGCTGAGCAATACGGTATATTCAATTCTATGCTTTGAAGCCCGGTACTTAACGGAATCCATGAAATAGTTATTCGTGTCGGTACCTTTTAATTTTTTGGTTTTTCCTTTTCATTTGTCCAAAGGGAAAACGAGTAGCCGTTTGCATTTATGATTCTTGGATTCCAAAGATATGACTTTTGCTTTACCACGGTTTCCAGCATTTATTTCATTGATTTATTCTTTCGGTTCTGTGCCTTAAAAAAAAAGGCAACCTATGGCAAACACGTCTCTTCCATTTTAGATCCTCCAAAGACTTGCTTTTCTTCTTCCTCACTAAGACCTTTCTCTCTTTTTCCCACGTCAATGCTGATCCAACATCAAGCAACCTCCAACAAACTCGATGTAACTGTTAGCATGACCCGACGTACACCTCTTCATCAACCTAGATCCACCCCTCCCCATTTTCATGCCCGCTGCCGCCACTTCCTGCTCCGCCCCTACCTTGGCACCTCCGCCACCAAGAGCCGCTAGCACCCACTGGCTGCGTGTCACCCTCCTTCCACCATCGCACCCACGTAGCCCGCCGCCTCCACCTCAAACCAAAACCGCCGCCTCTAGTTCACCGTCCCCCTACGTGTTTTCCCCTCCGCCGCCTTCCACCGCTGTTTACAGCCAAGGCCGATCCCACCACTTCGCGCCTTCTCCACCCTGCCGTGCTGCCCAGGCCGAGAGCCTTCCCCTTCCCTTTACGTGAGTGCATGCATTTTGTTTCATACTTTTCCTTTTTGCAGTATTTTACAAATATATGTATGGTATATGTTTATAAAAGGAATAGTATGTATATTTTCACTCACTATTTTGAAAATTTATATTGTATATATTATTATATTTAACTATTTTCGCATCTATATACATATATAGAATTTCGAAATACTGTGTATATGTTTTGGGTTTTGTTAGATATATACAAGTTAGTTACGTATGTTTCTTACATTATTTATTACTGCATATTTGTGAAATGAATTTTTGATTTGCATGAGCTTATGGTGTACCTTTATACGGGTTTGTATGTGTGAATCTACACGAGTTTGTTAAAGAAAGATATGGTAATATATTAAGTAAACACGATTTGTATATATATTTTATAAACTAAGTTTATGTTGATTTTTAATATAATAAGTAGGAAAGTTTATATATATATTTAAGCATATTTCAGTATGTTTGCAAAGGTTACTTTATAGATCTGCTAGATTTAATATTGATTTTTAAGTGCCTATACATTAATAGTGCAGTAAGTCTAAACATATATCAGGTAGCAGTATATCTATTTACTGTATATTTATTATTTTATTTCTACAATATAATGGTCATACTTGAAAGGTGTTTATAATATAAATTTATATTGTCTGTTAATACGTATAAACGTATTGTATGTTAAAATTTTCATTACATTTGTCAATTTATAAGCTTTGTTTGATTTGGATCTATCTGTTTTGTAAGCCATTTTGTTTACTGCTAGCTTGCATTAGCATTATACACCTTATCTATTTGTATAGTTTATACTAGTATTATATATATACCTAATCTGTTCATATAAGTTCATATTTGTTTTATTTTAGCATCTATTTTTTTAAAGATAAATTAATAGGTAAGTAGTCTTGTGTGTATATATATATATATGTATATACCTAAACTTTTAAATATTTTAGCTTAAGTGTTTATATATATATATATATATATATATATATATGTTTCAACTTTAAATTATATCTTTAAATTAAATGAAAGCATATAAGTATATATACATATATAGTTACCCATTTATCTTCATCGACCCCATTCTGATTTGATTCCGTCAATTCCTTGTCATCGGCTTTGATCGTCAAACTCGTGTCCATCGTTCTTGCTTTGAAATTTGAGTTTGGATTCGTAACCCATCGTGTAGTTTATCTCCTCTAACCTCGAAAGGTGAGCAATCGCTCACGATTTACGTTCTTATATATATTAAATTTGATTTCAATTGAAACGACAACTGAAATATGCTATTGTTAGTTATTTACACTGTTATATATATGTTATTGTCTGTATCTGTTCACCTGTGACATCTGACACAATTATCTGTTATTTATATTTATGATATATGCCTGTTATATTATTATCATATCTGTTATCACTCTGCAAGTTCCATTTTAGTATAGAATTCACTATGGGTTGAAATGTTATATACCCGAACGGACTTTAGAATAGGAAAAAATCATTATAGGTTGAAATGATAAACCCAAGCTATTTTCATTGACATTGAATTTGGAATTGAGGGTTGAAATGATATATATATATATATACACACACACACACACACACACACACACACTCCCGTATATATTTAAATTGTGGATTGAAATGATAAATATCCATATCACTTGACCATAGGATAGAAAATTATATACAGACACTGTTGGTGTATATATAAATAATTTGAAATGATTACTAAGGTTTTGAAAGAAAATATATGGTTATATAAATATTGATTTAAGATATTATATAAATGTCATTTTATATATATAGTTAAATTCTTGATTTTAAGCTATGCATAAATTTATTTAATATAAAATAAACTTAATAATAAAGTTTGATTTTATTAAAATATAATATGGTTAAGTATTTATTTAAATTTTATTTTAATATAGAGTTTATAATGATTTAATAAATTAAGGTTGAGAAGGTAGATTTGAAATTGATTTGAAATTGTATTTAATTAATGAATATATTTAATTAGAAATCGATTTGGAACTTATTGAATTTGAGATTTTTAAAGGATAAAATTTTATAACTTGATTTTGGTTAAGGTGATTTAAATGAATATTTTAAGTTTAAATAAGTTGAAGGAAATATTCAGTTTATTTGAAATTTGGGGTTTTATTTAAATAAAATTGGATTTATTAAGAGAATATTTCAAAACTAAATAATAATAAAGTTAAATTAAGATATATATGAAATTATCAAATTTAGTTTTGAGATTGTGAAATATTTAAAGCTTTGGAATATATGAAATTTAAATGGTTTATTATGGTTCAAATCTGTATTTGAAATCGATATAATGGTTTATTGAAAACTGAATTGAATTGAAATTGGTGATTTGAGATTTGACTAAATTTGAAATTCGGGATTGGTGTTGATTTGGAATTGATTTGAGAAATTTGAGGAAGCTATTTTATTATATAAAGTATTTTTAAATTATATTTAAACTATTTATATATGTTACTTTATAAATTTATTTAATATAAATTATTTTTGTATAAACTATTTTAAATTATAAACTATTTTATTATATACAATTATTTATATTCAAACAGTTAAGTGGGAAGTGTTATGATTCCAAAGCATTATGACTTCTAAATTTTGATTTCCAAAGTATTATGATTTCCAAAGTGTTTGATTTAGAAAGTGTTATAACTTTGAAGTACTAAGATTTTGTAAATGGATATATTTGAGATGGATATATTTAAAATGGAAATGATATCGTATTTGATTTTGAAATGGAACTGATATCGTATTGATATGGTTTTGTAATGGTAATGATATTTTGGTTTTGAAATATAAACTATTTTGAAAGTTTATTAAATGACCAATCAGTGTAAAAATTATGTAGTTGTTAAAGAGTCCGGGATCGGTTAGGAACATACTCTCTGTCTAAACCGAAAACCACTTTAATAACTATTATATACGGAGTGTGATCCAGAATGAAGTAGTTGGAATGACGACGTTGCTGGATTTGAAGAAAGAGAACGATAATGGATAGACTTAACACTTGTGTCAAATTTGATATAACTTAAACAGGAGCCGTGTCGGGCCAATGAGGTCAGTTGCCTCTAGCAGACACACTTCTTCGTAAACTACTCATTACTTGTTTCTGATTGGTGCGCACCCTTGAATTGGGAGTGTTGTTCGCGATGTTGCGATCGTTACGGCGATACGTTCTCACCAGTCTGGATCAGGCAAAAGGTAGTTTCACTACGTTGGGTATTGCCTCATGTTCCTTGTCATACTTGTATCCCTATGCACGACCACTACGATTTGTTTTGTGTTATACCTATGGAGTACTCCCTGATAGCCCACTAGTTTACGGTGGAGTTTACAGTGCTGTATAGACTATGACGCTTATAGAAAATGTGTTAAGGGGGATAATGGTAACGCCTTAACGCTATTTTGATACTTTATATTACTGATAGGCATTATCTACTTAGCGTACCTATAAATTGTTTGACGGATCCTTAGAGGATGGTTATCCCAAACATCCTTTGAGTTACTTGTATTTCAATTGTTATTTCACTTGAGTTGGATTTGTTGATATAAGATATTAATCCCGACTCGAGTGTTTTGTGTTTTGCTTTACTCACGAGTCAGACTGAGTGGTTCAGCTTTTGAGACTCACCTTTGGAGTTGGAGATTCGCTTGAAGATCCAGCTATCTATCCAGCTTTCAGATATTCGGTTGATTCCAGTGATGTATTCTGATCTTGTATTTGACTATTGTATTCGAAACTTCTATGTATCTTGTTTAACTCTGTTGTATATATATAGTGGCTTCATGAACTACTATTCATTTTTTTCCGCTGCATATTGTTATGTTACTCTGTGTCTGTGATTCAGTAATTATTTATTTACCGTATATGCTGAGTTTTGCCAAATATAAACTTACAATCTGGTATTTTGAGCAATTCAATTCCGACATGTTTGGATGCGAATGGTTGAAAATATCAGGTCGTTACAAATTCATCACTGGAATCAACTGAATAACTGAAAGCTAAATCGATATAGATGGATCTCCAATCGAAGCTCCAACTCCAAAGGTGAGTCTCGAATGCTGTGACACTCAGTCTGACCCGAGCATAAGAAAAACACAAAACACTCAAGTCAGGATTAACATTCCTACATCAATAAATCCAACTCAAATGAAATATCACTTGAAATACAACTAACTTAAAGCATGTTTGGGATACCCATCCTCTAAGGATCCGTTAAACTATGTAGTAACATACGCTATTATAATAATGTCTAAAGTAACGTAAACTATTAAAATAACTTTAAAGCATTACCCGTATCCCGCTTCACATTTTATAATGCCATAGTCGATACAGTACCATGATACCTCCTAATCGGGAGGATATCAGAGGATACTCCATAGTTACGACATAAAACAAACTCATAGTGGTCTCGATATGGTAGGTGACACAACACAGCTAGGCAATGCCACAGTAGATATACTAATTACACTTCCAGACTGGTGGTAACGCATAGCCGCAGCAACCGCCCACCTCAAGCCACACTCCCAAATCAAAGGTGCACACCAAATAATTCACATAGTAATATAATGACAACCAAGAAGTGTGTCCGATCGAAGGAGCTACCTCACTTGGCCCGTCAATTGCTCATGTTTTAGCCATCTTATGCCAACTCACGGGAGTCGGGTCCACGTATATACCTCATATAGGATCGTCGCCATCATCCTACTTCATTCTAGAATCTCCACCGCGTACATGGTTGTTAAAGTGGTTTTTGGCATTGGCAGAGAGTATGACAATAACCGATCCTGGTCTCTTTAACAACCCAACATTATTATAACACCGCGGTCATTTCAAAATAGTTTATACCTCAAAACCAAAATATCATTTCCATTTCAAAAACTATATCCATACAATATCATTTTCATTTCAAAACCATATCAATATGATATCATTTTTCATTTCAAAAACCATATCAATATGATTTCATTTTCACGTCAAATATATCCATTTCCAAAAATCATAGCACTTTTATAGTTATAACACTTTCGAAACCAAAACACTTGAAATTATAACACTTTGGAAATCATAACACTTTGAAATCATAATACTCTAGAAAACCATAATACTTTGAAATCATAACACTTTCCTTTAGGCAGTTTAGATATTAATGATAGTATATATAATAAAATAGTTTATAAACTAAAATAGTTTATATAAAGTAGTTATAAGTTAAAATAGTTTACATTAAAATAGTTTGTATATTAAAATAATTTATATTAAAATAGTTTATATTAAATAATTTATAAAGTAAAATACAAAAATAGTTTAAAATATAATTTAAAAATACTTTATATAATAAACTAGCTTCCTCAAATTTCACAAATCGATTCAAATCAACTCGAATTTAATTCAATCTCAATTCACCAATTTTAATTCAATTCAGTTTCTAAATAAACAATTTCAAATTTTATCGATTTCAAATACAGATTTGAACCATAAAATAAACCATTTAAATTTCAATATATTTCAAAGTTTTAAATATTCCACATTTTCAAAACTTAATTTGATAATTTCATATATATCAAAATTTAGCTGCATTATTATTTCGTTTTGGAATATTCACTTAATCAAATCCAATATCAATACATTTAAGTAAAACTCGATATTCCTTCAATTAATTTAAACTTGAAATATTCAATTTATCACTTTAAATCAAATCAAGTTATAGAATCATATCTTTGAATTCTTAATATCCAATAAGTTTCAAACCAATTTAATTAAATAAAATCCTTAACAAATGAATTTCAAATCAATATCTATTTATCTTTCCAGCCTTAATTTATAACTATCATTATAAAATCTATTTTAAAATATAATTTTAAATAAATACTTAAACATATTATATTTAATTAAATCAAACTTTATTATTAAACTTATTTTATAATAAAACTAATTTATACATATTTTAAAATAGTAAAATTATAAGTAAATTCTTAAAATTTATAATTTCGAAATTAACTTATAATTTCAAAATTTTCAAACATATAAATTTAAATTCAAGAATTTAACTAAAATAACATTTATAAATATGAAATTTAAAAATAAATATTTATATAAAACACATATATATGTTTTTAACCTTCGAAATCATTTCAAATTATTTGTATATAAACCAACGGTGTCTGTATATAATTTCCTATCCTATGATCAAGTGATACTGAGATTTACGATTTCAGTCCGCAATTTAAATTATATACGGGTATATATATAGACCAACGATGTCTATATATGAATTTAACTAAAAAGGAATCGATGAGAACTATCATATATGTGACATATATTATATGCATTACATAGTTAACAAGAGAAGCTGCTGGTAAATCCTAAAAGCAAATTTACAAAGTTAAACACCTAATATGCAACATATAATAAAACATTTAAAACACATATCTAAAATAATCTATCTATATATTATATTTTAAATCAATACTTTTATATATATATATATATATGCACTTATTAAAAATGCAAGGTACTTATATATATATTATACATATTCACTGCAAAATATCAACATAACTTTATACTTATATTTTTCTTATATATCTCATATATAGGAAGACATATGTTCATACTAGAAAATATATAAGCCTATACGTACTATATATATCTCTTTTCCTACTTTAAATATAATGAGAGAAACAACCGGATCAAACTTTATAATATAATATGTATAATACTTTAGAACATAAACAGGATACCCTATAAAATATGAAAGCAACATGAATTATACTTAAACAAAATTATATTCGTAACCAACATATATAACAATAGGTGTACCTTTGTATTGTAACCGTATAATATATACAGACAATATATATATGCCTTATAACATTGATCCACAAAGCAAAAGTCTATACTATATTATATAACTTATATAATCAACCTTTGCACAAAACTGTCAAAACATATAACCTGTACACTTTTAAACAATGAAATATAATACTTTCAATATTAAAATATATAACTCATATCTATTTTTGTGAATATATATATATATATAACTATTTGATTTATATAAAACAGACATATACATCTAATACTATATTATATATACCTGTATTCAATATACAAATATATGCAGTCCCCATGTATCAATATACAAATGCAGACATCACATGACAACTATAAATACACATACAGTGGCATATAACTGTATATATAAAACATATATATTTAACTTATACTAACATATAAAAACCATGACTATATATATATATATATATATATATATATTACAAAATTTAACAATATACAATATTATTTATCTCTATATATATTTTGAAACCGAGAATACCTTAAACCGTCAAATTGAATTACCTTAACAAAATGTTAATACACTTTCCAGAAAAGTGCCTAGGTACGAATATATATGTATGTGTATATATATATACGAACATGTATGTATATGAATAGTTCACAACTATATATTTTTTTAAATATATATAGACAGATGAAAAGAGATGCTCACCGCTTAGAAGCAAAGCAAGGGAAGGTCGTTATTGGTGGTGCTAGTTGGTTGTTGGAGATCGTGAGAGGACAAGGCATAGGTTTGATGTCAAGTGTAGTAGTTAGGGATCGTGAGGAGTCGTAGCATGGCAACTGGGAAATGGAGCAGGATGCAATTGGGTTCAAGAAGATGCAAGGTGGTGGGGTAACATGGCGGAGGTCGGTGATGTACGGCAGTGGAAGGCGATGTGTCACAGGGCTCGGAGGATAGGGAAATGGCCATGTGGGGTTGATGGAGAAGGTGGAAAGAATCGGCGGGGAAAGGAAGAGAAAGCATGCCGCGGGGAAGGATTCGGGGATAGGAAGGAATCGAAGAGGAGGAGTCTCGGGAAGAAAATGAAGAGGGCGGTGTGAAAAATGAAGAGGAAGGAAAGAGCAGGAAAGAAAAAATGGGTAGAGGAATAGGCAACAACAAATAGAAGCTTTTATATAAAAAAATCGCTTATGTAACATGACCTAAATAAATGAACATGCAAAAGGGATTTAAAATTTCTAGGAATATAAACAGATGGCCATTCGATTTCAGGTTGAATATACGAAAGGGCAAAAGAAAGACCAAAGGTTAAAAATAACATGTATCGATACGATTATCCGTTACACGGATTCCTTCAAATTCCAGACATCAAAATACAGGAATGAATATACCGCAGATATCAGCGTGACTAGACGATTAAAATGGTATACGGATATTAGTGGTGCGATTATCCGATCAAAAGTCAACATCGATACCGAAAATGCTGCTAATTTGCCAGAAATAAGATAAACGGAGCAATAGTAGTCCAAATTTGACGAAACGAAATATGACGTCTCACTCAAAAGATAATTGACAAATTTATTGTATAAAAATATTCAGGTTTGGAAAACATTTTATTATCATAAATCTTTAACTAACTTAAATTTAAATAAAATTACACAAGAAAATAAACTTCCATATTATCAGATAAAAATTTACCATTTGCTATGTTTAATTAGACGTATTCCAAATAATAATTTTTTATTTCAAATTTTATTATTTAAAATTTCACCAAAATTTCAGTTAGTTACGTTATTAAACCGTTAAAATTTATGGGTCGTTACAACATTTGTAGATAAAATGTGCCAAGGGCTACAAATGCATTTGCCTCTCTACCAACACAGGATTGACCTGCCCTTTATTGGATAGTACCGGATATGTCATCATCCCGGTTGCTTTACAACGTTAATCGAGAGCTCTCATGCACAACCAAATCCATAATATAATGATCTAGAAAGGTGATGACACACCCCTATGGGAGAAACCAACATAGTCCTATCACATCTACCTTGTTTTAGCCATTTCCCAGGTTGTGAGGATTGAGGCAACGTTTTTACCTTTTCACTAGCAAATCACACTTGGAATCCTAACACTACTCTCCAAACAGCAATGCAATACCATCATTCATCCGTACAAGTTCGCTCTGGGTCTAAACGAAACCGAAGGTACTACTTCCACTACATCCATTTTGGAATCACCCTCAGGATTAGTAGCAAGTAGCCCTTGCACTTCAAATAAGTTTGTCTTCAAAAATATCATCATCAAGATGTCCACCATTCGAATGCTTTTGCCGTTTTGAAGTGGTTTTCGGATAACATATCCAATCTCGGTCTCACTGAACCGACAATGATAGTTTTAAAACTGGATAAGATTGATAGTTGATTATCTAACTATAAAATAAAAACAAAATCAAATTAGAGATTTATTTCCATAAAAAACCAACCTTAGTTAAGCACACAAGCAACCACTAATGTATTTAATTAATCCTTTGATTAACTAAAATCGCTTTGTAAATACTTGTATCAAATGTCTTTTACAAAGATATATTTATAAACCCTTTATACTCCTTTCGGTACTTGGAAAAATATCTGTATACTTATCTCAACGGTATAAGTATATCTACAAAAACACTATACTTTCCTAACTTCGAAATGTATTCATATACTTATCTCAAAGGTATAAGTACATTCACAAAACCTTATGAAAGACTTCTTATTTCGAAATCATATCAACAGATTAAAACAAATATTATTTTAAAGGAAAAATCGATAAGGATAAATCCAAACACTATTCCTTCGGTGTTAAACATGGAACAAATGTCCACACCACCAAAATTAAGAAGGTCGATTTGGGGAAATCCTATCTCAATTTCTTTTATAAATTTCTTTAATAAATCATTTTAATAAATCTCTTTCATTTATGAACATCTCATTTACTAAATTCCAAATCCATTTATAAAATGCTTAATAGATCTCTAAGTTTATTTATACAACTCCTTTGTAAATATCCAAAACCATTTATAAAAATCTACAACAAATATCCAAAATCATTTATAAAACTTCTTTTACAAATATCCAAAAATCCTTTATAAAACTTCTTTCCAAATTTCAAGATCTCCTTTCAAGTTATAAAACTTCCTTATAAATCTCTAAAACAATTTATAAAACTCTTTTTTTACAAATTGTTAAAATCATTTATAAAACTTATATACAAATCTATAAAAAAAATTATAAAACACATTTTTAAAGATCCTTTATAAAAATTGTTTATAAAGCCTTTTAAAAATTCTTATAAATCCAAACCCCATTTTTATTTATAAACTCTTTAATAAATCTCTTTTATTAAATGAGATTTCTTTTATTAATCAATTTATTATTTATAAGTAAATATAATCAGATAAATTAATTTTCTTTAAATATCCTAAATAAATAATAAATTACCTTATCAACGTCATTAATAAAATAATTTATTAACTCTAAAACATTATTGATATGACAATTAATGACTTCAAAAATCATAAATAAATAATAATTATTTACTTCAAAACGTTACTATATAATTAGTAACAATAAAACATTATTAATAAATAATAAATAACTTCAAAACATTATTAAATATAATAGTATTTATTAACAGCAAAACATTAATAATAAATAATAATTATTAACTTCAAAACATTGTAAATATAATAGTTAATAGTTTCAATCATTGTTAATAAAACAATAATAATTAATCTTCAAACATTATCATAATAAATAATAATTAACTTCCAAACATTATTAATAAATATTTATCATTAATTCCAAAATGTTATTAATAATATTCATTATTAGTTCCAAAATGTTATTAATAAATATTAATTATCTTCAAAAAATATTAATTACTTAAATAAACAACTTTTCATAATATTAAAATATTGATAAATAACTTCAAATAATTAATTATAAATAAATAATTTTTAAAGCACTATTAAACAATAGTTAAACAACTTTAAAACATTTCTAAATGGTTTAGAAAGGACAAATAGAAAGGTTGGGGTAAAATAGAG
The DNA here is from genome assembly GCA_030765085.1 of Allium cepa. NCBI lineage: Eukaryota > Viridiplantae > Streptophyta > Magnoliopsida > Asparagales > Amaryllidaceae > Allium > Allium cepa. The sequence continues at coordinate 456,332,435 of CM060939.1, read as the reverse complement.
AAGTTCAAAATCTGCTTAAATAAAAATACTCTAGAAAACCCAAAGATTAAATTTAAAATCTTCTTCGAATCAAAAACTAATTTCAAGCCAAATGGCAATTAATAATATTTCAAAATGCTAAATTGAGGCCAATAGCCACCAGGGTACTTAACCCATGTTGTTATTGATTTTATCACTACAAGAGTTAAGTTTGAACATATAACAATGTCATAACTAATAGTTCTAAACAATTAAGATTCGGCAATTGACAGTCCATACAACGGGGTTATAACTTGAATAAAACAATAGGAATATAGCTAATAATAATCACGATTTCAAGAAATCCAAATTTTTCTACAAATTTTCTTGTATTTCAAATTCAAATACTAATTGCATTTCAAAGTGGATATTTTAACCAATCAGCCAATAATTTCAACCAAACACAACGGGAAAATTTAATCTATTATATAATATAAAGATTTATCTAAAGAGTGAGTTCATCGAAATTCCAGTTATTGTCGAAGCGTTCTGATTTGGTCTTATACGAAACGTCGTTTGATTTTAGCATAAAATTCCACAAGCTCCAAACTCTACCAATCAAATTCCAAATCATAACTAACATCGATATGAGTCCAATGCGACTGACCACGTCTCTGATTTGTATGAAATAGATATTGATTTTACAAGATCTGAAATTAGATAATATATTTATTTTACTAATTACATCACTTAATTAAGCTTCAACATGTTTTTTTTCATCGCCAAATCCTAATCCTCTCATAAATGAGACTCGCGGTGCCTCGAACGCTTTTGTTGATCGCCAATCTACCGTCACCGGCCCCAATCGCCGCCGCTCAATAGTAGAAGGAATCCCTGCCTTAGACCTACCTAACAACACAACCCATAATGCCTAAGACCCCTTATAGTTCCCCACCAAACAAAAATGTCGGCCTCCTTCAAACCCCTATTTCGGCCACCATACATCGATCAACAATGATCCCACCGTCCATCCACCCCATCGCATCAAGGCGCACAATATTGTAGGTTGAACCTAAGCCTAAAACTACCTCGAGTGGCACCGTTTAGCTTGGGTGGTAGGATGGAGGAATAGTTTACAAGCGGCTAGAGTTTTGATTTGGGAGTGGAGAAAATATATAAGAGACGAGGTCCATATAAAGGAATCTATTCAACATTATTCACGTCCAAAAATTTCCGAACTCCAATCTACACGTGCTCATTGACGTGCCTAGCCAAATACCCCTATTCTATACTGAATGGAACTACTTTCAGAACCTAATTCCAACATATCCAAAGTTAGATTTTCGAATAGCTCGATTTACGAACCAAACTTGACCTTATAACTCAAAACCAAGCAGTCAAAATAAAGCAATACTTATACTCATTCTAGCTTGCTAGGACCATCCAGACCCAATGGAATTGATCCCAAGTTCTAAAGTATGTCTACGAAAATCGAGTTTTCCAGCTCATCGGTAAAATAAATTTATTAAATATTTGAATATCCAAAATTTAAATATTCAAAGCACCTTAAAAATACAGGATGTTGCATTTATGCACTTATATTTGTACTACTTTTGTGCAGTGCTATTCAAGGTAGTGTACTTATCATTTTGTTTGAATCGACAACCTCTCTTTTTTGGAACATTTCCAACCATAGCTCCTTAATTGAGGTTGAACCATGAATTTAAAATTGACATACTATATCTGTATCACTTATGAAGTTTGAATCCAAACTCTCTTTCATAAGGAGTTTATTGATTCTATAAATTGTTCTTTGATATTTTATAAATACTCGAGAAAACTCATAACAACCATTTAGCGATTTAACTTGGATTTGATACTCACTCAATTTTCCAATTACAAAAGCAAAATGTAATATAGACAATATAGCGTATATGATAATTCATACTGCCAATGAATAAGGAATCCAATTCGTATGTTTAGTATTAAACATTTTATTATGGTGTCTGTATATATCTTTTAGGAAAATCCAATGTCCTTACTTATAATTTTAGAAATATTTTTGCACCTTTTAATAATCTTTCTTACAGATACATGCTTTCTCTGCATTTTTATTAATGACCAAGATGATCAAACTATTTAGTTTCTCTATCAAAATATTTGCTTGATTCTGACACTTGTCAAACGATATTGTCGTATCAGTTCTAGGATCTTATCCATCACTCACAAACTCAATTATCACTCACATTATCGTCATGACAATTGGGCTATCATGTGCAAACAATCTATTCTAAATTTTTGTTCAGAATTTCTATTTCAATGAATATGTATCAAAATTCAAAATCATATTGGGTGATTATTTCGTGAGTAGAATCCTAATTAACTTAAGCACATTGACCAATGAATGAATTGTTACACTAATTTAAACAATTGAATTTATGAGGTTATTCTTATCACATTTCTTCCTATACCCAACTACATTTGTCTTCTTCTTGAAGACACTTTGTAGCCGATGGATCATACCCCTTTGGGTATGACTATCGAAATCATATTTTGATAATGTATTTGGAATTTATTTTGGATTTGCGCATCGTGCCATATGACAAAGTCAATAATTTTATGGCTCGTTGACAATTGATAAAATTATTTTCTCGACATTAATAATAAGCTCATGGTTTTTCTTTAATACATGATGATTTTTATTAGACATTCTGACGAGTTGTGTTGGTTTTAAGCTTGGTTAATTTTATTTCATCTTACATAATCAGTTTCCACATTAAAGTGTTTGGATTGATCCAGTACTCGAATAAAACAGATTTAATTCTGAGTCTATAAAACTCATTTTCATAACATAAATTAGATAACAACGCATCTTAAACTATTAAAGATCAGGTTTCTTATCAATCCACATCTTATATGAATATGATATCGTAAACAATTCTTTAGATGAGATTAAATTTAACATATATATATATATATTTATTCTTAAATGCATATCCTTATAGAAAAAATTTAACTCAACTTTACTCATAATTAATCGTACTTTGTCCACTAAAGTCTAATTACTCCTTATCGATATATTATTATGTATCATATGGAGGAGTGACTTTTGAGATTGAATCTTATTCATTTTTAGGTACTTTTGGAACCCTTTCCAATATACTCGCCTATTCGACCAAATTAAGTTATCTTATTTTCTTCGCACGTTATGTTTTCTATGACCGTATTATATTCTACAAACTTATCAAACATTAACTAACAGTATGTCAAATATATGTGTTCACTTTTATGATTATTCTTTAGTAAATTTAACGAATCAAGTGGATCCATTTTGGTATCATTAGACCTTTGATTAAATACATCTATATGTGTCAATCCAAAAAGTTCATCAACTCTTTTGTCACTCTCTTCGAATGAGTGCTTTGGCCTTAATCTTTTAAGATACAAGTCATAAGTGTCATACGATTCATTATGTCATAATTAAAGAATTATTTCTCAAAAATACGGCTTGGTAGATAATTCCAAAATAATTTTAGAAAATTTTAGATACTAATTAATGTATTTTTAGCAAATGCATCAGTTTTGTTATGAAAACAAATACCATAATTATAAATTTAACTTATAATGAATATACATAATATTCATATCAAAATAGAACTATATCTACATCCATTCAATATTGAAATTAGTTATTATTTCATAAATAATATTTGGTATATTTCAAAAAAAAAATCTTGTCTTGATCCTTCATCAATAAGTGTTATATGACATACTCCTATTATTCCACCATTACTAGGACAACGTCTGAAACACGAAGCTCTGTTCAACTATTTATAATGAGCTATTTATTTCATCCACCTTAGCTTGTTTATAGTCAAGAGTTTTAGATATAATATCTTAATACTCATAGAAATAACTCTCATAAAAAACAATCGTCTATAAGAAAATCACATTTGAAATTGAAATTATTTTTCTCATTCCGTTTTAAGTATCTACTAGTATTTTGTATAATTCTCGTAGCCGGTGTCTCTTTATGAAATAGATATGACCATTCACTCTCTTCATCCCAACTGCGAGTATGTTACATCCATTTTCATACATTCGCGTTCCTTTTCAAATGGTCGAACCATTCAAAAGAAACTCATACCACAAGACTGCACCAAACACTTTGCTAAAGTGAATTCAGACATCCTTAAGATTTAAGGATATCATGTAGGTTGCACTAAAGTAAGCCGATCAAATTATTATTTTAGTGATCGATTTCCTAGGTCTGTCCAGTAGTTCTTGGTTTCTGTCACTTCTAATGCAACAAAATTTTAATTGTATTTAATCGTATTGAACATATGATCATGCGCTATGGTTTACTGACTCAGTTTAAATAAAATAGTTTCGTCGGGATTTCATTTATTACGAACGTAACAGTTAACCATACAGCTTTTGTATGCGGTCGAATATGGATCAAATATTCATGTTCTTGTATTTCTTTTGAGTTCAAAATGCATAGAAGACAATTATAGTCTCGGAAAAATGAATACTTAAGCGATTAGGTTTGAATATATTTAGTATTTGTATTAATCGACCGTTACATGGGATTTGAAGCGACAATATGCCACATAACTTATTGGTAAGCATATGTTATATTTCTTTGTCAAACCTTATTCATTTCATTACTATATTTCAATTGATAAACAACATCAATTAAATTAGTTGAAAATTTTTATTGTAGTAGATAATCTTAATTTATATATCATACGTTCTTATAATATTAGAAAGGTTAAATGTATTCATTTAATTTTTCTAATAAGGCTCCCACTATTTTTATATTTCTCAAAACCCTAAGATAAGTATATAAATCTTTTGATTTCTATGGTAAGTGGTAGGACTCATTTTCCTTGGGATTCTGACCTTGAGTTTGCTAAACGAATCATAAGCCCACAAGCGATGGATAATTCTTTATCGATTATATCATATACAACTCCTAACCCTGGTCTTTGCCCTAATCTGACATCGGCCTTGAGTTTTCTCAACAAACCGAAAGAGAATATTCACTCTTACATATCATTTTACGACGGCTAAGTATAATGCACATACTTTGAGTTTGCTCAACAAAAACATGCATGTATCTTACCTTGTTTAGGCAATATATTAATAGTACTACATGTAACATCCTTAGTCTGGTTTTCCATAACAATTAGTGAATCAATATGTAAAATAATAGAGGATGACTTTATATATTTGATATGTATAATCTTTAATATATAGATTAAAGTGATATCGATTAGGAATAATGTATTTCTTATGAAATACCTTTGTGATTCAAGAGTCGGGCAAAACTAAAATCATGGTATATGTACTTGTTCCAAAAACCTGTTTTGGGTTTATTTTAGTTTCATTTAAATTTTGTTTATACATATATAATTATATAAGTGTACTTTATTAATAACTGTCATAAGTTAATTTAAATTATATAATGTATATGTGTATATTGTCAAATAAATCATTTGTAATTGAATTTATTTATTAATAAATAAATCATATTGGTTTAATTTTAATTCTTGCTAGTAAACCATATTTAATCAATTTTAGTCCTTATTAATTAAATCATATTTTATTAATTTTGGTTCTTGTTAATTAAATCACATTTAATTAACTTTTAATTTTCATTAATTGAATCATATTTAAATAGTCCTAATTCAATTAACAAACTTAATTAAATTTGTTAAATTTAAAATTTCGAAAAATCTATATTATTCATATTAAGTGTATATATATAAACCATCATTTAATTATTTTTTCCATAAATCCTTTTATTTAATTAGACAATTAATTAAATATTTTAATCAATTCAAAAATCTTAATTTATTTACATTAGACAATTTCAGGATAAATATACAAGGGTATTATTATTGACACTCTACTTTTGGATATGAGAGATCATTTTTTAAAACATAAAACTTTACTTGGAGAGTACTAGTAAAAATAGCCCTCTCATAAAATTACATTTTAAATCGACTAACTTGCCCCTTTCGTTTTTAATTTTTACCCTAATTCTTTTAGTCTTTAGTAATTTCATTCTTTAATTCTAAAGTCAAATTAATAGTTAATCCAAAGGAGAAAGAAACAGGGTTAATTCTTACTCAAGAAAGCATATGTAACATAGATTTTTTTTCAACAAAACAATCGAGTAAATTTTTTAAGAAATTTCTAGGGTTTTGTAGGTAGGGTTAAATGTGTTTTTTGATTAAAAAAATCAATGTATAGCCGATATTTGAAATAAAGTTTGAAAGGGATGATTGAAAAGAATTATTTAATTCGACAACCCACTACCATGTTTAGCTTTTTTATTTTGGTAGCCTATTATCGATTTTATGGTTTTAGTCCAGCGCACACCAATCGAATTTCATACATTTTTAAATTAAAATGTAGTTAAAATTTAGTTTTTCCTTGAAATTTTTGGTTCTCGTCATTTTTTTATAAAAGTAAGGAGAAAGAAAGAGTTACTTTGGATGTTTACTTGTTACTGTAGAGTTTTAAAATTTTAACCAATAAGAAAATAAGAACAATTGCTAACTTTAATTAAATGCTATGTACACCTCATATCAATCTTCTTAAACATGGAGTGCTCGTATAATTTGGCCTCCTTATATCTAAAATTGGATTGTCATTAACAATACCTATATATAAATATAGCAATTATAGTTACATACGTATATTAATGTATATATGTTTTAATTAATTAATTCTTAATTAATTATTTAGTTCAATTTAATTAATCATATTAATTAAATATATCAAAATTTTGAAAATTTTTATTTATTTTTACAAAACAATTTTGATAATTTTAAATTTATTTTATAACTTTATAAAACTTCTTTTATATTTTAAGCTTAACTTTTAAATTTAAAATATAAAATTTAAATTTTCCAATTTGTAAAAATTAGCCTAAAGACGAATAACTCTCGACCTTACATTTAGGCGACCTTTTGGACTTACTTCACCCATTAAGTTAGGTCGTCAACCAACCAGGAGAGAATACTTGATTATTCAATCCTATACCTAGACACTACATTTCTAGACACCAGTCGGATAGATAAGTTTGATTGGTTGGCCCTAAAATGTTGATTAATTAAATCGCATAGACCATTTTGGCTCTAATACCATGGAAGGAACCTGATCTATTTTGCAATGGGTGAAATTGGTATACTTTAAAAAATTCCCTAATAGTGGGCCTATGAAATCTAATTTTTAATACTAGTTGTTTTTAATAAAATCATATTTTATCAAGATTGTCTTATTTATAATTAATTAATTCTAACCTAATTAAGTATGGTATTTATATAAATACGAATATATCAAGTATAATTATGTTTCTAAATAGTGTAACATACATGTGAAACATATAGGTTACATAATTACTTGGTGTAAAAAGATTGGAACAAACATAACATTAGATCTGGAAATTATACAAGGATGGCATAGATAATAATATGCTTAACATGAAATATAATAACAAAATATCAATATACACATGTGTAGATATTAGGATTTATATCTACCATATATATGTTCTATATTTATATACAAGTATATAATGGCTACTTCAATTTAATTGATTATGTCAGATATATGTTTATTTTTACAAAATATTATGAAATCTAAATATTAATAATAAAGACGGATTTGACAAAATCTAGAATAAATTAACAATCTAAAATTTTAAAATCCAAATTTGAGTAACAAAAAATTAATTTCACAAGATTTATTCAAAATTTAGATCTAGATTACATTTAATTAATGTAAAATATCCTTTGTGAATTATGTGCTAATACTAAAATTGTGTATATGTATATATAATTATAAAGCTAAAAATAATTTCAATCAATTCAAAGTGCACACATACACACAAATTAAATTAAATTGTTTTAATATAATAAACATAAAATTTGCATATTTCTTGATACTTTTAATATTTGTATATAATATATATATATATATATATATATATATATATATATAATGTATAATTTTATCACCTAGATTTAATTCAATTTATAAAAAACAACCAAAAAGAATTTTGAAATCAAACGTATACATTAATTTTTAAACAAGATGTTAATGTATTTCATGTTTCAAAATTGATTCAAGTCAAAATTATTTAATTTAATGAAACCGCATATACTACATTAGAAAATGACATGTATGTTAAAACATGTTTATGGTTGAAATTATAATTTTACACATATATGCATTTTCAATTCTGAACAAATGAATTAAGTTAAATCACATCATCAAATTAATTGTTTAGATTACGATGTCAATTGTAAATCATGGTGAGGCAATGATATACATATACATATATAATCACTATAAATTTTTATAATTGAAATATATAAATATGAAAACTGAATTTTAAATTATAAATCTGGCCAATTAGTAACATATTGGTCTATGAATTCTCCTAGGATCTCTAAAATCAACACTCAATCTTGCAAAAGATGGACGAACTACGTAGCTATTAATTATTATTTTTGTTAATGTGTTGATTTGTTTTTATTCTAAACTACGACCGTGAAACGACAACCATGGAAGGAAGAAAATAGAGAAGAGAGAAAACAACTATAGGAAATAAAATTAGGGGTTTGTTTTAATGGGGACAATGGAACCTTTTCAATTCTCTTTATTAAAATTTCCTTAATTAATTCCTCCTTAAATTTTAATTAATCCGCCCTTATCTCCTCCCTTGAATGCCAACAATATTCTGCCATTTATGGTGCAAAAATTCCAGTAGCTCTTTATGTAATTCTCTTATTTGAACTCTATTTAAAAGTATATCGATATCATATATCGATAAGCGCAAATATAGCTTATATATATGCATTTTAATAATTATCAATAACGCTAAAAAATTAAATAAATTAATAATAATTAATATATCTCAGATATTAGTTAGTTTAATCAATTAAAAATGATAATTATAAACTAAATAAACCATGTGCTTTTTTAGGGGAATTACATATACGGTTATGAGACTCAGGTGTACTAGTTCAGTCAGTGATTAATTTTGAATGATTCAAATATAACTTTCACACATCACTTTAGCTGGTGGTATAACAGTTTGGTCGAATCCATTACTTATAGATCTTTTCGATAAAATCCAATTTCGCATTTTCTTAAACGGTGCCTTGTGTAATAATAATTTCACACATTCACTTCGTCGAAGCTGTATCACTTTGGGAAATATGGAATTTGATATTGGTCAAAATTCTAGCATTATCCACATTCAACTGATTGGTCCAAAACAAAGTCCTTGGTTCATTAATAATTTTTTTGTAACTGTTCTACCCTGGCCAATGATTTGGCTTTGAGTTTACTACAGTCGACCGTAATACTGGCGTATACACCTAAAGAGGTTGATTTTCTATTAAATAGTGTTTCATTTTTAATGCTTCGGTTTAGACCTAACTATAGTCCTTCGATGGTCGATGGATTGCCATGCCGTGATTTAGCGATAATAAAATGGAGTATCCATATTGAAGTTCCACTTTATTCTCAAGTCAAGGGAACTTTATAACATCATCATGTTGAGTTCCCTATTTTATCTTATTGTTATCAACCAATAAGAAACTCTCGAATGAGTCATTTCATAGTTATCTAGTAACTATAAATACGAAACCCCACATACTAGTATAGAACCGCTGACAACTCGCCTTATTTTCTTTTGTTGCTATATTCGATGATGCAAATAGTGTTAGTTTCTTTGGTCCCTCCTTAACCACACAAGCAATTGACACTTGCAATGCAAAAGAGAACACAAAAATGCAATTTGTTTTAGTGGTCAATTACAATGGAAGTAGATGCTTAGAAGCAATTTGACTTTTTTCTCGGTCGCCCTTATGACCAAAGTAAATAAGTAGATGCAAATTAACTTTTTTGCTTCGGTCCTCTTACGAGTGAAGCAAATGGCCTAAACATTATTTGGCCCGCTCTCAAAACAAGTGTCTTAAATCACCCGCTCATAATCTTGATTATCAAACCCAAAATCAATCCGCCAAATGATAATTCTTGTTCTTACAATTGAATCAAAACCTAATACCCAAATCAAAATTCTCGTTTTCATAATTGAATCGATACCCAATAACCAAATTTCAGTGCTTCTGACAATTTCTCCATGGATTCATCCAATGTTGACTGCCGTTTGCGATCATACTTCTACGTTCAATTCAAACACTCTGTCAAAACCTACCCTATTTCAAGTACATCGACTAGCGCTAAATTCTTAGATTAGCGGTGGAAATCAAAGCCCAACTGTTTAAATTTTTTTAAGGGCTGATTGTTCTAAATCTAAAATTAACAGATAAATATAATAAATTTCCTGAATATATAATTGGTAATATGATTGTGTTAGTTGTAATGTTTGGATGATACATACATATACACATACTTATAACTGGGTTGAATTTGTGTTTGAATGATATATATACAAACTATTTTGAAATTTTAAATTACGCCCTCTAAAATGCTCTTCTAGTCCTAACTTTCAATCACTCTTTATGCTAATATATTTTGGCCTGCAACGAGTATTTCATCTCATAGGTTAAGTGATTTGGATTTATAAACTTTTAGAGTGTAGTAGTATAATTTTATTAATAAAAAAATTGTAAACTTCATAAAATAATCCTTACTAGTCCCTAGAACAATTGAGGATTACGCTAAAACTCATTGTAGGGATTCAAACAAAGTTATATATTCGTTGTTCTTTAACAATTAAAAGGACTGAAAATTCCTATACAAATTTGGATAAATTATCAACATTATGAAAACTAGTGTTTGGCTTGCACACATGACGCACATAATGCATTCACAGCGGTGTGCATGTATCATGAGTTATGAATATTATGAGTGAGTTTATAACATTACTAACATCTAAAAGCAGGTTCATCCTTCCCTTTCTAAATGGAAGAATTTTTTTATAAAATATTAACATATATGATACAATGAAATATATAGTTTACATAGTAGGTAAAATAGACAAGAACACAGAAAAACCAGTGCATCTATCTTACTAAAGGACTACTTTAATTTATAAAAATGCACTTGTGAATAAATTTCTTTATTAGTATATTCGACTGACATTATTTTTATCTACTACTAAGGGAAGAAGAAAATGTCATGAACATCATGGCAAATGGGTTTGCAATTAAACAATTCGAGACAATCGTGATAATGTCAATAATACTATTCAAGTAAATAAGGATTTATTACCTATAATGATAATTTAGAAACTCATATCACAGTGGATAACATTATTAAATTCCTTAGTATGGCTTGGTTGAATGCGTCGTGTTTGCAAATTTACATAATGTGAGCCTATTATGCTTTTAGTTTACTATTATTTGTAATATCTATGATGTATATTTTAGTGAGATATTGTACATTTATTTACTGCTAAAATTCGATTATGTAGGTGGTTGAACCAATATGTGGTGACCTCAAAGTGGAGACCATCAGGTTTATGTGCCCTCGTTAGCTTTCCAGGTGTGAAAATATCCATATGCGACAAATATATATATATATATATATATGTATATGTATATGTATATGTATATGTATATGTATATGTATATGTATATGTATATGTATATAGGCATAAGTTGACAACTAAGAGCTTACTCTTAGCCTCACACTAACCAAAGTGTGAACATTAAACTTTTAGTACCTCATTATGCAAAATAATAAATATTCATTTATCCTTCCTATAATAAAAGGAGAACACCTGCTGCGCCTTTTTTGTTTACAAATTTGCTGCTGATTGCAAGAGCCTATCTTATAATGTAGGAAACATTGGCTGATGGTTATTTTCTGTTTACAAAAGAATGAAATTTATATTTTTGATCTCCAAAAATGCAAACATAAATTAGAAATAAACCCGCAAGTGAACATGTAACTCGTATTTATTGTTTAGTACTACTTGCTAAATATATCATTTTACATGATCAATATTTAAATGTTTTGCTTATTTATGTGCTTGTGTAGGGCTTTATCGGGCACACGGGAATAAGTTTCGGAGAATTACCCTACGCTGTTATGTTATTAAGGTTGATTTTATAACTAATAAAAAAACTAATATGTTAGTTTGGGATATAATTTCACTATGTCGACCATTAAATTATCTTGCAATATCATTATGGTGCCTTAACAATTTGGACCACGGAGTGTGTGTATTCTACGATAAAGTATATGTATGAAATAGTAAAAATCCACCATCGGAGTATTGATTACAAAAGGTACCACTTTCTTTTTACTTCTTCTTCTATTTTCATGTCAACAAATTATAATTAATGTTTCGAAACAATCTCTAAATTGTATGACTTTGTACAAGAAGGTTCTACTAACTAATAAGAGATGGATAAGGTTAGAGATAATTTTGCAAATTCATATAATGCATAATTAGAGTAGTATGGATCTATATATTTATTGATTTGGTTTGTATTATTCCCAATGTTCTTTTCATTTTTCTTGCTAGAATTTATCTTGTCATTTAGATGATTATTTACTGTTATATTTTATAGGTTGGTGGAGCAGCATGAGTTCTGGTGCATTTTTCTTCGCATGGCTCGCTCGTTTGACGTGCTCTCCTTTTGACGAGTCACGTACAGACTTCTCTTCGCCACCTTCTTCTGGTCACCATTCAAGTTGTTATCTTCATTGTCTGGGTATTGTTTCCAAAGGTTACGATATATGTTTATTATTCTATAATAACTAAGAGAAATGAAAATTCTTGTCATAAATGTAAATGAATTATTAACATTATGTGTACTATAGTGTGGCATGTGCACACTATGCGCATAACTCATTCACCAAGGTACACATGTATCATGAATTATTAACATTGAGTGATTTTGAAATGTTACTAACCTCTAAAGAAGGATCATCTTTGCCCTTGTTAAAATGGAAGAATTTTTTAAGAAAATATTAACACATGGATACAATGAAATATATAGTTTACATGGTGAGTAAACTAAACAAGAACACAAGAAAATCAGTGCATCTATCTCACTAAAGTACTGCCTTAATTTACATAAAAAAACTTCTAAATAAACTACTTTGCTAGTATATTTGGGTAATATCTTTTTGTTCATATGATTAAAACTAATGATTCTTTAATTAAATTTCTAAATTACAATGGTGATAAAGCTTTTAACAGTTATACCAGATCACATGTATTCTTTCTTTTATACTAGTTAAATTTGTTGCTAAGGTTAACTTAATATTATCTTCTGACAATGTTAAAGTACTATAACTTATACACTAACGTAACTGATGTGTGCATATATGGAGTTGCCAGCTAACATCTGACATTAGAATTGATTTTAGCATCTTAATAACAGACGCCCTTAACACTTAAAACTCTAAGTAAGCTTTCCTGTAACGACCCACCTTTTTGACCCTTAAAATTTGATACTAATTTATCCATGTTATTTATGCCGAAAAGACATACTGTTAGGGTAAAAAGAAAAGGAAAAAAGAAAAACAACATGAAAGAAGAGAACAAAACATCTAAATCTCACAATAGTACGGTAACATATAATATCAAATGACATTACAAAGTGCGAAACCTAGGATACTTAACATTTTGTAACGACCCACATTTTTGGATGGTTTAAATGGACGATAAACCACACACGTCAGAATCAAACCATTCAAAGAGGAGGACTGTTATGGAGTAAATAAGAAAAAATAGAGAAAGAAAGAAAACAAACACAGAATCTCATAGTGGAATGACAAAATAAAATAATTAAACAGTTCATGAAGCTATTTTACAAATAACATTTTATTATACTTTTACAATACAAAATCAGAGTTATATACAACAGAAATAAATAACAATGCAGCAGAACAATGTAGTGGAATTAATATAATAAATAATAACAATATTAAATCTTCGTCTTCGACCTTCAGAAAAACAGTCTTTGATACGCTGAAAAGCTAAGACTGATCTGAGCATAATGAAAAGACAAAACACTCGAGTCAGAACTAAAGGATTTTATGTAAGTTGAATCAATAGTAGATAAATATGAGTGTAACGGCATCAGAGATGTTTATGCGATTTGACATCTCCTATCCAATGTCTAATGTGAGTGCAATAACTTAAGAGATGTTCGAGATTCCATCTCCTAAGGATCCATTAATTTATTTACATACATAATACAATACGCTTTATGGGGATGAACTATCTTCCATTTCCAGTCAATTTCTTGGTGTTATGTCCTTGCCAAAAAGGTGGGATAACATTTGCCCTCCAAAGTACGTCTTGTTAGGACATGACGTGCTTTGAAAAGCTGCAATCTTCATTCTGAAAAGTTCTATTTGATCTATTGAGTAGTTGTTGTCTTTTCGTCGAAAGATGTAACATTTGATTGATCTTTAGTAATATAAACAATGAATTATTGATTATCAATAGTTGTACTGCGCACTGTTGTAACTGAGTATTGAATGATAGCAAGCTGTTGTTTGTTGTTGTAAATGTCATCAGGTGAGCATTCAATTCCTATGAATTTTAAAAATTCGATGTTAGTCCATCATACATGTACGTATGTTAACATGACTTCCGTTAACTTGCACGTTCATAAGTCATTGTCGGTTTTTTCGTATCAAATTCTGTATCGATCCTCTCCTGAATTAATGTGAAATTCGAGTTGCAACAATGCTTGAGGTTGTTTTGGAGTTTCTCTTCATATTAATCCTCTCCTGGATTGAGTTTAAATGTTTGAATGCATGCTTCGTATCGATGGCCATCGATACGAACATGATGGTTTCTTTGGGATGCTTCGTGTAAATGGATACGAAGTTTTTATGTTCCTTAAACAGGTGGATATGAAAATGACACTTTGTATCGAGGGAGTAGAGTAATGTAAATGCGACTCTTTTTTATGCTTCGTATTGATGAAATTCACACTGATGGATATGAAATAAACGTTTCATATCGATGGAGTCACACCGTTCTAGTGTAATCTTGTTGCTTCTTTCGTATCGATGCATCTTCACGGGTTCGAATAGTTCACATGAGCTTTGTCTTTGTTGCTTGTTATATAGATATGAATTGCTTCATCTTGGATCAGTTGTGAATGGACACGATGGAAGTTTGGTATCGATGGTGTAGAAGGATATGAAGAGAGCTCTTCGAATAACTAATCACGGACCGCTGTCGATCGGTCACTTTAACTAGGAGGCAAATCGGCACTTCCTTTGGGTCGCACTGAAATAAATACTTTCTGAACTTAGAAAATTTCACTTGTTATCATTTTACTTTCTGGCTGATACCGATATAACACTCGAGAAAAAAGAACAGCCTTCATCCCCAAATTGTATAGCCCTTCATTCCTTCGAATCATCTGTTTAAATATGGTAGCTAATCGATCAATTCCTGTTTAAAATGATGAGACTCGAGTTTCAACACCATTCCATTCGTGTTTATGGTCAATTCCAGTGATGCCAAGGCTGGAATTACGCCGGAGCTTGGTTGAGGAAGGTCGTGGTGGCATTCATGTTGACTGGAGAAGATGAAGTATGGAGGGATACGAGGAAGAGATCTATATCGATGATGGATGGTAGGCAAGTTCGTATCGATCCGGACACGATAATACTTCGTACTGAATGAGTGAATCTCTTCGTACAGATGTTTGGTGGGTATTCATGTCGATCTTTTAGCGATGGTCGTTCATATCGATGCAAAGTGATCGATGCGATGCTGGACCTAATGATCGATACGAATTAGAGGACTTTGATTGATACGAAACGTTGTTCTAAGATCGATACAAACTGCCACCTGCCTTGATCGATACGAACTCATCCCTAGTGATCGATTCAAGTACACACCGTAATGGATATGAAATCCCTTTCAATCGAGCATCTGACTCTGATGAGCTTCATTCTTGCATATGTGGACTTAACTTTTAAACTGCATATTTAACTGCCCTTCAAAGCTCATCGATGGAACTGTAACATGAAAAACTTAATAAACTTTAGTGTGGATCGTTCTTCGAAGTTTGAATGGTATGATTGTGACGGTCAGCAATGATGGTCGTTCCGATCGAAACTCGAGATCTTATCGTTTTGGCATTTTTTCAAATTCTGTAGAATTTTTTAAGTATTATATTGCACTTCACAATGCATTCACGCACCTCACATTGGGGAATACACGGGCTTATTATCATCTAACGATGGTTTTTACCGAGTTGATTAGTTATGGAACCTACAAGTTCGCAACAGTTGGGGCTCAAAGTCCACTTCCCCCGACAGTAGAGGTGCCGGCCATTACAGGCGAAGTCATAAGTCCAGCTCCGGATGAGTTGTCGGGAACAATTTTTATCGAGAGTCCACAAGATTATGTGCCATCCTATATCTCCGAAGATATTCTGGGGAGAATAAGCTTAAGACATGGTCTACCACTAGATGACGTTCTGCTACCAGGACCGAATAACAGGCCACATGCTCCCCTAGAAGGATTCACCGCTTTTAACAGACACTTGTGCACAGCTGGAATGCTTCCTCCAATCATTGGCTTTCTTTAGAATCGCTCCATCATAGTTATATCCATATGGATATGCATTACTGAACAGCCTATTCACTGTTTTCATGGAACATCTCTTTCGACCACTGACTCCGAAAGAAGTCAGATTCTTGTTTAATGTCAAGAATCGAGGAGATAATCCTTCATTCACGTTCCTAGAGGCAGTCAGAAATTTCCAAGTGGTGATTGGATCTTGGACCATGCTTAGCTACTTCAAGACGGAGTGGTTCTACGTTCGGTGCCCTCCAGAGTTTGCCAGTCGGTGGTTAGTCAAATGTAAGTGCTGCAATTTCTCTAGTGGCTAACGAGACAGTTGTAACTGACATCGAAATTACTATCTTCTTTCCTTTACAGGTGTGATTCCATGACCTAAAGGCGCCCAATTTAAATATAGTATAGGTCCTTCAAGAGGTGTCGGGTGAGATGAGAGAGATTGACTCGGTGTTGATAGATAAAAATTTGAGGATTGCTGGACTAATTAATCAAAACCAGAGCATAAGACTTGAATGATTGCTTAGGGCAGCCCCGGCGAGACGAGCTAAGCATAGAGCAGCCAGGGTTGTAATTGCTGAGGAGAGCGATGAAGAAGATACGCCCACTGAAAACGAACCCGTAGCCAGGCCCCTAGACAGTTCTCGAGATTTAGAGGGAAGGAGGAAAGGCAAGCCAGTTGCACATAAGCATCATAAGTCTTCGAGATGGAAATCCATAGTCGTGTCCCTGCCATCCCCCGATGTTATAATTTTAGAGGTTCCTCCCTCACCAATGGAGAATCCTTTCGAAGGGCTTGCCGACATTCCAATTTCGGGCTATCTGTCGCTCCAAACGACATCGGATTGGAAGGGCTTCAATGCACTTTAGATTTAAGAAAGTCACTTCCTACGAGTGTAGCCAACATAACCAGTTGGTCGGGGGGCTTAGCACAAGCATACATACACTTCACATCACCACATGATTTCCAATCATAAGTTGTTCATTTATGGAGATTACTGATTCTTTTTTCTTTCTATTTCGCAGATACGATGACTAGGAGAGAATCTATGCTAGGAAGCCTTCGCTCGGCATGCCAGTCATCCAGTTCATATTATGACTCCCATAGAAAGGAAGCCGATAGAGACCACGATCATGGTTATTCTAGCCAGGAGCGTTATGAAACGGAGAGGGATACAGATAGAGAATATAGACATCGATCCTGATCGCGCTCTCCACCTCCTCGATCTCCAACACTACCCTCCGGTTATGGGAAACAACCCTTGGGGCCTCGACGCCAAAGATCGTCTACTCAAATTCCAAGGACCGAGGCTGAAACTCCCACCATCACTGAGTAAGCGGTCACCGAGCCCACTAGGAAAGGAGCGATCAGAATCGCCCAGTTCAAAAAAGACTTTCCAAACATTTGTTTCAACTGCTTCATCTTCCCTCTGCATTTAAAGAGAATTCCAATTGAGGCGGAACAAACTATGCATGATTACGTCCATGATGTTTACAGCCAATATATGGCGTGGTTGAAGAAAGTGGATAAGGCATTAGTAGTGGCCTTTGAGCGATAAAAAACAATTGAAAAATTAGAAGTTGATCTCGCTCAAAAGGACTGTATAATATAAGTTCTTAACAATGAGGCTGAATCTTCCAGGAAATCAAAAACAGAAGCCAATAAGAAAGTCGGCGAGGCAAATTAGTCTATGGAAAGGATGCGACAGATGCATTTTTCCTTGATTGAGGAGATGGGCCACCAAAACACCGTTGTTATGTCCAAAAGCGATGCTAAACTGAAGGAGCTTGAGGAGCTTAAGGCCAAATTTGCTGAAACCATCAAGGAGAAAGACGATGCAAACAAAGCAGCTTAGGAAGTGTGTAAATAAGCTGTGGTGCTCCGGGATGAGAGGGATGTGGCAGCACTTAAAATTTAGGAAGCCGAGGCCAAGGTTGAGAGCTAGGTGAGGAGGGCAGAGACTAGGTTGGAGGCCGATATCGAAGATCTTCTTACCACATACAACACCAACTTTTTGAAGCGCCGAAACCTGACCTGGCTTGATAACTATCCATCACACTTATATAGTGCCAGGGGGCGCTTGGTGGAAGACAAGAAAGTTGGGCATCAAGCCAAATAAGTCAATGAATTTGAACTAGAGAACCGAGTGCTGAGTGAAGATGAAACAAAGGTTCTCCATGACATCACGATCACATATGAAAAGGAAAACTTGGTACTTAGCATCCAAAGATGGAGAGGGTTCAGATGTTGAGCACCGCGATGCAGGTTCTGAAACTCTTACGCCAACCCCGCCTGAATCTACATCTGCGGTTGATCCTCGTCCTGTTCTTGCATATAATCTCGATCAACTGCGGTTATCTCCAGTTCACGAGCACGTCACTTAAGCTGCTCCAGTTCTGCCTACAAGTCATTCTGAGGAAGGTATTCTGAACATTTCTTGCGCTCATTCAAAGCTGGAAACGTTAATTGAAGTAATCACTAATTCTATGTCGTTGTCTCTATTCAGTGATAGGAGTTGCATCTATCGCGCCTCCTGCAACTCAAGAGCCATACCACGAGCAAGAGGCGATTATAACAGAAGCGACCATGACAATGGCTATTGCACCAACCAATGGAGCACAGGGGAGCATACTTAGTTTTAATGAATAGATGATGGAGGAACTTCTCGGTCGTCATAGTGATCCTTTCGCTGATCTGCCATTTGTCATGGGTGGAGGCGTACCTATGACCAGCTCCTTGGGCCCAACTGTTAGCGTTCCCAGCGATGCTTAAACAATTCACGAAGAGGAGATAATAGCCGAAATTGACGACGATATGGAAGCGGCTGCGCGGGCTAGTAGCTTTGGAGGTGGGATGGCAGGCCTTGGCCCAACTCCTTTACGAATGATTTCTCCTGGTGGCATGGTCGTTGACGCAAGTGTGCCTCCTCTGCCTTCTAACATTGATCCTATCCCTCCGACTTTGCTTTCAAGAAGCATTCCATTCCATGTGAGTTCGAAGGAGGAAGTTAACATAATTCCCTTGATTGGAGATCAGCCGCTAAAAGGCAAGGGCTCAAAGAGGCAGCCAAGTGGCAGTTCCAGAGGGTCGACACCTAGGAAGAAGAAGAAGAAAATTAGAGAATAAACACAACTTATTGGCTCATTTTTGGTAGATGGATAGAGATTTCCTTTTGTTTTTATAGGCCGTATATAGATGCGGGTTCGGCCCCTGCTACTAGGATTTTTGGTATAATTTTGTACTTATCCTTTTCTTCCAAAGAATAGTTGAAATAAAATTCCATTTTGTCTTTAGCTCAGTTTGTGTTCTTTATGTTAAATTATTTCAGCGCTCGAACTTCCATTCAATACACTTGTGAAGTTTTGGTCTTTGAATCGGACCCGAGTTTAGTCACTAAATTCCGAAGCTACGGCTTCGGGTCGCGATCGAGCATTAAGTCAAATTTCGATATTACATTGTCTCAATCAATGGCTGGCACTTAAGTTCTGCCCCCAGTTCTAGGGATAAGTTGAAAAGATTGGTTAGTAATCGTTGTTTGTCTTTAATACATTGAGCTTAACTTCGCTGAAGCAAGAATGAAATAAGATGAGTTCAAGTGGTCAAATCACACTTGCTCATCTATTGATGATCGCATCCAAACTTTGGGGATCGCATTTGTAGATCCGCGGTCGGTCACACCCACTTAATGTTTAGAGATACATCCATGCTCTGGGGACTTAAGTTATTTTATGGGCGGTCAGTCACACTTGTTTGATATTCAGAACTTCGTCCACACTCTGGGAATTTAGATTGATTCATGGGTAGTCGGTAAAACCCACTTGGCGCTCATACTCCAATCCACACTCTAGGGGCCTGGAGTTGTCCTGTAAGTGGTCGTTTCACACCCGGCTTGTGTTTATAATCCAATCTGCACTACGGGGATTTAGAGTAAGTCGATTTTTATACTCTAGTTCGCACTCTGGAAATCTGAAATTATTTGATGTTTATACTCCGGTTATCACTATGGGAATCTGGAGTTAGTTGATGTTTATACTCTGGTTCACAATATGGGAATCCAAAGTTAGTTGATGTTTATACTCTGGTTCGCACTCTGGGAATCTGGAGTTAGTTGATTTTTATACTCTGGTTTGCACTCTGGGAATCCGAAGTTGGTTGATGTTTATACTTTGGTTCGCACTCTGGGAATCTGGAGTTGGCCGACAAATGGTCAGTCACATTAGTTTAGGCTTTAGAATTTCTTTCACACTCCTAGAACGACGGATCTATCGGGATCGTGGATGGTTGACTCACATCCACCCTGAGTTAACAAGCGAGGTCATTAGATGGATAGGTCCATCCTCCTCGAACTTGGTTTGGATACGGGCGATGTTGTTAGGTGGACGGATCCATCCTTCTCGAAACCATATTTGTAAGTTTATACTCCAGTTCGCACTCTGGGAATCTGGAGTTAGTTAGAGGATTGTCGTGAATCAATCCTTTTTTGGCTTCAGTGTGATAGCTTGCCCCCGAGCTTAGGTTTCACTTAGCGAGCAACCGGTCATATTACAGTCACTCCCTATTTGAATAAATCCCGACATATGGTGGAATTTAGCTCTCCGTGCATAATGATGTCATATGATGCTTTCAAAAAATCATAGTTCTGGCTCGAAGAGATTGCATTTTATTGCTGAAATAAGAAAATATGGAAAATTTAGTTGCCTTATTACAAATTCAAATTTCGAAATGCAGAAACCAATTGCAAATGAAAAGAAAACTAATTGAACAAATAAAGCACGTTATGTGTAGTAGCGACAAAGCTCTCGTTGTTCCAGGCTCTCAGCAGAACGAGACCATCGACGATCGATAATTTAAATGTGTCGTCTAGGAGCTTTCGTTCGATAACAAATGGCCCTTCCCATGTTGGCTTCATATGTGATGAAACTGGGTAAATTCTTTTGAGGACGAGATCACCGAATTCAAAAGTTCAAGGTCGGACCTTGGCATTATACAATCGGGAGACTCGACTTGGTAGGAGGCTGCTCTCAAATCAGCCTCTTATTGCTTCTCATCCAATAAATCCAAAGATTTGGCAAGTAATATAGCATTTGTCTTCGGATCATAATATGTCACATGATGAGAAGGTACTTCCATCTCTACTGGAATAATGGCTTCTGAACCTTAGGAAAGTGAAAACGGAGTGTGGCTGGTCGCGGACTTGTGGGTTGTTCGATAATCTCATAAAGCCATAGGAAGTTCATCGACCCATTTACCCTCAGCTTTTTCCAGTCATTTCTTCAAAATAGACTTTATAACTTTATTAGCAAATTCAACCTGTCCATTCACTTGAGGTTGTGCAATTGCGGAGAACTTCTTTTGGATGTGGAATCATTGAAAGAAATTCTTAAATTCAACACTGTCGAATTGGGTTCTGTTGTTAGTGACAATGGCATGTGGGAGACCAAATCGATAGATGATGTTGCATGCTACAAAGCTGATCACTTTCTTCGTTGTGATTATAGCAAGGGGTTCAGCTTCCGCTCGCTTAGTAAAGTAATCAACTGCGACGATGGTGTACTTCACACCACCTTTAGCTAGAGGTAGAGAACCAATAATGTCAATTCCCCATACTACAAACTTCCATGGATTGGCCATCCGAGTTATTTTGGTAGGTGGAGCGCTAGGAATCCGAGCGTATTTTTCATATCTATCAAATTTTCTGGCATAGTCCGATGCATCGCAATTTACAGTTGGCCAATAGTATCCATATCGAAGCACTTTCTTGGCAAGAGCTTTCCCTTCGGTGTGATCGCCACATTCTCCTTCATGTACGTCGTGCAATACTCGTTTGATTTCATCATGGGCAATACACTGGAGTAAAGGAACGGAGTACCTACTTTTATACATGACTCCATTCTGAATAGTGAACCACAAAGCTTTTCGAAGAACTTGCCTCTTTTCACTTATGTGCTCTGGTAGGGTCCCATGCTCGAGATAGTTTCTGAACGTGGTCATCCATGACTCCTTATTGGAAATGACCTCAAATACCCAATCTAATTCCATCTGATCGATGCTTGAGAAAGATAATGTTTCCACAGAAACGATTCCCATTTGTTGTCCCTAATATGTATTGGCTAACTTTGCTAACAAATTGGATTTCTGATTGCACTCTCGGGGAATGAAATAAATGGCATAATAATCAAACAAATTCAATATTTCCTGAAACCGAGCAAGGTAAGCAGCCAACCTTCGGTCTTTGGCCTGGCACTCCCTCTAAACTTGACACACGACCAACTGCGAATCATAATAAATCTCCACAGTAATTATTCTTAAATCTCTAGCAAGTTTCAATCCAGAAATTAGGGCTTTGTATTCGGCTTCGTTGTTGGACGCACGAAAATCGAACTTTAATGCATAGCATACAGTTCATCCTTTGGGAGTTTCAAGTACAACTCTAGCGCCCAAGGAATGGTAATTTGATGCACCATGAGTATGCAGCTTCCATATATACTTGGGAGATTCACTAGTTTCGGGAAAGTCCTCCGCGATAATGAATTTAGCGTGAAGTCTGCTAGGACTTTTCCTTGGATAGATCACATTGGAGTGTAAGTAATCTCAAACTGACTTAGCTCGATATTCCACTTGAGTAACCTACCAGACGTCTCAGGCCATGTAAGGACCTGTCGTAACGGCTGGTGTGTGAAGACGCTGATAGGATGAGCTTGGAAATATGGATGCAGCCTCCTTGAGGCAATGAAAAGACAATAAGCCAACTTTTCTAGCTTTGGATAATTTCTCTCTGCTACCATTAGTCGTTTACTAATGTAATAGACCGACCGTTGTATCCAGTCTTCCTCTCGAATTAAGGCAACAGTGATTGCATTTTCTGGCACCGCCAAGTAAATTTACGATCTCTCGTGATCAATGGATTTGAATGAATGGATGCTGTGGAGAGGTGTTGAATCAGTGCTATGAATGCATTCTCACATTCCGTTGTCCATTCAAAGTTTTTTCCCTTTTCTGATCAGATTGAAGAAGGGAATGCATTTGTTAGTGGATTTTGAATTGAATCTGTTCAGTGCTGCTACTTTCCCGTTTGAGGCTCTGGATTTTCTTTATAGTTCTTGGAATCTCAAGATTTCTGATTGCCCAGATCTTTCCGGGATTGGCTTCGATTCCTTGAGCATTGACGATAAACCCAAGGAATTTTTCGGATGCAACTCCAAAGTGACATTTTAACGGGTTGGGATTCATTCTATATTCTCGGAGGATGTTGAACATCGATTCTAGGTCTTTGATATGATTAGTGGTGTATTGCGACTTCACAAGCATGTCGTCCACATATACCTCTATGGTTTTTTTGATCTGGTTGGAGAACATTCGATTAACTAATTATTGCTATGTTGCCCTGGTGTTCTTGAGTCCGAACGGGATGACTTTGTAGCGGTAAAGACCTAGATCGGTTATGAAGCTAGTATGCTCCTGATCGGGCAAGTGCGTGGGTATTTAATTGTAGCCAAAATACGCATCCATCAAGGATAAGAGTTCATGTCCAACTGTTGCGTCTATGGGCTGATCGATTCGAGAAAGTGGAAAATTATCTTTAGGGAAATCTTTATTCAAGTCTAAGTAATCAACGCATGTTTTCTATCTCCCGTTTGGCTTTCAGACAGGGACAGGATTTGACACCCATTTCGGATATAATTCATCTCGAATAAACCTATTCGATTTGAGTTTTTTTACCTCTTCCTTAAGGGCGGCAGATCTCTCTGGATCCATACCATGCCTTTTTTGTTTGACCGAGACATGCTGCGGGTCAATATTCAATGTGTGGCTCGCGATGTCTGGGGAGATTCCACACAAATCAGAGTGTGTCCAGGAAAACACATCGAGGTTTGCTCGGAGAAATTCAACCAATTCCTCCTACATCTGTTGGTTTTGCTGAGATCTAATCTTTATCATTTTAGAATCGTCATTATCGTTGATCGAAACATCGATCGTCAGCTCGGTCGAGGAAACTTGACTATCTTTACTTTCATCTTCGCTTTCTGTATATCTTGGGTCAAGATCCCTTGGGAATTGGTTGGGGTCCCGGGCCTAGGCCCAGGCGTTAGCAATCAATTTTCCGCAAGGCGGACGT
Source organism: Allium cepa (assembly GCA_030765085.1). Taxonomy (NCBI): domain Eukaryota; kingdom Viridiplantae; phylum Streptophyta; class Magnoliopsida; order Asparagales; family Amaryllidaceae; genus Allium; species Allium cepa. The sequence continues at coordinate 456,307,799 of CM060939.1, read as the reverse complement.
AGAGAGATTCCTCCATGCCCTTTCCTTTTTCTTTTGGCTGCTCCTCTTGCAGCTCAGCAATATAACAGGCTCATCCAGCAGTCTGGTCTCCCTAAACGACTCCAACTCCATTGTCGGTAGGAGACTTTAAAGTCAGACACCAAGGGCAATGGCAGCCCTCAACTCAGCTAGAGCCGGTCGGCCCAAGAAAGCATTGTATGGCGAGTCTATGTCCAATACAACAAACTGTATTATCCGGACTCTTCGGCGTTCTTCAATTTCCAACTCCACTGGTAGTTCTACCACTCCAGTGGGTATAGTTGCGCTCCCATTGAAGCCATGAATATGAGACTAACAAGGCTTTAAGTCTTTTGCTTCCAACTTCATCTGATCATAAGCTCGCTTAAACAATATATTCACTGGGCTTTAACTATCTACTAAGATCTAGGAACTACCTGAGCTGAAATGACAAGTGGATTAATGGTTGGGGCTTCGACTTTATCAGCATCCCTGTCCTAAAATACGATGTCATCTTTCATCGTTTTCTGTTACTTGGCCGGAGCCCCATCTTCCAAACTACTACAACATTCGAAGCTCGCATGCCTAATAGAACTGGCATACGGCTCCATTTCCTTCCAGCTATGGTTTGTTAGATGAGGACCACCACTAACAGTATTAATTACCAACCTCCCTCTAGTACGAGTGGGTTCCTCATGTCTCGCCTGATTTGGCATATGGTTCTGATTTGATGGGCCCGCATCTCCTGACTGCGGCACCAACACAAACTTCTCCAACTTTCTCTCACGTATCAACTTCTCAATAATATCCTGCAAATTTTGGCACTCGTCCGTGTTATAGCCATAGCTATCGTGAAATCTACAAAATTTCCCCATTTGAATTTGTTTTTCCATTGATTGTTTCGGAGCAGGTTTCTTATACTAAATAGTACTGTTGGTCTATAGATACACATTTTCCAGCGACTTATTTAAAGGAGTATAATTGTCAAACATAGGTGCCTGCGTCATGGCCCACGATTCTGATCCTGTTTCCTGCTTTGATTTCCATTGCCTTTTTTGATTCTGTTTATTCTGTATATGCAATTGCACCTTTCTAGAACTCTCTCCGGTTTGTTTAACAGCAACATTGCTCTAGTTTCTGTCCACACCGGGTCCTGTGTCATCCTTTTTCCAAGACTGTTTCGCATCCTCCCTTCTCAAGAACTGGGCTGCCTTGGAACAGAAATAATCCAATGACGCAGGAGGTTTTCCAGCCAACCAGTTGCAGAATTAAGAATCGGGATCGATCCCCTTAGTTAATGCCATCCGAATTGACCGGATAATGTCTAAGTGTCTCTCGGGAGCTTGAGTGACACTAAACAGGTGTTAACATCTTTCGGCCTTCTGACATGCATGCGAAATTATTCAACAAAATTTGTTGCTAACTGGTCAAAAGATGAGATAGATCGAGGTGGTAGACGAGTAAACCACATAGTCGATATGCCCCATGGGGAGATTGGGAAACTCCGACACTTAACTGCATCACCGGCTCGTGTAGCATTCATCAACCATTCGTACTTTAAGATATGCTAATTAGGATCAGAGCTCTCTTTATAAATGGGTAGAGTTGGCATCCTATATCGCAGAGGTGGTTCAGCGTAAAGTATATCATCAGTGAAAGAGTTATTACTGTGGGAGATTCCCCAGTCGTCGTTGGTGAGACCCTGACTTTCACGGATCATCTGACGAATCATCGTCGGGTTGTCCGGCATCTGGACATTTTGAGCATGTTGGGCCAAGCTGTGGTCATGCTCCATAATGAGAGGATGAGTCAATCGTAGTCGAAGGTCCATATCTCGCCTTCTTGGTTCTAGGTTCTCAAGGACGTACGATTTAGGAGTATATTCATGTTGGCAATGGTTTGGATCTGTCTGATTTTGGGAATCAGCTCCCAATTAAGTAGAAGTGTGGCAGAGCGATTGTCGGTAATATGATAAGGAGCATTACCCCCTCGAGAGGAGGGTCTGGTCTGATGGCTGGTTGATGGGCCAGCTCTCGGTTGTCCAAGATTCAGTGTATTCTGATGTCCAGTAGCTTGGGTATAACTCCCATCCAGCCGAGGGTGCATGGATCTGCAGTTAAAGTCAGAAGAGGCTGAACTTTCAATGGATGAATAGGAAGCTTGATCCCTTCTGGATCTCCTTCGTCTTTGACGATCCAGTTGATTGATCAGTTCCGCATTAGCACGAAGTTGCTGAGTAAGCTGTTGGCGGCTTTGAGTCACCTCTTGCATTAGTAATTGAAATTCTTCCCTGGTGACAGGGCCTTGCGGATCTGAAGGTCCGGCAGCATTCCGATAAGTAAAAGGAAGTTGTGAGGGGTTCCGTCTTTCCCGTCCTTCTGGATCTACAGCTATTGAAGTAGTCCTAGTGTTGACCGTGATGGATAGTGAAGCACTTTCCTAGACTTGGTGCAAATCTGAATAGGATAGAAGAACTTTAGACTTGAAATATGGATCTTCTCCTTAGATTTTTGCAATCCGATATCGGTAGCTGATCCAACGAGGAGGAAAAAAACTGGATTATCTCACTGAAAGCACCAAAGTGATTGTACCAAAATTGGGTACAACACTCCTCGGATGTGTTTGAAGAGATAAAATGAAAAATATAAATGGAAAAGGAGGAAGATCTAACAAACACACGTATCGGTAAACAAAAAAAACGCAAAGAAACACACAGATTTTATGACGACCCTGAATTTTTGGATGTTTGAAATTGGAATATATATAATTGATTTTAAATATTTAAAAGTTAATTTTTAACTTGAATTCGAATATTATTATTATTTAGCGATTAAGTTATTGGATCTAATAAACTGAAATTGGGTAAATTATTGGATCTTCAGTTTTAAGCCTGTTAAAATAATTTGAGGGTTGTAAAATTTATATCGATAGTACTGAAGATAGTAAAAGTGTTGAAATTGAATTTGAAAGTGTTTTGTTAAGTTTTGAAATTTTATCGTTTAAATCGATATTTAAAAAAAGCCTTTCGAGGCGCAGTCTTGGAATTCGACGAAACCACTTCCATTCGATCAGTAATATTATATTATTATCGGATTTCAATTTTCGTAGTGTTTGAAGTTGTTGTGTGAGCGTATGACATATAAGTGCGCCGAATCTATATCGGAAATTTAATATAACAACTGAGTCTAAAAGGCTATCTTCTCCATACGATCGAATTAGGATTCGAAACCTTTTCTATTGCGTTCGAAATAGGGGTATAACATTATAAACACCTAGCGGCACGCTTCGATAGGAAGTCAAGATTTTTAGCTGCGAATTCGGGATGGTTTAAAATTTAAAATTTAAATTTAAAACGTATTATTAAACCAGTCAAACCTTTTCACGTCAAAACTTTTTCTTTCCATCAGCTTTTCCTTTATTTCAAATCACTGTCCCCTACCGTGAAGTACACGGTACACTCTCCTTTACGTCCTTCCTCTCCTTTTTAAAAATCATCCAGCCGAGAAGCATATCAAACATCAAAAATGGCCAAGCAGTTCGAAGAAGAAAAAACGAGAGTTTCAAAAAAAATATAAGGGAGGTCGCCGTTTGTTTTTCTCAAATCTCGTTTCCCCATTTTAATTAAAATCAAATCGAATTAATTCACCATAAAAAACAGAGATCGAATAATCGAAGCCGAATCCTATTTCGATCGAATTCGAGCTTCGACCGCAAGCTACTCGTGTGTAGTCGCGACAAGGTTCGGCTGTTCAAGTGGATCGTGCGTGAGTGGACTTAGGGCGTTGGTCTTGATTGAGGAAGAGGCGGCAGTGGTCGCGTACGATAGGGGAGGTCGCGATTTCTTTGCTCGAGCGTGCGTGACTCCGACCGTATCTTGGTGGCAAGGACTGGTGGGCGAAGGTGAGTCGCGACTGAGGCTTGCATTGCTTGGGCGATTCGCAAGCGGTGGGAAACACGATTTAAAGGATTTTGGCTGACGATGAGCAGCGTGATTTCATTCTCTGTGTTGGGTTCATCGAGTCAGTGAGGTACTGTTCTTTTTATCTAATTTAATAAAATACATTTATAGCTAAATTTAGATTTTGGAGTTTGAATAAGTAACTCTTTTAAATATTTAATATGCATATATACACAGGTTAGAAAGTTACCTTATTTTTCTTAGAATTAATTAAATATATATATATATATATATATATATATATATATATAGATATATAGATACATAAGTACAAAAAAATATGAAGTTTGGAGCAGAGGAATAAATCAGAAAATGTAAACCAGTTTTTTTTAAAAAGCATTTTATGATAATCTTGTTACAAGTGGAAATAGATATATATGTAGGATTTTCGGAAAAAAATAAAGTTTGCTATGGTAATTTATATGCAAACAAAAAAAGAAAATATAGGGATATTTTTAAGTGTTAAAAAGTTAGTATATAAATTAGGATTTTAAATCTATATAAATTATTATTTTTAATATATATATATATATATGTAGTTTCAAAGAAAAGTTAGTTTAAAATTAAATAAATTATAATTGACTGTTGATTTTGTTAAAAAATATTAATAAATCGAATGATATTTATACAAGGTCAAATCGGGTAAACCAAGGCAACATTGAAGTGGATTGCAAATGAAAATCAAAGGTGAGTTAATCTCACTCATCTGGGTTATTTAAATTTAAATAGTTAAATTTAAATAATTGATTGAATGATTGAATTGTTTTGGATGTGCTATATTATATATAGTGTATATATCTAGAACATATTGGAGTGATTGATTTCCCGCATTATATAGCGGATGAGACCCTATGCGCCGCATAATAGCGAATGATATTTTATTTAAAACCCATATACCACGATATTCCACCTTGAAGTGGAATTGGTATTGTGCTAACATCTGTGGATGCAGGGAAATAGGTTGGAGGGATCCAACTGGATTCCTCAAAATTATCTAGATTATTTAATATTCTGTGTTATGAATATTTGATATTCTGTGATGAATTATATTGATAATTGGAATATTGAATGTTATAGTTTGCTTGAATATATTTCGGTACACTGGGTTATCAAAATATATAAAATTGGATTTTTGAAAGAAAATAAAAGAGTGAATTTTTAAGCAGAATAATCGTTGAGAATTTGAATAAATTTAAGAATGAACTGGATAAGAATAAAAGTGATTTTAAAATTCTAATAAATAATTCCGAGTATGGAAAAACGGGATTTTGAATAAACAGAAAATAATGAATTATAAAACTTAAGTGATATTATTTAAAGGAATAAAGAATTTATTTTAAAATTTTAAGATTTGAATTTATTTAAAAGGGTAAAGAAGGAATTTGGGGAAATCTGAAATTGGTATTTTCAGTTAAAAGATTTTAAATCATAATTAAGAATAAAAATCTAAAGTCAATGGGTTTTGAAATAAATGAGTAAGTAAAGGAATTTATTGCAAATGAAGTAAATTGGGAATCAATTTGGAAATTGATTTAAGTGTTTGAAATTGGAAATTTAAAGGAGAATGTGACTATGAAATTTATAAACTGGGTTTATAAAAGTGAAGTAATATATCAGTGGATATTTGGAAGAATAAATTCACGATGGGAATTTATTAAAGGAATGGGAAAATTTGTTTAAAAATAAATAGTGATTTATTTTTAAAGATAGAAAGAGAAGAGTATTTCCCTGGATAGCCAAGTACGTTTTCAATGTAAATTTTCAAATATAAGTTATGTTGTTTTAAAAAGCATGTTTTAGAAAATTTATTATTTCTAAATGTTTAATTTCTGAAGTAGGTATTTTTCAAATCTATTATCGTAGTAATTATTTAAAGGTGACTGGGTATTTTGTTTTAAAGGAGAAAATCTAATTTTATATTTTATAAAGTAACCTCATTTTAAATATTCCTAAAGTATATATTTTAATAAAGTATTGAAGTAGTTTTCAATTTAAATGTTAAAGTATATTTTATAATAAAGTGTTTTTAAATTATGTTCAAAATCTAAAGTTTTTGTGCTTGGTGTTTCAGTGGAAATAAATATTTGGGAATTCATTCCATGTGAAGAGTAGGGTTACAAAACTATTTTCAAAAAGGTTTGGAAATGGAAATATATCTTGCAAAGATATTTTGAGGTTAATAAATAATTCGGTGAAATTATTTATGTTGGATGGTTGTTGTGAATGTTAATTGATAGTTAAATAACCAACTATCAATATTGGACAATGTGCTAGTCGTTTCGGAGAGACCGAGATGGGGATTTATTTCCTGAAAACCACTTCGATCTGATTTGTACGTTTTCATGAGGAAGACGAGTTTGGATTCGAAGATGGAGCAGTGAAGTGCAAGGGCTAGTCGCTACTTATCCTGAGGATGATTCCAAAATGGATGTAGTAGGAGTAGTGCCTTCGGTTCCGTTCGAACCCGGGACGGACTTGTATGGACGAATACTTTCGGGACATCGTCAGGTGGATGATGGGCATTCTAAGTGAAACATTCTAAAAAGGTAACGCTTAGTCTCAAGCCTCATCAATCGGGAATGATTGAAAATCAGGGGTTGTGCAGCAAGGCTAGGTGGGTAGCGCCCATTAGGGTGAGTAGCGCCCATTAGGTTGAGGTCATCCCTGTCTAGATGTCCTTTTTTATTCGGTTTAGTGGTGCGGTTGATGATCCCAACCGTGGGGAGATCTTACTCGGGATTATCCAGTAAGGGGTAGTCCCGGTCTTGTGTTGCAGGAGATTGGGAGTAATCCTTGATAAGGTGATCTAGGCCACGTACTGTGACAGGTGATACCCCAGTGCCTAGTCATTAGTTGGAAATCCATTCTCCCTACGCGCCTGTACGGTTTTGATTGTGCCCAACTATTGCTGAAACGTGAGATGCAAGTATTTCAGCTAGATTCTATTTTACTTTCTATAGACACTATTATAATATCAGAGGATTTTGATAAAAAGTGTTTTGGCTATCGTAAGGTAAAAACTCGACATGTTTATTTGTGGCGTGGTCTTATGAGATGTTTTTGTTTTCAAAAGAATTTTGAAACTTTAATAATCAATTTGAGTGTGGTTTTCTCACGCTGGTATTCCAGGCTGACTCGGGTGTTATTTAACTGTAATGCTCGGGTCAGACCGAGTATTATAGATTACAGGAAAGGATGCTATGGAGTTCAGGAGACGAGCAGGATGGAGACACGTACTTCCGTACTTGATTATTATTCCGTTGTGTATCCAATTTGAGGACACGTTTATATGACTGTCCAGTTGTATGTTATTGATGTTATTGAACTCTGATGATGTATTCTGATGATGTAATGTATAAACATATATATTTGTTTTTGTGTAAAGATCATTTATTATCTATTATATTTTATTCCGCTGCGATGGTTAGATTCTGATATTGTTTTCTATTTTCTTCTTCTACCTCTTCTTCTTTAACCCTCATGGTTTGGCTTTTCGGGTGTTGGAAAATCGGGTCGTGACAGAATTAGAGTGGTTCGACGTCTGGCCTACGTCCACTATGAAATAGCGGACTTTTATTGATTTTTGCTTGCTGGTTACGACGAGTTACAACAGTAAAATTCGAGTACAATAGTGATTTCGGCAGAGTCTGGACGTAGAAGAGCCAAAAAGTCCTTTTTCAATAGGTCCTGGGCTGCTATTTATAGGCGTAGGCAGCAAATATCTCGCTCAAATCTCAGAAGGCCTCTTCTCTCACATGGGTGGGCCTATGCGATCGATCCTCGGTTGTTTGAACTCGATCCATGATCAAAACGAATGGATTTCGCATCGATCAAAGTTTGGCCCAATCGAGTCGAGATCGATCATAAACATTCTTGAAGTTGCATGCAAGCTCCTGTGAAAATTTGGTGGTATTTGGACTTGTAGATGTTGAGTTATGATCCATGCAAGTTTGGATTTGTTGAAGATTACTGAGTTCACATCATTTCGGTTCATATCGCTTCTGGGCACGTGATGCCTGATGACATGGCGCTAACTTTTTGGATCGATCCACTTTTATGCCGAGTGACTGAGTATTCCACTTGAATGTGCCTTGTTCGTATCGACCCAGGATATTCCCTTTGTATCTTTTTATTGCACTCAACTTCGCATCGATCCCTTGCAACCAACTTCGTATCGATCCTTTACAACGTCTTCATATCGATACGAACTTACGTTCTTCGTATCAATAACTCAGAGGCCATTTCGTATCGTTTATTGGTTGGGGTATTGATATCATATCAATCTATGGCCGATCGATAAGTAGAATGTTTGGCAGTGGATCGATACAAAGTGGACTCACGTGTTACTGCAGATGGATGCAAAGTGTGTGAGTTTGGATGGATACGAAGCGGGTTTGCCTGGATGGATATGAAGAGGAGCTTTTCTACCTATAGATATAAAAAGGAACTTGCCTACCGATGGATACGAAATGGACTGATGTGAGCAGAGGGATACGAACAAAACGTTCTTCTTCCAGAATTTGATCGACCCATAACTTGAGCATACGAACTTCGATTGACTTGAAATTTGGAACGTTGGCTTTTATAGCTTTGATCGTCCTGTCATGCTAATTGCAGCACGATTCGGACTCGGGCAAAATTCACCAGCATCCATAGGGAACCTGTGTTTAACCGTTTTTTGGGATGAACTCCCTTCGATTTTCAATCAATTTCTTGGTGTCACGTCCTTGCCAAAAAGGCGAGATAACATTTGCCCCCCAAAGTACATCTTGTGAGGATATAACGTGCTTTGTAAAGTTGCAATCTTCATTTTGAAAAGTTCTATTTGATCTATTGAGTTGTTGTTGTCTTTTCGTCGAAAGATGTAACATTTGATCGGTCTATCCAGGTTAGGGGTAGGCCGGTCTTATGTAGTAGGGGATCCCGGAGTGGTCCTCGATATGCTGATCTAAATGCGTACTATCACAAGTGGTACCCTAGTGCCTAGTCATTCAGATGGAACCCATTCTCTAATACATGCCTTTATGGTTTTGATTGTAGAGCCTAGTATTGCTGGAATTTAATTAATATAACAATTTCAGCTATTTGAATAAGTATTTGTACTTAGACATTATTATAATGTCAGAGGATTTTGATATGAAATGTTTTGGTTATCGTAAAGTAAAAACCCATCGTGTTTATTTGTGGTGTGATCTTATGAGATACCTTTGATTTTTAAAGTATTTTAAGACTTTAATAATTCAAATTGAGTGTGTTTTCTCACGCTGGTTTTCCAGACTAACTCGGGTATTATTTTATTATAATGCTTGGGTCAAACCGAGTACTTCAGTTTCAGGTTAGGATGCTGTGGATCAGAAGATGGGCTGGAGACCTAGATGTATTCTCATACTTGTTTTATTCCGCTGTAGTGTTTTGTTTGAAATTGCTAGCAATTGTGAGGGCAAGTTGTTATAACTGTTCAAGCTGGTAACTATTGATTTGTGTACTATGATATGAGATATGTATATTACCATTTTGATTTGTGTAAAGAGCTATTTATATTATATATATTTTTGTCTGCTATGAGATTATGTTTGTTTTTAGTCTTCTTCTTTTTCTACCTCCTTCTTTTACCTCAAAAATCTGTCTTTTCGGCACTCGATCGTTCGGCATGTTATACAATGGGAATATTTATGTCAATTTTCGATGGTCGAAAGGGCGGGTCATGATATTTTGGTATCAGAGCTTAGGTTGACAATGTACTTAGGCTTTTGTGGGGGTCACTCATTAGGGATAGAGTCAGAAGTACTCTAGAATGAGTTTGAGTGTGTTAATAGATATGATCGTGTAATTGTTAGTGAATATAAAAAAAAATTATATTGTGTTGACTTATTGGTTGAGTGTTTATGAATTTTGGTCGGTACACGAAGTACAACCGTATTGATAGGGGTTTCTAAACTCTTAAACAATGTAAACCGACATAGTATTGTTTAGAAGTGGGTAGATGAAATAAATTTACCCAAAATTTTATTTTGATATAAAAGAAATGATTTTTTGAAATTATTATGTATATTTGGATGTTTGGTTGTTAATATTATAAACAAAAATAGATTACAAAAATTGAAACGGTTATATATAACCAAATAGAAATTTATAAGTGTGATTTGAACAAAGGAATATAACTAAAATTTGATTTAAAACAGAATTTAAATCCCGGTAATTTTGGAAAATGTTTTAAATGGATCTGAACAAGAAGTTTGGGAATTTTTAAATCTGAGAATTTTGGAAATGTTTTCCAAAGTGTTTTGTGAGGAATAATGGTGTAACTCGGAAATGTTTTTGGAAAAAGAAAATTATTTCAAAATGGATTTTTGAAAAGTAAGGAAGCACTGAACTCAATTCAATTGCTAGAAAATAATCCTGGTGATGGTGGCCACATCATTAGTATTCATTTTCGAATTTCTAAGTGACAGATTGCTACCATAGTGATTGGTTGTGGTTATTTGTTTTGGACTTGTTGATAAACAAGTTTGTTAGAAAATTCCAAAAGGGAAATTGTTTTGGGTAAAACCAGGTTGTTTTGAGATTTCAATGGTATGATTTGATATGCCAAAGTGATATACGTATATCTATGATTTCAAAATGTTTTGAAATAAAACCGGATGTTTAAATTATGGGTTTCAATTTAAAGGATTTGAAAGGTTAAGAAAAATCAGTTATTGAGCCTATAATTTGAAGTTGATATAGATAAGACAAGAAAGTGTGAATTTTAAATCATGGAATTAAAATTTAACTTGAGTAGAATTAAAGTGTGCAAGATAGGTTGGAATTTAACTTAAGACAAGTTAAATAAAATTCGAAAAAGGAATTGAATTGAATTGGATATAAAGTGAAATGCAAGATGATTGTCTAACTATAAGTTAAAATTATTAATGAAATGGATAAACTGAAGCTATTAAGTGATATGTATAATCTAGAGTGATGATTATAAGATGTAAATGGACTTAAATAAGTAAAATGGAATTTTTAAATGAATAAATTTTGAGCTTATGAATGGAAGAATAAATGGTGAAACCAAAATGAAAATGGTTTGGTATTAAGGTTAAAGAATTGGATATTCAAAATTTGAATTTGTAAATAGAGAGTGAATTAGAATTAAGTAAATTGAATATAAATATGAATTGTGGAGTGATTATATAATCTTTTATTATAAATAGAGAATGTGAATTAACTTAGGTGGTAAATTCAGGAGTTGTGAATAAATAAGTGGTATATCTTATTAAACTGGGCAAGTGAAATATGATAACCAAATTAAAATGGTTAAGTATTGATAATAGGAAATGAATTCGATTTAAGAGTAAATAAATTGAATATGCCTTTGGAATATGGATTGGATAAGTTGAGTATGAACTTAAGTTTCAAAGTGGAATATAATTTAAGTAACGATATGGATGTTTAAAATAAACTTTAGAGATAATTATAAGAAATGGTACCCAAGTGCTATAGTATAAATTGGGATACTAAGTAAATGGAAACAAGTAAATTGGATGGGATCAATTTAAAATGGATTAAAAATTTGATTGCAATGGAAATTTAACTTAAGAGGTTATTTATGGAATGATTCATAAATAGAATTAACATGGATTGGAATCAGTTAATGTAAAGTAAAGCAAACAAGGTGGTGAATAACATAAATGGGAATCAGATGGAAATTAGATAAATTGTTTAAGGTCAATTTAAAAATGGAATAAATTGAAGTTAATAAAATGGGCTTGCATATAATGAAAGTGAATTATAAATGGAAAGCAAATAGATTGATTGGGAATCAATTTGGAAATTGAATAAAGGTGAATTTATGCAAGTAAGGCACATATAAATCAAATTTGAAATGAATATGAGATTGGTCGTTGTAAGTATAAACTGAATGCAATAAATTTGATTGTAAGTCATTTCGAATTGAGTGAAATGATATAAATAGATGAATCCATGGAAAGACATTAAATTAGGGTTGGAACCTCAAAATTGCTTGTCATATATGTTTGGCATGTTTGGGTTATGAAATTTATATCTTTAGCTAGTTAAGGTAATGAAATCTTATAAAATTTCATGTTATTGTTACTTATGTGCTTATTTTGAGTAAGTACAAGTACTGGAAGCTGTCTGGATAGATTTTGAGTTGTGTGAATGCATATAAAATAAGCTGCTTGCTTAAAAACGCTAAATAAGGTATGCCTACGCAATAAAATAAAGAAATGATAATATAATGTTATATATTTTGTTATTCCAACCATCTGGGTCGATGTATATATATTCACCTCTTTTGTGATGTTGTAAAAGACTCTCCATACAAAGGAGACGGCGTCAAAAAATTTCGGAAATTTCGGGTGTTAGAAAATTTTCGAAATTTTTTGGAAATTTTTTATTAACTAGAAAAGTTGATTTTTGAACTATATTAGAAATCATGGATTTGAGTTAGAAATGGAAACAAATTGTCTTGGATAAACCAAAAGGGTTACAAAAGCGAATATAGGATTTTGACTAAGTGGGTTATGGGTTTGTTAATGGGTTTGGAAGCATTTTTCTACCTTAGCAAATTTCGGGGACGAAATTTTTATAAAGGGGGATGTAACGACCGGGAATTTCGATCGTTAATTTTGAGCATTTAATTTATTTTAAATTTTGAATTTGAATTATTAAATGATTTTGAATATGAAGAATGAGGTTGTATTAGTGAAATAGTTTATAATTTCGGATATGGAAAATTAATGACTTTAGGAAAATATAAACTAATATTCAAAAATTGGGTAAATGAGTGAATCTGGAAATAAATGTGTATGAAAAGATTTCTAAAATTTATTTAATCCTGTTTGGACTAGAATTATAATATAGACTTATTAATGGGATTTAAAAGTCGATAAATTTTAAATTTGGAATTTATATATTAATTTAATAGTGGAAATAAATATACGGAAATAATGTAAATAATTGAATTTTGGATTAAAATGAATCAGAATGATTTCTCGTATGAATATAAATTCAATGTGATTTATAATGGAGTTAGTAAGATTTTAAAATTGAAATTTTAAATGATTCCAATTTCGAGAATCGTTCGATTTAATCGACGCGTTAAAATAACCTTCCGATACATAGTCTCAGAATCCGACGAAACTAGTTCCATTGGATCTATAATAATGTATTATTATCGAATTTAAAATTTCATAGTGTTTGAAGTTACTGTTTGGTCGTACGGGATAGAAACATGTTAAAATAAATATCGAAAATTTAATATTTTAATTCGATAAAAAGCTATATTCCACATACAATCAAATTAGCCTCTGAAACACGTTCCATTTTGTTCGGAATGTGGGTAAAACATTATGAATACCTGACAGCATGTCTAGTTTGAAGTTCGTTCGAAAAATCATGTAAACTGAAAAATATTAATTAAATAATGTTATATACGTTTATAAATATTGTTTCGAACAGTGAAACCCTAACAAGAAAAAAAACGCAGCCACCACCATAGAAAACAATGGACAAAAGCTTCTCCACTTCCCCTCGATTTTTCTTCTCCTACAAGCTTTATCATCGAAAACCTTCTACTGGAGAGGCGTTAAACGCGGCATCACCTTTCAATCCATACGGCGATGATGGTCTTCCAGACGGTGACGTGGTGGCAGATCGATGGGGAACGTTGCACCTTCGTTCACGTTTTCCAGGGAATAAAGGGTGCCAGTTGAGGGAGGCAAGAGCCAAAAGGGGAGCTCGTAAAGATGCATCCAATGGTGGTCGTCGATCGTCGTAGAAATAGCCGTGGAGGCCGCGGTATCAAGGGAAGTCAGTGAACGATGGATGCTAGTTAGTGTCTGCAATCATGTAGAAGAAGAAGTGTTTTTGCGGCCAGATTTCTCTTATCGGGAATGTACGACCAGTTGTGATATGGGTAAAATAAATAAATAAAAAGGGGAAATTGAAATTCAATTGTATTATAAATTAAAAAAAATTGAAGTAGCATAACTATTTCATACATTGTTAGAATTGGACGAAAATGGTGGCGCCGAAATCATCGCGACGAGCACTATGCTGTGGTGCAGATTTGGAGGCGGTCGAAGAGATCAGAAATTTTAGATTAAATTGAATGTGTTCGATTTAATTTAAAATTGGAGCGTTTGGAAAATTAAAACTGAAGGTGAGTTAATCTCACTCAATTTTGGACTGCTGGCATTAATTTTAAATAGTTAAAATTAGTAAATGATTAATTGTTAAATTGATGCATTTTTATCAGTTGGATGTGATATTATATATAATAGTGTGTGTGTGTATATATATATATTGGAGCGATTGATATTCCCGCATTTATATAGCAGATGAGACCCTATGCTCCCCATATAATAGCGGATGACACTATATACCGCGATATTCCACCTTAAAGTGGAATTGGTATTTTTATATTGTGTTGACATTTGTGGATGCAGGAAATAGGTTGAGGGATCCAACTGGATTCTTTAATAATGTTGAATTAAATTTCATATTTATTGTACATGATTTGTCTTGATAATCTATGACATGTGACTGAAGTGATTTGATGCTATGTCAGGTTTTGATCTAGATTTTGGTATTTTAAATACTAGGAATACATTTTTAAAATTGATTTTTTTTAAAAAAAAGATTATTTTGAAGTAAAGTGTATATAAGAATTTTGGGTTAATTAATGGAATAAAATGAGTGGTTTGAAATTTGTACTTAACTAAATCGGGATATTGTGAAGAGGATTTCGTAATTAAAGTATATAACAAAGGATTTAAAAAAAATCTGTAAATGGTACTTGTTAAAACATAAAGGTTGTAAAATTGAGATTTTAAATATTTTGAAGGATAGAGGTGAATTTTGAAAATAAGTATAATTGGTTGTACTGGGTTCAGGTAAGGTTTCCAAATTTTGCGAAATGGAACTAGAATCGAGAAACTGAGCTTGTTTTAAAAAGAGGATTCTTGATTATTAATTTGGGAAATTTAAAAGTACAAAAATATTCTGGAAAAATTAGTTGTTTAATTATTTCAGATTGTTTTAAAGCATATTTAATTATTAATAGCTACTTTATAATGATTTTGAAAGATTTATTACTATTTAAGAACTAGTCAGCATTTTTGTTTTTAAAATCATTAAATATTAATATGGTTTGGTATAATAAACTTTTATTTTAGTATATTTTCCTAGATTAAACTTGAAATTTATTTGAGAAAACTTATAAGCATTATTTTGAGATAATTTTTAAATAAGGTTTTTGGAAAGTAATGGTATACTCACATGGCGTAATCGGAGGCAGTGAATGCCTGTAGCTATGTCTTGAATTCTCTCGTATAGAGACGTAACCATTGAGTTGTGATCCATGGTTTGATACCGCAGTGGTACTTCCCACATTTATTTTCTTTAAAAGGTTTTTTATGTATTTTTAAAAGGATACTTTGTGAATTTACCGAATTCGATAAGATAAGTATATGGTTTTGGATAAAGAGATTTAATTTATTTAAAATTTAATCAAATAAGACTTGGTGTTTTTCAGTGAAATTGAAGTATTTGGTTGAATTGATTGTTTATTTTATAGTAAAATAACCGACTATCAAATCTGGACCTAAATGTAACTTTGGAAATATCTAGAAGAAGTACGGGAATTATATGTTAAGTTACCGTTCGAGGTGCTATACTATACGTATAAACTCGTTTCGTTCTTCTAGGACGTTTTTAAGAAAATCCGTCCACCAACGATTAGGATGTGATCTTCGATCTTATCTTCGTCTGTTTATTTCTTAAAGAACCGAGGTTGAGTTTACCGGGAATATCGAACGTTGTTTCGAAGAGATCGGGATCGGATTTGCGATCCGAAAACCGCTTCGATCAAACGAGTACGTTTTGGTGATGAAGACAAGAGCAGGGTGTCAAGGATGGAGCAGTGAAGTGCAAGGGCTAATTGCTGCTAATCCTGAGCGTGATTCCAAAATGGATGTAGTGGAATAGTGCATTCGGTTCCGTTGGAACCGGAAACGAACTTGTATGATGAATGCTATTAGTACATTATCATTGAAGGACAATGATCATTCTAAGTGAATATTTCTAAAAAGGTAATGCTTAGTCTCGAGCCTTATCAACCGAGAATGATTGAAAATCAGGGGAGATGCAGCAAGGCTAAGTGGGTCGCATACAAGTAGGGTAAGGTTGCCCCTATCTAGAGTCTCTTTTATTCGGCTGTGTGGCAGTTGCTGATCCCAACCGCGGGGTAATCTTATTCGGTCTATATAAGTTAGGGGTAGGCCGGTCTTGTGTAGCAAAGGATCACGGAGTGGTCCTCAGTACGCTGTTTTAGACGTGTACTGTGACAGGTGGTACCTCAGTGCCTAGTCATTCAAATGGAACTCATTCTCCTATACGTGCCTTTACGGTTTCGATATTAGAGCCTAGTATTGCTGGAATTTAATTAATGTAATAATTTCATCTATTTAAATAAGTATTTGTACTTAGACACTATTATAATATCAGAGAATTTTGATGTGAAATGTTTTGGTTATCGTAAGAAAAAAACCCGTCGTGTTTATTTGTGGCGTGGTCTTACAAGATACCTTTGATTTTTAAAGGATTTTTGAGACTTTAATAATTCAAATTGAGTGTAGTTTCTCACGCTGGTTTTCCAGACTGACTCGGGTGTTATTTTATTATAATGCTCAGGTCAAACCGAGTATTTCAGGTTCAGGTTAGGATGCTATGGAGCAGGAGACGAGCTGGAGACCAAGATGTATTCTCATACTTGTTTTATTCTGCTGTAGTGTTTTGTTTAAAATTGCCAGTAATTGTGAGGGCAGGTTGTTATAACTGTCCAGGCAGGTTGTTATTGATTTGTGTACTCTGATGTGAGATATGTATATTACAGTTTTGATTTGTGTAAAGAGCAATTGATATTATGTATTGTTCTGTCCGCTGTGAGATTCTGTTTATTTTAGTCCTTTTCTTTTTCTTCCTCCTTCTTTTACCTCAACAATATGTCTTTCTGTCACTCGATCGTTCGGCATGTCATACAATGGGCGTATTTATGTCGATTTTCAAGGCTCAAAAGGGCAATTCGTGACAATTTCATTTCTCATTTATACATACAATGTTATTTTCCACTTCTTTACGTCCATTTACTTACATAATCACTTATTTCCATTCAATTATTTAAAATAATCAATGAATTCGTTATTTAAGTATTACGTACTTTCATTGCAGTTTAATTCATATTTATTATTTAATGATATACTTGATTTTCGATAAATAAATCGTTTTGTACTTTAATATTTCTACCTTCAATTTAGATTTACTATTTCCTTTTATAATGTCAATTGGATATTAAGTCTATTTCTGAATCATTTCAACATTTCAGAAGTTACAATCATTTACTTACTATAGGATTCACCCTTACCATTAAATCTGATTATAAATAGCTTAAAATGTTAACTTAAGTTCATAACTATTTACTTACAGTATTCCAGTTAAATTCAATTACTAGCATTTCAAATTATTAACTTAAGTTTATAATATTCTTATACATCTTAATTCTTCATTTATAAACATATTTCCATTAAACACTTCATTTCCTAAGTTTTACTTGTATAATATTCTATTACATATTTCTATTAACATTTCAACTTTTAAAATTTTGGTAAGTTATATATGTGTGTGTGTGTGTGTGTGTGTGTGTGTCTTTTAGAATGTAACTGGCTGTTACACAAGTTTATCTTATTCATTTTAGTTAACAAAATGTTCAACAGTTACATTTTCTTATTCTTCTCATATCTACCACTTATAAGTTTCAATTTCTTATATATTCCATTAATTACATAGCTTCCAGTTTATGTTTTTCTTTTTAAAAGTTTCCAACTATTAAAATAGTTAATATTTCAATTTCATTACAATAATTGAAAACTAATAATTATCGGAAAGTTTAAGAACTAAACTCCGGGTTACATTTCCAAATCATTTTAAAATAATATATATTCATATCCTTTATAGATCAAATAGTATTTAGTAATTCAAAATTAAGATTTATTCATCAAAATGGATTGTGTAGTAAACTACTACAGTAGTCTTCCCACCTTGAAACTAGAAAATGAACGTCCATGATGCTGCACTCATTACCGAAATTATTTTCCAAAGACAGAGAGCGGAGTACAGAACTTATTTCCTTCTAAAATTCTTTTAAAACTTTCTTTCAAATCATATTGAAAATATTTATTTCCGAAAATACATTCAAATAATACTGGTGTCGTATTTCAAAATACTATTGAAAGCAAATTTCAAAAAGCCCGGAATTTAATTTCTCAAATTTCCAATTTTCATTCGTTTTATTTGTAAACCCTATTTTACAGTTCAATATTTATAAAATTTCTCTACCTAACAAACAACATATCACATCCAACTATATTATTTATAAAAATTATCCTTTTACATACAAAATATAATATGAGGTAAATTATTTCATTTGCCTATATTTCAAAGAAATATTGTGTTGGTCTTCCCTATTAAGTTTTTGGAAATTCCTGCCGATGCCAAAGCATCCCATGTACCGATCGGAATTTGTAAATACTAAACAGAACAAATTAACACAATACAAAAACCTTTTTATAGCACAAACAAATACGGTGTCTCATATATATACACACAATGGCTCATTCTAGGGTATTACTACCCTATTTCTAATGATTTAGACCCCACAAAGCTAAGGTCATCGCTAAACCAAAGCTCTGATACCAAATGTAACGACCCATCTTTTTGAACGGTTTAAATCGACGATAAACCACATACGTCAGACTCAAACCATTCAAAGGTGCGGACTGTTATGAGGTAAATAAGAAAAGCAGAGAAAGAACAAAAATAAACACTGAATCTCACAGTGGAATAACAAAATAAAATAATCAAATAAACAGTTCATGAACTTGTTTTACAAATAACATTTGATTACACTTTTACAATACAGAACCAGAGTTATTTACAACAAAAATAAATAACAATGCAGTGGAACAAAATGATGTAGTGGAATAATATAATAAATAATAATAGTAGTAAATCTTTGTCTTCGTCCTCCATAAAAATAGTCTTTAGATACACTGAAAAGCTCAAATGACCCGAGCATAATGAAAAGACGAAACACTCAATTCAGAACTAAAGGATCTTATGTAAGTTAAATCAACAGTAAATAAATATGATTGTAAGGGCATCGAAGATGTTTACGGGATTTGACGTCTCCTATCTAGTGTCTAACGTGAGCGTAATAACTTAAGAGATGTTCGGGATTCCATCTCCTAAGGATCCATTAAACTATCTACATACATAGTACAATACGCTATTTAATAGTGTCTACAGTAAAGTAAAGTATTAAAATAGCGTTAAGGTGTTACCCATATCCCCCTTACCACATTTTATATATTCCCATATTCTATACAAGTCCGTAAGCTCCACCAAACCAATGGTTTACCCAGAGGGCACTCCATAGGTACGGTACAAAACAAACTCGTAGTGGGCACGATAAGGCGTGTGACAAGGTACGTGAGGCAATGCCCGGGGTAGGATACTACCGTTTGGTAGATTCGGACTGGTGGTAACGCATAGCAGCCACTATCGCCCACCTCGAAACACACTCCAAAATCAAATCAAGGGGTAACCACCAAATTAATCACAAATTCATAATATGGTATCGAAGAAATGTGTCCGGTCGAAGGTGCGGCCTCACTTAGCCCAGCGTGGCTCCTTTTTTAGCCACATCAAGCTGACTCACGGGAGTCAGGGCTATGTAAATACCTCATACAGAATCGTTCGTCAAACCATCCTACTTCATTCTAGAATCTCCACCACGTACATAGTTGTTAAACTGGTTTTTGGTATTGATAGAGAGTATGACAATATTTGATCCCGGTCTCTTTAACAACCAAATGTTTATTTCACACCGAATGGTTCTTTTACATTTCCAAAAACCGATTCATAGTTGATATCAAAATATCATATTCAATTCAAACCATATCATTTTTGAAATCATATTCGCTTGCGAAATCATATTAACCTTTGAAATTATCAATAGGATAGGTTAATTAAATCCTCATTTCAGAATCATCATATTCATTCAAATATGTCATTTAAATCCCAACTTAGATTATAACATCATTTAACCGTATTTACTTTTAAATCAAGGACTTAAATATAAACAATTCAACTTTACACATCTAAAATTAAGAAATAGTTTAGATAGTTTAAATAGATTTAAAATAGATTAAATAGATTTAAAGTAGATTAAATAGTTTTAAAATGTATTAAATAGATTTAAAATGGATTAAATGGGTTAATTAGTTTAAAATAGGTTAAATAGATTAAAATAAATTAAATAGTTTAAATTGATTAAAAATAGTTTAAAATAGTTGAAAATAGATTTAAACTAGTTTAATAGTTTGAAAACCTTGAAATCGAGATTTTAAAATAATAAATATTTAAATAGTTTACACTAAAATAATTAATTTGGAATTAATATCAAAATTAAACTATTCCTTTCATTTTAACACATCTGGACCTTGTCCAGCTTTCAATTCAACTAACTAAAACTGGTTTTTAAATTCAAATTCTCATTAAACCATTTAATCAATATCGATTTCAAATCCATGTTTGAGTTATCAATTTAAACCACCTCAAATTAAATAGGTTTCAAAGTTATATCAAATAATTTCAATTACACAATTTTGATAAATTTCATTTATGCTTCAAAATTCAACTTTGAAATTTTCATTTAATTCTTTAAACAATTCATTAAATTAGTTCTAATTTTAAACATTTAAAGCTTGGATTTCGAAAATAATTCAGTTTTTACAAATCAAATTTTATTTCAAATTTATCGTTTAACTGAATTCAAATTTTAAGGATTTAAAATCGTTCTATTTAACCAATCTAGTGTCCGTTTATAATTCTTTACCCTATGGTCAAGTGATACGGATATTTATCGTTTCAATCCGCAATTACTTCATATTTACAGATATATATCATTCAGCCTGCAATTCCGAATTTAACTATAAATCCAAGAAATCGCTTGATTCTATCATTTCAACTCATAATGATTTCCCTCGGTCTATCAGATCATTTGGGTATGTATCATTTCATCCCATAGGGAACTTGCAGTGTTATAACAATATAAAAATATAACATCCAGTCATCCAATATCAACAATGAAACATCCATCACAATCGTCATCCAAATCAACCAATTAATAACAACCATTTACCAATTATCAATAATAGGTATTAACTGGAAATTTTAAAATTCACTATTAAATTAAATGACGAGAAAATTCAACAAAAGTCAAATTTAACTGGAATAGCAACTGAAATATATCAAACAGCAACCAAACAACTTCTAATCATATTATAAACTAAATTTAACTAACATAAGATAATCTAGTAGTTGTGAGTGGGTCAAAACACTCATCTTTGATTTCAAATTGAATTGAAATCCAAAATAAGGTCCAAAATTTGATTGTCTCATAATTAACTCAAACTAATTTCATAATGTCCATAATTTTAATATGATCGCAGCGGAACAAACCGTGTGTAAATCCGACCTCGTACACAAAAGTTATTGACATTAGAAGATATTCAATTTATATTAAAAAAATATACAAAACAAATATATAAACTGCCACGTCACCTCCAGTTATATCATATCCAGACACATACGTGTTAACCCGCCTTTCGGCAAGGCCACAGACAGGCAGATTTAACTAAGACGACTTCAGATCATCGAGGTGAGGTTATGCCGCTCGGCGAGGTGAGGTTATGCCGCCCGGCATCGAGGTGAGGTTATGCCGCCAGGCATCGAGTTGAGGTTATGCCGCCCGGCATCGAGTTGAGGTTATGCCGCGCGGCATCGAGATGAGGTTATGCCGCTCGACATCTAGATGAGGTTATGCCGCTCGGCATCGAGGTGAGGTGATGTCGCTTGGCATTATGGTGAGGCTATGTCACTCAGCCTTGGTGAGGTCAAGGTCGTTCGGCATGGGATGAATGTGGCTTGGTGGATGGTCGTTCGGCATGTGATGAATGTGGCTCGGTGGAAGGTCGTTCGGCCTTGGAGGTATGTGGTCTGGTGGAAAGTCTTGATGGGCCTCTACCGCTCCGAAAGCCCAACAACTCGGGATTTGCCTATAAATACAGCATGAAGGGGTTTAGAAAAGGGATCTTCTTTCGGCTCTCTGTTTTTCTGTTTTCTAAGGCTAAGGCTGCTCTACCAGTTTGTAACTATAATTGATTCTAACATCAATAAAAAGGAAATTTTTGGAGTGGACGTAGGCCGAAGTCAGCCGAACCACTATAAATTTTGTGTTATTATTGCTTTCTTTTGAATTTTGATTGTTCTTCACACTATTACTCTCTACATATATTCTATATGTGAGTTGTGATTGTGACTAGGTGTTTTTGCTTGGATTTGGGTGTTAGTGACCAACTTTGGCACTAACATTTTGGTGCTTTCACTGAGAAAGCTAGCACTCGGGAATTTTGGAGCTCTGTTTTTGGATTGAAAAGCTTAGGAACTCAGATTTTGAAAAGCAATGGCTAGACCACCAGCAAGGAAGCAAGCAGCAGAAAGGAGCAATCAGGAAGGAAGTCAAGCAGCCTCTTCTGGAGCTGGAAAGGATCATGCATCCGTCTACATAACTCAGGACGAGATGCAAGTTACGATGAATTCTATGCAGGAGCAGATGTTGAAACCGCAAGAGGAGATGATGCGGGGTCTTCTAAGGCAATTTGGACAACGTGGAATTGCAGGTGCTCAAGTTCTAGGAACTAGACCAGAGGAACTCAACCAGTAGGTGGATGGAGTGATTCAGCAGGGGGCAGCTCCCAATCAACAAACAACTAACAATCTGGATGGACCAAGACTCGGGGGAACACCACCAGGTAATGCTGGACCAGTTCATGGAGGGATACTGGATGACGCTACGCGGCCCGACGCCAACAGGGATACAAGAATACATGATGAGGAATACGTGCCATAATTTCCTCAACGAATTGGAGGGCAGTTTGGAAACATGTATAGGGGGCAACCCTTGGTTGGAAAAGCCGGATTGGCTGACGTTATCAGGCAGACTATTCATGGAGGTCTGACAAACAGGGATTCAGAGGAAGTCAACAAAAGTCCATTTACCCATAAAATCAGGACAGCTAGGAATCCGCCCGATTTCAAACTGCGCAATCTGGAAGTGTACAATGGGAAGACGGATCCCACAGACCACTTGATGAGGTACACTAGGCATATGGAAGTGCTGGGGCCAACAGAAAAGGCTATGGCCCGATGTTTCCCTCTGTACTTGACCGATATAGCTACTATGTGGTTCAGACAGCCAGAGGATGGATCCATTGGAACATGGATAGAACTTGGTGGACAAGTTCTTAGGTCAGTTTCGAGTTCACATAAAGAGGTCAAAGAACGTGATGATACTAACTTTAGTCAAGCAGAGGGCGGATGAATTGCATAGGACTTTCTTAACCCGGTTTAATATAGCAGTCGCTTCGGTGGATCGGCCGGATCCACCAATGGTTTTGATGGCTGCCGTATCAGGAGTCAAGGATAATTCGAATTTTAAAGTATCATTGATATGGGATCCACCACTGGATCTTGGGGAATTCTTTCATGAAGCCGAAAGGTTTCTTCGGCAAGAGGATGTATGTCTGGATATGAAATCAAAGGAAGTAAACATGGTTAAGGATGGAGGACCGCACGGAAAAAGCTCGGTTAAAGACAAGGATAAAAGGAAAAGGAAGTGTTGGGGAGAACCAAAATTATTCACTTACATAGGATTGAACGCAATATTGAAGCAGATATTCTTGGATACTTGAGATCGCCTCCCGTATCAAAGATCGACGAGGAGGGAGCCCTCAGAATGCGAAAGGGCATCCGGAAGGCACTGTCTTTTTCATGATCTTGACGGGCATGATACTAACATCTTCCGTCATTTGAAGGACATAATCGAGGAGCATGTAAGGAATGGTCAGTTGTGACAATATGTCGGAACTCAGAATGCGAAGGTGGAACAAGTGCAACCACCATCTACCTTGAACGACGAGGGCATGAGGCCCAGGAATGGTGGCCGGTTGGTCATCAACTAATCTTGATGGTTTGAAATAAGTAACAAACTATGGGCAATCAGCTAAATCACTTACTCATGTACGGGGTCAGAGGTAACCCTCAGGCATGCTCTGAGATGATGGTTTACCGAGACGCCCTGGTTTGTGAAATCTATTTTTTCCCTTTGACTTGGACATTTGCTTTTTTGGTTTGGTTTTGGAGTTTGATTTAAACTTCCTTTTTTGCCCATTTTTTGGTTTGGATTTTTCATATGGATTTCTAGTTTTTCTATTGGATTTGGAGTTCGGATTGGATTTTGATCGAATTTTCCTTTGGATTTTGGCTAAAAGGTCGTCGAGCATAGACTACGCTCGGCAAGGGTTCGGAGAGACCAGGATTCGGCCGAGGACTTAGGGTCTATATTATCGGTTATTATTTCAGGTCGTCGAGCATATACTATGCTCGGCAAGGGTCCGGAGAAACCAAGGTTCGGCCTTGGACTTAGGCCTTATATTATCGGTTATTATTACAGGTCGTCGAGTATGGACTATGCTCGGCAAGGGTCCAGAGCAACCGGGATTCGGCGTAGGACTTAAGACATGGCATTATTTGGCGTTCAGGGATACTGAACTAGGAACACCATGGAATTACTTAACATAGGTCGTCAAGTGTGGATTGCGCTTGGTAAGAACCCGGAGAAGTTAAGGATTTGGACACTGGCTATGAATAGCTAAAGATTCAAGCATGGACCCGGAGCGGTCCCGGATTTGGACATCGACCCGGAGAGGTCATGGACATGGTTATTGGTTGTTGAATATGGATGGATTAGACCTCGGTTGTCGAGTTCAGATGGATATGGATTTGGCTAAGGATTCGGAAACTGGATTCGGAAATGGATATGGACTCAGATCAGTCGTAGATTCGGATAAGGGTGCGGTTATGGCACTTGGATGAAATGGTTCGGATTATGAATCAGAAAGTGTGGATGTGGTTGACATGCGGACTTCGGACATCGAATTTGAGGTTATTCAATACACACCTTCCAACAGCAAGGCATGTTTTGTGGAGCAAATGTTAACCCGCCTTTCGGCAAGGCCATGTACAGGCGGATTTAACTAAGACGACTTCACGATTATCGAGATGAGGTTATGCCGCTTGGCATCGAGGTGAGGTTATGCCGCTCGGCATCGAGGTGAGGTTATGTCGCTTGGCATCGAGGTGAGTTTATGCCGCCCGGCATCGGGTGGAGGTTATGCCGCCCGGCATCGAGTTGAGGTTATGCCACCTGGAATCAATTTGAGGTTATGACGCCTGGCATCGAGTTAAGGTTATGTCCCCGGCATCGAGTAGAGGTTCGAGGTGAGGTTATGCCACTCGGCATTGGTGAGGTCAAGGTCGTACGGCATGGGACGAATGTGGTTTGGTGGATGGTCGTTTGGCATGGGACGAATGTGGCTCGGTGGAAAGTCGTTCGACATGGGACGAATATGGCTCGGTGGAAGGTCATTCGGCCTTGGAGGTATGTGGTTCGGTGGAAAGCCTTGATGGGCCTTTACCACACCGAAAGCCCAAAAACTCGGGATTTGCCTATAAATACAGCATGAAGGGTTCAGAAAAGGGATCTTCTTTCGGGTCTTTGGTTTTCTATTTTCTAAGGCTAAGGCTGCTCTACAAGTTTGTAATTGTAATTGATTCTAACATCAATAAAAAGGAAATATCTAGGGTGGACGTAGGCTGAAGTCAGTCGAACCACTATAAATTATGTGTTCTTATTGCTTTCTTTTGAATTTTGACTGTTCTTCACATTATTACTATCTACATATATTCTATCTGTGAGTTGTGATTGTGATTGAATGCTTTTGCTTGGATTTGGGTGTTAGTGACCAATTTTGGCGCTAACAATACATAAAGCCCTCGATGTCACCGCCTATTCGAGACCCTAGAGCAGTAGCCACACGTTTGAACGTACGCCGCCGACCATGCCACAACCCCCCCATGAACTGCACTTCATTGCGCACCCCTGCCTGGGCCACCACGGCCACCGTTGCCGCCTGAAAAATGCCCAGCCGCCACCCAAATTTTAAATCCTAATATAAAAAATTCACAATGATTTAACTAGTGCATCAACAAGCGAATATCGCTGATGAACTTCCCATGACCCTCTCCACAACCCAGTACCATCGATTCGACGATCCGACCCCGTTGATCATCTTCCAAATGAACGGAAGAGAGTTAACCTTCAAATTCGGGACAGAGACCCAAATCAAAAAAAAAACTACGGATCTAGAATGCACTCTTCAAGAGCTTCAAATCGGTATATAATTTGATAGGGTTTCGAGAAGTTTGGTTTTGAAATTGATTTGGAAATTGAATTTAGGGTTTGAAATCTGAATTGGTTTCTATCAATGAGAAGAGAGAAGCAGACAAATGGGATTGTATGTACTGAGATAAGAAAATAAAAAGGCTGCTAAGGCTTAGAAAGATCTATTTATATGAACAAAACCCGATAGGAAAATGAACTTGTATCGAATTGGTACGAACGACCTGAAAAGCCTGTTTTGCTTCCGAAACAAAAGTGGATCATCCCATATATCGAAATAGATGTTTTTGATATTTATAAATTCAATAGAAGAAGTTCCAAGTCCTAATTCCACTGTACGAAGAAGTTAGCTATTCAAATCAGCTTATTTCAAATTGATTTTATTAAATTGATTTCTATGCCTTTCGAGCCCGTACGATCAAACGACAAGTCCAATCGCTACGAAACTTAAAATCTAATAATAATTCACCGTTACAAATCCGATGAAACTAGTTTCATCGAAATCCGGGACAGTGGCCAAGATGGTTATTTTCACATTAATTAATTAAATTACTATTAAATTAATAAAATCACTTTTTCAATTCAAATTTTATCATTTTTGGTTACCTGGTGATTTATAATCTTTAAAGTAAATTTCCAAGTCAAATTCAATATTGAATGTTGCACCAATTACGGCGTTCAGTTCCAACTGCAATAAAAGTCTAATTAATTATACTTTTATTTCAAGTAAATTCCTTTGTTTTGATTTATATCTTATTATTCACTAAACTATCTTTCTACAGATATAATTAACATTGGTTTATACCTTAATACACTAAAATTCTACAATTATCATTT
Source organism: Allium cepa (assembly GCA_030765085.1). Lineage (NCBI taxonomy): Eukaryota > Viridiplantae > Streptophyta > Magnoliopsida > Asparagales > Amaryllidaceae > Allium > Allium cepa. Next base: position 456,280,581 of record CM060939.1, on the reverse strand, counting down.
TAATTCATATTAACGCAATATTTAATTACATTTATTGCAATTGAATTACAATTAAGTTTCAACGGATTAAATAATGCAATGATAATTAAACCATTGTTACAACTTACAATTTCAAGCACAATTCTATGTTTATTGGTAGCAAACAAAACAAATAAATTCCCATGCTTATTAATGGTCCTATATTTAACCAATTTCAATTAATTACCTATTATTTTTCCATTTAAATACAATATTTGGTTTAATTCCTTACTTATAATTTATAACCAATTTTAACTCTACAATCATTTCAATTAATTGAAATTGCATTAAGATTGTTAACAATTACCTTAAATTAACATCGTTAAATTTCATTCTAGTTATTAGAAAAATCTTATAAAGGACCCAGACACCTATAGAACCCACCTTGAAACATGCCTAGTTTTTTATCTAATAAAGAACCGTCGAACCTTAGACCTATTCCAAAGCTAGCCGTTAGTTAGTAAAGTTGAACAATATACAAAACTATCTATTTATACTTTTAGAATCTCATAGAAAAATGAATAAAATATAATAACCAAAATAAGTACCCATTTCATAAAATTTCAAATCTTTGAAATACAACATGTCATCCCAGATATCCGAAATACAATATCCAAAAATAACATATCTGAAATTGGGTATATTAAAATATATCCAAAACATAAATAGATAGATAAAATGTCATAAGTCTTTGCCTCCCCTTTCATCTCCTCAATCAGCATTGTTTTCCCTAACCTACGTGTTGTAATGGGAAGGGGGTCAGAACAACAATGTCTAGTGAATGAAATCTTAAGTATTACCATATTAGTATTTGGGCTATATTTTTTAGATAAGTAATATGTCTTACACATTCTATACTATATCCTACAAAATATGCCTCCAACTATAAGCCTGAAGGCTCTCCCAGTCCAACTCCATAACATACTTTCAACTACAAGCCAAAAGCCCTTTCCAGTCCCACACAACTACCGTCAATCATTAATTAACAATGAGAGAGAAAGTACCTGAGCCACTTACCATCTAATATATATATATATATATATATATATATATATATATATCCTAGGAAAATCCTCGTCATTTGATACCTTACCTAAGGCGGGCCCCTCTCTGGTACTTTTTAACTAACATCGTAGAAAATCTCATCAGATCACTTAATACTTCTTTATGGGAAGAGGGGGGCCTTGCAATTTCACATAATACCTCGACCCTAAAGCGGACCCCTCTTGAGATTTCCTAGTACGCACTTAAACGATAATCTCAACCATTTAATACTTCTTAAGTGACAACAACACTTAATATCCTCAACTCAGAAACAGACCCTACGTATTATGACCTGTAACATAAACTGTGATGTCTCACATTAGTCCGACTATTCGTAGGTGCTGGTTGTCAGATTAACCGAGCAGGCTTACCTTACAGAATTAGGACTAACCTCACACCCCACTATGGGTGTTTATTATAGACGGTGTCTCACATCAGTCTCAAAGTCACACTGCTGGTATCCAGATTAGCTGGGCAGACTTCTGTGTGTTTTTGACTGACCTCGCATCCTATAACTTAGTCATAATTCCACTCTCCAAACATATTACCATATACATACCTCATTGCATTCCACATTAAGGCCATATAAGGAAAAATCCTTATTCCGCCTTCAATTATGGATTAGTTTCCTTAATTATCCTCACTTCCTGATGGGGTTTAATATTAATACTAACCTATTTATATTATGTGATCAATACGTTATTAATTATACGTTAATAATATATTTGTACTCTAATATATTTATATGTGCATAATTTATGCTAACTTAATATTCCTAAGCATGTGAAGATTTTTGCACCATATTCTAATCTTTTTAAATGTTGAAACTTTCAATTCATATAAGTCTAACCCCATACAATAACTTATAAATTAGTTAATATCCTTAGCCAAACAATAGACTTGCGTTAATAAAATAGAATCAAATAACAAAATTATTTTATATTAATGTAGTAGAATCGGCATCTCTATTTCAAGGAATAAAATGTAACAATCCGCATATTTTACGATTGAATATTTAAATATTTTATTTAAAATAATTTATCGTTAGTCAGATTATAGTCCGAAAAGCTACTTTTTGCAAACAGTCGAATTAGGACTCGAGACCACCCTCATTGAGTTCAAAATGACGTTTGCCACCTTTTTGAGTATAAACTTCGATATGTTTGGAGTTAGAGGAAATTTGCTACTTTTTCACTAGGGCTTTGGTTTGGTTTCAGCCCATTAGACCCAAGCTTCACCCCCTCTTCTCTTCATTACTTCATGATTTTCCTAATACTCAAGCTTTAGCAACAATGGAGAGAGGAATGGGAAATTAAAACTCCAAGCCCTAATCATCTTTGCAAAATCCAAGCTTTAACTCCAAATTCATAGAAAAAGCTTTGGTAAGCCTTCTCTTCATCTTCTCCAATTCGTTCTCTTTTCAATTTCAGAAATTCCTAAAACCAACTTAGGAAAAGTTTCTCTTTTAAGCTTAGATTCAAGCTTGTTGGGTTGGAATTGAAGTGTGATTGTTCTTGCCATTGCTCTATAGCTTCTTCTTCATAGTTTTGGGTTTAAAGGTGAGATTTTTATCTCACATCTATGCCTATATCTATCTTTGTTGTTAGGTATAAATTCCTAACACTTATTGATGTTCATTTGCTTTTGATTTGAATTGGTTTTATGAATATTCCAATTTTTGGTGTTTTGGAGTCCAATCTTTAAAAATCCTATCTTTGAGGTTTGAACAAGCTTTTGGTGATGCATCGAGGAGCCCATAAGGCCGGGTTGCCGATAGGCGTAAACCCCTAGCGTCCATGCTCGATCGATCGTAAGTTGTTGGAATTTTGCCCCTATGGGGCATAGGCTGAATACACTGGAAAGTGCAGTTCAATCGACTGACTCAGAGTGGACAGTTGACTGAACCGAACCCAGGAAATTTCCTGGGCCAGTGTCATTCGACTGACCACTCTGAGTCAGTCGACTGAACCTGGAAGCAGAGAGTTTCCAAGCATGATTCAGTCGACTGACCACTCTGAGTTAGTCGACTGGACCTGGAAACAGAAAGTTTCTAGGATCTGAGTCAGTCGACTGACCACCCTAGTCCAGTCGACTGACCACCCTGGTCTAGTCGACTGAATTTGCTATTTTTGCCCAATTTGCCTTTTGCGTTTGAGTTTCCACTTTTTGATCGATTCTTCATTCTCTGACTAGTTGTTATCACCTTGTTGGCTTTGATAACATCTTCTTTGGAACTTTTGGCAATATCCGTTTTGAAGGATTCGTTATCGATTTCTTTAAATTCTATTCATGTCTTCGAATGTGAATTTTTGGTGAATTGATTGTTCTACAATCATTTTTGTGATTTATCACTTTAAAAATATAAAGGTTTCAATACTAGTAGTAAATATCAAAACTCTTTCATCAAAACGATTTCAACACTATTTTATTACAAAGCTCGTTTCTTAAACCGTTTTCCAATCTACTAGCATATACAAACATTTATCTCACTCGTATTAGAAATCTAATTAAACGGCTTAGTAAAACAAGTGGTATGAAACACTTGCGCTTAATTCGTCGGTTAATTCTTGGACTTGTTCGATTGAATCTCTTGTGACAATTTTCGAGTGAAGATCTACAATTTGTTCGTAAATATTTAAGTTACGCTAGTGGTTATGGGACATGAAGCTACTCTCATATATTTACTAGCTTAGTGTAATTGACACTTCTTGATGATCGATGATGATCATTTTTGTGATTTAGACTAGCAATGTGCGATGTCTCTTTGTCTTCGAGGGAGACTAAACCCTGATTCTATGGAGTTTCGGCTCAAAATTGGTGGGGTAGCGACCCATGGTCTTCGGGCCGTTTTGTGGAGCTTCGGCTCAAATTTAATGGTTAGCAACCATGGAGTAGCGTTTCATTTTGTGATACACGTGTTGGTGAGTCTTCATACTCCCGTTTTGTGATAGGCCTTTCCCCTCTTTTTGTGATTTCTGGATTTCCGTTGATGATTTCTAGAATTTGCGTTTCACCAATTTTCGTGATTTACATTGATAAGTTTTATCAATATTTGTGCATTGGTGAATTTGTATGTCATTAACTTTTGTGATTGGCATTGATATAATTGTCAATATTTATGGTTTGGTGAATAAAATTAAAGAGCATGACATTCTTTTTTTTGATCTTTGAGAAGATTCTTGTGATATTGATTAATCTCTAGTTGATTTTCAGTTGCATACTTATTACAGTATGGCTTTAGGGTTATCATACATTTTTGTCATATCTCTTATTCTATATCATTTTATTTGATATTTATAGTTAGACTGATCCGTTTATTATTTTCTTATTAAATAATACTCGGGTCAGACCGAGATGTCACAGGTGCTTCTGCTTGACTCCTCATCTGGGATTATTATTATCCTGACTTTTGGCTAACTACTTAGACTAGTAGTTTTTGGTTGTATACATTTTAGATATAGACTCATTGATGTATACTTATTCTTTTGTGAAGCACTTGTAACTATTCTTTTGTGATATTGTGAATCTTTTTTTGACCACTACTCTGGTGTACACTTTTATGTGTAATATTCATATCTGTTTCCGCCTTTGATATATGATCTTCTGTGACTGATTTGTGTCATGATATTTCTATATTTGATTCCGAAGATATTATATCCACTGTGTAGTAGCTTTGAGTTTGCATCGGTATGTCAGATTTCCTCTTGAGATGAAAAGGTATATTTTAATCTAGCATACCGGTACTCGCACAAAGCAATTATACAGATGGTCGCTCCTCAACAGCCTTATTCTCTGCGCTAGTTGATGACATTACTCCGTTGTGTTCTTGGCTAGCATGGGTATAGAGGTGGGGCGTCACACCTTGGTATCAGAGCGAAACTTTAGAACAATGTGGAATAATTTAACAAGGATCATCGTCCTAAGTCTATCTTAGGAGTCGTGCCTTAGGATTTGATTCGAGTCTTCGTACCGTCTCGTCCTATTTTCTTTTGTGATACCTTGTTTTATCAATCATTATTATTTGATATTCATTTTGTGAATAACCATTTTATTCTTCTTTCTTTCTTTATTAAAGAAGAAAAATGGTTAGACCTGGCCGTCCCAGCGCCGGTCAATCTAGTGCCACTCCTCAAGATGGAGTATTTATGTCTGCACAACAACTTCTTGATCTAGTAAAGAACGCTCAGGCAGTCGGACCTAATCCAGAGCCAACTCACCCTAAGTCTAGATTTGCACGTTTGTGCAACGATTATACCAACTTGGGTGGAAAGCCATTCAAAGGTTCTGAAACCATTATTGAAGTCCAGGCTTGGCTAAGAACGTGCGATCAAATCTTTTCTCGCATGAATCTTATTGTCTTCACCGAGTTCAAGTGGCCTCTAGTATGCTCCAAGAAAGAGCATTAGACTGGTACGAGCTTCTGATTTCTGAAATAAATGAAGCGGATCTTACTTGGGAGAAATTCCGGGAACGATTCGAATTAAAGTTTGTGCCAGAAGCTGAGAAGGTGACATTGGCTCGTCGTTTCATAGACCTTGTTCAAGGTGAATCCTCCGTGGCAGATTATGTCGCATCATTCGAGTCACTTTCTAAATACGGGGTCGAATACATAAACACCCTATTAAAGAAGAACCAAAGATTTGTCTATGGCTTGAACAAGAATCTCAAAAAGCCATTACTTCTGAAATTGGAAGTTGCTTTCGACCAACTTATTGATATCGTTCTTCGACTTGAAGAGACAGATAAGGAAAGTGATGTTGAAGTTGTGGGTGCCAAACCAAACTTTAACCATAACAAGAAAAGGCCTAATAAGTTCAAAGGTCCTTATCCCAATAAGAAAGGGAAGCAAGAAACTCCGGTGGCAAAGACTTCTACCTCTAGTAGTGGGCAATGCTACAATTGTGGTTCTAAGGACCATTATGCGAATAAGTGTTCAAAGCCCCACGCTTGTTGCTATTGCAAAAGCCCAGATCATCATTTATCTGCATGCCCCAAACTCCAAAACAAGAAGGAGGAAAAGCTTAATGTGGTGCAAACTCCTAATAACACTTCTCTTGGTCAAGGTATTTCTCATTCTATCCTTTATGGAATTATTGTGTTTTGTGGTCATCCTATTCAAATTCTTTTTGATACGGGTGTGTCCCATTCTTTTATATCAAAAGAACTTGTTGATAATTTTTCTTTGAGTGTTGTTGCTTTAATGACTTCTTTGAGAATCGCGAATCCGGTTGGTGGATCCGCAACAATTAGTTTGCTTTGTAAAGATGTCAAGATTATTTTGTGTGATTTTTCTTTCCGAGCCGATTTGCATGTTATGCGCTACTTAGGCTTTGGAATAATTTTGGGAATGGATTGGCTTAACCGCTATGAAGCTCAAATCCTATGTCCCGAGCGAACTATTCATCTTCGATATTCTCAATCTGTTAAGCAGATTTCTATTGATCTTAAAGATTCGGATTCCAACTTGGCTGCATCTTTATATTCTTTAAATCTTCATGATGACGATAATGATGATGAGGAAGATGTCATTTCTCTTATTCACGTTGTTCGTGAATTTTCCGACATATTTGAGCCCGTTTTACGATTACCACCTAAGCGAGCAATTGAATTCAGAATTAATCTAATTCCTAGAGCTTTACCTATTACTTGTCCTCCTTATCGTATGTCCAATAAAGAAAATGAGGAGATGGGCAAACAATTATCCGAATTGGAGACGAAGCAATTTATTCTCTCTAGTTCCTCTCCTTGGGGAGCTTCGGCTATTTTTGTGAAGAAATCTGATTGTACATTTAGGCTTTGCATTGACTACCGCAAGCTTAATGATCTTACTATCAAGAATAAATATCATTTACCTCGGATTGATGATTTATTTGACCAACTTAGTGGTGCTAGAGTCTTTTCACAATTGGACTTGGCTACTGGTTTTCATCAGCTTCATATTGTAGAGGATAGCATTCCTTCGACACCATTCCGTACTCGTTATGGATCTTATGAATGGCTTGTTATACCATTTGGTCTAACAAATGCTCCGGCTTATTTCGTTGACCTTATGAATAGAGTTTTCAAAGACTTCCTCGATCGATTTGTTCTCATCTTTATTGATGATATTATTGTGTATTCTAAAACCGAGGAGGAGCATGAAAAGCATCTTCAGATTGTGTTGGAAACTCTTAGGAGTAATCAATTGAAAGCAAAATTTTCTAAATGCCAATTTGGGCAATCTCGGGTGAAGTTTCTCGTTCATATCATTTCCGAATCCGGAATTTCCGTAGATTCTTCAAAGATTGAAGCGATTCAAAATTGGAAGAGACCGGAGAGTGTGACGGAGATCCATAGTTTTCTTGGATTGGCAGGTTATTACCGCCGTTTCATAAAAGACTTTTTCAAAATTTCCATGCCTCTTACTAGTTTGACAAAGAAGGGAGTTAAATACATTTAGTCGGACAAATGTGAAGCTTCTTTCCAGAAATTAAAAGAACTCCTTTCTGATGCTCCTATTCTTGTTATTCCCGAGGGGAATAAAGATTTTATTGTTTATACCGATGCTAGTCGTGTTGGTTTGAGAGTCGTTCTCATGCAAAGAGAACGTGTTATTGCTTATGCTTCTAGGCAATTAAAGCCAGCCGAGACTAGATATGTCACTCATGATTTAGAGCTCGCGGCTATTGTTTTTGCTCTTAAAATTTGGCATCATTATCTTTTAGGAGAGAAATTTGTTCTCTATACCGATCATAAATCTTTGAAGTATTTATTTTCTCAAAAGGAACTTAATTTACGTCAACAACGTTGGCTCGAGTTCCTTGCATCTTATGATCTTAACATTCTTTATACTCCCGGAAAGGGAAATCGTGTTGCCGACACACTTAGCCGAAAGCTACAAGCGGTTGTTTCCATGATGATATCTGAATGGAATGATCTCGGAATTTTATCCACTTGTGAGATTTGAGATCGTGAGTCCGATTTATGTTTATCTTTGGCTTTATGTAGCCTTGAGGCTCATCCTTCTCTTTTAGACCGCATTCTTGGAGCTCAAAAGCTAGATCCTGAATTGGCTCTTCTTAGCCAAAGTTGTAGGGATAAAATTGGTATTCAAAGTTTGAAAGACTTTAATATTGATTCTCGTGGTGGTATTCGAAAATTTGGTAGACTTATCGTGCCAAATATTAGCGTTCTTCGTAAAGATATTTTAGAAGATTCTCATCGTTCTAAATTTACCATTCATCCCGGTAATAGTAAAATGTATGCAGATATGAAGTGACTTTATTATTGAGATGGAATGAAATCTGATATTGCCAACTTTGTTAAGTGTTGCATGACTTTCCAACTTGTCAAGGCCGAGCATCAAAGGCCCGGTGGGTTATTGCAACCTTTAGATATTCCAATTTGGAAGTGGGATCAAATTTCCATGGACTTTATTGACGGCCTTCCCCGTTCTCGTTCGGGTCATGATAGCCTATGGGTGGTAGTTGATGGACTTACTAAATCTGCCCATTTTATTCCCGTTCGGTCCAATCAGACCGTTCCTCTATTGGCCAAGCTCTTTATTAAAGAAATTGTTAAATTACATGGAGTTCCTACTTCTATTGTTAGTGATCGTGATCCATTGTTTACTAGTGGATTTTAAAAGAGACTTCAAAAAGCTTTGGAAGCGAAGCTTAATTTTAGCACCGCTTATCATCCTCAGTCCGATGGACAAACCGAGCGTGTGAATCAAACTCTTAAAGATCTTCTTCGTACATGTGTTCTTGATTTTGGTGGAAGTTGGGAAGATCATGTTTCTCTTGTTGAGTTTTCCTATAATAATAGCTTCCAATCTACTATTGGGATGGCACCTTTTGAGGCACTCTATGGAAGGCCATGTCGATCTCCTTCTTGTTGGCTTGAGACCGATGAGAAGCTGGTTTTAGGTCCAGATTTTATTCGTGATTCCATAGAAAAGATTGACCTTATTCGTCATAGGATGAAAGAAGCTCAAAGTAGGCAAAAATCCTATGCTGATAGCCGAAGAAGGAAATTAGAATTTTCTGTGGGAGATTTTATGTTTGTTCGTGTTTGACCTATGAAGGGTGTTGTGTGTTTCAGTCGATCGGGAAAGTTAGCACCTCGATATATTGGTCCATTTCCCATCACCGAACGTATTGGTTCCGTGGCTTATCCCCTTTTATTACCGGCTCAGTTTTCTGCTATTCATGACGTGTTTCACGTTTATCAATTACGGAAATGCCTTCGAGATTCCGATTCTATTCTTGAGCCCATTGTTGTGGAAGAAATTGAAAGTTTCGCCTTATTTGACTTATGAGCAACATCCTATTCGTATCATTGATTCGGAGATTAAACGCCTTCGAAATAAAGATGTTCCTCTTGTGAAAGTTCAATGGTCCTCAAATCCTAAGGATTGTTCTTGGGAATCCAGAGAATTCATCGAGCGAACACACCCGGACTTACTTTCTCGTGCTCTTTGAGGTGAACTTCTTATTCCAAATTTCTTCTTTTGTATTGATATGCTTTTATGGTTGTTACTTTTTGTTCATTTATTTCTTATGATTGCGGGGACGCAATTTCTTTAAGGAGGGGAGTTTGTAACAACCCGCATATTTTACGATTGAATATTTAAATATTTTATTTAAAATAATTCATCGTTAGTCGGATTATTGTCTGAAAAGCTAATTTTTGCAAACAGTCGAATTAGGACTCGAGACCACCCCCATTGAGTTCAAAATGACGTTTGCGACCATTTTGAGTATAAACTTCGATATGTTTGGAGTTAGAGGAATTTTGCAACTTTTTCACTTAGGGCTTTGGTTTGGTTTCAGCCCATTAGACCCAAGCTTCGCCCCCTCTTCTTTTCATTACTTCATGATTTTCCTAATACTCAAGCTTTAGCAACAATTGAGAGAGGAATGGAAAATTAAAACTTCAAGCCCTAATCATCTTTTCAAAATCCAAGCTTTAACTACAAATTCATAGAAAAAGCTTTGGTAAGCCTTCTCTTCATCTTCTCCAATTCGTTCTCTTTTCAATTTCAGAAATTCCTAAAACTAACTTAGGGAAAGTTTCTCTTTTAATCTTAGATTCAAGCTTGTTGGGTTGGAATCGAAGTGTGATTGTTCTTGCCATTGCTCTATAGCTTCTTCTTCATAGTTTTGGGTTTAAAGGTGAGAATTTTATCTCACATCTATGCCTATATCTATCTTTGTTGTTAGGTATGAATTCCTAACACTTATTGATGTTCATTTGCTTTTAATTTGAATTGGTTTTATGAATATTCCAATTTTTGGTGTTTTGGAGTCCAATCTTTAAAAATCCTATCTTTGAGGTTTGAACATGCTTCTGGTGATGCATCGAGGAGCCCATAGGGCCGGGTTGCCGATAGGCGTAAACCCCTAGCGTCCGTGCTCGATCGATCACAAGTTGTTGGAATTTTTCCCCTAGGGGGCATAGGCTAAATACACTGGAAAGTGTAGTTCAGTCGACTGGCTCAGAGTGGTCAGTCGACTGAACCGAACCTAGGAAATTTTCTGAGCTAGTGTCAATCGACTGACCACTCTGAATCAGTCGAGTGAACCTGGAAACAGAGAGTTTCCAAGCATGATTCAGTCGACTGACCACTCTGAGTCAGTCGACTGGACCTGGAAACAGAAAATTTCCAGGATTTGAGTTAGTCGACTGACCACCCTGGTCCAGTCGACTGAATTTTTTTTTTTGCCCAATTTGCCTTTTGGGTTTGAGTTTCCACTTTTTGATCGATTCTTCGTTCTCCGACTAGTTGTTATCAGCTTATTGGCTTTGATAACATCTTCTTTGGAACTTTTGGGAATATCCGTTTTGATGGATTCGTTATTGATTTCTTTGAATTTTATTCACGTCTTCGAATGTGAATTTTTGGTGAATTGATTGTTCTACATTCATTTTTGTGATTTGTCACTTTAAAAATATAAAGGTTTCAATACTAGTAGTAAATATCAAAACTCTTTCATCAAAACGATTTCAACACAATTTTATTACAAAGCTCGTTTCTTAAACCGTTTTCCAATCTACTAGCATATACAAACCTTTATCTCACTCGTATTAGAAATCTAATTAAACGGCTTAGTAAAACAAGTGGCATGAAACGCTTGCGTTTACTTCGTCGGTTAATTCTTGGACTTGTTCGATTGAATCTCTTGTAACAATTTTCGAGTGGAGATCTACAATTTGTTCGTAAATATTTAAGTTAAGCTAGTGGTTATGGGACATGAAGCTATGCTCATATATTTACCAGCTTAGTGTAATTGATACTTCTTGATGATCGATGATGATCATTTTTGTGATTTAGACTAGCAATGTGCGATGTCTCTTTGTCTGCGAGGGAGACTAAACCCCGTTTCTGTGGAGTTTCGGCTCAAAATTGGTGGGGTAGCGACCCATGGTCTTCGGGCCGTTTTGTGGAGCTTCGGCTCAAATTTAATGGTTAGCAACCATGGAGTAGCGTTCCATTTTGTGATACACGTGTTGGTGAGTCTTCATACTCCCGTTTTGTGATAGGCCTTCCCCCTCTTTTTGTGATTTCTGGATTTCCATTGATGATTTCTAGAATTTGCGTTTCACCAATTTTCGTGATTTACATTGATAAGTTTTATCAATATTTGTGCATTGATGAATTTGTATGTCATTAACTTTTGTGATTGGCATTGATATAATTGTCAATATTTATGGTTTGGTGAATAAAATTAAAGAGTATGACAGTCTTTTTTTGATCTTTGAGAAGATTCTTGTGATACTGATTAATCTCTAGTTGATTTTCAGTTGCATACTTATTACAGTATGGCTTTAGGGTTATCATATGTTTTTGTCATATCTCTTATTCTATATCATTTTATCTGATAGTTATAGCTAGACTGATCCGTTTATTATTTTCTTATTAAATAATACGCGGATCAGACCTAGACGTTACAGGTGCTTCTGCTTGACTCCTCATCTGGGATTATTATTATCCTGACTTTTGGCTAACTACTTAGATTAGTAGTTTTTGGTTGTATACATTTGAGATATAGACTCATTGATATATACTTATTCTTTTGTGAAGCACTTGTAACTATTCTTTTGTGATATTGTGGATCTTGTTTGACCACTACTCGGATGTACACTTTTATGTGTAATATTCATATATGTTTCCGCCTTTGAGATATGATCTTCTGTGACTGATTTATGTCATGATATTTCTATATTTGTTTCCGAAGATATTATAGCCACTATGTAGTAGCTTTGAGTTTGCATCGGTATGTCGGATTTCCTCTTGAGATGAAAAGTTATATTTTTATCTGGCATATCGGTACTCGTACAAAGCAATTATACAGATGGTCGCTCCTCAATAGCCTTATTCTCTGCACTAGTTGACGATATTACTCCGTAGTGTTCTTGGCTAGCATAGGTATACAGGTGGGGCGTCACATAAAACTTACTATTTAAACGCTTTATATTATATTCAACTACTACATATACAATGAAAAAGGGATTCATATTTAATTAGAGAAATAAGTAGTGCAAACTATGAGTAGGATAATTCAACATTTACACACCATTTCTAAGCTCATTTTCTTTTTCAAACTCTTAAACACATTAATAGAGTTTCTTTTTTAAACCCTTTAATGCATTAATAGAGAAAAGTTGGAAGTGGATTAGAATATAAATTCAAATTGCAAAAATAAAACAAATTCTACTATTTTAATATAAAATAATTGAGATTTCAATAAACATAAGAATTGACATTTTGCTTCGAGGGAATTTTAGGGTTATAGTTTTAGGGTTTTCATGAATAAAATTCACTAAGGCATAAAACAAATCCAAACTTCTATTCTACAAATACTAAAAAAGGGAAAAACTAAGATTTACACTCATAGATAATTTGCCTACATTCCTTCGAATTTGATTCACGCCCGCTTCTAATTTCTCCTTCAGACTTATTTCTTTTCAAATATACAACAATTAGACTACATAGAAATTGGATTCATAATTTAGGGATTAGAGAAGAATAAAAGTAGAAGAACGAATATATGTATAAACCTATTACCTTTTTCCCTTAAATTTAAATTCTTAAATCTAGTCGAGAAAGAAGATTTACGGAGCTTCGTTGGCATTTTAAATATTTTTATGAATAAAAGTGAGAGGACAGCCTTCTAAATAATGGTTGAAAGGCGTCCTGACCATAGGATTTAAATTGATTTAAAATAATAAAATTTGGTTCAATCGTGGCTTAGAAAACCCTAGCTGTCTTCACTTCGTCGGTCGACCGCTCCTCCCTAGGCAACCGATCGCTAAGTCGATTTAAAATAATAAATTTTAGTTCGTTCATGGCTTGAAAACCCTAGCCCCTTCACTTCACCGGTCGAATGCTCCTCCCTAGGAGGTCGATCGCTAGCGGTCGACTTGCCCTAGTAGAGATAGTCGACCGATTCTTATAATGAAATGAATTAATTATTCCCTTAATTTGTTTATTTATTTCCTTGTTTGATACTAACTAATGTTTTCTTTAACATTAAATTTACCCGAATGTTAAATATTTATTATCCATTTTAATTTTCATGTTAGGCTATTTAAATTTAAAAATTTGAATCCATTCGAATTATCTTACATCCGAAAATTTTAAATGTTAATAATCTTTTCATTTGAAGTCGATCACAAAACTTTACATATGAAAATTGATCAGAAAATCTCGATGAATGCAATGGTGTAGCTTTTGTGGCCAGACTCTAGCATTTACAAAATTTCTATTTTTAGCCTTATTATTAATTACTTAATGTCTTATTAATTTTTATGGGGTATTACAACACTCTCTCACTTACGGGAGGCCTAAAACTAATCAATAGATTTTCAGTTAACTTAAATCCTGTTATTTTAGAATTAAACAAACAACGCATACGGGCGGGGATCGTCTTCTATCCAAACGGATTTCCTTATTTCTTATCCTAAAAAAGCAAGTCGAGTTTATACGTAGGGTATAGCATCATAGAGGATAACCGTAACGTGTTTATTCTAGATATTTCCAAAGATAATTTTGGTTAAATTCAATAACAATGAGAATGATTACATGTGAAAACCAAGTCTTGTATACTTATCATGTTTCCGACCTTCTCAACTTACACCATCCTTCGATCAAGAGTGAAGCCGATAGGTTAAAGCACTATTTGCTTTTAGCCCTGCTCGAATATCATTCTTAATTATCACAGATAGTATAAGTCTACCTTGTTAGCTTTTAGTGCCAAGTATACGACCAAATACTTTTCATATACAAGTAAACACACAAAGCACGATTAAGTCATGCAAGCGACTTCTGCTCCCCTTTGATAAATAATAATTCTTTTATCATTTAGAACTTCGTTTATCAAATAATATTTCATTTAGAAGTAAGCAAATGGTATATAAGAGTCCTCCTTAGGGGATCTTGAATATTGTCCATTGTAAAAACAAGAGACGTTTTATATGAAGAGTCCTCACCGAGGGATCTCAAACCATTTAAATTAACAATGCTTTTATTCGCTTCATTCCTATACTTGTATATATATTTAAAATACCTTTACAAAAGATATGAACATGTATACTACTTTTTCACTATTCGTTTGTACTATTTTCAATACTTCAAAAAGTATTCATATATGTAACTCAAATGGTATAAGAATACTCTCAAATCTTTTAACAAGATTTTCCACTTTAAAGGCATAAAAAGAGTTGAAACAAATATTACTAAAACATTGTTTACTATAAACCCAAACACTTTATACTTTCCATTATCTTTAGGACATCCTTTTTAAGATCTAATTACATTCATAAGTATACTAAAAGGGGTTAAAGACGAATGTTACTTAAACATTTTCATTATTAATCCAAAACCATTTCATACTTAACCTTATCTTTAAAACATTCCTTTTAAAGATTCACTTATATTCAAAAGTATATTCAAATTGGTTAAAAACAAACGTTACTAAAGCATTGTTTATTATAAAACAATTTTATATTTATCACTATCTTTAAAACATTCTTTTTAAAATCTAAGTATCTACATGTATTTAACAAAGTAATATACTTTGTATAACTTCTTAAAACCATTTATTATAACTAGTGTTATAACCAAAACCACCTTTTATAAAATACTTAACTTCCTTTCCAAATCTCGCATATATACATACTTTTAAAATACTTATGAATATGTTTTAATATCCATACAAAGTATTACTGAAAAATAAAAAATTTAGAATTTAACAAGATTAAAAAACATGTTTTATATTTAAAACCCTTTACTTTAAAAATTCTTAAATAATTATTAAAAACATATTTAAAGTTGAAACCACTTTTAAAATACTTTAAAACCTGCTATTAAAATTCCCAAAAATACTTGTATATATATTTAAAACCATGTATATTTAAAATACCTTTACAAAATACCAAAATGATATTAAAATTCCCAAAAATTAACTATTGTTAAAGTGTTCATATAACGACTTTTCGTTACTAACTTTACAAATTTATTCAATCGGTTATGAAATGATTTAAACCTTGATATTTTTATAGCAAGAAATACACATAAAGTACTTAATAAAACAATAAAGAAACCCCTAAGCATGTCTTTCAAAGTCATATTAAAAATCACCAAAAACAATGCATCTATAATGTACACATATAGCGACTTTTCTTGCTATAAATTTTGCAACTTTGTTCTACAATTCTTATAACTTTTCTAATCACTTCCTCATGTCCCATACATTACTCAAAATGTAGAGCACAATCAAAATATGTACTTTCATAATATATTCACATATAACCAATTCGAGGAGTTTAAACACAAGGGATTTCAAAGCGCACTTAGAGCGATTCTTTTGCTACAAACATTAGCACACATACTTCCACATTACCTACAAACCAATTAATCATGTAACCACAAAGTCTAGGCCATGATATATGTTTTCATGGGTAATAGAAGTAAAAATTATCATACATAAAGTGATCGCTTGTTTTTCAAAGCAAGGGGGTTCAAAAGTGATAACTTGCATTGTTTTTTACTTTACTTTATTATTCAATCACAATAAACATTCGTGCGCACACAGAGAGTATATATCATTCAAGGGTGAGTTGACTCATTCCAAAACCATGCCAACATGAGCACAAGCCACATAGAATCACATGAACACTTCCTGCCATCACCAACATGCCAAAGACACTACCTTAAGCCCTTATAAGCTCTCGGCCACCCTTGTTTTCCCACTATTGCTCATGGTCTGGTCATGATGCTCCATTTTTCATCTTCTTCCACTTTTGAATTGCTTTTCTACGTTTCTATAATGTGCTAAGGCCTTTTCCAAAGTTTTTAGGTGTTTGGAGTTGATTTTGAAAGTTAAAAAGGAGAAAAGAGAATGTAGAAGTGCCCATTTTTGTTTATAATTTAGTGGATCATTTTTTGATCCTTTAGTGTGTATTTGTAAGTGTTAACAAGAGTTCAATATTACCTCCTAAATCCCCTAATGACCAGCTGAAGCAACCCTGATGTGCTTTTCTTTACATCTCATTCCCTCTTTACTTAGCCCTTAAGCCTTCCAAAAAATACCCCCTTCCAAAATATATATTCATAACATCATTCATGACATCATCCCCAGTAATAGTTAGCCATATCATAAAAAATATTATTAGTTGTTAATTAGTGGAACGTTAATATATTAGACATTCCCAAAGAGTTCGAATAACTTTTACTAAGTGAAAAACTGTTTGTTGATAAAACGATTTTCAACCACATTATCGATATTTCTTCAAACTATTTATTTTTGTAAATATTTTTAAAAACAAGCTTATCATTATTAGTTATTAATTAAAAATGGGTTAACAAGGTTAGAAAATCACCTTTATCACATTAAATCCAAGATTCAAATATTTAAAATGTTCAGATGTTAAAATACGAAGTATTCGAAATTCTGGGACGTTACATTTCTTTTATCAATACATGCATCAGGGTTCTCTCATCAATACCTCTGCTTTAACTATAATGATTGCAAGACCATAGCTGTTAATTACCTTTGCGTATAATTTTTAATTTTTACATAGCTAGGCTTTGTTAATTAATAATTTTATCTCTCTTTCCATAAAATAGGAAAAAATTAAGAAAGATGGGAAGAGTTAGTCATACAACGAGCATCCTCACTATTTGGGGTAAGCTTGATATGCTGGGAAGAAAGCTAAATGAATTGTAGAAAACCGTAATTCCTTAATATCATTACTAAGTGGACCTATTTTGGATTGAAGTATTGACTGAATTTTAGCAAGATCAAAGAAAGGATATGATACTGATGGAGATGATTGGTAGCATGCATGATCCCTATTAACGATTACGCATGTCTCCAATCATGTTAATCAATATAATCTCATTACTAGGGAATGTTGTTTATTTTAACATTATAATGGCGGTAAATTGATAGTCACTGATAATGATACTTTTACCATTTTATATCATGTGTTATTGGTATTCATTTTTTAAACTTGTGTTTTTACCTGAGAAATCGCAAGTTGTTACGGATCTCTAGGGTGGTGCACAAAAGGCTTTTGCAGGTAATTAATATAATAAATACATATCGTCTTGATATCTTAATGCATAACATTATTTTCTTCATGTGCAAAAGCTCGAACTAATGATCTTTGTGTATACTGGGACTGCGTGTATCTTGATCGTTTGTGTCTTTAGTTTGTTCAGTGTCGTAGGTGATTGGGTTGTAATGATTGAGGTAATCAAAGATATGCTCTAAAGGACTTAAGTAGCAGAATATACTAATGGTAAGTAGAATATACTAATTGGAGTGTAGAAGAAATTAAGGATGCAGGTGGTACTATTGTTAATGGTGGTGTTGAAAATAAAGGAGATAACATAAATGTTAAAGATGCTTCACCTAATAAATCTAAAGGTATGCGATCATGGTGAGATATATTTGAATGTCAATTTAGTGATGCATAATTGAATATACAAGACAACATTGATATCAATTTTTACGTCGAGAATCCTATGTATTTGGTTAAGGAATTTATTTTACTTAGGATCTAGATTTTGGCATCTTAAATCTTGTATAGCAATGAAACTTATGACAATGCAATAAAAATCTACTCGACCTTTCTTCATACATAAACCAAAACATAGCCTTTTATTAGAAATTTGCATGCATTGTAAATATTATCTTGTTTAGCTCATTCTGAGATTTACTTTTATAAAAGATATCACATATTTATTATACCAATAGACCATTTTTTGAACATAGCTGAGCTTTGGTTGTATCCAATATTAGTCGAGTCTCTAATTGGGGAAAATCATAAACTCTTAAGTGTGAATTAAGATGATTATATTTTGCATGAGTTTGACATAACGTCAACTAATTTGCAAACAATATTTAATTTTCGCTTATTTATTTAGGTTTAATTTGAATAATTCTGCAAGATCTTTGTGGCTTCTAGGTTTAGACTGCTTTTTTTATAGCATCTTCAAGCTGATGTGGTAAAATTTTGGTGTTGTAGATGGGAAAACACTGGTGGAGGGTATTTTCAGCACTGGAGGTGCTAATATTCACCACCAAAGGCGCACGACCATCATATCTATTGGTAAGCCCTTTGTAATATTCTTAACATTAGAAGTAACAAATCATAAATTAAAATATTGAATGGCGTTAGGTTAATGGTATTATGTATGTATATATTTATGAGTGCAGTTGCACCGGTATTCTTTGCTTGTATAGCCATGTCACAAATAGGACAGTTTATGATGTTTGATGATAGACTGAAGACATTGAGCATCCATATCCTTGTGGTTAGAGTTATGAAATGCACAGGTTGTCACATAATGGTCATTTTTTTCTTTCACCATATCATTATTTTCCTATTTTGATTTGTACATTATGCTCATAAATTACATAGGAAATGGAACATGCACGCTTTTTAATGATGTCGTTTGCAAAATTTAGTGTAGTTATTGCTCTGATTAGCTAATATTGAAGATATGACTATCAATGTTGCTAGCACAAGTCATGATGTACTAATGGATCTAACTTTCATTGGCAGGCAATACATCTTTTTAAAGAAAGAATTTACTTTGGTTTTTATGTGACAATTAACTTCAAACAACCTCAATTTTTTTGGTTATCACATGATAATTAAAGTAAAAGAACATGAAGCATCAAGTATCTAGTTCGTTTTTACTTTAGTTGTCATGTGACGATTGAAACAAAATATACTTGATTGCTTCGGTAGTCATGTGATTGATGTTGCAAAAAGTGAGCCTTTTGCTTCAACTGGTCAAGCAAAAAACTTGTTTTTTCTTCGATCAAACAACTGAAGCAATAAATTTTAGTATGTTGCTTCATTTTCATATGCACCACTTTAGGAACCAAACCAATATGGGTAAAATGACCGAAGCAACATGCTAATTCTACATTAGTGACAATGCCTTAGCAGCCATAACTAGTACACTATCCAACATTTGAAGAGAATTATGCATTCTAGTCTCAATGGACGCATCGATATCCTTTTTCGGAACATCTTGACCAAGAATATTTGAGACAAAATATTATTTTGTTTTGTGATTAACATAAAAATAGTGTCAAGGACAAAATTACTCATCATTTTAGCCTCAAGGACCGGTCCTAAGTATTTTACCGTGAAAGACAGCTTTTGAATTTCAGTTCGGAGGCAGGAGAAGGAATTAGTGGACAGGGCAAATATGCAGATGGGTCTGGAGTGGCATCAAGCCTAGGCATCATTGTCGACGAAGGCAGTTATTGCGATGGCATTGGCTGCGAGGGTGGTTGGTTCGATGGTGGATGGCATCGACTAGGGTTTTGAAGTAGCTTGATTCAAAGTCATCTGATGATGGAAAATTAATGGCTTTGGTGGTAAGGAGGCCGTGGCGAAGTGGTGTTTTAGAAAAAATAACAATTCGAGGAAGAAGAAGATGAGAAGAATTGGTATCGGCTGTTAGATATCAGTTTTCCAGTTTGTAGGTATCATTTTCGAAAATATTTGTTATTTTTTAGGTTGTTAGTTTTGCTGTATAATAAAATTATTATACTGTAATAAATTCACCTTTAAAGCGAATAATTTTTAACTTTTTTTATATTTTGCATTCATATTGGTTTGATTGATAATGTATTACGGTGTTGAGTTTAGTAAGGATCGGTTTTTAGGTATCTTTTTTATTTTTTCTGAGTATCATTTTTTAAAATAATGCAATGTGGAAATTTTTATTGTTTTGTTTGTCTGATTATATAAATAAATGAAGTTGTTATATAGTAAATATGACGATCATTGAGTTGAATTAGTGTATTGTTGGTATCAAATATTTAATGAATTTTGTGTGAGTATCAGTTTTACTATTAATTTGAGGATCGGTTTTTAGGTATTAGTTTTAGTGACAGTAGGTATTATTTTTGTAAAAACAATTTTATTTTTTACCTAGAGATAAATCACTATCGTGGTTGCCATTGTGGACACTACCTTAATTGAATGGAATTATGTTGGAGTGGAGCCACTCGATCTGGCTTGCATCGGAGAATGGAGATGCTTGAGTCAAAGTATCGTTATATGCGATAACGATACAATTTCATGAGCATGATAGATGTTGATTATGGATGGTCTATTTGTGCTTTAAATACAATGATGAACTGATTTTCTACAAGGATGATTGTTATGATTGAAATGTTTGTTCAAGAATGAACTGTAAACTTAGATAATGGTGATCGAATTTGATAAATTTGAGAACTAACAAGATTATGGGCGGTTTATTTGAGTATCAGCCGTTAGGTATCAATTTTAGTTACCGGTATTAGTTTTTAGTTAGCAGTTTTTAGGTATCGGTTTTAGTTATCGATGACAGTTTTTAGGTATCAGTTTTTAAGTTAAGAATTATCGGTGGCATGTGATGGAGCGGGTGGTGTTAGGGGCGGCGACGTGGCTAGTGGTGCTGGTGATGGGGGTGGTGCGATGGGTAGTGGTTGATAATTTTGGCAGTTTGTCATTATGACTAAT
The DNA here is from genome assembly GCA_030765085.1 of Allium cepa. NCBI lineage: Eukaryota > Viridiplantae > Streptophyta > Magnoliopsida > Asparagales > Amaryllidaceae > Allium > Allium cepa. The sequence continues at coordinate 456,259,500 of CM060939.1, read as the reverse complement.
TTTGAAAGAATTTTTGTCCTTATCACTAATTTTGAGAGAATATTTATCATTGTGACTAAAATATTAAGGTTGCATCCTTGAGGTTAAAAAATACAAATTTTTGTCCTTTATACAAAAAACCCCGATTAATTACTCACGGTTGCAACTATTTGCAACTACAATTACATAACATTTTACGTAAGAATTTCTTAATTATATACATTACTCAATTACTTAATTAATTATATCACAGAGGTAATAAAGCATATAAAAGAAAACAAACGTTGTTATTATAAACATGATTGACTGCGGAGTTAGATATATTTAACAAATTATATAATTGGTTTTAGGGCATTCCACTAACTCTTTCAGCTTCTTCTTTTGGCCGTGGTCATTCTTGTCCCACTTGCCTTTCCTCTTACCCTGGAACTTCGACTTGACTTCCACTTAAGCTTCTTTCTCTTTAGAAGCCCTTTGATAAATATAGTTTGGCAAAGCCACTTCTACAAGCCTCTCAAAAGTAGCATCCATAGGAATATGGTTAAGAGATAGGTTCTTGAGAGGTTGATTGAGTCTCATAGCAAATTTCATGGCTTTCTTAACGGGAGTGTTGATCACGTTCATTCCGAAACGAGCCAAAAATGTGAACTTATGTACTCCTTCACGGTCTTATCATCTTGTCGGAGATACTAAAACTTCTCAGCTTGCAATCTTCTTTTGACCTTAGAAATAAACTGAGCTTTAAATCTCCTTTGATCTCCTCCCAAGTCATAACATGGTCGTCCACCTCTCCAATTAATGAATCCCACCAACACAAAACTACTTCTTGAAGTTGCTCAGAAGCAAATTGTATCTTTACCAAATTCTCAAGTACCATTTCATTAAAGATCCGCTCATTGGTGTAGAGCCATGCCCGATTCTCAATAAATGACCCCATCCATAAATAAGGCTCGCATCCACTCAGAGGTAATCCCTACAAAGCACTACACCATATGGGCAATTGTACAACTATGCGGCTAATTCGCAACGGCTTTGGCCGTTGCAATATCGCAACGGCTCAAAACTGTTGCAAACGCTTTAGCAACGGTTGCCAACCGTTACAATTTTTCAATGACACTGAGCCATGCAAATCCTCACTGGTTTAGTTAAAAAACTGAGACCAGTAAAACACCCCGTACCCAAAATAATTTCCACAAAATACACTTGGAAATTTTCGTATCTAATCCCTAATTCCACCTCCCCGCTTGCCCCTTCCACCACAAAGCCAATGACATCCTCACCTTCACCCTCAAAACCCACCACTACCGTCGACCATCTCGCCAAATTCGTAGTTGTTGCATCCTCAGATCATTCCAAATCATGCATTAGACCCAAGGGTAATCCTGTGCGAGTCGAATAAGGTTTTTAGATGGGAAGAAAGAGTCCTTCCAAAGAACATTTCCACTCCTAAATGAAGAAGTCCGAAACTGGAATATGTTTGACTTATAAAAAAAAGTTAAGTTTGATGGAAAAAAGCTGCAGTGTTGGAAAAGAGGCTAAAAGCTCAAAAAATATGCCATATTAAGCAGGGATTGAAAAGATTAGAAATTTATAAGGTCTCAAAGTTTAGTATAGAGGACCTCAGATAGTTAGATACGAAAACATGTGATTTGTGTTGATTAAAAATTCCATGCTTCTTTTGCCATACTTTTAGTTTTCTTATGTTTTGTGATGCTTATTTTGTTTGTAAGATGGATCCTTTATATGTACGTGATAGATAAAAGTAGGTTGAAGTAAGAACCGGTATATTTTACATCCAATGTCTTCCCTGACAAAAGAAACTCATGCACGTTTGTAATTATTTGGTAAAATACTGCACTTCTACTAGTTTGGTATTTTACTAAATACGTGAATCATTGAATTATATTTTATAGGTCGTATGCATGTGTTATAGAATTTACATTGATTCAAAATCTATCTTCTTCTTTTAGTTTCATTCTCTGGTTACTACGAATTTAATTCGTGGATAAAATGCATCCTGTATGAACGTCATCATACTCCATCAACATGTCTATACTAAATAAAAGTATCATGTACAACAAAAATTATATTTCAAATGTTCTTCTTCTTAGAGTCAAACATGAATTGAATTGTAGAGGATAGAATTGGAAAGGAAGATCTTTGAGCTCATTTGGAAGGGAATTTAGAAGTGGCATGGATAGGTATGAAAAGTTGATATTACCGCCTTTTGCATTTTATTTTCTTGTATGAGCTTTTTTATTTGTTGTGCATTTGCATGATTGCACTGTGCGCACACTGGTATATCAAATATTTTTGTTACGTCAAGTGTGCCGATTATTTTGATCTTCAATGCAATTCCTTGTCACCATGTCAAAAAAGCTTTTCATCAATTTTCTTGTTGTTCCGGGCTAGAGGATTGAAGAAGCATATGAAGAGGCTAAATGCCCCGAGACATTTGATGTTTAATAAGCTTGGTGCTGCCTTCGTAAGTTCAATTACATGCTTACTTTAAGCATCATTTTCTTCTTCCCACTTTTCACGATTTTATTATTTTATAATTTTTTTAAGCCTCCCAAACCATCATATAGGCCACATAAATAAAGAGAGTGCTTGACATTGATCCTTATTTTGAGGAACAAGTTGAAGCACGCTCTTACTTACCGTGAAATTATTGCTATTTTGATGCGAAGGCAAATCTTATCCTGCTAGTTTCGTAGGTAAGTGCAGCTCTTAACCCCCTTTAACGTTGAATGCATGTATTTAGTAATTGCAGATTACTTCCTACACTTTGCACATGTAATCAAATTACACGAACCCGAAACGAATCTTAGAATCGTGTCTGGAATGTAATTGATATCTATCATTGAGTTGCTCCACAACTGCAGCAACATTTGAGTTGCTTCTTGCAGCAACAATTATGTTGTCGTAGGAGCAGCAAATTTGTTGGTGCAAGTTGCTGCTCAACAAGTTGCTGTAGCAACTTAGTGGCTGCTCCAGCAGCAACAAAGTTGCAACATGCTGCAACAACCAAATTGCGGCTCTAGCAGCAACCATAACAAGTAAGGGACTTGTACCATCAGTAGATTTAACTATTACCTTTCACCTATATTCATTTATTTATTTCAAGTTTATAATCAGATAACCAAGATAAGTTCAAAGCTTTCTTAAAAGGTGTTTTTGTTCTGTAATGCTAAAATAATTTACCATTGAATGAATAACCTAAGCAACTTAAGTTATATTCAACCTTTTCAGTTAAAATGAAAATCACCATTTAATCTTCAAGTTTTGGTAAATATTTCACTCATTGCTCCATTAATTCCTTAATCAAATCCTTTAATCATGAAACAATCCAATCTACAGTAACTGCAAGCAGTTTCCTAAAATCCTATGTTTAATATAATACTAACTCTCTAAGCAACCAAATTATTTTATGTGCTATCAAATAACAATAAAATTCTTGCACTAAAATTAAGCATTTATTATATCCGCCTGTATCTTTAGGATAGATACAAATGAGGCAGGAATTGGCACAATGCCCCATTGATACTTCAATAACAAGCTCATTTTATTTTGTTTATTATAGGAAATACTTAGAATGTCTTTTGTAAAATTTCATGTTTACGCTTGCTTTAGATTCACTTTGATGATTGGATAATGGAGTTGTGGATTTGATTGCAAAATAGACCAAGCATTTACACAATGTGTTATATTATGAGTCGCTCTTGTGTTGCACAAATGCATGGGTTAGCTCACCCCTATCAAATTGTTAGCTGAAATTTTAAGCATTTATCGTAGATTGTTCAACTATTTTGTTCGTGTCGGTCGAGTATTGTTTAAATACCAGTATTCTAGTAAAGAAAATTAAATTAATAGCACATTAAACATTCAATTAAATTAAAAAATATTCACAATATGCATTCAGAAAGTCACCAACGAATAACAACTTACATGACAATAATTTATAGTTTTCATAGACAGAAATATGTAGCAATGAAAGATGGAAACAACAATTTTGAATCAAATGTGTTATACGTCTAATATACCAAAACAGAGACTAATCAATAATATACTCATCTCACAAGTTTACAAACCAAATTTCCATTATTTTGGAATTCTGTATTTGCTATTTTTAACAATAAGTATGTTACAGCAACAAACTAACAACTATAGTAATAGTAACTATAACGATAAATCAAACATTATACAATTTAAAGAAATAGTACAACGTAGAAACAATATATATATATATATATATATATATATATATATATATATATATCAACCAGAAATCTAACCGGTTGAAGAAGGAAATTTCGTCTGAGATTTGTCGTAACAATTTCCTTAAGACTTTATTCAAAATCTCACAAGGCACAACAGACCTAAGCTGCTCGAGATCGTGATGTATATGGTCCTCTGTGTGATAGTACTGATTATGATTTTAAGAAAATAAAGATAAAGAAGAGATAACTCGGTTTTAAAATTGAGTGAAGAAAGTGATCAGGTTTCCTCCTTATTTATAGCCGAATTCCCAACGGCTACACCCATTGACAAAAGTAGCATCCCATCATTTGCAACGCCAAAAGTGTTACTGTTCGCAATAGTCGCGCATTTTCATTTGCAATGGCAAAAAACTGTTGCGGTTTTCAACAGTCGCGTCTCTTCGTTTGCGACGGCCAAAAACTGTTGCATTTTGCAACAGTTGTGTCTCTTCATCAGTTTGCAACGGTCACAACTGTTGGAAAATCCATATCTTTTTAAACACACTTCTATTTTAAAATCAATCCTTTTTTAGGTAACAAAATATATGACACATCCCGATCTTATTGGACCCCACTACAACAAAACAGTCTTTTTACAACGGGCAATGCTCGTTTTAATATGATTTTCGCAACGGGGCATGTGCCCGTTGTAATAGGCCTCGTTGTAATAGATCCACCACATTTTACAGCGGGCAAAGCACGTTGCAGTATACCTTTTTACAATGGGTTATGACCGTTGCAATAGACTACAATACTACGTCATGGCCCGTTGCAATAGACTAACCATACTAGTTGCATAGCCTGTTTCACAACATGCATTGACCGTTGTAAGAAGTCATATAACAACTCACATTGCCCGTTGCAAAATAAATGCAAATTTTAAAAAAAAATTACAGTAGCATCCATGCAATATATCCATACTAATACTAAATATTGTCGTAAAATAATTAAAATCACATACGAAAAGACTAAAAGATAGAGTCATGGAATTCTAACACTCCAAAAAGTTAGATAAGTTTACATGTCAAATACATAAAGCATTAACACCCTAAGCCATACATCCCCAACTTGCCTGCAATTCACATACTTCACAGCACAACATTAAACCAACTGCTATCCACTACTTGCTCCAGACCACTGCAGTGCTCGAACAACAAACCAACCTCACTGCCAAATTGATAGTTACTTTCCTCAAACACCCCACACACATACAATTGATGCACCTGAACCAAGCTCAAACACTTCAAATTTCAACAACCATCCAAGCAACTACAACTTCCCATCAACCATTTCTGCACATATACCAACCTGCCACTGTCCAAGCACAAGCACTAGCATTGCAGACTGATGAGACTGCAGCCAGCCTGTCTATCTGATGCAAATTCATAAGTAGCTTCTCCTATACCAAATGCTTTTACTGATACTGCAAATGCTTCATCTCAGACACCTTCTGTGCATTATGTTAGACCAACTCCTTGACCAATCTATAAGAAAAGGAAAAATAAATCATACTCAAATTTACTTATTAGCATAAGTTCCTTCTAATAGCTGCATATTTAAAATACTAAATCACAGATGGGTGGTGGTGGGAACTCAAACACCAGTAATGCTACAGCAGTTCAGAGATAACCTTTTTCCATGATAACTTTTCTGTTTCAGGTTGTCTAACAAGTGGAAAACATAACAACTTGCACCGAGGACAAATAACATAGACATAAGACATGAAAAGGATGGTGACACTTCAATGATATGCTGATCAAATATCAACCTAGCAGTGAAAATCTGTATCTCTGCTTTAAGCTATTACAATTTCATTGTTATGTAAGCAAACTTTGCTTCTGTTTGGATTAATCTGTCTGCTACAATTTAATTTACCCAACTATTATGTTTGCTAAATTTGGGTTTAATCTTAAATAATCAATCACTTAGTGCTCACACTTCACTGCTGTCTATTACTACTTAAATTACAACTCCAGTCTGCTGCAGTTTAGATTATTAGACACAAATTCCAAATTTATTAATATGTGACAGACCAATGTCAAAATTTTCTCCAACGGTAGTAACAACTATAGTGGCATTAACCATATTTCATTTATGCTAAACCACCAACCATTTATACTATGTGGTTGAACATATTTCGATTCTATCACTGTCACAATTTCAAATTTATTTCTCATTGACTACAAATGAAGCCATAGTACCATAAAAACAGTCATCAAGTGAGATACCTAACTAGAACATATATATGTATGCACACACAAAAAGACTGTATGTATATATTGACACATACATACATGTATGTATGTAAGTATATGTATCCAAATATGCGTGTGACTGCTCATAGCACAATAATTTTTTTTAAATATACACGTGCGTAGTATCAAATTTTGTTGTTACATGGACTAATAATACAAATTTAATGGATAAAAGTTTGTTGTTGTACAAGAGTAAAAACTGCTGCTTTTTCCAATACTCTTGTAGTGCGAAAAATAATGCCTTCTCTATGTGGGCTGTGGGAAAAAAATGATCAACGATTCTATGCTGGACACATATGGCCATCCTCCATCGGTTGTTGTCACCTTGATGACCGTCTCAACTTACAACCGTAAGCATATGTAATTACATGCTTTGCAAAAAAATAGAACGGAATTAATTTGCTTCTATTCAGGTTCAGTCACTTTTGACTCCACAAAAGCAACAAAGGTGTATCTAAACATCATACTTTCGACCTGGACGACATCTGAACATCAAGAGGTAGGCAATTTCTTTTCTATAACTTGTTATGTAAAGCTTTGTATGATATCAAATAGATACATAAAAGAGCATATTCTAAGAGAGAATAGCAATTTAAATTGGTAAGAATAAATAGACTGTTGTAATGCATGAGTATTATTAACAGGTGACAGCATTTCTAGCTATGAAAATACTACCGTAGTTCGGAAATATTCTGTGAACTAATGTAATATTATCATCTACATCTTTACAAGTTATGTTTGTATTATAAAACAAGTTAGAAAAGAATATTGATGACTATCATTAGGTACATAAAAATACCTAGGTTCCTGCTGTATTTGATCATGTCACTGCGTCTATGTATAGTCAATTTGAAAAATAAATCTATTGTTGTTTTCATTAAAGAACAGGCCCCTTCATCATTGTATACTAATGCCATGTTTATGATCAAATTATCATTGTCTACTAAAATTGAATCTGCTATGAAACAAACAGATGCATTGGAAGAAAAAACCTTGAATGAATTTGTGCATGCTGACCAACCAGATGCTTCAAGTTTTTAGTTTGTAAAGCCTCTATTGTCATTCTCCCAAACTGAAGGAAACCATGGTTAAAAATGCAAGTAAATATCATCAAAAGTAAGTTATATAAGATACATCACAATTAAAAAACTAGGAACATTAACAGTGAATTATATATCTAAAACAGATAGTATATTAGTATATATAAACAAGAATTCACCTGCATAATGAAATCTCTCACTATATCCTGCTAGAGATACAGAAAATACAAGTGCTGTTAATGTTGAAGTAGCACATATTTTTTTATTTAGTAAAAAATAACATCAGACACAGTAAAAGAATTATTGTTATGTCGTTTTTAAAAAATGTTGTTTATCTTGTTAGTTTTTGTAATAGCCAGTTGATAAATTAGAAGCTGCTCTTAAATTCTAGAAATGTAAAATTCAAATGTATGAAATGTTTGCAAAATAGGTTCGGTTCCATAACTCGATTAACACTAAGATGATGTGTGTTCCGGTTTAATGGTTTCAGATCACCTTATATGGGGTTGTTTAATCTGCTAGCCTTCCAAAGTTATTTAGGAACTATTTTTAGCTTTGAAAATCCAACATTCAAACAAGATAGCCTTTATTTATATTTATTTTTAAAAATATGTTTCCAATATACTAGCAAAAAAGCTACAGCAAAACAAAAGGTTGCATACCAAAATAGAAAAATTAAGCGAATGTAGTGCTTCCTGAAGTTGGAAGACCAACAACTTTTCCAACAGCAATTATTTTTCCTGAGAGAAAAAAAGAAGATTAGAACAATTTTTACACCAAAAAGTACTCTATGTTATCATGTGATTCAAATTACTGATAATACCTTCTGTACGAAGAGTAAACCTCCCAAGTTGTGGATAAGCAACCTCCATCAGCTCTACAACCATCCTCCTAATCACTGTCGCCTCACCACATCAAATCGCAAAACCCTATCGCTTGCTGGAATTCGAACAACCCAAGTCGAACCCAAATCGCCTGCAGCCTAATTCATCGAAACCACCACATCGTGAACCAACCACAACATCAAACGCAGACGAAATTGGAAATTTTAATTTCGGTTTTGAGAAAGTGATTTTGATTTTGAGGAGATTGTGGAAATCGACTTTTTTTCTTAGCGATTGATTTCGTTTGATTTAAAAAATTAGCAAAGAGGAACGAGCGGCCAACATTTTTACAGAGCAATAGAGGAACGAAATAGAAGAAAAAATGGTCGGCCTTGTTTTTTTAATTGAAAATTAAGGTTTTGATTGGCACCTATTACAACGGACATTTTTAGCCCGTTGTAAAATTGGCACCTACTACAACGGGTCTGAATGGACCATTTTAATAGTCTTCTATTACAGCGGGCAAACGATGCCCGTTGTAAAAAGGGGTTGTATATGACATCTTTTACAACGGGTCTTAATGCACCGTTGTAATAGCCTTTTATTACAACAGGCAACCAATGTCCGTTATAAAATGGGCGTTGTAATAGGGTATTTTTGTTGTAGTGCCCGCACTTGCACCCGCGCTCGGCCCGGCCCGGTTCGGTCGGTCGGGTGGTCGGACGGCGTGCGCATGTGTTAGTCCATAGCCATATAGGTGTAACGACCCGTATTTTCGCTACTTCGAAAATGAGAGATTTCGAACGATTTAAAATCTAAAAGGATAAATCTTATAAAGATAATAAAAGTATGTTAAAAGATTTAAAAGTTTGTTAATAATCGTTTTACAAAAATAACCAAAATTTGTCGCATTTTGTTAGTTTTACATACGCGGTAAAATTAGAGATTTTGATATTAATTAAATATGATTTTTTAATATAAAGAGACATGTTTTAATTTATTTAAAGAAGTAAAAAGTTCATTTTAAAGTTTGGTTTACATCAATATATAGCTTAATAAAAACGTCAAATTTTGACTGTAAACTTTGTCGGCGGAAAACACCGTTTTCAACCAAAACAAGTTGTCGACAAGTTGTTGCAACTTAATACATTTTATAACTTAAAATTACAAGTTTACAAACTATTTAAACACTTTACATTTAGCACTAAAAGACAAAAGGAGTTTACTTTTGAAAATAGTTTACATAAATAAAAAAATAAAAGGACATGATTTGACATAAAAACAACATCATTACTAAACCATCTTTCCACCATTAATGCAAATCAAATCAAGCAAAAGTCTTATTTCTTTTTTACACAAAGTTTAAGAAAAAAAAAAGAGTAATCATTTTATAAATTCAAATCACATTAATGAGATGTTACTACTTTACATGGAAAAGGAGCAAAATATTATTTTAACATTTTAAAAGTTTAAGAAAAAGAGGCAAACATCATTTCATTAAGTACAAACTTACATCCTACCATCATTTCACCATTAATGCATGTCCTTAAAGAGTTAAATCAAGGGTAGAAAAGTAAATTAAAAAGTCAAAAAGTAAAGAAGGGTATTTTAGTCATTTGCCATCCAAAGCTCAAATATAAATATGCATCCATACCTTTCATTTTTCACACTTCATTCTCTACCTTCTTCTTCACTTTCTTCTTCTTCTTCTTCCTCTTTGAAGCTCTCTTTAATGGCTTCTTCTTCTCTTCCAAAATGCTTACTAACTTTTTCAAAACCATATTAAATCAACTCCAAACACCACCAAACTTTGTCAAAGACCTTAGAATACCATGAGAACATGGTTTAACATCTAATAAGTGAAGAAATGATGGAGAAAGAGGAAGAATAGGAGGAGGCCGAACTTATGGAAGAAGTGGTCGATGAAATGGAGTAAAAGTTGATTAGTTGAAGTTTTAGTGAAGTGTTGTTGATATGAATGTTGGTAGGAAGTTAAACATTTGGGTAAAGGTGAGAAATTCTCATCGCTTTTAAATTATATTGATTATCATGCTAAATTGTTATGTTAGATAATCACTATTTGATGATATGTATGTTTGGTTGATTGTTTGGATATGTTGGATAATCCGTAGTAATATTATGACATTTACCATATTGAAAATGTTGATGTTATATGATTGTTATATGGATGTGATGATAATTTGGATATCAAATTCCTATTGATTTAGTAATCACTTTTGTTTAAAAGACCATATTTTAGTAATATGAGAAATTGTGGAAAAACAAGTCTCTTTTCATTTAGAAGTGAAATTTAAGTTATAATGAAAGAGAATTTGAAATTTGAAGTGAAACGGATTTGAAAAGAATAGCTAATTAGAAAATTGAAAGTTAGATGAATAGTGAAATTGAAATTAAAATCGATTTTGAAAAAGTGAAGTTTAGTTTGAGATTAAATTGAAATTTAAATTGGAATTAGATTTGAAATCTAAGTTTTAAATATGTTTAATTTGAGATTAGAATTGAAATTGAGTTAAAATTGGGATTTAAAGTTTAATATTAAAATAATGGGAATATAATAATATTTTAATGTGGTAAGAGTGAAAATATATTTTAAAAGCTTTAAAAGGTGAAAATATTGATTTAAAAGGGTTTCTAATCATTTTATAAGTATTGAAATCCAATTTGAATAAATTATTTCAAATGTTGAAAAATAAGTTAAAACTAGACGCGTCGCGCAACGGTAGTTCGCGATTTCGCGTTGAAAAGTTCAAATGAATGTGTAGAGTGGAATATTGCTCGGAATTCTTCGAGATAAGAAAATTCCGGACTATTATATCCATATCTTCTAAATGAAGAAAGAAAATCAAAGTTTCGATAAGTAGATTTTGAATTATGTCCAAATCAATTTTCTAGAAAAATCGCGCTAGTGCAGTTTAGTGACCATAAAAGGAAATCTGTTTAAATGGATGTTTTTAATTATGGAAAAATATGGAATAAATTTGATAAATCTATTTAAATGATTTAAAAGAGATTTGGATTGGAAAATATGAATTAGCGAATGTTTAAAAGTTGTTTTAATCAAATAAGCTTATATAGCACTTTCCGCAGCACTTTTATGCTGTGAATTATATAACTTTTGGAATATGAGTTTAAATGTAATGATGTTTCCCAGAATCAATTGTGAATGTTTTAAAAAGGATAATTAAGCGTTTTGAAAGATAATTTGGAATATTTATAAGCAATTCCAAAATAAGTTGAAAATCTGAGTATGCGGAAACGACTAGTACATTTGTCCCGCCTGTGAGATCTGGGAAGATAAAACAAGGTGTTTAACTAAGGTTAGGGATGGAGCAACCAGTGCCCTGAACTTACCTGGCCTATGTTTTCTTTTCTTAGGCGAGGGGTGGAACAGATCGAAAGGAAAGCCCGGATGCTCTCAAAATAAAAAGATTCTGTTAAGTTTTCCAAAATAAAAGAAGATTGGTATTACCCAAAAGTTAAGCAATCTCCAAAATGAATGATTTCTACGAACCTGTGAAGTTTAGAAAAGAATTTATAATGAATTTTAGGAATGATAAGATTTGAAAGGAATGAATTGGTAAATAAGAGTATTGGATTTTGACTTACAAGTGAGATATAAAAATGGAATTTATAAACACCGTTTTGTAAATCTGAAATCAATTTAAATTGATAAGTTAAATGTTAAAGGAATTATATTCGCGATTTTGGACAGTGAATAATCCTTTAAATTAAATGGATGTTTTGGAAGGTGATATTATAAAGGGAATGTTTTCCTTAAGTTAAAAGTTAAGAAATTTGGATCAAGAATTAAGTAAAGAAATCTGAGATATTTTCCAAAACAAAAGAATGAATTACTTAGAATTATCCTAAGTTGAAAGAAAGAGAATTTCGAAATCATCCGAAGAGAATTAAAGTGAAAAGAGACTTAATAAATCCTATATTCTCATATTCACTTTTTATCGATGATTGGATTTCGAAGGAACCGGAGTCGGATTTGGTTAATTCCTATCCGAAAACCACTTCGAACCAATGTGTACGTTCGAACGTGAAGACATGTTGAAGATGGTGATTGAAGACCGTGGATCTTCATAGCGTGAGGACTGCTTGTTGATTTGCTCAGGGTGCGCACCCATTGTAGAGTTATATATAGCAGTGGTCTCCTCGTGATGGAGATTTTGCGGATTGCAAGGGCTTCTCGCCTAGTAATGGCCGAGGAAAGTACCTTCGGTTTGTCCTGTTCCTGGACAACTTGTATGGACGTTTGTCTGACGTTGCATTTCTAAAGATTACGTACATTGGTTTTTACAAACGTACATCAGTGGTGGCGGAGAAGGCAACTTCTCTAGCTTAACACCCTCCTTGAGACATACGAGCTCAAGGGTTGTATTTTTGTGGAAGGCAATTAGTAGTTAACGGAAATGGCAATGTGGCATTCAAAGATTTGATATGTGCTTTGTGAAAAGGTAATCGTAGCCTTAAGCCTCATCAAACCGGAAATGACCGAAACAGGATTAGATGCAGCAGGGCTATGTGGGTCATTCCCATTAGGGTATGATCATCCCCTTCTAGATATATTTCTTCCCGCTATGACGTCGGGATGTTAATTAATGTGGTGTATGGAAAACGAGCGCTCGGTTAAAGGTCGGCAACGACCGGGGGATGACATATTCGGTACTATCTAGTTACAGAGGTAGGCCGGTCTTGTGTTGGTAGAGGGCAGATGTTCTGTGCCTCGGGACATCCATCTAGAGGTGTACCCATTTCGGAAGGTAGATCCTGCGCCTGGTCATTTGTATGGAAATCCATTCTCCAATAAGAACCTACGGTTTTGTTTGTATTGGCGTAATGAATAGCCTCGAAATGCTATATGGGTAACCATTTCGGATAAGATTGATAAGTTTATTTGCAAATGTTTTCAAAGAGATGTCATTAGAAATAATATCAAAGGTTTTGATATAAAAGTGTTTTAGTTATCATAAGGTAAAAACCCGTTCGTGTTTATGTGTGGACGTGGTCTTATGAGATACTATTTATTTCAAAGGATTTTATCCAAAGGCTGATATATGACACTGTCATTTATTATTGAGTTTTTCTCACGCTGGTTTATCAAGCCTGATCCGGGTATTTTCAATACTTGGGTCAGATCCGAGTAGTTTCAGGATAGTCGAAGACGGTTGGAGTTTCCAGGGGAGAGCTGGAGATATTCATGGACGCATGAAGATATTCTTTCATCGCCTTTGCTTAGTGCATTTTGTTTGATGTTGTCAGCAATTGTAAGGGCAGGTTTTATAACTGTCCAAGCTGAATCTAGGTTAGACTCTGATATTGTATTTTAAAATTTTCCGCTGTAAATATTATTATTGAAATAATATATGTTATTCCATTCGTGTGAGATTCTGTTCTGTCTATTTTTCTTTATCACCCTTCATGTTCCGTATTTTCGTACAATTTGAGTTGGACATGTGTGGTTTATTGTCGATTCAAAGGGTACGGGAAAACGGGTCGTGACATTTGGTATCAGAGCTGAAGGTTAAGCGAGAACCTTGGCTCTGTTATGGGTAAAGTCTCATCAGAGATAGGATTAGTAATATCCTAGGATGAGTAACTCATTAGAGATAGGGTTAGTAACGCCCTAGAATGAGTTATGAGAGTATTATATATATGAGCGCGTATTTGTTAAATTTATAAAAATGATTTTGTTTTAAAAGAAATTGGTAAATGAAATAATTTTACCTTGGGTTTATATTATAAATACTAAAGGGGATATTATTATCTTTTGGGTTAAGGATTGATTGTGATTTAGCTTAGTGAAATTAAAATATGAATATCTTGTGATTAGAATTGCACAAATTTGACTATAAGATATTTCATATAAAATTAATTAGTTGAAAGCTAGAATTTAAAATTTTGACCATATACCCCTAGACCTTTGGTATTAAGAAATAATAATGATTAAGTGATTATCATAATGAATGGATTTAAAAAGCTAAGTACAAATATCTTGTGAAGTAAAATTCACAATTTGATTATAAGATATTTGATGATAATATTGAAGCTAGAAGTGTAATTAGAGGAAGTAAAGTGAAAATTTACACTTAGAAAAATTCTTATCAATAAGACAGAAAAGATAAGCCAAAATTGAAATTTTGGGTTAATATATTATGAAAGGATAAGTTCTATAACTTATAAATGAGATAAGGTAATTTGGAATTTAGACACTTTGATTAAGTTTAAAAAAAATCAAAGTGAAATTTAGGAACAAGAGATATAAGAAATATCATCCTAATATAAAAATTTGAATTAATGATACATTAGGGTAACATTTGTAATTCAAAATGAAGTAAGATGAAAAGTGGATGGTTTTGAATAATATGGTTAGTAGTTGAATGTTGGATGAAAATGTTTAAATAACAAATACCATGTGAATTAAGTTTCACAAATTTGACTATAAGGTATTTGATGGATTTAAGATTAAGAAATTTTGATTTGGCAAATGGATAGGTAAATAAGTTAACTTTGTAAGAAAAAGGATGTACACTTAGTAAAGTTGTCTTATTAATATAGGGATAAGATAAATAATATTAGTTAAATTGAAACCTTAGGTAAAGAAAACTAGGGATTGAGTTTTATAACTTATTTATTTGGAATAATAGAATTCCACATTTGTTGAAGACGCTAATTAAAGTAATGACGATTTGAAGATTTGGGATATGTATATATACTCTTAGGAAGTAAAGGTATATTATACAAGTTAAGTCATATTTGTAAGCTTAAGTAATAATGGATTTAGAAGAAAGTAAATGGTTGTGAAATAAACTTGGATTAATAGAAGTTTTGGAAGAAATGTATTAAGAAAAGATAAATGTGAATAAGTACATAAGTTAAACGTAGATCATTTTGGCATATAAATTTTGATCTAAGATTTGAGTATAGAACTTTGAGGTGTTTACACCAATCCGAAAAAAGGGATTTATCACTCAATTTTTGATGGCGAACATTGATGAGAGTTTGTGATTATGTACACGAGTTTTCTATCATAGTTGAGAGCTATGCAAGGAAAGCAAGAGTTTGTGATTAAGAAGTCTGATCAAAGTCCGCAATAGAAAATCGGGGGATCGATACTAGTTCGAAAGAAAAGTTGTGGATTGAATAATAGATCGAATCAAATATAACATATATTATGATGTTTTGGGTATGTCAACATAGTAGTTGGATAGTTATCTTAAATAGTAGACGCTAAGATATAAGGGTTGGACTTATGTTTTAATATATAGACCTCAGGTGTAGTACATGCTTAGGTCAGAGGATGGGTTATGTGGATGTATTCATTTATCTTGATATAGTATTAGTTTGGTTGTTTTTGGATGTATAATCTTATTTGATAGTTGGATACATTATCTTAAGTGTGCAGTACGCACTAGGATGGGAAGGATAGAAGTTTGACTTGATGTATGTACATATAACCGTAAGTACGTAATAGATACTTAGGTTAGTGTGGGGAATCTTTATATGCATGTTTGGCATCATTTGTTTTAGTATTGTTATGATATCGGCCTTCTTCTTTTCTATCATCAGTAGAAATAAGTCAAATTATTTGAGGAGATGAGTATGAGATAGATTCCTTTATCTAACTTTCATTTCGAGGACGAAATGCTTTTAAGTAGGGGAGAATGTAACGACCCGTATTTTCGCTACTTCGAAAATGAGAGATTTCGAACGATTTAAAATCTAAAAGGATAAATCTTATAAAGATAATAAAAGTATGTTAAAAGATTTAAAAGTTTGTTAATAATCGTTTTACAAAAATAACCAAAATTTGTCGCATTTTGTTAGTTTTACATACGCGGTAAAATTAGAGATTTTGATATTAATTAAATATGATTTTTTAATATAAAGAGACATGTTTTAATTTATTTAAAGAAGTAAAAAGTTCATTTTAAAGTTTGGTTTACATCAATATATAGCTTAATAAAAACGTCAAATTTTGACTGTAAACTTTGTCGGCGGAAAACACCGTTTTCAACCAAAACAAGTTGTCGACAAGTTGTTGCAACTTAATACATTTTATAACTTAAAATTACAAGTTTACAAACTATTTAAACACTTTACATTTAGCACTAAAAGACAAAAGGAGTTTACTTTTGAAAATAGTTTACATAAATAAAAAAATAAAAGGACATGATTTGACATAAAAACAACATCATTACTAAACCATCTTTCCACCATTAATGCAAATCAAATCAAGCAAAAGTCTTATTTCTTTTTTACACAAAGTTTAAGAAAAAAAAAAGAGTAATCATTTTATAAATTCAAATCACATTAATGAGATGTTACTACTTTACATGGAAAAGGAGCAAAATATTATTTTAACATTTTAAAAGTTTAAGAAAAAGAGGCAAACATCATTTCATTAAGTACAAACTTACATCCTACCATCATTTCACCATTAATGCATGTCCTTAAAGAGTTAAATCAAGGGTAGAAAAGTAAATTAAAAAGTCAAAAAGTAAAGAAGGGTATTTTAGTCATTTGCCATCCAAAGCTCAAATATAAATATGCATCCATACCTTTCATTTTTCACACTTCATTCTCTACCTTCTTCTTCACTTTCTTCTTCTTCTTCTTCCTCTTTGAAGCTCTCTTTAATGGCTTCTTCTTCTCTTCCAAAATGCTTACTAACTTTTTCAAAACCATATTAAATCAACTCCAAACACCACCAAACTTTGTCAAAGACCTTAGAATACCATGAGAACATGGTTTAACATCTAATAAGTGAAGAAATGATGGAGAAAGAGGAAGAATAGGAGGAGGCCGAACTTATGGAAGAAGTGGTCGATGAAATGGAGTAAAAGTTGATTAGTTGAAGTTTTAGTGAAGTGTTGTTGATATGAATGTTGGTAGGAAGTTAAACATTTGGGTAAAGGTGAGAAATTCTCATCGCTTTTAAATTATATTGATTATCATGCTAAATTGTTATGTTAGATAATCACTATTTGATGATATGTATGTTTGGTTGATTGTTTGGATATGTTGGATAATCCGTAGTAATATTATGACATTTACCATATTGAAAATGTTGATGTTATATGATTGTTATATGGATGTGATGATAATTTGGATATCAAATTCCTATTGATTTAGTAATCACTTTTGTTTAAAAGACCATATTTTAGTAATATGAGAAATTGTGGAAAAACAAGTCTCTTTTCATTTAGAAGTGAAATTTAAGTTATAATGAAAGAGAATTTGAAATTTGAAGTGAAACGGATTTGAAAAGAATAGCTAATTAGAAAATTGAAAGTTAGATGAATAGTGAAATTGAAATTAAAATCGATTTTGAAAAAGTGAAGTTTAGTTTGAGATTAAATTGAAATTTAAATTGGAATTAGATTTGAAATCTAAGTTTTAAATATGTTTAATTTGAGATTAGAATTGAAATTGAGTTAAAATTGGGATTTAAAGTTTAATATTAAAATAATGGGAATATAATAATATTTTAATGTGGTAAGAGTGAAAATATATTTTAAAAGCTTTAAAAGGTGAAAATATTGATTTAAAAGGGTTTCTAATCATTTTATAAGTATTGAAATCCAATTTGAATAAATTATTTCAAATGTTGAAAAATAAGTTAAAACTAGACGCGTCGCGCAACGGTAGTTCGCGATTTCGCGTTGAAAAGTTCAAATGAATGTGTAGAGTGGAATATTGCTCGGAATTCTTCGAGATAAGAAAATTCCGGACTATTATATCCATATCTTCTAAATGAAGAAAGAAAATCAAAGTTTCGATAAGTAGATTTTGAATTATGTCCAAATCAATTTTCTAGAAAAATCGCGCTAGTGCAGTTTAGTGACCATAAAAGGAAATCTGTTTAAATGGATGTTTTTAATTATGGAAAAATATGGAATAAATTTGATAAATCTATTTAAATGATTTAAAAGAGATTTGGATTGGAAAATATGAATTAGCGAATGTTTAAAAGTTGTTTTAATCAAATAAGCTTATATAGCACTTTCCGCAGCACTTTTATGCTGTGAATTATATAACTTTTGGAATATGAGTTTAAATGTAATGATGTTTCCCAGAATCAATTGTGAATGTTTTAAAAAGGATAATTAAGCGTTTTGAAAGATAATTTGGAATATTTATAAGCAATTCCAAAATAAGTTGAAAATCTGAGTATGCGGAAACGACTAGTACATTTGTCCCGCCTGTGAGATCTGGGAAGATAAAACAAGGTGTTTAACTAAGGTTAGGGATGGAGCAACCAGTGCCCTGAACTTACCTGGCCTATGTTTTCTTTTCTTAGGCGAGGGGTGGAACAGATCGAAAGGAAAGCCCGGATGCTCTCAAAATAAAAAGATTCTGTTAAGTTTTCCAAAATAAAAGAAGATTGGTATTACCCAAAAGTTAAGCAATCTCCAAAATGAATGATTTCTACGAACCTGTGAAGTTTAGAAAAGAATTTATAATGAATTTTAGGAATGATAAGATTTGAAAGGAATGAATTGGTAAATAAGAGTATTGGATTTTGACTTACAAGTGAGATATAAAAATGGAATTTATAAACACCGTTTTGTAAATCTGAAATCAATTTAAATTGATAAGTTAAATGTTAAAGGAATTATATTCGCGATTTTGGACAGTGAATAATCCTTTAAATTAAATGGATGTTTTGGAAGGTGATATTATAAAGGGAATGTTTTCCTTAAGTTAAAAGTTAAGAAATTTGGATCAAGAATTAAGTAAAGAAATCTGAGATATTTTCCAAAACAAAAGAATGAATTACTTAGAATTATCCTAAGTTGAAAGAAAGAGAATTTCGAAATCATCCGAAGAGAATTAAAGTGAAAAGAGACTTAATAAATCCTATATTCTCATATTCACTTTTTATCGATGATTGGATTTCGAAGGAACCGGAGTCGGATTTGGTTAATTCCTATCCGAAAACCACTTCGAACCAATGTGTACGTTCGAACGTGAAGACATGTTGAAGATGGTGATTGAAGACCGTGGATCTTCATAGCGTGAGGACTGCTTGTTGATTTGCTCAGGGTGCGCACCCATTGTAGAGTTATATATAGCAGTGGTCTCCTCGTGATGGAGATTTTGCGGATTGCAAGGGCTTCTCGCCTAGTAATGGCCGAGGAAAGTACCTTCGGTTTGTCCTGTTCCTGGACAACTTGTATGGACGTTTGTCTGACGTTGCATTTCTAAAGATTACGTACATTGGTTTTTACAAACGTACATCAGTGGTGGCGGAGAAGGCAACTTCTCTAGCTTAACACCCTCCTTGAGACATACGAGCTCAAGGGTTGTATTTTTGTGGAAGGCAATTAGTAGTTAACGGAAATGGCAATGTGGCATTCAAAGATTTGATATGTGCTTTGTGAAAAGGTAATCGTAGCCTTAAGCCTCATCAAACCGGAAATGACCGAAACAGGATTAGATGCAGCAGGGCTATGTGGGTCATTCCCATTAGGGTATGATCATCCCCTTCTAGATATATTTCTTCCCGCTATGACGTCGGGATGTTAATTAATGTGGTGTATGGAAAACGAGCGCTCGGTTAAAGGTCGGCAACGACCGGGGGATGACATATTCGGTACTATCTAGTTACAGAGGTAGGTCGGTCTTGTGTTGGTAGAGGGCAGATGTTCTGTGCCTCGGGACATCCATCTAGAGGTGTACCCATTTCGGAAGGTAGATCCTGCGCCTGGTCATTTGTATGGAAATCCATTCTCCAATAAGAACCTACGGTTTTGTTTGTATTGGCGTAATGAATAGCCTCGAAATGCTATATGGGTAACCATTTCGGATAAGATTGATAAGTTTATTTGCAAATGTTTTCAAAGAGATGTCATTAGAAATAATATCAAAGGTTTTGATATAAAAGTGTTTTAGTTATCATAAGGTAAAAACCCGTTCGTGTTTATGTGTGGACGTGGTCTTATGAGATACTATTTATTTCAAAGGATTTTATCCAAAGGCTGATATATGACACTGTCATTTATTATTGAGTTTTTCTCACGCTGGTTTATCAAGCCTGATCCGGGTATTTTCAATACTTGGGTCAGATCCGAGTAGTTTCAGGATAGTCGAAGACGGTTGGAGTTTCCAGGGGAGAGCTGGAGATATTCATGGACGCATGAAGATATTCTTTCATCGCCTTTGCTTAGTGCATTTTGTTTGATGTTGTCAGCAATTGTAAGGGCAGGTTTTATAACTGTCCAAGCTGAATCTAGGTTAGACTCTGATATTGTATTTTAAAATTTTCCGCTGTAAATATTATTATTGAAATAATATATGTTATTCCATTCGTGTGAGATTCTGTTCTGTCTA
This sequence comes from Allium cepa, assembly GCA_030765085.1. Classification (NCBI taxonomy): domain Eukaryota; kingdom Viridiplantae; phylum Streptophyta; class Magnoliopsida; order Asparagales; family Amaryllidaceae; genus Allium; species Allium cepa. Next base: position 456,238,780 of record CM060939.1, on the reverse strand, counting down.
TTTTTCTTTATCACCCTTCATGTTCCGTATTTTCGTACAATTTGAGTTGGACATGTGTGGTTTATTGTCGATTCAAAGGGTACGGGAAAACGGGTCGTGACAATAGGTCATCCCCCTCGCACAAAATTACCTGACCCTAAGGGCCAATATAGGGATTGAGAGTACACTATATAAACAAGAAAATTGACATATTTTTGGTGATGTGTGATATATCTCATTCACTATTTTTGAGAAGTATAACAATCCCCACATGAATGACGATATATGTCTCTCCCACACAAAGTATAATATCACGCAGTTTATATGAAAAAATGCTATATCGAGGATAAGTAGATATTTCACTTTGAACTTTCCCTATTTAAAACTTATCGGATATACTTGGCTAATCGGTGAATTATTTCATCGTGAACCGTCAGCCGTTATTGTATAACCAGACAATAAGCTTTACAAAGCATTATTTCCCTTCACATCTAATCTCTTGGTTGTGTTCATTTTGGTCCCGAACAATTTTTGGTTCTGCGAGTGTTTTTAGAGAATAAAAGCCTTTAATATTCTCATAGAGCCGACCCAGCTCGTACTAACATAGGTGATCACAACCGTTAAGAGTATCTTATATATACCCCACTTGTTATTTTCAAGATATGGCCATCATTAAAAAAACATAGTTTTATCCTTTTAATACTTCTGTAGGCATGCATTTATATTGTGCACCATAGGAATGGAGTAGGATTAAGTTCAAACAAATGCATTGCATCTTGAGTTATTCAGAACTGATTTGCCTATTGATCCTAGTCTGTGCGATCTCCAGTCGCTAGGATAGGTTTCCGTATAAGATAACTCTGGCTGGTTTAGGCTTTTAAACTCATTCCCCTCGATGCATAGTTAATTTTCTCTCTTGATAAACCTTTAGTAAATGGATCCGCTAGGTTATCATTTGTTCGCACATAATCTATGGAAATAGTTCCATTTGAGAGTAACTGCATAACTGTGTTATGGCATCGACGAATGTGTCATGACTTTTCATTATACACAAAGTTTTGCGCTCTGCTTAATGCTTCTTGGTTATCACACTGTATGCATGTGGCCAGTATAGGTTTAGACCAAAACGGAATATCTTCTAAAAAGAGATGAAGTCATTCTGCTTCTTCGCCTGCTTTATCTAAAGTGATAAACTCTGATTCCATAGTGGATCAAGCTATGCATGTTTGTTTAGTAGATTTTCATGACACTGCTGCCCCTGCTAAGGTAAATACATAACCACTCGTTGATTTTGATTCCTCTGAATCAGCAATCCAGTTTGCACCACTATATCCTGCTAAGACGGTAGGATATTTTCCATAATGTAAGGAATAATTTGTGGTATTTTTTAAATATCCAAGCACTCTCATTAGTGATTTTCAGTGTTCCTTCTCTGGGTTGCTTGTATACCTGCTTAATTGACTTACTGCATAAGCTATATCTGGTCTTATGAAATTCATGAGATACATAAGACATCTTATTACACGAGAGTATTCCAGTTGCGTTACACTCTCATTAGTGTCTTTGCAGTACTTTCGATGGATTATACGGCGTTTGTACTCCTTTTATTTCAAAATTTTGAAAATTTTCAATCACTTTTTCTACATAATGTAACTGAGATAATTCAATTCAATTAGGTGTTCTTATTATTTTGATTTTCAAAATAACATCTGCAGCTCCAAAGTCTTTCATATCGAAATTGTTGATTAACGTCTGCTTAGTGGTCTCTATTACTTTAGTATTTGGACCGAAGTAGCATATTGTCTACGTATAGACAAATCATCACGTATGGTTGTCCAATTTGCTTGTAATAAACACATTTATCACATTCATTCATATGAAAACCATTTTTCATCATGATACTATCAAATTTTGCATGCCATTGTTTTGGAGCTTGTTTTAGTCCGTATAATGATTTGACTAATCTACATACTTTGTATTCATTCCCTTTGGATATACCCTCAGGTTGCTCCATATAAATCTCCTCAACGAGATTTCCATTTAAGAATGAAGTCTTTACATCCATTTGATGAATCTATAGATTATAAATGGATGCAATTGCTATTAACATTCTTATAGAGGTTATTCGTGTTACGGTGAATAAGTATCGAAGAAGTCTACACCTTCTTTTTGACGATATCCATTGGCTACCAATCTTGCTTTGTAATTGTCGATGGAGCCATTTGGTTTCATATTCTTTTTGAAGATCCATTTACAACCAATTGGTTTGATTCCAGGTGGAAGATCACCTATTTATCAAGTTTATATTACTCAGAATTGAATCAATTTCACTTTGAATTGCTTCTTTCCAATATGAAGATTCAGAAGATGATATTGCTTCCTTGTAAGTTTGAGATTCGTATTCTAACATATATGTAAAAATTCCGAACCAAATGTCTTGGAAATTCTTGCCCTTATGCTTCTTTTCGGTTCAACTTTCTCAGTTTTACAATGAGTTTCATCTTCACGTAATTTACTCAATTCTTCTCTTGTCCTTTTGGGGAAATTATTTCCTTCATTTCTTTTGTACGGAAACACATCTTTAAAGAATGAGTCATCTCTTGATTCCATGATTGTATTTACATGAATATCAGTTACATCAGGCTTGAATACCAAAAATCTACAGGTACTGCTATTTTGGGCTGGCCCTAAATAGTAACAATCTATTATTTTTGGTCTAAGTTTGACTTTCTTGGGAGGAGCAACTGGAACTTTTGCTAAGCACCCCACACTTTGAGGTACTTAAAACTTGGTTTGTGTCCTTTCCATAACTCATATAGAATTGTTCATGTTTTATTGTCAGAAACCTTGTTTAATATGTGATTAGAAATATTTAAGGCTTCCCCCCACAAGTTCGTCGGTAGTCCAAAAGTTAAGAGCATCGCATTAATCATATCTTTTAATGTTCTATTTTTTCCCTTGGCTATATCATTTTGTTATGGTGAATATGGTGCTGGTGTTTAATGAATTATACCATTTTCGGCATAGAATTGTTCAAATGAAGATTCATGTTCTCCACCTCGATCAGATCTCAATATCTTGATCTTTTTATTTAACTAATTTTCTACCTTAGCTTTATACTTCATAAACGATGTAATTACTCCATCTTTTCTATTTAAAAGATATACATAGCAATATCGTGTATAATCGTCAATAAAGGTAATAAAGTACCTTTTTCCACCTCTTGCAAGTAATGATTTGAAATTACATAAATCAGTATGAACCAAACCTAGTGGTTCGGTGTTTCTATCAACTATATGAAATGGTTTTTTGACCATTTTTGCTTCTACTCATGTCTCACATTTGTAGTTTTTATCTACTTGGAATTTCGAAATTAATCCCAAGTTTGATAGTTTTTTCATTTTTCGAAAATTTATGTATCCTAATCTATCATGCCATAGTAAAATTTCATGCTCAAGCAAATAAGAAACTTCAATTTTATTAATCGCATAATTAGAATACATAGTTTTATTGCCAACAACGGCTACATTTGCCTTAAATAGGTCATCACATAAATATCCTATTCCTATATACATTTCAGCTTTGGACAGAACCATCTTGTCTGACTCGAAGACCATTTTGAATCCTTTTTTTGATAGCACTGGACTAGAGATCAGATTCTTACGTATATCTGGAACATGGAGCACGTCTTTCAACTTGACAGTTTTTCCAGAAGTAAATTTGAGGATTATTGCGCCACTGCCTTCGATTATGGAAACTTCAGAATTACCCATATAGAGTTTTTCTTCCTGGCCGAATTTCTGGTATGTAGAAAACATGGATTTGTCAGAGCAAACATGACGAGTAGCGTCTGTGTCCACCCACCATTGGTTAGGGTTCCGAACCAAATTGCATTCAGATATAACTGCTGAAAATTTAGACTCGTCTACTTCCATGTCATCCACCATATTTTCCTCTGAGTTGCATTCCTTCTTGTGTCTGCAATCTCTAGCGGCGTGTCCTGCTTTTCCACAAACCCAAAACTCGCCATTAAAATTCTTGGTTCGTTTGTTGTCTTTGGGTTTTTTTTCAGGCACTTTTCTCTTCTGTGGGGATTTCTTCTTATTTTTCTTGAAATGCCCTTTGTTCTTTGACTCTTCTGCCACAAATGCCTCTTCGCTTTGTTTTGTCACTCCGCGGTTATCAGCCTCAATTTTTAGTATGACAATAAGATCTTCTAAGGAAATCTCATTTTTCTTATGTTTTAGATAATTGCGGTAGTCTTTACAGGATGGTGGTAATTTTCCTGTTTTCGCTTCAACAAGGAAGGACTCTCCAACTTTATGTCCTTCTGCTTCAAGTTCATGAATTATGAGTTGGAGTTCTTGCACCTGATTAGTTACGGATTTGGAGTCAACCATTTTGTATTCCATAAACTTATCTACGATGAACTTCTTCAAACTGACATTCTGCGTTTTGTATTCATGTGCAAGTGCAGTCCATAAGGATTTTGCTATCTGGTGTGGCTGATATACTTTATATGGTACTTTATCCAGACAATTCAAAATGTAGTTTCGGCACAGGAAGTCTGAATGCTTCCATGAGTCAATTCCGAGAAAAACAGCTGCATTTTATCTAGTTTGTTCGTCTTTAGGCTTTGCTTCATCCTCCTCGATGCACTTCGCAGCCCTAGCATGGTGAGATAAAACAGCATTTGATTTTGCCATGTTATGAAGTCATCACCATCTCCTCTGAATGGATCGGGCCTGTTGTAAGTAGTAGCCTTTGTCGATGGTTCAACTGTTGCCATCTCTGTTTTAGTGAAAACAGAAAAGTCTTAAGATGTTATACGTCTAGTATATCAAAACAGAGACTATCAATAATAAACTCGTCTCACAAGTTTACAAATCAGATTTTCACTACTTTGGAATTCTGTATTAGCTATTTTTAACAATAAGTATGTTACAACAACAAACTAACAACTATGGTAATAGTAACTATAGTGATAAATCAAACATTATACTATTTAAAGAAATAGTACAATGTAGAAACGAAAACTATATATATATATATATCAACCAGAAATCAAACCGGTTGAAGAAAGAAATTTCGTCTAAGGCTTGTCGTAACAATTTTCTTAAGACTTTATTCGTAGTCTCCCAAGATACAGCAGACGTAAACTGGTCGAAATCGTGATGTGTATGATTCTCTGTGTGATAGGACTGACTATGATTTTAAGAAAATGAAGATAAAGAAGAGACAATTCAGTTTTAAAATTGAGTGAAAAAAGTGATCAGGTTTTCTCCTTATTTATAGCTGAATTCACAATGGCTACACCCGTTGAGAAAAGTAGCATCACTTAATTTGCAACGTCAAAAAAACGTTACTGTTCGCAACAGTCGCGTCTTTTCATTTGCAACGTCCAAAAACTGTTGCGGTATGCAACAGTCGCGTATTCTCCCCCTCGCATAAAATTATCTGACCCTAAGGGCCAATATAGAGGTTTAGAGTATACTATATAAACAAGAAAATGGACATATTTTTAACGATACGAGATATATTTCATTCACTATTTTTGAGAATTATAACAATATGAAATGTATTTTCTTTACTGATAGCAGTGAAGAGATGTGTAGACGTGTAATGAGTAAAATTTTGCAATCAAAGGAATGCTATTATTGCAGTTATAACTTTAGGGGAAGTGAGCCTTAGCCTCAGAATGAACTAACTATGCTTGCAAGTTCAAGTGACATGGATGTTAAAAAACATGAACTACTAAATTCCCAGTTTATGCTACCTTATCCATAGTTACGTAAATCATAACAAAAATCAAAAGGTTGTTCCAATGGTTAACTGATTTGGCTTTGGTATGAGAGGTCACAAGTTCGAAACTTGCTTAGCGTGATTTGAACGTTTATCGACATGTGATATGTTGTCATAATGATTTGTTGTATATAAAGTAGCGTTTCAAAAAAAAAATGAAAAGGTTGGTACTTTAATTTAGAAGCTGAGACTTGAGAGAAGAGGACTTGAAAGAGGTCGTGATATCTATAAATGCTGTTATCAGGTAGGATAAATATCCATATAGACACAAAAATAGGAGAATAGGTTCGACATAGAAATTACCATTTTATATTCTATACACAAATGAAGATTATGTTTGGGAGCATGTAAAGATAGTAAATATAAGAAACCAACAAACAAACTTTCGTTTTCGATATAGACCTAAATTATAATCTGGTTTACATTGTATAAATGAAATCTATACGATCAGGATCTAATAAATATTATGTTTTCCAGCCAAGTATAACAACCACCAAAGGAAGTCTAGAGCTTAAAGTGGAAACTAATAAGCAACTAATTAGGATGTGTTTGGTTGAAGTATGAATGTTCATTGTTGGTTGGTTAAACTCATTGTACTTTCTCTTTTCCCAACTTATATAAGCAAAGAAATTTGGGGAAGAAAAATGGTCGCCACTAGCTACTCTCTAACCAAACGAATAACCCAGCTAAAAAATCAGCTTAAAATACAACTAGAAGATGTGACGACTATGAATTTTTGTGCATTTTTATAATCCTAAGCTGCGTTACAGTAGGATAGATTGGTTACATTTTTATATCTTTTGTGAGACTTGGACTTCTTTAGTCTCATATTGCTACTCCAGTTAAGCTGCTACGCATCCTTTGACATGTTACGAAGAACAATATATACTTAAGAGCTTTCTCATGGTTTAGTCGTTGAAACTTCAATCATCGCCAAGGTCAGTTGCTACCTTATCAGATTCTACTTTTTATTACATTTGTATCCTATCATCATTCTTCAAAAGCCTACCTTCTCTACTTCTATTTTTTATCAGCATCATTTTTGTATTCTGCAAACCGTTTCTTTTTCACTGTATGGTCCCCTTTTATTTATTTTTGTTTTATTTCTTTTTTTCAACTGCGTGAAACTATGACCTTTGTGCCCTTACTCAATGCATGGTGTTTATGCAGAGGTAGTCCTGGAATACAGAAAGAAAAGTAGCTGTCGCTAAGAACAGTCAGTCCCCATTGTAATTTATATGAGAAAAGCAAAGAGAAGCAGGTAGGAAGATGGAGGCCGCTATTATTGTCCTACTTCCAGTCTAAGAAAAGCATGATATCTCCAGGCAGAGCAATTCAATCATGGATGTTTACACTCTTTGAGGTAAATAATATTATTAGACGTTTTTAATTTGTTTTCTTTTCCAGGTTAATTAGCCTACTTTTGTTCCTTGATTTTCTACGAGTATTATACCAGATTTATTGAAGTTTAGTATGCATGGGCTTATTGATTTAACCTAACCTTCTTTTTTTAGCAACCAGCTGATGATCTTCCTTGTATATATTTGGAGTTATATTTCACGATGATACCCATAAAAAAAGTAAATAAACAAGCACCATTGTCCGGTTAAGTGATTCGGCTTTGGTGCGAGAGATCACAAGTTCGAAACTTGCATAACGTGATTCGAACGTTTATTGAAATGCGATATGTTGTGTGAGTGACCATGTTGTATATAAAGTACCATTTCAAAAAAATAAAAATAAATAAATAGTTGCTTGTGATAATTGCAGTTTAGAACTAAAGATTTAGATGTATATCATAAATTTGAATAATAGCTGCTTGTGATTAGTCATGATTTGTAGCATTACTTGGATGAAGTACTTTAATAGTTTTGTTAACCATTATGTATTTGGATGGGTACAAATTATAGTTTATAGTTTTATAATGCTAATATTATCCAGCTATGCATTTGTATTTCCATCTTTACCCGGATCTGATTCCTATTCTCACTACATTCTCACTACAAGAAAGAGTCTTTTCCAACGGCTGAGAACCGTCGACAGCTGTCGGAAGTCGATGTTAGCCGTCGAAAATAAAGCCCCCACCAAACAGTATTCTGACGGCTTAGTTGATGGCTTTGCAACGACTGCCAACGGCGACTTCTAACGGCTTAGTTGATGGCTTTGTAACGACTGCCAATGGCGACTTCCAACGGCTTTTCGACGACCATTGTATAAACGTGGCAATTAATCGTTCAATTGTACATATGTCGAAAACCGTCGAAAACCGTTGCTTTTTAGCCGTCGGTTAGTTTTGGTCAATAAGTCGTCGGTGGTCATTAAATATTATTGATCAATATGCCATCAGAAACCGTCGCAAATCTAACCGGTTTTTTTATTTCTGTTATCATTCGTCTTTTATACAACACATTTATATCAATATATATCGCAGCTCGAGTTCACATATATAAATCATATATATATAAGCTCAGATCACATATAAAACATCAATACTAAAAACATATCACTATTCACAACAAATAAAACTCAAACAATCCATCATATAACAAAACAATCTACTAACTTACATATAATCAATGTCAAACATATCAAAATATATCAATCATGTTAAAACAAACTAACAGATCATCCAACATCTCCTTAAAATATATCAAACATACCAAAATACATCGTCATCACCATCTCCAAGTGCATATATATACAATATCCAAACACAAACACAAAAATAATACCTACTAAGTCTTATCATCACCTCTGGAACCACCTGACGAAGGAAGCACCCCATGCTGCAGTGTATACGTAGAAAAGCACTCGTCCAACTGCGTCATCCACACAGCGCAACGGCAATCTCGCTCTTCCAACTCTGTAATCCTGGCTCTCAGCTCCCGCAACTCTTCTTTGTCTTGAGCTTTTTGCTACTTGCTTTGCTTGCTCCCAGCCTGCAATACATGATCTTATAAGAGATTTGTGTCTAATGGCTAGCAAAAAATATGGGCTTAGCAGTCGCTACAATAGTGGGATATATAAGATTAACAGACGCTATAACAATGTGAAACGGAGTAGTGTTGGGATTCAAAGACGTTATTACCTTACTTGCTTTGATTAAATTGAGAACGATTGGGTTGTCTTTTCAATGCAGTGTTTCCACATGCATATATATTGAAGAGAAACCGAATTGACAAGAAATTGCTGATAATCTAAGTTATTGTTATAAACTAAGTTATTTCTTTAAAACTTAATTGATTTTTATTAACTTAGTTATTGTAATAAACTTTTTTAATTTTTATAGAACTTACTTAGCTTTTATAAAAAATAGTTAAGTTTTATAAATTAGGTTAATTTTTATAAGTTTAGTGAATTTTTGTAAGACGTAGTTAATTTTTGTAAATATATTTAATTTTTGTAAAACTTGGTTAAATTTTTATATAATTCGGTTACTTTTTATAAGTTTCTTTAAGTTTTATAAATTTTAGTTAATTTTTAGGAAATTATTTAATTTTTATAAAACTTGGTTAACTTGGTTAATTTTTAAAAACTTAGTTAATTTAGTTAAATTTTATAAAAAATAGTTAACTTTTATAAACGTTTAGGTAACTTAAGTTAAATTTGTATAAAACTTAATTATTTTGTAATAAACTTAGTTATTCTTTGGGATGGCTTAGTTATTCATCTCATTATCTAACCACATTTTGCGGTTAACTTTTATATAAGAAAATGATTTTATAAGCTAATCAATTTCTGAAGAATAATCTAAACAATTTCATTTTGGCTACAATCGAGAGATTAGTAAATAGTCAAATCCAAACATACTGTTTAGGACCGCTTAGTTGCCAAAGCCATAACGCCTATTCCGCGTCGGCGGATCTATGACAGCTTCAAAAATCACATCCTCCTTATCGATGGTCAACTAACCATATCATGTTCCCTGAAGCAGCTACTCTCATTGTTGCATAAATTTTTCCTGCAATATAAAATAAAAATACAATTGAAATTTACGCTATATTATTTTAATTATTTATAACTAACCAATTAAACTGATTATCAATAACTTATAACTTAAAATATGCTTACATGGGCTTTCGTTGATTTATCGTCGGCCCGTGTATACGAGAGTGTGCCATCTTCATTTTGATGCTCGATGGCATGAGTACCGGCAAATACGTCCATGTAGGAGACGGTACCCATACGCTCGCTTTCTTGAAATAATTATTATGTATTATTATTATATGTAAAAAAAATTAGAATGTAATATGTCACGATCCGATTTTTCGACACCCGAAAATCGACATTAATACGTCCACTGTATTAAATTCAATAATTTAATTGTCAAATAAATAATTAAAATTAACCATTAAAATATTTAAAATCAATTAAATATTACAATTTCAAATATTCAAAAAAATTGGGTCGTCACATAATAATTGTTTATAATCGAAACTAATAACTTTACTAGGTTTTGACGGTAACGCTGGAATAACTCAGAATCACCGCGATATGTGACTGGATTCTTATTTCTATTCATAGAATTTCTATTTGACTATGCCTGTACATTTAAATTGAACAAGTTAAAGTGATATTATATATATTCTCTATATAATATGTGATACATTGTATATGTAACTTCAATTTAAATAATTAATAAGAGGTCAGTAAACTTACCTTCACTTCATCTCTATTCCACCGACCAACTCAACTATCCCACACGCTTCTGCCCATCCAATCAGGCTTCTTCCCCGCTTTTTTGATGTTAACATCATGTCATGGTGATTTTTCCTCAATTTTTTATTCCAGTAGTCTTGGCAAAGGAGATGGTCAGTTCTTGCAAACATACCGCCCCTTGCACGTTGAAAAAAATATAAGTTATACATTTATATCTAGTCAGCAAATTGTACACTAGTTATATATAATGATGTATAGATTCACAATTACGAGGAAGTCTTGCTAGATGCACTCTTTGATGTAGGGTGTGATTTTATCCTATCTAGGCCAGCATGCGGTCATCCTACTCTTGTAAGCTTGCTTGGAAATATCAAAAACAAGCTCCAATGGCACCAGTTCAAATCCTCTATGTTAAATATGATACAAACCTTTAATAAATCATGGCTAATATATCATATACAAAATATTTAAGATGGTGAAATAAATTTAATACTTACCCGTTGACTTTAGGCTATAACGTCACTATAGGATGTTGCGCCTGCTCTGATGGGCTGCTGCCATCACCTCCCATGGCAATCCCTCTCTGAAAAGAACAGGGGGAACTTGAATGGGAAGAACTCCGATGTTGAAAAAATGACATAATACCTATTACAGACATATCATTTTATTATGGCAGAACATATCATTTGATTATGAGAAAACATATCATTTTTTATGAGAAAAATGTAACATTAATAATCACATAAATTGCCTTCTATCAAAATGTACATTATTAATTAGTCCTCGTCATTCTCTGATCCAGACTCAGCCTCGTACTCTATATCGTTTTCTTCTATAGTCTCAAATGCTTCTACTTAAACATTTGATTCATCGTTTATAGGTCCAAAATCAGTATGATCATTGGTTATTATTATTTCACTATTTTCCTCAACATCTGCCTGTTAAGCTTGTTCGTTTGGAGTATTCTTTCCATCAAATGTAAATCTTTGCTTTGTTTTAAAAACTGCTGACTAATCTGCTCTCGTTTTAGAGATGAATACATAGCGTAATAAACTTATAGTGCTTGCTTGACTAGTATAAAAGGATCGTACTTATGATAATGCGATGTATGCTTTATTTCAATAAGATTATGATCTTTGTGTATGTTGATTCCAAAACTTGGAACATTGTTGAACTAGTTGCATATAAAAAAAACTTCCTCCGCATGTCCTGCGAAATATGTTAATTGCAAAACTTGAGTTAACATACCACAAGAATCATTTATATGATTATCTAGATCATCACTGCCTTTAACAAATACACCGATTTTGTTAGTTAATTTTTCAATACTATATTCTTTAGAGTTGAATTTATAACCATTGCAAAGAATATTAGATATGTCTTGATTTTTTTTGGTCTCAACGCAAAATGTTTTAATCCTTCGTCGACCACACACTTTCTCAGATCATAAATGTAATACAAAAACCAATAAGCGAATTCTTTACTAAGATCGCCACGTGAATGTTGTGATTTGTAAACACCGCAGATATAGATATTATATTGCACTATAATCTACATATGTATTACTGAAATAAATATATTGGGAATTATTAATTAATATTACCTAACAAACAGTGCAACTTCACCACAATTAAGAAGAATATATGTGTGCGTTAAATGATGATTTCTATCGTCTAACCATAGTTCCACACATTTTCCAGCAGGTCGGTCATGTTATCTAAAAATAGATAACATTGCTTGACAAGAATCTTGTTCAACGCCTTCATTATTACGTGGAACACTTTCAAATGATAAGTTCGCATGGTCACTAAAATAATGAGAGAAAAGAACGAAGTTTCTTCTTTGAAATATGATTTGCAAATCGAACCTTCAACTCGTGCTTTATGTTTAACTTTTTTCTTCAGATGATTTAAGTACCTATTAAAAAATTATTTCAAATTAAAATTTACTTATATATGTAATTAAACTAATATTCAATATACTCAATACTAATACCTTTTAAATGGCTACATCCATCTATATTACACAGGACCCCAAAGATGTGCTTCAGATGGAAGATGAACAGGTAAATGCTCCATTAAATTAAAGAAACCTAGAGAAAATATTTTCTCCAGTTTGCAGAGCAGTATAGGGATTTCTACTTCAAGTTTACATAGACGATCTAGTTTTAACATAGTCAGACAAAGCTCTTTATAAAACAAACTAAATTCCATTATGACCATCCAAACTTTTATGGACAACGGTTCTTTAAAATCTACGCGTAACAAATTTTTCATCATTACGTGACAATCATGGCTTTTCATCCCAGTCAGTTCACCGTTTTTATAGTCTACATATCTACGAAGATTAGAAAAAATCCCATCAGGAAATCTTATTTCTTCCATCCATTTTAATAGAACTTTAATTTGGTTATTGTCTAACTCATAGCATGCTTTAGGTTTTTTTAGAGTCATTTGACTTGATATGAAGCTCAGGATGCTTGCATGTTTCTTGTATATCACGTCTTGATTTCAAATTTTCCTTAGACTTCCCCTTAACATTCAAAATTGTATTAAACACGTTATCAAACATGTTTCTCATTGTGCATCACGTCAATATTATGACGAAGTAAGAAAATTTTCCAATAAGGCAACTCCCAAAATATACTTTGTTTGCACCAATTATGAATCAACGATTTACTTGAAATTCCAATTTGTACTTCGGTTTCATATATCTTTGGATAATCTTTTACAAGTTCATGTAGTCCTTCACTTGATCAAATATTTGGTGGTTGCATAATCTCTTGTCTATTAGCTACAAACTTTTTTCTATCTCTTCTAAAAGGATGATTAATATGTAGAAAATACCGATGACAATTAAATCATGGAATTTTCTTCCCATACGATAAAGAAAATGTTCGTGTTTCTTCCATGCAATAAGGACAAACTAGACAATCGACCGTACTCCAACCTGAAAGCATTGCTTATGCAGGAAAATTGCTAATAGTCTATAACAAAGAAGTGAACATTCGAATTTTTTTTGAAATGTCATATGTTTCAATTCCTTCATGCCATAGTTTTTTCAACTCCGTAATCAATGGTTGTAAATAAACATCAATTCTATGTGTTGGATGATCAGGGCTAGGGATGACAATAGGCCTAGATGAATATTTAAAACCAAATTAAAAGAATGGTGAAAATCCATCCATATATAAACCAAGTCTAACATTATGGCTCTCCACTGCAAAAGTAGGACATGTCTTATCAAAATGCTTTCTTGCTTCTCCATCAACTGGATGTGTTAACGTAACATCTTCCTATGTTCTCACACTGTGTCATCTCATATGAGGCATGGTTACAGAAGATGCACATAATCTTTGAACCCTATGAGTGATGGGTAAGTAATGTATAGCTTGTATAGAACTTCTTTTTCTTTCTTTTTTCTTGGTTTGTATCTTTCCTCGTTACAATCTACATTTTCTAAGATCGATGTTCCCTTTCTAAAAACATGCAGCCATTTAAACTTATGTCTATTTTTTGATACAACAAGCCTAAAGTGGACATAAGTTTTTTTTCACTACATGATGATTTTCGCACATTAAATTATCGGGTGGCATATGCCATTTTGCAGCTTGTACAACAACTATAAATCCGCCTTCTGTGAAGTTATGTTTTGATTTCATTGCAATGACTTTGTAATTACAGATAATTGGGTGCCATTTTTACATCCATCCCAAAGGGGTTTCTTAGCGGAATCCAATAAATCATAGATTTTTTTGCTTCAATATTTGAGTCCGACTTTACATTGTTGTCGTGAACTTCAACCGTAGGGAACGTTGATCATGTTGCATCTTCAACCATATCTTCTATGGGATTCACCATGACAATGTCATTACCCACCTCCTCTTCTAACTATACAAGATTAGGTGCTACAAGTTCTCCATGATGATCCCACACTTTATAATCCGACATGAAACCGTATTGGCATAAATGAACTTTAATCGTATTTGGTACCAAATGCTTCAAGTGTTTGCACCTACTATACAAAGAACGAATTTCTTCATTGTTTTCATTATTACATAAAGCGAATACAATAAATATATTTACACCATTATAAAAATATTCCTTTATTGAACTTCTCAACCCCTTTCGTGGTTGATACATCCAGCTACGATCAGTGAAGTGGGTGCTCATTTTTCGTATTAAAAAATATGACAGTAAATCAAAAAAGTATTGATCATTTATAGATTGACATTTTATTTTTCAAATCAACATTTTAATGTTTTATTAATTATATAATATATTATCCTTTTTAATTTTATTTTTCAATTCATTTATACATCTTAATGTTCCTTTAACCATAATTCATTTATTAATTATCATATTTACGGATTGGCACAAATTATGAATATAATATTAAATTATTAGTTTATTGTTTTCTACTTTGATGGTCGGTCATCTTACTTCCCATTATAAACACAATAATAATTACATTTCATTTTAAATAATTCAACAAAATTTCGGCAGCACTTCCCCTTTGTTTTTTGTATCGTATATAAATGAGTGTATACAGGGAATAAAAAGGAAATGCTGTTGAAATTTTATGAACCGTTTAAAATGAAATGATTTACAAAATTATAACAACCCTAATTTTGGTAACATTATTTAGGATATTTAATTAGTTAAATTAAATAAAATAATGTAACGATTAGGAGATTGAGATTTGTTATTAAAAGGGTAGCCATGCCATGTTAATAAATGAACTAAAGGGAGATTTGAACTTAAAATAGGTGAGGGCAAAATAGGAAAGGACACATCCTTGTACTCTAAACCCTTACACTCATTCACTTCACATGTTCATTTTATACAAACAAAAATCATTGAGGTCTGCCACCATTAAAGGAAAAACAAGAAGAAGATAAAGAAATTAAAGGAAGGAAGATTAAGTAATCAAATTGATTCTCAAATCTCAACTCCTTAATCAAAAAGTTAATGTGAATATTGACTACATCTCAATTTTTTAATGATTTTCAGTTTTTAGTATGAAATCCGAAATTTTTTGCAAATGTTTTGCAAGGTTTGGGATGATAAAAATGTATATCTATATGTTGTTGATGATTTGTGTTAATTCACATAGATTTTCTGATATGTTTTGATATGAAAACCTATTTTGACATCCAATTTCCTTGTGAAATGAGGGAGCTCAAGATGCAATTGGTGGATTTAGAAGGCTAGAATTTATCAGACCTAGTAGTTCACCTTGGGGAATAGCCACAGTATTTGCTAAGAAGTCAGACGGATCATTAAGATTATGTATCGATTATCATAAGTTGAATGAGAAAATGATAAAGAATCGATATCCGTTGCTTAGGATTGACGATTTGTTCGATTAGTTGAATGGAGCCAATATATTTTTGCAGTTGGATTTAGCAATAGATTTCCATCAGCTTAGATTGGCAGAGGATATTATTCCTTCGACGATGTTTAGAACTAGATATGGATCATACGAATGGTTAAAGTTCGTAGATCTGATGAATGTAATTTTCCGAGAGCACCTGGATAGGTTTGTATTGGTTTTCATAGATGATATTTGGTATACTCTAAGGATGAAAGGCGCATGAAATTCATCTTAGAGTAGTGCTTGAAACGCTGAGGTGGCATCGGTTGAAGGCAAAGTTCTCGAAGTGTCATTTCTGGAAGAAGAAAGTGAAGTTTCTTGGCAATGTAGTTTCAGAGAAAGGGTTATCAGTGGATCCAGCTAAGATTGAGGCTGTAAATAGTTGGAAGAGAACCAGAAATGGTGAGTGAGATAAGAATTTTTCTAGGAGTGGCTGATTACTATCGGAGATTTATTAAGGATTTTTCACAGATAGTGGCACCAATGACCAAGCTAACTCGAAAGGATGTGAAGTTCGTTTGGACCAATAAGTGTAAGGAGGTATTCCAAAAGCTGAAACACTTATTGACTAATGCACCTATATTGGTTATTCCAGAGGGGAATCAGGATTTAGTGGTGTGCATGGATACATGTGGGACTGGGTTAGGAGCTATGTTAATGTAGATGGGTAGAGTAATTGCTTATGCTTCTCAACAGCTTAAACCGCATGACGTCAAATACCGAATCCATGACTTGGAGTTAGCTGCGGTGATTTTTGTGCTGAAGGTGTGGAGACAATATCTTTTGGGAGAAATATTTAAGTTGTATATGGATCATAAGTCATTGAAGTATCTGTTCTCTCAGAAGGAGCTGAACATGAGACAGTAGAGGTGGTTAGAGTTCGTAGCTGCTTATGATTTTGGTATTGAGTACAAATGGCAGAGGCAACAAAGTTGCATATGCACTTAATAGAAAACATCAGAATGTGGTGTTAGAGATGAAATCTGAATGGGAAGATTTGGAAGCGTTAGGGACTTGCAGAGTACAGTGGAGAACTAAGAGTAGTTCAAGTATAGAAACTGCTTTGTTATATGTTTGGAAGTTGAACCAGTTATGATCGAAAAGGTTGCTGCTAAACAGCTAGGGGATCCGGTGTTGGCCGAACGAATCAAAAAGTTGAGAGATGGAATGGAGAAAGATGACTTAAAGGATTTTAGTCTTGACCAGAATGGGTGTTAAGAAAGAAAGGAAGATTATGTGTTCCAAATGAAGGAAACATTAGGAAGGAAGTTTTGGAGGAATGCCATCGTCCAAGCTTACTATTCATCCGAGAGGAGCTATGATGTGTCAGAACATGAAGAGAAGTTTCTTCTGGGAAGGCATGAATAGAGATGCAGGTTTATGGGTGAAGTAGTGGCTGACTTGCCAACGGGTAAAAACCGAACATCAGAAGCCAAGTGGGTTGCTTCAGCCTTTGGAGATTCCAGTGTGGAAGTGGAATACTATTTCCATGGATTTCGTTGATGGGTTGCCAAGGTCTAATAGAGGAAATGAAAGCATATGGGTCATTGTGGACGGGTTGACCAAGAGTGCCCATTTCATTCAAATTAAGTCAACGAGAATGGCACCTGTGTTACCAAAGTTGTTTATGAAGAATGTAATTAGACAACACGGAATTCCTAGTAGTATAATGACCGATAGAGATTCTTTTATCACTAGCAAGTTCTGGAAAAGTTTTTTGGATACCTTAGGTACCAAGCTCAATATTAGTACCGCTTACCATCTATAGACTGATGGACAAACGGAGAGACTTAACAAAGTCTTGGAGGATTTATTACGAGCTTGTGTGCTGGACTTTGGAGGATCATGGAAGACCATCTGCATCTAGTTGAGTTTTCATATAACAATAATTATTAGGCTAGTATAGGGATGACACCATTTGAAGTTTTGCATGGAAGACCATGCAAATCTCCAGTTTGTTGATTAGAGATCGGGGATAGGTTGGTTCTTGGTCCAGATTTGGTTAGAGAACCTATAGAAAAGATTCAGTTGATTCGAGCTAGAATGAAGGAAGCTCAATCTAGGCAGAAGAGTTGTACAGATAGAAGACGGAAGGACTTAGAGTTCTCTGTTGGAGAGCATTTTATCATTAAGGTATCGCCGATGACGGGCGTGATTCGATTTGAGAAATTAGGGAAGTTGGCACCGAAATTCGTTGGACCATTTCTATTATTGAGAGGATTGGAAAAATCACATATAGAGTAGAGTTACCGAGTAGTTTGGCAGGAGTCCATTATGTTTTACATGTTTCTCATCTGAGAAAGTATATTCGAGATCCGGAGACTGCTATAGTACTGACTGTGTTACATGACTTAGTCGTAGATCCGAATTTGGCTATAGTTAGAAAGTCGGTTCGCGTAGTCGCGAGAGATGACAAGAGGCTCAGGAACAATATAGTTAGATTAATTAAAGTCTAATGGAGCGAGGACAAGAAAGACTATTCTTGGGAGGCTGAGAACAGGATGAAAGATGCTTATCTTGATTTGTTTGATGGTACTTTTTTCCTTTTTGATTGATTTATTATGTACCTTATCGTAATTTGAAGGTCGATTTTTTTTAAGGAGGGAGTATGTAACGACCCTAATTTTTGGTAACATTATTTAGAATATTTAATTAAATAAATAAAATAATATAATACAAAGATTAGGGGATTGATATTTGTTATTAAAAAGTGTAGCTATGCCATATTAATAAATGAACTAAAAGGGGATTTGAACTTAAAATAGGTGAGGGTAAAATAGAAAAGGACACATCCTTATACCCTAAACCCTTACACTCATTCACTTCATATGTTCATTTTATACAAACAGAAGCCATTAAGGTCGGCCACCATTAAAGGAAAAACAAGAAGAAGATAAAGAAGTTATTGTAAAGAAGATTAAGCAATCAAATCCATTCTCAAATCTCAACTCCTTAATCAAAAAGCTAAGGTGAATAATTACTACATCTTAAGTTTTGAATTATTTTTGGTTTTTAGTATGAAATCTAGAATTATTTGCAAATGTTTTGCCATGTTTTGGATGATAAAAATGTATATCTATATGTTGTTAATGATTTATGCTAATTCACATAGATTTTGTGATATGTTTTGATATAAAAACTCTATTTTATGACATCTAATTGCCTTGCAAATTTAGATTTAGATTAGAAATGATAATTTAGAAATGAGTTTCAATTTTCATAATTTTCTACATTAATGTGGATTATACGAATTTTCTAGTGAAGAAAATGCTATATTGGGTTTAAAGTTTATTTCGAAAAAATTATATTGGCTCAAGGTCTAAAATTTATATATGTTGGAAAACCTATTAAAAATGATTTATAGAATTTTTGTAGAATTTTCCTAATTATTTTAATGGATATATAAAATTATTTAAGGTATAAAGGAGATGGGGTATTTGTAAATCATTCAAATTGTTATTTCTAAAAATCGGCAGTACTTTTAGAAAGAAAATTATTAACTAATCATAATTTGACAAACAAGGTAGGTTAGGTATAAAGAATTAATTTAAAAAGTCAAATCAACATGCTTTTTCCTGTTTCAATGCTTTCGGTACTAGGCTTCCAACTCCTTACCTCCGCCTCCGCCTCCGCCTCCATCGAAACCAATGCACACTGTATCAGATATCTGGTATGTAGTGAATTGGATATAGACAGAAGGTACTGGGTCGAAACCAAAGGTTTCGAGGGGATCGAAGCATGCTTTATTTTAAATTGAAAATGTGCATGCTTTTGCTTTCGACTTGGTTGGCTTTCGGCCGAGTCAAATGTTTCAAAGGAAAGGTTTCGAATGGGTTTCACCTTTTGTTTTAAATGAAATCTCTTAAAGGGATCGAAACACCTGACTGCCGCTTTTCACCTTTCGACACAGATTGGTTTCGAAAGAGTTACCTTGTTTTTAAAACCAAGCTGCTTCTCCAACGCTTTCGAATGGATGGCTTCAAAATCATCACATATTTACTTAGGAAATGCTTTTGAAAAGTATGCCTTCAACTTAAATGTTTTAATGACCCTTTTTCTCTATATAAAGTAGGACCCAATTGGTTTCGAAAGAGATGATTTTAATGGTTTCGAAAGTTGTTCCACATATTATAAAGTGAACCCAAATGCTTTCGAAAGGCTTGATGCTTTAATGATTTGGAAGGGTTTTAAAGAAAGGTTCCTAAGGGGGTGGTTCCCCAATGCTTTCGAAAGGTCTAAAGGAAAGGTTCTCCTATGGTTTCAAAAGGCAATGTTCAGGTGTTTTAAATATGGGATGTATATGGTTTCAAAGCTTTCGAAGAAGATGGTTTTCATTGCTTTCGAAAGGATAAATATGAATGGTTTCGAAAGGTATGATTTCGAAATGTATGTTTTGGCCTTCGGCCTAAGGTTTTACTTGTATCAAAAGGGGTATTGTCAATGGTTTCGAAAGGGATATTTTCAAAGGTTTTCAAAGAGGTACTTTTGAAAGTTCAAATGTTTTCATCAATAAGGTTTTGTGTAAAGAATATGTAACATGGCAAGGTGATTTGAGTATAGCAATGAGTATATATAAATAAGTTCCTTGTTTAAAGAATGATTTAAAGGTTTAAATCAATTTGAAAGAAAAGGTTTTCACGGAAAATTTTGTGGGTAGATAACCCTAAGTAAAATGACTCAAATATTAGAATACCAGATGAGATTGGTATGGGATCACGCCCTATACTTTAGCTAGTGTCCCCTAGCTAAAATAGGTCCAAAATGCCAGTGCGTAGGGCTTTGTCACAGATGAGACTAAAATTATGTTACACACAGAAAGGAATCTAAAAAGGAAAGATAGGTTATTGGTGAGCCTGCAAAACCATTAGGATCAGTTAGACCTGAAGAAGTAAGTAAGAACAGACCATCCAGAAGAGGAGTATCTAATAGATGTTAGATTTTTATGGTAGGCCAGAGTCAGCCAAGGGTTTGTGGTTAGCCAAACAAAACTACAGGGTACGGACAGATAGTCCGTTTGATCACTGATATGTACATATACAAGATAATTCTTTATAGATTTAACTTGTTTTGGTTGTAGCATTATGTTAACAAGAAATCTTCTTAACATCCTCAATGCCTTTTATAAGGTTTTTTTATGTGAACACAACCATGTGGTTGGGGGGATTCATGTCTTTATGAGCATATCTTTCAATAGAATGATCAAGTCGAAAGGATTTGAGGTGATGGCTCTAGCTTTCAACTAAGATAACCTGAACAGAAAGAATGACAAACTGCCAAACCTTTCGACATTGTCAAAAGATTATGGAGGTTATTCCAACCTTTATTGACTTGGATAGCATAATAGAAGATTAACAAACCTACTAATCAAATCGAAGGGTTATATGCGACTCCAACCTTATGACTTGTTTGGGATAGTAGAATATTATCAAACCTTTCGAAGTTGTCGAAAGGTTAGTGAGGCTACTTCAACCTTCCGATTATGTTAGAATAGAAGTAAATTGTCAAACCATCCCACCTTGTCCAAAGGTTATTAACAAGACCACTCCAACCTTTTTACCAGATTGGAATTGAAGTAAGTTATTGAACCTTTCGACCTTGTCGAAAGGTGTGACAAGGCTATTTCAACCTTTCGATTAGGTTAAAGTAATTCACAATCATTTAGTTCTCAGAATCATCCTTTATCGACCCCATCTCCACTTGTAACTGAAAGCAGTTAATTACTGATGTCTCTCATCCTCTTTTCGATCGCGTCGGAAGGTTACATTTGAGACCCTTAGACTTTGTCGAAAAGGAATTCTTACTTTATCTACAAACATTAACTGTTTTCAATTCCTTTGAGTCAACAGTCCTTCCATAGAATCCCTTCGAAAGGAGTGTAGATGCTTGATAGAGT
Source organism: Allium cepa (assembly GCA_030765085.1). Taxonomy (NCBI): domain Eukaryota; kingdom Viridiplantae; phylum Streptophyta; class Magnoliopsida; order Asparagales; family Amaryllidaceae; genus Allium; species Allium cepa. The sequence continues at coordinate 456,217,071 of CM060939.1, read as the reverse complement.
AGACTCCCTTCGAACAGATTCTTTTGTGAATGGTTGTTAGACACATAACCCAGAATTCCTTAAGGAAGTACCCCTTTCGACTTTGTCGAAAGGTATTCCTCTTTTTGAAGCAGTTCAAGATTAATAGTCTTCAACTCGCTTCATTTTTCTTATACAAGACCAATTTAGTTATCCTCATAACCCATACGTTCAGCATATTTGACACGTTATCATCATTTTTGCTTTTATATTAAGTATAGGTTTTGATGATGATGTGTTTTGATAGGGAATGTCAAAATAGATCTTATATATAACATTGATCAAAAGAGATGAGAAAAAGGTTGAAATTATGTGTGATTGATCGTTAGTCTAGCTAATGATCTTAATGATCTTTCTGGAGACAATATCCATCATGAATGAGCCATCTCCATTTTATTCATTATCCAAAATTAGTTACAAGAAGTCGATCTTTCTCCCCAATTGAATTTAGGCTTTCCTCTAAGTACAGTTATCACTATGAAAGTAGAGAAAAGAAAATGAATTCAGTATTCAACATTTGGCCCCCAAAACTGGACCCTTGGGTCTTATCTATAGATGAAGGTTAGGCCCTTGCTACGCCTCTGCTTTCGATTAGGTCAAAAGGACCCCTTTATATGCAGCCTTAAACCTTTCGACTTCATCGAAAGGCTATGACCCTTCGACTATGTCGAAAGGTTATGAATCTCTTGTGCTTCTTGGTTTTCCTCTTTGCTTCCTTGCCTTCGATCAGACGAAAGGTCTTCTTTCATATGTTGTTATGAACACTACGACCTCATCGAAAGGTTTGCTCTTATTATGAACTTTTCGTCTTTGTCGAAAAGTTTATCCTTCATGTGTTATAATGAACCCTTTGACCTTGTCGGAAGGTTTTTCATTCTTATGCCTTCATGAACCTTTCAACTTTGTCGAAAGGTTTTCCTTTTATATCCTTTTATGAACTCTTCGACCTTGAAAAAAGGTTTGTATTCCACCCGATTGTTGTCCAGAGCTATATTTTCCTTCAATGTCATCAAAAGGTTTTCTTTCATTCCTTTCCCTTTGATAACTTATGAGTATTGCTTTCTTCATAGCACCTTTTGACCTTTTCGACAGGTATCCTGGATGTGTCTTAACAGGTTCGAAAGGCTTGCTATGCTTTTGAAAAGGTCACATTAGGGTGAATCCTTTGACTTCGAAAGGTTTGATTTGTAGCTGAGGCAACACTGTTGATTGCTTTTGAAAGGGGTTCTGGAGTCATCATTGCTTTCTCATCTCTGTTGAAAGGTTGGGTTATGGCAGAAGGTTCTATTTGTTTTCATTTGGGTAGAAGGCCTTTGCACCGTATAAGTAATTGGACTTTCAAAACATCCTTTTAAAGTCTTTCATGATGACTTGGCCTGTCTCTTTATCAAAACTTTAATTTTTTATCCTTCTGTAATAGTTCTGCTTTCAAGTAGATTTTATGGTGACCATTTTGCGCCCCCGTATGAAAGAAGCTTTTATTCTTTAGGAAAAAGTTTTCATAGCTTTCTTACTCTTCATAATCTTGTCTTTCCTGCAAAATTCAAAATTAGAAGCACCATTTTTACTATCATACTTGCATGTATGTTTAGCAGTTAATCAGTATATTAATGTCCTCGTTCGCTTAATAAGCGTCACTAAATAACACCATCTTTTAACTCACTAAGAAGACTAGTTTGAAGTTTTCGGTTGCCTGCAACAGATTAAAATGTATTATATCAATCATGAAATCCAACCCAGACTAGGGTATTAACTTGTGAAGTTTAGAAATCGATAACGTGACATCCAGAATCCAGATAGCAATATCCCATAAATAGTTTCATACATGACATTCCTAAACCCAGATTTAGGTTTTTATGGCCAACTAGTCGAGAATAAGTAATATGATTCTCATATTAAACTTTGAATCCAGATCATGACAAATTTGAGTCAATTCTCTTTGCAAAAAGAATCTTTGGCCATATTAGGGCACATATATGTATAAGCAGATAGTTGTTAAAATAGAAATCCCTTGCCCATATTGGGGCATGTTTTGAATAATTAGAAATTCACGAAAATAGTCTCCATAATAGATGCCATGTACGTAGATTAGGGTGTTCAAGCAAAATCTAATAATAATCGCAAAACCCAAGTTTGAGTATTATGAATTGTAGTGATCGATATGTTTCTCAAACCCTGATTCAGGCTTAGTAAAGATGGCGATTGATAAAATCCCGAACCCAAATTCGAGTATTAGATGCTGAAATTCATATGTGAGAATCCCAAAATCCAGATTCGAGCATTAATAGATGATGTTAAGGAAGTTCTGAAACCCAAATTCGGGTAATAATAAATGAAGATCCGTTTTATTCCATTGCTTTTGTCTTTTTCGATATATAAGAACCCTTTAAGTTTTGCATAGAAATAATTTGATTAGCTTCCTTTTGAGCTTGGACATCTTAGTCCATAATTAGATATGTTGCCTTTTTAGGCTTGGATATTTCAGTCTTTCATTTGATGCGCCTTCTCTGGGCCTTGAACGTCTCAATCCATAACTTGATGAGCCTTTATCTGAGCTGGACATCTTAGTCCTTGGTTGATTACGCCTCTTCTCGGGCTTGGACATCTTAGTTCATGATTGATTGAGCCTCTTCTCGGACTTGGACGTCTTAGTCCGTTATTGATTGAGCCTCTTCTCAGGCTTGACATCTTAGTCTATTATTGTCTGATGCTCTTGGTTAGCTCATCTTAGAGGTTGAAACCAAGGTTTTACCAAATTTCCTCCAGGAGACGCCTTGCCTTGGCCCTTTTGTGGCATGTACAGGGGCTTGTTCGGTGCTCTACCCTGGCTATCTTATGGCATGGATAGAGGCTTACTCCGTCCTCCCTCCAGAAGGTGCCTTAACCTGGCCATAGCGTGGTGTGGATAAGGGTTTGTTCGGTGCTTTAACCTAGCCATCTTATGGCATGGATAAAGGTTTACTCCATCCTCCCTCTAGGAGGTGCCTTGACCTGACCAGAGGCGCGGTCAAGGGCTTATCTGGTGCTTTAACCTGGTCATCTCATGGCACGGCTAAAGGCTTAATCACCCTCTCTCCAGGAGGTGCTCTACCCTGGCCATCTCGGTGCATAGAGAGGATTTTCTACCATCTCAGGTGGTATCCAAATTTGAGGAGCATATCACTCCCAACCAAGTAGATTTCCCTCTTTACAAAAAGAAGCTCTTTAATAATCCATCTTTGGAAAATATGGCCTTAAATGTTTAGCATTCCATGTTCTAGGCACCATATTGCCGTCTAGAAGACATAATTTTTAGGCTCCCAAGGGGATTACTTTGCATATGATTAATGGCCCTTCCTAGTTTGGTCTTAGGGGTCCATCTGCATGATTCTTAGTATTGGCCATTACTCTGTGGAGTACCAAATCCCTCCTTTGAAATGACTGAGCTGTTACCCTTGAGTTGTAATATTTCAAGATTCTCCTCTAATATTCGGCGGTTCTTACTATCGCTTCATCTCTTAACTCATGTATTAAATCCAATGATTCTCTTTTCAATTATTGATTCTTATCAAATGCATTGGCAATCCTTTGTTGTGAGGGTATTTCAATCTCGATTGGTAACATTTCCTCACAACCATATATCAAAGAACATGGGGTATGTCCATTTGCAGTTTTAGCAGATGTTCGATAGGCCCATGGCACTAATGGTAGTTCTTCTACCCAATTTCCTTTCGCTTTATTCAGTCGCTTTTTTAGAATGATTTTTGTGGTTTTATTTGCAACCTCAACTGCACCATTAGCTTTCGGAAGTGCGATAGATGAAAAAATTTCAATAATCCCATTTTTGTGGCAGAATGGGGAGAATTCTTCGCTTTCAAATTGTGTTCCATTGTCGGATATTATCTTTTGAGGGATCCTAAACCTGGTTATGATATTCTTAATAACAAATCTTGGTACTTTCCCAGAAGTGGTTCGGCTTCAACCCATTTGGTAAAATAGTCGATGGCTACTACGACATATTTAGCTCCTCCTTTTTAAATAGGCAATGGGCCAATCAAATCTATTCCCCATACATTAAAGGGCCATGGACTTGCGATTGGAGTTAATTGACTTAAAGGCATCCTGGGTATCTTTGAAAATTTCTCGCATTTTTTGCATCTTTCACATAATCTATGGCTTGGCTCACCATGTGTGGCCAATAAAACCCTTGCTTCATTATTTTCTTCACAAGCTTTGTTCCACTTGAATGGTCACTGCAAAACCCTTCGTGTGCTTCAGTTATGAGTCTCAACCCATCATTCATGCTTACACACCTAAGATAGGGTAGAGCATAACCCTTCTTATAGAGGATTTCGTCTATCATAACAAAGGTTGGAGCCTGTCTCTTGATCTTTCTTGCTTCTCCTTTATCAAATGGTAATGTCCCTTAAACTAAATACTCAATAATGGGCAACATCCATATATCCCTTTAACTAAATACTAAATAATAGGCAACATCCATGTATCCTTATATGTGTTATTTGGCCTTGATTTGCTCATCCTTTCTTCTATTAACTCTTGACCACTTTCTATTTCTTCTCCCCTCTGAGACTTGGCCTGAGATCTTGTCATAACAAACAACTATTTCCCTTGCTCAGATGTCTCCTTTTCAATACTTGGCTTTTCTTGGTATCAAACGGGGAAAATTCATGTTTCCAGTGCTCCTCTTGAGTTGGCCAATTTCGCTAAAGAGTCTGCATGTGCATTCTCCGCCCTTGGAACTTGATTTACCGAAAAATCCTCAAATAAGGCATGCATTTGAAATATCTTCTTCACATATAAAGATAGCTTGGGGTCCTTTGTTTGGTATATCTGCTTCACTTGATTGACCATTCGCTGTGAGTCACTGAAAATCTTTATTCGTGGGATTTTCAATTCTAAGGCCAGAGTTAGTCCCGCTACCATTGATTCATATTCCGCCACATTGTTGGTTGTAGGAAATCCCAATTTCATGGCATAGTGCAATCGATGTCCGTCTAGCGTGATAATTACATACCCTGCTCCGGCACCTTGCTCATTTGATGCCCCATCCACAAATAGTTGACACATGAGCTTCTCATCTTTCTCTTTACTCGATTGTTCCTTTATAAAGCTGGTGCATTCATTAACAAAGTCCGCTAGGGCCTGATCTTTGATTGCAGCCCTTGGTTGAAACTCTATTATGTATTGGCTAAATTCAATCCCCCATTTCACCAACCTCCCTGAAGTCTCAGGCTTATTGAAAACTTCCTTAAGAGGAAAATTTATCAATACCCTAATTGAATGTGCTTGAAAGTATGCTCTGAGCTTTCGAGCTGTAACAACCCGCATATTTATCGGTTTTATATTTAAATATTTTATTTAAATATTTCATCGTTAGTCGGATTTTTAGTCCGAAAAGCTACTTTTTGCATACGGTCGAATTAGGACTCGGGACCGCTCCCATTGAGTTTAAAATGTCGTTTGCGACCTTTTTGGGTATAAGCTTCGATATGTTTGGAGAAAGTTGATTTTTGCTACTTTTTACTTTGGGTTTGGTTTTTGGGTTCAGCCCTATGTTAACTTATACTCCAAAACTGAACCACTCTCCCCATTCTCCCTCACTTCTTTCTCTTTTCAGTTTTCTTAGCTTTAATGGTGGGAGAGATTGGAAATTAAAACTCCAAAACCCTAATTTCTCTTGCAAATCAAATTCCTAGTTCCAAACTCAAGAAGAACCCATTGGTAAGCTTCTCTTCTTCTTCTCCAACTTGTTCTCTTACCAATTTCAGAAATTCCTAAACCTAATTTTGGGAATGTTCTTGTTTTTGAGCATAGATTCAAGCTCATTTGGGTTGTGTTGAAGAGAGGTTGATTCTCCATTTGCTTTCAAGCTTCTTCTTATTTGATTTTGAGAAAAGGTGAGATTTTTATCTCACATCTATGACTATAATTATCTTTGGTTGTTGGGTATGAATTCCTAACACTTCTTCATGTGCATTTGCTCTTGATTTGGATTGGTTTTGTGAATACTCCAATTTTTGGGTTTTTAAGTCAAATTTGTGTGAAATCCTTTTATGGATGTTTGATCATGCTTTTGGTGATGCATCGAGGAGCATATAGGGTCGGGTTGCCGATTGGCATAAACCCTTAGAGCCAATGTTCGTTCGGTTGCATTTTGGAAGAGTTTGCTCTTCATTTACATAAGGCTGAAAAACAGCCCAGGCATGATTCAGTCGACTGAAAACTCTGTTCAGTCGACTGAACCTGAAACCCGAGAGTTTCCACGCATGATTCAGTCGACTGAAAAACTCTGCACAGTCGACTGAAACTGGAAACAGAAAGTTTCCTGAACCTGGAAAATTTCCAGGCACAGGGTCAGTCGACTGAAAACTCTGTTCAGTCGACTGAACCTGCTGTTTGAGTCCAATTTGCCTTTTTGGATTGAAATTCCAATTTAAATCGATTCGTGATAATCCTATTTGTTGTTATCATCTATTATGACTTGGATGACTCTTTTTAGGGAATTTTGAATATCCATTTCGATGGATCCTTTATCGATTTCTTTGGATTTTATTCACGTCTTCGTATGTGAATTTTTGTGATTGATTGTTCTTACAATCTTCTTCGTGATTTGTCACTTTAAAAATATAAAGGTATTCTATACTAGTAGTAAATATCAAAACTCTTTCCTCAAACGATTTCAATACTATTTTAATACCAAATTCGTTTATAAAACCGTTTTCCAATCTATTAGTATATACAAACCTTTACCTCACTCGTATGAGAAATCTAATTAAACGGCTTAGTAAAACAAGTGGTATGAAACGCTTGCGTTTACTTTGTCGGTTAATTCTTGGACTTGTTCGATTGAACCTCTTGTGATAATTTTCTAGTGGAGATTTACAGTTTGTTCGTAAATATTTAAGTTAAGCAAGTGGTTATGGGACATGAAGCTAAACTCATATATTTACTAGCTTAGTGTAATTGACACTTCTCGTTGATCATGACGATCATCTTTGTGATTTAGACTAGCAATGTGCGATGTCTCTTTGTCTGCGAGGGAGACTAAACCCCGTTTTGTGGAGTTTCGACTCAATTTGTGATGGGTAGCAACCCATGGTCTTCGGGCCGTTTGTGGAGCTTCGGCTCAATTTGTGATGGTTAGCGACCATGGAATTAGCGTTCCGTTTGTGATACACGTGTTGGTGAGCTTTATGCTCCCGTTTGTGATAGGCCTCCCCCCTTTTTGTGATTTCTGGATTTCTTGTGTAGATTTCTAGAATTTGTGTTTCACCAATTTTTCGTGATTTCCATTGATAAGTCTTATCGATATTTGTGCATTGGTGAATTTGTGTGTCATTGACTTTAGTGATTTCTGGATTTCTTGTGTAGTCTTCTGAAATTTGGGCGTCATTGACTTTTGCGATTGACATTGGTATTATCGTCAATATTTGTGGTTTGATGAACGAAATAAAGAGTATGACACTTCTTGGATTCTTGTGTAGATTTTGTGATATTGATTAATCTCTTGTTGATTATCAACTACTTATATATCACAGCTTGGCCTTGTGATTATTATGTGTTTAGTCATAACTCTGATTCTATATCGTTTCATCTGATATCTATAGTTAGACTACACTTGAGATATAGACTCCATAATGTATACTTATTCTTTTGTGTAGTTCGTGTAACTATTCTTTTGTGATATTGTGGATCTTTTTAGACCACTACTCTGATGTACACTTTCTAGTGTAATATTCATATCTTATTCCGCCTTTGTGATATGAATTGTCTGTGACTGATTTGTGTTATGCTTATTTCTATACTTGTTTTCCGAAGGATTTATATAGCCACCATGTAGTAGCTTTGAGTTTGTGTCGGTATGTCGGATTTCCTCTTGAAATAGAATGCATGTTATATTATCTGACATACCGGTGCTCGCGCAAAGAAATTACACGGATGGTCGCTCCTCAATAGCCTTATTCTCCGTGCTAGTCGACAGCATTCACTGTAATGTTCTTAACTAGCATGGGTATAGAGGTGGGGCGTCACAGCTTGGTATCAGAGCCAAACTTCGGAACAATATGGAATATTATAACAAGGATCATCGTCCTAAGTTCTTCTTAGGAGTCGTGCTTTAGGATTTTATTCGGGTCTACGTACCGTTCTATCCTATTTTCTTTTATGATTCCTTGTTTTAGCTATCAAGATTTCTTGATATTCAATTGGTGAGTAACCTTCTTCCTCTTTTTTCTTTCTTTAAGGAAGAGAAATGTCTAGACCTGGCCGCCCCAGAGCCGTGCCATCTAGCACTCCGCCCCAGGATGGAGTTTTTATGACTGCTCAACAGCTTCTTGATTTAGTGACAAATGCTCAAGCAGCTGGAGCTAACCCGGAACCTACTCACCCAAAGTCGGGATTTGCACGCTTGTGCAGCGATTTCACAAATTTGGGTGGGGAGCCATTCAAGGGTTCCGAAACTGTTATTGAAGTACAGGCCTGGCTAAGGTCATGCGATCGAATCTTTTCTCGCATGAGTCTTATTGACCTTCACCGAGTTCAGGTGGCCTCTAGTATGCTCCGAGAAAGATCATTGGACTGGTACGAACTTCTTATTTCTGAGATTAATGAAGCGGATCTCACCTGGGAGAAATTCCGAGAGCGCTTCGAGTTAAAATTCGTACCAGAAGCAGAAAAAGTGACATTGGCTCGACGATTTATAGACCTTGTTCAAGGTGAGTCATCCGTGACTGATTACGTCGCCTCCTTCGAGTCGCTTTCCAAATATGGGGTTGAATACATCAACACCCCTCTTAAGAAGAATCAGAGATTCGTCTATGGCTTAAACAAAAGTCTCAAGAAGCCATTACTTCTAAAGTTAGAAGTTTCTTTCGACCAACTCGTTGATATCGCTCTTCGTCTTGCAGAGGCGGATAGAGAGAATGACGTTGAAGTGGTGGATTCCAAACCAAACTTCAACAACAAAAGGAGGCCAAACAAATTTAAAGGCCCTTATCCCAATAAGAAAGGGAAGCAAGCAACCTCCGTGGCAAAGACTTCTTCCTTTGGTCGTGAGGAATGCTATAATTGTGGTTCGAAGGACCATTATGCGAACAAGTGCCTAAAGTCTCTTTCTTGTCGCTGCTGCAAAGTTCCCGGTCATGTTATATCTTCATGCCCCAAGCTTCAGGGCAAGAAGGAGGGAAAGTTAAATGTTTCTCAAGCCCCTGGCAACACATCTCGTGGCCAAGGTATTTCTCATTCTATTCTAGATGGAATTATTTTATTTCGTGATCATCCTATTCGAGTTCTTTTTGATACGGGTGCGTCCCATTCTTTTATATCAAAAGAACTTGTTGATACTTTTTCTTTGGATGTTTTGTGTTTAATAACTTCTTTGAGAATTGCGAATCCGGTTGGTGGATCCGCAACAATCAGTTTATTGTGTAAAGATGTCGAGATTATTTTGTGTGATTTTTCTTTCCGGGCCGATTTGCATGTCATGCGTTATTTAGGCTTTGGAATGATTTTGGGAATGGATTGGCTTGACCGTTATGAAGCTCATATCCTATGTCCTGAGCGGACTATTCATCTTCGACATCCTCAATCTGTTAATCAGGTTTCTGTTATTCTTAAAGATTCAGATTCTGCTTTGGTTGCATCTTTATATTCTTTAAATCCTCGTGATGACGATGATGATGATGAGGGTGATATTATTTCTCTTATTCACGTCGTTTGTGAATTTTCTGACATATTCGAGCCCGTTTTAGGATTACCACCTAAGCGAGCAATTGAGTTCAGAATTAATCTTATTCCTGGAGCTCAACCTATCACTCGTCCTCCTTATCGTATGTCCAATAAAGAAAACGAGGAGATGCGTAAACAATTATCTGAATTAGAAACGAAGCAATTTATTCGCTCTAGTTCCTCGCCTAGGGGAGCTTCAGCTATTTTTGTGAAGAAATCCGATGGTACACTTAGGCTTTGCGTTGACTACCGCAAGCTTAATGATCTTACTATCAAAAATAAATATCCTTTACCTCGGATTGATGATCTATTCGATCAACTTAGTGGTGCTAGAGTCTTTTCATAATTGGACTTGGCTACCGGTTTTCATCAGCTCCGAATTGCAGAGGATAGCATTCCTTTGACATCGTTCCGTACTCGGTATGGATCTTATGAATGGCTTGTTATGCCATTTGGGTTAACAAATGCCCCGGCTTATTTCGTTGACTTAATGAATCGAGTTTTTAAAGAATTTCTCGACCGGTTTGTTCTCATCTTTATCGATGATATTCTTGTGTATTCTAAAACCGAGGAGGAGCATGAAAAACATCTTCGGATTGTGTTGGAAACTCTTAGGAGTAATCAATTAAAGGAAAAATTTTCTAAATGCCATTTTTGGCAATCTCGTGTGAAGTTTCTCGGTCACATTATTTCCGAATCCAGAATTTCCGTGGATCCTTCAAAGATTGAAGCGATTCAAGATTGGAAGAGACCGGAGAGTGTGACAGAGATTCGTAGTTTTCTTGGATTGGCGGGCTATTACCGTCGTTTTATTAAAGACTTTTCTAAAATTTCCGTGCCTCTCACTAGCTTGACGAGGAATGGTGTTAAATACATTTGGTCGGACAAATGTGAAGCTTCTTTTCAGAAATTAAAAGAACTTCTTTCTGATGCTCCTATTCTTGTTATTCCCGATGGGAATCAAGATTTCGTTGTTTATACCGATGCTAGTCGCATTGGTTTGGGTGCCGTTCTTATGCAAAAGGAACGTGTTATTGCTTATGCTTCTAGGCAATTAAAGCCTGCTGAGACTAGATATGCCACTCATGATTTAGAGCTCGCGGCTATTGTTTTTGCTCTTCGGATTTGGCGTCATTATCTCTTAGGAGAGAAATTTGTTCTTTACACAGATCATAAGTCTTTGAAATATTTATTCTCTCAAAAGGAACTTAATTTGCGTCAACGGCGTTGGCTCGAATTTCTTGCACCATATGACCTTGATATTCTTTATACTCCCGGTAAGGGTAATCGTGTCGCCGATGCTCTTAGCCGTAAACAACAAGTTGTTGTTTCTATGATGATATCCGAATGGAACGATCTCGAGATCTTATCCACTTGTGAGATTCAAGACCGCGTATCCGAGTTATGCTCATCATTTGTTTTATGTAGCCTTGAGGCTCATCCTTCTCTTTTGGACCGCATTCTTGAAGCTCAAAGGCTAGATCCCGAATTGGCTCTTCTTGGCCAAAATATTAAGGATAAAATTGATATTGAAGGTTTGAAAGACTTTGATATCGATTCTCGTGGCGGCATTCAGAAATTTGGTAAACTTGTCGTGCCAAATATTGGTGATCTTTGTAAAGATATTTTAGAAGATTCTCATCACTCTAAATTTACCATTCATCCCGGTAGTAGTAAAATGTACGCGGATATGAAGCGACTTTATTATTGGGAGGGAATGAAACTCGATATTGCTAACTTTGTTAAGTGTTGCATGACTTGCCAACTCGTTAAGGCCGAACATCAAAGGCCCGGTGGGTTATTGCAACCTTTAGAAATTCCAATTTGGAAGTGGGACCAAATTTCCATGGATTTTATAGATGGCCTTCCCCGTTCTCGTTCGGGTCATGATAGCTTATGGGTGATTGTTGATAGGCTTACTAAATCTGCCCATTTTATTCCCGTTCGGTCTAATCGAACCGTTCCTCTTTTGGCCAAAATATTTATCAAAGAAATTGTTAAATTGCATGGAGTTCCTACTTCTATTGTTAGTGATCGTGATCCATTGTTTACTAGTGGATTTTGGAAGAGTCTTCAAAAAGCTTTAGGAACGAGGCTTAATTTTAGCACCGCTTATCACCCCCAGTCCGATGGACAAACTGAGCGTGTGAATCAAACTCTTGAAGATCTTCTTCGTGCTTGTGTTCTTGATTTTGGTGGAAGTTGGGAAGATCATATTTCACTTGTTGAATTTTCCTATAATAATAGCTTCCAATCTAGTATTGGTATGGCACCTTTCGAGGCACTCTATGGTAGGCCATGCCGATCTCCTTCTTGTTGGCTTGAGGCCGGTGAGAAGCTGATTTTAGGTCCAGATTTTATTCGTGATTCCACAGAAAAGATTGATCTTATTCGTCATAGGATGAAAGAAGCCCAGAGTAGACAAAAATCCTATGCCGATAACCGGAGAAGGAAGTTAGAATTTTATGTGGAAGATCTTGTGTTCATTCGTGTTTCACCTATGAAAGGTGTTGTACGTTTCAGTCGATCGGGGAAAACTAGCGCCTCGATATATTGGGTCATTTCCTATCACCGAACGTATTGGTTTCATGGCTTATCGCCTTTTATTACCGGCTTAGTTTTCTGCTATGCATGACGTGTTTCACGTTTCTCAACTTCGGAAATGTCTTCGAGATTCCGATTCTATTCTTGAGCCCGGTGTTGTGGAAGAGATTGAAGTTTCGCCTAATTTAACTTATGAGCAACATCCTATTCGTATCATTGCTTCGGAAGTCAAACGACTTCGAAATAAAGATGTTCCGCATGTTAAAGTTCAATGGACTTCAAATCCTAAGGATTGTTCTTGGGAATCTAGAGAGTACATCGAGCGTACACATCCGGACTTACATTCTCGTGCTCTTTGAGGTGAACTTCTTATTTCAAACTTCTTTTGTGTTGAATATGCTTTTATGGTTGTTACTATATATCTTCTTCTTAAAATATTGCGAGGACGCAATTTCTTTAAGGAGGGGAGTCTGTAACAACCCGCATATTTATCGGTTTTATATTTAAATATTTTATTTAAATATTTCATCGTTAGTCGGATTTTTAGTCCGAAAAGCTACTTTTTGCATACTGTCAAATTAGGACTCGGGACCACTCCCATTGAGTTTAAAATGCCGTTTGCGACCTTTTTGAGTATAAGCTTCGATATGTTTGGAGAAAGTTGATTTTTGCTACTTTTTACTTTGGGTTTGGTTTTTGGGCTCGGCCCTATATTAACTTATACTCCAAAACTGAACCACTCTCCCCATTCTCCCTCACTTCTTTCTCTTTTCAGTTTTCTTAGCTTTAATGGTGGGAGAGATTGGAAATTAAAACTCCAAAACCCTAGTTTCTCTTGCAAATCAAATTCCTAGCTCCAAACTCAAGAAGAACCCATTGGTAAGCTTCTCTTCTTCTTCTCCAACTTGTTCTCTTACCAATTTCAGAAATTCCTAAACCTAATTTTGGAAATGTTCTTGTTTTTTAGCATAGATTCAAGCTCATTTGGGTTGTGTTGAAGAGAGATTGATTCTCCATTTGCTTTCAAGCTTCTTCTTGTTTGATTTTGAGAAAAGGTGAGATTTTTATCTCACATCTATGACTATAATTATCTTTGGTTGTTGGGTATGAATTCCTAACACTTCTTCATGTGCATTTGCTCTTGATTTGGATTGGTTTTGTGAATACTCCAATTTTTGGGTTTTAAAGTCAAATTTGTGTGAAATCCTTTTATGGATGTTTGATCATGCTTTTGGTGATGCATCGAGGAGCATATAGGGTCGGGTTGCCGATTGGCATAAACCCTTAGAGCCAATGTTCGTCCGGTTGCATTTTGGAAGAGTTTGCTCTTCATTTACATAAGGCTGAAAAACAGCCCAGGCATGATTCAGTCGACTGAAAACTCTGTTCAGTCGACTGAACCTGAAACCCGAGAGTTTCCAGGCATGATTCAGTCGACTGAAAAACTCTGCACAGTCGACTGAAACTGGAAACAGAAAGTTTCCTGAACCTGGAAAATTTCCAGGCACAGGGTCAGTCGACTGAAAACTCTGTTCAGTCGACTGAACCTGCTATTTGAGTCCAATTTGCCTTTTTGGATTGAAATTCCAATTTAAATCGATTCGTGATAATTCTATTTTTTGTTATCATCTATTATGACTTGGATGACTCTTTTTAGGGATTTTTGAATATCCATTTCGATGGATCCTTTATCGATTTCTTTGGATTTTATTTACGTCTTCGTATGTGAATTTTTGTGATTGATTGTTCATACAATCTTCTTCGTGATTTGTCACTTTAAAAATATAAAGGTTTTCTATACTAGTAGTAAATATCAAAACTCTTTCCTCAAATGATTTCAATACTATTTTAATACCAAATTCGTTTATAAAACCATTTTCCAATCTATTAGTATATACAAACCTTTACCTCACTCGTATGAGAAATCTAATTAAACGGCTTAGTAAAACAAGTGGTATGAAACACTTGCGTTTACTTTGTCGGTTAATTCTTGGACTTGTTCGATTGAACCTCTTGTGACAATTTTCTAGTGGAGATTTACAGTTTGTTCGTAAATATATAAGTTAAGCAAGTGGTTATGGGACATGAAGCTAAACTCATATATTTACTAGCTTAGTGTAATTGACACTTCTCGTTGATCATGACGATCATCTTTGTGATTTAGACTAGCAATGTGCGATGTCTCTTTGTCTGCGAGGGAGACTAAACCCCGTTTTGTGGAGTTTCGACTCAATTTGTGATGGGGTAGCAACCCATGGTCTTCGGGCCGTTTGTGGAGCTTCGGCTCAATTTGTGATGGTTAGCGACCATGGAATTAGCGTTCCGTTTGTGATACACGTGTTGGTGAGCTTTATGCTCCCGTTTGTGATAGGCCTCCCCCCTTTTTGTGATTTCTGGATTTCTTGTGTAGATTTCTAGAATTTGTGTTTCACCAATTTTTCGTGATTTCCATTGATAAGTCTTATCGATATTTGTGCATTGGTGAATTTGTGTGTCATTGACTTTAGTGATTTCTGGATTTCTTGTGTAGTCTTCTTGAATTTGTGCGTCATTAACTTTTGCGATTGACATTGATATTATCGTCAATATTTGTGGTTTGATGAATGAAATAAAGAGTATGACACTTCTTGGATTCTTGTGTAGATTTTGTGATATTGATTAATCTCTTGTTGATTATCAACTACTTATATATCACAGCTTGGCCTTGTGATTATTATGTGTTTAGTCATAACTCTGATTCTATATCGTTTCATCTGATATCTATAGTTAGACTGATCCGTTTATTATTTTCTTATTAAATAATACTCGGGTCAGACCGAGATGTTACAGGTGCTTCTGCTTGACTTCTCTCTTGGGATTGATTTCTCTGACTTTTGGTTAACTACTTAGATTAGTAGTTTTTGATGTATACACTTGAGATATAGACTCCATAATGTATACTTATTCTTTTGTGTAGTTCGTGTAACTATTCTTTTGTGATATTGTGGATCTTTTTAGACCACTACTCTGATGTACACTTTCTAGTGTAATATTCATATCTTATTCCGCCTTTGTGATATGAATTGTCTGTGACTGATTTGTGTTATGCTTATTTCTATACTTGTTTTCCGAAGGATTTATATATCCACCGTGTAGTAGCTTTGAGTTTGTGTCGGTATGTCGGATTTCCTCTTGAAATAGAATGCATGTTATATTATCTGACATACCGGTGCTTGCGCAAAGAAATTACACGGATGGTCGTTCCTCAATAGCCTTATTCTCCGTGCTAGTCGACAGCATTCACTGTAATGTTCTTAACTAGCGTGGGTATAGAGGTGGGGCGTCACAGCTTGGTATCAGAGCCAAACTTCGGAACAATATGGAATATTATAACAAGGATCATCGTCCTAAGTTCTTCTTAGGAGTCGTGCTTTAGGATTTTATTCGGGTCTACGTACCGTTCTATCCTATTTTCTTTTATGATTCCTTGTTTTAGCTATCAAGATTTCTTGATATTCAATTGGTGAATAACCTTCTTCCTCTTCTTTCTTTCTTTAAGGAAGAGAAATGTCTAGACCTGGCCGCCCCAGAGCCGTGCCATCTAGCACTCCGCCCCAGGATGGAGTTTTTATGACTGCTCAACAGCTTCTTGATTTAGTGACAAATGCTCAAGCAGCTGGAGCTAACCCGGAACCTACTCACCCAAAGTCGGGATTTGCACGCTTGTGCAGCGATTTCACAAATTTGGGTGGGGAGCCATTCAAGGGTTCCGAAACTGTTATTGAAGTACAGGCCTGGCTAAGGTCATGCGATCGAATCTTTTCTCGCATGAGTCTTATTGACCTTCACCGAGTTCAGGTGGCCTCTAGTATGCTCCGAGAAAGAGCATTGGACTGGTACGAACTTCTTATTTCTGAGATTAATGAAGCGGATCTCACCTGGGAGAAATTCCGAGAGCGCTTCGAGTTAAAATTCGTACCAGAAGCAGAAAAAGTGACATTGGCTCGACGATTTATAGACCTTGTTCAAGGTGAGTCATCCGTGACTGATTACGTCGCCTCCTTCGAGTCGCTTTCCAAATATGGGTTTGAATACATCAACACCCCTCTTAAGAAGAATCATAGATTCGTCTATGGCTTAAACAAAAGTCTCAAGAATCCATTACTTCTAAAGTTAGAAGTTTCTTTAGACCAACTCGTTGATATCGCTCTTCGTCTTGCAGAGGCGGATAGAGAGAATGACGTTGAAGTGGTGGATTCCAAACCAAACTTCAACAACAAAAGGAGGCCAAACAAATTTAAAGGCCCTTATCCCAATAAGAAAGGGAAGCAAGCAACCTCCGTGGCAAAGACTTCTTCCTTTGGTCGTGGGGAATGCTATAATTGTGGTTCGAAGGACCATTATGCGAATAAGTGCCTAAAGTCTCTTTCTTGTCGCTGCTGCAAAGTTCCCGGTCATGTTATATCTTCATGCCCCAAGCTTCAGGGCAAGAAGGAGGGAAAGTTAAATGTCGCTCAAGCCCCTGGCAACACATCTCGTGGCCAAGGTATTTCTCATTCTATTCTAGATGGAATTATTTTATTTCGTGATCATCCTATTCGAGTTCTTTTTGATACGGGTGCGTCCCATTCTTTTATGTCAAAAGAACTTGTTGATACTTTTTCTTTGGATGTTTTGTGTTTAATGACTTCTTTGAGAATTGCGAATCCGGTTGGTGGATCCGCAACAATCAGTTTATTGTGTAAAGATGTCGAGATTATTTTGCGTGATTTTTCTTTCCGGGCCGATTTGCATGTCATGCGTTATTTAGGCTTTGGAATGATTTTGGGAATGGATTGGCTTAACCGTTATGAAGCTCATATCCTATGTCCTGAGCGGACTATTCATCTTCGACATCCTCAATCTGTTAATCAGGTTTCTGTTATTCTTAAAGATTCAGATTCTGCTTTGGTTGCATCTTTATATTCTTTAAATCCTCGTGATGACGATGATGATGATGAGGGTGATATTATTTCTCTTATTCACGTCGTTTGTGAATTTTCTGACATATTCGAGCCCGTTTTAGGATTACCACCTAAGCGAGCAATTGAGTTCAGAATTAATCTTATTCCTGGAGCTCAACCTATCACTCGTCCTCCTTATCGTATGTCCAATAAAGAAAATGAGGAGATGCGTAAACAATTATCTGAATTGGAAACGAAGCAATTTATTCGCTCTAGTTCCTCGCCTTGGGGAGCTTCAGCTATTTTTGTGAAGAAATCCGATGGTACACTTAGGCTTTGCGTTGACTACCGCAAGCTTAATGATCTTACTATCAAAAATAAATATCCTTTACCTCGGATTGATGATCTATTCGATCAACTTAGTGGTGCTAGAGTCTTTTCACAATTGGACTTGGCTACCGGTTTTCATCAGCTCCGAATTGCAGAGGATAGCATTCCTTTGACATCGTTCTGTACTCGGTATGGATCTTATGAATGGCTTGTTATGCCATTTGGGTTAACAAATGCCCCGGCTTATTTCGTTGACTTAATGAATCGAGTTTTTAAAGACTTTCTCGACCGGTTTGTTCTCATCTTTATCGATGATATTCTTGTGTATTCTAAAACCGAGGAGGAGCATGAAAAACATCTTCGGATTGTGTTGGAAACTCTTAGGAGTAATCAATTAAAGGAAAAATTTTCTAAATGCCATTTTTGGCAATCTCGTGTGAAGTTTCTCGGTCACATTATTTCCGAATCCGGAATTTCCGTGGATCCTTCAAAGATTGAAGCGATTCAAGATTGGAAGAGACCGAAGAGTGTGACAGAGATTCGTAGTTTTCTTGGATTGGCGGGCTATTACCGTCGTTTTATTAAAGACTTTTCTAAAATTGCCGTGCCTCTCACTAGCTTGACGAGGAAAGGTGTTAAAGACATTTGGTCGGACAAATGTGAAGCTTCTTTTCAGAAATTAAAAGAACTTCTTTCTGATGCTCCTATTCTTGTTATTCCCGATGGGAATCAAGATTTCGTTGTTTATACCGATGCTAGTCGCATTGCTTTGGGTGCCGTTCTTATGCAAAAGGAACGTGTTATTGCTTATGCTTCTAGGCAATTAAAGCCTGCTGAGACTAGATATGCCACTCATGATTTAGAGCTCGCGGCTATTGTTTTTGCTCTTCGGATTTGGCGTCATTATCTCTTAGGAGAGAAATTTGTTCTTTACACAGATCATAAGTCTTTGAAATATTTATTCTCTCAAAAGGAACTTAATTTGCGTCAACGGCGTTGGCTCGAATTTCTTGCACCATATGACCTTGATATTCTTTATACTCCCGGTAAGGGTAATCGTGTCGCCGATGCTCTTAGCCGTAAACAACAAGCTGTTGTTTCTATGATGATATCCGAATGGAACGATATCGAGATCTTATCCACTTGTGAGATTCCAGACCGCGTATCCGAGTTATGCTCATCATTTGTTTTATGTAGCCTTGAGGCTCATCCTTCTCTTTTGGACCGCATTCTTGAAGCTCAAAGGCTAGATCCCGAATTGGCTCTTCTTGGCCAAAATATTAAGGATAAAATTGATATTGAAGGTTTGAAAGACTTTGATATCGATTCTCATGGCGGCATTCAGAAATTTGGTAAACTTGTCGTGCCAAATATTGGTGATCTTCGTAAAGATATTTTAGAAGATTCTCATCACTCTAAATTCACCATTCATCCCGGTAGTAGTAAAATGTACGCGGATATGAAGCGACTTTATTATTAGGAGGGAATGAAACTCGATATTGCTAACTTTGTTAAGTGTTGCATGACTTGCCAACTCGTTAAGGCCGAACATCAAAGGCCCGGTGGGTTATTGCAACCTTTAGAAATTCCAATTTGGAAGTGGGACCAAATTTCCATGGATTTTATAGATGGCCTTCCCCGTTCTCGTTCGGGTCATGATAGCTTATGGGTGATTGTTGATAGGCTTACTAAATCTGCCCATTTTATTCCCGTTCGGTCTAATCGAACCGTTCCTCTTTTGGCCAAAATATTTATCAAAGAAATTGTTAAATTGCATGGAGTTCCTACTTCTATTGTTAGTGATCGTGATCCATTGTTTACTAGTGGATTTTGGAAGAGTCTTCAAAAAGCTTTAGGAACGAGGCTTAATTTTAGCACCGCTTATCACCCCCAGTCCGATGGACAAACTGAGCGTGTGAATCAAACTCTTGAAGATCTTCTTCGTGCTTGTGTTCTTGATTTTGGTGGAAGTTGGGAAGATCATATTTCACTTGTTGAATTTTCCTATAATAATAGCTTCCAATCTAGTATTGGTATGGCACCTTTCGAGGCACTCTATGGTAGGCCATGCCGATCTCCTTCTTGTTGGCTTGAGGCCGGTGAGAAGCTGGTTTTAGGTCCAGATTTTATTCGTGATTCCACAGAAAAGATTGATCTTATTCGTCATAGGATGAAAGAAGCCCAGAGTAGACAAAAATCCTATGCCGATAACCGGAGAAGGAAGTTAGAATTTTATGTGGGAGATCTTGTGTTCATTCGTGTTTCACCTATGAAAGGTTTTGTACGTTTCAGTCGATCGGGGAAAACTAGCGCCTCGATATATTGGGCCATTTCCTATCACCGAACGTATTGGTTTCATGGCTTATCGCCTTTTATTACCGGCTCAGTTTTCTGCTATGCACGACGTGTTTCACGTTTCTCAACTTCGGAAATGTCTTCGAGATTCCGATTCTATTCTTGAGCCCGGTGTTGTGGAAGAGATTGAAGTTTCGCCTAATTTAACTTATGAGCAACATCCTATTCGTATCATTGCTTCGGAAGTCAAACGACTTCGAAATAAAGATGTTCCGCTTGTTAAAGTTCAATGGTCTTCAAATCCTAAGGATTGTTCTTGGGAATCTAGAGAGTGCATCGAGCGTACACATCCGGACTTACATTCTCGTGCTCTTTGAGGTGAACTTCTTATTTCAAACTTCTTTTGTGTTGAATATGCTTTTATGGTTGTTACTATATATCTTCTTCTTAAAATATTGCGAGGATGCAATTTCTTTAAGGAGGGGAGTCTGTAACAACCCGCATATTTATCGGTTTTATATTTAAATATTTTATTTAAATATTTCATCGTTAGTCGGATTTTTAGTCCGAAAAGCTACTTTTTGCATACGGTCAAATTAGGACTCGGGACCACTCCCATTGAGTTTAAAATGCCGTTTGCGACCTTTTTGAGTATAAGCTTCGATATGTTTGGAGAAAGTTGGTTTTTGCTACTTTTTACTTTGGGTTTGGTTTTTGGGCTCAGCCCTATGTTAACTTATACTCCAAAACTGAACCACTCTCCCCATTCTCCCTCACTTCTTTCTCTTTTCAGTTTTCTTAGCTTTAATGGTGGGAGAGATTGGAAATTAAAACTCCAAAACCCTAGTTTCTCTTGCAAATCAAATTCCTAGCTCCAAACTCAAGAAGAACCCATTGGTAAGCTTCTCTTCTTCTTCTCCAACTTGTTCTCTTACCAATTTCAGAAATTCCTAAACCTAATTTTGGAAATGTTCTTGTTTTTGAGCATAGATTCAAGCTCATTTGGGTTGTGTTGAAGAGAGGTTGATTCTCCATTTGCTTTCAAGCTTCTTCTTGTTTGATTTTGAGAAAAGGTGAGATTTTTATCTCACATCTATGACTATAATTATCTTTGGTTGTTGGGTATGAATTCCTAACACTTCTTCATGTGCATTTGCTCTTGATTTGGATTGGTTTTGTGAATACTCCAATTTTTGGGTTTTAAAGTCAAATTTGTGTGAAATCCTTTTATGGATGTTTGATCATGCTTTTGGTGATGCATCGAGGAGCATATAGGGTCGGGTTGCCGATTGGCATAAACCCTTAGAGCCAATGTTCGTCCGGTTGCATTTTGGAAGAGTTTGCTCTTCATTTACATAAGGCTGAAAAACAGCCCAGGCATGATTCAGTCGACTGAAAACTCTGTTCAGTCGACTGAACCTGAAACCCGAGAGTTTCCAGGCATGATTCAGTCGACTGAAAAACTCTGCACAGTCGACTGAAACTGGAAACAGAAAGTTTCCTGAACCTGGAAAATTTCTAGGCACAGGTTCAGTCGACTGAAAACTCTGTTCAGTCGACTGAACCTGCTATTTGAGTCCAATTTGCCTTTTTGGATTGAAATTCCAATTTAAATCGATTCGTGATAATCCTATTTTTTGTTATCATCTATTATGACTTGGATGACTCTTTTTAGGGATTTTTGAATATCCATTTCGATGGATCCTTTATCGATTTCTTTGGATTTTATTCACGTCTTCGTATGTGAATTTTTGTGATTGATTGTTCTTACAATCTTCTTCGTGATTTGTCACTTTAAAAATATAAAGGTTTTCTATACTAGTAGTAAATATCAAAACTCTTTCCTCAAACGATTTCAATACTATTTTAATACCAAATTCGTTTATAAAACCGTTTTCCAATCTATTAGTATATACAAACCTTTACCTCACTCGTATGAGAAATCTAATTAAACGGCTTAGTAAAACAAGTGGTATGAAACGCTTGCGTTTACTTTGTCGGTTAATTCTTGGACTTGTTCGATTGAACCTCTTGTGACAATTTTCTAGTGGAGATTTACAGTTTGTTCGTAAATATTTAAGTTAAGCAAGTGGTTATGGGACATGAAGCTAAACTCATATATTTACTAGCTTAGTGTAATTGACACTTCTCGTTGATCATGACGATCATCTTTGTGATTTAGACTAGCAATGTGCGATGTCTCTTTGTCTGCGAGGGAGACTAAACCCCGTTTTGTGGAGTTTCGACTCAATTTGTGACGGGGTAGCAACCCATGGTCTTCGGGCCGTTTGTGGAGCTTCGGCTTAATTTGTGATGGTTAGCGACCATGGAATTAGCGTTCCGTTTGTGATACACGTGTTGGTGAGCTTTATGCTCCCGTTTGTGATAGGCCTCCCCCCTTTTTGTGATTTCTGGATTTCTTGTGTAGATTTCTAGAATTTGTGTTTCACCAATTTTTCGTGATTTCCATTGATAAGTCTTATCGATATTTGTGCATTGGTGAATTTGTGTGTCATTGACTTTAGTGATTTCTGGATTTCTTGTGTAGTCTTCTGGAATTTGTGCGCCATTGACTTTTGCGATTGACATTGATATTATCGTCAATATTTGTGGTTTGATGAACGAAATAAAGAGTATGACACTTCTTGGATTCTTGTGTAGATTTTGTGATATTGATTAATCTCTTGTTGATTATCAACTACTTATATATCACAGCTTGGCCTTGTGATTATTATGTGTTTAGTCATAACTCTGATTCTATATCGTTTCATCTGATATCTATAGTTAGACTGATCCGTTTATTATTTTCTTATTAAATAATACTCGGGTCAGACCGAGATGTTACAGGTGCTTCTGCTTGACTTCTCTCTTGGGATTGATTTCTCTGACTTTTGGTTAACTACTTAGATTAGTAGTTTTTGATGTATACACTTGAGATATAGACTCCATAATGTATACTTATTCTTTTGTGTAGTTCGTGTAACTATTCTTTTGTGATATTGTGGATCTTTTTAGACCACTACTCTGATGTACACTTTCTAGTGTAATATTCATATCTTATTCCGCCTTTGTGATATGAATTGTCTGTGACTGATTTGTGTTATGCTTATTTCTATACTTGTTTTCCGAAGGATTTATATAGCCACCGTGTAGTAGCTTTGAGTTTGTGTCGGTATGTCGGATTTCCTCTTGAAATAGAATGCATGTTATATTATCTGACATACCGGTGCTCGTGCAAAGAAATTACACGGATGGTCGCTCCTCAACAGCTTTATTCTCCGTGCTAGTCGACAGCATTCACCGTAATGTTCTTAACTAGCGTGGGTATAGAGGTGGGGCGTCACACGAGCTATAAGAATCAAGCAATAAGCTAATTTCACTATAACTGGGTATCGAACTTCTGCATCCTTTCAACGCTTGCATACATAGTATACTGGGAGATTTTCTCCTTTGTCCTCCCGAATGAGTACTGAACTGACCGCATGTTCTAATATTGCCATATATAGATACAAAGTTTCTCCACTCTTAGGTCTTGAGAGTATCGGTGGTTTCTCTAAATGGCTTTTTAATTCCAAGAAATATGTTCTGCAATCTTCTCCCCACTCGAAGTTCTTTCTTTTCTTAATTACATCGAAGAAAGTTTTGCATTTATTAGTAGGTTTTGAGATCAACCTGTTTAGGAGGCTACTCTTCCATTTAAGCTCATCACGTCCTTGCTAGGTTTTGGTTCGGCCATATCTCTTATGGCTTGAATTTGGTCGGGACTTTCCTCTTTTCCTTGAGCGCTTACCAAGTAGCCAAAGAACTTTCCATAATGAAGCCCAAAAGAGCACTTTTGCGAATTTAACTTCATTTTATACCTCAACAATATCTCAAACATTTCCTCCAAATCCTTGAGATGTTTTTCAGGCTCATCGGATTTTACCAGCATGTCATCAACATAAAGTTCCATATTTCTGCCAATTTGTTCCTTGAACATTCGATTAACCAATCTCTGATAAGTGGCCTCCGCATTCTTTAAACCAAATGGCATGGCTCTCTGTAACAATAAATTCCCCTTTATTACGAAATTGGTATGATCTTTATCTGGCTTGAACATCAGTATTTGATTGAAGCCCGAATAGGCATCCATAAGAAATAATAATTTATGTCCACTCGTTGCATCCACCGACTAATCTATCCATGGTAACGGGAAATAATCCTTTGGGCATGCTTTATTTAGATTTGTGTAATCTATACATGTTCTCCATTTTCCATTTGACTTCTTCACCAGAACTGGGTTGGCTAACCATTTGGGGTAATATACCTCCCAGATTAAACCATTTTCAAGGAGCCTATCAACTTTCTCCTTTAGAGCATCTATTCGAACTTTATCCAATTGTATCTTTCTCTTCCTTATGGGGGTTGCACCTGGGCTGATGTTAAGGGCATGGCACATGATAGTCGGGTTAGTTCCCACCATATCGGAATGTGACCAAGCAATCACATCCTTGTTATCTTTGAGGAAGTGAATTAGTTCTTTCTTTAACTCGCCATCAAGATCTTTTCTCACTTGACTGCTTTAAAAGCACCTTCAGAATCTATATGGGTTTCTTCAAGGTCTTCTATGGGTCTTATTCTTTCTGTCTCGCCTCGGCAATCAAACTCTGTGACTATTGGATCTTCTTCTGCTGAGTTAGTGCCAAACCTCTTTCTCTTGTTTCCTGCAGAAATGTACTTTTGATACATACGCTTATTAGACTTCTTATCATTAATCTTTGCTTTGAATGTTGGATGGGAAAGTCTATCATCCAAAGGTTGTAAAATTGTAGAATAATCAAAATAAGCAGAATACTCCCTTTTCTATTGATCAAGACTGGCGAAATACATTTCACGGGAGCTGAAATGTTCACCCCGCACAGTCCCCCAACCTCATTTTGTCAGGAATCTTACCATAAGGTATTTTGGCGAGACGAAACAACCAATTTCATCCAGGGCTAGTCTACCGAAGAAAGTGTTGTAGTAGGAGGGTTGGTCAATTATCACAAAGGTGGTTTCGAATGTTCGGCAAGTTGGAGGCAGTCCCATTTGTACAAGTAGCTTGATTTTCCCCATCGAAGTTGACCCCTTTTTTGTGGCTACAGTCTAAGCCAAATCTTCCTCCCTTCGTTTTGGGAATTGTCTTTCTCTTGGAATAATAAAGCTCATCCATCCGGATGAACTTATCAGCCTGAAAGTGAAAGTCTTAAAAATCTTTGCATCCATTGACAAATAGTTGTTTCCATAAAGGAGTATTTTCGATTAAACCATAGTGGACGGCTATGAGTTTGTCTCAATCATTCATGTCCTTAGCCCTCAAGGCTTCTGCGTTGAATCTTCTCAAATAGTCCTCTAAAGATTCACCTTACCTTTGTTTTATGTTTTCCAAGACCCTGTAATCAATAGTTGGGTCCTTACAAATGCAGAATTATGCTGGGAACTCATAAGAAAACTACTTCCAAGAGTATATAGTTTTTTCTCTGTATTGTCTATAGCACTTAGTTGTGCCCCTTGGAGAGTAACGGGGAACAGTCGACATCTGACTGCCCTAGAAGCATTGTATAGGTCCATCTGGCTATCAAAAACTATAAGGTGACCATCTAGATTGGTATTTCCATGATATTTCATAGACAAGATCTTGACATAAGAAGGAATTACTATTGCCATAATCTCATCAGTGAATGGTGGAACCCTCTCATTGTCATTTGCATTCACGTCCATGGTTCTTTTTCCTTTTGAATTCATGGTGTCCTTGATAGCCTTCTCTGCAGCATCTTTAAGGTAAGCTTCAACGTTATCATAATTTTTTTGACTCGGCAATACTCTTTAGAAGTTGAGCTGCCAGAATGCTCTTATGACCTGTCGAGTATTCTCCCTTGATGATCAGCTCTTTCATTTTTGTGGAGGTCAAGTCCGCCTTATCTTTACATTCCTTAGAACTGGTGTTCAGATTTCTTCTAGGAGAAACTACTTCTTCTCCTTAAGTTTGCCTTGGAGTTTTTTATGATCTCTAAGACAAAGCCATCTTCAACAGATCCTGCATTTCTTATAGTTGTTGATCCAAGTGCTTGATTTTCTTTGTATTTTCATCCTGTGGTGCTGGAGACGAATTTTGTGCAGGAATAACCCCATCCAGGTTGAAAGTTGGAGCTATATTTTCCTCCAGGTTGGAAGTATGCACTACTCCCTCATTGAGTCCACTTAAACGCTTTGACCTCATTTTTTCTATGCAAGATAAATGAATCAAAATTAGTCTATATAAAGTAACAAGATTGAAGGTACGAGCCCTCCTTCTAGTGCCAAAAATGTTAATAAGAAATATTGTCAACATCGCCAATTCCTTTTATAAGATTATTTTATGCAAACACAACCATGTGGTTGAATGTGGTTGAGGGGATTCATGTCTTTACGAGCATATCTTTCAAATAGAATGATTAAGTTGAAAGGATTTGAGGTGATAGCTCTAGCTTTCGACTAAGATGACCTGATCAGAAAGAATGACAAACTACCAAACCTTTCGACATTGTTGAAAGGTTATGGTGGTCGTTCCGACCTTTATTGACTTGGATAGCATAATAGAAGATTAACAAACCCACCAACCATGTCGAAGGGTAATATTCCACTCCAACCTTCCGACTTTGTTGGGATAGTAGAAGATTATAAAACCTTTCGACATTGCCAAAAGATTAGTAAGGCTGCTCCAACCTTCCGATTATGTTAGAATAGAAGTAAATTTTCAAACCTTCCCACCTTGTCGAAAGGTCATTAACAAGACGACTCTAACCTTTTGACTAGATTGGAATTGAAGTAAGATTTCGAATCTTTTGACCTTGTCGAAATGTGTGACAAGGCCATTTCAACCTTTCGATTATTTTTAAGTAATTCACAATCATTTAGCTCTCAGAATCATCACTTTATCGAATCCCATCTCCACTTAGATTTGAGAGCAGTTAATTACTTATGTCTCCCATCCTCTTTGCGATCGCGTTGGAAGGTTACATTTAAGACCCTTCGACTTTGTCGAAAAGGAATGCATACTTTATCTACAAACATTAACTATTTTCAATTCCTTTAGGTCAATAGTCCTTCCATAAAATCCCTTCAAAAGAAGTGCTGATGCTTGAAAGAGTAGACTCCCTTCGAACGAATTCCTTTGTAAATGGTTGTTAGACACATAACCCAGAATTCCTTAAGGAAGTACACCTTTCGACTTTGTCGAAAGGTATTCCTCCTTTCAAAGCAGTTCAAGATTGATAGTCTTCAACTCGCTTCATTTTTTTATACAAGACTAATTTAGTTATCCCCATAACCCATGCATTCAACATGTTTGACACGTCATCATTACTTTTTCTTTCCATATTAAGTATTGGTTTTGATGATGATGTGTTTTAACAGGGCATGTCTAAATCAATCTTATATATAGCATAGATCAAAAGATATATGAGAAAAGGTTGAAATCATGTGTAATTGATCATTAGTCTAGCTAATGATCTTAATGATCTTCCTCGTTGACAATATCCATCATGAACGAGCCATTTCCATTTTATTCATTATCCAAAATGAGTTACAAGAAGTCCAGCTTTCTACCTGATTCAATTTAGGGTTTCTTCTAAGTACAATTATCACTATAAAAGTAAAGAAAAGAAAACGAATTCAGTATCCAGAATTCGGCCCTCAAAACTGGACCCCTTAGGTCTTATTTATAGATGCGGGTTAGCCCCCGTACCACGCTTCTGCTTTCGACTGGGTCTAAAGGTCCCCCTTTATATGCCACCTTAAATCTTTCGACTTCATCGAAAGGTTATGAATCCCTTATCTGGGTTTGCCTCTTTGCTTCCTTGCCTTCGACTGGGTCGAAAGGTCTTCTTTCATATGCTGTTACGAACCTTCCGATCTCATCGAAAGGTTTTCCCTTGCTATGAACCTTTCATCTTTGTCGAATGGTTTGTCCTTGATGTGCTATTATGAACCCTTTGACCTTGTCGAAAGGTTTGCCATTATTATGCCTTCATGAACCTTTCGACTTTGTTGAAAAGTTTGCCTTTTGTATCCTTTTGTGAACTCTTCGACCTTGATGAAAGGTTTGTGCTACACCTGAATGTTGTCAAGAGCTATATTTCCCTTCAATATTGTTGAAAGGTTTTCTTTCATTCCTTTGCCCTTGCCGACTTCTGAGTATTGCTTTCTTCGTATAACATTTCGACCTTGTCAAAAAGTATCCTGAGCGTGTCTTAACCAGTTCGAAAGGCTTGTTATGCTATCGAAAAGGTCACTTTGGGGTGAATGCTTTAAATTCGAAAGGTTTGATGTGTAGTTGTAGGAACACTATTGATTGCTTTCGAAAGGGGTTCTAAAGTCATCATTGCTTTCTCATCTGTGCCGAAAGGTTGGTTGTGGCGGAAGGTTCTATTTGTTTTCATCTAGGTCAAAGGCCTTTGCACCATATATGTAGTTGGACTTTCAAAACATCCTTTTTAAGTCTTTCACGATTACTTGGCCTGTCTCTTCATCAAAACTTCAATTTTGTTATCCTTTTTTCATACTTTTGCTTTCAAGTAGATTTTATGGTTAACAGATTATAATTTGCAAAAGATATGTTTTAAAAAGGATATTAGTGAGAGGAAACCCATTCCATTAAGCAGTGTGGTCTCACTTAATATAAGATAACGGAGATGTATAGTATTATTCACACCAGGCTTTATGTCTAACTCGAAGTTTACGTTTTTCCCTTAAACTCTTGGGTGCTCAAAATTAGTTTGAGTAGACTGAGGGTTAAGGGTTGAGGATTTTCAGGTTTTAGTAGGTAGGCGAATAAAGCTTCCGAAGACGAGCTGGTGGCTAACGGATAGCTATTTAAGAGTTGCTGTTTTATTTTTTTTGTTCCGCTATGCTATACTATATCAGTTTGACTATATAATACTCTGGTCAACTGAAGGGGCATCCCCATATGTCGCTCTTGGCGTATTTATGTAATAATTATATTTTATCTAAACTTGGGAAAATGCTTGGGATTATGTAACTTGTATATGAATTGTTATTTTGAAATGTAATTAGAAAAATGTTTTAATCTATGATGCTTTATTTCATATTCAAGTGCTTCTGATATTATGGATACCATTAACATTACCGTACTTGGTCGCCGAAAGTTAATACTATAGATGACTGCAGCATTTATAGCGCTTAGCTTCGGGCCTCTAGATAGGGGATGTTACAAAAATGTAATTACTTTTATTATGTTTTTAACTTGTCCAATACAGGGACAAATCCGACAAATATTGTATCAGATAAATATAGATGTTTGTTCTATGACAAAAACGAATATCCATATAACGATCATATATAATACTTATCAGACGGGGCTAAAAACTCTCTAAGGGATTTAAAAAAATAAAGCACATTATCCACCAATTTGTTTGTATATTACCGTTACATAATTTTTTTATTAATAATATGACATATGAACATTTATACAATAATTTATTTATATTTTAATGTTCTATTAATTATATAATATATTACATAATTTTTACTTTTTCATAAAATCTTTTATGTTTTCAAATTTAACGAATTATGAATTTAATATTATATCTTAAAAAACAAACTATAATGTACACTAGTTTACGCAACCCATACATTAACAAACTGGTTTTACATAATTAAGGGTCTAAACTGATAAACGATTATGCAAGTCGATTATTATTTTCAATACTTTAGAAAAAAACACACACTAAATTATGTGCATCTAAACTAATTAATCCAAGCTAGCCCTAATGCGCATATATACTAATTAACGCACACACACATACACTAAATTGTACGTTAATTTTTGGATTTAAACAACAATAACTGTAATTAGCAATCAATGGGGTATAATAAACAATCAATGAGTAATATAAATAACTAAAATCACAAATTAACCCTAATTTAGCAAATGAAAATTAATTAGGGTTAAGAAAAAAACCTGATTGGGATGAATTAGTGGCCTAGGGTTGTGAAGAGTGGAGAATGATGAACTTGTTGACGGTTGGGGAGTGGTGTGGATTCTTTGACGATGGAGAAGGGAGGAGCATCTAGGGTTTTGTGAAATTTGGGGGAGGCAAATGTAATGAAGCAGCTCTCGGCCTGGTGGCTTTAATTAGCAACGGCTTTTGACAGCTACTTAATTTTTTTATTCCATTTTCACACTTTTTAAAATAAATTTAATATATATTAGTTTGTTTGAAAATTTTAATTTATAGAAAAAGGTAAATAGTTTATATTTGTTATTAGTGAATATGAAATAAATATTAATGATTATAGCCTCTCTTACTTGCCTTTTCAAATTAACTTACAAATTTTAGATTATAGTTATATAGATAATGTTTACAAAATAAATTCATAAAATAATTACATGTCATAACTTCCATCGAAATTTTGTAATTGATAGATTGAAACTTGCAGAAAATGACTATCTATGTGATTTTCAATAAAGTTAATTATCGAATATAATTATACAGAAAAAAACATTATCGACAACACTAATTTAATTTATAAGAAAATATCATAAATTTGAATAATCGAATAGAAATATATTTACAAAATTCTTTGGATTTGAACTATTATATATTTAGTCAAATTTTTGACTTATATAACTAATATGGAATAATAAAGGAACAAGTTTAAATAAATAAATTGATGGGCCATCGGCATTAAATAAATAAATTGATGGGCCATCGGCAGCCGTCGAAGGCATAATAACGAAGCTATCAGTAGCCGTCGGAAGCTTCCACCGTAAATTTCACTATTCCTTGTAGTGTAATAGCTTGTAGCAATTTTAACTATTTATTTCATGCAAAGTGAAATAGAATATTTTAATCTAATAGTTACTTGGTTTATCATTACCTTCTGTATAGTTAAGTTGTACATATTAAAATCTTTGCATCATCTAAGTCCAAGAGTCGATAACCCTTACGTAATGCTAAAATCATCTATTTGTTTCCTTTAAAAACATCTAACCTCTTGCTGTCCAAATATTTTGAGAAGGTACGTTATATTTGCATCCATTACATCCATTCACTTGATTAACCATAACTAAAGAGACAACCCTGCTTCATAAAATAAAAAAGGTATGTAGAGTATAACATTTTATGATTTTTATTTGATGACAATAAACATATATATTTGTTAAATGTGTTTATTATAGTACTATAGTGATTTCACAGAACGAAATAAATATTTGCTGAATAAAATAAACAAATCAGAATTTTATTTAAACAAATATTTTATTTCAAAGTCAAATAGTATGCATTTTAGCTTCTACTATACTTACATTATCAATACAATATACAACATTTCTCTACACACTCGTATACAACATTTTGTTTCATTACTCACTCACACTCGACTTTGAACTTGATTTGCTTACTCCAGCTTGTGTCCAGTCGTCCGTTATACCTGTCAAATAAACACCGCAGTAAAATGGAAAAAGAAACAAACCTAAACTGCAAAAATAACCTTGATTTGAATATTACTATTGTCTCAGTTTATGGGTTTGTTTTTCTCTTCATATTTAGATAGGGACAGATATAGGTGCACGACAACTCATGACATGCACAGTGGGTCATTGTGAATTTCATAAGGCCGAGCCTTGATTTGATTTCAGGGACAAGTACAAGGTCAATCCCGAAGGCTCAACACAATGCAAGTGTGCGCTAGGTCAAGCCAAGCAAGTTTCAGCCCAACTTAGGTGCACCATATACAAGTGTCAGCCAAGCGGTGTACATATGGTCGAGAACCAAGGGTGCATAAAATTAAAATGAAGTAGCAACATATACAAGCTTGTACATAGAAACCAAGGGATCAGACTCATGTACAAATAAGACAAGGCAGCAAAACGCAACAAGTGCACATGGTCATAAACAAATGTAGTACATAATCAAAGCCAGGTACATAGATATACCAATGAACATGAACAAGTACAAGACAGAGGGTCAAGTGCATTAGTAATGGTTCAAACCAAACAGAATCACAAGGCTAACATTCACAAACTTAGACTATACAAATAGCAGCACACAGAAGTAAGAAATATATATACACTCAAGAAAGGAACATCAACATACACAACTTAGATAAGAACATGCATGTGTATGCAATAACAAACTCAACTCAAGAATGCAGCATGCATAATATGTAGAAGTACAAGAACATGGAGCAGCAACAAATCAAGGCATGCACATATGTATCGCATACAAGCCGAATCTAGTGCATCTAGGAAATGTAATGCAACTTAAACACATGCACTAGAAAAATACTCTAGAAGCAACTAAATGGCTGCACAATAGCAAAGAGAACCAATACCAGGTTTAAGCGCACCAAGATGAATAACAAGCAACCAAAAGGCAACAACATATGCAACATAAAGGTAGAGCATAAGGCTGAGCACACAAGCGTGACACACAAACATATACTTAATACTCAACACAATAAATTCAAGAGCAATTTTTTTTAATTAAGTTAAAGGCAAGATCGAATCTAACCAGAGAAATATACGATCAATAGAACAAGTCAGAGAACTTTGAAATGAATGAATAAGTCAAGGACGATATCAAATAAATTTAATCGAAGCAATGGATTGAACGAGTCAAGACCATAAAGCAGAAAATCAAAAACAAAGCGGTCAATAATATATAACAATATACACAAACAACGAATGGGTCGGAAAGTATCAAAGTGTTCGATCAAAAATCAACAGCGGAAGTGTAAAATTTCAAAGTTGGACATTTCAATCGAAAATATAGGAAACCGATTCCTATAAATACCCTTATCATCATTGAAAAAATTTAGTCGAGTTAAAAGAAATGTAACCTAAATCAGAAAATTTGAAACCATACTAAAGCCTTAGTTGAAGAATTACTCGACTTGGTGAAGCGGCCACAACCATCAAACATCGACAAACCGAAGAGCGCAATCAACGAAGATGTAAAGGCGATTTGAAGCTTCAAATTCAAAGCGGAAGCTTCAATTTCTAAAAACCCTAATTTCAGAGTGAAACAAAAAGGAAGACGGCATGGAGAATGAATACATGCTAATAAAGAAAAAGATATTGTTTTAATTTTGGACCGCATTTCTTTTCAGATATATAGCCAAATTGTATTTAGGGTTTGTTTTATTTCTTTTGTGTTCTTTGTTATTAAAACTTGTTAAACTCTAGTGTTAACTAGGTTACGAGCTACGGGGCATAGTTCGAGGATTCATAACTCGGTGGTTGAGTTGTGGCAGAGTTTTGAGCATAGGGTTATAACAATTAGGTTGTGAGAGTCACAAGTTTATAGGATTTGTAAGCGTCAGATTGTTTAATTTCTAATAGAAACTTTGGGGGCAACAGTAGGCATGTTTTGCCGGAGCTGGATAAACTTGTGAATCGTTTTTAATTTCCGCAATTGCTCTATTATTTTCTATGCTGAAATTTATTTATCTGTGAATTTTTTATTTATAAACCCTATTCTTCCCACCTTTAGGGTTAATTCGATCCTACAAGATATATCCATATATGTTGTGTACATGTAGAAATCTATGTTAATCTCCATAATTTTTTTATTAGCTGTTGTAAGAAACCACAAGTAGCTGTAGTAAAAAAATCATGTTCGACGTGTTTATTTATTATTGAAATATTATATTAAACCATGTAGGGATGTTAATAGAAATTTACCATTATCATATCATTACCAAAGAAATGTAACCACCGCTTGAACTATATCGACATAGCAATACTCAACATTGCTAATGATTGTTAATTTTTAAAGTCTTTGTCTAAATTGTATTTAGGGTTTCTTTTATTTATTTTTTATTTTTTGTTTTTTAAAACTTGTTAAACTCTAGTGTTAACTAGGTTACGAGATATGGAACGTAGTTCAAGAATTCTTTGATCTTAGGTTATTAGTTGTTGACAAAATAGAAATCTTTGATCTCAGGTTTGTATTGCTATGCATTTTCAATTTAAATGTTAAATACTATATACTAGTAGTCAGTAATAATAATAATTTGTTGTTGTAGCCATTCGGATAGCTAAAGCAGGATTAGGAAGAAAGACGGATTCAGAAGCAGTAGCTCTGTCACTCTTTCGAATATCAGGCTTGGCTGTTTTTAACTCCAATAAAGGAGTGGAAACAGATGAATAAAATGATGAGCATATCTGGAGTAACTCGTCTATCTTACCAAAATGGGGAACAAAATAGAAGGTTGGAGACTCACTTGGATCCAAATGCATATTGCCAGAAACTTCCCGTAAAAGGGGAAGTATTTATCGAAGAAATAAGATCTGGAAAGACGGCTTGAATTCTATGAAATTTTCAATGCACACTTCGACGCTTGTTCCCAAAGGCACCAATAAAGGCAACGAAGGGAATCATGACATTACCTAGCTCAATGAATGGTGTCTTTACGCCAAAGATAGAAGAGGATGATGCTTGACGTTGAATCCAAAGGGTAAATCATTTAGTGATGGGTTTATGCGATGGTGTAGAAAGAAGCAAGTTTAGGCAGATGGAATTTGAAGATATTTGCATAAGATTAGCATGAGTCTCACTTATTCCTTCCATCTTTATATGCCTGGTCATCTAATATTTACATTAATATTATGCCTGGTCAAAGTGTGCATTGATTATATGTGTGTCCAAAGTTTTACTTATAAACTTTTTAACCAATCCATTAAAATCACTTCAATCACAAGCCTTACCTGTTATGAATGTTGCTTTATATAGATGTTATGTTGACCAAAAGCAATTTCTTTTAAACTACAAAAATATTTAGCAACAGCCCATAGCCTTTATGAATTTTTATCTAGCAACGATTATGAGCCGTTGCAACATTATAGTAAAGCAACGTGAAAAATCCATTACAAATCGTAAATTAGCAATGGCCAAAAGCCATTGCAAAATAAAAATTTTCAATGGCTACGTGCCTTTGCTAAATATTTATCACTCATAATTTCGCAACAGCTTTGGCTCATTACGAAATGTTTTAGTAATGACAAAAAACCATTGCAAAATACCATTTTTGGTGTAGAGAAGCCAGGGAAAATCAAGAATATGCGACGGAGGTGATGGAAAAATAGACATCACCCCAACTACTACCGATATAGGAGGGACACCCGCTGAAGGTATGCTACCTTATGGTGTAGCCTGAAGGAATCTTCGGAATTATGATGGCATGAAGATTCAAAACCTCAACATCGTCTCCAGTGATAGTTGTAGGAGTGACACG
Organism: Allium cepa; assembly: GCA_030765085.1. NCBI lineage: Eukaryota > Viridiplantae > Streptophyta > Magnoliopsida > Asparagales > Amaryllidaceae > Allium > Allium cepa. The sequence goes on along the minus strand of CM060939.1, from coordinate 456,181,978 downwards.
ACTCATATTAGCTATTTGTAAATAAAAATTATTAACAACTTTTTTCACATGAGAGTACAAGATGCTAGAAACAAAAATGTGAGTGCCTAAATCCTATATGCGTAAGTATAACAAAAATACAAATATACTCTCTCAACTTATCCCAATTATGGCAATAAAATAACCCAAGCTTTAATACCACATGTAACGACCTGCCTCCCACATCAACTGGAATCTATGCATAGAGACAAACAGATTCCCCGACAGTGCCATGGATGACATTTGGTTAAGGGTAAGATATATGGAACATAATGAATATCATAAAGCATATTTCTTTTAACAAACTAATAATCATAGTGGAATGATATGAAAATATAATATCAACATAAACATGTAGAAGACTAAATTCATATCATATCAAGAGGCATAAGATCCACCATCATAATACAAATTATAGGTGATACATCAAAACCCAGGAGAGCACATGTCTCAAAATAATACGTATGTTTTGCATAGCAATACACCTAATATTGTATAGATATAATTAAAATGATAATATGGCTATGGCTCTATGAATCACCTACAACTAGCAGAGACCCTGATCTTATTGTCAACCTACTCAAATAAAATGTAACAATGAAACAAAAAAGAGAGAGTCCACAAAAAGTATAGTGAAAATGAAATATCACTAATATGCATGATTATCAACATACTAATATATCATGAACAATACCAACTAGTAATACTTAAGGTAAAGGAACCATACATCAACAAGCACCTTCACCTGCATTCAACAAGTTAGCTTATACTCTGCCGGAACCATTTTTGCACTCCGTAGCTGCTCTTATACTCGAATTTCGACACTGTAATCTGCTGTAATCCATTGAAGCAGTTGTAGTCAGCAAGTGAATATCAATAAAATCATCAAACTTCATTTTGGACGTATGAAATATGTCGAACCACTCTAAATCGTTGTATTTCTATGCGTTTTCATATCTGTTTTTGAAGTGCTTGTTAGATAATCCTCTTTTTACATTTCTATTCTTCATTTTTATCTCTTCAAATACTTCCGAAGAGTGTTGTGCCCAGTACAAACACTTTGGTGCTTTCATTAAAAATCACAATATTTCTCCTGCTCTTTGGATTTACCATCGATACCGGATTGCACAAATCCAAGAAGTAGATACAGATCTCAAGTTCAGAATCCTTCCAACCTATTCGGATTTGCATAAAATCTAGGAAAGAACTTCATCATCCCCCATGTTTAGCACAAGGACTGCCTCTACAGCTGTTGATCAAGAAGCACGAGACAGACAGAATCCCGTAGAGCTGCCTCCACCCAACCAGAATGCTACCAGACCATCAGATCATCAGGCCCTGTCACTCGATAAGAGTTTCAAATACTTATGCAAGAGCTGACTCAGAGTCGTCAACAACTCATCGAACAACTGCGTGCCAACATAGAGTTGACTAATCAGCTAAACCACCAACGGCGTAGAAGATCCAGAAGTGATCATGTTTCTTATTCCTCCACCGAAAGTTCATCCTCATCCGACTACCATCACAGATCTACACACCCACGACTGGACGTAAGCTATACCCAAGCCACCGAACATCAACCTGCACTGAACATTGGGCAACCCAGAGTTGGTCTGTCAACCAGCTACCAGACTGAACCCTCCTCCCGGGGAGGTACCGTTCCTCACTACACCACGAACATCCGCACTACTACCGCTGCTATTGAACCAGGGGTTGATGCCTGGAATTAAATAGATCTGAACCATCGTCAGCATGGACGTACTCCTGAACCCTACGTCTCTGAAGATTTGGAACCAAGAAGGCGAGACATGGACCGTCGACCGCGTCCAGTCTAGCCTCACATTGTGGAACCCGACCACACCTTGGCTCAACATGCACAGAATGTCCAGATGCCGAATATACCAACTATGATTCGTCAGATGATCCGTGAGAGTCAGGGTCTCACTAATGACAACTGGGGAATCTCTTGGAGTCATACCCCTTTTACCGAAGACATATTATATGCTGAACCCCCTCGGCGATTTAGAATGCCGGCTTTACCATTCTATAAAGGAAGTTCTGATCCAAACCAACACATTTTGAAGTATGAGTAATTAATGAATGTTGCACGGGCTGACGAAGCAGATAAATTTTGAAGCTTCTGGATATCACTGGGGGTATACGTACTATGTGGTTCACTCGTTTTCCACCCCGATCTATTTCTTGTTTTGATCAACTGGCAACCAAGTTCATTGAGCAGTTTCGGATGCATGTAGCAAGACCAAAGGATGTTAATTCTCTGTCTAATGTCACTCAACCTCTTGGAGAGACACTCGGGCACTACTTAGAGATGTTTCATGTTGCGTGTGTAGAGATAAGAAATCCCAATGACAAATCTGTCTTGATGGCATTGACTAAGGGGATTGATCCTGATTACGAGTTCGGAAATTGGTTGGCTGGGAAGCCTCCTGCGTCATTGGACCGATTCTACTCCAAGGCAGCCCAATTCTTGAGAAGGAAGGATGCGAAATAGTCTAGGAAATAGGATGACGCGCGGCCAGTATGGAAGGGATCCAAAGTAATGTTGCAGTCAAGCAGTCCGGGGAGAGCTCCGGGAAAGTTCAGTTGAATATTCAGAATAAACAAACTCAGCAAAAAGACAGTGAGAATCAGAATAGAAACCGGGATCAGAACTGTGGTCCGCGATGTAGAGCTTCAATGTTTGATAATTAAACTCCTATGAATACGTCACTAGAGAATGTTTATCTACAAACCTGCAACACTATCCAGTACAAGAAGCCTGCTATGAAGCCATCATCGGAGAGGTAAATCCAAACAGGAAAATTTTATAGGTTTCATGAGAGTTATGGCCATAATACAAATGAGTGTCGTTATTTGCAGGACCTCATTGAGAATTTTATTAGAAAGAGGAAGTTGGAATAGTTCGTGCGGACGCTGCAGTCTGGAGGTGCGGGCCCATCGAATCAGAATAATATACCCAATCAAGCAAGACAGGAGGAACCTGCTCGTACCGACGGGAGGTTTGTAATAAACACTGTGAGTGGTGGTCCTTATCCAGCAGACCGAAGCTGGAGGAAAATGGAATCGTATGCCATCTCTATTAGGCATGCAGATTTCGAATGTTGTAGTAGTTTTTATGATGGGGCTCCGGCCAAGAAATAAAAGACGGTGACCGATGACATCGTGTTTCGAAATAGAGACGCTGATAAGGTCGAAAACCCGCCTATCGATTCACTTGTCATATATGTCCAGATAGGTTCTGCTTGGATGAAGAGGATCTTGATTGACAGTGGAAGCTCTGTAAATATTTTGTTTAAGCGAGCAAATGATCAAATGAAGATGGAAGCAAAGAACTTGAAACCTATCCAATCACGAATCCATGGCTTCAATGGGAGTGCTACTATACCCACTGGAGTGGTGGAACTACCAGTGGAGTTAGGATTTGGAGAACGCTAGAGAGTCCGGATACTACATTTGTTGTTTTGGACATAGACTCCCCTTACAATGCTTTCTTGGGCCAACCGGCCCTTGCTAAATTCAGGACGGCCATTACCCCATGGTGCTAGACTCTAAAGTTCCCCACTGGTCGTGGGGTTGGAGTTGTTCAAGGAGATCAGGCTGTTGGATGAGCCTATTATGTTGCCGAGTTGCACGGGGCATAGCGAAAGGAGAAAGGGAAGGGCGTAGAGGAATCTCTCTGCGTCCATTTTGTTGATAATTGACAATTGGCGCTTGGGCCCAGGCCCGGGCACCCCAACCAATTCCAGAGGGATCTTGACCCGAGAGACGCTGAAAGTAAAGATGAAACTAAAGACATTCAAGCTTCCTCGGCCGAACTAACAATCGATGTCCCAATCGACGATGATGACGATTCAAAGATGGTAAAGATTGGATGTCAATTAAGCCAATAAATACAGAAGGAATTGGTTGAATTTCTCCGAGCGAACCTCGATGTATTTGCCTGGATGCATTTTGACATGTGTGGGATCTCGCCAAACATCGTGAGCCACACTTTGAATATTGACCCGCGGTGTATCCCGGTCAAACAGAAAAGGCATGGTAGGATCTAGAGAGATCTGCCGCCCTTATAGAAGAGGTCGATAAGTTGAAATCGAATGGGTTTATTTGGAATGCCTTATACCCGGAGCGGGTATCCAATCCCGTACTTGTCCAAAAGCCGAATAGGAAATGGAGGACGTGTGTTGATTACTCAGACCTGAACAAAGCTTGCCTGAAAGTTCCACTTCCTCGAATTGAACAGCTCGTAGATTCAACGGCTGGGCACGAATTATTATCTTTTATGGATGCTTATTCCGGTTACAATCAGATACCCATGCACTTACCCGACTATGAACATATCAGCTTCGTGACCGATCTGGGACTCCACTGCTACAAAGTCATATCTTTCGACTCAAGAACATCGGGGCAACATACCAACGACTAGTCAATCGAATGTTCGCCAAGAAGATCGGAAAGACCATAGAAGCATATATGGACGACATGCTGGTGAAGTCAAAGTTCTCCACTGATCATGTTAGAGACTTGAAATCAATGTTTAGCATCCTTCGAGAATACAGGATGAAGCTCCATCCACTGAAATGTCATTTCGGGGTCGCATCCGAAAAATTCCTTGGGTTTATCATCAACGCTCAGGGAATCGAAGCAAATCCCGAAAAGATCTTGGCAATCAGAAATCTTGAAACTTTAAGAACCATAAAGCAAGTCAAAAGCCTCAACGGGAAGGTAGCAGCATTGAGCAAGTTCATTTCAAAGTCCACCGACAAGTGCATTCCCTTCTTCGATCTGATCCGAAAAGGGAGATGAAACTTTGAATGGACCATGGAGTGTGAAGACGCATTCCGAGCACTGATTCAACATCTCTCCACACTGTCGATTTTGTCAAAGCCTATCAATCACGAGCAATTATACCTTTACTTGGCGGTATCAGAAAACGCAATCAGTGATGCCTTAGTTCGAGAGGAAGACCGAGTGCAGAAACTGATCTACTACGTTAGTAAACGGCTAACCCGAGGTGAAAGAAATTATCTGAAGCTAGATAAGTTGGCTTATTGTCTCGTTATTTCCTCAAGGAAGCTCCGTCCGTATTTCCAAGCTTATTCTATCACTATTTACACCGATCGGTCATTACGATAGGTCCTTGCGTGGCCTGAAACGTCTGGTAGGTTACTCAAATGGAACATTGAGCTGAGCCAGTTTGACATTACTTACACTCCGAGGCGAGCTATTCAGGGACAAGTTCTAATGGATTTCATAGCCAAATTTACCATCCCAGAGGACTAGCCCGAGACCAGTAAATCTCTAAAGTATATCTGGAAGCTGCATACTAATGGTGCATCAACGGACCGATGATCGGGTGCTGGAATAGTACTTGAAACCCCCGAAGATCGATCCATATGTTATGCTCTAAAGTTTGATTTTTATGCGACCAATAATGAAGCTGAATATGAAGCCTTGCTTGCTGGATTGAAACTAGCCCGAGATTTGAGAATTATTGCTGTGGAAATTTATTGTAATTCGCAACTAGTTGTATGTCAAGTTCAGGGCGAGTATCAGGCAAAGGATCGAAGACTGGCTGCTTATCTAGCTCGAGCCCAAGAAATACTTAATCGGTTTGATTATTATGCCATCTTTTACATACCCCGTGAGTGTAATCAAAAGGCTGATTCATTGACGAAGTTAGCAAGTACGGATGAAGCATAGCACATGGGACTCGTTCCTGTGGAGACATTATATTCCCCAAGCATTGATCGAATGGAGACAGACTGTATATTTGAAATCACTCCCGAAAAAGAGTCGTGGATGACTCCATTCCAAAATTACCTCGAACATGGAACATGCCTGAGCGCAGAAGTGAGAAGAGACAGATTCTTCGTAAAGCTGCACAATTCACTAGAGTCATGTATCGAAGAGGGTATTCTATTCCTCTACTCCGGTGTATCGCCCACGATGAAATTAAGCGAGTATTACATGATGTTCACGAAGGAGAATGTGACGATCACACCAGAAGGCAAGCTCTCGCTAAGAAAGTGCTCCGATATGGATATTATTGGCCAACTGTAAATCATGATGCAGCAAAATACGCCAGGAAATGTGATAGATGTCAAAAGCATGCTCGAATTCCTAGAGCCCCACTTACCGAGATAACCCAAATGGTCGGTCCATGGCCGTTTGTAGTATAGGGAATCGATATCATTGGCTCTCTACCTCTGGCCAAAGGTGGTGTGAAGTACGTCATCGTCGCAGTTGATTAGAGTATAAGTACAAGGTTGTTGACTTGAGGGCTGCCGCATACCGAAGTCGAGTCGCCCGATTATACAGTGCCAAGGTCCGACCCCGAACCTTTGGACTCGGCGATCTTGTCCTCAAATGAATTTATCCGGTTCCTGCGCACATGAAACCAATGTGGGAAGGATCATATGTGATTGAACGGAAGCTCGAAGATGGCACATTCAAGTTATCGACCGTTGACGGTCTTACTTTGCCAAGAGCCTGGAACAACGAGAGTCTCCGTCGCTCTTACGCATGACAGGCTTTATTTATTTTAGTCTATTTTTCATCAACAATTTGTTTCTGCATTTTGAAATTTGAATTTGTAATAAGACAATTTAATTTGCCATATTTTCTTATTTCAGCAATAAAATGCCATCTCTTTGAGCCAGAGCTGTGATTTATTGAGTATGACATAGAACCATCATAATGCACGAAGAGCTAAGTTCCATCATATGGTGGAATTTATTCAAATAGGAAGTGACTGTGATATGACCAGCCACTCGCTAAGTGAAACCCAAGCTAGGGGTAAGTCACTACACTAAATCCAGAAAAGGATTGATACACGACAATCCTTTAACTAACTCTAATCTCCCAGAGTGCGATTTAGAGTATAAACTCATAAATGCAGTTTCGAAGAGGGTGGACCCGCCACCTAATGACTTTGACCGTATCCTAACCAAGTTCAAGGAGGATTGATCCGTCCATCTAACGACCTCACTTGTTAACTCGGGATGTATGTGAATCGACCATCCATAATCCTGATAAATCCATCGTTCCCGGAGCATGGACGAAATCCTAAAAGCCTAAACAGATGTGACTGACCATCTGTCGGCCAACTCCAAATTCTCCAAGTGCAAATTAGAGTATAAATGTCAACTCTAGGTTCCTAGAGTGCGAACTAGAGTATAAGTACAAACTCCGAATTCCCAGAGTGCGAATCGAAGTATAAACAACAAATCCTAATTCTCGGAGTGTGAGTCGGAGTATAAACATCAACTCCCTATTCTCATAGTATGAATTGGAGTACAAATATCAACTCTAAGTTCCCAAAGCGCGAACTGAAGTACAAACGTCGACTATCTCTAGATTCCCAGAATGTGAACCAGAGTATTGACCGTAAATAACTCTGAGTCCCCAGAGTGTGGTCAGACTATAAACATAACATGGGTGTGAATAACCACTCATAAACTAACTTAAGTCCCCAAAGTGTGGACATATGCTTTAAAATTAAGCAGGCATGACCGACCGTCGGCATACAAATGCAGGTCCTCGGAGTGTGGACGCGATCATTTATAAGTGAGCGAGTGTGATTCGATTACTCGACTCTCACTTGTTTTAGCATTGACTCAACGATGTTAAGCTCGATGAAATGAAGGTGAAATGCAATTGCTGTTCAATCTTTACAACTCATCCCCAAAACTGGGGCCAGAGCCTAAGTGTCAACCATCGACTGAAGCAGTGCAACATCGAACTTCAACTTAATCCCCGGTCACGACTCGTGTTTGTAATTTTCGGGTTTAGCAAATAAAAACAAACTCGACTCAAAGGTTGGAACTCCGCAAGTGTATTGGACTGAAATTCAAATACTGGAACACTTAAGCAAAATAAATAATAATTAAGTTGAAGTCAAAGAAAAATTTCATTTCAACTAACTATGAAAAAAGTTCATGTACAAGTTATTTTCAAAATTCCTACTAGTAGGGGCCGAACCCGCATCTATACACGGCCTACAATGGAAAACAAAATATATTCCTATCTATCTACCGAAAATAAACTGAAGAAGCATGCCTACTCTCTTTCTTTTTTGGCTTCCTCTTTGGTGTAGACCCGTTGGAGCTGCTGCATAGTTTTCTCTTTGATCTCTTGCCTTTCTGCGGACGATCTTCGGCTGGGGCATAATCTCAACGTCCTCCTTCGAACTCGAGTATATGGGGATGCTTCCTGAAGGTGGAGTCAGAGGAGCAGGATCAACTGTAGGAGATGGGATAGGCACATTGGTTTCGACAAATGTACCTCCAGGTGATATCATTCTGCCATTCTACCTCCAAAACCACCACCTTGAGCCGTTGCATCCATTTCAGCGCTGATTTTGGCCAATATCTCTTCCTCATGAGCTGCTTGAGCCTCGCTAGGAACATCGGTAGTCGGCATTAAAGAGCCAGTAGCACGTGCGATTCCACTCATAAAAAATGGTAGGTCCGCAAAAGGGTCTCTATGGCAACTGAGGGGTTCCTCCATCATTTGCTCGTCAAAAAATAGTGTGCACCGCTGCATTCCATCAATCGGTGCAGTCATTGTTGTGGTGGTCGCCTCGGTAATGATAGATTCGTGCGCTTGATGCGATTCTTGAGTTGTAGGAGGCGCGATCAATGTAGCTGCAGTCACTGGATAGAGAAAATGAAAGACATTAGTAAACGCTCCAAGTCAAGCTCCTTATTTTGAACACAAATGAGAAGTGTTCAGAATACCTTCCTCAGTTTGGCTCATGGACGACTAAACGGCTTCAGAGGTGTGCTCTTTAGCAGGAGATAGCTGCAGCTGTTTCGGATTATAAGCGGGGACAGACTAGGTTTCAACCGCTGGTGCAAGTTCAGATTGAGGTGGAGCAGAAATCTCAAGACTTGTAGCGTGATGCTCAACACCTAAACCTTCTCCAATCTCCGAGTGTTGGGTGTCGAGCTTCTTCCTTTCATGCGAAATCATCAGCTCATGGAGAATCTTTCTTTCATCTACAGTCAGCACTCGATTCTCGAGCTCAAACTCGTCGATTGATTCACCCAAATGCTCTGCCTTCTCCTCCTCGACCAATCAGCCCCAGGCATTATAAAGATATGTCGGATAGTTTTCGAGCCAGGCCAATTTTCTGTGTTTCAGCACATTAGCGTTATAGGTTATGAGAAGATCTTCTATATCAGCCTCCAGCCTAGACTCCGCCATCCGAACCTTCTCCTCAACCTCAGACTCCACCACAAGGACTTTCTCCACTGCCGCATCCCGCTCATCTTGAAGCACTACGGCTTGATCACATGCCTCATGTGTTGCGGTATTGGCATCGTCCATCTCTTTAAAGATTTCATACGCTTGTTAAGTTCTTTGAGGGCCGCATCCCGCTCGACAATAATGGTGGTGTTTTGATGGCCCATCTCTTTCACCAAGGCATAGTGTGTCTACCTCATCCTCTCCATGGCTAAGTTATCCTCGTGGCCGTTTTAATGGCCTCCATCTCTGACTTTCGGGAGGACTCGTTTTCAGTGTTAAGCATCTGAATAATGCAATCTTTCTGTGCGAGCTCGGTCTCTAACTTTTCAATGATAGCTGCCCGCTCAAAGGCTAGCTTCGATGCTTTTTTCATGGATTTTTCCTACTCCTTGCATTGAGTGTAAATGTCATGGATGTAATCATGCATTGTGTTCTCAGCTTCCGCTAGAATTCTCTTTAAGTGCAGGGGAAAATATAACCATTGAAGCAAATGTATGGAAAATCCTTCTTCAATTAGGCGATTTTAATCGCTCCTTCCCCTGTAGGCTTGGTAAGAACCTACTCTGCAATTATGGGGGCCATTGGTTTAATTCTATGATGGTGAATTTCAGGCCTTGAGACATGAGAAGACGGCTTGTGCCGTGAAGTTCTGGGGGGCTTGAGACATAAACAGGAGGCTGTGTAGGGTTTCTAGGAGGGGAGAACAAGATCGGGTTCTATGTTTGTATTCCCTATCTTTATCTCTGTAGTATCGTTCTTGGCTAGAGTACCCAAAATCATAATCCCTATCTGCCTCTCTCCTTTGCGACTCATAATATGAAGATCGGCGAGCTGAGTGATGACTCCCCAACATCGACCCACATCCAGACATTGCACCTGTAAAGTAAGAGGAGCAAAATCAGTAATCCCTTGAAGTAAACAGCTTATGATCAGAAATCGTGTAGTGCCATGAAGTGTATATGTATATGCAACCCCCCGACCAACCAAAAATGTCGGCCATGCTTGTGGGCAGAGATTCGCTTAAATCTAAAGCACTCTGAAGCTCATCCAACCAGGCGTCATCTTGGAGTGACACATAATCTGGGAATGGGATATCAGCGAGCCCTTCGAAAAGGTTTTCCACTTGAAAGGGAGAAGCTTCCGAAGTTCTAATTTCAAGGACAGGCAAAGACACGACCACGGATTTCCATCTCATGTGTTTAGAGCGTTTAAAAGCAGCTGCCTTGCCTTTTCTTTTTCCTTCGGAACCCTGAGGGGTGTCAGAAGGCCCAGCTACAAGTTTGTCATCAGTGGGTATTTTTTTCATAATCAACTCCTTTAGTTATTACAACATCGGGCGTTCTACGTTTCACTTGCTTCTTCTAGGCCACCCTTAGTGTTCCCTCAAGCCTTATACTTTGGTTACGCTCGATTAACCCGACGATTCTCAAGTTTCTGTCTGTTAGAAGCAAATCGATATCCCTCATTTCACTTGGAACTTCTTGGAGAACCCGTACTATCTCTTTGAAATGCGCACCTTCGGGTCGTGGACTTACAGCTACAAAGAAAAGGAGATGTTAGTTTAACATCAGTTATGATCACCATATTAACTACTTAAAAGGACTGTGGTACTTACGTCTGAATAGCCATCGGCCGGCGAATCCTAGGGGGCAGCGAATATAAACCATTTCATTTTAAAGTAGCTCAACCTGGTCCAAGACCCCGTTAGCAGTTGACAATTCCTGACCGCTTCCAGGAATGTAAAATAAGGGCTATCTCCACGACTCTTGATGTTGAATAAATATCTAATCTCGGTCGGTGTCAGGGGTTGAAAGAGATGCTCCATAAGTACGATGAATAAGCTGTTCAACAAGGCATAGCTGTTGGGGTGTAGTTGGGATGGAGTGATTCCAAAGAAAGATAACACTTCCTTAATGTAGTGGTTGAATGGAGGAAGTGTTCCAGCTGCGCATGCATGACGGTTGAAAGCGGTAAACCCTTCTGGTGGAAAGTGCGGTCTATCGTTTGGTCCAGGCAATAGCACGTCGTCCATTGACAAACCATGCCTTAAGCATATCCATCCCAACATGTCTTCAGAAATGTTGGATGGTACGGAATCTGGTGGATTACTAATAAACGTAGCGCCAGGTAGCTCATCCAGAGCCGGATCTATAAATTCGACTGCAATGGCCAGTATCTCGATTGTTAGTGGAAACGAACTCTGAACTTTCTGCGGTTGTGAGCTTGTGGACTCCATAACTAATTAACTTATGAAAAATCATCATTAGATGATAATAAACCCGTGCATCCCCCAGTGCGAAGTGTGTGGATGTGTTGTGCAGTGCAGTGCTACATACTACATGAGAAATTCTAAAGAATATGAGAAAACATGCAAACGATGAGACTTCGAAATTCAGCTGGAGTGACCGTCATCGCTAACCATCAGAATCGTACTATCCAAATTTTAGAGACCGATCCAAGATAAAGTTCATTAAAATTTTGTTAAGTTACGGTTCCATCGACGAGCTTTGAAGGGCACTCAAATATGTTGTTCAGCAGTTAAGTCCAGTTGTGCAATGTCGAAGCTCGTCGAGATCAGTTGTTCAAGTGTGCTAAAAGTTTCAAGGTTCAACTCACATCTGCCTAAAAGATATAGTTTGTATCGCTCGAAGGCCTTAGCTTCACATCGATCGGTACCAGCAACTTCAAATCGATCCATAACGGTCATTTCGTATCGATCATCTAGTATCCATTTCGTATTGTTCCTGAGTTGTCAACTTCGCATCAATCAAACGACTCCACCACATAATGAGTCCCCCAATCAAAACTTTAAAGAATAAAGGTAATCGATATGAAATCCAAGAATGGAAGATCGATATGAAATCCAAGAATGGAAGATCGATACAAAATTCAAAACAAGAGATCGATATGAAGTCTCTAATTAAGGTCGAGACGAAATAAAATGCCTTCTCCCCATATCCATCGATACGAAATCAAGGCCGAGCAACCTTTCGCCGATTCCTTCGCTCCTTCCTCACTCCTTCTCTAATAAGCACAAACACCATTGCCTTTTTCGACCTCGCTTCAACCGAATTCCAGCATCAACGACGCCGGAATAGGTCGCGACTCTGATTGGATTGGCGTTGAAAATCGAGTCACATGAATTCATCAACTAATTACCTTGATTAGAAGTGTAGATTCGAAAAATTATGAGGGTATGTTAGTTTAGGTGGAGACAGTTTCAATTTCTTGGTTTCTCAATCAATGCGAAGGTAGGCTAAAAAGTAAAAATAGATAAAAAATTGGCTAAGTACAGAACGTATTTATATGGACGCGAAACCGAAGAAAAGAAACGATTCGCCTCCCAGTTACCTTGACCGGTAGACACAGGTTTTCCCCGGATCGATACGAATAAGCTATTTGTATCCATAGCCTTGAGTTTTATCAATACGAAAGTTGCAACAAAGATTTTTCTGAATCACCAGGTTCCATTGATATGAAGCACATATTCATGTCCACTATGTTCGACACTACTCAAGGCAGATCAATACGAAATGCACTGTTCGTATCCATCAGTACGCGACACTTTAAAGACTCATATCCATCGATACGAGTGGTATGCGGGGGAATAATTGCTCTGTTCATATCCCTCATTGGTGCATCGATAAGAAATCATTTGTTCGTATCCATCGACGCACGGCGCATGAAAACTCGTATCCATCGATACGAGAACGATCTTTCGACCTTTTACATCGATCCAGGAGAGGATCGATATGAAGGGACATTCCAAAACAACCGTCAAATGTTGTTACAACTTGAATTTCACATCGATTCAACAGAGGATCGATACGGAATTCGATGCGAAAAAAGTGACAATGACTTGCGAACGTGCGAACGTTAACAAGAGACAGTTAACACATATGCATGTATGTTAGACTAATTTTCGATTTTCGATTTTCAAAATTCACAGGTCAAATGCCACCTGATGACGATTACGATGACAAACAGCTAATCGCTATCATACAGCAATCAGTCACAACGGTACACGGTACAACAGTTGGTGTCAACAGTTCGTATTACTGAAAAATCAGTCAAGAATTACAATTTTCAACGAAAGACGACAATTGTTCAACAAGTCGGACGGAACTATTCAGGATGAAAGATGTGACTATTCAAAGCATGTCATGTTCACAAAAGACATAATTTAGGGGACAAATGTTAGCCCGCCTTTTGGCAAGGCGGAGATATCAAGGAATTGACTGAAAACCAAGGATCGCTCATCCCGAATGTCGAGTAAGCACAGGTTCACTATGGATGTCGATGAATTTTGTCCGAGTCTGGATCAAGCTACAATTAATATGACATGACAAGCAAAGCTAAGAAAGCCAACATTCCAAATTTCAAGTCATTCGGAATTCGTATATTCGAGATATGATCATACGAGCGAAGGAAATCAGCACAACCACGTTCATCACTTCACAATAGTCAATTTGTATCGATCCTGTTCGTGTCCATCGGCATATGAGTGCACTTCGTATCGATCGACTATTGCCTACTTCGCATCCAGCATTTACAACATGGAGGTATGCTTCGTATCAATCCAAAGGCGGCCTCCTTTACATCGACCTTGTTCGTATCCATCGGCGAGCATTTGTTTAAATCCATCAAGTAACTGCACTGTTCGTATCCCTCAAGGAGAGCTCCGTTCGAACCCACCTAGCTTTGCTAGTTCGTACTATCATGGAACCGCCGTTCGTATGCATCAAGGCCTAACAAAGCCACTATCTGTTCATATCCATCAAGGCTTAACAAAGCCACTACCTATTCATATCCATCAAGTCATCAGTCGTTCGCATCCATCAAGTTGGAGCGACCTGGATCAATGCGAACAAGACTACACGATCGATACGAACTGTGCAACTTCCACGATACGAACTGTGCAATTTCTGTTGATACGAACTGTGCAACATCCATTGATGCAAACAAGGCAACGTCTTTGATACGAATAAGGCGAAAGCCTTGGAACGACTCGGTCAACTCGACATCGAAAGTGGAGTGATCCAAAAGTCAAGCACCATGTCAACTCACAGGCACGTGACCAGCAATGAGTCGAAGTGATCGATACGAATCGTATTGATACGAAGGGAACCGAAACTGAAAACCTCCAATTTTCATCCATCATAACTTGCAATCCACAAGTCCAAATTCGATGAAGTTTTCACAGGAGCTTACGTACAACCTAAAGAACGTTCATGCCAAGTTTCGACTCGATTGGGTCAAATCTTGATCGATACGAAATTTGTTTGTATCGATCATGGATCGAGTTGAAATCATCTGGGATCGATCGCATGGGCCCACCCACATGCCAGAAGAAGTCTCCCGAGATCTAAGTGAGATATTTGCCTCCTACGCCTATAAATAGAGCTCCAAGGCCTATAGAAGAAGGATCTTTTTGCTCTTAGATGTCCAGAATCTGCTGGAACCATTTTTGCACTCCATAGCTACTGCTGTACTCGAATTTCAAAACTGTAATCTGCTCTAATCCGTTGTAATCAGTTGTAGTCAGTAAGTGAATATCAATACAACCATCAAACTTCATAGTGGACGTAGACAATACGCCGAACCACTCTAAATCTTTGTGTTTCTGCGCGTTTTCATATCTGTTTTTGAAGTGTTTGTTAGATAATCCTCTTTTTACATTTGTATTCTTCATTTTATCTCTTCAAATACTTCTGAAGAGTGTTGTGCCCAATTTTGGTACAAACAGTAAAAAAATTCTAAGTTTTAGGATTTATAGAAAATCTCGGTGGAGTCTACTTTGTACGAAGACTTGTTTGCAATTCACAAATATAATATATATGATATATATCGACAACAAGGTCAGAAATACAATATATATTAATATTTTTAATATTTTTATATTTTTATCCGAAAGCGTACCTTTATTTTAAAATTTAAAGTAATTTATTTAACTTATGCGAGCAAAAGTGAGCTATCGATGCCATTTAACCCAAATATGCTCTATAAGTACCTGTACTCAACTCGATATAATTGTTAGCCACATATAAGAAGTTATAAGAATATGCGTTCAATTAAAAGTACAAGCAACATCACTACTGTCTATATTTTAACCACTTTCTTACTAAATTTTAAGGATCAAAACAACCAAATTAAGTAATGGTTTCAACGAGTGAATTTGTTATAAAATGATTTAACTTTCCAAAACATCTGTCGAATTGCAAAAATTATATTATAACACGAGTTATGAAGAATTTTCTTAACATCACCGTAACAGATTTTTAATAAAGTGTGTAGGCCTGCTTCAAAGATATGTATATCTAGACTAGAAAGCGACAAAATTATGTGAAAAACCTTAAACAAAAGTTGTAGTATATGCCTTAAGCTTTTCAAAATGGGCAAAATTATTGAAATCAGACAATCCATCTGAAAGATATGATTTAATGAATTTTGCATTGTTTACATAAAATTTATATCTTTTTTTTGAAATGGTATTTTATATACAAATGTCACTGGGAAAACATATCATATGTCAATAAACATTCGAATCACGCTATGCAAATTTCGAACTTGTGACCTCTCGCACTAAAGCCGGATCACTTATCCACTTAGACAATGGTGCTTGTCGGAATTTGTATCTTTAGGACAGCAAAAATGCTTCCCTTTAAATTCAAGGTTGAACAATACCTAACTTTAAAAAAATCAACTTCTATGTATACTAGGCTAGTTAACTTACATTTAATAAATTTTGAAATGTTAGATATACGATAGATATTTGGTTAGCTGATACCTAGGCAAGGTAGCATGTCAAATTAAATTAATGACTAATGCAATCATGCTATCCCAAGCACAAAATGCAGAGCAATTTTACTAATCATGTTTTAGCTTAATATATGGTGATTTTAATAGCTTCTTGTTTATTTTTAATTACGATTATAGTATTATTATCAGTTTTGTCCGTTATGAACTTGTCAAAATTTCACAGTCTGCTACTAGATTACAAGAGATTTTTAATGTTTTGGAACCTTACAACTCAATAATTTTGTTTGTGATCATGCTAAATAAACATCCATGACCTGCTTCAGTAACTAGTATAATATTTATAACAAAACCTATAAGTTGTGATAAAATTTTATAGGCCAAGCACTAGCCTTTGAATCAACTCAAACTTGGTCCTATTTCCACAAATGTAGTGACAACTGTCAGAACTAATCTAATGCCTATGTTTGACATTTCCTTTTTACATTGACCAAGAATATTATTTGATTCAACATTGAGAATTATTTTCCATACTGAAGTCTAATATAAGAACCAGAAAATAATCCAACCTTGTCTTATTTCCTTGCTATCTCCAAATGGAGGATAATATTCGTATAATAATAACTAAAACCTTGTAAAAGACTTATTATTTTCAAAATAACTATAGATTAACCAAAGTTACGAAACTACTTCATTTTTCCATGTCCTTATATGTTATTTGTACCATAATTAAGTAAACAACATCTAAAGTAGAATTATAACCCCATGTGGTTAACATTTTTTTAGATATCCTTTCATTTGTAAAATCATAAACTTATGAAATTGCCGTAATTTTTTCCATATTTACCCTTTGTTTCGCAAATAAATAAACGTATATTTTACAAGAAATATATATTTTACCAAAATGGTTATATATATATATATATATATATTCCTTGATTCAACATCTCAATTCATCACTTTTGAATAAACCTCATTAACATAAAAGTTTCTTCTAGACTTTGTAAATCAAGTTACAAAACTACTTTTGCTTTAATTACTTTCTTATTCTCAAACCTTAAAAAAAGTTTACACAATTATTTTACACCTCTTAAAACAAATCAACACTTATATAAATTCAAAATAATAATATTTTGAGGTGTCCTAGTCATTTAACTCTTTTGATATTCTCTAAATAAGGATGTAAATTATTTTTAAGATTTCTTTATATGATTAACATTACTTTACAATTTTAATTGTTTTAACACAAAATTCATTTCTTAAAATATCATTTTCCTAAAAGGTGAAAATTAAGAAAATCTTATCTTTGCTTTCTTTCAAGATAAATTTTAATATTTGAAATGTTAGTAAATGGGAAAAACCAACTTTTAATAAGAAGTTATATATATATATATATATATATATAAAAATGGATTTTCTTTTCTTTTACTTAGAATATTTACTCTTAATAAATTTTATCTCAAATACATTTTCAAATATTCACTTATCTTAAATATTATATCTTCATACCCAAAATAGTTTTATCCACAAATTCTTTTCACACGTTTCCTTCTTATCTTTGCTTTATAAAATGCATTTAAATCTCACTTTATTATGCAAAGCCATATTTGAGAAAAGACTTTTTATTCATCAATCAAAGTATTCAACATTCCATAATTTAGTAAATCATAGTTGAAATGCAGTCTCATTTCAAACTTCCTTTAAATTGGAATATAAATAATTTTTATATTACTTTACACTTTATAAAATATAAGTTCTAATGTTTATTCCTACCACAATATGATATGCACAATCATCTAAAATATCATGCAAATTTCTATACAATAAAATATAATTTTTACAATTTCTAAATAATGCATAATCATCCAAAATTTTACAAATATCGATTCTAATTTTACAAAATATCCTTTTTAAATAATTCTCTAGTTCCCTAAATAATGCATATTCTCATTTAGAATATTTTATTTTACTTATCAAAATATCATACGACACCTTCTTTCAAAACATAACTTGTATATTTATATAAAATATTACTTTATTTTCAAAAACAACATTTCCAAACAATCCATTTTATTCTATAAAATATTTAACTTATTTCAAAATCCCATCTTCTCTTCAGAAATATTATACACCCGCTAAATGTTATTACTTAAAACATTTTATACGCAAAATACTATGTCTGAATGTCTCGTACTAGTGTTTTGAAATTCCTTTGATCAGGCGTATCGACTAGAATTCTCAAAGCACTTAACGGAAAATTTACCACAGTGTTAAATTTCCATATGATACACACACACACACACACACACACATGTATATCTTCTAATATTTTATGTCTTTTTAAAATATCTGCTTGTCTATAAACACAATCAAATTCCATCCAGATATATCTTTTATCAAAAAGATTTATTCACACAAATGTTTGCTTTTACTAAAATTCTTTCAGTCAAAATTAAGGTTATCATGGAAATAATAATTTACTGATAACAAATCCATAGCACACGAATTCATTGATAAATATAAATATATATTCAGCACCTTAAAAAAAATTATTCATCTTAACATTTAATTAACCGCACATATGAATTAACATTTCATTTTATATAAATTTAAATTTTCAATATTTCTTGCGGTAACTACACTACTTAAGACAATGCAAGTTCTTATTATTATTATCGATCAGGTTTCAACTCTAAATAGTGATTCCTGCTCAATATTAATTTTGCACAATTAGTTACAATTTTAAAACAACCAAGCAACTATCAACCAATCAAATTTTATTATATTTATTTTATTTATTAAGTATATTTTCAAATTCTAAATTTAACTAGATACATATTATTTATCATTTTATAATTTATAACAACTAATTGCTTAAACATTTTTTTATTATTCCCCAACGATTCTATTTTGTAGAACCGCTAGTTTTTATTAATAATTGTATTTGTCCACATTAAAATGGGATTGTGAATTCTTTGAGTGATAATGTTTTATTCAATTCCAAATTTTAAATTAAGCATAAAAAAAGCAAAAATTAACACAAACAACATATATTTCAATCAAACAAACAAACAACCGCCTTCAGCGGAAAGCTATCTTTCAACTTCCACTGTGCAACTCTGATCATAAACGATCAGTACACAACAATTCAATTATAAGCTATCTACGGTCTCATTTATGCTATCTATTAAATCTTACTCTTTATAGAAGTGAGTTCTAACTTTAAAATCATTTTCATAACAGTAATTGGTACAGAAGTTCAAATTTTTTACAAATATGTCCCGATGATTAATCCAACAATAATTTATATTTATATTCTAATAGGAATATAAATTCTAATTCTACCCGACACATCCAAGGGACGGGACTCTAAGTTTGTCTAGGTTCAAATCTCGACTCTGTGTTAGTTATATTCTATAATGTTCTAAGCACGGCTCTGATACCAAGCTACAACGTCCCCACTGCTATACCCATATTATTAGAAAAACATTACGAGTAATGTCGTCTAATAATAGAAAGAATATGGTTGGTTAATGGCGATCGAATGTGAATATATATCTTTGGACTAACACTAACACGTCTTTATTACCATTATGAGAATCAAAACTAAAAATTTGACGTGTACAGTATAAATACATGGTAATAAACACACCGATTTAAAATATTATGGAATATATAATATAAATAAATCAGTTTTCGAGCCACAGACCGCAGCACAATAATATATATCATATAATTAAATAAAATGCGAGTCTACAAAATATTAGCACTAGACCCACATAAATATTAACATCACGTCAAATGCAATATCAGGGACATAGTGACTATTAAATAATATGCATGACATATGCTCTTAAATGTCAATATATATAATAATGAAATAAACTAAAATAGTCAAAATTGTCTACTCTAGTGCTAGCACAAAATCCAAAGGTCAATGAGTCTCTGTACATGTAGAGTCTCAGCCTGACCCGAGTATTATAAAAATAAATGGGTCAGACTATATATAATAGAAATGTGGGATACCGATACCATAAATATATGACTTTACAATAAATAAGCCATAATAAATATGCCATGGTTATAATAAGGCATATCAATTAAAATCATTGTTTCATAAACCCCTTTGTGACTTAACCATAAAATAAGACATCTAAAGATATGCCTCAAACCAATTAACCATAATAAGGCATATCAACCCAAATCACCATTTCATTAACCCATATAAAGTTTCCAATGGATTAAAATAAAAAATATGGTGATAACAATTCAAAATTCCTCAAAGCCCTAAATTCCATCCAAAAACTCTGAAGAAACAATCAACACTAATAAATAATCATAATCTCGGATCCAAAAATGATTATGATAGCCTTAACAAGGTTAATAACACCTACTCAAGCAATTTTACCCTAAATGACAAGGTTGCTAACACCTCTCTAAGCAGTTTCGTTGACCATGGCAAGGTCGTTAACACCTCACTAAGCAGTTTTGCCCTAAATGACAAGGTCGTAACACCTCTCTAAGTAGTTTCACCGCGAATGACAAGGTTGTTAACACCTCACTAAGTAGTTTTGTCAAGCGCTACTCAAATTTAAGAATGTATCGATTCCCAAGTTGATGAAAAATGAGTCATCGCCTCTCAGGGATTTATCGGCCTAAAATCCGAACACCTTAAGATAATACAACTCTAAAGTGTTAATTACTGTCACTCAACTAATCATAAGAATTTAACTAATTGTTCCATACTAGATAGTAAACCAAGTATTTACTAAAAGCAAGTAAGTTCCATTCGAACTCTATTTAACAAATTATAATAATAAGCGAGAGAATTGTATGAAAAGTCCATACCAATCCGAAAGTTCAATCGTTTATTAAAATTCTTTGTTTCATAGAAAAGCACGAAATCTCAATAAAATATCAATCCACAATAAATAATATAAAAGAGTTTTGAATAACTTTTTATATACACAAAGATTTAAATTCCTAAAACCACTTTTAAATCTTTAAATTCATTTTTAAGAAAAGTTGTTTATTTACAAAGGCTTTTGAACACTTTTGAAATCATTTAAATATCTTTTATAACTAAAATCACTTGATATTGAAATTATTACTTTCATAACCGCTTTTATAAAATAATATTATATTTTATCTTTTATCTCTAAAACATTTCCAAAATTATATACTTAATATAGTAAATTTAAAAAGAGTTTACGGTTTAATACTACTCAATTTTAAAAGCTTTGAATATAAACTTTAAAATAAGAAATAAATTAAGACTTTAATATAATTTAACTATATTCAATATACTATATTCTAATAAAGATCAAAATAGATAAAATCTCATTTTGAGAATCTTTAAAATATTTAACCAATTCAAACCATAAATCCATCTAAAATGCATCTTGCATTGCCAACATTGCTCTATATTAAATATCATTTCATAGCATAAAATTTCTGGGAGATCTGAGTTGTTTTTCGACAACTCTGATTATACGATGAAATACAAGCACCAATATACCATTAAATTTATTCACAAACGAATGGAGTTCCGTTTGTAAATTTTCACCATTAACACACACGTTTATCACCAAACAATCAACCAAATACTAGTACGCAACAATATTTCAATCAATTCACTCATCAGCCAAATACTAGTAATCAACAATATTTCATTCAATTCACTCATCAACCAAATACTAATGTGTAACAATCAACCAAAACACTTAACCAATATTTATTCAGATATAGATATGTGAGTTAATAAGATAACTCACCTTAACCATTTGTTTGCAGCCATGCTGAACTTACCATCGACGTCGTGCTTGAAACCACATCACCAATGTTGCTGCTCCGACCTATTATTCATGCCACATTGCTGCCCTACCTGCAGCATCGAGCATAACGATGGTGAATGTTGCGACTTTTCTATTGAATAGAAAAAGCATAAATTTTAATAAATTCTACAAGCGCACAGGCGTGTAGTATGCAGGTGGAATACAGGGAATTGTGTTTTAAAAGCTTTGAAATCCATATTTAAATCTTAGGCGTGTTAAACAAATTCGATGGTGGTTCTTGAACAGGAAATAAGAACAATAATATACTCCGAATCGATTTCGAAACTAATCAAAATTGCGATCAAAATATAAAATTGTAGAAATCAGATCAGAAACTAAAAGTGCTTAAAAGAAAATAATAAAGCAAACAACTGAAATAAAATGAACTGAATTTATTAACTAACTAGAAAGAGTGCAGAAAATAACTAAGAACAAGAATAAATAAATTGCTAAATCTAATAACAATCTTACGTATTCTATTCGAAAATAAAAACAATGCTGAAATTAAAACTAAAATAGAAGAAGAGTGATGGGGTGAGAGATGATTCTTAAAGTGCTATATCCCTCCGGTATATATATGTCCTTTAATGAATTATACTTGCCACTTTCATAGAGGACCTTCTGGAAGAACTGGTCCATTGCAATATTTGAACACGTAGCCTTGTTTGAATCGTTCAAAGATGAGAAAATGCAGCCAATATTTACTAAATCAAAGCATGTGCATGCTTTGCACGTCATTGATTGAAGAAAATATATGCTGAACATTGGTTGGTCCCCATTTGCTTGAATTAATTATATTTGGTCTATGCTTTGAGTTTGAGCACGTGACTTGCTTTATTGAATTGGAAATGAGAGTAATTTGAGATATAAATGATTTGTTTCCCACCTTGCTTGCACCCATATACTGAAGTGAAAACGTGAACTGACTCATTACGCATAAATTGAAGTGTGACATTGCTTTGATTTATTTGGTGCTCAAAATGTTGCACTTCATGCTGCCTGTCTTTTGAACCTAAGGACGCCACAACCGATTAATTTCAACGTTGCATTTTGGTATCTATAACCTGTAAACACCACAACAAAATACCCATATAATACCATTTTATTAAAATAAAAATACATGAAATATTTAGTTTTAAATGTAGAAAAATATGTTCATCAAATACCTTCATGCTAGGTCTTTATTCGTCCTCGAATAAACAAGAAAATAGAAAAAACTTTTTTCGTAGGAAACGCGATTGCATTGAGCGTATGCAACAAGCCGTTAAACCTCTAGGTGTCCCTAGTAGGACGAGTGGTATCTCGTGAGGGATTTCAACGGATATTACCCACAAAATCCAAATGCAGTATGTGATGATTCTAATGTACTACATGAATGCAAAATTTTTAAATAAATGGAAACTCAATTCACTTCAGAATAATTGCAACAAAATAATGTATATCAGTTTTAGTCAACTTCTAGAAATTTTTGGTTCCTCACTAAACACAAATTTCAATATAACTCAAGTTTTCATACATTAGATTCTAGTTTGGCCAGTTGTTTCGGTCAATAACATAGTGCAGCCATGAAATAAATTCTTCATTGTTAATCACAGTTTTTTCAAAATGGTATTTTTCATTTCCATTTGTATAACAAGCCAAATCAATAAAGTCAAGAAGTGTTTGGGTTTCAATAGCTTAGTCTCTCTTTATTAATTTTTTTTGTATACACGTAACTTTTGGACCAAGGTATACCACCATGCACTGCCTCGTGGGCTTACATGAGAGTTGGGACAGAGCTTGGCCGATTGTGCAAACCGACGCTGACATGTAAGAAAAGTTCGGTAATCCTTAGGTGATTATTTATTTAATTTCTTTGTACACCTAACTCGGAATGTTGAGGCCAGATATACCATCCATGCACTGCCTTGCGGGCTTACGTAAGAAGAGTACAAAGCATGGCAAGTGCACGCACTTTCATAAGTGTGCACACCTATTGACTCTAGGAGTTTCTTATTATTATTATTATTATTTGAAATTAACTAAAGAGAGTTATGCAAATCAACTTAGCAGTACTTAACTTCAATGATTGAATGTCAACGCATGTACTTTAAATCTGCCACTTTTTTAAACAAAGACTACAGTTTAGAAAGGATTTCATAACCATCACCTACGAATTCCCCTTTATACTAACCTCACTATTATTGCTTGTAATTCAACTTTTAATTACATTTTACATTTGAAATTAGTGATTCATAAAAAAATTCATCAGTCGACTTCAACTATTAACTTACTTTGTCTTGAGTAATTAAAAATAAATCAAAGTCCTAAAAATAGTGGAAAATGAGATGAAGCTTAAAAAAATTGAAAAGAAATTTGAAAACAAATAATAAGATGATTTTTTTAAAAGTGATGCCACACCGTGAAATATGAACAAACAGAATGAGATATGCCTCCCTCCCACATTGGAATGAGACAGTGTCCCAACTATCAAATGGAATGCAAATGCAAAAAAGAAAATAAAAATAAAAAATATATACAACCTGATATGTACAAGATAGTGAGTTGGCTTATGCCGAATAGCTAGGTTCATGGAGATCCATGAACTCATCATCCTCGTATTGTTCAAACTTTAGAAATGGATCCAAGCATTGTCCATTGACCTTTGAAAAACTCCTTTAAATATTATTATTAGTGCATAGTGTGAAAACATTTAGAAAGTATAATATTAATCTTAGCCAGCATAGACATTTCGTACTATGCCTACTATAGCTACCATCTAAACAGTGGTGACCACCATAAGTAAATGGTAGGTTATACAACAAAAACCGTAAAGAGCTCGTATTGGATGATTGGATTTCCAAAAAATGGTCAGGCAAAGGAACTTCCCACATAAAATGGAACGCCTCTGGAGGGACTTCCCCGAGAACCTAACCAGATAACTGCTACACAAGGCCGGGTTACCTCTGTAACTAGGTAACAACTGGCACGAGTAAGCCATCCCCTGGTCGTTACCGACCTTTATCAAAGGGCCCTCAATCCAACAACCACACAGTAAAGTATCTGGGCTCCATACCATGATACCATTTTTTATAAAAAAATCAACATAAGTAAATATCTATGCTCCATACCATGATATCACTTTTTATTCAGAAGGAAATGCTCATACCCTCAGGGGGAGCTACCCCCAAATAACCTTGCCGCCACGATTCCTGTTTCGACCATTACCGGGTTGTGAGGCTCGACGAAGTCTCGTCCACAAAGCTACGCTTTTTCACAAAGCCATGCTTCGATCACAAATGATCAACAAATGATCATCAACACACAGCAGCACTTAGCATGCCACATTACCAAATTGGGAATGTATCATTAGTAACCATCAACTACATATCCTCTGATCTCGTACGTCTCAGAGAAGGGTGTTAAGCTAAGAGAATAAATCTCCGCCACCAACAGAAATGTATTTGATAGAAACCAGCTTTACATCTCAAAGTGTAATGTCAGACACACATCCCTACAAGTCTATTCCAGGTTCGAATAGAACCGAAGGCACTTCCAAAGAAACCCTCGCAAATCCGGGTATCAACAATCCCGATCGGACTTCCCATCACTTAGAAAATCTCTATACCGGCGTGACTCAGTGCAGAGACAATCGACGGGTTATCCTTTCGTTCTCGAAAATACCCGGTCTTCACCATCGGTCTTCAAATGCTATCCATAACGACGTATCATTATTCGGAATGGGTTATATGACACAAGGTCCTCTTCCGGCTAAACCGAATAATGAGCGTAATATTTAAAAACATATGGATGTGGGATTTCTGTTAGGTCACAACATATTATCCAAACATTTCTCTCAAATGGTTTAAAAAAATTACCATTTTAAATCTTTTAAATAAAAGATCCATTTCACAAAGTTCACCTAGTTTCACAAAGATCCATTCACGGATTTCCAAAACAATTTCCATTTCAAATTAGATTAACTCATCCAATCTTTCAGTTTAAGATTTAATTCATAACTTTCAAACCCTTTTCATTTCAAATCTTTTATATAAAGGATACACCGTTTAAAATTCTCTTCGATTTCAAAACAAGATTTAATCATCTTCACAATGGTTAATTCATAGTTTTTCAAAACTAATTACAATTTCATTTCCAACTTGAAATCTTCCGATACAAATTGGAAATCCTTTCTTTTTATGAAAGCTATTATTATTTGAAACAAATAGTTCTTGTTTTGCGAAAAATTGATTACAATTTACATCAGTTAAAGCCATTCAAGTATAAACTTGGATTTAAATTTAAATTTCCAAAACCATACTTTTTAAATGGTTAAAAACCCATATAAACAACTTTATAACTTGTATAATCTTCTTAGATCAAAATTTCCAAATCATTGAATTCAATTTCAAATATTGAATTCAAATTTAAATCAAGTTATTTAAATTTCAAGTTTTATTAAGTTATTTAAAATTACTTTTATTTCTGGAAACTCATTTTCAAAAGCTTTCAATTCCAATTCCAAAATTAATTTGGATTCAAGACTTCAATCTTTGAAATTGTTAAAAATCTGTGACTTAGCCGATTTCGTGCAATCCATATTTGTGTGTATGGTGTAGTCTAGGGGTTTTACACCATAGTGCACAACATCAATCATCACAGATTCAATCATATCAATCTCGATAAGCGGTATAATCCATAACGCTTATCGTTCATTCATAGATTCACAGATAAATAAATTACATTCATCACGGATAAATAAATTACATTCATCACAGATCACACTGAAACAATTCATAGCACAAAGCATAACATATCAGAAATATCAAACAGTTCGATAATCAATAGAATTCAAACATCCATAAGTAAACTCAATTAATTATCTGATTAATTTAAATCAGATAAGTCATCAATCATGGTTAATTAACATTAATTGATTTCAAATCATTTGATTAATTGTCCTTTAATCATTTATTAATTAAATTAATCAACCTTTAATTATTAAATTATCCTTTAATTATTCAATTATCCTTTAATTAATTTCCCTTAATTAATTCATTAATAAATTAATCAACCCTTAATTAATTTCCATTTAATTAATTATTCTTAACCAAAAACAGTAATTAATCCTTAATTACTTATGGTAATTTATTTCTTATAAATCACTTATTATATTTTTATCAATCAACTTTTAATTACATCATTAATTATATCCAGATTTAATCTTAGATTTAAAACTTTACTTACATTATAAACTTCATTATAAATTCAAACCATTAACCATTTTAAAATAGTTAAAACAATTTAAATTCAAAAAAACTTATTTTATTTTAAAAACTGAGATTCAAACTCAAATTCCAGATTTTAAAACTTAGATTTAAAACTTATTTTAAACCATTTACAATTTAAACTGTCAGTTGTAAAATTCAAACCAAATATACCTTATACACTTAAAAATTGTTAAAACCAATGTAAATTTCAAAACTTAAATCATTTCAAAACTAAGGTTCAGACTAACTTGAATTCAGATTTAAACTTAGGTTTAAAACTTAGTCTAAAACTTTGATTTACATTTGAAACTTTATTTTTAAATTTAAAAACAGAACAGGTTTTTGTTATTAAAAACCTGTAACCAAATCTTATACTAGAGCCAAAGCCTTATCTGCCTCGAGCCAAAACTCGACTACTTCGAGTAAAACACTCGAACTACTCGAGTCAAATACGAGAATTCAACCCTGCTTCCAACCAAATCAACTAAATTTCCAGATACCAGAACGCAAGCGTACCGTTCACGTGCACGTTGCCGTTGATCGCATCCAGGCGGCACCACATCGTCGAGCAAGTCGACTATCACCCCCAGACCCATTTCCGACCACCCGTACTTCGCCGTCACCTTGAAAACAAAATCGAGCTAAAATTGAAACCTGGAAATAAAAGAAGCTGAAACTCCTCCAAACCTGGAACGCCGCCAACCTCGCCACCCCGACCACTAGAAAGCCTCAAACTCCGGCCATCTACTTGTCGTCGCTTCCTCTACCATCAACCAGAGCCATGTCGCACTCGGTCGACTATCGACGACGTACTCAACAAAATACATAGCCTCGACTAAACTAGGTTTCCAGACTTCAAATGCTCACCGCCGTCGCCCCGACCAACTACACACCATCCTAGTATTTTTCCTACAACCATTGTTCACTCCACTACCACCCCAAAGAACCCCGTCCTTAACAAATCAGTGGATCACCAGAAATTCCCAAACCTAAGAAATTTAAACAACCCCAAATTTCTCTTCCCTCCTCCACTTAAAAATTATGATTTAAGCTTTAAAAATCATGTTTAAGTATACGAATTCAGTTTATATACCTGAAATCGTAAATTAAAATGTTTGAATTTTGACTATGTTAAAGTTTTCTCGGTTTCCTTGAGTTCCAGAGCCAGTACTAAGTTGTTTTGGCTTGAATAAATTTTTAAAGCTTAATTCATGAACAAACAAACAATCTTTGTTTGTATTTTAAGTTCTAATAGTTATTAGATTAAGAGATAAAGATTTATTTGCAAATCTGGAATTTAAAAAGAAACAGGAACAGAGGTATCACAATGTTACAGGCATACACTGATTCACCCATTCACATATATACACATTTCCAGATATTTATATGCAACTTATGCGGAGACTTAAGTTTTAGAAAGGTGATGTTACTCACAGTGTTTCCTGAAATGACAGAGTTCTTCAATTTGAAACAGGCTTTTGAACTGCAAGCTGAAATCTTTTGATTTCCGGTTTGAGTTGAGCTAAATTGTTGTTCAAGTTGAATTTTTGTTTAAGGTTGAGATGATGCTTACTTCAAATTTCAGCTTTGGATGGACGAACTGAAATGAGGAAGTTGATATATAGGAAAGAAGTTTACAGGGTGATTATATTTTTGTACAATGGTCAGAGGTTTTTTTTGTTTATCTTTGACTAAGCTGGTTACTTGGTGGCTGATATAAATCTATTTTGTGTGCTAAGAAGGCTAGCATTAATTAACATTGTCTTATTTCCCAAGCATTCATAGATATTTACATTTTCTTTTGTTTATACTTATATATATATATATATATATATGTTGTCTTGTTTCACTTTATCATTCACATCAAATTTGATTTGTTTACGTACTTGAGTATATATTTCTTCCTTTCGTCATATTACTTTACTTTCCAAATGAAGTTCTATATTTAATATGTTGTTAGAATTTATTCAAATGTATTGATTTTATATTTTACATACATGAGTTTATTTCTAACTTAAATATTTATTATCTTGTATGTCCACATATATATATATATATTTATTTTTATTATTTTTTTGTAGTATATTTTGTTTTTATTAACACATATTATTTAAATTTGAGGTATTCAGATATACCCCAAAATTCTATTCTCAATCAACTTATGAAACACATATTTTTAGTTGAATTTGGAGAAACTCAAATCAATTTACCAATTAATTTCACAATATTTATTCAAAAATTAAATTAATTATCAACTTAAACTTAGTAAAAATCCAGGATCGTTGCAGATTCCCCCCTTAAGAAATTTCATCCTCAAAATTTGCAGGCACGGAAATAACAAAGATAGATACACAAAGATAAAGAAACAGTTTTCCAGGTCAAACTGGACATCTATTCTGTATTTGGCTCACCAAATCAGAATATCACCAATATGTGAACAAACTCATTCAATACTACACAAGATACTCGGGTCATTAAATCTACGAATATGCATGGGTATTGGTTAGTTCGAAGGATAACTAACCGCTCGTAGAATATATCTAGATCCAAACAATAGATAAATGGATTTAATTTCCCATAACTTTCAAACACTAGATATGGATTTCGAACACAAGTCGGAATAACCAAAAGAATATATAACTTGTCCCTTTTCGGACTTTGATATTCACAAGAAATTACAATAGAACTTCAAATTTGGTTTTAATCGAAATCGTGTTATCGATACAAATCTTCATATTCAACTTTCTATTTAATTTACCAATTTATTTCAAATAGAATTTCAAATTCATTGAAGTTAAAAACGGAAAGCTGACAAAAATTTAACGAAGAGAATACGTTCGTAGGGTCACCATCACATCAAAGCTTCTTCCTCGAGCTGCCACAAAGCAAATCAAAGAATTTAAATCGAATCAAAGGAGACTGATAGAGAAAGATTGTTTCCGTTGTTGCAGGATATTGACCATTCGCAGTGGTACTTCCCTGTCCTTTATCTCGTCCTCTTCTTGCACCCATACTTACTATCAATGGATAGTAAGAGAATTTACTGAGGCATTCGAACGGATATCTTAGGGATATATTCATTCTAGGGTATACTTAAACCCTATCTCTAATGAGTTACCTAATGTGTTATACTCCTGAGCTAAAGTTTCAACCTTCAGCTCTGATACCAAGATGTCACGTTTCAAATTTCAGCATTCGAAAATCGACACCCGTACTTCCCTTGAACTCGAATGCCGTAGATTCAACCGTTGAAATTTGACTCGTGCCGGAGCTTATAACACATTAAGTACAACACAGCGGAAGAAAATAAATAATATCATATACAACATTTGATACAATGATGATACAATAGAATGATACAATAGATATCAATACTATCAGAGATATAAGAAATAGCAGCGGAGCAGAATAACTTGAATGGAATACGTCTCCAAAATGCGACTGCAACACCATCTCCAAACCAAAGATAGCTCGAACAACCATCAAGTTGCCCCAAGCTAAGCAAGGTCAGTCGTGAAAGGTGAAGTGTAGAAAATGCGATCCACAAATCCAAAAGGCTTTGAAGGCTATCAAATCAATTCCTACTATTTGACTATATGAAAAACCCTACTCTAGACTGCCCGTGTGGAAAATAGTGGACACCCAGAGTTTGGGAAAGGAACAATAAACTCCAGGTCAGTCGTGGGACTGGTATGAGTAAACAAAAACAGTTTTTATCTTTTGGAACAAACAACAAAACTTTTTAATTTCAAATCCACAATGCTTTTTATGGAAAATGAAACTACCATAAGGCCTCATGCCACACACACAATGCAAACGCAGAATTGGAGGAGATTTCTCCTTATGATAGTCAAAAATGCTTGATACGCGAAAAACTCCTTTAAATATTATTATTAGTGCATAGTGTGAAAACATTTAGAAAGTATAATATTAATCTTAGCCGGCATAGACATTTCGTACTATGCCTACTATAGCTACCATCTAAACAGTGGTGACCACCATAAGTAAATGGCAGGTTATACAACTAAAACCGTAAAGAGCTCGTATTGGATGATTGGATTTCCAACAAATGGTCATGCAAAGGAACTTCCCACATAAAATGGAACACCTTTGGAGGGACTTTCCCGAGAACCTAACCGGATCTCTGCTACACAAGGCCTGGTTACCTCTGTAACTAGGTAACAACTGGCACGAGTAAGCCATCCCCCGGTCGTTACCGACCTTTATCAGAGGGCCCTCAATCCAACAACCACACAGTAAAGTATTAGGGCTCCATACCATGATACCATTTTTTATATAAAAAATGAACGTAAGTAAATATCTAGGCTCCATACCATGATATCACTTTTTATCCAGAAGGAAATGGTCATACCCTCAGGGGGAGCTACCCCCAAATAACCTTGCTGCGACGATTCCTGTTTCGACCATTACCGGGTTGTGAGGCTCGACGAAATCTCATCCACAAAGCTACGCTTTTTCACAAAGTCATGCTTCGATCACAAATGATCAACAAATGATCATCAACACACAGCGGCACTTAGCATGCCACATTACCAAATTGGGAATGTATCACTAATAACCATCAACTACATAACCGCTAAGCACGTACGTCTCAGAGAATGGTGTTAAGCTAAGAGAATAAATCTCTGCCACCAACAGAAATGTATTTGATAGAAACCAGCTTTATATCTCAAAGTGTAATGTCAAACACACTCCATACAAGTCTGTTCCGGGTTCGAACAGAACCGAAGGCACTTCCAAAGAAGCCCTTGCAAATCTAGGTATCAACAATCCCGATCGGACTTCCCATCACTTAGGAAATCTCTATACCGACGCGACTCAGTGCAGAGGCAATCGAATGGTTATCCTTTCGTTCTTGAAAATACCTGGTCTTCACCACCGGTCTTCAAATGTTATCCATAACGACGTATCATTATTCGAAATGGGTTATATGACACAAGGTCCTCTCCCGGCTAAACCGAATAATGAGTGTAATATTTAAAAACATATGGATATGGGATTTCAGTTAGGTCACAACTTATTATCCAAACTTTTCTCTCAAATGGTTTAAACAAATTACCATTTTAAATCTTTTAAATAAAAGATCCATTTCACAAAGTTCACCCAGTTTCACAAAGATCCATTCACGGATTTCCAAAACAATTTTCATTTCAAATTGGATTAACTCATCCAATCTTTCAGTTTAAGATTTAATTCATAACTTTAAAACCCTTTTCAATTCAAATCTTTTATATAAAGGATACACCATTTAAAATTCTCTTCGGTTTCAAAACAAGATTTAATCATCTTCACAAAGGTTAATTCATAGTTTTTCAAAACTAATTACAATTTCATTTCCAACTTGAAATCTTTCGATACAAATTGGAAATCCTTTCTTTTTATGAAAGCTATTATTATTTGAAACAAATAGTTCTTGTTTTGGGAAAAATTGATTACAATTTACATCAGTTAAAGCCATTCAAGTATAAAACTTGGATTTGAATTTAAATTTCCAAAACCATACTTTTTAAATGGTTAAAAACCCATATAAACACCTTTATAACTTGTATAATCTTCTTAGATCAAAATTTCCAAATCATTGAATTCAATTTTAAATATTGAATTCAAATTTAAATCAAATTATTTAAATTTCAAGTTTTATTAGGTTATTTAAAATTACTTTTATTTTTGAAAACTCATTTTCAAAAGCTTTCAATTCCAATTCCAAAACTAATTTGGATTCAAGACTTCAATCTTTGAAATTGTTAAAAATCTGTGACTAAGCCTATTTCCTCATGCAATTCATATTTGTGTGTGTATGGTATAGTCTAGGGGTTTTACACCATAGTGCACAACATCAATCATCACAGATTCAATCATATCAATCTCGATAAGCGGTATAATCCATAACACTTATCGTTCATTCATAGAGTCACCGATAAATAATATAAATTTATCACAGATAAATAAATTACATTCATCACATTCTCACACTGAAACAATTCATAGCATAAAGCATAACATATCAGAAATATCAAACAGTTCGACAATCAATAGAATTCAAACATCCATAAGTAAACTCAATTAATTATCTGATTAATTTTGTTATCCCACCTTTTGGCAAAGCCGCGATACCAAAAGATTGATCGAAAACGAAGGACAGTTCGCCTCAGGGGTTGATCGTACTTCCTTTAGCCATGGATATCACTGAATTTCATCCGAGTCCAGAATGAGCCACAATTGATAGGACACGGCAAGAAAGGCTACAAGTGTCAGCATTTCAAATTTCAGGTCAATCCGAGGTCGTATGCTCAAGTTATGATGGATTCAAGTTGAGAAAGATGGACGTTGCTCTGTTCGAAACCATGACCCCACCTATGTTCGAACCCATCTGGTTCGAACCCAAGGAGTGAGGCAGCGCCTCGAACCCATGCACATATGCCAAAGTTCGAATCAATGAGTTCGCATCCATCGGTTCGACACCACTTCGAACCCAACTAGTTCGAACCCACCACCTTCGAACCGATAAGAAGGGACGACTTTCGAACCCATCGACTTCGAACCCTTCGAACCCCCATGGGTTCGACTCCATCACCTTCGACTCCATTGTTTTCGAATCCATGTGCCTCGTATCCATGAAGGGGTTGCAGAGCTCATATGCATCCAAGGGACGTTGGTTCGAACCCATCACAGAAGCCCTTTTCGAACCCATCACAGAGCTATCTTCGAAACCATCACAGAGCCATGTTCGAACCCATCACAGAGCCTTGTTCGAACCCATCCTGTGTTGCCTTATTCGAACCCACTGGGTCAATCCACGTGTCTTCCATCGGTTCGAAATCACCAAGATACACGGAGTCGAAGCGGTCAACACGGAGAGAAGTCCGGATCGATTCGAAACTTGCGCTCCACGTCACCACGAGGTCGCGTGCCACACTGGTTTCGAAACCATCGTTTCGAGTAACAGGGGTTCGAACCAAACAGCCTTGCCGTGAAGTCCATTTCGAACCCAACATATCTCCTAACCTACTAATCCAAATGCAATGAAACTTTCACAGATGCTCGCATACATGTTGAAGAATGTCCACGCCAAATTTCACCTCGATTGGATGAATTCTTGATCGGTTCGAATGGAGTTCGAACCGATGCCAAAGTGGGCCCAAACTTCCCGAGACCGTACGTGTGGGCCCCCTCACGTGCCAGAAGTGGTCTCCCGAATTTTCAGCGAGATACCAGCAGCCTACACCTATAAATAGAGCCCCAGGGCCAACGGAAAAGGGGGCTTCTGACTCTGAGACGCCGAGACTCTGCCGGATCAAGATCTTCATCATCCTACATCATAATTCTATTGTTGATTTCGAATTTCCAGTTGTAACCTGCTGTGGATCGCTGTACCAACTTGTAATTGTTGATAGAGAATCAATAAAACATCGAAAAACTTCACAGTGGACGTAGGCAACACGCCGAACCACTATAAATTGCTTGTCTACGTATTTTCTTTGCTGTTGACTGGAGTTTTTGTTAGATAATATTCATATTCAGTTTGTACTCTTGACTATTATCTCTTCAACGACTCCCGAAGAGTGTTGTGACCAATTTTGGTGCAAACACTTTGGTGCTTTCACTGAGAAAACCCAGCTTTTCTCCTGCTCGTTGGATCTGTCATCGATACCGGATTGAGCAAATCTAAGAGAGAGATCCAGATCTTTGAATTCAAATTCCTTCCATTCTATTCAGATTTGTAGAAGTCTAGGGAAAGGAATCTTACTGTTCATAATGGTGAGCACCAGAACCACTTCTAACCTTGGTAACCAGGAAGACCGGGATAGACCAAATCCCGAGCAGCTACCATCTACCCAGGACGTCGCCGGGCCCTCGGAATCATCTGGACCGGTGACAAGGCAAGAGCTTCAAACGTTGCTCCAGGAGCTGACCCAGAGCCGGCAGCAGTTGACGGAACAATTACGCGCTAACGCTGAATTAACCCGCCAGCTACACAGTCATAAGCGCAGGCGGTCGAGGAGGGATTACGCATCCCAGTCCTCCACAGAGAGTTCGGCTTCCACCGATTATCATCGTAGACCTTCGCGACCCCGAATGGACGGGAATTATGCACAGGCTACTAGAGACATTCCTGCATTGACGGTTGGGCAAATACGAGTCGGCCCATCCGCTAGCTTCCACACAGGGCCTTCCTCCCGGGGAGGCGCTGCTCCACAACACACTATCGACAACCGTCCTACAACCATCGCTACGGAGCCTGGGGCGGACATCCATACTTTGTCAGATCAGAACCATCACCGACGACGGCAGACTCCTGAGCCGTATGCACCAGAGAATGTCGAACCAAGGAGGCGAGATCCGGACCGTCGACAGCATCCGGTCCAATCCCGCATTGTGGAACCCGACCACACCTTGGTTCAACATGCCCAGAACGCAGCTGTAACAGATATTCCAGAAATGATCAGGCAGATGATCCGTGAAAGTCAGGGATTTACTAACGACGACTGGGGAATCTCCCGGAGTCACACCCCATTCACAGACGAGATCCTGTATGCCGAACCCCCTCGGCGATTTAGAATGCCCGCGTTACCGATGTACGAAGGGAACTCAGACCCCAATCAACACATATTGAAGTATGAATGGTCCATGAGCGCCGCTAGAGCAGACGATGCGGTCAAGTGTAGGAGTTTTCCTATCTCTTTGGGAGGTATTGCTACGATGTGGTTCACGCGATTGCCACCCCGTTCTATCTCTTCGTTCAATCAGTTGGCCAGGAAATTCGTAGAACAGTTTCGCATGCACGTGGCAAGGCCTAAGGACGTCAACACTTTATCTAGCGTTACCCAAGCTCCAGGAGAGACTCTTAGACACTATTTGGAAAGATTCCATAAGGCTTGTGTGGAAATCACTAACCCCAATGATAACTCGATTCTGATGGCGTTGATGAAAGGGATTGACCCTGACTCGGATTTTGGAAATTGGTTAGCAGGAAAACCCCCTGCGTCGTTGGACCGCTTCTACTCCAAAGCCGCTCAGTTCTTGAGGCGCGAGGACGCGAAGCAGTCTAGGAAACAGGACGATGCAGGACCTAGTGGAGACGGGATTCAAAGTAATGTGGCTGTTAAACAATCAGGAGAGAGTTCTGGGAAAGTGTAGCTAAATATCCAGAACAAACAATCACAACCCAAGAATAGCGGGAATCAGAACAGAAAGCGGGATCATAACCGTGGGCCGAGGCGTAGGGCCCCTATGTTCGACAATTATACTCCGTTGAATACATCGCTGGAGAATGTGTATCTACAAACTTGCAACGCCATGTAATACAAGAAGCCTACTCCGAAGCCGTCGTCAGAGAGACAGATTCAAACAGGCAAGTTTTGTAGATTTCATGACAGTTACGGCCACAACACCAACGAGTGCAGACACTTGCAGGATTTAATTGAGAAGTTGATCAGGGAAAGAAAATTGGATCAGTTTGTGCGGGCGCCGCAGTCTGGAGGTGCGGGTCCGTCGAACCAGAACAATCGGCAAAACCAGCCAAGGCAAGAAGAACCCGCCCGAACAGGCGGAAGGCTAGTGATAAACACCGTTAGTGGTGGTCCTCATCCGGCAGGTACGAGTTGGAAAGAGATGGAGTCATATGCTAGCTCGGTTAGGCATATGAATTTCGAATGTTGCAGTAGTTACGACGAAGGGGCTCCGGCAAAACAACAAAAGACGATGGCAGATGACATCGTGTTCCGAAACCGCGATGCAGACAAGGTCGAAGCCCCGACCATCGACCCACTTGTTATATCCGCCCAGGTCGGTCCTGCTTGGATGAAGAGGATACTGGTGGATAGTGGGAGTTCAGTCAATATTTTGTTCAAGAGAGCTTACGATCAGATGAAAATGGAAGCCAAAGACCTGAAGCCCTGTCAGTCCAGGATTCACGGTTTCGATGGAAGTGTTAATATACCCACAGGGGTTGTGGAGTTACCCGTGGAGTTGGGGATCGGTGAGTGCAGAAGAGTACGCATCGTGCCATTTGTTGTTTTGGACATACATTCACCGTATAACGCATTCCTGGGCCGACCAGCCCTTGCCGAATTTCGGGCAGCGATCGCCCCGTGGTGTTTGACTTTGAAATTTCCAACTGATTGTGGTATCGGTGTGGTTCATGGGGATCAGGCTGCTGGAAGAGCCTGTTATGTTGCGGAGCTGCGAGAGGCGCAGCGAAGGGAGAAAGGCAAGGGCGCAGAGGAATCTCTTTGCCTCCGTTCTGCCGATGATTGACAATTGGTGCTCGGACCTCGGCCCGGGCACCCCAACCAATTCCATAAAGACCTCGACCCAAGGGACGACGACAGCACTGAAAAATCTACAGAAAGTCAGGCTTCTCCGGCTGAGCTAACTATCAATGTCCCGATCGAAGATGATGGCGATGATTCGAGAATGTTAAAAGTTGGGTCTCAATTGAGCCAGGGGGCACAACAGGAATTGGTTGAATTCCTCCGGGCGAATCTTGATGTGTTCGCCTGGACGCATTCCGACATGTGTGGGATCTCGCCGGAGATCGCGAGCCACACTTTGAATATTGACCCGCGGTATATCCCTGTCAAACAGAAAAGGCGTGGTATGGATCCAGAGAGATCTGCCGCCCTTAAGGAGGAGGTGGATAAGTTGAAAACGAACGGGTTCATCAGAGATGCTTTGTATCCGGAATGGGTGTCAAACCCGGTACTTGTCCGGAAACCAAATGGGAAATGGAGAACGTGTATCGATTACTCCGATTTGAACAAGGCCTGTCCGAAGGACAGTTTTCCACTTCCTCGAATCGATCAGCTTGTTGATTCAACCGCCGGACACGAACTGTTATCCTTTATGGATGCTTACTCGGGCTACAATCAAATACCCATGCATGTGCCCGACCAAGAACATACGAGCTTTGTGACTGATCTGGGACTATATTGCTACAAAGTCATGCCTTTTGGGTTAAAAAATGCCGGCGCAACCTACCAACGTTTGGTTAACCGGATGTTTTCTGATCAGATTGGGAAGACCATGGAAGTTTACGTAGATGACATGTTAGTAAAGTCACGACATTCTATTGATCACGTAAAGGACTTAGGATCAATGTTTGATATCCTCCGGAGATATGGGATGAAGCTCAATCCGCTGAAATGCCATTTTGGAGTTGCGTCCGGAAAATTCCTTGGGTTCATCGTCAACGCCCGAGGGATAGAGGCTAACCCCAAGAAGATTTGGGCCATCAGAAATCTTCAAACTCCAAGGACAATAAAGCAAGTTCAGAGCCTTAATGGGAAAGTCGCTGCATTGAGTAGGTTCATCTCGAAGTCGACTGACAAATGCATCCCCTTCTTCGATCTGATCCGAAAAGGGAAACGAAACTTCGAATGGACCGTAGAATGCGAAGGTGCGTTTCAGTCATTGGTTCAACATCTTTCTACGCCGCCGATTCTTTCGAAGCCTATTGATCATGAGCAATTATATCTCTACTTGGCGGTATCTGAAAGCGCAATCAGTGCGGCATTAATCCGGGAGGAAGATCGAGTGCAAAAACCGGTGTATTACGTGAGTAAGCGGTTGACCGGAGCCGAGAGGAATTATCCAAAGCTGGAAAAGCTGGCATATTGTCTAGTTGTTGCCTCGAGAAAGCTCCGTCCATATTTCCAAGCTCATCCTATCACCGTGTACACCGACCAGCCGTTACGACAGGTCC
Source organism: Allium cepa (assembly GCA_030765085.1). Taxonomy (NCBI): domain Eukaryota; kingdom Viridiplantae; phylum Streptophyta; class Magnoliopsida; order Asparagales; family Amaryllidaceae; genus Allium; species Allium cepa. Next base: position 456,143,126 of record CM060939.1, on the reverse strand, counting down.
TCACGCGGCCTGAGACGTCTGGTAGGTTATTGAAATGGAATATTGAATTGAGCCAGTTTGACATTGCTTATACTCCAAGAAGGGCCATACATGGTCAAGTTCTGGCAGACTTCGTTGTTGAATTCACTTTATCCGAGGAATTACCTGAGAGTAGCGAACCCCCTACGCACATATGGAAGTTATATACTGACGGCGCCTCCAATGAACGGTGTTCAGGAGCAGGGGTAGTGCTTCAAACTCCTGAAGGCCGATCTATATGCTACGCCCTGAAGTTCGAGTTCCGTGCAACTAATAGCGAGGCTGAATACGAAGCTTTACTCACTGGGCTGAAGTTGGCCCACGACCTGAGAATTGCCGCTGTGGAGGTGTATTGTGACTCCCAATTGATCGTATGCCAAGTCCGAGGTGAATATCAAGCTAAGGATCCGAGACTAGCGGCGTATTTATCTAAAGCCAGGAAAATTCTTGATCATTTCGATTACTATGCCATTTTCTATATTCCTCGGGAGCACAATCAGAAGGCCGATTCGTTGGCGAAGTTGGCAAGTACGGGCGAAGCCCAACAGTTGGGGCTCGTTCCTGTGGAAACCCTATCTTCCCCGAGCATCGATCAGAATGAGGTCAATCATGCATTTGAAGCTACCACCGATAGGGAGTCGTGGATGATCCCCTATCGAAACTATATTGAACATGGGACGCTGCCTGAGTGCAGAAGTGAGAAGAGGCAGGTCCTTCGAAAGGCCTCACGGTTTATCATCCAAAATGGGGTTATGTACAGAAGGGGATACTCTGTCCCTCTACTCCGATGTATCGCGCACGACGAAATCAAACGAGTGTTACACGATGTCCACGAGGGAGAATGTGGCGATCACATCGGGGGGCAGACACTCGCCAAGAAGGTACTCCGATACGGGTATTAATGGCCTACCGTTAATCGAGACGCATCAGACTACGCCAAAAAGTGCGACAAATGCCAGAAGTATGCTCGAATTCCTAGAGCCCCACCTGCTGAGATAACCCAAATGGTTAGCCCCTGGCCATTCGCAGTATGGGGGATCGACATAATTGGAGCGTTGCCTCTAGCCAAAGGTGGCGCGAAATACGCCATCGTCGCGGTTGATTACTTCACTAAATGGGCCGAAGCGGAGCCTCTTGCAACGATCACGACGAAGAAAGTGATCAACTTCGTGGTGCGCAACATCATCTGCCGATTCGGTCTACCTCATACTATCATCACGGATAATGGAGCTCAATTCGACAGTACCGAGTTCAAAAATTTCTGTCAACGATTTCGCATAAATAAGAAGTTTTCCGCAGTGGCACACCCTCAAGCAAACGGTCAGGTCGAAGCTGTTAATAAAGTCATAAAGTCAATACTGAAGAAACGACTGGAAAAGGCCGGAGGCAAGTGGGTCGACGAACTCCCTATGGCGTTATGGGCCTATAGAACAACTCACAAAACTGCAACTGGTCACACTCCGTTTTCTCTGTCATATGGCTCAGAGGCCGTTATCCCAGTCGAATTGGAAGTGCGCTCCCATCGTGCGACATATTATGATCCGAAGACCAATGCTATATTGCTCGCTCAATCTCTGGATTTATTGGATGAGAGGCGTGAAGAGGCGGATTTGAGGGCAGCCGCATATCGAAGTCGAGTCGCCCGGCTGTATAATGCTAAGGTCCGTCCGCGAACCTTTGAACTTGGCGACCTTGTACTCAAAAGGGTTTATCCGGTCCCTTCGCATATGAAGCCAAATTGGGAAGGGCCGTATGTTATCTCACAAAAGCTCGGAGGTGGCACGTTCAAATTATCAACGGTTGACGGCTTTGTCTTGCCGAGAGCCTGGAATAGCGAAAGTCTTCGTCGCTACTACACATGAAAACTTTACTCGTTTATTCTCTGTCAATTTATTTCTTTGCATTTTATCCTAGCATTTCGAGATTTAGATTTGTAATAAGGCAACTGATTTTGCCATATTTTCTCGTTTCAGCAATAAAATGTCGTCTCTTCAAGCAAAGGCTGTGATTTACTGAATATGACATACAACATCACAACGCACGGAGAGCTAAGTTCCACCGTGCGGTGGGATTTATTCAAATAGGGAGTGACTATGATAAGACCGGTCACTCGCTAAGTGAAACCCGAGCTCGGGGATAGAACAATACATTAACATTCACAGGGATTGATACACGACAATCCCTCCTCCAACTCCGACTTCCCAGAGTGAGAATTGGAGTATAAACTTCAACTCTCGGTTCCCGGAGCGCGAACCGGAGTACAAATTCACTGCTCCCAAAGTGAGAGCCGACTCCAACTTCCCACAGCGTGAATCGGAGCATAAACATTTAATAATTCGTTCCCGGAGTGCGAGCGGACTCCAAATTCCCAGAGCGCGAATTGGAGTATAAACACTTAATAATTCGTTCCCGGAGTGCGAACGGACTCCAAATTCCCAGAGCGCGAATTGGAGTATAAACACTTAATAATTCGTTCCCGGAGTGCGAACGGACTCCAACTCCCCACAGCGCGAATTGGAGTATAAACACTTAATAATTCGTTCCCGGAGTGCGAACGGACTCCAACTCCCCACAGCGTGGATTGGAGTATAAACATTTAATAATTCGTTCCCACTGCGCGAACCAACCCATCAATGCGGACTCCAAATTCCCAGAGTGTGAATTGGAGTATAAACATAAGTTGCGGGTTCCCGGAGCGCGAACCGAAGCATCCGTGCAAACTCCATATTCCCGAAATGCGAGTTGGAGTATAAATGTCAATTCCGGGTTCCTGAAATACGAACCCAAACTTACATGTTTTATCCAAGCTCCCGGCGTGTGAAGTGGAGCACCAACGCCAAGTCAAAGTTCCCGTAGTGCGAACTAAAGCGTTAATACTAACTCCGAGTTAATAGAGTGCAAGTTGGAATGTGAACACCATTCCCAAGTTCCCGGAGCACGAACCATGTTACAAGCACCAATAACACTTGAACTCCTGGAATGCAAACCAGGTTATCGATCTCAAATTACTCTAAGTCCCCGGAAGGCGGACGTGTACTTAAGATTTGCAACAAGTGCAATCGACTGCCAAAAATATAAGTGTTGTTCCCCAAGACCGGGGGGCACGAAAGCTAAGTGTCAATCACTCACCGAAGTGATACAACGTCCGAAGTTCAGCTCATTCATCAATCACAACTTGTGACCAAGGTTCTCAGGCGTGGCAAATGAAACGAGCTCTACTTAAACGGTAAAAACACCACAAGTACACCGGACCGAAAACAAGGCATTGCAAGTACTTAAGCACAAATAAAATAAGAGTTGAAACAAAGAAACTAAAGTTTATTTCAACTAACCAAAAATGAGGGCTTACATATGAAAAAGTTTTCCCAAAAACAATCCCTACTAGCAGGAGCCGAACCTGCATCTATACACGGCCTACTAATAAAAAAACAAAAACAAGTACTTATCCACCAAAACATCTACTTGTAAAGCCGATCTACTTCTTCCTCTTTTTCGTCTTCCTTATTAGTGGTTCTTCATCAGAATCACTGGCGACCGAAATTCTTTTTGAGTGCCTCCTCTTCGGCGGTGACTCTTCGGCTGGGGGCATGATATCGATGTCCTCCTCAGAGCTCGAATCTACAAGGAGGCTTCCCGCCGGAGGAGTAGGGGGGACTGGATCTGTGACGGAAATTGAGATAGTGCCACCCGCTGGTACTATCCTAGCAGGTGTTGAGCTATGCGCCGTCGCGCTGCCACCGGCGCTACCACTGTGCCCCGCAGCTTCTATTTCAGCGCTGATTTCAGCCAAAATTTCCTCTTCTCGAGTCGCTTGGGCTTGGCTGGGGGCATCCGCAGCTTGCATCGAAGAACTTGAGGTCGGCAGGGGATCACTAACGATGATAAACTGTAAGTCCGTAGAGAAACCGCCCTGTTCACCGAGCAGCTCGCTCACCATCTGTTCCTCGAGAGATAACCCGCTCCCCTGTGCCGCCTCGATCGATACCGCAGTTACAGCAGTGGTCTCGGTGGCGATGGCCTTAACCTTTTGGCTTGATTCTTGAGCCGTGACTGTCAGCGCAACCTCCGTCACTAGGCAAAAACGATAAGTTATTAGTAACTTCTTCAAAACAAACTCTTTATTTAGAGAACACTTGAGATAATTTCGAAATACCTTCTCTAGTTTGACTCGCAGACGGCTGAACGACCTCGGAAGTGTGCTCATGGATAGGAGATAAGTGCGGCCGCTCCGGGTCGTAAGCAGGAACAGGTGGCAAGCTGACCGCGGACACAGGCACTGACAAAGGCGATGTGGTGACTTCAATGACATCCGCATGGTGCTCAGCGCCCGATCCCTCTCCAACTTCCAGGGAATGACCACCCATCATCTCCTTCTCATGAGCAATGATAGCATCGTGAAGGACCTTCTTTTCATCCTCAGTCAATAACCGGTTCTCAAGCTCGAATCGGTCAACCGATTCGCCCGGATGCGCTTCCCCCTCTTCCTCGACCAATCGTTCCCAAGCGCTGCGAAGGTGAACGGGATAATCTTGAAGCCAGGCTAAATTTCGGTGTTTCAACACGTTGGCGTTATAAGTTATAAGCAGATCTTCGATATCGGCCTCTAGCCTGGCCTCTGCTCATTGAACTTTCTCCTCCACCTCTATCTCGACTGCTTGAACTTTCCCCACTGCCGCATCTCTTTCGGTGCGAAGCACTACGGCCTGTTCGCATGCCTCCTGCGCCGCCTTATTCGCGTCATCCCTTTCCTTGGCAATTTCAGCAAACTTTGACTTAAGCTCGTTCAACTCCTTCAGGGCAGCGTCCCTCTCTGCAGTAACCAATGTGTTTCGATGACCCATGTCCTCAACCGTGGCGTAGTGTTCGCGTTTCATCCTATCCATGATTGCCTGGGCTTCATCAGCTTTTTTAGTGGCCTCTATTTCAGATTTACGGGATGATTCAGCCTCAGTATTAAGCACTTGAATGATGCGATCTTTTTGTGCTAACTCGGCTTGCAATTTTTCAATGGTGGCCGCCCGTTCGAAGGCCAGCGCCGACGCTTTTTCAGCTGCCTTATACCACACCTTGTACTGTGCATAGAAGTCGTGCACATAATCAAGCGCCCACCGCTCGGCCTCCGGTGGGATTCTTTTCAAGTTCGGAGGAAAGACATAATTGTCAAAGCAGATATTCGGGAATTCTCTCTTCAGCTGCGCAAGCCTAATCGCTCCTTCTCCCGTAATTTCAACAGGAGGTTCCTCCGTAACTGTCGGCGCCGACACCTCAGATCTAGAAGCTTGAGAAACCGACACATGTCGAGAAGAATCACGAGGGACGCGGACGGGAGGTTGTACGGGACCTCTGGAAGGAGGAGGGGTGCGCGATCGCGATCGACGCCTATGGCCCTTGTCCGAATCGTATCTCTCATGACTAGAATATCCGGAACGTCCCTGGTCATGATACCCGGAGCGTCCTTGATCATAGTCTCTATCCCCCTCTCGCCTGCGCGAATCATAATAAGAAGACTTGCGAGCATGTCGAAGACTCCCAAGCATTGAACCTCGTTTAGACATAGTATCTGCAAAAGCAAAGTAAAATCGAATTAGTTACTCTTCGAATCAGGAAGTTTACAATCAAAGGTTATGCAGTGTCGTGAAGTGTGTGTGAATATGCATTCCCCCCGACCAACCAGAAATGTCGACCTCGCTAGTAATAAGAGGCTCGCTTAATTCTAGACTACGATGGAACTCCTCCAACCCGGCATCATGTTGAAAAGACACATCTTTCGGGATTGGAAGGTCGGCAAGCCCTTCGTAGAGACTCTCAGTACGCGGAGGAGACATCTCAGAGATCCTAACTCCGGAAGAGGGCCGGGCAATGACAACCGATTTCCGTCTCCCCCGCTTAGTTGGCTTAACCATGGCAGCCTTGCCTTTTTTCTGCTCCGCGACATCCGAAGCCACATCCGTAGGCTCAGTCAGCGGCTCATCGTCAGTGTGAGTTCTTTCAGAATCGGCCTCCTCGGCTATGACAACTTCGGGCTCCTTGTGTTTGACTCGTTTCTTAGGAACGATCCTTTGTGCCACCTCAAATCTTATACTCTGCCTTCGTTCAATCAGCCCATAAGTCCGGAGATTCCTATCGGTCAAAAGCAACTCGATGTCCCTATCTTCGCTCGGGACTTCTCGAAGTACTCGCACCATCTCCTTAAACTCTTCACCTTCGGGTCGCGAGATCGTTGCTGTAAAAAGAAAAAATTAATATAAGTTCCACTTCAGCAGCAATTGCCGTAGTGACTATTTAAGAACTTGGTTATACTCACGTCTAAATAACCATCGTCGAGCAAAGCCTGGAGGGCACCTGACATAAAACCATTCTGTCCTATAGTAACTCAGCCTTGTCCAGGATCCGGTGACCACTTGACAATTTCTCACCGCCTCCAGAAATGTGAAAGAAGGATAATCACCACGAGTTTTGAAGTTGAACAAGTATCTGATTTCGATTGGGAGTGGCGGTCGATGGAGACATTCCATAAATGCAATGAACAAGCTATTGATCGACGCATATCCGTTCGGATGCAGCTGAGATGGGGCGATCCTCAAAAACGACAATACTTCTCTTATATACTCGTTGAACGGGGGAAGTGTCCCGGCCGCACACGCGTGGCGATTAAATGCTGTATACCCTTCTGGCGGATTATGTGGTCTATCATTCGGCCCCGGCAGTAATACATCGTCCAGTGACAAGCCGTGCCTCAAACATATTCTTCCCAACATGTCTTCAGAGATATTCGATGGAACGGAATCCGATGGATTGGCAATGAACGACGCATCAGGAAGTTCGTCCGGAGCCGGACCGATGATCTCAGGATCTATATCCGGAACTTCTAGCCTCGGAGGGGCTGTACCTTGAATCTCCTGCTGCTGTGAACTTGAAGATTCCATAACTAACTAACTCATGAGAAACCATCGTTAGACGACAAAGAACCCGTGTGCTCCCCAGTGTAAAGTGTATGAATGTGTGTGGTACCATGCCATGCATTGCTTGAATAAATGTTGCAGAGTTAAAGTGAACATTCAAACGACAAAGCTACGAAGTTCAGCTATAATGACCGTCATCGCTGACCGTCATCACTAAATCGTTTATATGATGGAAGTCAATTCAAATAGAAGTTGTTATAGTTCCATCGACGAGCTTCAAAAGGCAATCAAATATGCAGTTCAATATTCAAGTCCGGATATGCAGGAATGAAGCTCGTCGGAGTTATGTTTGAAAAAATTTCAAATTTTGGAGTCCATCATATAGGGTTCGAAACCATCACAGATGTTTCGTTCGAACCCAACCGAACAGCTCTTCCTTCGAACCCATCCAAACTTCTTTCGAACCCACGCGTTCGAAACCATCATGTCATTGCTTCGAACCCATGCGTTCGAACCCATCCTGACATCACTTCGAAACCATACAGTTAGACGCGCTTCGAACCGATAGCCAAATGACGAGTTCGAACCGATACCGAATTCCTTAAACTTGGCATCGGTCGCGTTCGAACCGATCTACTTCGTATCGATACGAAGTTGTCGACTTCGAACCGATAACCTATGGGTTCGAATCCATCGATCCGAATGGATCCCTCGAATCCCCCAATCGGTGCGAACTGCGCATCCCAACAAGGACATTCCAAGGATCGATTCGAAATCCAATGAAAACACACCACCGTGATCGGTTCGAACTCGAATCCACACATCGTTTCGAAACCCTCTCAAACCAGATCTGGTTTTGCCGATCTCGAAGCCATGCAATCGATGAAGAGAAATGGGTTCAAAATAACTTCGTCGCTTGAATCCAAAGCTAATTACCTAGTTTAAACAATGGATTCGAAAGATTTAAGTCTTAAATCTTGATGGATTCGAAAACACGACGCAGTATTTTCTCCTTAGAAGCTTCGAAGAGATGAAGAGCGCAGTGAAAAAGTAAAAAGTGAAAATGGGGCAGGCCCATTGCTATTTATATGGAGGGTTGGTGATGACCGGGACGATTCGAGTTCCGGTGAAATTGACCGAGTACAACAGGTCAGAGGGCAGAATGGTTTCGAAACCTATCTTCGAAACCAAATGCTTGAAGCTCCATTGTGTGAAGCACACAGACCACTGCCGCGAACGATAGTTTCGTACCCATCCGAGTCATCGTTTCGAAGATCAGTTTCGAACCCACCAAAACGAACTACTTGTTCGAAACCATCCTCTCACATCGGTTCGAATGCTAGTTTCGAACCCATCACAGCACAAAGAATACTCCATCTTCTAACATCGGTTCGAAAGTCAACTTCGAAACCATCATGACACGAGTATACTCCGTTGGGTCGAATGTCAATTTCGAATCCGTCCATGCTCCAACGCATCGACTCGAAATCTCATATTCACACAACCCATCATTGCACGGGCATATTGCATCCATACAAATTTGAATTTCGAACCCATCAATGCTCAAGTGCATCGGTTCGAAGCATTACACTTGCACAATACAAATTCAAATTCTTCAACCTTCAATATCGATTCAGGAGAGGATCGATACGAAGGAACTTTTCAAAACAACCATCAAGCGTTGTCTCAATTCAAATTTCAAAATCGGTTCAGGAGAGAATCGATACGAAATTCTGCAGCAAACCTAACTGACAACGACTCGTGGACGCACGACGTTAACAAGGTCCAAATTAACATATGTGCATACATGTCGGACTAACATTCGATTTTGAGTATTCACAGGGATCAAACACTCATCCTGTTACAAATGCGACAGCCAACGGCTAAGCAATATTATACAGCAGTCAATCATATCAACGCAAGGTTACAGCAGTACAGCATACGAGTTTCGACAAAAAAGAGAACAATGATTGTTCAGAGAGAAATGGCAGCTATTCAAAGCACGTCATGTTCCCACAAGACGTACTTTGGGGGGCAAAATGTTATCCCACCTTTTGGCAAAGCCGCGATACCAAAAGATTGATCGAAAACGAAGGACAGTTCGCCTCAGGGGTTGATCGTACTTCCTTTAGCCATGGATATCACTGAATTTCATCCGAGTCCAGAATGAGCCACAATTGATAGGACACGGCAAGAAAGGCTACAAGTGTCAGCATTTCAAATTTCAGGTCAATCCGAGGTCGTATGCTCAAGTTATGATGGATTCAAGTTGAGAAAGATGGACGTTGCTCTGTTCGAAACCATGACCCCACCTATGTTCGAACCCATCTGGTTCGAACCCAAGGAGTGAGGCAGCGCCTCGAACCCATGCACATATGCCAAAGTTCGAATCAATGAGTTCGCATCCATCGGTTCGACACCACTTCGAACCCAACTAGTTCGAACCCACCACCTTCGAACCGATAAGAAGGGACGACTTTCGAACCCATCGACTTCGAACCCTTCGAACCCCCATGGGTTCGACTCCATCACCTTCGACTCCATTGTTTTCGAATCCATGTGCCTCGTATCCATGAAGGGGTTGCAGAGCTCATATGCATCCAAGGGACGTTGGTTCGAACCCATCACAGAAGCCCTTTTCGAACCCATCACAGAGCTATCTTCGAAACCATCACAGAGCCATGTTCGAACCCATCACAGAGCCTTGTTCGAACCCATCCTGTGTTGCCTTATTCGAACCCACTGGGTCAATCCACGTGTCTTCCATCGGTTCGAAATCACCAAGATACACGGAGTCGAAGCGGTCAACAAGGAGAGAAGTCCGGATCGATTCGAAACTTGCGCTCCACGTCACCACGAGGTCGCGTGCCACACTGGTTTCGAAACCATCGTTTCGAGTAACAGGGGTTCGAACCAAACAGCCTTGCCGTGAAGTCCATTTCGAACCCAACATATCTCCTAACCTACTAATCCAAATGCAATGAAACTTTCACAGATGCTCGCATACATGTTGAAGAATGTCCACGCCAAATTTCACCTCGATTGGATGAATTCTTGATCGGTTCGAATGGAGTTCGAACCGATGCCAAAGTGGGCCCAAACTTCCCGAGACCGTACGTGTGGGCCCCCTCACGTGCCAGAAGTGGTCTCCCGAATTTTCAGCGAGATACCAGCAGCCTACACCTATAAATAGAGCCCCAGGGCCAACGGAAAAGGGGGCTTCTGACTCTGAGACGCCGAGACTCTGCCGGATCAAGATCTTCATCATCCTACATCATAATTCTATTGTTGATTTCGAATTTCCAGTTGTAACCTGCTGTGGATCGCTGTACCAACTTGTAATTGTTGATAGAGAATCAATAAAACATCGAAAAACTTCACAGTGGACGTAGGCAACACGCCGAACCACTATAAATTGCTTGTCTACGTATTTTCTTTGCTGTTGACTGGAGTTTTTGTTAGATAATATTCATATTCAGTTTGTACTCTTGACTATTATCTCTTCAACGACTCCCGAAGAGTGTTGTGACCAATTTTGGTGCAAACAAATTTAAATCAGATAAGTCATCAATCATGGTTAATTAACATTAATTGATTTCAAATCATTTGATTAATTATCCCTTTAATCATTTATTAATTAAATTAATCAACCTTTAATTATTAAATTATCCTTTAATTATTCAATTATCCTTTAATTAATTTCCCTTAATTAATTCATTAATAAATTAATCAACCCTTAATTAATTTCCATTTAATTAATTATTCTTAACCAAAAACAGTAATTAATCCTTAATTATTTATGTTAATTAATTTCTCATAAATCTCTTACTATATTTTTATCAATCAACTTTTAATTACATCATTAATTATATCCAGATTTAATCTTAGATTTAAAACTTTACTTACATTTAAAACTTCATTATAAATTCAAACCATTAACCATTTTAAAGTAGTTAAAACGATTTAAATTCAAAAAACTTATTTTATTTTAAAAACTGAGATTCAAACTCAAATTCCAGATTTTAAAACTTAGATTTAAAACTTATTTTAAACCATTTACAATTTAAACTGTCAGTTGTAAAATTCAAACCAAATATACCTTATACACTTAAAAGTTGTTAAAACCAATGTAAATTTCAAAAGTTAAATCATTTCAAAACTAAGGTTCAGACTAACTTGAATTCAGATTTAAACTTAGGTTTAAAACTTAGTCTAAAACTTTGATTTACATTTGAAACTTTATTTTTAAATTTAAAAACAGAACAGGTTTTGTTATTAAAAACCTGTAACCAAATCTTATACTAGAGCCAAAGCCTTATCTACCTCGAGCCAAAAATCGACTACTTCGAGTAAAACACTCGAACAACTCGAGTCAAATACGAGAATTCATCCCTGCTTCCAACCAAATCAACTAAATTTCCAGATACCAGAACACAAGCGTACCGTTCACGTGCACGTTGCCGTTGATCGCCTGCAGGCGGCACCACATCGTCGAACAAGTCGACTACCACCCCCAGACCCATTTCGGACCACCCGAACTTCGCCGTCACCTCGAAAACAAAATCGAGCTAAAATTGAAACCTGGAAATAAAAGAAGCTGAAACTCCTCCAAACCTGGAACGCCGCCATCCTCGCCTCCCCGACCACCAGAAAGCCTCAAACTTCGGCCATCCACTTGTCGTCGCTTCCTCTACCATCACCCAGAGCCATGTCGCACTCGGTCGACTATCGACGACGTACTAAACAAAATACATAGCCTCGACTAAACTAGGTTTCCAGACTTCAAATGCTCGCCGCCGCCGCCCCGACCAACTACACACCATCCTAGTATTTTTCCTACAACCACCGTTCACTCCACTACCACCCCAAAGAACCCCGTCCTTAACAAATCAGTGGATCACCAGAAATTCCCAAACCAAAGAAATTTAAACAACCCCAAATTTCTCTTCCCTCCTCCACTTAAAAATTATGATTTAAGCTTTAAAAATCATATTTAAGTATACGAATTCAGTTTATATACCTGAAATCGTAAATTAAAATGTTTGAATTTTGACTAAGTTAAAGTTTTCTCAGTTTCCTTGAGTTCCAGAGCCAGTGCTAAGTTGTTTTGGCTTAAATAAATTTTTAAAGCTTAATTCATGAACAAACAAACAATATTTGTTTGTATTTTAAGTTCTAATAGTTATTAGATTAAGAGATAAAGATTTATTTGCAAATCTGGAATTTAAAAAGAAACAGGAACAGAGGTATCACAATGTTACAGGCATACACCGATTCACCCATTCACATATATACACATTTCCAGATATTCATAGGCAACTTATCCAGAGACTTAAGTTTTAGAAAGGTGATGTTACTCACAGTGTTTCCAGAACTGACAGAGTTCTTCAATTTGAAACAGGCTTTTGAACTACAAGCTGAAATCTTTTGATTTCTGGTTTGAGTTGAGCTAAATTGTTGTTCAAGTTGAATTTTTGTTTAAGGTTGAGATGATGCTTACTTCAAATTTCAGCTTTGGATGGACGAACTGAAATGAGGAAGTTGATATATAGGAAAGAAGTTTACAGGGTGATTATATTTTTGTACAATGGTCAGAGATTTTTTTTTGTTTATCTTTGACTAAGCTGGTTACTTGGTGGCTGATATAAATCTATTTTGTGTGCTAAGAAGGCTAGCATTAATTAACATTGTCTTATTTCCCAAGCCTTCATAGATATTTACATTTTCTTTTGTTTATACTTATATATATATATATATATATATATATATATATATATATTTGTTGTCTTGTTTCACTTTATCATTCACATCAAATTTGATTTGTTTACGTACTTGAGTATATATTTCTTCCTTTCGTCATATTACTTTACATTCTAAATGAAGTTCTTTATTTAATATGTTGTTAGAATTTATTCAAATGTATTGATTTTATATTTTACATACATGAGTTTATTTCTAACTTAAATATTTATTATCTTGTATGTCCACATATATATTTATTTTTATTATTCTTTTGTAGTATATTTTGTTTTTATTAACACATATTATTTAAATTTGAGGTATTCAGATATACCCCAAAATTATATTCTCAATCAACTTATGAAACGCATATTTTTAGTTGAATTTGGAGAAACTCAAATCAATTTTACCAATTAATTTCACAATATTTATTCAAAAATTAAATTAATTATCAATTTAAACTTAGTAAAAATCCAGGATCGTTGTAGATTCCCCCTTAAAGAAATTTCATCCTCAAAATTTGTAGGCACGGAAATAACAAAGATAGATACACAAAGATAGAGAAACAGTTTTGCAGGTCAAACAGGACATCTATTCTGTATTTGGCTCACCAAATCAGAATATCACCAATATGAGAACAAACTCATTCAATACTACACAAGATACTCGGGTCATTAAATCTACGAATATGCATGGGCATTGGTTAGTTCGAAGGATAACTAACCGCTCGTAGAATATATCGAGATCCAAACAATAGGTAAATGGATTTAATTTCCCATAACTTTCGAACACTAGATATGGATTTCGAACTCAAGTCGGAGTACCCCAAAGAATATATAACTTGTCCCTTTTCGGACTTTGATATTCACAAGAAATTACAATAGAACTTCAAATTTGGTTTTAATCGAAATCGTGTTATCGATACAAATCTTCATATTCAACTTTGTATTTGATTTACCAATTTATTTCAAATAGAATTTCAAATTCATTGAAGTTAAAAACGGAGAGCTGACAAAAATTTAACGAAGAGAATACGTTCGGGTCACCATCACATCAAACTTCTTCCTCGAGCTGCCACAAAGCAAATCAAAGAATTTAAATCGAATCAAAGGAGACTGATAGAGAAAGATTGTTTCCGTTGTTATAGGGTATTGACCATTCGCAGTGGTACTTCCCTGTCCTCTATCTCGTCCTCTTCTTGCACTCATACTTACTATCAATGGAGAGTAAGAGAATTTACTGAGGCATTCGAACGGATATCTTAGGGATATATTCGTTCTAGGGTATACTTCACCCTATCTCTAATGAATTACCTAATGTGTTATACTCCTGAGCTAAAGTTTCAACCTTCAGCTCTGATACCAAGATGTCACGTTTTAAATTTCAGCGTTCGAAAATCGACACCCGTACTTCCCTTGTACTCGAATGTCGTAGATTCAACCGTTGAAATTTGACTCGTGCCAGAGCTTATAACACATTAAGTACAACACTGCGGAAGAAAATGAATAATATCATATACAACATTTGATACAATGATGATACAATAGAATGATACAATAGATATCAATACTATCAGAGATACAAGAAATAGCAGCGAAGAAGAATAACTTCAATGGAATACGTCTCCAAAATGCGACCGCAACACCATCTCCAAACCAAAGATAGCTCGAACAACCATCAAGTTGCACTAAGCTAAGCAAGGTCAGTCGTGAAAGATGAAGTGTAGAAAATGTGATCCACAAATCCAAAAGGCTTTGAAGGCTATCGAATCAATTCCTACTATTCGACTATATGAAAAACCCTACTCTAGACTACCCGTGTGGAAAATAGTGGACACCCAGAGTTTGGGAAAGGAACAATAAACTCCAGGTCAATCGTGGGACTGGTATGAGTAAACAAAAACAGTTTTTATCTTTTGGAACAAACAAAAAAACTTTTTAATTTCAAATCCGCAACGCTTTTTATGGAAAATGAAACTACCATAAGGCCTCCTGCCACACACACAATGCAAACGCAGAATTGGAGGAGATTTCTCCTTATGATAGTCAAAAATGCTTGATACGCGAAAAACTCCTTTAAATATTATTATTAGTGCATAGTGTGAAAACATTTCGAAAGTATAATATTAATCTTAGCCGGCATAGACATTTCGTACTATGCCGACTATAGCTACCATCTAAACAGTGGTGACCACCATAAGTAAATGGTAGGTTATACAACTAAAACCGTAAAGAGCTCGTATTAGATGATTGGATTTCCAATAAATGGTCAGGCAAAGGAACTTCCCACATAAAATGGAACATCTCTGGAGGGACTTCCCCGAGAACCTAACCGGATCTCTACTACACAAGGCCGGGTTACCTCTGTAACTAGGTAACAACTGACACGAATATGCCATCCTCCGGTTGTTGCCGACCTTTATCCGAGCTCAATCAAACAACCACACAGTAAAGTATCTGGGCTCCATACCATGATACCACTTTTTATAAAAAATCAACATAAGTAAATATATGGGCTCCATACCATGATACACTTTTTATCCACAATGAAATGGTCATACCCTCAGGAGGAGCTACCCCCAAATAACCTTGCTGCCACGATTCCTGTTTCGACCATTACCGGGTTGTGAGGCTCGACGAAGTCTCGTCCACAAAGATACGCTTTTTCACAAAGACATTCTTCGATCACAAATGATCATCAATACACAGCAGCACTTAGCATGCCACATTACCAAATTGGGAATATATCACTTGTAACCATCAACTACATAACCTCTGAGCTCGTACGTCTCAGAGAAGGGTGTTAATCTAAGAGAATAAATCTCCGCCACCAACAGAAATGTATTTGATAGAAACCAGCTTTACATCTCAAAGTGTAATGTTAGACACACATCCATACATGTCTGTTCCGGGTTCGAACAGAACCGAAGGCACTTCCAAAGAAACCCTTGCAAATCCGGGTATCTACAATCCCGATCGGACTTCCCATCACTTAGGAAATCTCTATACCGGCACGACTCAGTGCAGAGACAATCGATGGGTTATCCTTTCGTTCTCAAAAATACCCGGTCTTACCATCGATCTTCAAATGCTATCCATAACGACGTATCATTATTCGGAATGGGTTATATGACACAAGGTCCTCTCCCGGCTAAACCGAATAATGAGCGTAATATTTAAAAACATATGGATATGGGATTTCAGTTAGGTCACAACTTATTATCCAAACTTTTCTCTCAAATGGTTTAAACAAATTACCATTTTAAATCTTTTAAATAAAAGATCCATTTCACAAAGTTCACCCAGTTTCACAAAGATCCATTCACGGATTTTCAAAACAATTTCCATTTCAAATTGGATTAACTCGTCTAATCTTTCAGTTTAAGATTTAATTCATAACTTTCAAACCCTTTTCAATTCAAATCTTTTATATAAAGGATACACCATTTAAAATTCTCTTCGGTTTCAAAACAAGATTTAATCATCTTCACAATGGTTAATTCATAGTTTTTCAAAACTAATTACAATTTCATTTCCAACTTGAAATCTTCCGATACAAATTGGAAATCCTTTCTTTTTATGAAAGCTATTATTATTTGAAACAAATAGTTCTTGTTTTGGGAAAAATTGATTACAATTTACATCAGTTAAAGCCATTCAAGTATAAAACTTGGATTTAAATTTAAATTTCCAAAACCATACTTTTTTAATGGTTAAAAACCCGTATAAAAACCTTTATAACTTGTATAATCTTCTTAGATCAAAATTTCCAAATCATTGAATTCAAATTCAAATATTCAATTCAAATTTAAATCAAATTATTTAGATTTCAAGTTTTATTAAGTTGTTTAAAATTACTTTTATTTTTGAAAACTCATTTTCAAAAGCTTTCAATTCCAATTCCAAAACTAATTTGGATTCAAGACTTCAATCTTTGAAATTGTTAAAAATCTGTGACTTAGCCGATTTCCTCGTGCAATCCGTATTTGTGTGTGTATGGTGTAGTCTAGGGGTTTTACACTATAGTGCACAACATCAATCATCACATATTCAATCATATCAATCTCGATAAGCGGTATAATCCATAACACTTATCGTTCATTCATAGATTCACAGATAAATAATATAAATTTATCACAGATAAATAAATTACATTCATCACAGATCACACTGAAACAATTCATAGCACAAAGCATAACATATCAGAAATATCAAACAGTTCGACAATCAATAGAATTCAAACATCCATAAGTAAACTCAATTAATTATCTGATTAATTTAAATAAGATAAGTCATCAATCATGGTTAATTAACATTAATTGATTTCAAATCATTTGATTAATTGTCCTTTAATCATTTATTAATTAAATTAATCAACCTTTAATTATTAAATTATCCTTTAATTATTCAATTATCCTTTAATTAATTTCCCTTAATTAATTCATTAATAAATTAATCAACCCTTAATTAATTTTCATTTAATTAATTGTTCTTAACCAAAAACAGTAATTAATCCTTAATTACTTATGTTAATTTATTTCTCATAAATCACTTATTATATTTTTATCAATCAACTTTTATTTACATCATTAATTATATCCAGATTTAATCTTAGATTTAAAACTTTACTTACATTTAAAATTTCATTATAAATTCAAACCATTAACCATTTTAAAGTAGTTAAAATAATTTAAATTCAAAAAAACTTATTTTATTTTAAAAATTGAGATTCAAACTCAAATTCCAGATTTTAAAAACTATATTTAAAACTTATTTTAAACCATTTACAATTTAAACTGTCGGTCGTAAAATTTAAACCAAATATACCTTATACACTTAAAAGTTGTTAAAACCAATGTAAATTTCAAAACTTAAATCATTTCAAAACTAAGGTTCAATCTAACTTGAATTCAGATTTAAACTTAGGTTTAAAACTTAGTCTAAAACTTTGATTTACATTTGAAACTTTATTTTTAAATTAAAAACAGAATAGGTTTTTGTTATTAAAAACCTGTAACCAAATCTTATACTAGAACCAAAGCCTTATCTGCCTCGAGCCAAAAATCAACTACTTTGAGTAAAACACTCGAACTACTCGAGTCAAGTACGAGAATTCATCCCTGCTTCCACACAAATCAACTAAATTTCCAGATGCCAGATTGCAAGCGTACCGTACATGTGCACATTGCCTTTGATCGCCTCCAGGCGACACCACATCGTCGAGCAAGTCGACGATCACCCCCAGACCCATTTTCGACCACCCAAACTTCGTCGTCACCTCGAAAACAAAATCGAGCTAAAATCGAAACTTGGAAATAGAAGAAGCTGAAACTCCTCCAAACCTGGAACGCCACCATCCTCGCCACCCCAACCACAAGAAAGCCTCAAACTTTGGCCATCTACTTGTCGTCGTTTCCTCTACCATCACCCAGAGCCATGTCGCACTCGGTCGACTATCGACGACGAACTCAACAAAATACATAGCCTCGACAAAACTAGGTTTCCAGACTTCAAATGCTCGCCGCCGCCGCCACGACCAATTACACACCATTCTAGTATTTTTCCTACAACCACCGTCCACTCCACTACCATCCCAAAGAACCCCATCCTCAACAAATCAGGGGATCACCAGAAATTCCCAAACCAAAGAAATTTGAACAACCCCAAACTGCCCTTCCCTTCTCCACCTAAAAATTATGATTTAAGCTTTAAAAATCATGTTTAAGTATACAAATTCAGTTTATATACCTGAAATCGTAAATTAAAATGTTTGAATTTTGACTAAGTTAAAGTTTTCTCGGTTTCCTTGAGTTCCAGAGCCAGTACTAAGTTGTTTTGGCTTAAATAAATTTTTAAAGCTTAATTCATGAACAAACAAACAATCTTTGTTTGTATTTTAAGTTCTAATAGTTATTAGATTAAGAGATAAAGATTTATTTGCAAATCTGGGATTTGAAAAGAAACAGGAACAGAGGTATCACAATGTTACAGGCATACACAGATTCACCCATTCACATTTATACACATTTCCAGATATTCATAGGCAACTAATTCAGAGACTTAAGTTTTAGAAAGGTGATGTTACTCACGGTGTTTCCAGAAATGATAGAGTTCTTCAATTTGAAAAAGGCTTTTGAACTGCAAGCTGAAATCTTTTGATTTCAGGTTTGAGTTGAGCTAAATTGTTGTTCAAGTTGAATTTTTGTTTAAGGCTGAGATGATGCTTACTTCAGATTCTCAGCTTTGGATGGACGAACTGAAATGAGGAAGTTGATATATAGGAAAGAATTTTATAGGGTGATTATATTTTTGTACAATGGTCAAAGATTTTTTTTTTGTTTATCTTTGACTAAGCTGGTTACTTGGTGGCTGATATAAATCTATTTTGTGTGCTAAGGAAGTTAGCACTAATTATAATTGTCTTATTTCCCAAGCCTTCATAGATATTTACATTTTCTTTTGTTCATACTTATATATATATATATATATATATATATATATATATTGTCTTGTTTCACTTTATCATTCACATCAAATTTGATTTTTTTACGTACTTGAGTATATATTTCTTCCTGTTGTCATATTACTTTACATTCTAAATGAAGTTTTATATTTAATATATTGTTAAAATTTATTCAAATGTATTGATTTTATATTTTACATACATGAGTGTATTTCTAACTTAAATAATTATTATCTTGTATGTCCACATATATATATATATATATATATATATATATATATTTTTATAGTATATTTTGTTTGTATTGACACATATTTAAATTTAAGGTATTCAGATATACCCCAAAATTCTATTCTCAATCAACTTATGAAACACATATTTTTAGTTGAATTTGGAGAAACTCAAATCAGTTTACCAATTAATTTCACAATATTTACTCAAAATTAAATTAATTAGCAATTTAAACTTAGTAAAAATCCGGGATCGTTACAGATTCCCCCTTAAGAAATTTCATCCTCGGAATTTGCAGGCACGGAAACAACAAAGATAGATACACAAAGATAGTGAAACAGCTTTCCAGGTCAAACTGGATATCTATTCTGTATTTGGCTCACCAAATCAGAATATCACCAATATGAGAACAAACTCATTCAATACTACACAGGATACTCGGGTCATCAAATCTACGAATATGCAGGGGTATTGGTTAGTTCGAAGGATAACTAACCTTTCGTAGGATATATCGAGATCCAAACAATAGATAAATGGATTTAATTTCCCATAACTTTCAAACACTAGATATGGATTTCGAACTCAAGTCGGAATACCCCAAAGTATATATAACTTGTCCCTTTTCGGACTTTAATATTCACAAGAAATTACAATAGAACTTCAAATTTGGTTTTAATCGAAATCGTGTTATCGATACAAATCTTCATATTCAACTTTATATTTAATTTACCAATTTATTTCAAATAGAATTTCAAATTCATTGAAGTTAGAAACGAAAAGCTGACAAAAAGTTAACGAAGAGAATACGAAATAGAAACTTATTTACACAATTCGTAGGGCCACCATCACATCAAAGCTTCTTCCTCGAGCTGCCACAAAGCAAACAAAGAATTGAAATCGAATCAAAGGAGATTGATAGAGAAAGATTGTTTCCGTTGTTGCAGGGTATTGAACATTCGCAGTGGTACTTCACTGTCCCCTATCTTGTCCTCTTCTTGCACTCATACTTACTATCAGTGGATAGTAAGAGAATTTACTGAGGCATTCGAACGGATATCTTAGGGATATATTCATTCTAGGGTATACTTCACCCTATCTCTAATGAGTTACCTAATGTGTTATACTCCTGAGCTAAAGTTTCAACCTTCAGCTCTGATACCAAGATGTCATGTTTCAAATTTCAACGTTCAAAAATCGACATCCGTACTTCACTTATACTCGAATGTCGTAGATTAACCGTTGAAATTTGACTCGTGCCGGAGCTTATAACACATTAAGTACAACACAGCGGAAGAAACTGAATAATATCATATACAACATTTGATACAATGATGATACAATAGAATGATACAATAGATATCAATACTATCAGAGATACAAGAAATAGCAGCGGAGCAGAATAACTTCAATGGAATACGTCTCCAAAATGTGACTTCAACACCATCTCCAAACCAAAGATAGCTCGAACAACCATCAAGTTGCACCAAGCTAAGCAAGGTCAGTCGTGAAAGCTGAAGTGTAGAAAATGCGATCCACAAATCCAAAAGGCTTTGAAGGCTGTCGAATCAATTCCTACTATTTGACTATATGAAAAATCCAACTCTAGACTGCCCGTGTAGAACATAGTGGGTAACCAGAGGTTAGGAAAGGAACAATAAACTCCAAGACAGTCGTGGGACGGGTGTGAGTAAACAAAAACAGTTTTTATCTTTTGGAACAAATAACAAAACTTTTAAAGTTCAAATCCACAATGCTTTTTTTGGAAAATGAAACTACCATAAGGCCTCCTGCCACACACACAATGCAAACACAGAATTGGAGGAGATTTCTCCCTATGATAGTCAAAAATGCTTGATATGCGAAAAACTCCTTTAAATATTATTATTAGTGCTTAGTGTGAAAACATTTAGAAAGTATAATATTAATCTTCGCCCGCATAGACATTTCGTACTATGCCTACTATAGCTACCATCTAAACAGTGGTGACCACCATAAGTAAATGGTAGGTTATACAACAAAAACCGTAAAGAGCTTGTATTGGATGATTGGATTTCCAACAAATGGTCAGGCAAAGGAACTTTCCACATAAAATGGAACGCCTCTGGAGGGACTTCCCCGAGAACCTAACCGGATCTCTGCTATACAAGGCCGGGTTACCTCTGTAACTAGGTAACAACTGGCACGAGTAAGCCATCCCCCGGTCATTACCAACCTTTATCAAAGGGCCCTCAATCCAACAACCACACAGTAAAGTATCTAGGCTCCATACCATGATTCCATTTTTTATAAAAAAATCAACATAAGTAAATATCTAGGCTCCATGTCATGATATCACTTTTTATCCAGAAGGAAATGGTCAAACCCTCAGGGGGAGCTACCCCCAAATAACCTTGCCGCCACGATTCCTGTTTCGACCATTACCGGGTTGTGAGGCTCGACGAAGTCTCGTCCACAAAGCTACGCTTTTTCACAAAGCCATGCTTCGATCACAAATGATCAACAAATGATCATCAACACACAGCAGCACTTAGCATGCCACATTACCAAATTGGGAATGTATCATTAGTAACCATCAACTACATATCCTCTGAGCTCGTACGTCTCAGAGAAGGGTGTTAAGCTAAGAGAATAAATCTCCGCCACCAACAGAAATGTATTTGATAGAAACCAGCTTTACATCTAAAAGTGTAATGTCACACACACATCCCTACAAGTCTATTCCAGGTTCGAATGGAACCGAAGGCACTTCCAAAGAAACCCTTGCAAATCCGGGTATCAACAATCCCGATCGGACTTCCCATCACTTAGAAAATCTCTATACCGGCGCGACTCAGTGCAGAGACAATCGACGGGTTATCCTTTCGTTCTCGAAAATACCCGGTCTTCACCACCAGTCTTCAAATGCTATCCATAACGACGTATCATTATTCGGAATGGGTTATATGACACAAGGTCCTCTTCCGACTAAACCGAATAATGAGCGTAATATTTAAAAACATATGGATATGGGATTTCTGTTAGGTCACAACATATTATCCAAACATTTCTCTCAAATGGTTTAAACAAATTACCATTTTAAATCTTTTAAATAAAAGATCCATTTCACAAAGTTCACCCAGTTTCACAAAGATCCATTCACGGATTTCCAAAACAATTTCCATTTCAAATTGGATTAACTCATCCAATCTTTAAGTTTAAGATTTAATTCATAACTTTCAAACCCTTTTCATTTCAAATCTTTTATATAAAGGATACACCATTTAAAATTCTCTTCGGTTTCAAAACAAGATTTTATCATCTTCACAAAGGTTAATTCATAGTTTTTCAAAACTAATTACAATTTCATTTCCAACTTGAAATCTTCCGATACAAATTGGAAATCCTTTTTTTTTATGAAAGCTATTATTATTTGAAACAAATAGTTCTTGTTTTGGGAAAAATTGATTACAATTTACATCAGTTAAAGCCATTCAAGTATAAAACTTGGATTTAAATTTAAATTTCCAAAACCATACTTTTTAAATGGTTAAAAACCCATATAAACACCTTTATAACTTATATAATCTTCTTAGATCAAAATTTCCAAATCATTGAATTCAGTTTCAAATATTGAATTCAAATTTAAATCAAATTATTTAAATTTCAAGTTTTATTAAGTTATTTAAAATTACTTTTATTTTTTAAAACTCATTTTCAAAAGCTTTGAATTCCAATTCCAAAACTAATTTGGATTCAAGACTTCAATCTTTGAAATTGTCAAAAATCTGTGACTTAGCCGATTTCGTGCAATCCATATTTGTGTGTATGGTGTAGTCTAGGGGTTTTACACCATAGTGCACAACATCAATCATCACAGATTCAATCATATCAATCTCGATAAGCAGTATAATCCATAACGCTTATCGTTCGTTCATATATTCACAGATAAATAAATTACATTCATCACGGATAAATAAATTACAGTCATCACAGATCACACTGAAACAATTCATAGCACAAAGCATAACATATCAGAAATATCAAACAGTTCGATAATCAATAGAATTCAAACATCCATAAGTAAACTCAATTAATTATCTGATTAATTTAAATCAGATAAGTCATCAATCATGGTTAATTAACATTAATTGATTTCAAATCATTTGATTAATTGTCCTTTAATCATTTATTAATTAAATTAATCAACCTTTAATTATTAAATTATCCTTTAATTATTCAATTATCCTTTAATTAATTTCCCTTAATTAATTCATTAATAAATTAATCAACCCTTAATTAATTTCCATTTAATTAATTATTCTTAACCAAAAACAGTAATTAATCCTTAATTACTTATGTTAATTTATTTCTTATAAATCACTTATTATATTTTTATCAATCAACTTTTAATTACATCATTAATTATATCCAGATTTAATCTTAGATTTAAAACTTTAATTACATTTAAAACTTCATTATAAATTCAAACCATTAACCATTTTAAAGTAGTTAAAACAATTTAAATTCAAAAAAAAATATTTTATTTTAAAAACTGAGATTCAAACTCAAATTCCAAATTTTAAAACTTAGATTTAAAACTTATTTTGAACCCTTTACAATTTAAACTGTCAGTTGTAAAATTCAAACCAAATATACCTTATAAACTTAGAAGTTGTTAAAACCAATGTAAATTTCAAAACTTAAATCATTTCAAAACTAAGGTTCAGACTAACTTGAATTCAGATTTAAACTTAGGTTTAAAACTTAGTCTAAAACTTTGATTTACATTTGAAACTTTATTTTTAAATTTAAAAACAGAACAGGTTTTTGTTATTAAAAACTTGTAACCAAATCTTATACTAGAGCCAAAGCCTTATCTGCCTCGACCCAAAAATCGACTACTTCGAGTAAAACACTCGAACTACTCGAGTCAAATACGAGAATTCATCCCTGCTTCCAACCAAATCAACTAAATTTCCAGAAACCAGAACGCAAGCGTACCGTTCACGTGCACGTTGCCGTTGATCGCCTCCAAGCGGCACCACATCGTCGAGCAAGTCGACTATCACCCCCAGACCCATTTCCGACCACCCGAACTTCGCCGTCACCTCGAAAACAAAATCGAGCTAAAATTGAAACCTGGAAATAAAAGAAGCTGAAACTCCTCCAAACCTGGAACGCCGCCATCCTCGCCACCCCGACCACCAGAAAGCCTCAAACTCCGGCCATCTACTTGTCATCGCTTCCTCTAACATCACCCAGAGCCATGTCGCACTCGGTCGACTATCGACGACGTACTCAACAAAATACATAGCCTCGACTAAACTCGGTTTCCAAACTTCAAATGCTCGCCGCCGCCGCCCTGACCAACTACACACCATCCTAGTATTTTTCCTACTACCACCGTTCACTCCACTACCACCCCAAAGAACCCCGTCCTTAACAAATCAGTGGATCACCAGAAATTCCCAAACCAAAGAAATTTAAACAACCCTAAATTTCTCTTCCCTCCTCCACTTAAAAATTATGATTTAAGCTTTAAAAATCATGTTTAAGTATATGAATTCAGCTTATATACCTGAAATCGTAAATAAAAATGTTTGAATTTTGATTAAGTTAAAGTTTTCTCAGTTTCCTTGAGTTCCAGAGCCAGTACTAAGTTGTTTTGGCTTAAATAAATTTTTAAAGCTTAATTCATGAACAAACAAACAATCTTTGTTTGTATTTTAAGTTCTAATAGTTATTAGATTAAGAGATAAAGATTTATTTGCAAATCTGGAATTTAAAAAGAAACAGGAACAGAGGTATCACAATGTTACAGGCATACACTTATTCACCCATTCACATATATACACATTTCCAGATATTCATAGGCAACTTATTCAGAGACTTAAGTTTTAGAAAGGTGATGTTACTCACAGTGTTTCCAGAAATGACAGAGTTCTTCAATTTGAAACAGGCTTTTGAACTGCAAGCTGAAATCTTTTGATTTCTGGTTAGAGTTGAGCTAAATTGTTGTTCAAGTTGAATTTTTGTTTAAGGTTGAGATGATGCTTACTTCAAATTTCAGATTTGGATGGCCGAACTGAAATGAGGAAGTTGATATATAGGAAAGAAGTTTACAGGGTGATTATATTTTTGTACAATGGTCAGGGATTTTTTTTTTTGTTTATCTTTGACTAAGCTGGTTACTTGGTGGCTGATATAAATCTATTTTGTATGCTAAGAAGGCTAGCATTAATTAACATTGTCTTATTTCCCAAGCCTTCATAGATATTTACATTTTCTTTTGTTTATACTTATATATATATTTGTTGTCTTGTTTCACTTTATCATTCACATCAAATTTGATTTGTTTACGTACTTGAGCATATATTTCTTCCTTTCTTCATATTACTTTACATTCTAAATGAAGTTCTTTATTTAATATGTTGTTAGAATTTATTCAAATGTATTGATTTTATATTTTACATACATGAGTTTATTTCTAACTTAAATATTTATTATCTTGTATGTCCACATATATATTTATTTTTATTATTTTTTTGTAGTATATTTTGTTTTTATTAACACATATTATTTAAATTTGAGGTATTCAGATATACCCCAAAATTCTATTCTCAATCAACTTATGAAACACATATTTTTAGTTGAATTTGGAGAAACTCAAATCAATTTACCAATTAATTTCACAATATTTATTCAAAAATTAAATTAATTATCAATTTAAACTTAGTAAAAATCCAGGATCGTTGCAGATTCCCCCCTTAAGAAATTTCGTCCTCAAAATTTGCAGGCATGGAAATAACAAAGATAGATACACAAAGATAGAGAAACAGTTTTCCAAGTCAAACTGGACATCTATTCTGTATTTGGCTCACCAAATCAGAATATCACCAATATGAGATCAAACTCATTCAATACTACACAAGATACTCGGGTCATTAAATCTACGAATATGCATGGGCATTGGTTAGTTCGAAGGATAACTAACCGCTCGTAGAATATATCGAGATCCAAACAATAGATAAATGGATTTAATTTCCCATAACTTTCAAACACTAGATATGGATTACGAACTCAAGTCGGAGTACCCCAAAGAATATATAACTTGTCCCTTTTCGGAGTTTGATATTCACAAGAAATTACAATAGAACTTCAAATTTGGTTTAAATCGAAATCGCGTTATCGGTACAAATCTTCATATTCAACTTTGTATTTAATTTACCAATTTATTTCAAAAAGAATTTCAAATTCATTGCAGTTAAAAACGGAAAGCTGACAAAAATTTAACGAAGAGAATACGTTCGTAGGGTCACCATCACATCAAAGCTTCTTCCTCGAGCTGCCACAAAGCAAATCAAAGAATTTAAATCGAATCAAAGGAGATTGATAGAGAAAGATTGTTTCCGTTGTTGCAGGGTATTGACCATTCGCAGTGGTACTTCCCTGTCCTTTATCTCGTCCTCTTCTTGCACTCATACTTACTATTAGTGGATAGTAAGAGAATTTACTAAGGCATTCGAACGGATATCTTAGGGATATATTCATTCTAGGGTATACTTCACCCTATCTCTAATGAGTTACCTAATGTGTTATACTCCTGAGCTAAAGTTTCAACCTTCAGCTCTGATACCAAGATGTCACGTTTCAAATTTCAGTGTTCGAAAATCGACACCCGTACTTCCCTTGTACTCGAATGCCATAGATTCAACCGTTGAAATTTGACTCGTGCCGGAGCTTATAACACATTAAGTACAACACACGGAAGAAAATGAATAATATCATATACAACATTTGATACAATGATGATACAATAGAATGATACAATAGATATCAATACTATCAGAGATACAAGAAATAGCAGCGGAGCAGAATAACTTCAATGGAATACGTCTCCAAAATGCGACTGCAACCCCATCTCCAAACCAAAGATAGCTCGAACAACCATCAAGTTGCACCAAGCTAAGCAAGGTCAGTCATGAAAGCTGAAGTGTAGGAAATGCGATCCACAAATCCAAAAGGCTTTGAAGGCTATCGAATCAATTCCTACTATTTGACAATATGAAAAACCCTACTCTAGACTGCCCGTGTGGAAAATAGTGGACACCCAGAGTTTGGGAAAGGAACAATAAACTCCAGGTCAGCCGTAGGACGGGTATGAGTAAACAAAAACAGTTTTTTTCTTTTGGAACAAACCACAAAACCTTTTAATTTCAAATCCGCAATGTTTTTTATGGAAAATGAAACTAGCATAAGGCCTCATGCCTCACACACAATGCAAACGCAGAATTGGAGGTGATTTCTCCTTATGATAGTCAAAATTGCTTGATACGCGAAAAACTCCTTTAAATATTATTATTAGTGCATAGTGTGAAAACATTTCGAAAGTATAATATTAATCTTAGACGGCATAGACATTTTGTACTACGCCTACTATAGCTACCATCTAAACAGTGGTGACCACCATAAGTAAATGGCAGGTTATACAACTAAAACCGTAAAGAGCTCGTATTGGATGATTGGATTTCCAACAAATGGTCAGGCAAAGGAACTTCCCACATAAAATGGAACACCTCTGGAGGGACTTTCCCGAGAACCTAACCGGATCTCTGCTACACAAGGCCGGGTTACCTCTGTAACTAGGTAACAACTGGCACGAGTAAGCCATTCCCCGGTCGTTACCGACCTTTATCAGAGGGCCCTCAATCCAACAACCACACAGTAAAGTATTTGGGCTCCATACCATGATACCATTTTTTATCAAAAAAATCAACATAAGTAAATATCTAGGCTCCATACCATGATATCACTTTTTATCCAGAAGGAAATGGTCATACCCTCAGGGGGAGCTACCCCCAAATAACCTTGCTGCCACGATTCCTGTTTCGACCATTACCGGGCTGTGAGGCTCGACGAAATCTCGCCCACAAAGCTACGCTTTTTCACAAAGCTATGCTTCGATCACAAATGATCAACAAATGATCATCAACACACAGCGGCACTTAGCATGCCACAATACCAAATTGGGAATGTATCACTAGTAACCATCAACTACATAACCTCTAAGCACGTACGTCTTAGAGAATGGTGTTAAGCTAAAAGAATAAATCTCTGCCACCAATAGAAATGTATTTGATAGAAACCAGCTTTACATCTCAAAGTGTAATGTCAGACACACATCCATACAAGTCTGTTCCGGGTTCGAACAGAACCGAAGGCACTTCCAAAGAAGCCCTTGCAAATCCGGGTATCAACAATCCCGATCGGACTTCCCATCACTTAGGAAATCTCTATACCGACGCGACTCAGTGCAGAGACAATCGACTGGTTATCCTTTCGTTCTTGAAAATACCCGGTCTTCACCACCGGTCTTCAAATGTTATCCATAACGACGTATCAGTATTCAGAATGGGTTATATGACACAAGGTCCTCTCCCGGCTAAACCGAATAATGAGCGTAATATTTTAAAACATATGGATATGGGATTTCTGTTAGGTCACAACATATTATCCAAACATTTCTCTCAAATGGTTTAAACAAATTACCATTTTAAATCTTTTAAATAAAAGATCCATTTCACAAAGTTCACCCAGTTTCACAAAGATCCATTCACGGAATTCCAAAACAATTTCCATTTCAAATTGGATTAACTCATCCAATCTTTCAGTTTAAGATTTAATTCATAACTTTCAAACCCTTTTCAATTCAAATCTTTTATACAAAGGATACACCATTTAAAATTCACTTCGGTTTCAAAACAAGATTTAATCATCTTCACAAAGGTTAATTCATAGTTTTTCAAAACTAATTACAATTTTATTTCCAACTTGAAATCTTTCGGTACAAATTGGAAATCCTTTCTTTTTATGAAAGCTATTATTATTTGAAACAAATAGTTCTTGTTTTGGGAAAAACTGATTACAATTTACATCAGTTAAAGCCATTCAAGTATAAAACTTGGATTTAAATTTAAATTTCCAAAACCATACTTTTTAAATGGTTAAAAATCCATAAAAACACCTTTATAACTTGTATAATCTTCTTAGATCAAAATTTCCAAATCATTGAATTCAATTTTAAATTTTGAATTCAAATTTAAATCAAATTATTTAAATTTCAAGTTTTATTAAGTTATTTAAAATTACTTTTATTTTTGAAAACTCATTTTCAAAAGCTTTCAATTCCAATTCCAAAACTAATTTGGATTCAAGAGTTCAATCTTTGAAATTGTTAAAAATCTGTGACTTAGCCTATTTCCTCATGCAATTCATATTTGTGTGTGTATGGTATAGTCTAGGGGTTTTACACCATAGTGCACAACATCAATCATCACAGATTCAATCATATCAATCTCGATAAGCGGTATAATCCATAACGCTTATCATTCATTCACAGATTCACCGATAAATAATATAAATTTATCACAGATAAATAAATTACATTCATCACAGATCACACTGAAACAATTCATAGCATAAAGCATAACATATCAGAAATATCAAACATTTCGACAATCAATAGAATTCAAACATCCATAAGTAAACTCAATTAATTATCTGATTAATTTAAATCAGATAAGTCATCAATCATGGTTAATTAACATTAATTGATTTCAAATCATTCGATTAATTGCCCCTTTAATCATTTATTAATTAAATTAATCAACCTTTAATTATTAAATTATCCTTTAATTATTCAATTATCCTTTAATTAATTTCCCTTAATTAATTCATTAATAAATTAATCAACCCTTAATTAATTTCCATTTAATTAATTATTCTTAACCAAAAACAGTAATTAATCCTTGATTACTTATGTTAATTAATTTCTCATAAATCACTTACTATATTTTTATCAATCAACTTTTAATTACATCATTAATTATATCCAGATTTAATCTTAGATTTAAAACTTTACTTACATTTAAAACTTCATTATAAATTCAAACCATTAACCATTTTAAAGTAGTTAAAACAATTTAAATTCAAAAAACTTATTTTATTTTAAAAACTGAGATTCAAACTCAAATTCCAGATTTTAAAACTTAGATTTAAAACTTATTTTAAACCATTTACAATTTAAACTGTCAGTTGTAAAATTCAAACCAAATATACCTTATACACTTAAAAGTTGTTAAAACCAATGTAAATTTCAAAACTTAAATCATTTCAAAACTAAGGTTCAGACTAAATTGAATTCAGATTTAAACTATGGTTTAAAACTTAGTCTAAAACTTTGATTTACATTTGAAACTTTATTTTTCAATTTAAAAACAGAACAGGTTTTTGTTATTAAAAAACTGTAACCAAATCTTATACTAGAGCCAAAGCCTTATCTGCTTCGAGCCAAAAATCGACTACTTCGAGTAAAACACTCGAACTACTGGAGTCAAATACGAGAATTCATCCCTGCTTCCAACCAAATCAACTAAATTTCCAGATACCAGAAAGCAAGCGTACCGTTCATGTGCACGTTGCCGTTGATCGCCTCCAGGCGGCACGACATCGTCGAGCAAGTCGACTATCACCCCCAGACCCATTTCCGACCACCCGAACTTCGCCGTCACCTCGAAAACAAAATCGAGCTATAATTGAAACCTGGAAATAAAAGAAGCTGAAACTCCTCCAAACCTGGAACGCCGCCATCCTCGCCACCCCGACCACCAGAAAGCCTCAAACTCCGGCCATCAACTTGTCGTCGCTTCCTCTACCATCACCCAGAGTCATGTTGCACTCGGTCGACTATCGACGACGTACTCAACAAAATACATAGCCTCGACTAAACTAGGTTTCCAGACTTCAAATGCTCGCCGCCGCCGCCCCGACCAACTACACACCATCCTAGTATTTTTCATACAACCACCGTTCACTCCACTACCACCCCAAAGAACCCCGTCCTTAACAAATCAGTGGATCACCAGAAATTCCCAAACCAAAGAAATTTAAACAACCCCAAATTTCTCTTCCCTCCTCCACTTAAAAATTATGATTTAAGCTTTAAAAATCATGTTTAAGTATACGAATTCATACCTGAAATCGTAAATTAAAATGTTTGAATTTTGACTAAGTTAAAGTTTTCTCAGTTTCCTTGAGTTCCAGAGCCAGTACTAAGTTGTTTTGGCTTAAATAAATTTTTAAAGCTTAATTCATGAACAAACAAACAATCTTTGTTTGTATTTTAAGTTCTAATAGTTATTAGATTAGGAGATAAAGATTTATTTGCAAATCTGGAATTTAAAAAGAAACAGGAACAGAGGTATCACAATGTTACAGGCATACACTGATTCACCCATTCACATATATACACATTTCCAGATATTCATAGGCAACTTATTCAGAGACTTAAGTTTTAGAAAGGTGATGTTACTCACAGTGTTTCCAGAAATGACAGAGTTCTTCAATTTGAAACAGGCTTTTGAACTGCAAGCTGAAATCTTTTGATTTCTGGTTCGAGTTGAGCAAAATTGTTGTTCAAGTTGAATTTTTGTTTAAGGTTGAGATGATGCTTACTTCAAATTTCAGCTTTGGATGGACGAACTGAAATGAGGAAGTTGATATATAGGAAAGAAGTTTACAGGGTGATTATATTTTTGTACAATGGTCAGAGATTTTTTTTTTATCTTTGACTAAGCTGGTTACTTGGTGGCTGATATAAATCTATTTTGTGTGCTAAGAAGGCTAGCATTAATTAACATTGTCTTATTTCCCAAGCCTTCATAGATATTTACATTTTCTTTTGTTTATACTTATATATATATATATATATATATATATTTGTTGTCTTGTTTCACTTTATCATTCACATCAAATTTGATTTCTTTACGTACTTGAGTATATATTTCTTCCTTTCTTCATATTACTTTACATTCTAAATGAAGTTCTATATTTAATATGTTGTTAGAATTTATTCAAATGTATTGATTTTATATTTTACATACATGAGTTTATTTCTAACTTAAATATTTATTATCTTGTATGTCCACATATATATTTATTTTTATTATTATTTTGTAGTATATTTTGTTTTTATTAACACATATTATTTAAATTTGAGGTATTCAGATATACCCCAAAATTCTATTCTCAATCAACTTATGAAACACATATTTTTAGTTGAATTTGGAGAAACTCAAATCAATTTACCAATTAATTTCACAATATTTATTCAAAAATTAAATTAATTATCAATTTAAACTTAGTAAAAATCCAGGATCGTTGCAGATTCCCCCCTTAGGAAATTTCGTCCTCAAAATTTAAAGGCACGGAAATAACAAAGATGGATACACAAAGATAGAGAAATAGTTTTTCAGGTCAAACTGGATATTTATTCTGTATTTGGCTCACCAAATCAGAATATCACCAATATGAGAACAAACTCATTCAATACTACACAAGATACTCGGGTCATTAAATCTACGAATATGCATGGGCATTGGTTAGTTCGAAGGATAACTAATTGCTCGTAGAATATATCGAGATCGAAACAATAGATAAATGGATTTAATTTCCCATAACTTTCAAACACTAGATATGGATTTCGAACTCAAGTCGGAGTACCCCAAAGAATATATAACTTGTCCCTTTTCGGACTTTGATATTCACAAGAAATTAAAATAGAACTTCAAATTTTGTTTTAATCGAAATCGTGTTACCGATACAAATCTTCATATTCAACTTTGTATTTGATTTACCAATTTATTTCAAATAGAATTTCAAATTCATTGAAGTTAAAAACGGAGAGCTGACAAAAATTTAACGAAGAGAATACGTTCGTAGGGTCACCATCACATCAAAGCTTCTTCCTCGAGCTGCCACAAAGCAAATCAAAGAATTTAAATCGAATCAAAGGAGATTGATAGAGAAAGATTGTTTCCGTTGTTGCAGGGTATTGACCATTCGCAGTGGTACTTCCCTGTCCTTTATCTCGTCCTCTTCTTGCACTCATACTTACTATCAGTGGATAGTAAGAGAATTTACTAAGGCATTCGAACGGATATCTTAGGGATATATTCATTCTAGGGTATACTTCACCCTATCTCTAATGAGTTACCTAATGTGTTATACTCCTGAGCTAAAGTTTCAACCTTCAGCTCTGATACCAAGATGTCACGTTTCAAATTTCAGGGTTCCAAAATCGACACCCGTACTTCCCTTGTAATCGAATGCCGTAGATTCAACCGTTGAAATTTGACTCGTGCCGTAGCTTATAACATATTAAGTACAACACAGTGGAAGAAAATGAATAATATCATATACAACATTTGATACAATGATGATACAATAGATATCAATACTATCAGAGATACAAGAAATAGCAGCGGAGCAGAATAACTTCAATGGAATACGTCTCCAAAATGCGACTGCAACACCATCTCCAAACTAAAGATAGCTCGAACAACCATCAAGTTGCACCAAGCTAAGCAAGGTCAGTCGTGAAAGCTGAAGTGTAGAAAATGCGATCCACAAATCCAAAAGTCTTTGAAGGCTATCGAATCAATTCCTACTATTTGACTATATGAAAAACCTTACTCTAGACTGCACGTGAGGAAAATAGTGGACACCCAGAGTTTGGGAAAGCAACAATAAACTCCAGGTCAGTCGTGGGACTGGTATGAGTAAACAAAAACAGTTTTTATCTTTTGGAACAAACAACAAAACCTTTTAATTTCAAATCCGCAATGCTTTTTATGGAAAATGAAACTAGCATAAGGCCTCATGCCACACACACAATGCAAACGCAGAATTGGAGGAGATTTCTCCTTATGATAGTCAAAATTGCTTGATACGCGAAAAACTCCTTTAAATTTTATTATTAGTGCATAGTGTGAAAACATTTCGAAAGTATAACATTAATCTTAGCCGGCATAGACATTTCGTACTACGCCTACTATAGCTACCATCTAAACAGTGGTGACCACCATAAGTAAATGGCAGGTTATACAACTAAAACCGTAAAGAGCTCGTATTGGATGATTGGATTTCCAACAAATGGTCAGGCAAAGGAACTTCCCACATAAAATGGAACACCTCTGGAGGGACTTCCCCGAGAACCTAACCGGATCTCTGCTACACAAGGCCGGGTTAGCTCTGTAACTAGGTAACAACTGGCACGAGTAAGCCATCCCCCGTTCGTTACCGACCTTTATCAGAGGGCCCTCAATCCAACAACCACACAGTAAAGTATTTGGGCTCCATACCATGATACCCTTTTTTATAAAAAAAATCAACATAAGTAAATATCTAGGCTCCATACCATGATATCACTTTTTATCCAGAAGGAAATGGTCATACCCTCAGTGGGAGCTACCCCCAAACAACCTTGCTGCCACGATTCCTGTTTCGACCATTACCGAGTTGTGAGGCTCGACGAAATCTCATCCACAAAGCTACGCTTTTTCACAAAGCCATGCTTCGATCACAAATGATCAACAAATGATCATCAACACACAGCAGCACTTAGCATGCCACATTACCAAATTGGGAATGTATCACAAGTAACCATCAACTACATAACCTCTAAGCATGTACGTCTCAGAGAATGGTGTTAAGCTAAGAGAATAAATCTCTGCCACCAACATAAATGTATTTGATAGAAACCAGCTTTACATCTCAAAGTGTAATGTCAGACACACATCCATACAAGTCTGTTCCGGGTTCGAACAGAACCGAAGGCACTTCCAAAGAAGCCCTTGCAAATCCAGGTATCAACAATCCCAATCGGACTTCCCATCACTTAGGAAATCTCTATACCGACGCGACTCAGTGCAGAGGCAATCGAATGGTTATCCTTTCGTTCTTGAAAATACCCGGTCTTCACCACCGGTCTTCAAATGTTATCCATAACGACATACCATTATTCGGAATGGGTTATATGACACAAGGTCCTCTCCCGGCTAAACCGAATAATGGGTGTAATATTTAAAAACATATGGATATGGGATTTCAGTTAGGTCACAACTTATTATCCAAACTTTTCTCTCAAATGGTTTAAATAAATTACCATTTTAAATCTTTTAAATAAAAGATCCATTTCACAAAGTTCACCTAGTTTCACAAAGATCCATTCACGGATTTCCAAAACAATTTCCATTTCTAATTGGATTAACTCATCCAATCTTTCAGTTTAAGATTTAATTCATAACTTTCAAACCTTTTTCAATTCAAATCTTTTATATAAAGGATACACCATTTAAAACTCTCTTCGGTTTCAAAACAAGATTTAATCATCTTCACAAAGGTTAATTCATCATTTTTCAAAACTAATTACAATTTCATTTCCAACTTGAAATCTTCCGATACAAATTGGAAATCCTTTCTTTTTATGAAAGCTATTATTATTTGAAACAAATAGTTCTTGTTTTGGGAAAAATTGATTACAATTTACATCAGTTAAAGCCATTCAAGTATTAAACTTGGATTTAAATTTAAATTTCCAAAATCATACTTTTTAAATGGTTAAAAACCCATATAAACACCTTTATAACTTGTATAATCTTCTTAGATCAAAATTTCCAAATCATTGAATTTAATTTTAAATATTGAATTCAAATTTAAATCAAATTATTTAAATTTCAAGTTTTATTAAGTTATTTAAAATTACTTTTATTTTTGAAAACTCATTTTCAAAAGCTTTCAATTCCAATTCCAAAACTAATTTGGATTCAAGACTTCAATCTTTGAAATTGTTAAAAATCTGTGACTTAGCCTATTTCCTCATGCAATTCATATTTGTGTGTGTATGGTATAGTCTAGGGGTTTTACACCATAGTGCACAACATCAATCATCACAGATTCAATCATATCAATCTCGATAAGCGGTATAATCCATAACGCTTATCGTTCATTCACAGATTCACTGATAAATAATATAAATTTATCACAGATAAATAAATTACATTCATCACAGATCACACTGAAACAATTCATAGCATAAAGCATAACATATCAGAAATATCAAACATTTCGACAATCAATAGAATTCAAACATCCATAAGTAAACTCAATTAATTATCTGATTAATTTAAATCAGATAAGTCATCAATCATGGTTAATTAACATTAATTGATTTCAAATCATTTGATTAATAGTCCCTTTAATCATTTATTAATTAATCAACCTTTAATTATTAAATTATCCTTTAATTATTCAATTATCCTTTAATTAATTTCCCTTAATTAATTCATTAATAAATTAATCAATCCTTAATTAATTTCCATTTAATTAATTATTCTTAACCAAAAACAATAATTAATCCTTGATTACTTATGTTAATTAATTTCTCATTAATCACTTTCTATATTTTTATCAATCAACTTTTAATTACATCATTAATTATATCCAGATTTAATCTTAGATTTAAAACTTTACTTACATTTAAAACTTCATTATAAATTCAAACCATTAACCATTTTAAAGTAGTTAAAACAATTTAAATTCAAAAAAATTATTTTATTTTAAAAACTGAGATTCAAACTCAAATTCCAGATTTTAAAACTTAGATTTAAAACTTATTTTAAACCATTTACAATTTAAACTGTCAGTTGTAAAATTCAAACCAAATATACCTTATACACTTAAAAGTTGTTAAAACCAATGTAAATTTCAAAACTTAAATCATTTCAAAACTAAGGTTCAGACTAACTTGAATTCAGATTTAAACTTTGGTTTAAAACTTAGTCTAAAACTTTGATTTACATTTGAAACTTTATTTTTCAATTTAAAAACAGAACAGGTTTTTGTTATTAAAAACCTGTAACCAAATCTTATACTAGAGCCAAAGCCTTATCTGCCTCGAGCCAAAAATCGACTACTTCGAGTAAAACACTCGAACCACTTGAGTCAAATACGAGAATTCATCCCTGCTTCCAACCAAATCAACTAAATTTCCAGATACCAGAACGCAAGCGTACCGTTCACGTGCACGTTGCCGTTGATCGCCTCCAGGCGGCACCACATCGTCGAGCAAGTCGATTATCACCCCCAGACCCATTTCCGACCACCCGAACTTCGTCGTCACCTCGAAAACAAAATCGAGCTAAAATTGTAACCTGGAAATAAAAGAAGCTGAGACTCCTCCAAACCTGGAACGCCGCCATCCTCGCCACCCCGACCACCAGAAAGCCTCAAACTC
Source organism: Allium cepa (assembly GCA_030765085.1). NCBI lineage: Eukaryota > Viridiplantae > Streptophyta > Magnoliopsida > Asparagales > Amaryllidaceae > Allium > Allium cepa. Next base: position 456,105,662 of record CM060939.1, on the reverse strand, counting down.
CGGCCATCTACTTGTCGTCGCTTCCTCTACCATCACCCAGAGCCACGTCGCACTCGGTCGACTATCGACGATGAAATCAACAAAATACGTAGCCTCGACCAACTACACACCATCCTTGTATTTTTCCTACAACCACTGTTCACTCCACTACCGCCCCAAAGAACCCTGTCCTTAACAAATCAGTGGATCACCAGGAATTCCCAAACCAAAGAAATTTGAACAACCCCAAGCTGCTCTTCCCTCCTCCACTTAAAAATTATGATTTAAGCTTTAAAAATCACGTTTAAGTATACGAATTCCGTTTATATACCTGAAAAGGTAAAATAAAATGTTTGAATTTTAACTAAGTTAAATTTTCTTAGTTTCCTTGAGTTCCAGAGCTAGTACTAAGTTGTTTTCGCTTAAATAAATTTTTAAAGCTCAATTCATGAACAAACAAACAATCTTTGTTTGTATTTTAAGTTCCAGTGGTTATTAGACTAAGAGATAAAGATTTATTTGCAAATCTGGGTTTTTAAAAAAACAGGAACAGAGGTATCACAATGTTACATGCATACACAGATTCACCCATTCACATATATACACATTTCCATATATTCATAGGCAACTAATTCAGAGACTTAATTTTTAGAATGGTGATGTTACTCGCAGTGTTTCCAGATTTGACAGAGTTCTTCAATTTGAAACAGGCTTTTGAACTGCAGGCTGAAATCTTTTGATTTCTGGTTTGAGTTGAGCTAAATTGTTGTTCAAGTTGGATTTTTGTTTAAGGTTGAGACGATGCTTACTTCAGATTCTCAGCTTTGGATGGACGAACTGAAATGAGGAAGTTGATATATAGGAAAGAAGTTTACAGGGTGATTATATTTTTGTACAATGGTTAGAGATTTTTTGTTTGTTTATCTTTGACTAAGCTGGTTACTTGGTGGCTGATATAAATCTATTTTGTGTGCTAAGGAGGCTAGCATTAATTATCATTGTCTTATTTCCCAAGCCTTCATCGATATTTACATTTTCTTTTGTTCATACTTATATATATATTTTTGTTGTCTTGTTTCATTTTATCATTCACATCAAATTTGATTCGTTTACATACTTGAGTTTATATTTCTTCCTTTTATCATATTACTTTATATTCTAAATGAAGTTCTATATTTAATATGTTGTTAGAATTTATTCAAATGTATTGATTTTATATTTTAAATACATGAGTGTATTTCTAACTTAAATATTTATTAATTCTTGTATGTCTACATACATATATATATATATATATATATATATATATATATATTATTTTATAGTATATTTTGTTTGTATTAACACATATTATTTAAATTTGAGGTATTCAGATATACCCCAAAATTCTATTCTCAATCAACTTATGAAACACATATTTTTAGTTGAATTTGGAGAAACTCAAATCAATTTACCAATTAATTTCACAATGTTTATTCAAAAATTAAATTAATTATCAATTTAAACTTAGTAAAATTCCGGGATCGTTACAAATTCACTAAGAAATTCATATGCATTTTCATACCCTGGCACCCCTTGGATAAAAGATTGTTTTAGCTCAAAATTATTTCCTTCGGAAGGTGGAAATGAAATAACCAAAGGTTGAATAGTCCTAGTTGGATAACATCGGTCTCTAAGGGATAATGATCGGTTCTCATGAAATTTATTATTTCCAATATGTGATTTAGGTGATGATTTTGGTAAACTGTGATGTGAACCATGTTATGAACTGTGATTGCTCATATTTATTGATATGAAATTTCCGTTGATTTGTTTAATGAGATATTTTGGCTTTCTAAACGGTTAAAATTATTTCTTGCCTAAACGCGCATAAACAAATCAAGGTGTAATAGCCAAAAATAAATTTAAACAGTTTTCAATTAGGCACCTGTAGAGTAGAAAATTACTTACAAAGGGGTATAGCAGTCCGTCATGGTTTGCAATCGCTCGACCTGAAATGCTTATTTTCATGTTCGTCAAGTCAGTTTCTTTGAAATTAGCTAAAGCGGTGCCTTGTTTTTTTATTACACAATATGCCACTCCAATCGTCGCTTACTCCAGAATCTACTTTTCGTTTGAAATATGTATATGTTGCCACTTTTATTCTCTTCAAGCTTTTCACTGTTCTATACTTCCAGACTTCACTTTTTCTTTTTCTTACTTTTTTTTTCATTTTTTCGTTTCTTCACATCGTAAGATGTAGGAAATCGCAGTGTCGGATCTGAGCAAGGTAGATCTCGATGGGTGGAGGAACCCGGGTAATCGTGGGTGTAGGTTTCGACCGTTGAAGAATTGATCAGTGGTTGTAGGTGTTAATGGGTTTCGGGTAGGATATTATTGGATCTCGGTTTTGGATTTGATGGAGGAGGCGATGTGATGGTGATTTAGAGGTGATGTTCAATGATTGTGTCTCGGGTTTGGGATTTGCAGTGGTAGAGGTCAGTTTAGGCGATGGGTTAGTTAAGACAGGGCAAGGCTGGAAAGTGATGCTTGTGTGGTAATAAGGTTGTCAGGTGGAGAAGATGCTTGTATGGGGTACGGTGATGATCAATGGTATCAGGTACGGCTACCAGTTTGGAGAAGTTGTTCGGTGAGTATGTCGTGCAGCTGACGTCAAGTAGTGAGTATGGTTATGAAAATGAGAAGAAAGCGGTGAAGATGAAGTTCAGTTTGAAAGAGTAGTTGCCTGTGTTTAGACTGGTTGTTGTTCTAAGTTTAGGGTGCGAATTCAGACGGTTTATGGATTTGTTGAAGGCTTTGCTGGTGATGAAGGTGCAGATTCAGACGAAGAAGCTGAGTGTTTGGAGCGAGTTTTGTTGCTTTCGACTGACTGTAGGATTGTAGAAGAATGAAAGATGAATATAAACTTATGAGAATGTTAAGAAACAGAGACTAAATGAATGTGTGAATGAACGAATGAAAAAAGAAGAATGATGTTCGTTGTTTTTTTTAAAGTAAAAAGCTACTTTGATGAAAGGAACTAAAAAAAGAAAAAAAATTATATGAACCGACGTAAAAACAGAATGAATGAAATAAAATGAATGAACGCCAAAATGGAATGTGATTGTGAGCACTTTGGAAGCATGAATGCAGAAGCTAAATGAACAGAAACTAACTTATATAACTAACTAAAACGAAACTAAATGATAAGGTATGTGAGTGTGAAATTGAAATGTGAAAATGCAGAAACTAACGTAAACTAAAGTGAAATGAATGCAACATGAAAAAAAATTGAAAAAGTTGCCAAAAAAACTAAAATAGAAACTGGATGTGAAATTAGAAAATTACTTTTTTTCTAAAAAAATGACCTGAAAAGTAAGTAACAGCAAGCTAAAATAACACGCATAGACGTAAAAACATAAAAATAAAAAAAAATCAAAATAAACACTCCCCGACAACGGCGTCAAAAACTTGTTGCGACTTTTCTATTGATTAGAAAAGAAATTTTTTTAATCAATTCTGCAAGCGCACAGGCATATAGTATGCAGATCGAATACAGGGAATTGTGTTTTAAAATATTTGAAAAATCTTAGGCGTGATAAACAAATTCGAAGGTGGTTCTTGAACAGGAAATAAATACAATAATAAACTCTGAATCGATTTCAAATCTAATCAAAATTGAGATCAAAATATAAAATTGTAGAAATTAGAGCAGAAACTAAAAGTGCTTAAAGAAAATAATAGAGCAAACAACTGAAATAAAATGAACTGAATTTATTAACTAACTGGAAAGATGCGGAAAATAACTAAGAACAAGAATAAATAAATTGCTAAATCTAATTAGCAATCGTATGTATTCTATCCGAAAATAAAAACATTGCTGAAATTAAAACTAAACTAGAAAAAGAGTGATGGATAAGAGATGATTCTTAAAGTGCTATACCCCTCCGGTAGATAAATGCCCTTTAATGAATTATACTTGCCACTTTCATTGAGGTCCTTCTGGAAGAAATGGTCCATTCCAATATTTGAACACGTAGCCTTGTTTGAATAGTTCAAAGATGGGAAAATGCAGCCAACATTTAATAAATCAAAGCATGTGCATGCTTTGCCATGTCATTGGTTGAAGAAAATATATGTTGAACCTTGGTTGGTCTTCATGCTGCTTGTCTTTGGTTGAAAAAAACGTGAACTGACTCATTACGCATAAATTGAAGTGTGACATTACTTTGATTTATTTGGTGCTCAAAATGTTGCACTTCATGCTGCTTGTCTTTTGAACCTAAGGACGCCACAACCGATTAATTTCAACGTTGCATTTCGGGATCTATAACATGTAAACACCACAACAAAATACCTGTATAATACCGTTTTATTTAAATAAAAATACATGAAACAAATAGTTTTAAATGCAGAAAAATATGTTCATCAGTGAACCCTCACCGCTTCCCTATGGTCACGTCGCATTGACTGCGCCTCACTTTGGCAATCGCTCGTTGCAAAAACCCTGTCCAGACCACCGAAGTCGACCTCATCGCTTGATGTGATAACCCGGATTTTTAGACATCTGTTAATTGGTAATTAATAGGATTAAATTTATTAAGATACTAATTTTATTTATTTGAACAAATAAAATTCTGATAAATATCTGGATATATATGTATTGAAAACTATAATAAATGTTGAATTATAATCTCTAGATAAATGAATAATATATTTCACTACTTATTTTAAGATAATATATATATATATATATATATATATGCAAACTTTTCGATGTTGAAAATTTTAAGTGTACACATATACGAGCATATAAGTGTGAATATATATATATATATATAATATTAAAAGCAAATAAAAATATGTTCTAATTATAATTCATATATATATATATATATATATATTGTGATTAGGAAGCATTGTTTTGAATTTAATATAATAATTCTCAAAAGACATTTAAAGTTAAATTTTATATTTTAAAATACCAAAGATAAATCTTTATTAATTAAAGTATAATAGTTTAAGTTTTAAACAAGATTTAATAAAGGGTTAATATACTTTCTTTTAAAATTTTACATGAATATAGTTTGTAAGTATAAATATAAGAACATAAAACAAATTTTATAAAACAGAGTTAATATAAAAATAAAACTAAAATATAAAACATTGCATATAGACATTTGTAAGTTTGGGTATGCCATGCAAATACAAGTGGCAATATTCTTTTCTTTTAAAAAAAATACAAAAATATATAAATATAATTCTTAAATTAATAAAAACATATAAAGAAAAAACATCAATGCATTCCATTTAACAAGTGTGAGCTAAATGCAACATGCAAGGTACAAGTGTTAAGATAAATTGTTTTTATAACTTTTGTATATATATGACGAAAGTCTTTCTTTTCTTCATTTTGAAAATACAAAGCAAAGATAAAAACTGGAAACCAAAATAAAATTAGGAAAATTTACAACTTCGAATTCAACTGAAAACAAAAGCAAAGATCCAAGTTTCAACGCAACTAAATTAAAGTAGATCTGTAGCAAATCAAGCAAAATAAAGTTTTCAGATCTGTTGCAAAAAAAATCAACTAGTAGTTCAAGATCTGCTCTCTGTTCCTCAGTAAAAAGGCGAGTAAACCTATTCTTCCTTACTTATAAATGTATGTAAAATTCAGATAAGCTCTTGTATTTTAGCATGTGATCATGCGTCGACGAATTCAAAGCTTATAGAAAGGGTAAACATGGGTTTAACATCTGTAAATCAAGAAAAGGAAGTTATTGTGTTCTCCCGTTTCATGTTTATTTGAAAAACTGTTAAACATCAATCTTTTAAAAAACAATATCCCCTTATGTGTTTTGTTTTAAGCCATGATTTCAAGAAGAAACCTGTTTGTTTCCAGATGTAGTTTAATCTAAAAATCATTTCGAGATCAAGTATGAAGTATTTGGGAGAGAGCCTCGTTTTACAGTATAAAAAATTAAATTGACAAAACTCAAACATGGAAATTTTGGCTTTTACTTATATGAACAGATTCACCATTGAAAATGACGATTTTTAAATGTGAATTCGAAATGTTTAGTGAAGTATCGAGTGGGGAATTGGGAGTTGAACGGATTTGGGGGTGTTGTCAAATTCAGGCAATAGGGTCACTCGTGCGGCTAGGCGATTGGCAGGAAGAAGTGTTGATCGGAGTGGCATCAGGGAAAAATGGTGGATGGTATTCCTACAGCGTGGATTGATAAGGTAAGGTCGATCTAGGGTTTAAGTTGCTGTTGGCATAGCGTTGGTATGAAGAAAAATAGCGGGGTCGATGGGAGAGGAGGGGACTGTGCATCTGAGTAGGAAGAAGGAGGAGGTTGTGGCGGTGTTAGTGACGAGGTATGGTGGGTGCTGGTTATCTGAGGCAGCGCGGCGAAGTGATTTTACAGGCTCGAGTTATGCTAGTAAATGGCTCAGGTTTGAAAACTTCAATGATAGGCCTAGGTCGCGGTTCCAGGTGATGAGAGGGGACAAGGGGTCGAGTGTGACTGGGACGGATGGTCATCGTTACGGCTGGACGATCGTAGAAGGTGTGCATGGATAAGTGTGCGTGCACACAATGGTTTATATATGGGAATGAGCAGAAGATAGAGGGAGCAGTAAAGAAAGAGAGAGTCGGGGGAAGAAGGGAGTTCATCGGGTCAGGCTCGTGTGCGTACGCGAGTAATCTAACCGATTTCATGAAGGAATAGTGAAGAGGAGATGAGAGGAGTAGCTCGGGTTTTGCTCAAGAGTTTTGAGCTTGGACTCGGGTTGTTTTTTTAAATTTATTTAGTTAACAGGTTTTTAAAATATGGAAGTAAATTTTGTACAAGGTTTATAAGCAAAATAAAATCCAAGTTGTAAAGCATCGGGAATGTACAAAGTTCGAAAGCAAAAGTAAATTTTGTAACAAGTTTTCAAAGCATTATTAAACAAGATTAAATTTTAAAGTTACATGATGTTAAGATAAATTGGTTTGGAATCGAATAATTATATATTAGTTAATTAATTAAATAAATCTCTAATTGTTTCAAAATAAAATGATTAAATTAAGAAGTGATTAAGGTATGTGGATTAAACTTTAATTGATCAAAAGATCTCAAATGATTTTGTATGTTAATAATAAATCAATTTCAAGCATTTAATTTAATAAGATATAAATGGTAATTAAGTAGTTAACTAAGATAAATGGTTTATCATAAATTAATTAAGGTCTTAATTAATTGAAGGGTAATTAATTATTGTAAGTAATTAAAGGTTAATTAATTAATGTGAATAATTAAGGGATGATAAATTAATTTCGTTAATTAAGATTCATAGTTTATGATTAACTAAGGGTAATTAAGCAGGATTTAAAAGTAATTAATTAATTTATTTGAAGATTAAATTAAATTAATTAGGAATTGAACAACAAATTAATCTTACTTATGGATGATTAAGTTATGTTGAATGCCTTGAATTGATTGATACCTCTGATGTGTGATGCTCTGTGACATGCAATGCTTGGTTGTACTATGATAATGTAAGTTATCTGTCTGTGATGAATTGTTGTGTAAATATGACATCCAATATTCAAAAATTGAATTGTATTCACTTAAATAACTTGGATTTAATGTGGTATTAGATTCGAAGAGACCAGAGTCGGATATTAGCAATATCTGGAACGACTTTGATTAGTGACTATCTAGAATTCCTTATAGATTTGATTATAAAATCGAATGGGCTGAAATGGAATAAATTAAGTAAACATGTCCATTTAAAATGAGTAACATTGCCTAGATATTATTTGTAATAAGTTAAGAACCCGTAGTGAGGTACGAGTTACCCTAGAATTTCAAATAAGACTTATAACTCAATATTGTCAAATTATATGGTTTACTCACGCTAGTTTCCAGCCTGACTCGGGTGTTACTTTATTGTAATGCTCGGGTCAGACCGAGTACAGATTTTCAGGCTAGGACGTTCTGGAGTTCAGGTGGCGAGCCGAATGGCAGGAATGTATAGAGTATTTTCCGCTGTGTTTTTGAGATTGTATTGTTTGTAGTCAGGGACAAGTTGATACATCTGTCTAGTTGATTGTACTCTGATATATTGTTGTAAATTGATAGTTACAGCTTTCTTTGTATAAATGCTATTATTTGATATTATATTTTAGTCTGCTGCGAATGTGAGATTCTGTGCTATTGTTTTCTATTTCTTCTTCCACCACTTTTCTTCTTTACCCTAACAATCTACGATTTTTGGCATTCGATTGCTCGGCACTTTTACAGTTAACATATTAGTGTCGAATTTTCGAGGGCGAAAATTTTAGGTCGTTACATTTTGGTATCAAAGCTGAAGGTTAAGCGAGAACCTTCGCTCTGGTGGGTTACTAATTAAGGATAAGGCCAGTAAAACCCTAGAATGAGTTGAGAGTATTATATATATAAGGGCGTACTTGTTATTTTCTTATATAATGATTTTAAAAACGGTTTTATACTAATTTTTAACATATGTTTTAATATAAAAAGCAATAATCTTTCTAATTATTATATATAGTAAGATAAATGGTTCTTAATTATTAAAGCTGAATAAGGCCATAAGAATTAAGTGGTTATATATATATATATATATATATATATATATATATATATATATATCCAAATAGGAATTGGATAATATGAACTATACAAATAAGATAAACAAAAAATGAATTCAAACCAGATAATAAAATCCTGAAATTTGTAGAAGTGTTTTCAAAATGTTGATAAAAGTTACCTTGATTTTATTTTCCAACAAAATATGAGATAATATATGATGAATTGGTTTCCAGATATGATAATCTTGGTTATTATCATAAAATGGTGATTGTTTGTCTAATAATGGGATGTTTGTTTTCTAATAATAATTAATGATAAAGCAAAATAGAATGTTTTAAGGAAATAACAACTTATATAAGTATAAGTTATAAATTGAAAAGGATTTACATTGTAAAAATTTTAAATCTAAGTCCAGAAAATTTAAATTGTTTCAAAATGTTAAAAGATATACTAAATAATATTTTTAAATATAGCAATGTTGTCTTAAAACAAGAGTTGTTTTAAGAAATTGTTTGATCTAAAAATCAAGGATGGTTTAAAATTTTAAAGTATGACTTGGATTGCAAATGAAATAAATATGTATATATAAGTAGATATACATAATATCAAGATCATTTGAAATAAACTCTAAGTGTTATTTTTCCCCTTGGAATGTGATGTGAAAACCCAAAGTGAAATAAAGTTTTGAACTTATAAGTATATTGATAAGAAGTTTAAAATTTTGAAGTCAAATCGAGTAGGGTTGACTGGATTAAATGAATTGAGATTAACTTAGGGAAGTTAAGTGGGTTGATTTAAAAAGGGAATTATGTGTGAACTCAAATGGTTTTGAATTTTGGAAATGTGTGATGGATGCTACAGATGAATGTTTTAAATAATTTGGATATTTATTTACTTTGACTTAACCTGATATCATCCTATTGTTATTAATAATCTATGAAACTGTGAATTGGATTGTTTAAATGAATTAAGAATTAGATTGAGATAATATATATCTATTATTAAAATTAAATAAAACCTTATTTTGAAACTATTTTAAAAAAAACATTTTTTTAATAAAATTGTAATTATGGAATGGAATCACATTGAACTTAAAATTTAAGTGTTAAAAACGATCTGGCGAACTAAAAATTTATTAAGAATTGGTTTAAAAGTTGGAAGTAAAAATTTGGTAATAAATTGGATTCAGAAGATTTAATTGTTTAAAAAGTTTTGAACTCCTACTTGAACCTTGAAACAAGTTAAGTAAAGGTAATTTAGAATGAACATTGAAATTTGAACTCAAAATTAATTTATAAAAAACTTAGGTTGTTAAAATTAAAAGTAAAGGATGATTTGATTTAAAGGATTAAATCAACATTTAAAAATTTAACTCGAATTTATATAATTTGAGATGGTTTAAAGTGGAGATTTGAATTGAAATTAGCTTAAATTGAATCTGATTTGAATTAATTGGAAGTGAGATTGAAGTTGAATAAATTAAATTCAAATGGAAATTGATTTGAATTTGGGATAGGAATTGAAGTTAATTCAAATTAAATTGGAATTGAATCAATTTAATGGGATGGGAAATTGACTAGAAATGGAGATTAAGAAATTGAACAGTTTGACTTTGAAACTATTTTCGAATAAATTGTTTTAATATAAACTATTTTAAATCTATTTTTCTAGCTATTTACTATACAACCTTTCTTTTTAAAACCCAAACTATCTTGTACTTATTTACAGCTATTTTGAAAACTAATTACTATTTTACATCTGTTTTGCAAACTAATAACTATTTTAAAACTATTTTATAACTACTTAACTATTTACGGCTATTTTACAACTAATAACTATTTTACAACTACTTATCTATTTTAAACTTTTCAAGCTATTTTCTAAATTCAGATTGGCCGGACTGCAAACTGTTTATAATTGAAGTGATAAACCAGATGGAATGAAGCAATTGTGACTAAGTGAATAGAATCAAAATGAAGGTGAATACGTAAGATGTACGTATATTATTCTATTCGCATAATGATTTGATCCAAATTCGAGCACAAAATTTTGAGATGGCATATCGATCCAAGTTGGGACTTTTCCACTCGATTTTCAACGACAAACCCTAGATATGGATTTTTGATTGGTTCTGGAAATTCTCTATCAAAGTCATGGATATGCAAGGAGAATGACAGTTTATGATCAAGAAACTAGATTTGAGTCCGCACTAGGAGGTCAGGTGGACGATACAAGTTCGAAAGTGAAATTGTGTGATCGAGTGAGCGATCGAATTTCATGTTGTGTACCGATGATATATGTACATCGTACGTGCTTGAATGAAATAGATATTGAAAATTTTATAAAGAAGTGTAAAAATAATTTTTGTAATGGAAAAGTATATTTTGAAATATGTGATGAATAAGAGTGGAGATTTGATATCACTACAACTGAAATTCATTTTATAAAAAGTAAGTAATGTGGCAAGTAAGTTTATATAAGAAATCAAATTTGAATGTTGATTTGGCATAGGTAAAGTTAGATATATTGGTTTTATATGATAAACTCTTCTTATTGAATCTATAACCGGAAGAAAAGATTTTTGAAAATATGTGAAGTATAAAAGGGAATTTATACAAGTATGAAGTGGTCCAAAGATTTTTCAAGTTGAAAAGAATAAGTTTATATATAAATATCTATATATACAAATGATTTTATGAGAATGATTTTGGGGGAAAATGTTTTTGAAACCTACTGATTTTGAATGGCTTTTGATTTTTGGAAAAAATCAATTTTGAAAATTTGGAAAGCCAAGTTTGAGAATGATCGATTTTGTATAAAGGAGATTTATATGTGATACATATAAAGAGTATGATTTGGAAGATACTATATGTGTATAGTATAAAATATTTTGAGATTGGCTCCGAGGAAAAAGGCGCTTCCATTGAAATGAACTTCTACTAGGAGATCCACGGGGTGGTTCCGCCTTGAGCCCTAAGGGGGTTCTAAATTTAATCCTGGAAGGAAGTCCGGACAAACTGAAGTTTCTGAGGATTGTGGTTAGGGTAGCGAAAGTCGAGGGCATTGATGCCTACAGGGACATTTGGGTTATGTTGTGACGATAGTGTAATTTGATGTCATTACGATCTACTACGCACCATAGCGGAAGTCGAGGGGCGGCGATTACCTACGGTATATGTTTGATTTCGCTGGAAGAGCGACGTAACATCAGTAGACTGCGATTTATGAAGACATGGCGAAAGTCGTGTGGCAGCGAGTGGCTACAGGCTACATTGGCACTCGACCGATGCAGTCTGCGATCTATGTGGTCTGTGTGGAGAAGTTTCATTTGGCAGCGAAATTCAAGGGCGCTGATGCCTACAGTTACATGGGTTTTTGGCCACGATGGCGACGTTACCCTGGGCGTAGCTGCGATCTGAGGTGGGTTCCATAGTGTAATCGAGGGGTGCGGAGGCCTACACTTTTCTATGGTTTAGCCGGGATGGCGACGTAATCATCGGGTTAACTGCAACCATGGAGGGGATGATGATTTCCAGAGCATTCTCACCAAAATGTTTTCTATATTTTCAAAAATGTTTTCTATATTTTCATAAAAATATTTTCTAAGTATTTTTACTGGATGTTGAAAATGGGTCTGCTAAGTACTTATAGATTTTCAGTCTTACGCCCGATCAACGTATGACCGAATTTCTGTGAGAACATTGATGGACTTGTTGGGACATCGAGTTATAAAAAATATTTTTATAAAAAATATTTTAATATTATTATGTAGATTTTTAAAGTGTTTTGAAAATTTAAATAAAAAGAGTTAAGAGTTAAAATGTTTAAGGATAATTTAATTGATAATTCACATTATAAATTCTGGCTTCGTTCCTTTTCGGGGACGAAAAGTTCTAAAGGAGGGAGGAATGTGATAACCCGGATTTTTGGACATCTGTTAATTGGTAATTTACAGGATTAAATTTATTAAGATACTAATTTTATTTAGTTGAACAAATAAAATTATGATAAATATCTGGATATATATATATGGGAAACTATAATAAATATTGAATTATAAATCTATGGATAAATGAATAATATATTTCACTATTTAATTCAAGATAAAATATCTATATGTGTGTGTATGTGTGTGTGTGCATGCAAACTTTATGATGTTGAAAATTTTAAGTATACACATATACAGGAATATAAGTGTGAATATATATATATATATATAATATCAAAATAAAATAAAAATATGTTCTAATTATAATTCATATATATATATATATTGTGATTAGGAAGCATTGTTTGAATTAAATATAACGATTCTCAAAAGACATTTAAAGTTAAATTCTATATTTTAAAATACCAAAGATAAATGTTTATTAATTAAAGTATAATAGTTTAAGTTTTAAATAAGATTTAATAAAGGGTTAATATACTTTCTTTTAAAATTTTACATGAATATAGTTTGTAAGAATAAATATAAGAACATAAAAACAAATTTTATAAAACACTAGTATAAAGCCCGTGCCGATGGCACGGATATAAAATTTGCTTCACATATAATGAAAGATGTTTCACATTGCATTGAGGTAAAGTTTGATCAGTATAAAATTTGGTGTAAAAAAATATATACCAATAACAATAATCCATCATAAGATCATTATAGGATTGTTAAACACAGGGTGTACATAACATATAATCTGCCTTTTGTTGTCTGAAATCATATTGAATACTGTTGTAAAATATTTTTACAAAATATATCATAGCCAGTGGTTCTAGTGAGTATTTCCCTAACTTCATCCCCTTTTCTGTGAACCACATACAGCTCCAACCCAAAAAAAAAATGCATTTTATACAAAAAAAAGTTAGCTGTTGTGAGAACTAAATTATTAGTAACTAATTCTTAAAGTATTTTGGAAACAAAAGTATAGTAAACGCACTATGAATATGATATTGGGAACCAATATATTCACAAGGCTAACCTAAATATCAAGGTTTATGTCAACGGAAAAAAAGAATGATACAAAAAACATAAATGCAACTTATTTTGCATAGGTTCTTTTAACTACTGTTTTACATTTGAAATGTCTTCGTTTCATACATAGTAAGGTAAATCTATAGACTTATAGTCATGTTGGTAAAAAGAACTATGATAGAGGGCATGTGGTACCCCAACAAAAGACAGATAATCCAAGTCATTATGCAGCTTAGCTCAACCAGTTAGACATTCATTCTGATCATTTATTCAGACAGTACATTTAGCCAATTCAAATACTCATTCATCCAATTCACCTATTACTGCTCAAGCTTATAATATAATATAATAAACTCAATATTTTTTAGTAATTCAATATTATTGTATTTAGTAAGGCAAGTAATTAAATAATCTAGGCGGTATTGTTACTGTACAAAGTAATCACATAATTTGGGACAAAAAAAGTGTTAATAAATTTGAAATTCATAACCTCCATGAAACTTTTAATTTTGATTGAAGCCTTCAGCTTATCTAAAAATATAACATGATATATTTATATAGAAAACTATTATCTTATTGACAGTAAACGATTAACTCCTTCGAACCCATTGTAACTAAGCCCATTGTAACTGTACCTGATTCAACTTGTCTTCATATAAGAACAGTATACCTTACAGTTAACTTAATGTATTTACAACATGCGTATGAAAAAGTATTTGGTACCATATATGCTAAACCATATGTTATCAGTTTTCAGTGAATGTTAGTTAATGTAACTATAATATCAAGAAATGATAAAAAAGACATGCTGCTTCAAGGAGTTTAACTCATTACCCTCTTTGTTATTATCTTTTTGTTATCATCTTTCAATACTGAATTGTCAAATGAAGTTGCATTATTTCCACAAATGTATGCCAATTTCACCTAATATGTTTTAACTCTTTATTTTCTAATACGTGTAAAGGAGCAACTTGTATAATTAAGTTGCCTAACACAATCAAAAATACATTCTGATTATACAATAAAGAATCTCCACTCTGGTAATAACATCGAAAGCACGATGACTAATACATGTTAGAAACATCATAACTGATCAATATGTTGGAAACAACCAGCAAAGCGTAAACAAATTCTTGAAGCCAATACATGTTTTAAACAGAATGACGTAGAAGGCCTCAATTAGGCAGCTAAATGACAATTAACAAAAACTGAAAATAGGTGGATGCTCCATAAAACTAAAGGTGGTGTCACATCGTCATGACTTTCTTTAATGGTACCATTAGTTGTTGTAAAACCAAAACCATAAAGCGATCCAATGGTGTAAATATGGTGTTACCAGAAAATCCTCGACCGACATCATTGTGCTTTAGAAGAGACGACGATGATTATTTCCACCTTTGTTTGAAGCCACTACATCTTGCTGAAATATTAGACAAATCATTTAGTGCCGGGAGGAAACGTTATAATGCCAGAAAAAGAAATAAAACTGTTACAATAAAACATGAAAACTGATTGGTGAGGTGAGGTGAGCATCATGGAGGAAGTGGAGTAAAATGAAGTTACTTATTAACGGAGATTAACAGAGCAAGAAGACGTGACATTACTCTCTGTCTACGATAACAATCAAGAACATTTCATTGGAAAAAAAAATTAATTACCATTACCACTACAAAAGTATAAGAAATAAATGATAGGAAGTGAAGAGAAAATTATCCCTTTCAAAATCTCAATTTGGCAAACTGATGAAGAATACCAATAGATGAGCATGACAATTGAGAAACATATTAGATGCATATTATGGAGAAATTGAAGACAAAAAATGCACCAAATCAAATTAAAATAAGCAATTACTTATCTTTGGTAGTCCAGACCTGATATTAATCAAGATGAATACCAATTCTAAAGTTAAAATCTTATGTTAATGGGATGAGGAGATAGGTTTTGCCATGGCATTAAAGAGAGACATAAAGTCTTCAAGGAAGACAGGTGAGAAGAAAAACGTTGGAGAATAAAGGTAGTCAAATTGTGAAATAAAACGGGGAGGAGAATGGATCGTAAAAGAAGCAGTTTAGAAACAACGTGTTTTGCATCTCAGCGGGTGTGAGTGAATGTGGGGTGGGCTAACATGTTCTTATCTGAGTGTTAATTCTTTGCAGCCATTAGATGTATTAATTTAAAATTAAATCTCAACCATTCTTTGTCTCTTGTTTATCCTACCAAGAAATTTTATTATATAAATAGTTAATATAAAAATATAAATAAAAATAAAAAGAAAATATAAAATATTGCATATAGACATTTGTAAGTTTGGGTGTGTCATGCGAGCAAATACAAGTGGCAATATTCTTTTCTTTTAAAACAAATATAAAAATATATAAACATAATTCTTAAATTAACAAAAACATATAAAGAAAAAAACATCAATGCATGCCATTTAACAAGTGTGAGCTAAATGAAACATGCAAGATATAAGTGTTAAGATAAATTGATTTTATAACTTTTTGTATATATATATATGACAAAGTCTTTATTTTCTTCATTCTGAAAATAAAAAGCAAAGATAAAAACTGGAAACCAAAATAAAATCATAAAAATTTACAACTTCAAATTCAACTGAAAACAAAAGCAAAGATCCAAGTTTCAACACAACTAAATTCAAGTAGATCTGTAGCAAATCAAGAAAAATCTAGTTTTCAGATCTGCTGCAAAAAAAAAATCAACTAGTGGTTCAAGCTCTACTCTCTATTCCTCAGTAAAAAGGCAAGTAAACCTATTCTTCCTTACTTATTAATGTATGTAAAATTCAAATAAGCTCTTGTATTTTAGCATGTGATCATGAGTCGAGGAATTCAAAGCTTATGGAAAGGGTAAACATGGGTTTAACATCTGTAACTCAAGAAAAGGAAGTCACTTTGTTCTCCTGTTTCATGTTTATTTGAAAAACTATTAAACATCAATCTTTTAAAAATCAATATCTCCTTATGTGTTTTGTTTTAAGCCACAATTTCAAGAAGAAACCTATTTGTTTCCAGATGTAGTTTAATCTAAAAATCGTTTCGAGATCAAGTATGAAGTATATGGGGAGAGAGCCTCGTTTTACAGCAGAAAATTTTAAATTGAAAAACTCAAACATGGAAATTTTGACTTTTACTTATATGAACCGATTCGCCATTGAAAATGACGATTTTTAAATGTGAATTCGAAATGTTTAGTGAAGTATCGTGTGATATCCCGGAATTTCAAACCCAATTTAAATGTGATAATCTTTATAGTAAATTAATTTAAATTGATAAATTTGTTATTTTATTCAACAGCAATAAATGAATTGTAAATGTTCAATTATTCTAATTAAAACTAATATATACATAAGGGTAATGAATGTGTCAAAATTGTACTCTTATCAGATTTGATTTTGAATTAAATTTAAAAACTTAAATTGAATTTGAATTGATAAATTAAAAGATTTAAAATATTTTTTTTTCTTTTTTTACTTTGAATTTTAAGGAATATTCTCATGATTTTATGTAAGATATAACATTTGTTTTATATTCATTCTTTAAGGAAAATTGATTTTATAGGAATTAAAAATGAATTTAAAATAAGAAAAATCAATTAAGAAAACATTTTTTTTAAATTCTTTTTGATGGAATTAACACTTGTTAACATTTAAATCATACTAAATAACATGTGTAGAGAATTAGCTAGATATAGTGACAAGTGTCATAATTTAAGTTTATTTTCTTTAAAATTTTATAAAAACAAATTTTTATTAATATAAAAGCCATTTCTTATGCTTCAAAATAAACTTTCTCATTTTTATTAAGCAAGAAATTTTTACACTCCTCATTTTCAAATCTGAAAATCTTCACTTCAATTCTTAATCAAACTCAAACTCTATTTCAAAATCTAATCCTGCAAAGAAAATTCCTGAGAAAAAAAATCTGCATTTCAAATCACTTTTGAAACTGCAATCTAGATTCCTGCAATCTAGATTCCTGCAATCGGCAAATTTCTAAAACAAATCTCAAGTTTCTATCACTTACTGATTCAAAGATTTGAAGCATCATCAAAGTTAATCAAGCAAATTTCAAGAAAAGGGAAAACCTGCAGTTCATTCATATTTTTCCAAAAGCTTAAGGTCTTAGCAATAAAATCAAGTGAGTAAATTTTAAATCAAAAATTTAAGTATAAGAATATGTTGCATGTGAATGTTAGTTCTGAAGATGCTTGCATGTTTTCTATTTTGTGAAATATTTGTTTACAGGTTTAAATTTAGTTGCGCATGTTTAAATGCAAAAGTTGTACTCTGTATCTTCAAGATTCTGAGAAAAGTTTAAACAAAAACTCAAATTTATATAAAATAAAACATTGTTAGGTTGGAATATTCAATGTAGAAGTTTGATTCAACATAAATTAAGTGTTAAAAATAATATTCAAATGAAAACTGTTAAAAATCTGCAGAAATTAAGATAATACAGTAAAATAAGAATTTATATCATGTAAATCATGTTCGAATTTTGATGAATCAAGTTCATATCCTAAATCTACTACGTATAATATGAATTTTAAGATAGAAATCAAAATTTTTAACTTGAAATTGAAGATGAATTCTGGCAATAACCGAAATTGGGGTTTTTAGAAAATTCGTGTTATTGGATTGATTTTAAGCTTTGAAATTTGGAGTGTAGTTGTGTTAATGGTTGATTAACACTAGAAAAATAATGTTTGAAATTATCATGCAACAGAGATCCGGGAATTTTGATTTTTAGGGTTTAGACTCTGTGTTTTTCGAGCTTGGGAAATTCGTTCGTGTGAAGCATGGAGATGATCGAGTTACGATCGGCTTGGGGTGGAGGTGTGTTAGGGTCATGCGAGTGTATGGCCAAAGTTTGGGAACGTATGGTGGTCGGCTTGCCGTGGATGATGGGTTTTTCCTGGCGACTGCAGTTTGGGTTTGGGTTCGAGCAATCCATTTTTCGTTCGAGTTTGTGTAAGTGGGTTTTGGGGTTTGGAATTGGGTCGTAGGCCGATTTGGGGTTTGCGCGTGATGTCGGCGGCGGTGGTGGTGGCGTCGGAGCATCGTGCATGTGCACGGGGGATGGCCTGTGTCAGTGAGTTCGGTTCGAATGCGTGTGGGTTTCGACTCGAAGCCGTGTTCGCGTTTTTGGTCGCGTTCTCGCGTGTGTGCTCGGGTGAGTTGGCTGTAGCTCGTGTGTTTGTTGGGTTCTGGTATAAGAATGAAGAAGGGTACGGGAGAGATGGAGTTTGGGTTTGTGTTAAGCTTGAGTTTTGTCGAGTTCAAAACAAAATAAATGAAGTCGAAGTTTTAAACTTGTTTTAAATTTCAAATTTGTTTTAAGTTTAAACTTAAAAATTTATATTCTCACTACTTTATAAAATGTCAAATATTTTATTTCAAAGTAATTCGCATTTTATTAGTTGAAGTTTTGAAATGATTTTACATCTTTTAAATCTAACTCTTTGTAAAGGTAATCGGTTTTAACAAATTGAAAATGTTTAAATATGTAATGGTTTTAATGATGAATGACATTGTTTGGTTTTAAAAATTAATTGAATTTTGAAATTAAAGTTTACTTTAATTAATTAGTAATTAAGGTTGGAATTAATTAATCAATTTAGGTTAATTAATTCGTTAAGATTTAATTAATTACTTATGGATTATTTAATGGAAAATTAAGGATTAAATTAAATAACAATTAGTAGATTATTAATTAATTTATTAATTAATTTAAGATTAATTCATAAGTGATTAATAACTGATTAATTAAGTGATTAATGATTAATAAATTAGTGATTAAGAAGTTAATTAATTAATTGATTAAGAGTTAATTAATTAAGTAATTAAACATTAATTAATTTTTAATTAATAGTAAATTAATTAATGGTTAAGATTTAATTAATTAAATAATTAAGATTAATTAATGAATAATTAATTAAGTAATTAAGATAAATTAATTTGTGATTAATTCAGAATTAATTAAGGTTAATTAATTATAAATTAAGGGCTAATTAATAATCAATTAAGGAATTATTAATTTTAAATCAAGTTTTAATTAATAAATAATTATAGTAATTAATTGATAATTAAATAAAGATTATTAATTAATTAAGGATTAATTAATTAATAATGGAGATAATTAAAAGGTGGTTAATTAATTAATTGATTGTGGTAATTAATTAATGTTTGGTTAAGCAAGATTAAGTGATAAATTCTTAAGTAATTAATTTAATTGAAATTAATTATAATATGAATGAAAGTAGTGCTTGCTTATGGATGATTGTTTGAATTGAATGTCTAAATATAGTTGATATCTGTTGAATGATAGTTGAGATATTCTATGATGAGATATTGTATATCTGTGATAGATATTGGTTATTATCTGTGGATAATGCTGTGTGATGCTATGTTTAAATTTGAATTGAATTGTTTAAATCTTTAAGCAACTTGGCCTTTAAGACACGTTTGGATTTCGATGAGACCGGGATCGGGAATCGAATTGATTTCCGAAAACCACATCGATCCAAGTTAAACGTTAGGTCGTGACATCTCAAGCGAGGATCGAGATGGAGTTTTAGAGTGCAAGGGTTATTGTCGTTAACTCTGAGGGTGATTCCAAAATGAGTGTAACGAAATAATGCCTTCGGTTTCGTTCGAACTCGGAACGAACTTGTATGGATTGAATGCTTTCAGAACATCGTCAGGTGGACGATGAGCATTCTAAGAAATGTGTTCTTTATAAAGGTAATCGTAGCCTCAAGCCTCATCAACCGGAAATGGCTAAAACAGGGGAGGTGCAGCAAGGCTTCGTGTGTAGCCCCCACTTGAGAGTGAGATTTACCCATGTCTAGAAGTCCCTTATTAATTTGGCTGTGTGGGCAGTTATTGGCCACAACTGCGGGGTTGTCTTGTTCGGAGCTGTCCGGTAAAAGATGGGTCCGGCCTTGTGTTGCAGGGGATCGGGAGTGGTCCTTGGTATGGTGATCTAGGCCCCGTACTGTGACGGGCGGTGCCCTAGTAGCCCTGCCATTGTATGGAATCCAGTCTCCAATAAGTGCCCGTACGATTTTAATTGTGCCCAACTATGTTGGAACGTGAGATGTAAGCATTCCAGCTATTTCTGTATTTTATTTTTAAAACCCTAGACCCTATTATAATATCACCGGATTTCCTATCAAATGTTTTGGTTAGCGTAAGGTAAAAACTTACCCGTGTTTATTTATGGGAAGTCTTACGTGATACCTTTTGTTTCAAATGATTTTAAAATTAAACAACTTTAACTGATTTACTCACACCAGACCCATGTCTGATCCGGAGTTTATTTTGTTTTTCTTAAACTCTTGGGTACTCAAATTTTTATGAGTAGCCAAGTGATTTAGGTTGGGATTAGCAAATGTTTTGGAAGCTGGAGCTGGAGTCCAGACGTATCATCTATCTCTATTCGCTGTAGTGGCTTTTTGATGTTGTGTTTTGAGTTGTATGGTTTGGAAAACTCTTGTGAATGTCCAATGTAATGAAGTCATATTATTTTGTGTACTCTAATATGTAAAATTTATGTAATGGATATGTGTAATATTATATTTTGTTCGTTTCCGCTGCGAGATTCTGATTATTGTTGTTTCTTTTCTTTCTATCTTTCTATTTCTATCTCTTTCTTTTCTTATTGATGATACGTCTTTCTGGGTATTGAAAGACGGGTCGTCACATATTGAGTGGGGAATTAGGAGTTGAACGGATTTGGGTGTGTTGTCAAATTCAGGCGATAGGGTCACTCGTGCGACATGGCGATTGGCAAGAAGAAGTGTTGATCAGAGTGGCATCAGGGAAAAATGGTGGATGGTATTCCTATAGCGTGGATTAATAAGGTAAGGTCGATCTAGGATTTAAGTTGTTATTGGCATAGCGTCGGTTTGCAGGAAAATAGCGGAGTCGATGGGAGAGGAGGGGACTGTGCATCTAAGTAGGAAGAAGGAGGAGGTTGTGGCGGAGTTAGTGACGAGGTATGATGGGTGCTGGTTAACTGAGACAGCGCAGCGAAGTGATTTGACAGGCTCGAGGGATGCCAGTAAATGGCTCGGGTTTGAAAACTTCAACGATAGGCCTAGGTCGTGGTTCCAAGTGATGAGAGGGAACGAGGGGTCGAGTGTGACTGGGATGGATGGTCGTTGGTGCGGCTAGACGATTGTAGAAGGTGTGCACGGATACATGTGCGTGCACACAGTGGTTGATATCTGGGAAAAGGCAGAAGATAGAGGGAGCAGTGATGAAAGAGATAGTCGGGGGAATAAGGGAGTTCATCGAGTCAGGCTCGTGTGCGTACACGAGTAATCTAACAGATTTTACGAAGGAATAGAGAGGAGGAGATAAGAGGAGTAGCTCGGGTTTTGCTCGAGAATTTTGAGCTTGGACTCGGGTTGTTTTTTTAATTTATTTAGTTAATAGGTTCTAAAAATATGGAAGTAAATTCTGTATGAGGTTTATAAGCAAAAGAATATCCAAGTTGTAAAGCATCAGGAATGTACAAAGTTCCAAAGCAAAAGTAAATTTTGTAACAAGTTTTCAAAGCATTATTACACAAGATTAAATTTTAAAGTTAAATGATGTTAAGATAAATTGGTTTGGAATTGAATAATTATATATTAGTTAATTAATTAAATAAATCTCTAATTGTTTCAAAATAAAATGATGAAATTAAGAAGTGATTAAGGTATGTGGATTAAACTTTAATTGATCAAAAGATGTCAAATGATTTTGTATGTTAATAATAAATCAATTTCAAGCATTTAATTTAATAAGATCTAAATGGTAATTAAGTAGCTAATTAATATGAATGGTTTAACTTAAATTAATTAAGGTCCTAATTAATTGAAGGGTGATTAATTATTGCAAGTAATTAAAGGTTAATTAATTACTTTGAATAATTGAGGGATGATATATTAATTTCATTAATTAAGATTCATAGTTTATAATTAATTAAGGATAATTAAGCAGGATTTAAAAGTAATTAATTTAATTTATTTGAAGATTAAATTAAATTAATTAGGAATTGAACAATAAATTAATCTTACTTATGGATGATTAAGTTATGTTGAATGCCTTGAATTGATTGATACCTCTAATGTGTGATGTTCTGTGACATGCAATGCTTGGTTGTACTGTGATAATATAAGTTATCTATCTGTGATGAATTGCTGTGTAAATATGACATTTTGTATTCAAAAATTGAATTGTATTCACTTAAACAACTTGGATTTAAGATGGTATTGGATTCGAAGAGAGTCGGATATTAGCAATATCCGTAACCACTTCGATTAGTGACTATCCAAAGTTCCTTATAGATTTGATTATAAAATCAAATGAGCTGAAATGGAATGAATTAAGTAAACATGGCCATTTAAACCGAGTAACCTTGCCTAGATATTATTTGTAATAAGTTAAAAACCCATAGTGAGGTACGAGTTACCCCGAAATTTCAAATAAGACTTATAACTCAGTATTTTCAAATTATATGGTTTACTCATGCATGTTTCCAGCCTGACAAGAGTGTTACTTTATTGTGTGCTCGGGCAGACCAAGTATTATAGATTTTCAAGCTAGGACGTTCGGGAGCTCAGGTGGCGAGCCGGATGGCAAGAACGTATGGAGTATTTTCTGCTGTGTATTTGAGATTGTATTATTTGTAGTCAGGGACAAGTTGATACATCTATCCAGTTGATTGTACTCTGATATATTGTTGCAAAATGACAGTTACAGCTTTCTTTGTATAATGTTATTATTTGATATTATATTTTAATCCGCCGCGAATGTGAGATTCTGTGTTGTTGGTTTCTGTTTCTTCTTCTACCTCTTTTCTTCTTTACTCTAACAATCTGGGATTTCTGGCATTCGACTGCTCGGCACTTCTACAGTTAACGTATTAGTGTCGAATTTCAGAGGTCGAAAATTTCGGGTCGTTAAACTTGAAGTCGCGCGACTCCCTAGGTCGCTATCCCCAGCACCATGTCATCGTCAACGAAGCGTCGCCTCACATGCTTGCTTGCATCGTTAACTTCGACTGTGATTTTTTTCTTTTGATTATCGATTTGGGGATTTTGGGTAAAGGAGGAAGTCGGTCCTCTCTGCTAACTTGGTTGTGCATTTAACAAAAAAAGATGTTCAGTTTGCAAATGGGCTTGATCTTCAACCATTTTCTCCATTTCTATTATAATTTAATTTTCTTTTGAGTGGTACCTTTATTGAATTGTAAATCTATTCTGATTCAAATTGTTATGATTTACACTTCCCTGATTAAAATATGTTTTCCAAATTACACATTTTCTTACAATTTGATACTCATACCTCTTTGTTTAATTATTTATCGTGTTAATGTAAAATAAATTAATTTCTAACTATACCAATCATAAAAATTATTTATGCTTTAAAAATACTCCAATATTTATTGAAACATTTATTCGTATTTCCAAACATTATTAAAAAGGAATTTATTAACTAATTCAATTTTACTATAACAAAAATCTATTACTAAATAGACCCTTTTATTAAATAATAATTCAATTCCAAAAATAATAATTATCAAAATCGAATTCAAACACTTCTGTTTTAATTAAATTAATTTAATATTACTGCTTTAAAACATGACTGTTACATTTAGGCAATTGGAGAACGGTTCTATCTGTACTTGGATGGAGTTGGTTGACAAATTCATGAGGCAATTTTAGGTCCACTTCATGAGACCCAAGAGTGTGATGACGTTGACAACACTGAATCAAAGACAGGATAGTCTTTGAGGAATTTCTTAACACGGTTTAATGCGGTGATTGCTTCGGCGGATCAGCCGGATCCACCGATGGTCTTAGTGGCAGCGGTAGTAGGAATAGAAAACGACGCAGACTTCATGGTTGCAATTGAACAGGATCACCCAATCGATCTCGAGAAATTTTATCACAAGGCCAAGAGGTTCCTATGGCATGAGGATGTTAAGGCTGGTAGAGAAGAGGTTAACGCGGTAAGAGATGAAGGACCGTCTAGGAAAGGTTCAGGCTAGGACGAAGGAAAAAAGGAAAGCAGATGATGGCTTTAATGGATCGAAGCAGTAAAGGAGAGAGTCAAAGTACTCTTCCTACACTAATTTGAATGAGACTTTGGAAAGGATTTGGTTACTCGACTATGCATTCCATACCGAAAGCCGGCAAGGAGGGAGCCCACTTAGCGTGAGCGAACATCGAGAAAATAACATCAATTCCATGAGTTGGACGGGCACACTACAAATGATTGCAGGCACTTGAACGATATAGTTGAGGAATACATCAGGGATGGCAGGTTACCACAATAGTTAAAGACTCGGACTACGGTGGTAGAACAGGAGCAGGCATCGTCTACATCAAATGGAAATGGCCTTCGATTAAGGTCACAAATCATCATCTCTTGAGTGGGATCACATGAACTAAATAAACAATAAACTCTACAATAAAATGGCTAAGTCACTTACACATGTCCAAGATCGTGGTCAGTCCTTAGGCATACTTTGAGATGATAAACCGTCATGCCCGTAGAGACAATTTTTGGTTTTCCTGTTTTTTGGTGGTAAAAACTTAAAGTTAATAATTTAATGAATGGATTTTGGAATGCTTAAATATGCTTTTAAAAGTAATAAATGAAACAGGTCGCGGTTGTCCTGACCGGAGAGACGGGACAATAACCGCAAGGTGCGGGTCCCTTTGCCGGAGAGCGACATGATGGACTCATACATGGATTAAGTCTGCGACTGAGGGATCAAGGCCAGAGAATAATACCCCACAAATCGTATTACGTTCCGACCGAGTTCTCACTGGAGAGTGAGTGGGGTCCAATAAGGGTCCGAAGAGACCATGATCGACCTAGGATGTCCATGACATCGCTTTATGTTCGAGGACACTGAACCAGATGCAGGAAGTATTGCTGCTTCATCGGAGAGCGACAGTATTGATGTAATGACCCGCAAACCCGTACCCCATGAGTTGACATTATTTTCCATCATATCAACTCAAAGAACGGAAATACGAACCATTAGGGTAAAGAAGAAGGAGGTAGAAGAAGAGAAAACAGAACAACAACAGAATCTCACAATCGCAGCGGAACAATATATAATAGGTAAATGACTGATCTTTAAACAAAAAGAACTATATCTTTAAATTCAATTTTAAAAGTTCTATTATCTTCAGTATTATTAATACAAATTTTCTAAGCCATCAAATTATTTTTAACAAGCCTGGAACTTCAGATAACAATTTTCCCAATTTTCAGTTATTAATTCAATATTTCAATTATCCAATAAATAGCGATATTTGAAATTCAAGTTAGAAACTAACCTTTTAATATTTAAAATCAGTTGAATATCTAATTTCAAATATCTAAAATTCCGGGTCGTCACATTCCTTCTCCCTTAAAAGAATTTCGTCCCCGAAATTACTAGTTAAGAGAAATGGTCCACAACCCGTTAACTATTTTCTCAAACCAAATAGTTTTTAACAACTTTCCAAAACCATCATTATAATAAAGACACTCTATCAATTCTACTAATTTCCCAAACTCATCCCTAGTTCCCAAACAACACTGCTTACTCAATCATTCAAATTTAAATTTAAATTTAAACCCACAATTTTAAATTATCAAAATTTTCTAACTCTCTAAATTTCGAAAAATTTCGCCGGCATCTCCTTTGGGCGGCTGGATCGGTACAACTACAAAATGCCTCTACGGGCCCCCAGATTTCAAAAGAAAAACAAAAGCCAAGTGGATAGACCATAAAATCATCAAATTTCATACAAAAATTCAAATACATGCCTTTTGTCGAGAAATTTCATTTATCTTCTGAAATCAAAAATCCCAATTTCCTTTTGCTTTTTAACACCTGTATACTACTTCAATAATTTCCAATCACAGCATTCAAAATCATTTTATTCATTACTTTACAAAAGTTTCAATATCTATTTCATTCAAGTTCGTACGATGCACATATATCATCTGCGCAATACCAAATTTGATCGCTCACTCGATCACACAACTTCACTTTCGAACTAGTAACGTCCACCCGACTTCCTACTGTGGATTTAGATCTAGTTTCTTGATCGGAAACATTATTCTCCTTGGATAGCCATAAACTATGATAGAAAATTTCTAGAATCGATCAAAAATCCATATCAGGGTTCGCCCTCAAAAATCAAGTGAAAAATCCCAACTCGGATCGGTATGACTACCTCGAAATTCTATGCTCGAATCTGGATCAAATCGCTATGCGAATAGTATAATATACGTACATCCTACATATTTATCTAAATCGATTAATAATTATATCAATTTCCTTTCTATTCACATTTATTTTGATTTATATTCATTTATTCACAATTATTACTTTTATTAAATGTCTATTCAATATTTACTTAGCATCTCTTTCAATACAAATTTTACTTAAGGATTTCACCTTTATTTTCTTAAGTTTATATGAAGATCTTATATACTTCTTATAACTACTAAAACTACACCACTTAAGCTTCCATGTCTATCTTTGTTTAATTTAAATTTTCATCTCCATTTTGAATTCAATTTTATCTTCAATTCTTAATTTATTTCCAAATCAAATTGAATATTGAATTCTATTCACCTTATCTCAAACCCATTTCTTTAATTAGTTCCACTTACTAACTTATTTTTAAATTCAATGGATTTTATTTCCAAACTTTAATTATTTTTAGTCTACTTTGACTTAATTCCACAACTTCACTTTACTTACACAATTTAAATTAAATATTATCCCAATATTCATTTTCAATATATTAGCTTACCCATTTAAATCAATTAGTTTACTTCATTTCAGCCCTTAGTTTTATTTAATCCAATCTTGACTGATTTCCATTTCTCACAATTCAAATTAATTCCCAATATTCAGTTCCAATTTCATTTACTTACAATTTAAATTAGTTTGTTCAATTCATAAATTTATTTCAACTAATAGATTTTTATTTCGATAACCATTTCATTTAGTTTATTCAGACTTTTCCTCAAAATTCACCTTTACTTAACTTAATTCAGTTAAATTCCAATTCAATTCTAAATTTAAACTTCTATAAGTTTTCCAACTTATTTACACTCCATTCATTAATTTTTTTAATTGACTTCATCTATTGTTTTACTATTCTAACTTATTTCGTTTTCAAACTTGTTTATGTTCCATAACATTTTTAAATAAGATTCTAGAGTCTTTTAAACAATTATTAAGTATTTCAAAAATCAAAACGGTTTTACCAAACCTAAACTTCAACCTTTCAAAATCATTTTTGAAATCAATTATATACATAATTCATTTGCATATCAAATTATCCTTTGAATTTTAAAACCAACCCAGTTTTGCAAACAACTCCAATTTAAACATTTTGGTAGCAATTTCTCCTTTGGAAACTCGAAAATGAACCTCGATGATGCCGCAGTCATCACCGAAATTTTTTCCAACGACCGAAGAGAGTCCAGTGCTTTTGTCCTTTCAAAAACAGTTCAAATATTTTTAAATTCCAAATCTCACCAGTTTCAAATCCAACTCAAAAATATTTCCGAATAGTATCACTATTATTCCTTCAAAACCTTTGAAAACCATTTCAAACCCAAAGGAATTTAAATTTCCCAAAATTTCGAATTCCAAATCCTTTTAATTCATATTCAAATATCACTGTGTAAATTTGTTTCAATTTATAAATCACATTTATAATTTATATTTACAAATCTCATTCTGTTAATGAATTTATTTCCTTAACCTTTGGTTATAATTTAGATTCTTGTTAAATTTTCACTTAACCATGATAATAATTTAATAGTATCACTTCCTAACAACCAAGCGACCATATACGACTATAATAATTTACGAAAAATTATTTCTTTTATATACAAAATAACTTGGGTAAAATTATTTCATTTACCCTATTTTAAAATAATACTGTGTCGGCTTATCTTGTTTAAGAGTTTAGAAACTCCTATCGATGACATGGCGTCCCACACATCGACCAGAATCCATAAACACACAATCGATAAGTCAACACAGTATAAATTTTTTTTAATATATATTCACTAACAAGTACGCGCTCATATCTATTAATACATTCAAACTCATTCTAGAGTACTACAGACTCTATTTTTAATGAGTAATCGCCACCAGAGCCAAGGTTCTCGCTTAACCTTCAGCTCTGGTACTACTGTAATGACCCGCAAATCTGTACCCCTTAAGTCGACATTATTCTTCATCATATCAACTCAAAGTGAACGAAAATACGAACCATTGGGATAAAGAAGAAGGAGGCAGAAGAAAAGAAAACAGAACAACAACAGAATCTCACAATCGCAGCAGAATAATATATAACAGATAAATGACTGATCTTTAAACAAAAAGAACTATATCTGTTTATATATTACATCATCAGAGTAGAATACAAATCAACAACTCAATTCAGGACAATTATAATATCTTGTCCTCCCAAAGCTGAATATACAGCTTACACTGCACAACGGAAATATAAATCTTAGAAATATGCCTCGTCATCCAGCTCATCTTCTAAGTTCCACAGCAGTCCATCCAAAATCTGTACGCTATAATACTCGGTCTGACCCAAGCATTATAGTTAAATAACACCTGAGTCAGTCTAGAAAACCAACGTGAGAAAACACACTCAATTGGATTATTAAAGTTTTTGTAACAACCCATATTTTGATAATTAAAAATATTAAATGTAATAAGGTTTTGGGCTTTAATATTGTCAGAAATTAAAATTTATGATTTATTAAATTGAATCTTATTAGATTAGAAATTTCGACTTTAAGATAAATCTTAAAACAACTAATTTTAATGAGATAAAACATATAATTTGCTAATATTGATTGAATGTAATTGACTACTATACTATGTGAACGTAATTTCAATCAATTTAAATAATAAAGGTTAATAAGGAATAGAATAAATGATGTATAAATTGATGTAATCTTATGTTATTAATTGCAATTGGTTTTAATATGGAGTATGAAATCAATTATTTTGTACGTAAATTTATTAACCTTTGTTTGTAAACAATAAGTTAATAGATATGGATTATTAACGTATAACCATTGTTTTATTTATTTTCTTATTATTAAATCCGTTAGAAACTTATTTGGTAATTAATGGAGAATTAATGTAATTGAAATATTACAATTGATATAAGAAGAAACGTTAATTGCTTAGTGGTGAGTGTAAAACTTATGTTAATCAATTGCATAAGGGAATAGTTGATTTGATAATTAGAATGTAAATCAAAATAAAAGGATTTGTTTGGAATTTAAATATATAATGAACAGGTTTTATTACAGTTGTAATTAAATGTTGAAATTAAATTAGTATATAGATATTGGGTTTAACATATAAAATTGGATTTCAAAGGAAACAATTGGATTAATTATCTTCCCTATCTTAGGGTATGTTTTGAGATTTAATCATTGTAATTAATAGTAATTATATCTTGCCATTAATAAGAGATGGAAGTATATGGTAAGTAATTAATGATATGTGCAACATATGTTTTGCGTTAAAAATATAATGGGAATTTCATTGAGAAATATTACGTTCAAATAGCGAGCACTTAAATTTGTTACAAATATAATGATAATACGAAATTAATTGATAAAGAAAGGATGTGGTTGTACGAAGTATTATTTCTGTGACTCTTTAGAGGGATAATCTTTAAATATAAGTTGGTTTTAAAGGAGAGGGTGTTAATTGTAAATTAATGTGCAATAAAAAGAAATATGTTTCAATAAAAATAAAAGAAAATGATGGTTTCTTGAAAAGAATATTCTTATCAAATAAAGTGAATATTTCATCTATGAATGTTAGTTTAATTTCATTAAAACAAAGAATTGAATTTTGTTGTATGTTTCTAGTTGGAATATTTGATTTATTTAAATATTCAAACTTGATTTGAATTTAATTTATAAAAAAAATAGCAATAATAAAATGGCAAGAAAACAACTTGAAGGTGTGGTTAAATTTTTGATTTGAAATAGTTAGCATATTAACATAGGAGATTTATTCCGTTTCAAATTTGAGTTTGGAGTCTCAGTTCGTCTTTTAATGTGTGATGTGGCGGTCCTCATTATGTTAATTGTAGTGTTTAATTTTATTTATTGTTTACTAAATAAAAATACATATATGTGTGTAAATTTGAGCGTATTAGGGTTAATAAAATATGTTAAAATGAATTGTTTTTTTAGCATATTAGATTTGTGATTTCTATATACGGACTACATTCTCAAATTTAAATCGTCGCTTTCATTTATTTTATTTTATCTTATTATTACTTTCTTTCATTAAATACATGCCTCTTTTGGTCTTCCGGTAAGTTTTATTTATTTACACATGAGCCTTGCCTTGAAATGTTTCATGTGTGTTGAAGAAATTAATTGAGGTAGCACATGTTTTGAAATTTTATACCAAAAGATTTGCTTACCATTTAAACATGTCTTATCAAATCCAACGTGTGTCTTTTATCTTTTATTGATTACCTACATGTTAGGCTCTTTTATTTTTCAAATTTACATCCTCTTATATCTTTCCCTTTCATATTCCAATTTCCAAATGTGCTTTTCGCTTATTCGTTTCCTATTTCATAAATCTCTTCCTCTAACTTTCCATTTCAAAAACGTGCTTCCATTATTTCTTTTTCCTAAAGTTTTATTTCTCTTCTAAAAAGAAACAAACAAATGTGAGCAACTTATTTTCATGAAGCCAATCTTTTCCATTTGTTTACAAATCCATTTCCTGAAGCCTCCTTCCTCTATGTGTGTGGCGCCCCACCTCTATACCCACATTAGCCAAGGACACTACAGGGTAATGCCGTCAACTAACACAGAGAATAAGGCTGGTTAGGAGCGACCATCTATAGCCTTGCTCTAACTATCTATTGAATACATCGACAATAGACATACCAATCAGGTCGACATACCCAATGAATACTTAAAACAAAACCATAGATGGTTGCAGGATCTATCAGAACAGAATATAACAACTCAAATGTAATATACATCACAGAACAGTAGATCATCATATACACATATATTGATACATAACAGAGTTTACAAAATAATACATGTCAAGTGGTATAGCAAACCACAATATACAGATGAATCCAAAAGAATACATATATCAGAATTACAATAAAAAGGACTACAAAAAAAGCTATAACAAAAAGGAACAAGCTGGATAGTCCATGCGGAAGCAAAATAGGCTAAGTCCAAAAGCACCTAACCTGAAACATCTCGGTCTGACCCGAGTATAAAATACACGGGTCAGTCTAGCTAAACAAATCAGTTAGATAAACTGAACAACAATAACCTGCAAGGTCACAATGTATAACAAATATCACTAAAAGAGATAACACAATCATCTAACAAAAGATGAATCATATCATAACAAGCCTCGTATCATCGGCAACACAACAAACAAAGGATATGAATATCCCAAAACAAGCCAAAAAGGCAATAACAAATACCAACGAAGGTAACACAAGTTCCACAAGGTAATCGCTATACATCATGCGGCTCAAAAAGACCAACACCGAAGGGCGATACCTAGGGAATATACATATCAATGAAACATCATAAAATTTGCACGTGCTCAGTACTGTATAAACAAGGATCCATGAGCCCGAAGACTCCAAACCCAAATATCACTCGAGCGGCTCATAAAGACCTAACTTCGAAAGCGATACAATAGGGCAACAAACCCGAAGGCACAAACCCGAAGGCAACATACCCAAAGGCAACATACCCAAAGGAAACAAACCTGAAGGTGCAAACCCGAAGGCAACACACCCGAAGGCAACAAACCGTAGTGGTGAAAGTCCAGAGGCCCAATACTGGACACCACTAACTGGCGGAATGTGTCATAACTCTCAAAAAGGAATCCGAAAAGTGGTAACGTGAGTCCCATAACCACTCGTTCGCACTAAACGGTTTACTATCCGTTAGTTAATTTCACACTCAAAGCAGTACAAAGTTTACCTCGTTTCATCGGTAAACCAGACCAAGAGGCCAAAACGATCAATCGAATAGGTCGGGGACTAATCGGAAAGATAAACGCATGGATTCATGGTCCGTGTTTTACCTAACCATTTAATCTTCTTTCCGCTCCGCTCGAAGTGCGAAATTGTGTGTGCGTTTTAAATAGAATTTACGAATTGGAGAAGGAAGCTTTTAATACGATTTGAAGGGATTATTTTGAAAAACCCGTGAATGAAGTTAAAATAAGTTATCAAAGCCAAAGATGCAATGACAACCACTAAGAACCAACTTGAATCGATAAAATTTGGAAAACCAATCAAAATGAGCAAAAATAGGCAAAACATAAAAATAGGAGCAGGTCGGTCGACCGGACTTCCTGAGTCGGTCGGCTGACCTGATCCAGAGGCAGAAAAGTGCTCGGGGTAGCAGGTCGGTCGACCGGCCCAGGGGTTCGGTCGGCCAAACTCAATTTTCTGCAGTTCCTGCCCTTTCTCATCGAAGTGCAAACTCTTCCAAAACGCAACCGGTCGAGCAATGGACCTAAGAAGCCTTAGCCAATTGATACCCCAACTCCATTAGCTCTCCGATTCGCCACCAAAACATGTTCAAATATCAAAGTTAGGATCTTTAAAGAATTGAACCCAAACACTAAAAATTTGGATATTCACCAATTCAATCCAAACCAAAAGCAAGTGCATATAAATAAGTGTTAGGAATTCATACCCAACAATCAAAGATAGATATAAGCATAGATGAGAGATAAAAAATCTCACCTTACATCAATAATGTCAAGAGAAGTAGATGTGAGTTCAAAACTCACCTTTTTACACACAAACAAAGATGAGAAGCACAAACACAAGAAGGAGACTAACTACTCTTCACTTCACTCTACAAGCTTCAATCAATAGCTTCTCTTTGATTTTGGAGCAAGAATTCAAGTTACAAGAAGAAACTAGGGCTTGGAATTTCTAATTCCCATTTTCTTCCCCCATTTCCAGTTTTTAGCTTAAGTTTTATGAAATGAAATAAGTGAGTGGAGAGGAGAGGGACTGAGTTAGGGTATTAAACTAGCAAATGGGCTGAACCCAAAACCCAACTAGAAAAAGTAGCAAAATTCAACTTACTCCAAACATATCAAAGCTTATACTCAAAAAGATCGCAAACGCCATTTTGGATTCAATGGAGGTGGTTTCGAGTCCTAATTTGGCCGTTTGCAAAAAGTAACATTTCGGACCTAAAAATCCGACTAACGACACTATATTTAAATAAAACATTTAAATATAAAATCGTTAAATATGCGGGTTGTTACAATGTGTGAGCCATCGTGTCCTCTTTTTGTTGATTCTCCAAAATTTAGAGACACGAGCAGGCTTCAAAATTCTTAATGTAAGTAACTAACGTGTTTTATTTTATTATTAAAATATGTGTACATGGTTTTGTATTTCATTTCCAATATATTCTTATAACTTGAATATCTTCTGCATATGAACCCCGATCAATGCACGGTTTCTTCCTTTGGGTTCGCATCAAAATTCCGGACAACATGAAACTAGTATGGTTGCATTTGAAGACCATTGAAATTTTAGGCTTTTATTGGATTTTCAATTGGCTATAAATCAAAGGTGAGTGATTAAACCCACTCACGCGATACTAAAAGTTCCATTACAAGTTAAATAAAATATATGATGTGATATATAAATATTTTATTGCGGTTTGTTAATTTAAGTTGACATTTGAATTGATACTAAATCTGAATTGACATTTAGTTTTATATTAGAATTTAATTTATAGTTCAACTCTGATATTGATAACTATTATATGTTGAATTATATTAGTTGATTTGGATGTTGTTGAAATGGATGCTTATTGATTGATACGTTGGATGTATGGTTGTTATTTATTTTAATATGTCCCTTTTATCACCTTGTATATTATTGACATCATTTAAATGGTCCTCTGAATCATTTTAGAATTGGATAATTAAGACATTAAAATTATGGGTTGAAATGATATATACCCATACAATTTCTTGAATTTGGATTATTTATTGGAACTGAATTATTTAAAAAGTTTAACTTTTTAATTTAAACTTTGGATTTATTTTAAATAAAGTGGTTTAATTAGTATTTTGAATTATTTGAAATCTCGTAAGGTATGACACTCAGGTTGTATACTTGATAGAAGATGAAAAATCCCGTAATATCTCTGAAGCCATTGCACTCATATTTTTATTTGAGACTGATTTGACTTACATAGGAATTTTTAGTTCTAACTCGAGTGTATTGTTTTTCATTATGCTCGGGTCAGCCTGAGTTTTTCAGCATTGAAGACTATTTTCTAGCGGACGAAGACGAAGATTCAGTATATTATTGCTATTTATTATTCCACTACATTCTGTGTTCCGCTGCATTATTTGTTTATTTATGATATATATATAACTCTGATTTGAATTTGCAAAAGTGTAATCAAATGTTATTTGTAAAACAGCTTCATGAACTGTTTATTTGATTATTATATTTTGTCGTTCCGCTGCGAGATTCTGTATTTTGTTTTTTTCTTACTTTTTCTTTTTTTTTTCTTATTTACCCCATTAACAATCCTTTCTTTTGAATGGTTTGATTCTGACATGTGTATCTGCCTATGCACTTGGAGGGTGCAGCATGATAAGGGGTTCTCACTTTTGGTTTGGTAGCGAGCAGATGACTCTTACTCCTACATGCCCGTGCGAGTTTTGGTGCAGTCGAGAGGCTGGCCGTAAAGGCAAAACACAGGTACCGCTGTATGCTACAGTAGGCGTTACCCCACTAGCAGGTGGTCCATTACAGTTGGTATCAGAGCTTTGGTTTAGACATACCTTAGCCTGTTGGGGTTAACACATTAGGGATAGAGTAGTAATACCCTAGAATGATTTGTCTGAGTGTATATACGAGAGCGTGTATTTGTTAGTGTTATAAAATATAAATTTTGAAATGAAATTATTTTTCCTAATATTATATGATATATATATATATAAAGGAATAATATTTTATGACTAATATGTTATGTGTTTGATTTATGAAAAGGTAATATTTAATTATTATCATTTTTGTTGACTTGCTGTAGTTAATCAAATTATAAACATTGGTTAATTATTGTTGATTGAATTAATAGACTAAACACTAGTTTAATAATGGTGTATTAAAGAGAATAAAATGAATAATTAGGATATTTGTTTATGAAATTGAAATGTTGTTGTGAATTTTGTTGTTTGTTGACATGTAGTTTCAACTATTGCAAAAAATGGAATATTTGAATATTTGGGATAATTGAACTTTTGAATTAATATATGAGTGAAACTTGATAATTGGGTTGAATTATATAGTCGAATTGATAACCTTAATTTTAAAGCAAGTAAAACAAGGTTTAATTTGTTATATCTATGTTTAGTAAATGAATAGAATTGGGGTATACATTCTTAGCATGTAATGAATAATATACAAGTGTGAACTTTAAGCCTTGGGATCTTTAAATTGAAATTGTGATTAAGGAAATGTTGTAAATGAGATTAAAATGGAAAAATATGTTTATAAACTTAATTAACATTTATGAAACGTGACATAAATAAATTGAAAGATAAAGATGAAACTAAATGGAATAAGCAAATATGAATTAAAAGTGAAATGATTTCAAATAAAGCCATGACTTGTAAATTGTTATGAAATAAATGGATGTTGCAATAAATGGTTATAAATAAAGTTGTGATAACTTTAAACTCAAACAATGTCTTATAAAAAGGAATTAAGTTTAATAAATTGGTTATAAACGTAAGAAAATTTCTTATGAAATGATTTGCAAACAAATGTAGCATTAAATGAGAAAGATTACATGTGGAATGAATGTAATTTAAATTAAAGAGAAATATAAATGGATATATTAATGTTTATATCAAAAGGAGAAATTTTGTGAAACAAATATTAAGTACGAAGTTGATTTGAAAACTATTGATTTGGAAAGGTACTCAATTTGAAAGCGAAATCTTATATAATCGAAGTCTATATAAGTGTGATTTGATACTATTGATTTTGGAAAGTATTCGATTTGAAAATGGAATCTTATATATAATGGAACTTATATAAGTATGATATTTGAAATTGATTTGAAAAGGTACTACATGATACATATTTTCGAAATAAAGATATGGAAAGCGCCTTCTGCTTGATATCCGCTTTATGGCCACATTGTGGATTCATTCTATCGATATTATTCTCTCTGATTTTGGTTTTCCAGATGTGATACTCGAGTGTCCTACCATGGCATAACCCATGGTCGTTTTTTTGGATAGCGTAATCCGCAAGGCAGAGATTGCTTAAAGGGTACGGATGCTTCCTGGGGGATCTAGGCGTAACCATTGTGTTTCCTGTGCTCCACCAGTTTTGTTGTCATGGCGTAATCCGCAAGGTAGAGATTGCTTAAAGGGTACAGATGTTTCTTAGGGGATCCAGACGTAACCATTGTGTATCCAGCGGTCCACGGGTTTTGGTTATCATGGCGTAATTCGCAAGGCAGTGATTGCTTAAAGGTATGGATGTTTCCCGAGGGATCCAGGCATAACCATTGTGTATCTGCGATCCAGGTGATTTGTTTGGATTGTACTTTCCATATCGGTTTTGAAATTTTTTCAAGTATTTTCACTGGGTGTTGAAACAGGTCTACTAAGTACTTGGAGAATTCTAGCCTTGCGCCTGATCAACGCATGGCCAGAGTCTGCAAGAACAAGGATAACCTGTTAAGACATCTAGTTATAAAAGTGTTTTGACAAAGTGTTATATAAATGATATTTTGGTCGTTTTTTCTTTTCTAAATACTTTAAAATGTCTAAAATATTATCTATTTATGTACAGCATGCTTTATTAATATCGTGAGAAATTATTAATTCAATAAAACATATTTAAAGTAAATGATTATTGATTTATTAATAATGTTTGAAAAGTATCTTGAGATAAAACTAATAAATTTATAAATAATGGATTTAAGGGTTTCAGTAGCTTCTTTGAAAATATAAGTAATGATGTAAATAATTATTTTCAAATAGTTTACATATATTTATAAACATGTTATTTAAAATATTTAAATGGTATTTAAAAATGAAGCAAGAAATTTTACAAATGAATTTTTGAAAAGTATTATAGTATTAAAGATGATATATTTGCAAATGAAGTTTTCAAATGAAAATTGCGACTAAAATTTATATAAGTTTCTTTGAATGTAGAATTTAAAGATATTATATAAATGGAAAAAAAATTGATTTGCGAAGTTTATTTATAGTAATATACTTGGCAAGTAAATTTGAATCTCTATTTTGCAAGTATAGTTTGGAATATTTAATTGATTTCGAAGTACTAATAGTAAATTTATTGGTTCATTTACTGTTTGAATTTTTGTATTAAACCATAATAAATGTTTTTCCATGATTTGAATATTCATTTTAAAACAAGTGTGTTAAATTAATTATGAAGATATGAAATTTAAACTTTGATTTAGAAATTTAATGTAAGATTTGAGTATTCTATTAGTTTCAGTTTAATAATCTTGAGTTTATACTTATTTTAAAAATAACGAGTCTAATAAATTATCCGAATTAAGGAACTTTATTTTAAAGTTATTATATGTTTTGATATAAATTTCTGACATTGTTTTAGACTTTTGAAAAATCTTTGCATAATGCTATGAGGATGTTTTAAATAAATCTTATATTTTTACTAAGCGAATGAGGTTAAATGTTTTAACTGAATTTTTAGATATGTTGAAATATTTCTTTTCTCTTCAAAGGCAAATACCAAAAACTTAAATTTTTATTCAATAACCGAATGGAGTTATAAAAATAAGTAGGGCAATAGAAGCTTAAGTAATATTTTTTTGAAATGATTAATTAATGACTTAAATATTTAATGGAAGCCAAATTATGTAAGTGATTGATCTTTATATAAACAAATGAATGATGGGTAAATGATTGAAAAAAAAACCAATCGAATAAACTTAAATAAATTTAAAATTCTTGTTGTTTGGCTGATGGTAAGTTTGGGAAAGAATACTTCTAGTTGTTGAGCTTGTTTGACTGACATATTAAGTAATTATCTAAGGCTGTTGAGCATACGGTACACTTGATAGTTTATTCATCATCTTGCATGATTTAAGGTTTCTGAACTAAACAAACCATTGGTTTTGGTTGCTATCGATGTATGATGGATTCTTTAGTTACATAAATGGTTGTATTGTTTGTTCGAATATGTTTTACATTGATTTTCTTTTGTTGCAAATTGAAACAACTTAAATATCTCTCTAATACATAATTCTCACTATTTTGGACAATATAAGTGAAATACAGATTTATGGAAGCAATTGTTACTGCTTTTGGTTTCATAAATAAAGTTGTTTTCCCAACAAATAGGCACGTTTCTGGCTTACGGTTTTATAGCGATATTTTATTATTATCCCATGGTTTGGGATATTTATTTTTGAGATATGATATATATACGTTTATCATTGATATTGTTATTTTTCTAGACCTAACCGCACAAAGGAGATGCTACCGAAATTTTTCGTGGAAATTGAGTTATTTTCAAATTTATAATAAATTTAAATATGTAAGTTAAATTGTTTATAAATTGATCATTTTGAATAAAATATTTCAAATTCCTCAATTCCTTCTTATTCCTTTTCGAGGATGAAAAGTTTTGAGTGAGGGAGACTGTAACAACCCATATTTTGATAATTAAAAATATTAAATTTAATAAGGTTTTGGGCTTTAATATTGTCAGAAATTAAAACTTATGATTTATTAAATTGAATCTTATTATATTAGAAATTTTGACTTTAAGATAAATCTTAAAACAACTAATTTTAATGAGATAAAGCATATAATTTGCTAATATTGATTGAATGTAATTGACTACTATACTATGTTAACGTAATTTCAATCAATTTAAATAATAAAGGTCAATAAGGAATAGAATAAATGATGTAATCTTATGTTATTAATTGCAATTGGTTTTAACATGGAGTATGAAATCAATTATTTTGTACGTAAATTTATTAACCTTTGTTTGTAAACAACGAGTTAATAAATATGGATTATTAACGTATAACCATTGTTTTATTTATTTCTTGTTGTTAAATCCGTTAGAAATTTAATTGGTAATTAAAGGAGAATTAATGTAATTGAAATATTACAATTGATATAAGAAGAAACATTAATTGTTGAGTGGTGAGTGTAATACTTATGTTAATCAATTGCATAAGGGAATAGTTGATTTGATAATAAGAATGTAAATCAAAATAAAAGGATTTATTTGGAATTTAAATATATAATGAACAGGTTTTATTTCAGTTGTAATTAAATCTTTGAATCAAATTAGTATATAGATATTGGGTTTAACATAGAAAATTGGATTTCAAAGGAAACAATTGGATTAATTATCTTCCCTATATTAGGGTATGTTTTGAGATTTAATCATTGTAATTAATAGTAATTATATCTTGCCATTAATAAGAGATAGAAGTAAATGGTAATTAATTAATGATATGTGCAACATATGCTTTGTGTTAAAAATATAATGAGAATTTCATTGAGAAATATCACGTTCAAATTGTGAGCACTTAAATTTGTTACAAATATAATGATAATATGAAATTAATTGATAAAGAAATGATGTGGTTGTATGAAGTATTATTTCTATGACTCTTTAATGGGATAATCTTTAAATATAAGTTAGTTTAAAGGGGGAGGTGTTAGTTGTAAATTAATGTGTAATAAAAAGAAATATGTTTCAATAAAAATAAAATAAAAGGATGGTTTCTTGAAAAGAATATTCTTATCAAATAAAGTGAATATTTCGTCTATGAATGTTAATATAATTTCATTAAAACAAAGAATTGAATTTTGTTGTATGTTTCTAGTTGGAATATTTGATTTATTTAAATATTCAAACTTGATTTGAATTTAATTTATAAAAAAAATAACAATAATAAAATGGTTAGAAAACAACTTGAAGGTTTGGTTAAATTTTTGATTTGGAATAGTAAGCATATTAACATAGGAGATTTATTCCGTTTCAAATTTGACTTTGGAGTCTCGGTTCATATTTTAATGTGTGGGGTAGCGGTCCTCATTATGTTAATTGTAGTGTTTAATTTTATTTACTGTTTACTAAATAAAAATACACATATGTGTGTAAATTTGAGCGTATTAGGGTTAATAAAATATGTTAAAATGAATTGTTTTTTTAGTTTATTAGATTTGTAATTTCTATGTATGAACTACATTCTCAAATTTAAATCGTCGCTTTCATTTATTTTATTTTATTACTATTTTCTTTCATTAAACACGTGCCTCTTTTGGTCTTCCGGTAAGTTTTATTTATTTACACGCGAGCCTTGCCTTGAAATGTTTCATGTATGTTGATGAAATTAATTGAGGTAGCACATGTTTTGAAATTTTATACCAAAAGATTTGATTACCATTTAAACATGTCTTATCAAATTCCAACATGTGTCTTTTATCTTTTGTTAATTACCTGCATGTTAGGCTCTTTTATTTTGCAAATTTACATCTTCTTATATCTTTCCCTTTCATATTCCAATTTCCAAACGTGCTTTTCCCTTATTCGTTTCCTATTTCATAAATCTCTTCCTCTAACTTTCCATTTTCAAAACGTGCTTCCATTATTTATTTTTCCTAAAGTTTTCTTTCTCTTCTAAAAAGAAACAAACAAATGTGAGCAACTTATTTTCATGAAGCCAATCTTTTCCATTTGTTTACAAATCCATTTCCTGAAGCCTCCTTCCTCCATGTGTGAGCCATCGTGTCCTTTTTTGTTGATTCTTCAAAATTTAGAGACATGAGCAGGCTTCAAAATTATAATGCAAGTTACTAATGTGTTTTGTTTTACTATTAAAATATGTGTACATGATTTTCTATTTCATTTCCAATATATTCTTATAACTTGAATATCTTCCGCATATGAACCCCGATTAATGCGTGGTTTCTTCCTTTGGGTTCGTATCGAAATTCCGGACAATATGAAACTAGCATGGTTGTAGTTGAAGACCATTGAAATTTTGGGCTTCTATTGGATTTTCAGTTGGCTATAAATTAAAGGTGAGTGATTAAACTCACTCACGCAATAC
Organism: Allium cepa; assembly: GCA_030765085.1. Lineage (NCBI taxonomy): Eukaryota > Viridiplantae > Streptophyta > Magnoliopsida > Asparagales > Amaryllidaceae > Allium > Allium cepa. The sequence continues at coordinate 456,063,901 of CM060939.1, read as the reverse complement.
TAAAAATTACATTGTAAGTTAAATAAAATATATGATGTGATATATAAATATTTTATTACGGTTTGTTAATTTAAGCTGACATTTGAATTGATACTGAATTTGAATTGACATTTAATTTTATATTAGAATTTAATTGATAGTTAAACTCTGATATTGATAATTATTTATGTTGAAATATATTGGTTGATTTGGATGTTGTTGAAATAAACGCTTATTGATTGATATGTTGGATGTATGGTTGTTATTTATTTTAATACGTCTCTGTTATCACCTTGTATATTATTGACATCATTTAAATGGTCCTCTGAATCATTTTAGAATTAGATAATTAAGACATTTAAATTACGAGTTGAAGCGATATATACCCATAAAATTTCTTGAATTTGGATTATTTATTAGAACTAAATTATTTAAAAAGTTTACGTTTTTAATTTAAACTTTGGATTTATTTTAAATAAAGTGGTTATAATTGGTATTTCGAATTATTTGAAATCTCGTAAGTTATGGCACTTAGGTTGGATACTTGATAGGAGATGAAAAATCCCGTAACATCTCTAAAACCATTGCACTCATATTTTTATTTGAGACTGATTTGACTTACAAAGGAATTTTTAGTTCTGACTCGAGTGTATTTTTTTTCATTATGCTCGGGTCAGCCTGCGTTTTTCAGCATTGAAGACTATTTTCTGGTGGACGAAGGCGAATATTCAGTATATTATTGCTATTTATTATTCCACTACATTCTGTATTCCGCTGCATTATTTGTTTATTTATGATATATGTATAACTCTGATTTGAATTTGTAAAAGTGTAATCAAATGTTGTTTGTAAAACAGCTTCATAAACTGTTTATTTGATTATTATATTTTGTCTTTCCGCTGCGAGATTCTGTATTTTGTTTTTTCTTTTCTTTTTTTCTTAATTACCCCATTAATAATCCTTCCTTTTGAATTGTTTGATTCTGACATATGTGGTTTATTGTCGATTTGAACCATCCAAAAAGGTGGGTCGTTACGGTTTTTCAAAATCCTTTTGAAATCAAAGGTATCTCGTAAGACCATGCCACAAATAAACATGCCGGTTTTTACCTTACGATAACCAAAACATTTTCTTATCAAATATTCTGATATTGTAGTAGTGTCTATATACAAATACTTATTTAAATAGCCGAAATTGTTACATTCATTAAATTTCAGCAATACTAGGTTCTACAAACAAAACCGTGAAGGCACGTAGGGAGAATGGATTTCCATCAATGGCAAGGCTACTGGGGTACCGCCCGTCTACGTGGCCTAGATCACCGTACCGAGGATCCATCCTAATCCCCTGCATCACAAGACTGGAGCTACCCCTAACTGGATAGCCCGAATAAGATCACCCCACGGTTGGGATTAGCAACCGCCACACAGCCGAATAAAAGGGACCTCTAGACAGGGATGACCTTACCCTAATTGGTTGCTAGTCACTTAGCCTTGTGTGCATCTCCCCTGTTTTAGCCATTCCCAGTTGATGAGGCTCGAGGCTATGCGTTACCTTTTTAGCACACATTCGCTTAGAATGCTCATCGTCCTCCTAACGATGTTCTAATAGCATTCGTCCATACAAGTCCGTTCCGGGTCTGAACGGAACCGAAGGCACTACTCCTACTACATCCGTTTTGGAATCACCCTCAGGATTAGTAGCGATTAACCCTTGCACTTCACTGCTCCATCTCTCTTGTCTTCCTTATGAAAACGTTCGAACCGGATCGAAGTGGTTTTCGGGAAATTAATCCTGACCCCGTTCCCTTTGAAATGATCAGCGCATTGGCAAATATTGATAGTCGGTTATTTAACTATCAAACATCATTCATAACCAATCATCAGATTTAAATAATTTTCCAAATAATTTATTTATTTCGAAATATCTTCGTAAGATATTTTTCTACATTTCAATTCTTTGAAAATAGTTTTCAAATCACATTTTCTCTCGCGGAATAAATTTTCACCCAATTATTTTATTTCCACTGAAAATTTTCCAAATCTTAATACTTAGATTATAAAAATAATTTAAATCACTTTAACAAAAAATACATACTTTAAAACACTTAAAAATAAAAACTATTTTAAACACTTTATTTAAAATACTAGTTATGAAATTTTATAATAATTTCTCATGTAAAACTTAAGCCAAAACAAATCTTAAAATAAAAGTTATGAAATTCTATCAAGTTTTTCAAACAAAAACTTTAGCCAAACTATCTTTAAAACTACTTTATAAAATTTAAATATTAATAATTATCATTAAAATCATTATACTAGTCAAACCTTTCAAATAATTACTACTATAATTAACTTAAATAAATATTTACTTTTAAAATTCTAAAACAATTTAAAATAATAAAATTTCTCTTAAAACATTCTTTACAAATCACTTTAAAACCTCTAACTTATACATGGAAATCTTTCTTTGAAAATATACTCGGCTTTTCAGGGAAATACACTTTCCTTTCCACGCCTTTAAAAATAAATCACTATTTATTTTTAAACAAATCAACCTTTCCTTATAAATTCCCATCCTGAATTTATACCTCCAAATTATCCTCTGGTAAATATTTCACTTTATTTATAGACCTCGTTTATAAATTCCATAATCTCATTCTCCTTTAATTCTAGTTTCAACCACTTAATCAGTTTTCAAATCGATTTTCAAAACAAACTCCATTTTAAAAACAAATTCCTTTACTTACCCAAATTTATTTCAAAACCCATTAATTCCCTATTTACTTCTGTACTTATAGTTTAAAATCTTATTTTAAACTGAAATATCCACTTCATATTTTATTCAAAACCTACCCTTTTATTTCTTCCTAAACATTTAAATCTTAATTTTTGAAAATGAAATCCTTTAAATTTTTAGACAATATCACTTAAGTCTCCAAACTCTTTTGTTTTAGTTTATTTAAAATCTCTATCTTTATTTCCATACTCAGATTTATTTAATATAATTTAAAATCAAACTTTTATATTTCTTTCCAAATTCAATCTTTAATATATCCAAATTCACTATATTATTTTACATAAAAAATTCCCTTTTTATTTTCTTTAAAAATCCAAACTTATGTATTTCCATTCTCTCAAATACCCATATATATTCAACCAAGCTATAACATTCAATAATTTCAATTCCCAATATAATCAATGTAATCATCATAGATTATCACATAATTCACATCGCTGGATTATAAAATAAATTCAACGTTTTGAGGAATCCAGTTGGATCCCTCCAACCTGTTTCCCTGCATCCATAGATGTTAGCACAACAATTTAAAATACCAATCCCACTTCATGGTGGAATATCGCGGTATATGGGATCATCCGCTATTGTGCAGGGAGCATAGGTCTCATCCGCTATATAATGCGGGAAATTAATCACTCTAATATATACATATATATATACACACGCTACATATAATATATCACATCCAAGCTGATAAATAATTCAAGCAAACAACCAATAATTTAAATTTAACTATTTAAATTTAGTGGCAATCCAAATGAGTGAGATTAATTCACCTTTGATTTTGTTTTGCCATCCATTTCCAACTGACTTGTTTCCTTCACGATTTTGACCTTGTATAAACATTATATGATTTATTAACATTTGAATAGTTGGACAATTAATTTCCATTTAATTAACTAACAATTTAATTTAAACTAATCATTTGGTTTTAAACTAATAAATTGATTTTAAACTAAATTCCTTTAATAAATTATCTTAGTAATTAAAATAACTAAATAAGTTAATTTAACACTTATCCACCAAATCCATTAATTTAAAACAACAAACAAATTAAAATATGTAGGCGTATTATTTTATTTTGAAATTTTATATATACTCGTAAGAAAAAATCAATATAGATTAATACTAATCTCTATACAATTTTCTACATTTTCCAAAGTCCTGCATGTATATAAAATTTCCTTTTTACTATATAGATAAAAAGATGGGTGTACTTATATATTTATTAAATTTTAAAATATAATTGCTTTTAAATCTTACTGTAGATAAAAAAATCATATTCATATATATATATATATATATATATGTTTATGTTTATCCTTATTCTCTGTTCATATACATATATATTAGATTGAAGAGAGAAATAAAAAGAATATACAGTAAATGGCAATTAAGTTTTTTAGATTCAACTTTTAAATTTTAAAACAAAGGGAAAAAAACGAGATGCTGCTCACCTCCACTGCTGGCGACGCCACAGCCAACCACGATCCGACTGCTCCTCCTCAACTCGACTCCGCCAACAATACTTCGACAAACCGAAGTCCTCCTTCAACTCATGACAAGGCGAGATGAGCGCGACAATCGCATGTCCCACACCTAAATCACATGCCACCAACCAGCACCAAGCTGCGCCTCACCTTGAGAACTCCGCCCCTTCGCCGATTCACCGAGTTCGCAGGCATCGCGAGATCCCAACCTAAAATACACGTGCGCCATCCAATCGACTCGTCTTCGACCCTCCTTCCAAACATCAGGCTTCAATTCGACCTTCCCATTCTCTGCTTGACGAAAAAGAATTCGAACTAGGAATACACGATTGATTTTAATTTGGGTTTGTGATTCTCGTCTGTATTGTTTTTTTCTTGGATTCGATTTGAAAAAGAAAAGAGGCAACCATTCTCTATTTGATTTTTCATTTTGGTTTTCACGATTTGATTTTTCCTTTAAACAAAAATGCTCGGTTAAATTAAAAAGAAACGAGGTGGACATTTGGTGCATGGGGAGAAAAGGTAGGAGACACGTGTTGCTAAGGAGGAAACATTTTTAATTTGTCTATTGCATATATATATATATATATATATGTATGTATGTACATGTATATGTATAATTTAAATTCAAATTTAAATCGTCTCGATTTCTAAGCTTAAAAACTTGACATCCTATCGATGCATGCTGCTAGGCGTTTATAATGTTATACCCCTATTTCGAACGTAATGGAAAATGTTTTGAGTCCTAATTCGATCGTATGGAGAAGATAGCTTTTTTGGACGCAGTTATTAAATTAAATTTTCGACATAGATTTTAACGCATTTATCTACCGTACGACCAAACGATCATTCCAAACACTACGAAAATTGAAATCTGATAATAATATACTATTACGGATCCAATGGTACTGGTTTCGTCAAATTTCGAGGCTGTGCCTCAAAAGGCTATTTTAAATATCAATTTAAACGATATATTTCAAAACTAAACACGCCATCTTTAAATTCAATTTTAAAAATTCTATTATCTTCCGTATTGTTAATACAAATTTTCTAAGCCATTAAATTATTTTTAACAAGCCTGGAACTCCAGATTCAATAAATTTTCCAATTTTCAGTGATTAATTCAATATTTAAATTATCCAATAAATAAAGATATTTGAAATTCAAGTTAGAAACTAACCTTTAAATATTTAAAATCAATTAAATACCTAATTTCCAATATCTAAAATTCTGGGTCGTCACAATTGGCTTACTTATTGTTATTCATCCTTTCGTCGAAGAGTGACTGGATGGGGATTAACAAGAGCTCGGAGAGGCTATGATTGATCCGGAGAGACTATGAACCAGGCTATTGGTCTGGCGAGACCTTGAAATTGGCAAACGCTCCAGAGAGACTATGAACTAGGCCATTAGTCCGGCAAGACCTTGGAATTGGCAAATGATCCGGCGAGGTCATGTATTCGGTTATTGGCTTTGGATGGATATGGATGCGGCTAAGGATTTGGAATGATTTTGGAATTGGCTATCGACTTGGAACGGTTGTGGACTACGGCGGCTTGGTTTGACAAAGGATTAGATTATAGATTAGAAATTTGGCTATCGATGGATTATGGACTTCAGATTTATGACAATTTAAAATACACCTTTCTATCGCAAGGCATGTTTTGAGGAAGGGGGAAGATGTATCCTACCTTTTGGCAAAGCCGTGATACTATGGAGTTGGCTAAATGAATTTACAATCATTAAGGAAGGAAGCCCAGAGAGATGATTGTCAGGTTTAGAAATTAGTTGCGAGCAAGGCTATTGATGAGAGTCAAGCAGATTCAAGCAAATAACGTCCAAGAAATGGCTAAGCATGGATTTGCACTTTCCCTGGGCAGAGGATCGGATCAGATCAGCACGGTTAGGATGGATCAAATCGGATCACTATGGTTATGGATCACTCGGATTGGTAGTTCAACTTAATGATTGCTTAATAACTCAATAGATACTAGGAGAATCAAGCAAACAACTATGGAAACCCGTAGAGGAAGTGGAGGGGGACTACCATAACCGATCGTAGGTTGTCGCATGGCCCCCACCACCGATCTATGCCAATCCCTAGAAAAGGCCCAAGTGGGGCCCAAATTTTATGGATCGGTCCGTCTTGGCTTCGGTCTTCCGCACGTGGATTTTCAGCTGGATATTAGCACATCTTCTCCTATAAATATAGGATCATTGGCTCATTATAGGGAATCTTCTTTAGGCTCTTCTTCAGGCTCTTCTTCATTGTTTCTCTTTCCTTCCTCCATTAATTTTCTAAGGCTAGTACAAATTGTATTTATAATCCTACAGTATAATAAAAAGATTATTGAAGGGGACATAGGCCATAGTTTATCGAATCACTATAAAATTCGTGTGTTCGTTTACTTTTTTGCTATTGAATCTATGATCTACGCATTTAATTCTCTGTTTGGAAATTGTGATTGAATCTGCGATGTTATCATATTAGTTGAATGTTTGTGACCAATTTTGGTGCAAACAGAATTGGACTTGTATTAATTTGAAGTTTTAACATTTAAACGATTAGTTTAAGATGTAATCTTCACACGCTTGGAAATATTTTAGGCACATACATACACATACACACACACACACACACCCACGTATATATATATATATATATATATATATATATATATATATATATATATATTAGCATACAAATAACATATAAATAATAGCATACTAGTTGCGCAGTAATATGCTATTAATTAGTATTAAATCCTATATAGGAAAGAAATTGATAGTTATGGCGAAATAAGGGGTTTTCCTTATAAGGCGTTAATAGGGGATGCAGTGAGGTGTATTCTTGCATGTTAAATGATAGTAGATTATGATTAAGTTATAAGGATGTAAGGTCAATCAAAATCATACGGATACCTACCCAGCTAATCTAACTACCAGTAGTGCGACTTTGGGGCTCATATGAGATATCACCTATAGTAAGTACCAAAGGACGCGAGGTTAGTCCCAAATTTTATAGGGTAAAAAGGCCTAGCAAATATGGCTACCAGTACCTACAAATAGTCGGACTAATGCGAAATATCACGGTTTGGGTTACATATCATAATATGTAGGACTTGCTTCATGGTTGAAGGTAGTAGGTGGCTGATTAAGAGCCCCGTCTCCTCCCTATTTAAGAAATATTAAATGGTCAAGGTTAGCAGTTAGGCACAATAGAGGATATTTCAAAAATGGTCCGCTTCGAGTTTGAGGTAATAAATGGCTATTATAAGGTCCGTCTCTTCCATAAAGAAGTATTAAATGACCCAATGAGATTCCATGTAACGTTAGCTAGATAGTATCAGTGAAGAGTCTGCCTTGGGATATGTATCAAATGATGGGGACCTGCCTAGAATGAGGTATTGAATGGTCAGAGTCTACATAGTTCCTATTAAATATGTATTTGCTTGGGTACTATCTCTTACTTTTTAGAAATTTTTTAATGATAGATGTGTGTGACTGAGAATAACCTTTAGCTTACGGTTGAAGATGGGTTATCGGGTTAAAAGGGTAATGGTTATGGAGTTGGACTGGAAAAGCCTCAGGGCTTGTAATTGGAAAACCTGTAATATAGTTAGGATGTGTAAGACATATTCTTATTTAATTATACTGCCCAAGTACTATTATAGAAAGACTCGAGATTTTTATTCATCAGAAGTTGTTGTTCTGACTCCATCCTCTTTACAACTCAGGTTAGAGAACATGATGTAGATTACGAAGGCGAAGGCGGTGAGGGGACTTGTGGAAGCTATCTATTTATCTACCTATGTTGTTTTTATATTTCTGATGTACCCATTTAGACATGATGTATTTTGATATTGAACTACGACTATTTGGCGTTGTTATGTGGGATTGCATTGTATGTTTCTGACGTTTGAATTTTTAATGAAATGGGTACTGTTTTGATATTATATTTTATCCTTTCGTTGTGAGATTCTGAATGTGTTGTAATATAGCTCTATGTATTGTTTTTTGTATCAATTTACCAATCAATAGCCAGTTTTGGGATAGGTCTAAGGTTCGATGGGTCTTTCCTGGATCGAAAATTAGGCCTATTTCGAGGCGGGTTATCACACAATTGGTCGAAGTCAACCAATCGACCGACCTCATCAACAGTCAACTGGTTGATGTTGACTAATCGAATGTTCTAGGCCATATTTGGCATATGTCTTTTCCACCACAAAACCCTATATTTTCCTAATGATCGATTGACTGATGGTCCTCTACCAATCGACTGTTTGCTTGTAGGGCTGTGGGCCTGAACCTGGATGGAGTAAATTTTCCCAAGAAAATTTATCCCATGATACATGCTCTACTCAACCATCACCTTGACTTTCCTTGCCTCCACGTTGAGCCTTACAACTTCGCGACCTTACGTCACCCACTACACCTTGCACACCAGTTCATACCTTTGATGATTCGCCATGGGACGACTATCACTAGATGGTGATTCGACGAATCGTCCAGAAGTTAAACGCTTTACAAACCATTCGAATTTAACTATTCAACCAACCATTCCAACTCCATATTCCATCATTCAATGACAACTTCATCTACCATTTAATACAATCATATCATTTTTGGTAACATTTCAATCACCACTTATACTGCACATTCATATCAAATAACAATAAATTTCTACCAATTCCCAACACATCAATTTATAGAGTTTATACTTTAAATTTTTAATTAATAGTATTCTCATCTCTAAAATCCCTAATAAAGTTCATTACTCAAGCTCTAACCAACATTAACATCAAACAATGATTTTAACATATCAAATGATCATATAGCAAAAGGAAGATATCTCACTCACCAAATACCAATGTAATATAAGCTTTGGCGAAACCAAATATGAAGCTACTATTCAATTATCGAGATCTAGATCTAATCTTCTCTAGAATGTAAATTTGATGGTATAGATTTATAAAGAATCATCAAAGACGTTGCATTTGGAATTTTCGGTTAGGGAAATCAAAAGTTATGAAGATTTATATATTGAAACCCTTAATTTATTTTTGTTTCAAAGTGAAGAGGAAGAAGAATGAAAAGATGAAGAGGAGCGGTTTTCATTCAAATTTATATAATACAATGATGATCAAATGACCATTTTGTCCAGTCTCTTTTCTTCTTATTTTACACATTTTATATGATTTTAACAAACTTTATATGTATTTATTATGTAAACGATATTACGATGAATCCTAATTCATTAATCTTTTAAAAAAAATTCTTTTGAATCTTTAGTTCATTTAATCTTTAATTAAATGTTTAGTTATAATTTATTAGTAAGTGAAAATTCTGAGTTGTTAGAGATATTGTTAAGGTTATGTTTGTTTCATACTTGACTAGACAATAATATTACATATTTTAAAAGTGGTGCATAGTTTAGTGTAAAAGAAAAAAATGTAGGTTATTTTTCCGTAAAATATCTTTTGATGTTTAATAATATTTTACTTTCTATCGATATTTTCTTTTTCTTTTTTCTAGAAAATTCTACATGTGTGAAGAAGTTTCAAGTAGACAATTCCTTGATTGAAGTAGGTTGTCAAGTTTTGAAAAAAAAGTATGGTTAGTATTTTTTATGATTTATGTAATAATTTCATGTAATATTTATGTAATAATAAATTGTGGTTGCTAATATAAATGTATTGGTATTTATATCATTCTTAATAATAATTGTAACAAAGGTTTATTAGTAAATATAATTTATTTATATAATATTATTATTTATTTAAATGTTTTATGAATGGCTAGAAACATGGTAGTTCTCGATGAACATGGTTTGACTTATTCATTTTCATCTAAATTGTTTAACTTATTCATTTTTTCTAAATTTTATGATTTATCTTTTCCTTTGAGTTCTATGTAATACAGTTTATTTCCTTTGTAAGGCTATTATGTTTTCATTTATTGAATCTTTTGTTTTTTTGGTTATTTGACATTTCATTGTTTGTGGGCATGCTATATGCACATGTGCGCGCGCGCTCGCACACACACGTATATATGTCATTTTCATCTTCTAATCATTAATTTCTTTTATCGTACATTTTCATTAATTTTTTTAATCTTTTTTTGGTGTATATTTTTTGACATCATCTTATGTTTACTTGAAATTAATAAAATTACAATAATATTTTTTTTCAAAATTTAACAGGTTCACATGTTATGCGGTGGTTTAGAATAGAAATTATTTGCACTTAATTTTCTTTGCCCGGGAAGGAAGACGTGCCTAACGTATGGTGTTTTAAATAAGAATTAGACAGGGATCCGGAAACTTAAGGTGCATTTTTTGGGTGCGGAAACGAAGAATCTGATAGAGGCATTTGAGTGGGGAAGTTTAGTGAACATGGAATGTGCTTGTGTGCGAATGAAGAATTTGAGCTGAATATTTGAAATGTAAATTTTAAAATAAATTAGTTTATATTTAAATATTTATTTCTTTATTTTTCTAATGAATAATATGTATGAATAATTTGCAAAAATTAAATAAATCGTAAAATTATAAATTGCTTGAATCCAGTTCAAACTAACTCCACAATGTAGAACACTTTGATACGGTTGCAACGTAAAAAACATGTTCAACCGACCTCATTTGCACTAGTTATTAATTTTAAAAATTTATAAAAATGTAAATTTAACTAATGAATATAATTAAGGGGGAATTAATTTAAAGGACAAAAATTTCTATATTTTTTGCCTCAAGGACACGACCTCAATATTTTTGCCACAAGGACAAACATTCTTCTAAAATTTATTCACAAAGACAAACATTTTCCAAAATTATTCATAAGGACAACAAAACTGATACCGAGCTAAAAACTGATACCTAAAAACTGCTACCGATAACTACAAACTGATACCTAAAAACTGCTACCGATAACTAAAAACTGATACCTACAGAAAGTTGTCCTTTAGGATAAAATATTGAAGGTCTGTCCTTGATGCTAAAAAGCTGTGAAATTTTGTCCTTGACAATAATTTCCTATATAATTAAATCTCAAACGGGCTATTGAATGCAGCACTTTTATCCACTCGGCAAACAGACCATTTTTCCGTTCGAACGTCGGACGCGTCCCAGCGGAGTTGGGCCACAAATGGACAACGAACGGCCCTTAAATCCAACTTAGAAGAATCTACCACCCCGCTGCTCATTCGACGATATTCTCCTCTAGAAAAGTACCCTCATTACTCATACTCATACATGCTTTACCCCCAAGGCAAAATCAACGGTTTAGACGCACCCACTCTTCAAAACATATATCCTGCGCTCCTAAACCCTAAACTCCCTCTTTCTCGTCCTCTTCCTACATTTTTTCCCAAAAAATACATCCATGGCGAGGTCCAATGTAGCAGCGGTGGCGGCGACGGCGATCGCCACGGCGGCTATGGCTGTGGAGACGGCTTTTTCCGACAGCCCCTTCCGTCTTCCATCCTTTTCTTCTTCTAAATCTCCTTCACCTGCTCCTCAAGCTAATTCTAATCCTGACACTACCCCTACCCCTAGCCCTAGCCCTAGCCCTAAAGAAAGCTCTTCCAATTCGGAGGAAAAAACTAAAGTTAGGAACGATAATCCTAGGACTACGGCGGCGGGTTTTGATCCGGAGGCATTGGAGAGAGGTGCTAAGGCTTTGAGGGAGATCAATAGTAGCTCGGAAGCTAAAAAGGTGATTATTTTCCTCGAACTTATTCAGCATACCGCTGTAAATGTTGCTATCTGGTTTCTGGAAGTTAGTAATTTTTTTTACTGGATTATGATATAGTGATGCGTTTTGAATTATCGTTATTTTGTCTTTGTGCGAATCAAAGAGTACACTTTATGATGTTTTTGGTTCTTTTATGTCTTGTAATCAAGTATGCACATTGTAAGGTTATATGAAATGTGCATGTTTACTTAGATGGATAGAGAAATTCATGCGACTAATACTTTTTCTTTAGGTGTTTGAGTTAATGAAGAAGCAGGAGGAGACGAGGCAAGCAAAATATGCAGCAAGGCAATCAGAGTATCAAGCTCTTCAGGCCCAGCATGAGACAGTAAATTTGTTGTTTTGAGACTTTCTTTGTTTGGAAAGTGATATATTTGGACATAGTTTTTAGTCTTATTAAATTCTTTAGGAACATTATACTACTTTTATACCTGTATTTGAGTTAATCTTAATGCTGCAATGGAGACTGAAGATTAAGCGAGGATGTTTAGTTATCTCCTTTATAACACCATTAATTCAAACATCAAAACTGGAAGAAAGATATAACATGCCTTATTTTAAGATAGCCCACTTCTAATTTCTAAAGCAGAAAAAAAATGCCATGTTGTATTCTTCCATGTTCTTTCATATTGTTGAGGAATTTATTACGCTTGGCTATTACAACCTGTGATACTGGTTTGTTATCTTGGACATTGCCCCTGCAATTTTAACATATTATTAATCTAATGTTTTTTTAAGCGAATTTAAATGAAAAAAATTCTTTATGATCCAATTGAATTACTATTTTCATTACTATGTTATGTAACTATCATATATAATTTTAGGATAGACAGCGTGTTATCTACGAGGAGCAAAAAAAATTGGTTCAGCAGCAGGCACAAACAAAAGCACAAATGGCCCGTTATGAAGATGAATTAGCTAGGAAGAGGATGCAGGCATTTCTCTTTCGTGACCTATCTTTAAAACGTTTCTGCTTTTACTAACTACTCAGTAAGCATTTCTTCAATGATAATAGGCAGAGCATGAAAGCCAGAGAGCTCGAAACCAAGAACTTGTGAAAATGCAAGAAGAATCATCAATTAGGCAGGAGCAAATTAGGCGTGCCACTGAAGAACAAATACAGGCACAGAAGCGTCAGACTGAACGGGAAAAAGCAGAAATAGAACGTGAGACTATTCGAGTAAAAGCACTTGCAGAGGCAGAAGCAAGAGCCCGTGAAGCAGAACTTTCTGAGCAAGTTAATAGACGCATGCTTATAGAACGAGCTAACGCTGAGAGAGAGAAATGGATTTCAGCTATAAACACGACATTTGATCATATTGGAGGTATGATGGTTATGGCTGCACAATATTGGAGTGCTTTCTTTTAATAATCAAAACATTGCACAATAAAGTTAATAGATGCATGTTATTACAAATTTAGATGTAACCTAAGTATTAATGCAAGTGTAGTATTCTCTTAGATATTGTGGCTGCGCTTTTTTGAATTGTTTATTGGATAGAGATAGCAGCGACAGTTGATTGCTGAGGAAGAACAGTTTGTATGTTTATGATTGTAAATTTGTGGACTTATATCATAGAAAATTGTGGCATCTAATGATATGCATAACATTTTATAATTTTGCATTTTCTGATTGAGTACACAGCTTAACAACCGTGTATCTAAGATGAAAGGGGAAAAAACGCTATGATTGGGCATAATGCTGGAATAGTATTATGATGCGTGTTTACTGTTAATTGACATATAATGTATTTATTATTCTATTTCATATGCGCATGCGCACATGTCACTTTTTGCTTGAGTAAATGCTAGAACCTATAAAATTACTCAAGCTAGTTTTCTTTGGCATTTATTGAAATAAGCGACAAACTTATCTCATTTTTAATAGAATATTCCTATGAAAATAAGCTTATTTGTATTCAATACGCAAAGGACTTTTATTGACACATCGTTTCTTATGCTTTAGCAATCTGATTCTGCTACTTATTGACATAATACTATCTTCTTGTTCGGTGTGTTGCTATCCCAACATCTACAGATGTTTCTGGCTATAACATCAGTCAAACCCTTAAAAGTTCAATCAACCAGTCATTAATCGTTTTCAATCTCCAGGTGGATTTCGAGCTATATTAACTGATCAAAATAAGTTGGTAGTAGCTGTTGGTGGTGTTACAGCACTTGCTGCAGGGATATACACAACAAGGTATGCATCATTCCGATAGATTGCATCCCTATAGAAATCATACCTGCTAGTCCAAATTGGGTGCTTTCGAGCCCGTTTGGCAATAACTTATTTTGGAACTTCTTAACATGAATTTTGAACAGTAACTTCTAAATTGTTTTAAATAGTGATTTATAAGTAAAAATGTTTGGATGCAATTTGACTTTTAAGTTGAAATAATTTGTAAACTAGTTATGAATATGTTCACAAGTCATAAACAACAAATTGTTGTTTCTCATATTTTTTCTTAGTCACTTTTGTATGCTCCTTGTAAGGATTCGTTAAACGCAAAAATAAAAATAAGCAACGTAGGTAGTTTTGGCTACTTATTATAAGTAGTTGCTAAACATGCTCATTTTACTGTCAAACCTTTATTCATGTTTGCTTTAAAATGTGGTTGTTATGTTGATTTCTGTACATGCTGGCCTCAGTACATTTACATAGTTAGATGTTGAAAAGTGAAGTTTTGCCCTGACAAAGTTATTGGTTTTAATTACCCAGTTGGGTAATCTTGTCCCTGAAATATTCGTGTTCCGGTCTCTCTAAAAATCTTCTTCGTACATGCTACATTAATTGTTATCAATTATCCAGTTCATTGTATTTAAAAGTAAAAGACGCGATTCAATGGGGATTAGGGGACACATAACATCCGGGGCAGGATATCTCAACTGCTTATAACCAATGTAGGTATGTTTGTCATTATTGTCTAGCGTTTAAGGGCGTAGGCAACAAAACATCTGGGAACAGAAGGCCTCAATTGCTTATAACCCCTGTAGGTACCTTGGTCATGAACGATGAGCCCTAGCAGATGTTATTACTTGTTACATTGTTGATTCTTTTTTTAGTTTGCCAGAAATTTTTGAAATTATCACCATTTTGTTAAATCTTTTTTTGTACAGAGAAGGTGCTAGAGTTGTATGGGGATATGTAGACCGTATTTTAGGACAGCCATCTCTAATAAGAGAGTCATCTATCGGAAAATACCCTTGGTCAGGTTTCTTCTCGCGTCATATGAAATCATTAGCATCAAAGAACAACACAATTAAAGGAAATGGCAACTCATCAGGAGAGAATGGAAATGGCTTTGGTGATGTGGTTCTCCATCCTACTCTTCAGAAGAGAATTAAGCAACTTGCAGGTGCAACTGCCAATACCAAAGCCCATCAGGCCCCATTCCGTAACATGCTTTTTTATGGCCCACCTGGAACTGGGAAAACTATGGCTGCTAGAGAACTTGCTCGCAAATCTGTGGGTGATAAAGTTAATTTTAACATGATGTTTTTTTTTTTCGTGGATGCTGTAAATTTAACTACTGTTGTTATATGTTGTTAGGGTTTGGATTATGCACTAATGACCGGTGGAGATGTTGCACCATTAGGGTCACAGGCAGTTACTAAAATACATCAACTGTTTGATTGGGCTAAGAAGTCAAACCGAGGTTTGCTTCTGTTCATTGATGAAGCAGATGCCTTTTTGTGCGAGTAAGTCATCTGTGTGCGCGCGCGTGTATTATTATTACGTTATTGAATTTTTTTACTGCTGTATGCCTGAGTATTCAGTATTAACAATACTGACATAGATGGGGGAAGTCTTAATGGTATGGCAAACCGGCATTCTTTTCACTGTTAACATAAATTACATGTATACAAAACCATGATAGTTTTTTTCTTCTTCAGAAGATTATAACAACATGGGAATAATATATTTCATTTTTTTTATGGTGGGAAAAACAAAGCTTACAATTGACCACAATTATAATTTGAAATTTATACAATTAATTTTATGATTAGACAGAGAAAAATGGGATTGTTTGAATAGAATTCAATTGGCACGTCTTGATGAAAATCATAGTGTATTGAGCGACTCCTTTTAAATATGTAAATAGTGGGAAGTTTGTGCTTTATGTTCGACTTTTTTCCCTTTCACGTCGCTGAATATATTTATAAGGAAAGCTAGAATATTTTATATTGTGTATGCTTATTAATGCTTATTCATCTTGAGAAAAAAAAGATAATGACCGTTATATGGTCGTGAAAGGGAAATGGATGGACGACGGAGTGGATGGAAGGAAAATGGATGGACGATGGAGTGAATGGAAGGACGATAGAAAAATGGATTGTTTCTTGTGCTTCTGTTATTTTTCAAAAAACTGGAAATTAAAAAAAAAGTTGTTTTTTATTTTGTAAACTTTGTTTTCTAAATTGGTCGTTTTCGATAATATACATGCGTCTTGCGTATTTTTGTGTGGACGAAAACTCAAAAACTAAAAAGGGCAAACCGAACACAGCCTTAACATATGTAGATTGAAAAATAAGTATTTATTTTATACTCTTATACATCTAAGATATTACTACGAAATACTCCGATTTTCAAAGGTGAATGGCATGCTGTAAATTGAAAGCCCTAAATATGTCAGCTCTTATGAATACGTTTAATTTCTTTGGTTGACCTATCAAATTTTAGAACATCATTTTGCTTAACTGAATTTTGAATTTCAGTTAATGTGGTAAAATATTTTACTTTGTGATTCTACTGGCAAGTGTTTCAATTAGGCTTTCTCTCTCTTTGTATGTTAGAGATTGTAGTGGTTGAAGTCTCATTGTATAATCTTAATCTGCATTAGTAATTTATTTATGTTAGTGGTTGAAACGTTATTGTGTACTATAAAATTGTATTAGAAAATATATATTTTTTATAATGGAATGTAGTTGATCAAATTGAAAACATTAGTGGAAGATTCAAGGAGAGAAGAAAACCAAACGAAGTGAACTTAACCGAAACTATTACTGAGAATTAGAAAGAGGTGATTTTTATTTTGGCAGATAATGCTTGAATTAAGCAGAGGAGAAAAAATATTTATGCTTTCTATTATTCTTAATTGATAAGATTGAATAATTACAAAATATTGGATAATTAGTGGGTGGATCATAAACCTAACTCAATCGATATTTTTTTGAGTACAGACGCAACAAAACATACATGAGTGAAGCCCAAAGAAGTGCGCTGAACGCGCTCCTCTTCCGAACAGGCGACCAATCAAAAGACATTGTACTGGCTCTTGCCACAAACCGACCTGGCGACCTCGACTCTGCAGTTGCTGATCGAATAGATGAAGCCCTCGAGTTCCCACTTCCTGGAGAAGAAGAGCGCTTCAAAATGCTCAAGCTCTACCTTGACAAATACATAGCAAAAGCTGGCGAAAGGAAATGTGGAAACTGGTTCACTAATCTTTTCAGAAGGCAGCAGCAAAAAATTCAAGTAAAGGGAATTACAGACGATTTGATTAAGGAAGCAGCAGCCAAAACTGAAGGATTTTCTGGTAGGGAGATAGCAAAGTTAATGGCTGGTGTTCAGGCTGCCGTGTATGGAAGCAAGGATTGTGAACTCACTGCTGATTTGTTTAGAGAAGTTGTTGACTATAAGGTTGCAGAGCATATGCAGAGGAAGAAGCTTGCAGCTGAGGGAAGGGATTGAATTTAGTTGTCTGAAATTGCGATACAGTGGTAATAAATTTTATGGAGAAATAAGGTATGTCTTCTTAGATGATGGATTTTTAACCCTTTTTGGGAAATTTTGGCGAAAATCATAATCAGTGTATTTATCTGATTGTAGTAATCAGTGATGTAGTAGCGACTGATAGGTGAAATTATGCAGGGTTTTTTCAAGGTGCCCAAAATTCTTTGTGATTGCATGTTTTTGTGTATGTACCTGTACTACTATACGAGTTGCAAAGAGGGTTTTGGTTGAATATTTATTTGTGAAAATATTGATTTTTTGCAATGATAATGATTGAAGTTTGTTGTTTGACTTATGCTTGCTAGTTGTTTTCTGGTTGCTTTTCTTCCTTTTAAGTTTAAACATTAAACTTTGAAATCGAAGAACACGTATCTACTTTTGTAATTTAGCCGTTATGGTTACTATTTTGTAAATATCATCAGCGTACTGTCATATTTGTAAAATTGTATACCATTATCGATTTGTTGATACATCGAAGTTTGATAAATCAATGAACAGGTAATCGTCACAACAAATTAGCGTCTGTCTGAAAAAATAAAAAATTTGGTATGTTTTAAATTGCAGTGATGCTTTATCATATATTTCAGTACATTTAGCATCATTTGAACTTAATTTCTAAATTAAATCTAATAATTTTCATTTTTAAATCATAGAAACTGGTAGCTGCATCGATCACAGTAATCGATTAATTGATGATTCCTGAGTAAAACCAGTGGACAGTTGGTTGGTTAATTGATTGTGTAAATAAAAAAAAACTACTCTTGCTACTTGCCGCTTATTTATATGTGTAAGTGTACCAACATAGTCTGCAGACCATACGAAAAATCAAGTCAGAGCGTAGGTTTTTTAGCTTTTGCCAATCTGATGCAAAATACCCATACCCTCCTGTCTTTCAATAACAGTTATATGAGCATAGAAACAGTATACTAGGTTTTTTTATCAAGAAACAAGTTACAGGTCTCTATTTTTGATGTTGTTATAAGAAAAGTCTTTGTAGATATAAACATGTAAATTTAGTTCTTATTTTCTGAAAAATAGAAAATGCAAGGTGCTTTGCACTTTTCTGACAGAAAATGAAAGCTAACTTGCTATTTTTGGACTTCGATTTTTTTTTTTAATTTTCAAAATTTTAAAACTTTTGAAATTTTTGAAAAGCGGAAGTTAACCCGCGCTTTCTGTTAGGAAAGCGCAAGCTAGTTTGCGTTTTTATTTTGAAATGTTTGAAAATTTTAAAATTTTCGAAAATTTTTAAATTTTTTGAAAAGCACAAGTTAACTTGCACTTTTTATCAGAAAAGCGCAAGCTGTTTGCGTTTTTTCATTTTGAATTTTTTTTTTAAATTTCTAAATTTTCAAAAAAAATAAATTTTTAAAAAGCGCAAGTTAACTTGCACTTTTTATAAGAAAATCGCAAGATAGTTTGTGCTTTCTGATTTAGAAAAAATGGAGACTTAATCTACATACTCATTATCATAGGGACTTTTTTTACAACAACATCAAAAATATGGACCTTCGGTGCAAAGTCATTTTTTTTATTGGGATTGCTTTGGCCGGCTTTTCAGTTGATAATTTTTGCCGTTCTTCCAAATGTGGATGTCCAATTTCTCAATTTTGTGTAGTCTTGCATGACCAAATAACTCCAATTTGATTAGACATTGCATGCATGATTGGCTTAGTGCTCGCAGCCCTGATTTTGTTGGGTCAAGTTGGGATCGCTCTCTAGTTGAAAACACAGTTAAAGATTAACAGTTGACGTTAGACGCGATGTGTCTGATGTCAAAGGCTGACTAACACAGTTAGCCTATAAACCACTACTTTCTCCATGGTGATGTAGACGGAGGGTTGATTAGCTTCTGAGGAAGCCTCCTGGCTTTCTCCATGGTGAATCATATCCGCTAGCGCTTTCATTGTAGATTGTCTAACCATTGCTTTCTAGATTCAAGTATTCAAGCTTCCAAATCCCCGGATGCGAGTAATTCTTAGTGAAAACATCAAAATGTTGACGTCAAAAATGACGCACAACCTAAACAATATGAAAGCATCAAAATGTCCAATAACCAACTTCAACAGAATGAAGTAGAGAATGAAATATGAAAAATAACAAATTAAAATTGAAGAACTGAACATAGAAAGTTTTATAGTGGTTCGACTGACTCTGGTTAACGTCAACTTCAATAATTTCCTTTTATTATACTGTAAATTATGGTCCGGATGATAGTCTAATAACAATAACAATGGAGGAAGAAAAGAGGCAGAAAGAAGATCCAAAATGAATGCTATGCCGTTGTATTTATAAGGAAAGACATGCAGGTATCCAACTGAAAACTCGCATACAGAACCTTAAGACCAGGCCGACCACACTCACCAAAAATGGGCCATACTGGGCCCACTTTTAGGGATCGGTGCCGATCCCTACAGGGGGATCGATGTCGATCCCCAAGATAGGGGAGTAGGGCCCAGCTATCCCTCCCAGGTGTCCTCTTCGATGTTTACTTTGTGTTTTCTGAATTGTTCTGCGATGTTGCCTAGGTGTGGAGATATCGATCGATTTTCGTTAAGTTGAGTTGTTGAGTGAAGTGTCCATAGCCATAGTGATCTGATCCGATCCCTTGCCTAGGGGGAGGGATATGTATCGATCCCCTGCCTCCGAAAAGGGATAGGTATTGATCTTCTACCTAGGGTAAGCACCAATCCATATTTAACCATTTCTGCGATGTTATTCATCTGAATCCGCTTGACTATCATTCATAGCCTTAGTTATACCTGATTTATGAAACTAATAATCACCCCTTTGGGCTTCCTGCCTTAGTAATTACGAATTTTGTTTAGTTAAATCCGTCCGTATATTGCCTGATCAAAAGGAAAGTTAACACTTGTTCCCCAAAACATGCCTTGCGGTAGTAAGGTGTGCTTTGAATCACCATAAGTCTGAAATCCATAATCCATCGACAGTAGAATTTTTCAATCCAAAATCCAGTTCTTTGTCAAACCAAATTTTCGTAAGCCGTCCCGTGCTCGTCTGGGGGTTAGTTTTTGCATGTCAAATTCTCATTCTCTTTGGAATTTTAATGAAATCCACGACTATTCCGAGTCGATAGTCAATTCCGAAACCATTCCAAATCCTTAGCCTAATCCATACTCATCCAAAACCGGTAACCGAATACATAATCTCATCGGATCGTTTGCCAAATCCAAAGCCCCGATCTCTCCGGATCATTATTCAAATCCTCGATCTCCTTTTGTCGTTAGCCAAATCCATGACCTCTCCGGGTTAGTGTCCAAATCCATAACCATTTAAAATCTTGGAAGTCAGTAAGCCAATCCATAATCTCTCCGGATTATTATCCAAGTTCATGGTCTCTCCGGAACGATCGATGGTCTCTTTGGACCCTTGCCAATTCCGATTCACTTGCTATGACGACCCGCAAATCCGTACCTTTTGAATCGACAATAAACCACCCATGTCCAACCCAAAAAGCACAGACCGACGGAAAGTCAAGAGAAAGAAAAGAAGAGAGAAGAAGAGAAGAGAAGAAAGAGAGAAGATATAACAAAACAGAACAATACAAAATCTCACATCGTAGCAGAAAACATATAATATCATATCAATGATCTTTACAAAACAGAAACTGTATATACATATATCAATCAGAGTTCAACAATCAATCACAATTTATCAGCCTAAATAGTTATAATAACATATCCTCACAATTTCTGATAATATAAACAACTAAGCAACAATGCAGTGGATAATCAAACAAAATTAGTACGTGTATATGGAATGGAGAACTCTAGCTCTCCTACCGAAGCTCCAAAGGCACCAATCTAAACATGTAAATATACTCGGTCTGACCTGAACAGTGAAAGGGAAGAACTCTCGGATCAGTCTGGTAAATCAGCATGAGAAACACACTCAACTGAATTTATTAGATTACCAAACTTTTCCTTTATCAAAACAAAAGTATCTCGTAAGACAAGTCCACACATAAAAACGAACATGTTTTTACCTTTCGATAACTAAAACGTTTCATATCAAATTCATCTTGTATTATACCAGTGTCTAGTATATACAAATAATATTAATCATAGCCGAAATTGTTACATTGATTAAATTCTAGCATATAACCCAATTGGGTAATACAATCAAAATGGCAGGTACGTAGTGGAGTTTGGATTTCCATACAAATGACCAAGTGAATGGACTACCTTCTTAAGGGGTACACCTCTAGATGGATGTCCCGAGGCACAGAACATCTGCCATCTACAACACACAAGACCAGCCCACCTCTATAAGTAAATGGTACCGAATATGTCATCTTTCGGTCGTTACCGACTTTTACCGAGGGACCTGGAAGCATACAAACCACAATAATCAGATACACGACATCATAGCATGTAAAGATATATCTAGAAGAGGATGATTATATCATAATGAGAGCGACCCACTTAGCCCTACTGCATCTAAACCTGTTTTGGCCATTTCCGGTTGATGAGGCCTGAGGTAACAATTACCTTTCACAATCACATATCACATCACTTTGAATGCCACACAACCATTTTCGTTGACTACTAATTGCCTTGCAAAAAAATACAACCCTTAAGCTCATACGTCTCAAGAAGGGTGTTAAGCTAAGAGAAGTTGCCTTCTCCGCCACCATTGATGTATGTTTGTAAAATCCAATGTACATAATCTTTAGAAATGCAATGTCAGACAAACATCCCTACAAGTTTTCCAGAAACAGGACAAACCGAAGGTACTTTTCTACCACATCCTGTCGGGAAATCCCTAGGATTAGTAGCGAATAGTCCTTGCATTGGATATTTCATAATGAAAAGACCACTGCTACTGGATGTATATTGGGATTTTAACTCCAAACGATCAACAAGCAGTCCCCCACTATGAAAATCAGGAATATCAATATCATCAATAAACAACCTGCACAATCGTCGCATATATGTTGGTCCGAAGTGGTTTTCAGATAAATCTAATCCCGGTCTCTTTGCACCACAACGCAAAAGCGTTTCTCAACCTCACATAGAAACAAAGTCTCACAGACTTATCACATCTTCAACTTTCAACTTGCTATCCTTCGGGCCAAGAAGGAAGCTGGATAGATTGAAGTAATACTCCACACTATACGAATCATCATCTTCAATACAAATGATAATCAAGCTTACACAGAAGGCTACGTACTAAGTGTACGACTAAATAGTTCCCACACCAAGTCGAGGAACTAAAATTTTGGCCAAATTTGATAGTCGATTATTTAACTATCAAAACTGACAAACATTCAACAACATAACAGTCGCTAGGCCCCTTTAATTAATCTTCTATTAATTAAATCATTTGCCAAATATTCACTTCAAATTATCTTTAAAAAGATATATTCTCAAAATCATTTCAACATTGGAAAACATTTCCAAATACTTATTTAATAATAAGTAATTCACAATTCACTTTATTTTCAACACTTGGAAAATATTACATATACTTAAATCAGAATTAAGTATATATTTTCTTCTTTTAAAGAAAACATTCTCTTTAAACACATTTATTTGGATCAAAACGAATGTTGCGTAAAACATCGTTACGACAGTCCAAAATCACTAGTATAGGGATTCGAAAATAAGATAGATATATAAATCCCATATACTATACAAAATATTTCATTTCGAAAATCATTTACTATAACAACAGTGTTATAGTCCATTATTTCGTTATTTCTCGAAAACATCTATTTCAACAATGAATGTTGAAATCTATGTATTCGATACTTAACACATTTTAAAAACATCTTTAAACCATTTAACTCCATTTAAAAATCACCTTTTAAAACATTTACTTAATATATTATTCACTGTCCAAAATCGTGAATACAAATCGTTTACCAAATCTAATATTTCTATACATTTATTAAAGGATAATCCACTGTCCAAAATCGTGGATATAGCTCCTTTACCCAATTCATTACTATTGCACATTTAATTAAAGCATTTATCCACTATCCAAAATCGTGGGTGAAATCCCTTTAATAAACTATAAAAATTAACTTATCAAAATCAATTGATTTCAGATTTATAAAATAATGTTTATATATTCCATTTATATATTATAAAAACTTCCATAGACAAAATTCCTTTATAGATCAATTCCATTTAATAACTTAATTACATGCAAAAAATCCAACTATAAGTTAATTACTTATAAATCATTTATTTGCCAATTCATTCCTTTATAACTTCACAAATTCATAAATCTTATTTACTTATAAAATCCATTTATAACTTCATTTTAACATTTACAAAACTCCTTTACAATTCCATCATTTTGATTTATAAAAATTCAATTTTATTAATCTTATTTATAAACCGTTTATAAAAATTCAAAATCTCAATTTTAAATAAACTTATCCTTTTAATAATTTACAAATCATTATTACAACTTATATAAACTTCTAAAATCATATTTTTCATAATATAAAAATTGTAACTTTCATTTATTAAAAATAAATCAATTCCTTAACAATTAAAAATTTAATAAAATGTAAATCTCCAAAATCACTTTTAAAATCCTTTTTAAATTGAAATCATCACTTTAATATTTTTAAAATTCCAATAATAGGCCCAATGTTGTAACAGCACCAAATACATCAATCACATTATCCAAAACATCATATATCATATGATAACAGAATATATAACAATATCTGTAAATAAATCAATACTGGTGAGGAATCCAGTTGGATCTCTCTAACCTGTTACCTGCAATAAATATGCATATTAGAATATGTGTACAATGTCCGCTTCGAGGCAGACGCGCGTACAAAAGGTCATCCGCTCATACACTGGAACATATATGGTCATCTGCTCCAATAGGCAGGAATATATCCAAATACTAATCAATATATCATATATCATCCAAAGAATCATCAATCAGCAAAAATAATATTTATTCTCACTTATATAAAAATATCAGCGAGTCAGAAAGAGTGAGTTGTACTCACTTTGCTTGTAGTCGTCACGATAGCGATTTATTCCGATTAAAATTAAACGAGCGTTTAATTTCAATCAAAATTTTCACTAGCTCAAATAAATTCCAATCTAGCTCCATAATGTAATGCTCGTCAATACGAACTCAACGCAATTCGTTTCGTCAAAAACGGATCTCGTATGAAGAAGTTACGCTATTTTTAAGATCACCCGAATTAAAAGAATAAAATTTACAAAGTTTATTTTTATTTTCAAACCTAAACCAAATCGCAGCCGTTCGTTCCATCAAAACAAATCATCGCCGAGGGTTTCATCTTCTTCCCCAGGTCAATAAAACGCATGTTAAAACCCATGGCCGCCTATCTCCCCTTGAATTATTCTCCCACCTCGACCATTTTTATGACGATCGGAGACCATCGTTCCAAGCGCCGAAGCACGCTCCACCCCTGGCCAGTGACCAACCCCACTCGTCTACCCCTATCGCATGGAAAAACATGCGCAACCAAGCACAAAAGCGGGCCAAAATCTCCACCTATGGTCGATGATTCGTCGACTTACCCATACGGATTTGAAGATCACGACTAGCTCTAACACTTTATAGTTGAAAGATTTTCGTGAATGTGAATGGATTGGAAGATATTAAGAGGGAAAGAAACGATAAATATCGGCCATTGAAAAGTTGCTGGCGGGCCCTAGGGAAGTTAGGGTTTCGTAAATTAGAATAAACAACGTCCTTTTATAGAAAATTCGACGACACTATTCATCTCGAAAATTTTTGAACTCGAAACGAAGCGTGCCGCCTGACGTTTATAATATTTTACCCCTATTTCGAACATAGTGGAATATATATCGAAAGCCCATTCGATCGTATTTGGAAGACAGGTTTTTGAATCGAATTATTTAAATTTAAAAATTCACTTAAACTGATTTCTACGCTTTTTAGCTTGCCCCGGACAAACCGTAAATCCGATTGGCATGAAATTTGAAATATTAAAATAATATAACATTACGGATCCAATGAAGCTGGTTTCAACGAAACCGAGACTGCATGAAAAATGGCTATTTTTACATGTTAATTAAATATTAAAATATTCAATTTCTACAAATTAACTTTTAAATCAATTTTAAAAGTTCTCTAACATCATTCTAATTCAAATAGAATTTAATTCAACTTTATAAATCATTTTCATTCACATTAAATCCAAATTCCAATTATTTCTAAAATTTCAAAAATTAAATTAACAATTTAAGTATTCAATTAAATCTAGATATTCGAAATATAAGTTATTCGTCTTATAAAATTTACTTGTAAATATTTAAAATCAATTAAATATATGAATTTCAAATGACTAAAATTCTAGGTCGTTACATTCTCCCCTACTTAAAAGAATTTCGTCCTCCAAATTACCAAGTAAGAAAAAGTTACAATATCCATTAAATTTTCAAAACAATTCGTTTAATTTAGATTTACCAAATCTCTAAGTGTTTAACTTTCCTAAATTCCAATAGTTAAACTTCTTACAAAAAAATTTCTATGTTTCAAATCAATTTATAGTTATCTTTTCAAAAGTACTAATATCGTTTAACTTTCAACTCTATATCAAAATTTATTTTTCACAAATTTTTTCAATTTTCTCAAAAATTTTCTAACGCCTTAAATTTTCAGTTTTTTTTGCCATAGCCTCCTTTGCACGGTTCAATCATAGTAGGATCAAAACATATATGTATCACAAATATACATTTCATCATCGAGAATGAGGCATCCCGTAGGCAAAAAAAATATAAAACTACGATATATAATCCGAGAAATGTACCTTATATATTAATAGCGAGCATATACGACTAATATTATCGCGAAAGCGAGCTCCAAATGCGAAGCAAGCGCCATTCTCACGTACTAAACACTCAATAAACAATGAGAAACATGTATATATGGAAAGTAATATCAATATACAACATAGACCAATATAACAACTATATATGCCAATATAGCAAATGTAATCAACACAACAAATTCAACCATCAGACAACTATCATCCAACTAACATCCAAATATTCTATCCAGTCAAACCATAACCAAATTAATATAAATTCACTTCTTATTAATATTCAATGAATTGATTTTCAATTTATTCACATTTAATTTACTAATCGTTGGATTTTATTAATATTCATTTATTCATATTCAATTAGTTTACATTCACTAATTTACATTCAAGCTAGTTCACTTCCACATTAAATCAAATTCAATTCTATTTAAATTTACTTACTTTCAATTTGAATTCAATTATTTAACTTTTAATTCATTAATTCAATTTCATTAATACTTAATGAATTTCTATTCAATCCACCAACGTCCATCTAACAGCCAATGTATATTCAACATAATCATTTTTTTTAATTTACATTCAACATTCAATTTGGTTCAACACTTTTAATTTCAATTGGTTTAATATTCAATTGACTTTCATTCATTAATTCAATTTAGATTGAATTATAGTATTCACTATATTCACATTTTTATAGAACATTTTCAATATAGAACATATATATATGATTGATCATATATTACCTCTTTACATTTCATAGGAAAATCACTTCTTTTGAGCTCAAAAGAAGTGATTTTCCTATGAAATGTAAATAGGTAATATATGATCAATCATATATATATGTTCTCTCTTATATAAACATATATATATGATTGATCATATATTACCTATTTACATTTCATAGGAAAATCACTTCTTTTGAGCTTAAAAGAAGTGATTTTCCTATGAAATGTAAATAGGTAATATATGATCAATCATATATATATGTTCTCTCCTCAAAAGAAGTGATTTTCCTATGAAATGTAAATAGGTAATATATGATCAATCATATATATATGTTCTCATATATACATATACATACATACATACATACATACATACATACATACATATATATATATATATATATATATATATTCACAACTTCTTAACTTAAGTTTTATTCAAATTCGTAACATCAATATTTCCAACCCATGTTTATTCACAAATTCACTTTTACAATCAAAGTTGAATTTCCTTATATAACTCAAATTCATCTTCATCACTTTACTAATTTACTTTGATACCAAAATCAACTTTATTCAACATCACTTATGTTATGTTGCATCACAACATTTCATTTACATCACTTTCACTATACAACTTAAATTTATTTCTAATTTAATTCAAATTCTATTTTATTCAACTTTTAACTTAAGTAAAATTCATATCACCATTCAAATTCGGATTTTGTTTTGCTTAACAAAATTGTTTAACCATTTTAACAATTAGTTTTACTTACATCTTCCCATTTTATAAGTTATACAACTTATTTATTTAAACTTTCAAATTCGTATTATATAATCACTTACCAGTTTAATTTTCATTTCAATAACTTATCTAATCTAGTTCAAATTATTTAACCTTCCTCTAGTTAAATTTCAAATCATATACTTATTATGCTAACTCACATTTATTTCAGCTTTACCAAAGTTAAATTTTTATTTCATATTATAAGTCCAAAACTCATTTCACTTATATTTATCAATTTCAACTTGGATTTTAAACTAAGTTTCGTTTATCAAAAGAAAACTTAAATTTTAATTTACTATTAGTAGCAAATCCATCACATAGAAACTAGAAAATGATACTGATGATGCTGCGGTCATCACCTTTATTATTTTCTAGCAACAGTAGTGAATTCAGTGCTTTAAATTCTATTTAAAAATTCTTTTTATTTATACATCACATTTACAAATCTTTCACTTATATAATTTCACTATTCACTTTACTTATATAAGATCATTCCAAATTAATTTATCTTACTCATATTTGTAACAATATAACCTTTTTAAATTTGAAAAATATCTTTCAAAATAAACAGGATTCAAATTATCAAATAATTGGTTTAAATTCATTTTTATTTACAACTCATATTTATAAATATGCTCAGGTTGTTCCATTTCTTATATATAAGATTATTTCACAATTGTAAATCATATTAATTATAATTCCATACTATATAATTCCTCCGCTTATATAATTTATTCTTGTACAATTGTTGTTTTCATTAAGATTATTAAAACAGCTTTTATTAACCTATATATATTTACATTTTCAACAACCAAACAATCAATTTATATACACTTTAATAATTCCTGAAAAATGGTTTCTTTATATATAAAATGTAATCGAGGTAAAATTATTTCATTTACCTAATTTAAAATAATACTATGTTGACTTTCCTTGTTTAAGTGTTTAGAAATCCCTATCGGTAACATGTCGTCCCGCGTACCGACCAGAATTCACAAACAGCTCAACGGATAAGCATACACAATATAAAACATTTTATAATAACTAACAAATACACACTCATATATATAATACACTCAACTCAATCTAGGGTGCTACTGTCCCTATCTATACTGAGTACACATCAAAGCTTAGGAATATACAAAATCTAAGCTCTGATACCATGCTGTGACGACCCGCGAATCCGTACCCTTTGAACTGACAATAAACCATCCATATCCAACCCAAAAAGCACAGACCGACGAAAAGTCAAGAGAAAGAAAAGAAGAGAGAAGAAAAGAAGAAAAGAAAGAGAGAAGATAGAACAAAATAAAACAATACAGAATCTCACATCGCATCGAAAAACATATAATATCATATCAATGATCTTTACAAAACAGAAACTATATATACATACATCAATCAGAGTTCAACAATCAATCACAATTTATCAGCCTGCACAAATGCTGATAATATAAACAGCCAAGCAACAATGCAGCGGATAATCAAACAAAACATATACGTGTATATGGAATGGAGATCTCTAGCCCTCCTACTGAAGCTCCAAAAGCACCAATCTGAACCTATAAAATACTCGGTCTGACCCGAGCATTGAAAGGAAAGAAAGCTCGGATCAGTCTGGTAAACCAACGTGAGAAACACACTCAAATGAATTTATTAAATCACCATACATAAGCATGGACATGTTTTTACCTTACGATAACTAAAACATTTCATATCAAATTCATCATATATTATACTAGTGTCTAGTATACACGAATAATATTAACCATAGCTGAAATTGTTACATTGATTAAATTCCAGCATATAGCCCAATTGGATAATACAATCAAAATGGAAGGTACGTAGTGGAGTTTGGATTTCCATACAAATGGGCAGGTGAAGGGACTACCTTCCGAAGGGGTACACCTCTAGATGGATGTCCCGAGGCACAGAACATCTGCCCTCTACCAACACAAGACCGGCCCATCTCTATAACTAGATGGTACCGAATATGTCATCCTCCGGTCGTTATCGACCTTTACCGAGGGCCCTGGAAGCATACATACCACAATAATCAGATACACGACGTCATAGCGTGTAAAGATATATGTAGAAGAGGATGATTAGATCCTAACGGGAGCGATCCACTTAGCCCTGCTGCATCTAACCCTATTTTGGTCATTTCCGGTTGATGAGGCCTGAGGCAACGATTCCTTTCACAATCACATATCACATCACTTTGAATTCCACATGGCCATTTCCGTTGAATACTAATTGCCTTCCACAAAAATGCAACCCTTAAGCACATACGCCTCAAGGAGGGTGTTAAGCTAAAAGAAGTTACATTCTCTGCCACCACTGATGTACTTTTGTAAAAACCAATGTACATAATATTTAGAAATGCAATGTAAGACAAACATCCATATAAGTTGTTTAGGAACATGACAAATCGAAGGTACTTTCCTACCACATCCTATCAGGAAATCACTAGGATTAGTAGCGAATAGTCCTTGCATTAGATATTTCATAATAAAGAGACCACCGCTACTGGATGTATATTAGGATTTTAACCCCAAACGATCACCAAGCAGTCCCTCACTATAAAAATACGAAATATCAATATCATCAATAAGCATCGTCACATATACGTTGGTCCGAAGTGGTTTTCAGATAAATCTAATCCCAGTCCCTTCGCACCAACAACGCAAAAGCGTTTATCAACCTCACACAGAAACTAAGTCTCACAGACTTATCACGTCTCCAATTTTCAACTTGCTATCCTTCAGGCTAAGAAGGAAGCTCGATAGATTGGAGTAATACTCCGCACTATACGAATCATCATCCTCATCACAAATGATAATCAAGCTTACACAAAAGGCTACGTACTAAGTGTATGACTAAATAGTTCCCACATCAAGTCGAGGAAATAAAATTTTGGCCAAATTTGATTATAGGTTATTTAACTATCAAAACAAACAAACAATATTAAACACCATAACAATCACTAGGCCCTTTTAATTAATCTTCTATTAATTAAATCATTTTCCAAATATTCACTTCAAATTATCTTTAAAAGGATATATTCTCAAAATCATTTCAACATTGGAAAAACATTTCCAAATACTTATTTAATAATAAGTAATTCACAATTCACTTTATTTTCAACACTTGAAAAATATTACATATACTTAAATCAGAATTAAGTTTATATTTTCTTCTTTTCACGAAAACATTCTCTTTAAACACAATTATTTGGATCAAAAAGAATGTTGCGTAAAACATCGTTACGGCAATACAAAATCACTGGTATAGGGATTCGAAAATAAGATAGATATATAAATCCCATATATTATACAAAATATTTCCTTTTGAAAATCATTTACTATAACAACAGTGTTATAGTCCATTATTTCCTTATTTCTCCAAAACGTCCATTTCAACAATGAATGTTGAAATCTATGTATTCGATACTTAACACATTTTAAAAACATCTTTAAACCATTTAACTCCATTTAAAATATCACTTTTTAAAACATTTATTTAATATATTATTCACTATCCAAAATCATGAATACAAATCATTTACCGAATCCTATATTTCTACACATTTATTAAAGGATAATCCACTGTCCAAAATCATGGATATAGCTCCTTTACCAAATTCATTACTATTGCACATTTAATTAAAGGATTTATCCACTGTCCAAAATCGTGGATCAAATCCCTTTAATAAACTATAAAATTAACTTATCAAAATCAATTGATTTTGGATTTATAAAACAATGTTTATAAATTCTATTTATATATTATATAAACTTCCATATACAAAATTCCTTTACAAATCAATTCCATTTAATAACTTAATTACATGCAAAAAATCCAATTATAAGTTAATTACTTATAAATCATTTATTTGCAAATTCATTCCTTTATAACTTCACAAATTCATAAATCTTATTTACTTATAAAATCCATTTATAACTTCATTTTAACATTTATAAAACTCCTTTACAGTTCCATTATTTTGATTTATAAAAATTCGATTTTATAAATCTTATTTATAAACTGTTTATAAAAATTCAAAAACTCAATTTTAAATTAACTTATCCTTTTAATAATTTACAAATCGTTATTATAACTTATATAAACTTTAAAAATCATAATTTTTATAACATAAAAATTGTAACTTTCATTTATTAAAAGTAAATCAATTCCTTAATAACTAAAAATTAAATAAAACATATATCTCCAAAATCACTTTAAAAATCATTTTTAAATTGAAATCACCACTTTAATATTTTTAAAATTCCAAAAATAGGCCCAATGCTGCAACATCACCAAATACATCAATCACATCATCCAAAACATCATATATCATATGATAACAAAATATATAACAATATCTGTAAATAAATCAATACTGGTGAAGAATCCAGTTGGATCCCTCCAACCTGTCACCTGCAACAAATATACATACTAGAATATGTGTACAATTTTCACTTCGAGACAGACACGCGTACAAAAGGTCATCCACCCGTATACGAGAACGTATATGGTCATTTGCTCCAATAGGCAGGAATATATTCAAATACCAATCAATATACAGATAACATATCATATATCATCCAAACAATAATCAATCAGCAAAAATAATATTTATTCTCACTTATATAAAAATATTAGTGAGTCAGAAAGAGTGAGTTGTACTCACTTTGCTTGTAGTCATCGCGATAGAAATTTATTCCGATTAAAATTAAGCAAGCGTTTAATTTCAACCAAATTTTTCGCTAGCTCAAATAAATCCCAATCTAACTCCGTAGTGTAGTGCTTGTCAATACGAACCCAACGCAATTCGTTTTGTCAAAAATGGACCTCGTGTGAAGAAGTTATGCTATTTTTAAGATCACATTAATTAAAAGAATAAAATTTACAAAGTTTATTTTTATTTTCAAACCTAAACTAAATTGCAGCCATTCATTCCATTAAAACAAATCATGGCTGTGGGTTTCATCTTCTTCCCAGGTCAATAAATGCACGTTAAAACCCATGACCTCCTATCTCCCTTTGAATTATTCTCCCACCTCGATCATTTTTATGACGATCGAAGACCATCGTTCCAAGCGTCGAAGCACGCTCCACCCTTGGCTAGTGACCAGCCCCACTCGGGTATCCCTATCGCATGGAAAAACGTGCACAACCAGGCACGAACGGGGCTAAAATCTCCACCTATGGTCGACGATTCGTCGACTTACCCGTATAGATTTGAAGATCACGACTAGCTCTAACACTTTGTAGTTGAAATATTTTCGTGGATGTGAATGGATTGGAAGAGATTAAGAGCGGAAGAAATGAAAAATATCGGCCATTGAAAATTTGTTGGCGGCTAGCCCTAGGAAAGTTAGGGTTTCGTAAATTAGAATAAACAACGTCCTTTTATAGAAAATTTGACGACACTATTCATCCCGAAAATTTTCGAACTCGAAACAAAGCATGCCGTCTGGCATTTATAATGTTTTACCCCTATTTCGAACGCAATGGAATATATATCAGAAGCCAGTTCGAATCGTATATGGAAGATATGTTTTCGAATCGAGTTATTTAAATTTAAAAATTCACTTAAACCGATTTCTACGCGTTTTAGCTTGCCCCGGACAAACTGTAAATCCGATTGACATAAAATTTGAAATCGTACAATAATATAATATTACAGATCCAATGAAACTAGTTTCATTGAAATTCGAGACTGTATGAAAAGTGGCTATTTTTACACGTTAATTAAATATTAAAATATTCAATTTCTACAAATTAAGTTTTAAATCAATTTTAAAAGTTCACTAACATCATTCTAATTCAAATAGAATTTAATTCAACTTTATAAATCATTTTCATTCACATTAAATCCAAATTCCAATTATTTCTAAAATTTCAAATATTAAATTAACAATTTAATTATCCAAATAAATCTAGATATTCGAAATATAACTTATTCCTCTTATAAAATTTACTTGTGAATATTTAAAATCAATTAAATATATGAATTTCAAATGACTAAAATTCTGGGTCGTTGGGCTCTCCGGCGAGAGGACTTAACGACGAGTGAGTCGATCTCGTCGCTCTCTGGCGAAGCGACTCACTCCCTGCATTCCGACCCTTTTGGGGCATGTACCGATATCTTGATCCTCCTAGACCAATCTCTTGGTAGACCCCATTTTGTTACTCTCCGGTGAAGGAGGAACAATGAAAAGTAAGCTGATCTTATCGCTCTTTGATCTCTCCGGTGAAACGGCATTACTCCATGCACTCTGGTTCAGTGTTCCTAAACATAACATATTGTCCTGGCCTTCCTAGGCTAATCATTGTCTCTTTAGATCTTTGCTAGACCCCATCTAGTCACTCTCCGGTGAAAGGGAGAACAACGATAAGTAAGTCGATCCTATCGCTCTCTGGCGAAGTGACTCACTTCTTACACTCCGGTCCCCAACTCTTCGGTCAGGGACATAACGCGATCAATTATGTACTGTCTTCCTTTCTCCGGCCTCGACTCTCCGGTTGAGTGCTAATATATGATGTAAAAATACATCTTGTCACTTTCCGGTGAAATGACTTGTATCTTGCGGTTATCGCCCTGTCTCTCCGGTCGGGACGATCGTGACTTGTTTTGTTCATCGCATCAATGTAGATTTAAGATCCATTCATTAAATTTGAGTTTTAAACAACCAAAGAACCAGTAAAAACTAAGTACTACCTCTTCGGGCATGGTGGTTCATTTCCATCTCAGAGCATGCCTAGGGACCACTCATGGTCCCGTATATGTGTAAGTGACTTAACCGCTTTATTGTAGAGTTTATTATTTATTTGGTTGCCAACTCGATCAAGAGATGACGATTTGTGCCCTTGAGTCAGGCCACTTCGATTTGTTGCCAATGGTGGATGCTCCTGTTCCATCCCCGCTGTTTAATCCTTACATACCGTGGCAGCCTGCCATCCGTAACATGTTCCTCAACCATATTCCGAAGATACCTATAATCATTGGTAGTATGCCCATCCAGTTTATGGAACAAGCAGTGTTTTCTGAACCTACGTTCCCGCTCCATAGGATCCGTCCTTGCCGGTTTCCGATAGGGGAGTTGCCCCTTTATGTCTAGATAAATCCGTTCAAAGCTTTCCATCAAATCCAAATAGGAGAACTTCGGCTCTCGTTCTTTCCTTCTCCTTTTTGATCCATCATAACCATTGTCCAACTTCCTTTTTCCCTTATCCTTCTTGGATCCTTCTCCAGATGGTCCTTCACCTCTCATAGCATTTACTTCCTCTTTGTCACTTCATGGGTCCTCCTACCACAAGAACCACTTAGCCTCATGGTAAAATTCTCTCAACCTTAAAATATGTGCATAAACCAAAGCACAACTAATTTCGTCAAGTATAAAGGAAAACATCACGCTATAACTTCCTCTGATGCCTCCAGCACTTCCATATGCCGTATATACCTCATCTAGTGCATTGTAAGATCAGATTTTTCGTCATACACCTCCAGTGTTGATAGTTTGAAATCCTTTGAGTTCCTAGCTTGCCTGATATTTGGAATGAACGAACTCCAATTGACATTTTCCAGACTTCTGTTGGGTATCCGCCTCCCATTATCCGACGTACTAGCTCAGCCATCCTTTCATTCTCATCCATAGCTGGCCTCTAATCCATATTACCAGTCTACCCCCGACTCCATGAGGGTATTCCAAAACATACTCCTCCGGACGTGCGTCTGCATTTCGATCTGAATCAACATGCACAACATCAACCACTGGCCTAGTGACATCCAAACCAACCTTCCCCAAGGGCATGCCCCCAAGCCTTGGGGGTTCGGTATCGACCTCCCTAGAGGGATCAGTGCCGTTCTCGTGATGTTGGTCGGGGGCTGCCCCCGGCTGCTCCGCTGTGATCTTCTGCTCATTGGCTCCATTTCCATGCTCCCCGTTCTGATTTTCTACAGCTCCTGCTCCCCAACTCCTTGATCCAAATTGCCGGTAGTTCTTACTGCTCCTGCTTGTTCAATTTGCCTAAGGAAATTCTACGTCAGTTCCTCTTGCCTTTTCATCATCCTCTCCTACATTGCATCCATCATCGCCTCCATCTCGTTCATGGTGATGTAGATAGAGGGTTGATTACCTCCTGAGGAAGCCTTTTGGCTTTCTCCATGGTAAATCCTATCCGCAAACACTCTTCTTGTATATTGTCTAACCATTGCTTCTTAGATCCAAATATTCAAGCTTCCAAATCCACGAGTGCAAGTAATTCTCTATTTTCACCAAAATGTTGACGTAAAAAATGGCTCCAACACCCTAAACAATATGAAAGCACCAAAATGTCCAATAACCAACTTCCAACAGAATGAAGTAGAGAATAAAATATGAAGAATAACAAATTAAAATTGAAAGAAATGAATACAGAAAGTTTTATAGTAGTTCAACTGACTCTGCCCTACGTCCACTCTAATAATTTTCCTTTTATTATACTATAGATTACAATTATAGTCCGGATGATAGCCTAATAATAATAATAGGGAAGAAAAGAGCCAAAAAGAAGATCAAAAATGAGTTTCATGCCCACTGTATGTATAGGCGAAAACGTGCAAATATCCAGCTGAAAAATCGCCTACAAGACCTTGGGACCAGGCCGACCCCACTCACCAAAAATGGGCCACACTGGGCCCAATTTAAGGGATCGATGCCCATCCCTATAGGGGGGTCAGTGTCGATCCCTACAGGAAGATCGATACCGATCCCTTATCCGATCCCCAGGTAGGAGAGTGGGGCCCAACATTCCCTTCCAGGGGTCCTCTTGGATGTTTACTTTGCGTTTCTTGAGTTGTTTTGCGATGTTGCGTAGGTGAAAATTGAAGATATCAATCGATTTCCATTGAGATGAGCTGTTGATTCAAGTGTATATAGCTATAGTGATCTGATCTAATTCCTTGCCTAGGGGAAGGGATAGGTACCGATCTCCTGTCCAGGGTAAGCACCAATCCGTACTTATCCAATTTCGGGATGTCATTTATCTAACTCCGCTTGATTATCATTCATACCTTGGTTATCCTGATTTTCGAACCTAATAATCACCCCTTCGGGCTTCCTGTCTTGGTGATTACCAAATTTGCTTAGTTAAATCCATCCGTATACAGCCTGGTCAAAGGCGGGTAAATAATATTCGAACGACCAAGAATAACGATCATGAACCAGTTGAAAGAAATCGCACACCATTGCAGTCGTTTGATGTAACATATGAAATAAACCAGTTGCTAATGAACTACGTTAGGAATTGTTTGCATAACACTAGAAATTTGTATTTTGTAAATGC
Organism: Allium cepa; assembly: GCA_030765085.1. Classification (NCBI taxonomy): domain Eukaryota; kingdom Viridiplantae; phylum Streptophyta; class Magnoliopsida; order Asparagales; family Amaryllidaceae; genus Allium; species Allium cepa. The sequence continues at coordinate 456,026,482 of CM060939.1, read as the reverse complement.
ACTTCTATCGTTAGTGTATCTATAATCCGAAATTATTATACTAGTGTTGCTTTACTTTTACCATTATTGTAGTTGAATTATTTAAATTTTCGAGGTAATTTGCATTCTAAAAATACATCTATTTTAAAACAATACAAATACATAACAATCTAATTGATAATATCAAAACTAATAATCTCCTTTCATGCTCCTTTCAAATACACCTTTTAAATGCCCCTTTCACAACACATGAACGCATTCTTCTTACATTAAATATCCATTTAACAAAAAAAAATGCAACCTTAATATGCAATCCTTTGGCTTGAGCTATAATCTTTATCTTTAGTGTTAATAATGTAACTTCCATCCATATGATTTCAACTATCTTTTTTTCAAATACCCGAATTACACTTCCATTCATTAGTTGTTATGTTTGTATTGTTCTTTTCACATCGTTTTCCCCTAAAATAAAAATTCCTCATCCACCACCATTCTCAATCATTTCATTTTCATCATCACTCACATTCTCCAATTTCCTTCACCTTCGATGACGTAGCTTTCGCTTTTCCATAACCGAATCTTTCGACTTTCACATATTCCCCTGCTTAGTCTCTTATTTACCACTTTATCCTTTTTGTTCCTGATCCCAAGGTTTTGCCGAGAGAGATTTTAGGTTATAAACTCCTTTACTTTAACTGCTACCTTCGATTACTACAAATAATAGCTTTCTAAAGCACATTGATGATTGTTGTTGAAGATCACCTTAAATGTTCAATGCTCAATGAATGTCATCTCATTTGCTTAACATTCAGGTAACTTTTAATGCTTTGTTCTTAGTTTTCATAGAATTTAATTATTCCTCTATTTTATTTCAATTTCAAATATTAAGAAAATTAATTCACTGTGTGCTAATTATTCCACATCTACACCAGGTGTGATATTATATATATATATATATATATATATATATATATATATATATATATATATATATATTTGAAGTATGCATAGTGCTATAAATAAGAGCCTGAGGTTCAAATTTAAGTATAGTCATAGTGATAAACTTTTGTGTGCATATAAGTTCGTTGGTCAGGATAGATATTTTTAAGCACTAACTATTATTGACATTAACCTAACAAAACTAAAGCATAATACTTTATTATCTTTTCACGCATCAGTGGCACTTTAAGATTTAAAGTCGGTGGGGTAGCTATGGCCAGCTCATTTGCTGTGATGAATATACTAAATACAAGGGAATACCTTATTATCTGATATTTATTTCTTTTACTTTATAACAGTTTGAATAAGGTCCAGAATGTGGAATTTCGTTGGTTGTTTTTGGTACAAGCACAAGTATTTAGACAATAGTTTTGCAACATATGTTAAACAGCGATGCTTCTACATTCGTTCAATAGTGCAGTGTAAGTGTCTCTTTCTCCTCTATCTATGCAATATAATGCAGGTTGCTAATACATATACTATCATTCCTTCGGTCAAGACAAGGAAATTATTCCATGATATTACTAATCATTATCATCTAGAATGGTATGAACTGAATAATTCTTTGATCTTAGGGGCACTCAATTATAAGTACACTCAAAAATAACAAAAAGGGCATTAGTGAAGTCAAATGGTACCATGGCATTCTACAGAGGCTGTGATAATGCATAATAAGTTGTATAGATAATTTGGTTGTCACATTGTAAGTCTCCCTAATTATTTACTTAGGAAACAGAAAAAGATATATATGTAGAATGATTATAAGCTCATCCCTACTATTAGAAAAAGAAATTAAAGTAACACTCTTCCACCATGTCCTTTTGAATTTCTCGAGATAACCTATGCCTTATCAAATTCATCTTGCAAATAAAATAAACCATTAATTAATCTTCTCCTAGGAAAAATCTTTTGCTATCCAATTAGGGAGAGGAATTCTTAAAACTCCCAAAGAAAATCAGATGAGAAAACCTTGGCTGACGGAAATTAGCCCATAGAAGTTGTCATGTCGAAGGCTTCCCTGGTACCTTCAGTGGGTTTGCCTCTTGGCATGGAGAACATCGCCTTTACTCTTAGTCATTGGAAGATTCATTCAATACAATATGTTTAGAAATTTTTTTGAAGTCACTAATAAGTATAATCCTCTGATTGCCGATTAAGAAAGGAGATCAAGGGATTATTTGGTAATTATGCAGATATTTTTCTTTGTTTAAATTTTATGACTTTTTTACTCTAGAAACAGGCTTTGAATTTGGGAATGGTAGAGCATGTTGCAATAAAGAAGAATTGGTAATGCATTTGATACTAAGATCGATGCGAAGAGGACTCGCAAAGACCTTCTAAGACACAAGGATCCTGAAAATACATGGTTTAATTATTCTTTCTTCATGTTGGCTATCTATAAATCTTGAATAAGTACTTGATTACTTGTAATGTATACTGGTTAAATTAATTAGTATCTGGATTTTATAATACTTTGGCTGTTCATTGCTATCAACATTAATATCAGTTATTATATTGCCATAGATCAAAAATTTGTTTACTTATCCCACAGTATATGTTTGAATCATTTATTTATTCACAAATACATGTAAAATGCCAAAATACAAGTGTAATAATAAGGTAAAACTCTCACGTTATTTGTAGTTTTTGTTGTCATTCAAACTAATTTGCTTTATTCCATGATAGTTTGTTGGTCCGTTGAAAAAGCAAAAGCAAAAGCAAAATATGCTGTATGATTTTAATTCAAAATTTCTGATATGCTGGACTATTATTTACACATGGGAGGATGATCAGTTGTTTCATCAAAATATTCTTTTGCAATAGTTTAAGAATATACAATCCTTTGCACTGATACATACTGTAGTAATTAGAGATATAATTTCACCCACACAGAAGTAGGCATTTAATGGCGTTTTACATCGCTTATGAACTAATAACATTGTCTGTAAGAGAATGAGATTACATACTGAACAGATAGACATATATTGCTACAACTGTCATGGAGCAAATCCCAGCCATTCAACCATATCTCAACCGATCATGTTCATACACTTGTTTATAGAAGAAATGCAATGGATACGGGCCGCCACTTACAAGCCCAATTACCATATAAACGTTGTATATAAATATCAAGCAATGTACAATGATATATTATTATCTTTCTATGTATCAAACAGTTTGAAAATCAATAAAGACTTTTTCATTCAGCACTTTATCTCAAAAAATCTTTCATGGTATCAGAGCATAAAATCGCTTAACAGCGTTGTGCCGTGCCATACTCTCATCATCTGAGAATAGGCTGCATAATTGGATCTCATCAAATTGGAAATCATCACCTGAGATTCAAGAATCCATCAATGCTCTTATCATTTGATCACTGTGCCATGCCAAGCTAGGAGGTGTCAAATCATCATTCACCACCCAACTAGCTGTATCAGCAATCATCAAAGAAGTTCATCAATTGTAAAATCACCTGATCTGCATCAAACAGAAAGGTGAATCAAAGAAATCTATTCATCATTTTCACCAATTTTACCCCTCTTATCCCTGTTCTTGATTCTTGATTCAATTTGATCATCATGGCTGAAAAGGATGCTGCTGCATCATCAACCTCTGTACCAAGAACCACTCCAAGAACTGCTCAGACTCAATCCAATGTCACTCAATATCTCATGAACTCCATTATCAAGCCATAAAGTCAAGCTTTCACTATTCAATTGGAAGAATCAAATTACTTGCTGTGGAAGTTTCAAATGGAAACTGCAATCAGAGGATATGGAATTGAAGATTATGCTTTTAGAACCATAAGTGTTCCACCCAAGTTCACTGTAGATCAAGATGGAAAGCTCATAAGTAATAAAGATTATATAACACATCAGAGACAAGATAGCCTGATTAGTTCATGGATGTTATCATCTATCAGTGCAAGCCTGTTACCACAACTTGTTGGATGCAAAACAACACATGAGATATGACACACTATTGAATAAGTGTTTAGTTCTCATTCTGCTGCAAGAATCGTGCAGTACAAAAGGCAATTGCATCATTTACAGAAAGACAATCTAAACATGAGGGAATATCTATCAAAAGCCAAAACAATATGTGAGCAACTTGCTTCTGTTGGACACAAAGTCTCTGACACGGAGCAAGTTCTATCAGTATTAAATGGTCTCGATGAAGAATATGAGTTAGTGGTGGCAGTAATATCTTCAAATGAAGTATTACCATCACTACAATATGTACACTCAATACTTCTTTCTCATGAGGGAAGATTAGAGCAAAAGAAGTCAAACAATTCAGAATATTCCATCAACTACATTGCTAACAACAGAAATAGAAATCAAGAAGGTAACAATGGAGCCAGAAATCAGCATAACAACAATCAAAGGGGTGGTCAATCAAATAGGTCCAGAGGCAGAGGAGGCAGGCAGAGTTATGAGGCATGTAGAGTTATAATAACAGACCAAGATGCCAAATATGTGAAAAATATGGACACACAGGAAACATATGTTACTTTAGATTTGATGCTAATTTCATTCCATGTCAACAAAGCAGTAACAGTTCAAAAGCCTCAAATCCTAGTGCAAACTTGGTCAATACTCAAACAGAAGTCAAAACAGAAAAAGGAAATGATGACAGAGCCAAGATTGAAGACATACATGATGACAGTTGGTATCCTGACTCAGGAGCTACCAATCATGTAACTAACAGCCTGAGCAATTTAAATCTTGGCAACAGGGAATACAAAGGTACACAATTACTATACTTAGGAAACGGTAAACCAATTCACATTTCTCACACTGGTAATGCAAGATTAAGAGGTATAAGACAACTTTATCTCAATAATTTATTGAGAGTCCCACTTATTAAAAAGAATTTAATGAGTGTGTCACAGTTTGCAAAAGACAATAATGTTTACTTTGAGTTCTACCCAAATCATTGTTTTGTAAAAGACATACTAACAAGGGAAACTCTTTTGCAGGGTAAAGAATATAAGGGATTGTACAAATTTGATGTTGCAAATTCAAGACATGATGATCATAAGGAAAATTGGTGCCATATTTCTGAGTTGAAAACTGATGATACTAGTAAAAGTTTTGATACTTGGCACTGTAAACTGGGTCACCCCAATATAAAAGTTTTAAAGCATCTTGTAAATAATTGCAGCGACATTTCTGTCAATAAAATTCCAACTTCTTATAATTGTACATTCTGTCAAATGGGTAAAAGTCATAAGCTTGCATTTCCAGACTCTAAGACTGCTTATCATCAACCATTAGAACTAATTGCTACTGATCTATGGGGACCAACCCCAATATGTAGTGATTATGGTTATAAATACTATATTTCATTTATTGATGCATACACTAGACATGTATGGATATAACTTTTAAAGGCAAAGTCTGAAACTAACAATGCAGTAATGCAGTTTGTAGCCAATGCAGAAAGACAGACAGGCTATTAGGTAAAAATTGTTCAAACTGATGGTGGAAAAGAATTTCTATCACTGAAAGATTACTTTCAAAGAAAGGGAATCACAAAGAACCACCTGTCCATACACCTCTGAACAAAATGGTCTTATAACAAGAAAACATAGGCATATTGTAGAAACTGGCTTGACTTTGTTAGCTCAAGCATCACTACCATTGAAATTTTGGCCTGATGCTTTCTCCACAGTAGTTTATTTGAATAATAGACTACCCACAAAGGTATTAAATTATAAAAGCCCACTGGAAATACTAACAAAAGTCAAGCCAAACTATCAAAACTTAAAGGTATTCGGATGCCTATGTTTTCCTTACTTAAGACCTTATAATAAGCATAAGTTAGAATTTAGATCTCAAACATGCACATTCTTAGGCTATGCATCAAATAAAAAGGGGTTCAAATGTCTTGATAGCAAAGGAATGATATATATATATATATATATATATATATATATATATATAAAGACATGTAATCTTTAATGAACAAGAATTTCCTTTTAGTAATGCAACAATTAAGACATCTGATAAAGTATATAATGCTAGATACTCATTACCTCCAATAACACTCTTTTCTGAAGAGTTAGCCCCTGATCACACCACTGATAGTAAGGGAAGAGATAGTCTCAGTACTAATCTCTTCAAGTCAACAAGTGCAACAGGGGAAGAGCAAGGCAATATTTCTGAAAGATCAAGTGATCTTTCTTTATCCAACTCCAGCCAACATTCTGACACATGCCAAATATTGAATGATGCTCCATCACTCAATACTCAACAAGGTGTCACTGAAGACAACAATGATCAATCTGCTCAACCTGTAAATCACATGATAACAAGAGCCAAGAGTGGCATATTTAAACCAAAAATTTATAGTGTAGTGTCAGACATCACTGAGCCCAATACTTATCAACAAGCAGTACATGATATTAAGTGGAGAGCAGCCATGAAGGAAGAGTACAATGCATTAATGAAGAACAAAACCTGGGACCTTGTATCCTTACCAACACATAAAAATATGATTGGATGCAAGTGGACATACATAATTAAAAGGAATTCAGATGGTTCAGTTCTTAAGTACAAAGCAAGACTAGTGGCAAAAGGGTATTCACAACAGAATGGATTTGACTTTAATGAAACATTGTCACCTGTTGTAAAACCCTCAACCATTAGAATTATTTTGACTATTGCTTTGCACAAGAACTGGACTATCAGACAACTAGATGTTAATAATTCTTTTCTCAATGGTATTTGCAGGAGGAGGTATACATGGAAAAACCACAACGCTTCATTGAGAAAGGCAATGAAAACCTTGTGTGCAGACTGAACAAGGCCATTTATGGACTTTAGCAAGTACCAAGAGCGTGGTTCGAAAAGCTAAAATCAGCACTTGCCAAGCTTGGATACAATTCAACAAAATCAGACAACTCTTTGTTTCTCATATTTTCCAATGATATTATCATATATGTACTGATCTATGTTGACGACTTTATTATTACAGGCAACAACAAGGCAGAAATTGGAAAGACTGTACAGTTTCTACACAGAGAATTTACAATCAAAGACTTGGAAAATCTGAACTACTTTCTTGGAATTGAAGTTAAAAGACTACCAAACAATGAGATGCAGTTGAATCAAAAAAAAAAAAAATCACATAGATTTTAGCAAGAGCCAACATGGATAAAGCCAATCCACTGCCTACGCCTATGACAAGTAACTTACATCTATCAAAACCCAAGGATGAACTTATATCCAATGACAAACTGTATAGAAGCATAGTTGGTGCACTACAGTATGCCACTATAATAAGACCAGACATCTCTTTCAGTGTGAATAAAGTCAGTCAGTTTATGCAAAAACCATTAGACGAGCATTGGAAAACGGTTAAACGTATTTTAAGATATCTCAAGGGTACACTGGATCAAGGATAAATCATGCAATCAAGCAAATCACTGAATATTAATGCCTATGCAAACTCAGATTGGGCTACTGATCATGATGATAGGAAATCTACCATTGGTTATTGCATTTTTCTAAGAAAGAATCCAGTATCTTGGTGTGCTAAAAAACAATCAACTGTGTCTAGATCAAGTACTGAAGCCGAGTACAGAAGCATTTCCAGTATAGCATCAGAAATCATGCGGATGCAATCACTATTGAGTGAACTACATATTAATACTAACAGCAAAGCAACCATTTGGTGTGACAATATTAGTGCAATATCTCTTACTACTAATCCAATCCTACATTCTCGAACCAAACATATGGAAATCGATCTCTATTTTATCAAAGAGCAGGTTATGAAAAACAAAATTAGGGTTGACTACATACCTTCAACTTACCAAAAAGCCGATGCACTTACTAAGCCTCTCTCAAGACAAAGCTTCATAAAATTCAGACATGAACTAAATGTTGATGTTGCAGACATCAATCAAAGATCTCAAGCTCCGGTATACATACCAGAGGCCATTCAGGAGCATAACGAAGATAAATACCTCAAAAAGATTTCAACTTGAAATCATTTGCAACATCTCCCCCAATTTCTCTTTATTTCGTAGTCAAATCACTGCCTTTAACTCATCTGAAGACAAATAAATGGAAGAGAAAGCTATTGTATCAAAGATCGACTCTAAAACTGTTGAGCCGCTCTCATGATTTTTCAAAGAAATCAAATCTCATCTCTCGTATGCAAACCCTAGCCGATATTGGGTTTGAGGGGGAATGTAAGAGAATGAGATTACATACTAAATAGATAGACATATATTGTTACAACTGTCATGAAGCAAATCTCAACCATTCAACCATATCTCAACGGATCACGTTCATACACTTGTTTACAGAAGAAATGCAATGGATACGGCCCGCCACTTACAAGCCCAATTATCATATAAACTTGTATATAAATATCAAGCAATGTACAATGATATATTATTATCTTTCTCTATAGCTAACAGTTTGAAAATCAACAAAGACTTTTTCATTCAGCACTTTATTTCAAAAAATCTTTCGTTGTCCTGCATCAAATAATATTCTCTAATCAATGTTTATCTAAAGAAAATTCTCGGGTAATTTAATTTCCAAGAAAAGGAAATGAGTGCAAGCTTACATTGTAGCAGATGCTTCTGAATAGTTGATAGATCGACAAATTGTACTAGGATTATTGAATAATAAATTAATTTTCTAATAATAACCTTTCCATATTCTAACATTTTGTACAATCTAAATGAGATGCTATAAACAAGTATAATATGTGATCCTTAAAGGTAAGTAAATGACATGAGAATTTTTGCAATGCTATTCCATAACGAAGCTATGTGTTACAAAGCTTTGATGAAGCTGGATAATGTCTCCATGTATCCATTAGAATTACAATGTGATATTTCAATAACTTCATGATTTATTAACAATTGGAAGTGATGAGACAATAGAGATGGTTATGACTTAGAATCATGTTGTTCCAAAAAAATATAAAATAATTATATTTCATTAGCATGAATTATTTATGTGAAATTATAGTTAAGAGTCATTGTTTAATATAAGAGGAAAGTGCTAGAAACAAATTCTTTTGACTCATAGGTACAACTCAAAGCTGGACTTATAACTCTTCGGTCATTAGAGGTGTAGGATGCTATTATATTCAAAGAATAAGTCAATAAATGTAACAATATGGAATTTTATTGCTTTTATTAGTGAATATTTAATTAATTTTAAATATTCAATATATAGGTTTTATAGTGAAAAAAAACTTATTTTAATTAATTAATAATGATGGTAAAATCGTTTTCAATTTTTTTTTACCAAATTAAATAGTTCGTAGAAAAACAGAAAATGTAATCGAAGAATGTTTTCCGAATTCGATCTTTCGACACTGGAAAGTTGTCAGGAACGTTGTTCGTCTTTGTGCACCATATATACACATATATAAGAGTTAATTAGCTAAATAATAATATACTTAAGGATTGATTATCTTATGTTAATTTTGATTAGCAAGTGATGTGATGATTCATAAATTTAAAAAATAATAATCTTATATATAAAAATATATATTCCTCTCTTGTCACATCTTAGATTGTAATCATTAACAATCATGATCTCTTTTCACGTCTTAGCTTTAATTAACAATTATATATATTTGAATATATATATATATATGTATGTATGTATATATATAAAAGAAAGCGATATGATTAACATAATTATGTGTGTGTGTGTATATATATATATATATATATATATATATAAGAAAGTGATGTGACTAAACATAATTACATAAACATATATAAAAGAGTGATGCAATTAAACATAAATATATATATATAGATATATATATATGTATAAAAGAGAGTGTTGTGACTTGACAAAATGATGAGGTGTGAAATTCTTGCTTATAAATAGCCCTTATGTTTCTCCATTTTTCCTCCTCTTTCCACCAAACTTTTCTTCCTCATTTCTAACTCAAATGTAGTTTTTGTTTTTTTGAAACCGAGTGAAATTTTAATGGCTAACACATTCTAGTTGACCATTTTTTCAAGTTTCTATCATAGCTATGTCAAAACACCAATTCTTTACAATGCAATTTTTTTACCCAGAATTTCAAGTCCGAAAATTACCCTTCTTCTTTTGATCATAACTTCTTCAAAAAAAATTAAAATTAGTGATTCAATTTTTGAAATGATAAAGTAAAAATATTCCTGCAACTTTTATTTTGACCACTTTTCCAATTTCCTTGAGTTGGTGGCCGAAAAACCAGTGGGAAAATAAACTAATTTTGGGTTCATTTTCGACAAATCGATGATAACCCGATGCTCCTCTACCTTCAAGCTACTACCCCACATCCACCTCTACACCTCTGGCCAAGCCTATATACACCTAGGTCAAGCACCTTTTGAATATTTCTAGCACCTAAAGCTTTCATCCTTCAAAGCTAGGGAGTCGTTGTTAAGTTTAGCTTAAGTTCAGATAGCTTTTGCGGAAGTTTGGTGAGTAAACTACTCATTCAAATGGTAACTTTATTTATGTCACTATATACGGTGACTATATAGTCTAGAAGTTGAATGAAAATCATGTGGTTTGATTATAATTTGGATGGTTGATTTTTGTTTGATTTGGTTATGGAAATCGATGTTGTATTATAAAGTTAGTAAGCATGTATATATGGATGTATACTTGCAATCTATGATGAGGATGGTTGGTGTTAGTAATATGTTGATTGTAAAACATGAGATATAGCATGAGATTGGTATACAAAGTTAACTACTTTGTGTAATTGCGACGGTTATGAGATTCGGTTGGAATCGAAGTTTGTTTTCGAAGTTTAAAGTCTTGAAATGGATTAAAGTTTGTAACTTTAGTTTTAATTTCCTTTTAAAAGAAAACTTTCTAAAGTATGTTTAAAATCATGAAAAATTAAGGGTTTATGAAGTGGTTCGCTAAGAATATATTAGAGCGAGCTACGCCCATAGCGATAGTCACTATCGATGCAGTTCAGCAAAGGTTTGAATTTCTATTTCAAATTTGTTTTATTTTGAAATTAGTTTACTAAGGTTTTTATACTTAATTAGTAATATTAAAAAGTAACTAAGTTGTAATATAATTAATTAGTTAGTTAGTTAATTAAAAGGTAATTAACACCTAATTGGTAATTAAGAAGGTGATTAGAGGTTAATCATCACTTAAGTTAAGTTAATGACCATTAATTGATTTATAAAGTTTTAGTTAGATATTAATAGGGTTAAAAAGCAATTAAGTGATTTATAATTATTTAATTAAGATCAATGGTTATTTATTTATTTATTTATTTAATGGGTTGTTTAATTAATTAGGGTTTAGCCCTTAAACAATTTGGTTTAACCTTAACCAAGTTGCATTAGGAAGTTAATTAGTACTTAATCAAGTTCATTAAGCCTAATTAGAGTTCAATTATGATTTAATCATGATTTAAATTGGATTAATTAAGATTTAATTAGGGTTAAAGCTAATTAAATATACTTTTAACTTTTCAAAGGTGATTTTAAACTAAACAGAATGTGTTTTAATCAATTTTATTTTTCAAAGTAACTCGATTACATATCAAATGATCTCTTGTTCAGACCCTTAAGTAACCCATATGATTAGGAGAATTAAACGATATCTGTTAGCAGAACAAAACACCATTCTTCTATAGTGTAAGTGATTTGATTGTGTGTACATATGTTAAGCAGAATAGATCCCCATTCTACTATAAATTGATTGAATTGTTTAGACATCTATTTAGCAGGATAAATCACCATCCTATTGTTATGTTATTTGGACTTTTATATGCCAACTGGTTATATGGACGTGTTATTCCTTGATTGGATATGAACTATATTTACATATATGGTAGCTTATGTAAATAACTGTTAAGTGACTTGGGAATCGAATTGAAATTGAATGGTAACTTAAACTAGTACCATTGGGATTACTAAGCCTCCTTTTGGATTTGTAAAGTGTGTTTTGAATTAACTTAAATTCTTTGATCAATTTAGAGTTTAAAGTTTATAAATGATATCCAAGTTATGCTATTATGTTGTAAAGTTGCTTATAAGTAATAACTTGTTTATAAAAGGTTTTTTTACTAAAGGGTTACTTTAAGCGTATTACAAATGATATTTATAAAGGAGTATAGAAAGATTTGTATAAAGAGTTCTAAAAATAGGAAAAATGTTAATATATCATTTTAGAGATTTGGAAAGAGGTTTATAAATTAACTTAATGGTAAATAAAAGCAAGTTATAACTTTATTTTGAAAGTTAAGTTAATTGAAATATGATGAGCTTTTAAAAAGGGAATTTTTAATAAAGGAAAAGCAGATTGTTTTATTTGGAAGAAATGTTTGGTTATTTAATATGGGATTTGGAAAGAAGAAAACTTTGAATATTTTGAAAATATATTTATACTGATAAGATAGGTATATGATTTTGTTTCAAGGCATGAAAAGTAAAATGTTTTGGTAATATATTTATACCGTCGAGATAAGTATATAAACGTTTCCAAGTATAAAGAAATTAATGGGTTTAGGAATAGTGTTTTAGAATAGATCTTGTGATCAGGTTTTGTAAAGTGGTTTTATTAATTAAAGAGAATTAATAAAGGCTTAGTGCATCCCATGTGGAAATTAAACCATGATTGGAGGTGATAGTTAAATAACCAACTATCAAATCTGGACAAAACGTAACTTTGGAAATATCTAGGAGAAACATAAGAATTATATGGCACAGTTATGGTCGAAGATGCTATACTGTACGTATGAATTCGTTCGTTCTTTTAGGACGAATGATAAGGAAATCCATCCACAAACGGTTAGGAGGCGAACTCCACTCTTGTCATTTGTTTGCTTATTTCCTAAAGAACTGGGGTGGAGTTTACCGGAAATATCAAAAGTTGTTACGAAGGCACCGGGATTAGATATGCTATATGAAAACCACTTCGATCCAAATCAAGCGTTTCGAAATGATGACATCTTGTAGTATGGGATTGAAGACGAGCTATTTAAGTGCAAACGCTGCTTGCTACTAATCCTGAGGGTGGTTCCAAAATGGATGTTGTAGAAGTAGTGCCTTCGGTTTGTCCTTATCCTAGACAACTTGTATGGATGAATGCTGGCATTGCATTGACGCTTGGAAGAAAGTGTTAGCATTTCAAGATGGATCGCTATTTAGAAAGGTAAAGCGTAGCCTCAAGCCTCACAACCGAGAGGAATGGCAAAAGCAGGGCATGCAGCAGAGCTATGTGGTTAGCTACCATTAGGAGTGGTCACCCTATTCTAGGTGTCCCTTTCAGAGTTGGTTTGCACACAAACACCATGGTAGTATAAGGCCTTGGTGTCAAGGGGGTGAGGTAGCTTGGCCTACCATGTTAAAGGGGCAGCCGACTCTGTGTTAGCATCAATGCATTTTCTATAGGTGCATCATCGGAAGGTAATCCCTTACCTTACCATTGTTGGAATCCAATCTCCAAGACATTCCTTATGTTTTTGATTGTAGAGCCTAGTATGTTGAAATGTGAGATGCAAGTATTTCTGCTGTTTTATCTATTTACTCTAAACCTAGACATTATGATAATATCACTGGTTTTTGATATAAAATGTTTTGGTTATCGTAAGGTAAAAACCCATCCGTTTTTATATGCTGTGTGGTCTTACGAGATACCATTTGTGAAAAGTTTTCAAATATAGAAACCAGTTTGGTTGTTACTTGTTATTGAAATATACTCATGTTGGTTTACCAGACTGACCCGGGCGTTATTCCATGTAATGCTCGGGTCAGACCGAGCATGTTTTTCCCAGGTTAGCTGGATACTTCGGAGTTAGAGAGGAGTTAGATGGTCAGGACGTATTCACGTATATTTTTCTTCTACTGCATTATAGAGTCTATATGTTTGTCAATGTAAGGACATGTTTCTATAGCCGTCCAAATTTTAGGACAAGTGTAGTGTACTCTGATATTGAATATATGAATAAAGATGTTTCCTTTTTGTAAAGATCATTGTTATATTATATATTATTCACTGCATTGTGAGATTCTGTGTTGTTTAGTTTTCTTCTACCTTCTACCTTCTACCTTCTTCTTTCATCCTAATAAATCGGTATTTCCGTCACTTGAATGTTGGGCATATAATACAGTTGACGTATTAGTGTCGATTTTCAAGGGTCGAAAATCCTGTTCATTACAATTAACATATTCTTATTAGTTCATTAAGCTTTAGTATTTTTGGATATCCTTGCAGTTGAAGTATTTGATTAAGTGTCGATGGGATGAGATTTGTGATAGCATTAGAGTCTTATTTTTTATAAATCTGATGTTTTTATTCATAAAATTCTATATTCATGCTATACCATAAATAAATAAATATGCAATTAACTGAGTTATATGCAATCCTTTTATCAACATATATTGTTAAGTGATGTCTGAATAATCTTATAGTTAGTGCATATGATTTGCATATAGTATTACACTAGATATTGCTAGAGAAGATTTACATCCTAGCTCCCTCAAAAGAATTCCCTTTAAAAAAAATTCTCAGCAATTGGTACTACTTAAGTATATGATTATTAGTGGTATTAATGTCGCCAGTAGTGTGCTCACTTACCAATGCATGTTTGCTCAATTATAAGAGATATTTTGCATTTACAACTGCATATGTATAATGAATTTGTATTACTTCAATATGAAATTCATGACAGATTGGTTTTGGTGGATCAATTATGTTAGTTAAAGATCCTTTTTGTTTGGTATATTAGTGATGCCAAATTTATATAGTGATATTATCAACCATCTTTTTATGGGCTTGAATGGTAGCTAAAGATTGACTCTTAGGTGTACTTATAATTTTTTTTCTCCATTGACCAAATTATTTGAATTTTATTTGAATCGATTTACTTGATGTCACTCATTTATTATATTATTCCTAGGTCCTTTCTTGATGAAATTTAGCATGGTTATGCTACAAATATTGCAAGAAAGGTCCTACATTCTCGCAATTTAGAAAATAAAAATTTCACTAATACTTTCTTTGGAAGTTAATACTTTATTTTTTGACATGTCATTCTATTTTAGTGTGTGTATATATATCCTTGAATCTACTACTATATATAACCTTATAGTTGAAAAATAATTCCACAATTTTCCTTTGGTTTATGCAAAATTCTCACATGCATAAACATATAACATGAAGGTTGACATGGTAGTGCATGAGAAAAAATGGAGAAGATCGATTCACTATGAAAAAAGTAGTAGAAGAAGACTGAGATGGTACTTGCAGCATGTCTGTGTCGAATATAGCCAAAAAGAATTAGATAACCCGATACGAGAAAGGTATGGTAGCGGTATTGTTATAAATGATACTGAATGTTATAATTTGACAAAAGTAGTGATTCAAATACTCATTCAGGCTATCTTTGTAAGTTGAAGTATTCTTCTATGAATTAGAAGTAGAATAATACTATTTGTTAGTAAATTGATGTTATGTTTGAGTATTGTTTGTAATATAATATTCTTTTGAAGTTACTGCATTTTTTATCATTCTAAATTCTAAAGGGGATATGGTTGGAAGGCGGTTGAATGTCAAGGTTGTTGATGCAGTGGTAAACTTAGCCTGAATCCCACCTTTTAGATAAATTTAAAACAAATAAGTTGTTAAGTGCGTTTAAATAAATGGATATATAATTTGTAGCTTTAAATTAAAGGTAGTATTGAAGAAGCCCTTAGAAAACATAAAATCATTACATTCTAATTTTATAAATGAAAATAAAGATGAAACTTTTTATGTGAAAATGAAGATGAAATAAGCCACCATTAAATTATAACGAGACTACTATACAACCTTATGCTCATTAATGCTTCATAATGCCTAGTTGTGGCCATGCTTGAAAAATAAACTGAAAACTATGAACATTATGGCATGAATGGCAAAAGTGTATGCCATATTAATAAACAAAACATTATACATGATTTGAAACATGCTACATAAGGACATTGTTGAATTAATGCATGCATATTTTGATTAGATGCAGGTCCATCTGGACTTGCATACACACTCGTACTATATAATATTGATCTAATATTTTTCTAATACATGTTCATGTTTATTATGAATTATAAGAACCAATTTTTTTATTATTATAGATATTAATCATCATTATTTAATCACTATAAGATTCAATAAATTTATACAAAATAAATACTATTTCATAAATTCAATTTATATTTTTTAAAATTAAAGCATCATGTCATAAGCTTTCAAAAAAATTCTGAATTTTTAATTTTAAAATTAATTTAAAACCGGTCGTATAATATTTAATTAATTAAATATTTCAGTTTAATTTAGAAAAATCTAGATTTTTTTTGTAACCTCTAAAATATGATCCTAGATTTTTGAAAAATTTAGATTTTGACATTTTGTTATGTAATTATTTTATTTATTTAATAATGACAAACAATTCGATTGACTCATAATACACACACACGTATATATATTAAAATATTAAAATCGCATTAATTTTAGATCTAAAATGTTTTACATACTGGAAAGTTATTTAATTTTTTTAATATATATATATATATTTATATATAATAGTTTATTATATAATTATCATATTTATTATATGTATATGTGTATGCATAATTAAATAATTAGTTCTTTTTTAATACATAAAGGAAAATTATATATGTATAGTATATATTTTCATAAATTTATAACTATATATATTAATTGTTACTTATAACATATATATATATATATATATATATATATATATATATATATATATATATATATATATTTCTGTAATAATTTTATATAATAGATGTTGGATGCGTTTCCAAGCACCACCGAACCATCTTTCCTCCCAAGCACTGCCGGTCCATACTCCATTTCCAAGCAATGCCGAACCATCCTCTCCCAAGCACTGCCGGTCCATACTCCACTTCCAAGCAATGTCGAACCATCCTCTCCCAAGCACTGCCGGTCCAAACTCCACTTCCAAGCATAGCCGGACCAGAGTGCTACCGAACCAGCTACCTCCTTCCACTGCCGAACCAGAAGCAAAGTAGACCACCACCGGACCAAGCTACGTCCCCATCACCGAACCAACACATCTCCAACATACCACCGGACCAGCATACTACCGAACCAGAGTAAAGAAGGTGACACCGGACCAACATGCAATCAAACCTGAACCATCGCCGGACCAAGGGATACCGAACCAACTTTGCCAGGCCAGATTGCATCAGCCCAGGCCCACCAACAGCTATATACATCCAAGACCCCTACCCCCAACCTCACTCTATAAATAGAGGGGCAGGGGTACAACAGTGGCAGACAAGTTTGAGAGCTCAAGCACGGATAGAACTTTCAAACAACTTTCAGATACTTGTAATCAAAGCTTTGTACTTGTAATCTGAACAGAAAAGGAGAATAACATATAAAGTGGACGTAGGCACATTCTGGCCGAACCACTATAAATCTGTGTGTCTTTTACAGTTTAGTCCATCTATTTTATATATTTGCATAAATCACCCAAATCGTTAAGAACAACATATAATCAACTAAATCATACGACTTGGAGGTGTTTGCCCATTTTTTGTGCAAACATTTTTTGTGCTTTCACTGAGAACAGGAGCTCGAAGCTTTAGCTTCTCCCACTTAACCCTTTTCCTATCAGCATCGTTCATTGCTTGGACAATATGCCTCCCGGATGGAAGAAAGATGCTAACAAAGGAAAGAACATCACAACTAGCAGTATCCCAGATCCAGTGATCAGAGATCAAGACAATCGTCCGGTTCCAACAGCAAATGGAAATCAGGCAGATCCGACATCCCCTGCTACGGAACAACCAATTACAAGGATGGATCTGGACAGGGTTGTGGCTGAAGTAACTAACCACTTCGTATCTCAACAAGAAGCCATGGTGGACCAACTCATGTCACGCTTAAGGGATGCTGAAGAATCCAACCGCAACACTGAATCATGGGGTGAGTCCTGGTCTGGAGGATCTGGGAGACGACAAAGGTCTTTCTTCTTCGAAGAGGCTAACAACGGAAATAGCAATGGTAGGAGCCGAGCCCGGACTCAGCCCGAATTCCGACCCGAGGAAACACTTGGAACCGAACCCAACAGGGGAGGTACCAGGCAGGGGTCGGATGTAGCTGAGCCTGCCATGCTACCTAACCATGGAAACACCAATAGACGGGGCCGAGCTGGTGTCCAGCCCGAAGTTGGACCCGAGGAAGTGCTGAGAACAGAACCCAGCAGGGGAAGATCAAGGCAAGGGCCAACTGTGGCTGACCCCAGCGTGCCCCCGGAAGACCAGAGGCAGCCATTGGAGAATGTTAGGAGTGATAGACGATACCATCCCTACAGGTCATCTGTACGGAATCAATCCTGCAGGGAAGAACCAAACTCATTTCTATCCGCTCCAAGTTCTGATGAAAGGATGGCATGATTGTTCATAGAGTGCGTCCAACGGAACCAAAGGGATCGGGGGATGGGCGCTAGGGTAACCAGCCCCTTCACCCGCAATATCGAAACTGCCATCACCCCCCGGGAATGGAAAATGCCAACAATGGAACCTTACAAGGGAACCTCTGACCCCGTTGTACACTTGCAGAGATACACACATCATATTCTCATGAGCGGAGCAACAGAGGGAGTGTTGTGTAAATGCTTCCCACTATTCTTGGCAGATCTAGCTACCTCCTGGTTCTGTCATCTACCCCAAGGATCCATCAGCTCATGGGAAATGTTGAAAGAAAAGTTCATCAGCCAGTTCCGCATTCATGTGGAACAACTCAAGGACGCTTATTCCCTATCTAATATCAAACAGAAGCCCGAAGAGACAGTGCAACAATATCTAACCCGATTCAACGCCGCAGCGGCCGCAGTCCAAGTTGCCGATGAGAAACTTATCCTAATGGCCCTCTGCAGTGGTGTACATCCGGATACTAAATTTGCTAGGAGATTAACAAAAGAAAAACCAGCTACCTTACCCGATTTCTTCCGTGAAGCCGGGAAGTATATGAGGCTTGAAGACGCTGCCCCTGAGAGGCAGTCAGGGCAACATACTAAGGCAACTCCAGATAGAGTTCCCGTTGTAGCAAAGGATGTTCGAAGAAATGATTCTAAAGACAATGCTGGGGGCAGAAAGGGAGAAAAGCGTTTATATCGGCCAGGACCGAGGTTTGACTCTTACACTCCTTTGAATGAAACAATCGAAAACATCTTCCTGACCACCCAAGACGAAGTTAGATACAAGCGCCCCCCACACAAGAAGGAATCAGATAACGCAGTTAAGTCCGGAAAGTTCTGCCGCTTCCACGAATCTCATGGGCATGACACAAATGAATGCCATCATCTTCGGGACTTAATTGAAGAACACATCAGAAGGAAGAAGCTAGAGCGCTATGTAAAAGGGCAGAACAGGACTCCAACTCCTGCCAATGAGAACCCAGGGCTACCCCTCCCAGAAGTAGGCGGACGAAATCACAACACTAGCGGCTCTAGTCAGGAGAAGATAGTGGTCCATACCATATCCAGAGGACCACACATCGCCGACAGAAGCTGGGCTGAGATGGAAAGATATGGAAGGTCGCTTAGAAACAATGAAGGCTGCATTAATTCTGTTACAGAAGAACGCCACCCGAAACGGAAAGAGAATGATGACATCACATTCAGTAGGCGTGATCTAGAGGGAAGGCAGTACCCTCACATGGATCCTATGGTCATCTCTGCCTGGTTCGGTCCAGCCAAAGTTTTCGAATTCTAGTAGGCACTGCAAGCTCAGTAAATATCCTATTCAAGCATGCTTTCGACAAAATAAAGCTGTCAATGAAGGATGTGTCTCCCTGCAACAAACCGCTACATGGTTTCACTGGAGATGCGAAAATGCCCCTCAGACAACTGGACCTCTTTGTTGAAATTGGAAGTCATCCCCGCTCCGTTGTGCGGAAACAAACATTTGTGCTAATAGAAAACCATTCGGCCTACAACGCCTTTTTGGGAAGACCAGCCTTGTATGACTTCCAAATTGTCCTGGCCCCGTGGTGCCTGAAGATGAAATTCCCAACAGACAATGGAATAGGAGAAGTAGAAGGAGATCAAGACGCTGCTCGTGACTGCTATGTAACTGAACTTCGCAATAACCGCAGAAGGGATAAAGGGAAAAATGCAGAGACTACTCTCTGCATGAAAAGCCTGGAAGCATAACAACTAAAGAAAGCCCCTTCTCTTCGATATACCAATGATCCTTTCAATGAATTAGACCCCAGGGACAAAGAGGAGGAGGCCACCGCCGAGCCTGCAAAGGCTATGGAATTTATATCTGTAGACAAATATGACTCAAGTAGACTATTGAAAATCGGATCTCAACTAAAAGCAGAATTAAAGGATCAACTCATTGATTTTCTCCGTCACAACTTGGATGTATTTGCATGGACGCACGCTGATATGACTGGAATCTCCCCAGACGTAGCATGCCATGTACTGAACGTCGATCCTACCAAAGTACCAGTAAAATAGAAAAAGAGAAGTATGGGGGTAGAACGATCAGCAGCCCTCGAGGAAGAAGTAAAGAACCTACTTGCCAATAACTTCATACGAGAAGCCATCTACCCAGAGTGGATCGCTAACCCGGTACTAGTAAAGAAGGAAAATGGAAAGTGGCGAACATGCATTGACTTCTCCAACTTAAATGACGCTTGCCCGAAGGATTGCTTCCCACTCCCCCGAATCGATCAACTCGTGGACAGCACAGCCGGGCACGAACCCTTATCCTTTATGGACGCATACTTAGGATATAACCAGATTCCTATGCACGCCCCCGATCAAGACCATACTAGTTTCATCACTGACCGGGGATTGTACTGCTACAGAGTAATGCCTTTTGGACTTAAAAACGCCGGAGCTACTTATCAGCGCCTCATCAACAAGATGTTTGCGGAACTAATAGGACGAACTATGGAAGTTTATGTGGATGACATGCTGGTAAAATCGAGTAAAGCCAACGATCATATAAACCACCTGGACGATATGTTTCAAGTACTTCGCCAATATGGAATGAAGCTGAATCCTCTAAAATGCTCCTTTGGAGTATCGTCAGGAAAGTTCTTGGGATTCATCGTCCATGCCAGGGGGATTGAATCCAACCCCGAACAAGTCCGAGCTTTGCAAGATATCAAGATACCATCCACTCGAAGAGAGATGCAAAGCCTAAACGGGAAGGTGGCCGCCCTAAGCAGGTTCATCTCTAAAGCAACCGACAAATGCATCCCTTTCTTTGAAGCTCTAAAGAAAGATAAAGGAAAGTTCGAATGGACCGACGAATGCTCGACAGCCTTCCTTAACCTAATTGAACACCTCCAGAGACCACCAGTACTCTCAACTCCAAATGAAGGCGAAGAACTATACCTATACCTTGTTGTATCGTCCCATGCTTTAAGCGCCGCTTTGGTGAGAGAAGACAACTGCGTGCAGCGGCCCGTATACTTTGTAAGCAAGAGATTTACAGGGGCAGAAGCCAGATACCCTAAACTTGAGAAACTAGCATACTGTTTGCTAATCACGTCACGGAAACTGCGACACTATTTCCAATCTCATTCCATCAGAGTTTTAACCGATCCACCGCTAAGACAGGTACTCCATCGCCCCGACACTTCTGGACGACTACTTAAATGGTGCATTGAACCGAGTCAATATGATATCACCTACCATCCTCGCACCGCCATCAAGGGACAAGCCATAGCCGATTTCATTACCGAATTCACTACTAACGAAGGTAAGGAGCAATCTGAAATAGCAGAAGATATCAAGTGGAATCTCTTTGTAGATGGGGCATCAAACGAACAAGGCTCAGGGGAAGGTGTTATGATAATCACCCCTAGGGGAAGGAAGCTGCACTATGCCCTAAGGTTGGAATTCGTTGCCACCAACAACGATGCAGAATATGAAGCAGTAATAGCAGGATTAGAACTTGCCTTAGAAATTGGAGTCAGTTCTTTATGTCTTCATAGTGATTCTCAACTTATCGTGAACCAAGTACTAGGAGAGTTCCAGACTCGAGGGGAATGGCTCACAGCATATCTAAAGAAAACCAAGCTGCTACTCGATCAGTTGGACCACTATTTAATCAAACACATTCCTCGAGAGGAGAACCGAGAGGCCGACGAACTGGAAAAGCAAGCTAGCATGAAGAACAACACCATTTCTGGAACAGTAGCCATCTCAAAACAACTAGCTCCAAGTTTCGAACAAGAGGATATGATAGCTGCAATCGAAGAAGAAACTTAGATGGCTCATATCCGAAAATACTTGGAAGATGGCACACTACCCAACGAGCATAACGAAGTCAGGAAAATCTTGAGGAGTGCTTCCCGCTACACAATACAAGAAGGCATCCTCTATTGGCGCGACTTCTCTAACCCCTTATTAAGATGTGTCGCTGGAAGGGAAGCCAAGGAAATCTTATCCAACATCCATCAAGGAAGTTGCAGAGACCACACTGGAGGGCAGACTCTGGCAAAGAAGATACTCCGATATGGATATTTCTGGCCCACCTTAAACAAAGACGCCTTGGACTTCGTCAAAAAATGCGACAGATGTCAGAAATTTGCTAAGATCCCTTGACTACCAACCAATGAGATTACTCAGATGACCAGCCCTTGGCCCTTTGCAATATGGGGAATTGACTTGATTGGCGAACTGCCAATGGGCCGAGGCAGAGCCAAATATGCCATAGTGGCAGTTGACTATTTCACCAAATGGGTGGAAGCGAAGCCTCTAAATAAAATATCTTCGGCAAAAGTTATTAACTTCTTGATCAAAAATGTTTTATGCAGGTACGGGGTTCCACTCAAAATCATATCGGACAATGGACTTCAATTTGACAGCGAGGAATTCACCGACTGGTGCCAAGAGCACGGAATTCACAAAAGCTTCTCATCTGTAGCTTATCCCCAGGCAAACGGACAAGTCAAATCTGTCAACAAAATTCTCAAAACTCTAATCAAGAAGAAACTTGAAAAGTCAAAAGGCGCTTGGGTGGATGAACTTCCTACGGCACTTTGGGCCTACCGCACATCTTACAGAACATCAACAGGGCATACTCCTTTCTCTTTGGCATACGGATCGGAGGCCATGCTCCCAGTTGAAATTGTAATGCCTTCCCACCGTAGGATCCACTACAACCCAGAGGAGAACGAAGAACTCCTCCACATGTCTTTGGATCTAATTGAAGAGAGAAGAAACGATGAAGCACTCAAAGCGGCAGCTCACAAGCAAAAAGTGGCAGCACAATACAACTCCAAAGTCAAGCACCGCAGCTTACAAGAAGGAGATTCTGTCCTCAAGTGGATTTCCCACGCCCCGAAGCGCTAGATCCAATCTGGGACGGACCCTATGTAATTCATAAAGATCTCCACAACGGAGCTTATATTCTGTCAACAGTGGACGGAGAGGTGTTCCAGAGGGCATGGAACATCCAACACCTTCGTCGATACTTTTCTTAACTTGTACTGCCCATATGAAGTGAATTAACAAAGAGAATCAGTGGACGTAGGCATTTTCGTGCCGAACCACTTTAAAAATCTTGTCTCTTTTTAACTTGTTCCTTTATATCTTGGCTGCTTGTTAAGCTTTATGTTGGGTGCTTTTACACCACCACCGAACCAACAAGGAAAGGCACTACCGAATCAAGGGAAGGAAGCACTACCGGTCCAACAACATTCCCTCGCACCACCGAACCAACCACTTCGGCCATGCCTGCCGAACCATCCTACCATCACCGGTCCAAAACCCACCACCACATAACTGAAGCCTACTGAACCACCACCTGCCAAACCAATGTCACTCCATCCTCTTGCCGAACCAACACTCACCACCGAGCCAACTCAACACCGAACCAAAACCTCTCAGCATACCACCGGACCAAGCTTCACCGGTCCAAGGCCACACCAACCCATGCCGAACCAACCCCCTCCACACATCACCGAACCAAGCTTCGCCGAACCAGATATGCCAGACCAGATTGCTTCAGCCCAGGCCCATCAGCAGCTATATACATCCAAGACCCCTGCCCCCAGCCTCACTCTATAAATAGAGGGGCAGGGGTACAACAATGGCAGACAAGTTTGAGAGCTCAAGCAAGGAAGGAACTTTCAAACAACTTTCTTATACTTGTACTTAAAGCTTTGTACTTGTAATCTGAAAGAAAAAGGATAATAACATATAAAGTGGACGTAGGCACGTTCTGGCCGAACCACTATAAATCTGTGTGTCTTTTACAGTTCAGTCCCTGCTTTTTACATATTTGCATAAGTCACCCAAATCATTAAAAACCACATAAAATCAACTAAATTATACGGATTGGAGGTGTTTGCCCATTTTTTGTGCAAACATTTTTGGTTCTTTCACTGAGAACTTGGAACTCGAAGCTTCAGCTTCCCTCATTCAACCTTCTTTCCCAATAGCACCCTTCATTGCCTAGGAAACATGACTTTCAGGCCGAGAAAAGACGCCAACAAGGGAAAGAACGTTGCAACCAGCAGCGCTCCAGATCCAGTGGATCCAGATCAAGAGAACCATCCCACTACGACAGCAGTGCCAAATGTAGATCAGGCAATTCCGACAGCCCCTGCCGCGGAACAATCGGCAGCAATCACTAGGGAAGACCTAGACAGAGTTGTGGTTGAAGTGACCAACCGCTTCGCATCCCAACAAGAAGCTTTGGTGAACCAACTCATGTCACGCTTGAGGGATGCCGAAAAATCCAACCGCAATACTAAATCATGGGGTGAGTCTCAATCTGGAGGATCTTAGAGACAACAAAGGTCTTCCCTCTTCGAAGAAGCTATCAACAGGAACAACAATGATAGGGGCCGCGCCCGGACTCAGCCCAAACTCCGACTCGAGGAGGCGCTTGGAACCGAACCCAATGGGGGAGGCACCAGGCGAGGGTCGGATGTAGCTGAGCCAGTCATGCCGCCTAATCATAGAAACCCCGTTGAACGGAGCCGAGCTAGAACCCATCCAGAAGTTGACCCCATGGAAATGCTCGAAACAGAACCCCACAGGGGAAGATCAAGGCAGGGTGCAACTGTAGCTGGTCCTAGCATGCATCCGAGCAGCCAAAGACAGCCACTGGATAACGTCAGAAGTGATAGACTATACCATCCCTACAGATCATCTGGACGAGATCGATCCCGCAGGGAAGAACCAAGCTCATTTTTGTCCGCTCCAAATTCTGATGAAAGAATGGCACGATTATTCAGGGAATGCGTCCGACGGGAGCAAAGGGATCGAGGGATAGGCGCTAGGCTAACCATCCCTTTCACCCACGACATCGAAACCGCCATCACCCCTCGAGAATGGAAAATGCCAACGATGGAACCGTACAAGGGAACTTCCGACCCCGTTGTACACCTGCAAAGATACACACAACATATGCTCATGAGCGGGGCAACGGAAGGAGTATTATGCAAATGCTTTCCACTATTTTTAGCAGATCTAGCTACCTCCTGGTTCTGCCATCTACCCCAAGGATCCATCAGTTCATGGGAAATGTTGAAGGAGAAGTTTATCAGCCAGTTCCGCATTCATGTGGAACAACCCAAGGATGCTTAATCCCTATCTACTGTCAAACAGAAACCCGAAGAGACACTGCAGCAATACCTAACCCGGTTCAATGCCGCAGCGGCAGCAGTTCAAGATGCCGATGAGAAACTTGTCCTAATGGCCCTCTGTAGTGGTGTGCATCCGGACACCAAGTTTGCTAGAAGACTAACTAAAGAAAAACCAGCTACCTTGCCCGATTTCTTCCATGAAGCTGGGAAGTACATGAGACTCGAAGAGGCTGCCACTGAAAGACAGACAGGACCGTAGGCTAAGACGGCTCATGGAAACGCCCCCGCCGCAGCGAAGGACATCCGGAGAAATGACTCAAGAGACAATGCAGGGGGCAAGAAGGGAGAAAAGCGCTTGTACCGACCAGGACCGAGATTTGACGCTTACACTCCCTTGAATGAAATAGTCGAGAACATCTTCCTGGCCACCCAGGACGAGCTTACATACAAGCGCCCCCCGTACAAGAAAGTGTCAGATCGCGCAATCCAGTCTGGAAAATTCTGCCGTTTCCACGAGTCTCATGGGCACGATACCAATGAATGCCGCCATCTCCGAGACCTAATTGAAGAACACATCAGGAGAAAGAGGCTGGAACGCTATGTAAAGGGCCAGGACAGGACTCCAGCTCCCGCCAAGGAAAACCCAGGGCAGCTCCACCCAGAAACAGGCGGAGGAAACCGCAACACCAGCGGTTCCAGTCAAGAGAAGATAGTGGTTCATACAATATCTGGGGGGCCACACATCGCCGACAAGAGCTGGGCAGAAATGGAAAGATATGGAAACTCACTCAGAAGCGAGGGAGACTGCGTCAATTCTGTTATGGACGAACGCCACCCTAAGCGGAAGGAAAATAATGACATCACATTCAGTGAGCGCGATCTAGAAGGAAGGCAGTACCCTCATATGGATCCTATGGTCATCTCTGCCTGGTTCGGCCCAGCTGAAGTTTTTCGAATCCTAGTAGACACTGGAAGCTCAGTGAATATTCTGTTCAAGCATTCTTTCGACAAAATGAAGCTGTCAATGAAGGATGTGTCTCCCTGCAACAAACCGCTACACGGTTTCACTGGAGAAGCAAAGATGCCCCTCGGACAATTGGATCTCTTTGTTGAATTGGGAAGTCATCCCCGCTCCGCCGTTCGGAAACAAACATTCGTGCTAATAGACAACCACTCGGCCTACAATGCCTTTTTAGGAAGACCAGCCTTGTCCGACTTCCAAATTGTCCTTGCCCCATGGTGCCTGAAGATGAAGTTCCCAACGAACAATGGAGTGGGAGAAGTAGAAGGGGATCAAGACGCCGCTCGGGACTGCTATGTAACCGAACTTCGCAATAATTGCAGGTGAGATAAAGGGAAAAATGCAGAGACTATTCTCTGCATGAAAAGTTTGGAAGCATAGCAACTAAAGAAAGCCCCTCCTCTTCGGTATACCAGTGATCCTTTCAATGAATTAGACCCCAGGGACAAAGAGGAGGAGGCCACCACCGAGCCTGCAGAGACTATGGAATTCGTATCTGTAGACAAACGCGACCCAAGTAAACTGCTGAGAGTCGGATCTCAGTTAAAAAGAGAATTAAAGAATCAACTCATTGATTTTCTTCGCCACAACATGGATGTATTTGCATGGACGCACGCTGATATGACTGGAATCTCCCCGGACATAGCATGCCACGCACCAAACATCGATCCTACCAAGGTACCGGTAAAGCAAAAGAAGAGAAGTATGGGGGCAGAACGATCAGCAGCCCTCGAGGAAGAAGTAAAGAACTTACTTGCCAATGACTTCATACGTGAAGCCATCTACCCGGAATGGATTGCCAACACGGTACTGGTAAAGAAAGCTAATGGGAAGTGGCGAACATGCATCGATTTCTCCAACTTAAATGACGCTTCCCCGAAAGACTGCTTCCCACTCCCTCGAATCGACCAACTCGTGGACAACACTGCCGGACACGAACTCTTATCCTTTATGGACGCATACTCTGGATATAACCAGATCCCTATGCATGCCCCCGATCAAGACCACACTAGCTTCATCACTGACCGAGGATTGTACTGCTACAAGGTAATGCCATTTGGACTTAAAAACGCCGGAGCTACTTATCAGCGCCTCGTCAACAAGATGTTTGCAGAACTGATAGGATGGACTATGGAGGTCTATGTGGATGACATGCTGGTTAAATCAAGAAAAGCCAACGATCATGTAAGCCACCTGGACGAGATGTTCCAAGTACTCCGCCAATATGGAATGAAGCTGAATCCTCTAAAGTGCTCCTTCGGAGTGTCATCAGGAAATTTCTTGGGATTCATCGTCCATGCCAGAGGGATCGAAGCAAACCCGAACAAGTCCGAGCCTTGCAAGATATCAAGATACCATCCACTCGGAAAGAAATGCAAAGCCTAAAAGGGAAGGTGGCCGCCCTGAGCCGATTCATCTCTAAAGCAACCGACAAATGCATTCCCTTCTTTGAATCCCTGAAGAGAGACAAAGGAAAATTCGAGTGGACCGACGAATGTTCAGCAGCTTTCCTTAACCTAATCGAGCACCTCCAACGGCCACCAGTACTCTCGACTCCAAATGAAGGCGAAGAACTGTACCTATATCTTGCTGTGTCATCCCACGCTCTAAGCGCCGCTTTGGTAAGAGAAGAAAACCGCACACAACGGCCAGTGTACTTCATAAGCAAGAGGTTTACGGGGGCAGAAGCCAGATATCCTAAACTTGAGAAGCTAGCGTACTGCTTACTAATCAAATCAAGGAAGCTACGACACTATTTCCAATCTCATCCCATCCGAGTTCTAACCGATCAACCCTAAGGCAAGTACTTCATCGTCCGGATACTTCTGGGCAGTTACTTAAATGGTGCATTGAATTGAGTCAATATGATATCACCTACCATCCCCGCACCGCCATCAAGGGACAAGCCATAGCCGATTTCATTGCCGAATTCGCTATCAACGGAGGCAGGGAGCAGTCTGAAATAACAGAGGACATCAAGTGGAGTCTCTTTGTGGATGGAGCATCGAACGAACAAGGCTCGGGGGTAGGCGTTGTGATCATCACTCCCAGGGGAAGAAAGCTGCGTTATGCACTAAGGTTGGAATTCGCTGCCACCAACAATGATGCCGAATATGAAGCAGTAATAGCCGGATTAGAGCTCGCCCTGGAGATCGGAGTCAGTTCCTTATGTCTTCACGGTGATTCGCAACTCATCGTAAATCAAATACTAGGGGAGTTCCAGACTCGAGGAGAGCGGCTCACGACATATCTGAAAAAGACCAAGCAGCTGCTCAATCAATTGGATCACTACTCGATCAAACACATTCCTCGAGAAGAAAATCAAGAGGCCGACGAGCTGGCAAAGCAAGCTAGCATGGGAGATGATACCACTTCTGCAACGATAACTGTCTCAAGGCTACTAACCCCGAGTTTCGAGCAAGTAAACCTGATAGCTGCAACCGAAGAAGAAACATGGATGACCCCTATCCGAGAATACTTACAAAACGGCACCCTACCCGACGGGCGAAATGAAATTAAGAAAATTCTAAGGAAAGCTTCCCGCTACACAATACAAGAAGGCATCCTCTATCGGCGCGGCTTCTCTAACCCCTTATTGAGGTGCGTTGCTGGAAGAGAAGCCAAGGAAATTCTATCCAATATCCACCAGGGAAGTTGTGGAGACCACACCGGAGGGCAGACCCTAGCAAAAAAGATACTCCGATATGGGTATTTCTGGCCCACCTTGAACAAAGACGCCTTAGACTTCGTCAGAAGATGTGACAGATGTCAGAAATTTGCCAAAATTCCTCGACTACCAACAAATGAGATCACTCAAATGACTAGCCCTTGGCCCTTTGCAGTATGGAGAATTGACTTGATTGGTGAACTGCCAATGGGCCGAGGCGGAGCCAAATATGCTATAGTGGCAGTTGACTATTTCACCAAATGGGTGGAGGCGGAACCTCTAAATAAAATATCCTCGGCAAAAGTTATCAACTTCTTGATCAAAAATATTCTATGCAGGTACGGAGTCCCACTCAAGATCATATCAGACAACGGACTTCAATTTGACAACGAAGAATTCGTCGATTGGTGCCAAGAGCACGGAATTCACAAAAGCTTCTCATCTGTAGCCTATCCTCAAGCAAACGGACAAGTCGAAGCTGTCAACAAGATCCTCAAAACCTTAATCAAGAAGAAACTTGAAAAGTCGAAAGGCGCTTGGGTGGACGAACTTCCTACGGCACTTTGGGCCTATCGCTCATCTTACAGAACTTCAACAGGGCATGCTCCCTTCTCTTTGGCATACGGATCGGAGGCCATACTCCCAGTTGAAACTATAGTGCTCTCTCACCGTAGGATCCACTACAACCCGGAAGAGAACGTAGAGCTCCTCCTCATGTCTTTGGATCTGATTGAAGAGAGAAGAAATAATGCAGCACTCAAAGCAGCAGCTCACAGACAAAGAGTGGCAGCACTATACAACTCCAAAGTCAAACATCGCAGCTTACAAGAAGGAGATCTTGTCCTCAAGCGAATCTTTCCGCGCCCAGGAGCGCTGGATCCAATCTGGGACAGACCATATGTAATTCATAAAGATCTTCACAACGGAGCTTATATTTTGTCAACAGTGGACGGAGAGGTGTTCCAGAGGGCATGGAACATCCGACACCTCCGTCGATACTTTTCTTAACTTGTACTGCCCATATGAAGTGAATTAACAAAGAGAATCAGTGGACGTAGGCATTTTCGTGCCGAACCACTTTAAAAAACTTGGCTCTTGTTAACTTGTTCCTTTATATCTTGGCTGCTTGTTAAGCTTTATCCTTTTCTGTTGAACAAAATCCTTTGCAGATGACATTCCAACTCAGAGCTTCACAACACAACTCCACCTGGACAAAATCTAACAGGTACGCTACGATCCTATGCCCTCGCCAATGAGACACTTCCGCTCCGGTATCCCTCTACCGAGAGTTAACCCATTGTTTGCCTCGGCCCTTAAAGCCGACTGTAATAAGCCGAGTATAAGCCACCGAGAAGGCCGATTATGCCATGGCAGCTCATTACAGCGATTCGGCTCGCCGGCAACTGTGAATCGATCATAAGCCCCAACATAAGGTGTGGCCAGCCAGGGGCAGTTCATAGTTGACGATCGGCCTCCACGCTAGCCGGCCACAGTAAATCGAATAATACCCGTGATTACGGGCCATAATGGCCCGGGTAGTTACTGTGCGCGATCGGCTCCGATGTGTCTTAAGTGCGGCTGTGGTAAAAAAGAAAACTCCCCGCAGAGGCGTAAGATGGGTGACAAATGTCTCCAAGACCCACAGCTAGGGAAAGTGGCTACAAAACCCGTTTGCCACGAACTTAAGCATATCGACGGCCTTCCGTGACTGGAAGTTTTACTTTTCCTATATTTCAATTTCATTTAAAACCTTTCTCCTATTCTCCGTAACGGTGCTTGAAAGTACAGGACATGAAATAGGGAACGCTCGCTAATGGGAACAGAAACTTACAATCGGATAACGAGACACTCAACAGCATTCCGTGCTTAGTCTTACAGGGCGCACGAAGTTGCCGTCCACAGCCGAAACATGAAGGGCGGTAGCTTCTACTTTTATACATTAATGCATAGCTGCAGTTCATATTCACGGATCGCATTTACGTTGCAAAATGAGAAAATTATACTTTAAGCAAAAAACTTGGTATCAGGCACATTCAAGTCACTAGTAACATGCATAGTTACATCACTTACACAGCACAACAAAATAGCGATAACATTCCAACATAAAGGAATCAGCTTAGGTTATGAAATTACATAAAGTCATTCACCACAAACAATATTATTACAGTCACATCAATGTTTTGGACTAACATAAACAGCGACAAAAGGAAATCAAAAGGTGGCCGAATCCGGACAAGGAACCAACTGCGTCCACGCTTCGCCCTCATCCTACCAACTCTCCAAGCCTACTTAGCCGCAGGGTCGGAGCTCCCAGCATGTTGATCGGAAGTCCCACCTGTCCAATTCAGAAGAGGAATTCATTAAACAAACAGTAAACGATCAAATTATGAAAATCTAAAAAGAAAAGAGAAAGAGAAGAGAGACTCACCAGCGCCCGCCGCTTGATCCTCATCCTCCAATTGCACACCCGCTTCCTCCGCAGCAAGCAGCCGTATCCCCTCCTTCACCGCCGCCTGCTCCTCCTTCGAAAACTGAGCGGTGACTACATCCAGACTAAAGGCCGCTCCACCTTCGTTACCCGCGTCAACCCTGGCCTCCTCTAAAGCCCGAAGATATACCTTGGCCATAAACCGGGGATAGTCATTCATCCAGGATAAACTGCCCTCCTTCCAACTGCGGAAGTACATGTCCTGTAGCATATCGTCCATCATCCCCTCATCCTCTTCAAACCTCTTCACCCGGGCCTCGTAAATCTGCAACTTAGTGGCAGCATCATCCCTCTCCCGCCGGTATCTCGAGCACTCAGCCTGAAGGGATCTCCTCATCTCCTCCATCTCTTCTTTCAACTTGGCTTGAGTAAGTTCTGCAGCTTCAAGCCTCCCAGATATCTCTTCAACCCGCTCGAGATCCGCCCTCCTAACCTCATAAACTGTGGTAATGGCCATGTCAATGCGTTTCTTGCAAGCGGCCTTCATTTTCCGCAACTCAGCTCTGCTAGCCTCTTCCATGGCCTTCTTCAGTCGTTGGGAGTCGGCCTAATGCTGCGAAATCTGAATAGCCTGGTCGTCAAGTTGTTTGGCCTGATCAGCAACCACTAACCGCAACCTTATATTGGCACTCCCTATCTCCTCCCCGGCCTTGGCCAATAAGGCGTGATGTTCCATTAACTTCTTGACCTCCTCCGCGACCCGGTCAATGTTGGCCTTGGCTTCGTCCCCCATAGCAGCTATCCGAGTCGTGAGCAGATCCAGATCTAGGGACTTAGCCTCATCAAGAACCCGAACCATGGGATTGCGGGGGAGAAGATGCTCGCCCGTGGCCTCGTCAAATAAAATATCCTGAGAGCTTGGGTCCAAATCCGGGTGGCCGGCAAAGGGATTGCGAGGCACGTCGGGACGTTTTATGCGGATAACAGTAGGATTCTCGGAAGGATGCGAAGAGGGGACAAACTCCGTGGTCTCCTCCGTGGTATCTCGGGAAGGCTGAGTATGAGGCTGAGGACCAGGTGGTGAATCAAACAAGGAACGCTTCCTCTTCCTCTGCTGGATACCCTCCTCGATAACTCCAAGGAGAGGGCGGTATCTAACTACATCCCCAGGACGGCCAGTTGGAGGCTTTGGTTTGGCATAAGCTTTGAGTAGCTTATACTGTTCAAGGCGGTGCCGGACATCTGATGACCTGTCCGCCTTACCCGCTCCTGGAATAAAAACCAAGTGTTACGAACATACAATGATCCACTATTCGCGAAATATGTTAAGATAAAAAGAGTGAGAAGGCACATCTATTATACAAACCCTGCGGAGGAGTAGGACACTACAATAAGTCCTGAATCTCATTCTAGGACGGAAGCGAACCATAAAATATTCCTAAGTCCCTATCGTAAATGGAATCTGCAGAAGTCAAAAGTTCACCTTGCTCCGCCGGAGTCACCCTAACTGAGGAGCTCTTAGGGGATGGATCAGCGCCATCCCCGGCCTTGCCAGTCTTCTTCGCCTTCTCCACCAAATCCGATTATCCCTCCGATTCCCCGAAAGCCTGACGGAGAGCCTCATCCGTCCACTCCTGAAGCTCCCCCACTTGCCCGGAGGTTAAGGCACCAATGCCACTACCGCCCTGTCCGTCGCCATCGCCATTGCCCTCTCCATCTCCATCGCCATCTCCTCCACCCTCTGACTCTCCTCCTACATCGCCTCCTTCGCCCTCGCCTCTATCCTCTTCCACATCTTCCTCCTCCGGGATAATCGGGCAAGTGCTAGGAGAGGGGCCGTCAGACTTCTTAAGTTTCTTACCTCCAACAACGGGAGGCTTTGTAAAAGGTTCCCTCTTGCCACTCTTCACCGCGGCCCCTTCCTTGGCTTTGGCAGCCTTCTCTTCAGCTGTGTCTCTCTGCTTAACCACGGACTGGTGTGGCAGGATCAAGTTGTGCTCTAGGAGAGTAGCGTTCCTGATCAGATAAGAAGCCGACCGATCTCGTCCCGGAATGGCTCTTATTTCCGTAGCCATCTGAACCAAGGAATCGTTCTCCACGACCGCAAAGCCACCTGTCGCTAGCAAGAAATAAAAGCATATCAGAAGAAGCGTTGCAGCCGAAACAAGGAAACTATAAATGAAGGTCAACTTACAGCCAGAGGTGAAAAGGCGGAAGGAAACGGAGTCATCCCTGATAAAAAACCATTCTTTCTTAAACATACTAAGCTTCGAGTATAGGTCCAGAATCGGCTTGAAGGGAACAGCCGCTTCCAAGCTAACGTACGAAGATCCCTTCTTGTAACCCCTCAAGTTATATAGATACCGAATCTCCAGGTTGGAAGGGGGCGCCCGTACCTTCTCTGGAAAATAATGTATAAGCACACCAAGATGGCGTAGGAATTGGGCTGAAGCTGGAAGGGAGCCACCTTCAGATCAGTGATGAAGCTGACTACCGAGGCGTTGATGGGAGGAATGGCCCCGCACATACAGTGGTACCTACTATACGCAAAATACCCTTCAGGAGGGTCATATGGCATAACTCCAGCCCCCGGCAGCACCATGAGCGCTCTATCTATTCCAAAGGAACGAGATATAACATTGAGTTGCTCCTCCTTCAGGGAGCTAGGAAAGCAATCGGGAGGGGAGACCAGAAGTTCCTGCGGACCATACCCATCCACTAACGACCTCGGAGCAGGTCCATGTCGCGCCGGTCCTGGTTGGGCTGGGGGCATGGAAGAAGACTCTTCTCTATGCTTGGACTTCTTTCTACCTGATCGAGTTTCCGCTTTGCGAGACATTTATCTGCGGCACAAGAAAAACATGGTATTAGAACAAGGAGTATGGGAATATAAACGAATAGTTATCAAGTTCCATTTGGTGGTCAAGTTTTCGAGTTTCATTCGGCATTAAAGGTTAAAGACTCATTCGGCATTCCCAATAATCGAACTCATTCGGCAATTGTCCATTCGACATCACTTGGATAATGTTCACTCGGTGGTAAAATTTTCAAGCCCATTCGGCGAAAAGAGAAACATACCTATTCGGCACGAGTTTGATTCGGTACGAGTTTGATTCGGCACGAGGTTGATTCGGTACAAGGTTGATTCGGCACTCAAGTTGGTTCGGCTCTCTCTGATTCGGTAAGGAATAACGAAGGGGTGTAGCCCCTATTTATAGACGTACATAGGACAACCGAACCAAATGGTTCGGCACTCAAAACCGAATGTAGCTATCCAAACCACGAGAAAACAAAGCGCGACATATGCTGGCAT
Organism: Allium cepa; assembly: GCA_030765085.1. Lineage (NCBI taxonomy): Eukaryota > Viridiplantae > Streptophyta > Magnoliopsida > Asparagales > Amaryllidaceae > Allium > Allium cepa. Next base: position 455,991,463 of record CM060939.1, on the reverse strand, counting down.
ATGCCCCACTTTGGGGGGGCAAGTGTTGGGTGCTTTTACACCACCACCGAACCAACAAGGAAAGGCACTACCGAATCAAGGGAAGGAAGCACTACCGGTCCAACAACATTCCCTCGCACCACCGAACCAACCACTTCAGCCATGCCTGTCGAACCATCCTACCATCACCGGTCCAAAACCCACCACCACATAACTGAAGCCTACCGAACCACCACCTGCTGAACCAACGTCACTCCATCCTCCTGCCGAACCAACACTCACCACCGAGCCAACTCAACACCGAACCAAAGCCTCTCAGCATACCATCGGACCAAGCTTCACCGGTCCAAGGCCACACCAACCCATGCCGAACCAACCCCCTCCACACATCACCGAACCAAGCTTCGCCGAACCAGATATGCCAGACCAGATTGCTTCAGCCCAGGCCCATCAGCAGCTATATACATCCAAGACCCCTGCCCCCAGCCTCACTCTATAAATAGAGGGGCAGGGGTACAACAATGGCAGACAAGTTTGAGAGCTCAAGCAAGGAAGGAACTTTCAAACAACTTTCTTATACTTGTACTTAAAGCTTTGTACTTGTAATCTGAAAGAAAAAGGATAATAACATATAAAGTGGACGTAGGCACGTTCTGGCCGAACCACTATAAATCTGTGTGTCTTTTACAGTTCAGTCCCTGCTTTTTACATATTTGCATAAGTCGCCTTAATCATTAAAAACCACATAAAATCAACTAAATTATACGGATTGGAGGTGTTTGCCCATTTTTTGTGCAAACACTTTATCCTTTTCTGTTGAATAAAATCCTGTGTAACGACATTTCCATTCTGGACACTTCACGGCACAACCTCACCTGGACAAGACCTAACGGGTACTATACAAATCTATGCCCTCGCCAATGAGACACTTTTTCTCCAACATCCCTCTGCTGCGGGTTAACTCATTGCTCGCGACGGCCCTCAAAGCCAACTGTAATGAGCCGATTATAAGCCAACGAGGAGGCCGAAAATAGCCTAGGCAGCTCATTACGGCGTTCGGCTCGTCGACAACCGTGAACCGATTATAAGCCCCAACATAAGGTGTGGCCAGCCAGGGGCAGTTCACAGTTGATGATCGGCACCCGCGCTAGCCGGCCACGGTAAATCAAATAATACCCACGATTACGGGCCATAATGGCCCGGGTAGTTACCGTGCGCGATCTCGGCTCCGATGTGTCTTAAGTACGGCTGTGGTAAAAAAGAAAACTCCCCGCAGAGGCGTAAGATGGGTGATAAATGTCTCCAAGACCCACAGCTAGGGAAAGTGACTACAAAACCCGTTTGCCACGAACTTAAGCGCATCGAAGGCCTTCCGTGATTGGAAGTTTTACTATTTCTTATACTTCCATTTTATTTATAAAAACCCTCCTCCTATCCTCTATAACGATCCCTAAAGTACATGACACAAAATAGGAGACACTCACTAATGGGAATAAGAACTCACAGCTGGATGGCAGGTCACTCAGCTGCATTCCATATTCGATTACACAAGGCATTCAAAGCTACCGTCTACAGCTAAAACTTGAAGGGCGGTACTTTGTTCTCTTGTACATAAATATGTAACTATAATTTATTCGCACATCACACAAACATTGCAAGATATGAAATCATGTTTTAAGCAAGAGCTTAACATCAAACACGATTGAATCACAGACACATGCACAGCTATACTTTATGCAACACATCAAAATAACGACAACATTCAAACATGACAAAATCAGCTTATGTTATAAAGTTACATGCCAAAAATCTAGTTGTTCGTTACATAATTGCAGCCTGAAAATTACATTAATGTTTTAAGACTAACATGGACAACAATGTCAAGTAAACTGAAAAATGTCCAGATCAAGCTAAGAAGCCAACTGCATCGGGGCTTTTCCTCTATCCTGCTGACCCTCCAAGGTCTATTTAACCACCAGATCAGAGCTCCCAGCGTGCTGACCAGAGGTAGTTGGCGCTTCAGAGGTCCCGCCTGTCCAATTCAGGAGAAGAATTCATTGAATAAACAATAAACAACCAAGCTATGAAAAGGCTAAAAGGGAAGACTTACCAGCATCTGTTCCTTGATCATCATCTCCCAACTACACACCTACCTCCTCAGCAGCGAGCAGCCGCATGCCCTCCTTCACCGCCACCTTCTCCTCTTCAGTAAACTGGGCCGTAACCACATCCATTCTGAAAGCCACACCACCCTCCTTATCCGCATCAGCCTTAGCCTCCTCCAGAGCCCGGAGATAAATCCTGACCATAACTCGGGGATAATCATCCATCCAGGATAAGTTGCCCTGCTTCCAAGTACGGAAGTACATGTCCTGGAGCATCTCATCCATCAACCCCTCGTTCTCCTCAAATTCCCTCATCCGGACCTCGGAAGCCGACAACCTTGCAACGGCAGCATCTCTTTCCGATCGATATCTCGAGCAGTCAGCCTGAAGGGATTTCCTCATCGCCTCCATCTCCTCCTTCATCTTGGCTTGAGAAAGCTCTGCGGCTTCAAGCTTCCCCGATAACTCCTCTATCCGCTCGAGATCCGCTTTCCAAACCTTATCCACCGTTGCAATGGCCATATCGATCCATTCCTTGCAGGTAGCCTCCATTTTCCGCAGCTCGGCTCCGCTAGCCTCTTCCATAGTTTTCTTTAACCGTCTGGAGGCAGCTTCGTGCTGAGAGATCTGGATGGCCTGATCGGCGAGTTGCTTGGCCTGGTCGGCAACCAATAGCCGCAATCTTATGTTGGCACTCCCAATTTCCTCCCCGGTCTTGACCAGTCGGACGTGATGCCCCATCAACTTCTTAGTCTCCTCAGCAACCCGGTCGATATTTGCCTTGGCTTCATCCCCCATAGTTATAATCCGCGTAGTAAGCAAATCAAGATCCAAGGACTTGGCCTCATCAAGCACCCTTACCATAGGATTGCGAGGGAGAAGGTGCTCACCAGTAACCTTGTCAAAGGAAATATCATGAGAACTCGGATCCAGATCTGGATGACCCGCAAATGGATTACGAGCCAAACCGGGACGATCAATATGAGTAACGGTAGGATTCTCTGATGGATGCGGAGAGGGTATGAACTCAGTAGCCTCCCCTTTTTCTTTTGAATATCCTCTTCAATAACTCCGAGAAGAGGGCGGTAGCCGACTACGTCTCCGGAACGGTTGGTCGGAGGCTTTGGTTTAGCGGAAGCTTTGAGGAGTTTGAATTGTTCGAGACGGTGCCGAATGTCTGATGTCTTGGCCACCTTACCTGTTCCTGGAATAAAGACCAAGTATTATAAGCATGCATTGAGCTATAATTCAAGAAACGTATAAAGTTAAGAAGAGTAAAAAGACGCTTTTGTTATACAAACCCTGGGGAGGAGTATGATACTGCAATAAGTCCTGAATCTCATTCCAGGATGGGAGCTGGCCATAAAATATTCCTAAATCCTTATCATAAATGGAGTCGTCAGGAGTCAGAAATTCACCTTGAAACACAGAGGTGGCCTTAGCTGGAACGCTCTGGGAAGACGATTCGGCACCAATCTCCGCCTTATCAGTTTTCTTTGGCTTCTCCACCAAGGCCGATCCCTCCTCCAACCCCTCAAAAGCTTGACGGAATGCCTCATCTGTCCACTCTTGGATCTCCCCTACTTGCCCAGAAGACAAAGCCCCGGCGCCGTCACCGTTCTGTCCTTCGCCACCATCACCACCATCACCTTCTCCATCACCTCCGCTCTCCTCCTCGCTTCTTTCCTCCTCTACATTTTCTTCCTCCAGAACATCTGGACATGTGCTAGGGGAGGGTCCATCAGACTTCCTGAGCTTCTTTCCCCCGACGACTGGAGGTATCGAGAAGGGTTTCCTCTTGCTGCTCTTTGTCGTGGCCCCTCCTTTGGCTTTGGCAGCCCTTTCCTCAGCTGTGTCTCTCTGCTTGACCACAGACTGACGTGGTAGAATCAAGTTGTGCTGCAGAAGAGTAGCATTCCTGATCAGGTAAGAAGCTTACCTCTCCCTTCCCGAAATGGCTTCTATCTCCGCGGCCATCTGAACCAGGTGATCGTTCTCCACGACCGCAAAGCCACATGTCACTAGCAAGAAATAAAAACACATAAGAAGAAGCATTCCAGTCAGAACGGAAATTATAAATAAGCTTCAACTTACAGCCAGAGGTGATGCGACGGATAGAAACGGAGTCGTCCTTGACGAAAAACCATTCTTTCTTGAACATGGCGAACTTCGAATATAAGTCCAGGACCGACTTGAAGGACACAGCCGATTCCAAGCTGATGTACGGAGACCCTTTCTTGTAGCCCCTCAAGTTGTACAAATATCGGATTTCCCGGTTGGAAGGAAGGCGCCCATATTTTCGCTGGAAAATGATGAATAGGCTCACCAAGATAGCATAAGAGTTGGGCTGAAGCTGGAACGGGGCCACCTTTAGGAAGGTGATGAAGCTGACTATCCAAGCATTGATCGGGGGAATGGCCCCGCACATGCAATGATACCTACTATAAGCGAAATATCCTTCAGGTGGGTCGTACGGCATGACTCCACTCCCTGGCAGCACCATGAGTGCTCTATCAATCCCGAAAGAACGAGATATAACGTCAAGCTGCTCCTCTTTGAGGGAGCTAGGAAAGTAGTCAGGAGGAGAGTTCAAGAGCTCCTGAGGGCCATACCCATCCACTAGTGATCTCGGGGTGGGTCCCTGTCGTCCCGGTCCTGGCTGGGTTGGGGGAACAACGAGGGGCTCTCTTTTGTCCATAGAGTTCCTCTTATCTGATCGAGTTTCCACTTTATGAGACATTTATCTGCAACTCAAGAAAGTACATCGTTAAAACGGAAGGTATAAACATGCAAGTATATGTAGTCCAGAATTTCAATCGTAATTCAAAACATAAAAATTCAAGTATATAAGGTCCATTCGGCACTCAAATCCCCAAGTTTCATTCGGCAATTAAAAAATGAAAGTTCATTTAGTATTCGAACCCCATGTCCCATTCGGTAGTCCAGCCATAAAAGTTCATTCGGCAAAAGCAAACTCACCTGGTTCGACAGTTAAGTATGATTTGGTGCTCGGTTGATTCGGCTGTTTGGAACAGTTAAGTTTGGTTCAGCACTCAGTTGATTCGGCTATCTCACTCGGTAGGGAATAACGAAAGCATGATGCCCATACTTATAGGCAAATGGGAGCGACCGGACCACTGGTTCGGCACACAGGGCCAGATGAGCATGCCGGATAAGAGTGTCCAAGCTAAAACAAAGTGCGACATATGCTGGCATATGCCCCACTTTGGGGGGCAAATGTTGGATGTGTTTCCAAGCACTACCGAACCATCTTTCCTCCCAAGCACTACCGGTCCAAACTCCACTTCCAAGCATAGCCGGACCAGAGTGCTACCGAACTAGCTACCTCCTTCCACTGCCAAACCAGAAGCAAAGTAGACCACCACTAGACCAAGCTACGTCCCCATCACCGAACCAACACATCTCCAACATACCACCGGACCAGCATACTACCGAACCAGAGTAAAGAAGGTGACACCGGACCAACATGCAATCAAACTAGAACCATAGCCGGACCAAGGGATACCGAACCAACTTTGCCAGGCCAGATTGCATCAGCCCAGGCCCACCAGCAGCTATATACATCCAAGACCCCTACCCCCAACCTCACTCTATAAATAGAGGGGCAGGGGTACAACAATGGCAGACAAGTTTGAGAGCTCAAGCACGGATAGAACTTTCAAACAACTTTCAGATACTTGTAATCAAAGCTTTGTACTTGTAATCTGAACAAAAAAGGAGAATAACATATAAAGTGGACATAGGCATATTCTGGCCGAACCACTATAAATCTGTGTGTCTTTTACAGTTTAGTCCATCTATTTTATATATTTGCATAAATCACCCAAATCGTTAAGAACAACATATAATCAACTAAATCATACGACTTGGAGGTGTTTGCCTATTTTTTGTGCAAACAATAGAACATATTTATATACACTTATATGTATATACAATCAATTGGATATTTATAGCTATGTACATGCACATATTTAGACAACATACAATATATATAAAACGAACTAATATGTCCATTGCGATGTAAATCCCAACATCTATATAAGAGCATGTTGTACCCTGCATGGATTATCATGTTACACATGCACACACATTTAAATATGTACATGATACATAAGTATATTTACTTGTTAAGTAAAATTAAATAAATTAAATTTCATATTATAATCTATAAATTAAATAAAATATAAGATTTTATTTAAACAAAATTTAGAAATGCTCTAAATAAATTAAACTTCATATGCCCAATAATGATCCAATATGGTAACCTTTTTGAAATTCACTCATATCTTCCGCTGCGGGCTTGCGCAATTCCAATAGTGGTATCAGAGCCCAATAGCTTATGCAGTCTATATTAGCCATATTATGGTTAACTATTAAGCTCAAAGCCTAAAAAGTTATCCCTGGTAGAAAAGGCCAAATTTGAATTGGGCCTTGGGCTAATTTCAAAATTATTTTGAAATTAAAATAAAAGTTTTAAACTTAAAATAAGAAAAATATTATAAATGTACATAATATAATTTTTCAAAATTTTTTGAAAATTAAAACATAAGGTTTTAAATTTAAAAGTTAAATTTAAAATAAGATATAAATATACTATAATAGTTATAATATAATAAATTTTTCAAAATGTTTGAATACACACACACACACATGCACACACATATATACGTATATATATAGGGGTTTTATGCCCATAAAAAAGTTGAAGAAAAATTTAGTCTCCAGGACAAGAAGTTTGCTTTTTAGGCTGAAGGGCACTTTTTAGTGGAAATCACAGAATGATAGTTGTAACTATCATTTTCTTTTTACACGAAAAAGTGTCCTTAAGACTAAAAAAACAAACTTGTTGTCCCTGAGACTAATTTTTTTTGCAACTTCTTCCTTGTGTCTATTTTCCTGATATATATATTAATTTTAAAATTTTAAAATTTATTAATAGGATTAGTAAATTAAATTAATTAGGTAAGTTAATTAATAAAATATATGTGCATGTACTATATATTATGATATTTTAAAATGTTTAAACTAACATAAGTATACATGTAATTTTAAAATTAATATAATTTAATTAAAACTGTTTAAAAAATAATTAATTAAAGGTTAATTAATTACATAAATTAATTAAGATTTAATTAATTAATTAAATTAATTAAGATTTAATTAATTAATTGATTAAATTAATTAAAGGTTAATTAATTATATAAATTAGTTAAAGGTTAGTTAATTAAATAAATAAATTAAAGGTTAATTAATTAAATAAATATACATATATATATAAGATATATATATATATATATATATGTAATACTATAAAAGTTATAATATGTAACAGATATTTAATATAAATGTTATATTAAAATAATATAAAATTAGTTAAAATGTTAATTACTTAAAAATTAGTTAAATAATATTTAATTAATACAATATTATATATAAGACTATTATATAAGTAGTATGAAATACAAAAGTTATATAATAATAGAACATATATAATATGAATGTATAAATTAATTGTGGAATATTAAAGAAACCCAAAATAGACTTAAGGAATAAATACATACATATTGTACGTATACTATGATTTCAGATGTGTTTGACACTTGAAGCACGAGAGCATTTCATGAGAACTACATTATTTCATAAGTCGATATCACCCAATATAATATATTGAAGATTATGAATCTTCAATATAATGTTGTCCTCCACCATATATATTAATAAATTACTTGCATACTCCTTAGTTGTTGATCAAACTCAAGCTAGGGATGTTATGCGTAGTATTATTAGTATATTGAATAAACAAGGTAAGGTAACTACACGTATTTGTTGAGCAAACATAAGGTACATATACTATACTTAGGCCATCGTGATATAGTAGGTATGAGTGGATATCTCTTTCGGTTTATTAAGCAAACTCACGGTCGAAATGAGATGAGGACAAGGAACCATGGGTTAGGAGTTGTATGTGATACAACCGATAAGGAGATGCATCGTTTGTGGAGCTCTAACTTGGTGAGAAAACTCAAGGTTATAATTCCAAGAGAAATGAGTTCTAACACCCACTAGTGAAGTCAAAAGATTTCTATGTTTCGCTTAGGGTTTAGAAAAAAATAAAAGACTAGTGGGAGCCTTATCAGAAAAATGAAATGTAACATTTAACCTTTCTATCATTGTAAGAACATATGCTATATAATATATTAATTGTCTATAATGATAAATTTGTGCATTTAATACAATCGATAAAATGCTTATCAATTAAGATATACAAATGATTGGAATCATAGATTGACAAATAATAATATAACATGTACTTACTAATAAGTGCTTCTTGCATGTTAATGTTTCAATACCCATGCAAGCACCTGATTTTACAACTACTAATACATTCGTAATTTGGTCGCTCACACGTTTATTTGCTCGAGACCATGTATTGCATTTTATAAGTTTCGAACTCTAAATCAGTACAAGACTATGAATATTTGATCCACATACTATCGCATATAAGTATTATATGGGGAATGGTTATTGTTCGTAATGTACGATACTTCGATGAAGTTAGTTCATTCGAAATAAGTCAATAAGCAGTTCTATAAGATCGAGTACTTAATTTGATTGATTATAAAAGGATCGTATTGTGTTAAATGTAACAGTAGACCAAAACTACAATATAAATCTATAAACTCGATCGCTGAAATGTCAGTTTGATTAGTCTACATAAGATGCATCATCTTTAATGTCCTTAAATGCTAAAGATGATCAAATGCATCTTTGTAAAAAGTTCATCATGATGTTGTAGTAAGGGTTTTCTTTTGAATGGTTCGACAATTTAGAAAGAAAAATGAATTTATAAGAATATCTATAATTTAAGGTACAGTTGTGATGAAGAGAGTGAATAGTCACTTTTGCTTCATAAAGAAACATCGAAAACAAGAATCGTAATAATAAAAGTTGATACTTAACATTGGAATAAGAAATATGATTTCTATTCCAAAATGTATTTTAATATCGAAAATTGTTTTCTATGAGATTTATTTCTCTGAGTTTAAGACATTTAATCAAAGAACTCTCCGTTGTAATATGGTTATAGTATATGAAACAAACAAACTATATTAAGTGAATGATGGACCTTCAAATTTAGTATGCTATTATAGTAATGGCGGAACTAGTGGGAGCGTGCCATATAACACTTATTGGTTGCATCAAATTACGAAAATTATTTTCGTAAAACATACCGAACATTATTTGTGAAATAATGACTATTTTTTGGTATCGACTGAAAGTTGCTATATTTCAATATGAATATTATGAATATTCATCATGAAATAAAACTATGATATGGTATTTGTTTTCATAACAATAGTGATGCACTGAAAATACAGAACTATCTAATATTATTTATAGTTATTTTGGAATTATAGAGTAAGCCATAATTTTGAGAAATACTTTATTATATAATTATGAATCATATGATACTGGTTAATTATATCAAAAAGGATTAAAGGAAATGCATCCATTAGTGGGAGCATTATAAGAGTTGATGAACTCTCTGGATTGATACATATAGATGTATGCAATCGTAAGTCTATTAATACCAAAACAGTTCCACATACTTCATTATACGCACCAATGAATTATCACAAACATGGACATGCGTATTTGATACATATGTAGTATGTCCAAAATAGACTCATGGAGTATAAAACGAAAGTATATAATATAACATGCAATGGAAATGATTCGATTTGATCGAATGGGTAAGTATATTGGAAAGTGTTTCGAACGTACCTAAAAATGAACAAAGATTCAATCTCAAAAATCATTACCCCGTGTGATACAAAATGATGTATCTATAATGAGTATTCGAACTTTATCAGACAATATATGATTAATTATGAGCGAAGTTGAGTTAGTTTCTTTCTATGAGGTCATATACTTAAGAGTAGTACACAAGGTTAATATTATTTCATGTAAATAATAGTTTAAAAAATCATACAAGATAAGGGTTTATAAAAAACTCCAACATATCCTAGGATAAGGAGTTGACAAGTTATGCAAGTCGAAAGATTGCACGTAATAATTGTTTATGGGGGATCTTGTATGAATCTCGCCAAAAGGATTTTAGAAAAGTCTATCGTTGGATGACATATTTATGTTTTCAACATAAGTGTTTGTAAAATAAAAACTAAATCACTTTTATATAAAAAGTAAATCACTTTTATATAAAAAGTAAATCATAAAGTGTTTATGTATACCTATTCTGTTGCACCGAGAAACAATTGTTGCTTCAAGAGATACCAACTTCATTGTGAAGGAATTTCTTTGAAAAATTATTGTTAGTAAAATGGAATTGGATACTGTAACACCTTATAATTTGGTGCTAGTTATTTAATTAGTTAGTTAGTTAATTAATTAGGTTCCAAAATGGGAATTTGTGCAAATGATGAAATTTGACAATGAAACTTGCACCATCGCATTAGTGGCAAAATTCTGAGCAACTTTCATATTTAGAATTTTGCGATCGAAGTCCAAACGAAGAAGTTATGGATGAAAAATGAATTCAGTACGGAAATAATTTGAGTAAAAAAATTAACGTTTATATATTAATTATCTAGGGCCCACAGGTCGACCCGCATGTTGGAGCAATCGACCAGGGGTGGTCGATCGCTCCTTTTGTGGCGGCTAGGGTTAGCCTAGGCCCAATGGTCTCAATTTAATATATTTCAGTCTGACGGTTGAGGTTGATATTTATGCCTATAAATCCAGTCCTAATCCTCCCTTTTCTTCTCATATTTTTCTAGAGGCAGTTCGAAGTTCTGCCATTTCTTCTACTCCACTCTTTTTCTAAATTATAAAAATAAGATATATATGTCTGTATCCATACAAATGGAAGAAAGATGGAAATCAAATAAAAAGGAAAGAGAAGAGAATCAACAATATGCGTATTTGAGGTAATTTATATTTTTATATATATTCGTATATCATTCTTCATTTTCTTTCCAATCCCAAATCCCTTCTCAGATCTATAATTCTAATATATGTATATACCATTTTTATACATATTTCTTGGATTAAAAAGGATTTGGAGATGAATTTAAGGTTCTACTTCAGATCTAGAGAATTGGATTGCTTTTAAAAGATGAGTGACAAATTTTATTTTATTTTATGATTTTAAATCTATTCCATTGGCATACGTTTAATTTTTATGCCTAAATAAATTTTATTTGTGAATTGTAGGCTTAAATTAGTGTAGAAAACTATTGCCTACATATCCTTGTGTTAGATCTAATTTGAAATATGTTTACACTTAGATCTAGAAATCAGTTCCAAAGATTTTAGAATGATGTATATTTTTATTCCAGATTGTACTTGGGTGTAAAATAGGACTTTTGGATTATTGCCCAATTTGTGCTAGGTTGTAGATTTTCCATAGTTTAATTTGTGGGAAGAACATCCATTTGATTTTTATAAATTTGTTTAATTTTTTCACTTTTTATTCAAAAGGCGACGTTTGATTTAACAAAAAATATCCGAATTATCTATTCTTTGTAATTTCAAACGGAGTCTTTCCTTTTTGTGTTAAACTAATTCATGGAAATAATAGCGAAAACTCTTCCTAAGGAATCTTGTGATGACCCAGAATTTTTGACATTTGAATTTGAGATATTTGATTAATTTTAACTATAGAAATATTAGTTTTATAAACTAAACAACTTGAATTTCAAATATAGAAATTTATTTGAAATAAGTGAATAACGATTAATTAGAAATATTTGAAGAGTGGATTTAATAATGGTAATATTTGATAAAATTGAATTTGAATTTAAGATTAATAAAAATAATTTGGAAATCTTATTTAAATTTTAGTTTGAATAATAATGTAATAATAAACTTTTAAATCTATATTTAAAAGTGGTTAGAATCATTTTAATAATAATTCGTTTTAATTAACGTGTGAAAATAACTTTTCGAAGCTCCGCCTCGGATGTCGGCGAAAACAATTTCATTGGACCCATAATTTTTGAATCATCAAATTTGAATATTATATTTACTTAAAATATTTTGGATTCGAATTTAAATATAATAAAGTCTAAGTTTCAAGTAATTGTCCCATTTTTGATGACGTATTTTTTATTTAATTCATAGGATTTTTCCATAATCTTTGATTTGGAAAAATATTTAAATTATCGGTTGATGTATTTTATGTTGAACTTCATTATTTTCAAAATTTAATAGAATTTGATATTCGATGTGTTTCAGTGTTGTTTTTTGATCGCGTTAGAGTGCTGTACGTGATCGTATTCTGTTTTCCATCATTCACGGCTCGTACGTAGATATCGTGTTGTTATATATTTAAAATTGTTGTTTTTAAAGATTATTTATTTATATTTAATATTGTTTTTAAAATTATCTATTCATATTCAATGTTGTTTTAAAGTTATTTATTTATATTTAATGTTGTATAAAGGTTATTTATCAATATTTTAATACTTTGAAAAGCTAACTATTTTAAAATAAACATGGCTTGAAATTAATAATAAGGATTTATTAATAATGTTTAAAATAAATTATTACTATTTATAATAATGGTAAAGATTAATTATTATTGTTTTATTAATAATTTTTTGAAATTATTAATTATTAGTTTAAGATATTTGAAGTTAATGATTATTATTATTCATAATGTTTATTTTTAATAATTATTATTATATAAGTAAATGGTTAGAAATTTATTTACAAATGTTTTCGAGATTTGTAGATAGAGTTTTATCAAAAGACTTGAGTTTTAAAAGAGGAGTTTTATAACATGGTTTGGAAACTTAAAGGAATATTAGTTAAATGATAAAAAGGTTTTATAAATGGTTTTAGATTTTTATAAAAGAATTTTAGAAATGGTCTTATAGAGTTATAAAAGTAGTTTTATAAATGGTTTTATGGATTTATAAAGAGGTTATAAATGATTTTAAGAATGAATAAATGAGTTTTATAAATGGTTCCAGAGATTTATAAAATAGTTATAAATGGTTTTAGAAATTTATTATGGAGTTTATAAATGATTTAGAATTGTATAAAAATGAAATCTTCCTCAGAGTTTTGTGAATATATTTACACCGTTGACATAAGTATATGTATATTTTTCAAGTATTGAAATATAAGGGTTGTGAATAAATCTTTGTAAAAAGTATCTTGATACAAATATTACAAAATGATTTAATTAATGAAAAGATTAATTAAGTAGGACAATGGTTGCTTATTTGCTTAACTAATGTTGGTTTTTCCTATGGAATTAAATCCTTGATTTGAATGTGTGTGGTTGATAGTTAAATAACCGACTATCAAATATGGACCCAAAACGTAAGTATGGAAATATCAAGGAGAAACACTTGAGTTATATGGCATAGTCATCTCCGATGCTGCTGTACTGTGCGTATAAATCTCATTTTGTTCTCCTAGGATAAACGATAAGGAAATCCATCCACTAATGGTTAGGAGGTGATCTATGCTTTTATCTTTGACTGTTTATTTCATAAATTAACGGGGTTGAGTTTACCGAGAATTATCAAAGGTTGTTTCAAAGAGACTAAGATCGTATATGTTATCCGAAAACCACTTCGATCCAACAAATACGTTTCGAAGTGAAGTCATCAGCAAGATGATGGAATTGAAGATGGAGCTCTCAAGCATTTCGTTCAGTCTCGGGACGAACTAGTATGGATGAATCCTGGCATTGCATTAATGCTTGGAGGTAGTGTTAGCATTCTAAGTGGGAAGTGCTATATGTAGGTAAAACCTAGCCTCAAGCCTCATCAACCGAGATTGACTAAAATAGGGAAGCAGCAGCAAGGCTAAGTGGGTCGCTTCCAAGTGGGGTATGATCATTCCAATTAGAATCAATATTATCTCTCATTTTATGCATCTGGGCCTATTAACGGAGGGGTAATCATATTTGGTACTGCTAGTCAAGTGGTAGGTCGGTCTTGTGTTGGCATGGGATCCTAGCGAGGTCCTCGGTGTTATTTTATCTGAAGATGCACGTGACGGACGGTACCCCAGTCATTATATGGAATCCATTCTCCAATATGTGCCTTTACAGTTTTAGCTATATAACTATGATGCTGGATTCTAATTAATGTAACAATTTCAGCTATGATTAATAAGTATTTGTGTCTTAGACACTATTACAATATCAGAGAATTTCATATGAAATGGTTTGGTTATCATAAGGTAAAAACCGTCCATGTTTATGTGCGGCGTAGTTTTACGAGATACCTTTATTTTCAAAAGGTTTTTATAACTTTAAAATTCAATTGAGGTGTGTTTATCTCATGCTTGTTTACCAGACTGACTCGGGTGTTATTTTATAATAATGCTCGGGTCAGACCGAGCATATTACAGATTTAGTTTCGATGCATTGGAGCTTCAGGAGATGAGCTGAAGGCCCAAGACCTATCTACGTATTTCCTTGTGTCCCTGTGTTGTCTGTTTGTTGTAGTACAACAATTGTAAGGACATGCTGTTATAACCGTCTGAGATGAAATAGATTAGTATACTCTGATTAGTGTATGTTTATTACATCTTTTCTTGTGTAAAGATTTGTTGTGTATTATAGATTATTTGTTCTACTGTGAGATTTTGTATTATTTAGTTCTCTTCTTCCTTCCTTCTTTCTTTCCCTAACGATTGGGTTTTCCCACATTTCGATTGCCCGACACGCAATACAGTGGACATATTAGTGTGAATTTTCGAGGGTCAAAAATCCCGGCTGTTACAAATCTAATTCCAGCATATTAAATATGGAAAGCGTATTCTAGTTAAATATTTATGAGTAAAATACATTTGGATAGGAATAAGTAGCTTTATTAGGTAGTTTATACAAATTTATTGCATTAATAAAGAATATGTAGAATTTATTGCATTAATAAATATTTATTGTGTTTATTCGAGGGTTATTCATCTGTAATGTTCGTTAGTTATTATTATATTTAAGGAAGTGAATATGTAGAATTAGAAAATGTATCGATTCCTATTAATGGCAATAAATTAGGAATTGCCAATAATTAATAGGAAATAAAAGATTGTAACCCCAATTAATGAATAATTAATGGGAAATAAAGGATAAATTTAGGGGTTACAATTGGTTAGTATGAGAATTAAAGACTGTAACTCCAATTAATGGACAACTAATGGAAATGAATTTGGGAATTACAATTAATAGGAACAAATGGATAAAAATGAACCGATAAAAATGAAACAGATATTAAATGATTACTAATTTGAAATTAGCAATCATATATAAATGTCTTAGGAAATGTCTGTTAGGAATTTTGGACAAATTGACATTTGTGAGCATTAAAAAAGGATTTATGGGTAGATGAATATCTAAGGTAAATCTTATTACCTTAAATAGAAAAGGGAATTGGTAAGCTAAGTCTAATGTCAACCTAAGATAGTATTAGTAAAGATTTAGGATGGTTAATTGGACTTAGTAGGTTAGTGATGCGAGATCAGTAGAGTTACTCGATAGAAGACTCCTCTTCACTTTGAGGCTACCAACAGTCGGGTGCACTTACCACTGATGTGAGATATCACTGATCCTAAGACCTGTGATTTTTCCCAAGATAGAACATGCTTTAGGGTCAGAGGTAAGTGGTTTGTTTAAGGGTCCACCTCTTTTCTAATTAAAAATTATTAAACGATCCAAATTTGAAATTAGGAATGGTAAGGGATACCTCCATAGGGGTTCACGTTTAATTTGAGGTATTAAGTGGCTATAGGGCCCGCCTCTCTCCTAAAAGGAAGTATTAAGTAAGATAGTGGATTCTAAATAAATAAGGATATCTATAAAAAGGCCACTTTAGTGTTGAGGTGTTAAGTGGCTATTGCAGGGCTGCCTCCCTACCGAAAGAAGTAACCTAATGAGATATCATATTTATAATTAAGAGTGATGATGGATATCTCAGGAAGGGTTTGATTCAGGTTTGAGGTACTAAGTGACTGATCTAGGGTTCGCGTCTCTCCTATAAAAGAAGTACTTAGTAGCCTAATGAGATTTCCAAGCAATGTCGGCTAGACAATACCAATGAGGAGTCCACCTTAGAATTAAGTATTAAATGGCGAAGGCCTACCTATAAACAGGTGTTAAATGGTCAGTGGCCCACCTAATATTTGTTAACTAAGTATTAAGTAGCTTGGGTACAATCTCTCATATTTCTAAGACATTAATAACAATAGATGCGCTAGTGATATGTGTATTATAAATTATAAGGCCATAGATATGGTCAAAGGTCTCTGTAGCTAGGACCAATAGACCATTAATGACGATGCTAGAAGTCCACCTTGGAAATAAGTTTTAAATGACAGAGTCTACCTCAATTGAGGTTTTAAGTGGCGGAGTCTTCCTATTTATCTTTTAAAATTATTTTATGGTGATAGTAGAAGCCCGCTTAATTTTAAAAGTATTAAGTGTCTAATGGTATGGATGTATTGGGTGGTTGATAAGGCTTCGTTGGTATTTGTAACTTAGAAATGGGTAGGCAAGTAATCATGTGTGCAATGCAAGTTAGATTAGAATTACTAACCTTAATAGACATAACAATTAAATGAAAACTAATCCGTATAAATTTATGTCATAGATAGTTTATAGATTTTCCAGTCACCAAAATGTTTTTCTGACCCCCTCCTCATTACAACCCACACGATAGATTTAGAGGAACATGTCACTAGAGCTGCATGTGTTTAGTTATTGGAGAAGTCTTCTTTTCTCTCGTGGTCGATGCTGATGTGACAATCTTCTATCTAAAGAATACAATTAACATAACGACCCGTAAATTTCGATAATTAAATTGGTTAATTTAATAAGATTTTTGTAATTAAATTTAGAAAGAAATAAAAAATTTATAATTTATAAAGAAGCAAATGTTAAAAATGAAATGTAGCAATGGTAATTAAAAATAATTTTTGACAATTGGAGTGATATCCTAATAATGAAATAGTGTAAATTGTTGCACTTGGTTATAAAATTGAAAATAAGTAAATAAAGGTAAGTGTTGTATAAATAAATGAATTAGTATCATTAACGGTAATTGAATGAATTCAGTATTATGTAAGTAATCATAATAATTAGTTGAAATGATAATAAACTTAAGTGTAATGTAAGGTTAGTGGTAACGATTGTTATAAGTTACCTATTTAATTAGCTTACTAAATTAAAGTAGGAAATGATTAATGTTATATTAATGGGAATTAATGCAGTAAATTGTAAGGTGTGAATGTAATAAAATGAATGGAAAAGTATATTTTATTCATAAGATAAATTAAAGGAATGAAACCAAGTTGAATAAATTAATTGAGATATTAATTATAATAAATGTATATATTGACAAATTCAATATAATTGAAAGTAATAAGGAAAGATGGAAATTTGAATATATAATGTAATAAAAGGAAAACGAGTATTAACTAGGTTTATAGAGTAATATAGACTTAATAGAAAGATTAGGATTGAATCAAATCGGTTTATTTGGAATTATTTAATTGGAATTCAATTCATAATAAATGGATTTAGCATAGGTAAATGAAATTAAATGCAATGTTAATTGAAATTAGAATGAAATGAGAAATCGTTAGTGTATTAGATTATAAACCAATGTTGATATTACCTATGAGATGATAAGTTGATAATTGACTTCATAACCAGGTCGAGAAAACAAATAAAGGGATTTCATGGAATTTCAATTGATAATTAATGAATTTACTGAAATTGAAATTTGATATTGTAGTTGGTGAATAAATTAACATTAAATGGATATAGCAATTTGTTATAAAGGATTTTAAATTACTAATGTAACCCAAGATGATAAAAATTATAAATTAGAGAATTTGAATGAAACAGTGATTTAACTTAATTTAATATTTATTTATTTAATTAACTGAAATATAGCCATTTTGGCTACTGACTCGGATTTTGACGGAACCAGTTTCATCGGATCCATAACAATGAATTATTGTAGGATTTCAAGTTTCGTATCGATCAGACTTGTCGTTTGATCGTATGGGCTCGAAACGCCAAGAAATCGTTTTAATTAAAATCAATTTGAAATAAGTTTATTTTTGCATAACTTCTTCATATGATGGAATTAGGATTTGAAATCTGTTCCATTGGGTTTAAAATATTCAAAAATATCTATTTTGATATATGGGTTAAAAAATTTTTGTTCCGGAGTCAGAACGGGCTTTTCGGGTCATTTATCGTTCCAATCCAAACCAATCTTGTTCATCGATTCTATTTTCAGCTTTGTCTATAAATATGTCGTTATAAACCGTAGCCTATTTCTTATGTTCATTATTCTGTACGTACAATTCCAGTTGCTCCTCCTCATGCCAATGGCAGACAAAACCAAAATTCTAATTGCAAATTCAAATAAAATTCAAAGCCAAAATTTTCAAATTCCTCAAATAATATCGAATTATATATCAATCTAAAGCTCTCGACGAGCGCATCTCAGACCTGCAATTCGTTTTTCATTTTGGCTCATCGTTTGTTCAGTAAACGTCAAACTATTCACGGCCGTTCATCGCGCCTTGATCAAACTTGTCCGCTCATCAAATCGTCTGAGGGGATTGTAGAGTGGACCGACGGGTTTGCATCGGTGTGTTTTGTTTGGAGGATTAATGGGTGGATATGCGACAAAAATCGGATTAGGATTAATGGGAATTCGCGGCGGCTGCTCATCATCGAGAGCGTTCGATGGCGTTGGGTCGATCTCGCGAAACGTGGGGAGTGGAGGCAGCAAGCTCCGGTGGTCTTGGCTTGCCACGGTGGTCGACGCTGCATTGTGTGGGTGGCGACTCCGTTCCAGGCTTTCACGTGCGATTCTCTCTTGCAGGTTAGGGTTCGAACTTCAAGAGAGAGAATGCATGCTGCGTGGCGGCTTCTGGTTGGTTGGTGTTTTTTTCTTTCTGTTTTGTTATTTTTGTTTTATTATTTTTGTTTTTCCAATTTGAAATTTTAAATCGTTCTAACGCTAATAACTTTTGCATACGAGGTCCAATTCATGCGCGATTTTCTCCTCTAAGATTGTATCAAAATTTCAGAAATTGCGACGTTAGTTTATGGGGATTCTGAGACTGTTTGAATTTTGGCTCTAAATTCAATTTAAATTCAAAAGGTGAGTGTTTTAACCCACTCACAACTTCTAAAATTCTTATGTTTTTTTAAATTTAATTCATGATGTGATTAGGAATTTATTTATGATAGTTTGGTATATTTTAATCATCATCTCAATTAAATTGAATTTATTTGAATTAAATTGTTATTTAATTTATTATTGCATATAAACTGCCAGTTAAATACCTGTTATTTATTATCAATTTCTATATTGATATTTATGGACTTTTTGGATAATGATTGTGATGGATGTTGAATGTTGATATTGGTTGAATGGATGTTTAGTTTATATTGCTATAAACTGCAAGCTCGTTATGGCTTATTATTAATTTGGGATTCTGGTTTGAAATGATATACAACCGTAAAATATTAAATTGCGAATTGAAATTATAAATATCTGTATCACATGACCATAGGATAGAAAATTATATACAAACACCTTGGTCTATATATATAGAAATATTTTTTGGAATGATTTCTATGGTTTTGTAAAGAAATATATGGTTTTATATAAATACAGATTTTAGATATTATACAAATGTTATTTTATTCTTGATTTTTAAGCTATGTATAAATTTGTTTTAATATAGAATAAGCTTAATAATAAGTTTGATTTTTATTGAACATAATATGGTAATGTATTTAAATTATATTTTAATAGAGAGTTTATAATGATTTAAATAAATTAAGGTTGGAAGATAAATTTGAAATTTATTTGAAACTGAATTTATTTAAGAATTAAACTTAAATTAATTTGATGTGAAATTTATTAAATTTGAAGTTTTAAAAGGTATAATTTTTATAACTAGATTTTAGGTTAAGGTGAGTTAAATGAATATTTCAAGTATAAATAAATAGTTATTTGAAATTTGGGTTTTATTTAAATGATAATGGATTTATTAAGTAAAATATTTCAAACTAAATAATAGAAAATTGAATTTGTTATATATATATATATATATATATATATATATATATATATATGAAATTACCAAACTTAGTTTTGAAATTTTTAAATACTTAAAGTTTGAAATATATTGAATTTGGAATGATTTATTCTGTGGATCAAATCTATTATCAAATCGATATAATTTGGAATAGTTTATTTGGAAACTGAATTGAATTGAAATTTATGATTTGGGATTTGGTTAAATCTAAAATTTTGAATTTCAAGTTGTTTGGAATTGATTTGTGAAATTGAAGAAGCTATTTATTATATAAAGTATTTTAATATTTAAACCATTTAAGTGGTGGAAGTTATGTTTCAAAGTTACGAGTTTCAAGGTATTATGATTTGAAAGTGTTATAATTTCAAGTGTTTTGGTTTCGAAGTGTATAACTTTGAAAGTGTTATGATTTTTGAAAAAGGATGTATTTGAAATAAAAAATGATATCGCATTGATTTAGTTTTGAAATGGAAATGATATCATATTTATATGGTTTTGAAATGGCAATGATATTTTGGTTTAAAGTATAATTTTTTTGAAATGACCGTGGTGTAATAATAACGTTTGCTTGTTAAAGAGACCATGATCGGAAGTTGTCATACTCTCCGCCAACTACGAAAACCACTTTAATAACCGTGTATGTGGTGGAGATTTCAGAATGAAGTAGGATGGCGGCGTCATTCCTTTGAGGTATATACGTGGACCTGACTCCCGTGAGTTGGCATAAGGTGGCTAAAATAGGAGCGATTGATGGGCTAAGGAGGTAGCACCTCTTATCGGACACACTCCTTCGATACATTCTATTACTTTGTGATTGATTGGGGCCTTTTTGATTTTGGGGGTGTGGCTCGAGGTGGGAGGTAGTAACTGCTAAGCGTTACCATCGTTCCGGAAGCGTAATTGGTATATCTACCCTAGCATTGCCTAGTTGTGCCGTGTCACCTACCCTAGCGCGCCTTGTACGAGTTTGATTTATGTCGTACCTATGGAGTATCCTCTGGTAGCCTCCCAATCAGTAGGTATTACGGTGCTGTATAGACTACTGACACTATTTATGTGTTAAGGTGAAAAATGTAAAGCCTTAACGCTATTTTAAAGTAAGTTTATTTTACTATTAGACATTATTATAATAGCGTATATTACTACATAGTAAATAGTTTAACGGATCCTTAGGAGAAACATCTCTTAAGCTACTGCACTCATGTTAGACACTGGATAGGAGTTGTCAAACCCCGTAAACATCTCTAACGCCATTCCACTCATATTTTACTGTTGATTTAACTTACATAAGATTTTTTAGTTCTGACTCGAGTGTCTTGTCTTTTCAATTCGCTCGGGTCAGCCTGAGGATTTTAGGGTTTGAAGACTTTACTTCTGGAGGACGAAGACAAAGATTGTATTACTATTATTTACTATATCGTTCCACTGCATCACATTTGTTCCCCTGCATTATTTATTATTCTCTGGCAGGTGTAACTCTGATCTATGTTGTATAAGTATAATCAAATGTTTTGTAAAACAACTTCATGAACTGTTATTTGATTATTATATTTTGTCATTATACTGTGAGATTCTGTTTGTTTTATTTCTTTCTCTGCTTTTCTTATTCACCTCAATAACAATCCTCTCTTTTGTATGGTTTGAGTCTGACATGTGTGGTTTATCGTCGATTTAAAGTGTACAAAAAGGTGGGATGTTACAATTAATTCTAAGGTAGTAGCCATAATCAGTGTTCTTATCCTATTATTGTTTCCGTTGTGAGTTTAGATTTCTATAAATCTCTAATAATGTTCGTGCTTATTTGCAGGTACTAAATCCAACGATCCATGCTTTGATGGACTTGGGTTTCGATTTTTGTCGAAATTTAGGCCCATTAAGGTATAGGTTGTTACATATACGATCCATAGGTAAAACTAATTAGATAAGATGAAACGAAATTAACTAACCTAAAAGAACACATCGCAATAGAGTGTCTAATAAGTATTCTCACACGTTGAAGAGAAACTATGAGTTTCTTATCCATATTGAAAATATACAATCCTCGGTTGTTTAATTATACCATTAAGAGTGTTGACTTTATAATATGGTGTGATGTGAAGAATCGAAAATGAATTCCAAATACATTATCAAAATATGATTTTGGCAGTCATAATAGAAGGGATGTGATCCATCAGCCGCGATTGTGTTTTTATGAGTAAGAGTAATTCAGTTGGAATTAAATGAGCAATATTGATAAGAATAATCTCGTAAATTTCAAATCTTGAGATTAGTGTAATAGATTCATCACTCAACATGATCAAGTTTTTCAAATTTATTCACAAGATTATCGCTTTATAAGACTCAGTGTTTTGGTACATATAGGTTGAAATAGAAATTTCTAAATAATGATTTAAAGTTGACTATTTGCACATAACAATCAATATGTCTCGAAGTCGGTGGAAGCAATATAGAAGTTGTGAGTTTTCAGATATGATCCGAGAAATGATAGAAAGTATAATTTTATAAGAATCAGAATTGAATAAATATTTTGATAGATATATTAAATTGTTTGATTATCAATCAAAATGCAGATGAATTGTGTGTTCATAAGAAAGAACGTTAAATGTACATAGATATTTCTAAACTATAAGTAGACAACACATTGTTGTTTTTAACGATGTACAACCGTAGTTGTTTTAATACATGTCATTGGATGTGTAAATGATGTATTTAACAGTGAGTATAAAAGATGTGGGGAATGTCCCAAATTGATATGCAAAGACACCTTATTAAATTGTTGAATATAGAACATGTGAGTTGAATTCCTTATGCATAGCAATAGCAATTATCATACATATTATGTTGTCTATGATATCATGATTTATTCATGTATTTGATACATAAAGAAAATATTAAACCCAAATTGATATCACTGAATGATAGTTTAGAGTGTTCTCGTGTATCTATGAAATACTAGATAATTGTTTACAGAAACAGCAAACTTCTTGTGAAGCAGTGTTCAGACTCAAAGTTTCATAAGTGATATTCAGTACGATGTGTCAATAATAAATCCAAGTTAAGAATCTTTTAGTTAGAAATGTTTTAAATGAAAGGCAATGTAAATAAATTTAATGCACAACTTTATAACCGAGCAGAGGGTGGTTTCAAATGTTGAGAATCCCGTAATATTGTTATATGATAACATTGTCACGACATAGTTCATAATAGAACTTAGAGCTCATTAGAACTCAAGAGACATATTCTGGATAGTTCAATATGAATGGTAGTTTATCATCATCAGAGAGAGTTAATCGACAAAGTAAATAATTAAAACATAATAGCATACCCCTTCACTAAGGGACCGACCTAATTGGTTTTAAAAAACCAACTGGAGAAGTTGGAATAAGATTTCATAGTTGATCCCAAGTGCAAGTGGGAGATTAATAGAGTTAAGGGTATGCACTAAGGGCAATTGTGTAATTTGTTATATATATCTAACTCAATAGCCATTCTTGTTCGAAATCAAAGGTATTTTTTTTCCAGTTAAATACTTGATATAATATGGTTATACTAATTAATTAATTTAATTAAAAGTAAATTTAAAAGAAAATCCATAAATGGTTTGTTTTGTGATTGTAGTTGTAGAGTGTTGTAACTGTGAGTAATTTATCACAATAAAAATAAATATACCATTTTAAATGTTCCTAGTCAAGATGAATTGAGATTTGATATTGATGTATCCGTTGAGAATAAAGTACGTAGCGCTCTCCAAATATTGGGTTGTGCATTACACAGGGCTGCTGGGGACACCTAAAGGTTACGAATTGATAGTTATTAGATAACTAAGGAATGACCCACTCAATGGTTTTCCGTTGGTTAATATAACTAAGGTCAAGTAGAAAATATCGATGTGACTGATTTACACAGTTCTCCTGACTTGAGAATACTGTGATCTTCAATATGAAAGCTCTGCTTTGATTATAGTCAAATCATGGAACGACATTCCATTGAGCGACTATAGTTGGGACGAGTGGAAGTATTGAAAGTGAAGCACTATTCAAGAGAGGATTCGTCTCCTCAGTTAAATGTGGTCAGTATCACAGTCAACTCAAGTCAATTCAAAGTCAAAGTCTCTGGCTAGAGCAATTGGGTCAATAATAATTGTTATTATTAAACAAAGGGCTTTATGTTTGGATTATATAGTTGAATATGGATGATGTTGGAATTTTGACCATTACCAATTTCCTTAAGTCCAAAGTGATATGGTTTTGACGAAGAGAATTGGTGTAAATAAATGCCACAACCGCGTAACACTTATTGAACTAAAATTAGATTTTACTGAAATTGAGTAAATATTAAATTTGGCCATAATGTCACACCACCTACTAAGTGACGTGTGAATGTTAACATTCGAATAGTTACATGTTAATCGTTGATCGAATTTACACCCAAGAGTCACACAACCAAAATGATGAATTCTCTTTAGACCGGACGATTAAATTAGTTTATAATTCATATAAACTAATTAATTTTATGAAATATTTGTTATGAAATTTGAATATTTTTTGAGAAATAAATATTGTCATATATATTTACAATAGTTATAAATATATCGATCGATTTGAGATATCGATGTCGAATTAAATTGGATTTAATTAAGTATATTCACTTGGGGTTAAATGGGCTTTGGCCCATAAGATTTGAAGGTATTTTCATTTGCAAATGCAAAGGATATGAGCAGCTAAAATATGGAAAAAGGTTTTGAGATGGATGGTGGAGATCAAGTGAGAAAGGGTAAGAGATATGATCCTCTTTTCTCTCTCTCTCTCTCATTCAACCATTATAAAAGAATCTCTAAACCTAACTTCAAAATAAATTTTAGTCGCATATACCTTCTTCTTACTGGCCAAAAAATAGATTTCAAGGAATCAAATTCTCAAATCGAATTCAATTTAAAACCGAGGCTATCTGATAGCAAAAGGTCGGTGATTCTAGACTAGTAATCTAATGAATCAAGGAACATCTAGTGAAAGAGAATTTCCAATTTCAACATGGACTTAATAGTACGCAATCTTTTATTTATATATTAAACATGTTATCATGCTATCATAATCTATTGCTCATATAGATCTGTATATATACATATCATTGTTTCTTAATTAGTTAGGTGAAATTTCTATAGGTAATGTTGTTGTCACAATAATTATTGGTTATGTGCGTAATAATTAATGATCACACTCATAATTCATATATAATATGATATTCTATGTTAAATAAAATATTTTAGTTTAACTTATTTTAATTAATATATATTAGTATTGATTTGTGAATTAATACACATACATAATTTGTGTTAAAGCATATATGTATGTACATACTATTTAATATCGATCCAATATTATCTCTAATACATATTTATGTTTATTATGAATTATAAGAGTCGAAAATAATTTTTATTATTATTAGATATCGATTACCATTATTTAATCTCTATAAGATTTAATAAATTTATATAAATTAAATAATGTTTTGAAAAATTAATTATATTTTTTTAAAATTAATTTATCTTGTTAGAAGCTTTCGAAAAAAATTAGAATTTTTAAATTTAAAAATTAGTTTCAAACCGACCGTATAATATTTAATTAATTAAATATATTAATTTAATTTAGAAAAATCTACAATTTTTTCATAACCTCTAAAATGTGATCCTAGATTTTCAAGAAATTTAAAATTTGACATTTTGTTATATAATTAGTTTATTTTTTTAATAATGACAGACAATTCAATTAACTCATAATATATATATATATATATATTAAAATATTAAAATCACATTAATTTCAGATTTGAAATATTTTTCGAACTGGAAAGTTAATTTTTTAATATATATATATATATAATAGTTTATGATATAATTATTACATTTACTATATATATGTGTGGTGTATGTATCCATAACTAAATAATTAGTTCATTTTAATTCATTAAAAATTATATATAGTATATATTTTCATAAATTTATAATTATATATATATTAATTGTTACTTATATATATATATTTCTCTAGTTTTTTATAATAGGACATATTTATGTACACATATATGTTTGTATGATCAGCTGAATATTTATAGTTATATGTACATGCAAATATTTGGACAACATTCAATACATATAGAATGAGCTAATATGTCCGTGGCGACGTAAATTCCAACATCTATATATAGGCATGTTATACCCTGCATTGATTATAATGTTACACATGCACACACATTTAAATATGTATATGATACATTTGTGTACTTACTTGTTAAGTAAAATTAAATCAAATAAATTTCATATTACAATTTATAAACTAAATAAAATATACGATTTTATTTAAACTATTTTTAGAAATTTTCTAAATAAATTAGACATCACAGGCTTAATAACGATCCAATAGGGTAAATTCTTTTGAAATTCGCCCATATCTTCTGCTACGAGCTTGTCCAGTTCCAACAAATGTGTGTGGGTGTGATAAATTTGTACGTTACTTCAGTTTCTTTGTTTGCATTGTGCATTCTTTTTTGTATTAATCTAGTTTGCCTTCTTATGTAATTCCTTGGTATGCATCACCTTCTTATTTTCCTAAGTCTCTACTCTTGTCCATGCTTTGAGTATTGTTGTGTCGTTTTTTTAATTTAATGTTGTTAGTTTATCTATTTTGTTTTACCCAAACCCTGTTAATGTATTATAACTTGCTGAATTTGTGGTGTTATCACACCTTGTGTTTATTACAACTATATATGTATATAAGCTTCACTAATTTATAATTAAAGTTTAAATATATTTACATCTACATAAGTTAAATTAAATACACTTAAACTTTGACATACATATATACTGGATATGATATACGTATGAATCTAAACCTAAGTTAAATAGTCATTAATTGTCATTTATAAAAGTGTATAATTTTAATATATATAATATTCAAGTTTGAAAGTAAATTTATTTGATTATAAATAAATTAAATTATTTTTTATATCTAATAACTATTTAAAATTTTATTTAGATGTTAATTATTGTGAAATAAATGTTATGTGTAATATTTGTTTCTATGAACTATTTTTGAGTAATCATAAAAAAGACAGAAGTTCTCTATATTATCATAAAAGATAGGAAATTTACTACTTATTGTAACATGATAACTTAATTATTTTAATTAAATATATATTTTTAAGTATCTATAACTTAATATTTTGTTATAAACTATTATTGGAAATTTAAAGGTAGATAAAAAGAGTTTATTAATGGAATTTAAGAATGTTTAGTAATACTTATATTTATAAAAGACGGTGAGGTTAAATATATATATATATATATATATATATATATATATATATATATATTATAGAAAATATTATAGCTATGTTTAGATAATCATTTAATTAAATCCGTAATATTATTTACTATGCATTTTTACTCATTGATTTTGTTTTAGAAGATTAAATGTTGAGTTTGATTATTAAATATTGATTTGTTAAATACGTATATTTGTTTATTTTAAAATAATATCTCTTATATTGGTTTTTTAAGTTATTTGGTTTGTTATCTTTTCTATATTTATTTTTGATGATATGAATGATTCACCGTTAATATAGTTTAGATTGATGATTTGAGATGATACAGTAATGACATCTCTCTGTGTAATTTTGTACTATAATTCCATGTGACAAGAAATCTAAATAAACAGAGTCATAATACTGTCTGGTATGAGACTATCGGTAATATTTCTCCACTTATTCTTTGGACCGTTATAAAGAATATTGGATAGTTTGATATAGGTTATAAGTAGTAAATAAATGTTTGAGTCTCATGCAGTTGTACGGGACGCTGTTGTGATATTTATTGTAATTAGATGATACTTACATGACGGGAATAGAGTAGATAGTGTGTGCTGATACACATTGTGATATATGACTTAGTGCCTATATTTGGCGAGTAAGGCTTTGTGCCTAACCATCACCGTGAATTCATGTCTATATATATATATATATATATATATATATTGGTTTTTATGCCACTTTTATGATGTACTTCTATTATGTTTGTTGGAGAGGACCAGATGGCTAGTATCCCCTGGCGGCCTGATTGTGGTGTCGCACCCCAGATTCATAATACCCTATATGGCTTTGTGCCTATATTATTGCTTAGTGCTTATGCTTCAGCTTTGTGCGATCACCCCTGTGTCACTAGGCCGGTAGTTTGTTACCTATATGGGCATTTGTAGCATCGTGACTTAAAGTCCTCGCATTGACGAGTACACTAGTGGATACATATAAAAATGAATAAGTGGTAACTAAAGACTGTAGAGACTTGGTATCTCTAGAAATTGCTTAGTGCTATCAATCTCCCTTCTGGTACTAACTGAGTAGTGGATTTTCATATACGATTGATACATCTCACTATAGCATTGATGTGGGTCGAATGCCGCATATTATTATTATATATATTTATATGACTCTATTAGGAATTTGTGTTTTTCGTATAGTCAATTCCTGTCACGATACTTACTGATGATATATAAATAAGGAGATGAGGTTATACTTGAGATATATGATCAAAGTATAGTGGATTCTCATTTGTGTTGATAGGCAGCCTATCTTATTTGATATATTGATGTTAATTTTTTATCGAGATTGAGAGTTATATTTAGGAAATGCTTCATGCTGGCCTGATTATACATGGTGATATCTCCTATATTGATATTTCTAGATTCGACGATTGTTTCTGAATATGTATGATTCACCCATTTGTATTGATTATATGATTTCTGGTTTGATATGTTTCTATATGGGTGATGACATATCTGGATATTGGATATGATGTTTTATGTAGTTTTGAGTTATTTATGATGTAATCTTTGTTAATTTTTTATTGTATTGTATATATATTTCAATCATACATACATACATATATATGTGTGTGTGTGTGTGTGTGTGTGTGTTGTCTGATGATATGAGTATTACTGGAGGTGATATCATATTATTCTTCTCTGATTACATTATGTTACCTTTACTATATAACCTTGATTAGACATAGCCTGAACCGCGCGTTATTTATGTAATACTCGGGTCAGTCCAAGACATTTCAGGTATAGGGACGAAATGATCGGCTTGTATTTTATTAGGCTTAGAGAAGTTACATTAGGAATTGCTATATGAAATTGGTGCGATGTTGATTCTACACAAAAAATTTATATTGAGTTGTATATTGATTATTTATCATATTACTTTGAGATAGTTGACATCTGTATTAAATTGTACCCTTATTGTATATATAATATATATACATTATATGTTATTGTTGCGATTCTGACTCTGTGTTCTCTGTATGATATTGTACACTGTGTATTGTTTTATCTTGGAAGTACATGTGATTATTGTTTTGTACTAATACTATGTACGTTTAGGTGAGTTATATATTTAATGTTTTGTACGTACCAGTGTTAGTCTAAGGGAATATATGTGCGTACACCATATAGCCTCATTCTTAATATTATCTGATAGTATTACTCCGTAATACACTTGGATAGTATGGGTACAGAGGTGGGGTGTTTTACATATGGTTACCCTTAAAAAGCCTTATTCTCCGTATTACTAAACAATATTACTATGTAATATTTTTTTATAGTACAGATATAGAGATGAGAATTACATGAATTATATGTCGATGATATGTTTAATCACTGATTTCAAAAGACGAGTCTACTATTTAGGATTTTAAATTCATCTTTGATGTAACATATATGTGTAATTTTAGTTCGGTTATGTTGAAAATTTGACGTAATGTATACTTGGTTTAAATGCTATACTATACAAATCAGTTTAACATAACATAAAATTATTTTTAATACAATGTAAGCATTTACACAAGATAAGTCAATTTATTAGAGCGCAGATCAATTATTAATACGCCTTTTAATACAATGCAATCAATATTTTTTTTAGAATAAAAGTGATATTTGATTCAAGTAGAGCATTCATTTTGATGTTTTGGGGTTTGAACATCTAGAATTTTAATGAAGAGTGACATACCACTTGAGGTTGTGGTTCTCAACCACTCCAAGAAAATTTTATTACAAGATAAGTCAATTTATCATAATATAAATCAATTTTTAACACAATGCAGGTTAGCTTGGCACAAAGCAAACCATATAGTGCAAATCAATTGTTAATATAATGCAAATTAGTGCAAGTCAAATGATACGGTGCAAATCAATTTTAGTTTAATGCATTTCAAATTTCAATATAGTATACATCAATTTTAATGAAATATCTTTTTTTTATAAAGTACATGTCAAACTGTATCTTAATGCAATTTAGTTTCATCATTCTTAAATTTATTTTTTCTTCAAATTTAGTATCTCATAGGAAATAATACTAGATTAACTTAAATAAAAGTTATTTTTGAACTACTTTGACATTTTTTGACAAAGGAATGACTTTTAAATTATGATAAATGGAAGGTTCTTTTGGTCTATAAATATAGGAACTTCTAACAAATCGTTGTTCTAAATTGTTTTTCCAAGAGACGTTACAAGACGTAATAGTTATTTCGATGGCTATTTGTCGTCGACGGCCGTCGAAAGCCATCGAAGGTCGATGGAAAAAGTCATCCAAATAACATCCGTCTAACAACTACTCATTGAAAGACTTTTCGATGGATTTTTCGATAATTTTCTGATGGCTTTCATTAGGAAGTTCGATGGTTTTCATCGCCTCATCGTATACATGTGGTAAACATGGAGACTGTCATGTTTTGGCCAATACGCCGTCACTAGCCATCGAAAATCTAAAAACTTTTTTCATTTCAGTCATGATTCATGCTTCAGACTACATTTATAAAACAATATATATTGCAACATAATTTCACACATATAAATCATATACATTAAAGTCTAAATCATACATATCACATATACTATAAAGCATGTCACACCAATAATAAAAAATGCATCAATATATATATATATAAGCATAAGTTTAATTTTAAAAGTCCATCATAAAGTTCAATCCCAAACATCCGTCAACAACTCAAAATGTATCAAACATCACATCAAACCAACCTCATCTAGCTCAAAGTATATATAACTCTCACACTACCTCATAATATTAAAATGCACATATAGAATATCTCAACATTGAAAAAATCCTACCTACTCCTCATCGCTTCGAGATCCTTGTGAATGAAGGAAATCTACTAGCTATTTCATATACGCAACAATATGCTCATCCAACATCTGATACATTTCCACAGTCCGACGCTATCTCGATCCTCAAGATCAGCAATTCGAGTTATCAAGTCTGCAATCTCATGATCATCCTTAGCTCTTCTATTGCTGGCTTGCCTTCGTCTAACCTATAGCATTTTTTATCAAAGTGTATGAGTTTCATATAGTGTGATTAATAAATCAATGTATTATACGTTATTCATAAATAAGTTATACGTAAACATATTCTTGATTCCCAAAACCATAGCGTCTACTTTGAGTTAGCGGTTCCATAATAGCATCAAAAATCATGTCCTCCACATCAGTGGTCATCTTGTCTTGACTTATTTCCTCTAGAAATCGGTCTTGTTCTTTAAAGAATTTATCATGCGATTAAAAATAGAATTAGTATTAAAATTCATATTACATTAATTTATAACTTATAATATGAAGTGACCGTTAATAATTTATAATTTAAAACATGCTTACCATGGACTCTTGTGATTTTCTGTCATGCCATGTGTATGTTTTTTAGCCATCTTCGTTGACATGCCCGATCGCGTGTGTACGAGTAAAAGCTTCAAAATAGGAAACGCGAAGACCGCACTCTCTTTCTTGAAAAAATTATTATGTATTATTATTATACATAAGGTTATATAATGTTATAAGTATTTATAATCACAATTTATAAATTTACCAGTTTTTGACGGTAACATTGAAATGACTTTAAATCCCCATGATGCGTGACAGGATTTGTATTTCT
Source organism: Allium cepa (assembly GCA_030765085.1). Lineage (NCBI taxonomy): Eukaryota > Viridiplantae > Streptophyta > Magnoliopsida > Asparagales > Amaryllidaceae > Allium > Allium cepa. Next base: position 455,959,253 of record CM060939.1, on the reverse strand, counting down.
ATTTGTAGAATTCCACTCAGATTCTGCCTGTAAATTTAACATAAACAATGTATTTCACAATTTTAACTTGATGCAATTACTATACTAACTTCTACTAAATTTTTAATAAATATACGAAATCAATAAAATTATATCAGGACTTTTCCAGTAAGCATTTAATGCTTTCTATGCGGTTGTATTCATCCAGTCGTGCTTTTCTCTCCCTTTTTTAATGCTTAACATTATATCACGGTAATTTTTCTGCATTTTTTAGGTCCAATATCTAAAAAGGGCAAGTCCACTTCCTGTAAATCTACTGCCCCCTGCATATTGATATTAAAATGAGTTATATATTTATACTTAATCAACAAAATCGCACAATGGTTATATATAAAACGAAATTCACATTTACACTTGCATAAAAATCTTGCAAATACACTCTACAACGTGGGGTAGGATATTCTCCTACTTAGGCCAGCAACCGGTCATATTGCTCTTGTAGAAAACTTAAGAAATATCAAGCACAATATCCGAAGGGACTAATTCAGAACCCCTATATTAATTATGATATAGACATTTAATAAACCATGAATAAAATTTCATACACAAAATATTTATGATGTTGCAATAAATTTGATACTTACCGAAATCGCTTTATTTGTTAACTATAGGACGATCTAAATATGATGCACCTCCTCATTGCCTCCTATGACAGTCCCTCTCTGACTAGAAGTGGGGGAATTTGAAGCATGGGAAGATCACCATATGGAAACGTAATATTTGTCATGGACATATGATTTTACTATAAGAGAACATATCAATTTATTATGGAAATACATATCGTCTTTTTATGAGAAAACATGTAACATTAATAATCACATAAATTACCTTGTATCAAAGCATACATTAATAACTAGTTTCTGCCGTTTTCTAAATCAGGCTCGGTCTCATCTCCATATCATTTTCCTATGTAGTCTCAAATACTTCTACTAAAACATTTGATTCCTTTGTAGTCTCAAATCCTACTTCCCATTACAAACAAAATATAATAATTACATTTTAAAAATCATTTCATATGAAACGGTTCACAAAATATCAACAACACTTCCCCTTTGTTCCTCATATCTTACACAAATGCGTATACATAGGGACAAAAAAGGAAGTTCTGTCGAAATTTTGCGAACCATTTCACATGAAATTGTAATTATTATACTATATTTATAACTTTTCCAATACAGGGACAAATCTGACAAATACTGTATTAGATGAATATTGATAACCGTTTTGTATTAAAAACGAGTATCTATATAACAATCATATACAGTACTTGTCAGAAGGGCGTGAAAAATATAATAGATTAAAAAATAATGTGCATTATACACTAATTTTTTATATTAAATTTATACATTAATTCATTATTTGAATTCATTAATAATTAAACTAATAAAAAACTGTTTCTTCAACATTTTAGCTAACACTAATTTGAATTTATTATAAACTAATAAAAAAATAACATTATATAGTAAATTGTTTATATTACCCCATACGCATAAACTAAATTTATATATAATTAACAGTATAAAGTAATAAAGAGACTGTGTAAATAAACTATTATTTTTCAACATTTTAGATCTAATTATAAATTAATTTTCAGATTTAATATCTGTAACGACCCGTATTTTTACGGATCGAAAGATCGTAAAATTGTTGTTATTAGATTGTTAGTGCCGTTAAGTCGTTGAAAATTTAAGTCGTTAGTGTTGATAAGTCGTCCAGAGTTTAAGTCGTGTTGTAATTTGAATAGTGGAACGACTTATGGGAGTCAACAACTTAGTGCTTAGGTCGTGTGGAAGTTAGCTCGTGTGAGCGACTTAAGGAGTTGGGCCGACCTAAGAGGTGAGCGAGTTAGGGTATTGACTGACCTAAAGGATTTGGAGCGACCTAAGGTAGTTGACGACTTACGGGTTAGCGAGCTAGATAAGGTAGCGACCTAGTGGTGAGCGGCTTAGGAGAGTGAGCGACCTAATAGTTGTAGCGACCTAAGGGATTTAGCAGTTTGGTCGTGGAGCGACCTAAGATAGGTCGCTGTGTGTATTTAGATCGTAGACGACCTAGGTTGAGGCGGGGGTTTAGTTAAGTCGCTAGGCCTTCTGTAGTTAGGTCGCTAGGTCGTGTGTGGTTGAGTCGTAGGTCGTTGAGTCGTCCCAACGACTTAGGAAGAAATGCGAGCTTGAGTCGTTAGGTCGCGGAATGTGTTGGGTCGTTGAGGCGGCTATGATGCTAAGTCTTTAGGTCGGCAGGGCTTTAAGTCGTTGCAGTGTTAGGTCGTTACATAGTTAAGTCGTGTGGCCTGGGTTTGGTTAGGTCGCGGCATTTGCTAAGTCGCATACTAGTTAAGTCGCTAGGTCACATGAGTGTTAGGTCGGCCATGTCGTTAGGTCGCGCAGTTGTGTTGAGTGATAGGTCGCGTGGAGGCTTATGTCGCTAAGTCGCGAACGACTTAAGAGTTAGGTCGTGGACGACCTAAGGGGGCGGCGACCTAAGGATTTCCAGCCTATAAATAGAGGGGTTTGGTTCACTTTTTGGCACCGGATTTTGAAGCGACGAAGTGCTGCCATTTTGAGAGCTCGACTACAACATTTCTTCACTTCTTTTCTCCACTCTAATCTAGTGATTCTTTCCATCTAAATTGAAGATCAAATCGAAGATCCAAGAGCCAAAGTTGAAGATCTCCATCCATTGAAAAGAGATTTCATCGTTTGAAGCGGAGCTTTGGAGGATCAAGCTTGATTCTTTGCTGTCCAGATCTGGAGTTGGTTGTTTTTGAGGTGTTTAGGTGATTCGGTGAGTGGTGGTTATCTCTCACACGGACCCAAAGGAGTATATTGGATCGGTGACTTGTTTATGTGTTAAAGAGAGTGATTTCGTGCACTTTTCTCAAGTCTGCATGTAGATCTATTGTTCATGATGATTTGATACATATTTTACTACATGTTCACTTATGCAAGTTTATTCATCAAGTTGTAGAGATATTGTTCATGATTCATGCTTGTTAGATTGCATGTTAGATTTGGGCTCTTTATTTACGAAATTGCCATTATTGTTGTAATTGTCTATTTAGATCTTGTTTGAATGATTGATTACTTGGATTAATGTTTGATTTGATTGATTAGTTGATTGATAACTTGATTTGGACAAGTTGGTCGAAGATGATTCAAAAGCTAAGTGGAAAGGCTCTTGAATAAGGAAAGCTGCTTGTGGCATATGAAGCGGATGTTGAAGCTCATATGGATAGATTTGATGATGATGTTGAGATGGGACTTTGCCATGATGCGATGAGGCAAACCATGATGATGGGACTTTGCTATGATGCGATGAAGCAAAGCATGATGTGTGAAAGCCTTGGTTTAATCCAGACGGGATCATCCCAAGCATGTTGATAACTCGGTGATGCGGTACGAGTTTGTGGATAATGGTTAGCTTGAGAGGCACTTGAGCTAGTATGGGAATAGTCGTCGAGAAGGATGACTAGAAGGCTGAGGTTTCATCGTTGTTGAAGGTTCTAGCATGCTCAAAGCAAGAGTACGTTGGGACGGGTCACGATGACGTTCCAAGCACGGGCTGCGACGACGTGCTAGTACTCTGGGTAGTTGCAAAAATTCCTAGGCACGGGCTGCGACGGCGTGCAGAGTTATGTCTAGAACCGGGGTTACCATTAGCCCTTGACAGGAGGTCATTCAACTAACGGTGAATTCAAGGCAATGATAACAGTGATAGCCAGAGTCATGGATGTTTGGTTGTATCATCACTTGGGTCAAGAGCGATGTTTTCAGGGTGCTTATCTGATCTTGGTTTAGGCCTTGGGGGTTTGTACTTGGAAAACGCCGACCTTGACTCGAGCGATAATTACTTTGCTTTGAATGTCTGAATTGCTATGTTTATTTCTGCTTAGTATGTCTGGGGGCTATCACTGTAGAAAGAGGTGGAGTGGGATGGTTGGGCTCCTATTCCTTTTACCCTTTATGCTCTTTTGGTATGTTTGATAGTTGATTTACTGCTCACTAAGACTTTTGTCTGACTCAAGGTTTTATGTTTAACTCTTATTACCTTGGGCTGTTCATCCATGTTGGGATGGACAGACTAGGTAACAGGTGACAGGTGCTGTTCTAGTGGCCAACGCTGTTGATGACGAAGACGAGCTGGAGGCTTTTGCATATTGTTTTCTTACTATATGTACTGGGTGTTCCGCTGTTTGTATATTCTCTGAGTGATATGTAGTGAGGCTTGATGTATTGACTTTGCTGATTGCTGTATCAAACTATTATGAGTTTATATGATGAAATTCTGTTCTATGGAGCTTCGCTATGTATATTTTCAATTGTATTTTGTCCATGCGCTGTGAGTAATACGATAGATTCCGCTGTTTAATCTTACCTTGACTATTGTCCATGGCTGCCTGGCACGCCTTTCAGCGCACCATTCCCTTGTTTTCGTGTGGGAGTCATGGGAGGTCGTCACATTTGGTATCAGAGCTTTGATTAATCGATTTTAGCCAACGCTCGCTGACGTAACTACGTATGAGAGACGTAATTGTATTTTGATGGATGATTACTATATATAATATAGTAGTTTAGAAGGATTTGAACTCCTTATGTAGTTGTTTCTCAAGGTGTTCTAAATCATTCCTTTTTGTAGATATTAAGGATGAGTCGAAGTGAGAGACAAGCTGCTAGGGAAAGTCGTGCTGTTGGGGGAGCTACTGACTATGCTGCAATGTTCGAAGCTATGATGACTTCGATCATGAGAAAGATACCAACTTCAGGACCGTCAGTAGATGTTGGAGTTCAAGTTCAAGCTCCAAGACCAGTGGATTTTGCTAAGTTGTGTAAGGACTATACTGCTCTTGGAGGAAAGGTTTTCTTAGGGACAGAGTCAACCATTGAAGTCCAAAGATGGATAGATGCTTGTCGAAGGATCTTTGGTGATTTGGGAATTGAGGATGCAACTAAGAGGAGCTTGCATCAAGGCAGCTTCAAGGCAGAGCTTCTGATTGGTGGAACTCTATCACCATTGATACTCCAGAGGAAGAGATTACTTGGGAGCAATTCCAAGTCAGATTTGAAGCTAAGTTCATCTCTACGGCTCAGAAATCTGTTTTGTTTAAGAAGTTTGTGGAACTCAAGCAAAATGGAAGATCAGTTCTTGAGTATGTTTCTGAGTTTGAAGCTTTGTCCAAGTATGCCAGATCGTATATTGAATCTCCCTATCAGAAGAACGAGAAGTTTGTGACAGGCTTGGATAGTTATCTTGGGAGGCAGTTGGTGGATCATCTGGACGATCCGTTTGAGAAGCTTGTGGAGAAAGCTCTCAGGCACGAGAATCTGTTTCCTAAGGAAGGATCTGTTGTTGCTGTGACCAAGGCGCAAAATGGAAACAAGAAGAGGAAGCAGCAGCAGCAGAAGGGTAAGGATGGCCAGAAGAAGCCAAAGGGTGAAGAGATCTGCTACAACTGTCAGCAGAAGGGTCATCTCTCCAGGGATTGCAAGAAACCAAGAGTGCTGGCAAAGTGTCACAATTGTGACAAACCGGGGCATTTCAAGAGGGATTGTCCGGAACCGAGGAAGGACAAGCAGATTGTGCAAGCCTATGCTTTGGGGGCTGTGCCATCATCTTTGAAAGCTCCTACTGCTGATGAGAAAGGAAAGAGCATGGTGGTTCAAGGTACTCTTTTCATTTGTGGTGTTCCAGTTAGAGTGTTATTTGATACTGGGGCGTCGCATTCGTTTGTTTGTAATGAACTTGTAGGCCGGTTGGGTTTAGAACCGGATATTGTTGATTGACCATTGGTTGTGACTAATCCAGTTGGGGGTTCGTCTTGTTTGTGTATGGTATGTCGTGGTCTGGTTGTATCGAGTCATGATTGCTCTTTTGTTTGTGATTGTTTTGTTCTGAACTTTGCGGGGTTCGGAATTATTTTGGGTATGGACTGGCTTAGGAAATATGCGGCAAGGGTTGATTGTGAGAGGCTGGAGGTGACAGTCGAGAATGTGGAGGGGCGAAAGGTTGTGATACGATATAAGCATGAGGAAGGCGTCTTCATGAGCTTCATGTATTCGCTGGTTGTTCCACGGGATGGACTGTCATCGGTGCCTATTGTGAATGGATTTACGGATGTCTTTGACGAGGTCAAAGGGTTACCGCCGCATAGGGATATCGAGTTTCGTATCGATCTAGTTGAGGGAGCCAGACCTTTTGTGATGCCTCTTAGGCGGATGGCGCTTAGGGAGCAGCAAGAGTTGAAGGTACAAGTTGATGACCTTTTACGGAAAGGATTCATTCGGCGTAGCGTGTCCGAATGGGGTGCACCAGTTGTGTTTGCAACCAAAGCGGATGGATCGTTGAGGTTGTGTGTGGATTATCGTGAGCTGAATAAGGTGACTAGGAAGAACAAGTATCCATTGCCGAGAATAGATGACTTGTTTGATCAGCTTCACGAAGCTAAGGTGTTTTCTCAGATGGATTTGGCAACGGGATTTCACCAGTTGAGAGTGGCTAAGGATAGTGTGCCGAAGACTGCTTTTAGGACACCATTCGGTTTTTATGAGTGGCTGGTAATGCCGTTTGTATTGACCAATGCACCAGCATATTTTGTGGATCTTATGAATAGAGTATTCAGAGATCAGTTGAACAAGTTCGTACTTGTGTTCGTGGATGATATTCTGATTTATTCCAGAACCGAAGAAGAGCACAAGACGCACTTGCGTATTGTTTTGGAAATCTTGCGGAAACATCAGCTGAAGGCTAAGTTTTCGAAGTGTCACTTCTGGAAAAGTGAAGTGAGGCTCTTAGGCCATGTTATTTCTGGAAATGGAATAGCGGTTGATCCCGCTAAGGTGGCAGCAATCCAGGATTGGGTTAGACCTAAGAATGCATCTGATGTGAGAAGTTTTCTTGGATTAACAGGATATTATCGTCGGTTTATCAAGGACTTTTCCAAGATAGCTGCACCATTGACGGGATTGACGAAAAAGAATCAGGTATTCAGATGGGATGATAAGTGTGAGCAAGCTTTCGGAATCCTGAAAGAGCAACTGACAAGTGCTCCTGTTTTGACTATTCCAAGCGGGAATGATGAGATGGTGGTTTACACCGATGCATGTGGTACTGGACTTGGAGCAGTGCTAATGCAAAAGGATAAAGTTGTTGCATATGCAAGTCGACAACTAAAGCCGCATGAAAGGAATTATCCGACTCATGATTTGGAGTTAGCGGCAATTGTATTTGTTTTGAAGATGTGGAGACATTACCTATTGGGAGTTCGATTCGAGTTGTTTACAGATCGTAAGTCGTTGAAGTATCTGTTCTCCCAAAAGGATTTGAATCTTCGACAGCAACGATGGTTAGAGTTTTTAGCATCGTATGATTTTGGTATAGCCTAAACTCCGGGAAAAGGTAACGCAGTGGCTGATGCGTTAAGTCGAAGACATGCAGGATTGGGAGCCATGTTTTCAGAATGGAAGAGTCTCGAGTATTTGGCTGGATTTGACTTCAGGCCTAGATGTGAATTGGAACCTAAGATGTTGGCAAACTTATTGATAAGACCTACTCTAGTGGAAAGAATTTGTGAGGGCCAAAAGCGAGACGATAAGCTTGTCAAGATTATCCGTGATTTGGAATCTGGATTGGATCTAGAAAAGGATAAAGGATTTGAAGTCGATCGAGAGGGTTGGCTTCGGAAGCATGGACGACTAGTTGTTCCTGATATAGATGGATTGAGAGATGAAGTTCTGAGGGAAAGTCATCACTCGAAGTTGACAATTCATCCAGGTGGAAATAAGATGTATCGGGACATGAAGAGAACCTATTACTGGGAAGGTATGAAGAAGGATGTTGGAAATTTTATTTCCAAATGTATGAATTGCCAGTTGGTAAAAGCCGAACAGAAGAAGCCAAGTGGATTGCTTCAGCCATTAGAGGTTCCTACATGGAAGTGGGAGCAGATATCGATGGATTTTATCGATGGTCTACCTAGAACCAGGGAAGGAAATGAAAGGATTTGGGTCATTGTAGATCGTTTGACTAAGAGTGCAAGATTCATTCCTGTTCGATCAACTAGGACTGCATCGAAGTTGGCTGAGTTGTATGTTAAGTGGATAGTTCGATTCCATGGTATTCCGAAGAGTATAGTGAGCGATCGAGACCCATTGTTCACTAGTGGATTTTGGAAGAGCTTCCAGGAAGTTTTGGGAACTGAGTTGTGTTTGAGTACAACTGATCATCTCCAAACAGATGGTCAGACTGAGAGAGTCAACCGAGTTTTGGAAGATCTCCTCAGAGCATGTGTTTTGGACTTCGGAGGATCATGGGAAGATCATCTTCATTTGGTGGAATTTGCGTATAATAACAGTTATCAGTCCAGTATTGGTATGGCACCATATGAGGCATTGTATGGAAGACCGTGTAACTCTCCGACAAGTTGGTTGGAAACTGGAGAAAAGCTGATACTTGGGCCCGAAATGATTCGACAGACTACAGATTGTATAGAGAACATTCGGCAACGAATGAAGGCAGCCCAAGATCGTCAGAAAAGTTATGCCGATAAGCGTCGTAAGGATTTGGAATTCTACGTAGGCGATATGGTTTTCGTGAAGGTTTCTCCACTGAAGAATGTTATTCGATTCGGGAAGAAAGGAAAGTTGACTCCGAGATTTGTTGGAACATTCCCGATTATCGAGCGAATTGGAAAGCTCGCCTATAAATTGGAGTTACCAGAAAAGATGGCGGGTGTGCACAATGTTCTTCATGTATCATATCTACGGAAGTATGTGCACGACCCAAGTACGGTGGTTTCTGCTGATAGCTGTGAAGATTTAGAAGTTGAACCAGTTGTTACGAGACCTCGTAAGCCTTTTCGTGTTGTTGAAAACGACACGAAACAGCTTAGGAGGAAGACGATTACGTTGCTCAAGGTACAATGGAGTGATGATGTTAACGACTGTACGTGGGAGGAGGAAGAGAGGATGAAGGCAGCTCATCCTGAACTCTTCGAGGTACGACCCTAAGGTGTCGTGACATCTCACGAATTTGTAACTTGTTCTAGTCTTAGTATTTTGCATGCTAGGCTAGAATTGGATGCATGGTTTGTTGATTGCTATGGACGGTAGGCATGCAGAATAGTTTTGATTTCTCTTGTTTGTTTGGAATTTCGGGGGAGAAATTCCTAAGGGGGAGAGAATGTAACGACCCATATTTTTACGGATCGAAAGATCGTAGAATTGTTGTTATTAGATTGTTAGTGCCGTTAAGTCGTTGAAAATTTAAGTCGTTAGTGTTGATAAGTCGTCCAGAGTTTAAGTCGTGTTGTAATTTGAATAGTGGAACGACTTATGGGAGTCAACGACTTAGTGCTTAGGTCGTGTGGAAGTTAGCTCGTGTGAGCGACTTAAGGAGTTGGGCCGACCTAAGAGGTGAGCGAGTTAGGGTATTGACTGACCTATAGGATTTGGAGCGACCTAAGGTAGTTGAGGACTTACGGGTTAGCGAGCTAGAGAAGGTAGCGACCTAGTGGTGAGCGGCTTAGGAGAGTGAGCGACCTAATAGTTGTAGCGACCTAAGGGATTTAGCAGTTTGGTCGTGGAGCGACCTAAGATAGGTCGCTGTGTGTATTTAGGTCGTAGACGACCTAGGTTGAGGCGGGGGTTTAGTTAAGTCGCTAGGCCTTGTGTAGTTAGGTCGCTAGGTCGTGTGTGGTTGAGTCGTAGGTCGTTGAGTCGTCCCAACGACTTAGGAAGAAATGCGACCTTGTGTCGTTAGGTCGCGGAATGTGTTGGGTCGTTGTGGCGGCTATGATGCTAAGTCTTTAGGTCGGCAGGGCTTTAGGTCGTTGCAGTGTTAGGTCGTTACATAGTTAAGTCGTGTGGGTTGGGTTTGGTTAGGTCGCGGCATTTGCTAAGTCGCATACTAGTTAAGTCGCTAGGTCGCATGAGTGTTAGGTCGGCCATGTCGTTACGTCGCGCAGTTGTGTTGAGTGATAGGTCGCGTGGAGGCTTATGTCGCTAAGTCGCGAACGACTTAAGAGTTAGGTCATGGACGACCTAAGGGGGCGGCGACCTAAGGATTTCCAGCCTATAAATAGAGGGGTTTGGTTCACTTTTTGGCACCGGATTTTGAAGCGACGAAGTGCTGCCATTTTGAGAGCTCGACTACAACATTTCTTCACTTCTTTTCTCCACTCTAATCTAGTGATTCCTTCCATCTAAATTGAAGATTAAATCGAAGATCCAAGAGCCAAAGTTGAAGATCTCCATCCATTGAAGAGAGATTTCATCGTTTGAAGCGGAGCTTTGGAGGATCAAGCTTGATTCTTTGCTGTCCAGATCTGGAGTTGGTTGTTTTTGAGGTGTTTAGGTGATTCGGTGAGTGGTGGTTATCTCTCACACGGACCCAAAGGAGTATATTGGATCGGTGACTTGTTTATGTGTTAAAGAGAGTGATTTCGTGCACTTTTCTCAAGTCTGCATGTAGATCTATTGTTCATGATGATTTGATACCTATTTTACTACATGTTCACTTATGCAAGTTTATTCATCAAGTTGTAGAGATATTGTTTATGATTCATGCTTGTTAGATTGCATGTTAGATTTGGGCTCTTTATTTACGAAATTGCCATTATTGTTGTAATTGTCTATTTAGATCTTGTTTGAATGATTGATTACTTGGATTAATGCTTGATTTGATTGATTAGTTGATTGATAACTTGATTTGGACAAGTTGGTCGAAGATGATTCAAAAGCTAAGTGGAAAGGCTCTTGAATAAGGAAAGCTGCTTGTGGCATATGAAGCGGATGTTGAAGCTCATATGGATAGATTTGATGATGATGTTGAGATGGGACTTTGTCATGATGCGATGAGGCAAACCATGATGATGAGACTTTGCTATGATGCGATGAAGCAAAGCATGATGTGTGAAAGCCTTGGTTTAATCCAGACGGGATCATCCCAAACATGTTGATAACTCGGTGATGCGGTACGAGTTCGTGGATAATGGTTAGCTTGAGAGGCGCTTGAGCTAGTATGGGAATAGTCGTCGAGGAGGATGACTAGAAGGCTGAGGTTTCATCGTTGTTGAAGGTTCTAGCATGCTCAAAGCAAGAGTACGTTGGGACGGGTCACGATGACGTTCCAAGCATGGGCTGCGACGACGTGCTAGTACTCTGGGTAGTTGCGAAAATTCCTAGGCACGGGCTGCGACGGCGTGCGGAGTTATTTCTAGAACCGGGGTTACCATTAGCCCTTGACAGGCGGTCATTCAACTAACGGTGAATTCAAGGCAATGATAACAGTGATAGCCAGAGTCATGGATGTTTGGATGTTTGGTTGTATCATCACTTGGGTCAAGAGCGATGTTTTCAGGTTGCTTATCTGATCTTGGTCAAGGCCTTGGGGGTTTGTACTTGGAAAACGCCGACCTTGACTCGAGCGATAATTACTTTGCTTTGAATGTCTGAATTGCTATATTTATTTCTGCTTAGTATGTCTGGGGGCTATCACTGTAGAAAGAGGTGGAGTGGGATGGTTGGGCTCCTATTCCTTTTACCCTTTATGCTCTTTTGGTATGTTTGATAGTTGATTTACTGCTCACTAAGACTTTTGTCTGACTCAAGGTTTTATGTTTAACTCTTATTACCTTGGGTCGTTCATCCATGTTGGGATGGGCAGACTAGGTAACAGGTGACAGGTGCTGTTCTAGTGGCCAACGCTGTTGATGACGAAGACGAGCTGGAGGCTTTTGCATATTGTTTTCTTACTATATGTACTGGGTGTTCCGCTGTTTGTATATTCTCTGAGTGATATGTAGTGAGGCTTGATGTATTGACTTTGCTGATTGCTGTATCAAACTATTATGAGTTTATATGATGAAATTCTGTTCTATGGAGCTTCGCTATGTATATTTTCTATTGTATTTTGTCCATGCGCTGTGAGTAATACGATAGATTCTGCTGTTTAATCTTACCTTGACTATTGTCCATGGCTGCCTGGCACGCCTTTCAGTGCACCATTCCCTTGTTTTCGTGTGGGAGTTATGGGCGGTCGTCACAATATCAATCCAAATTTGTAATTAAAATTTAAACACTAATTGCCCTAATAAACATTTCCAAATCAACTAATACACAATTAGAACCAATCAATAGGCTATTATCAATAAATCTAAGCACAAAGCAACAATGATTTTATCACAATTTGAAAGAATTAATTTAGGGGAAAAATATACCTAATTTTTGATGGATTCAAGATGCGGAAGCTTGGAGAAGCAAATATGATGAAGCGGTGGATTGCGGTGACTAGGGACGGTTCGGGACGGATTTTAGGGTTTAGAAATTGGTTTTAGGGTTTAGAGAATATGAGAAATAGGGAAGAAATAGGCCCAGCTGAAGCCATATTCGCGATATTTAACAGCTACCGACGGTTTTCAATGGATATTTAAGATGTTAAAATAATTTTCTTTCTATTTAAAATAAATATAATTTAAATCGTTACATAATTTTTAAAAAAGTTTACAGTAATCCTTTTTTAGTTCTACAAAAATAAGCACACGGAAGAAGTTGCAAAAAAAATTAGTCTCATGGACAGCAAATTTGCTTTTTAGTCTGAATGACGCTTTTTAGTTTGCATGACACTTTTTAGTGTGAACAGAAAATAACTATCATTCTATGATTTACACTAAAAAGTGTTTTTCAGCCTAAAAAGCAAACCTTTTGTCCCTGAAACTAAATTTTTCTCAAAGTTTTTCCCTGAGCCTAAAAACCCCTTTTAGTTCTAAATATTAAAAAGGTTATTATTATTCATTACGCAATACTTTTTAGTAATTTAATAATTAGTTGTGAATTTTAAATGTATTTAAGATAATAAATTCATATAAAATAAAATATCTGGTAAAAGAATAAATTTGTTAAATCTTATATTGATCCAAGATATTTTGGGCATAAGTCAAAATATGAAAATAAAATAAATGGGTTTAAGGTATCAATCTTCATTTTTAAATTTACAGCCATTCGTCAACATTTAGACTTAAACTTTCGTTCAAAGGTCGAACGTTCTTCAAACGAGACAAAATACTAACCATATATACTACATTATGTATTTATCCAATCCCTAAGGTTGGATTTTACAAAAAAGACAGAAAAAAAAATTTAGACTTAAAATATGTCGTTTTCATAGAAGTTGTCCAAATAATATATACAAAATTGCTCCTTGGAAAATGATATATTTTGAGTCCAATTTTTTTCCTTCTATTTTTTTCGATTCTAGCCATATGAATTAGATAAATATGTTATAAAGTATATGTGTCATAAATTTCATCACATATGAATATTGTTTGCCTTCAAACGAATGGTTTTTGTTTCGAATGTTAGCGAACAGATACAAATTTGAGAACCAAGATCGTTGCCCTAAATTTATTTACTTTTTAGTCATGTTTTGGAAGTAGGTCCAAATTATTTTGGATCAACATAAGATTTAAAAATAACCTTTTTACCAAATATTTTCTTTTATATGAATTTATAATTTCAAATACATTTAAAAATTCATAATTAGTTACACAATGGTTGAAAAATATACTTAAATTCATAGAACTGTTTTGCACCATAATTTCACTATAGTTGTATAATGGGCGGACTGAAAGTTGCATAGATTGATCCTTTGAGTTTGATTTTTAATAAAGTTAAATATCGAATTGCACAACAAAAGATTATTGAAAATACTAATTTAATTAATTACAAACCATCATAAAATTGAAGAACTGAATAAAAATATCTTTTTTAATTTTACGAATCAAATCAATATTTTTAAATAAATTTCGAACTTCTTTAATTAAAAAATTATAATAATATGATAAATTAAATTACCTAAAATAGCCTGACGTCGAAAGCCATTGAAAACAGAATGACGAAGTCATTGATGGCCATCGGAACCGTCCAATGTTATTTATCCCATGTCTTGTAGTGATAGGTTTACTATGTATACTAGCACAATAATAGTCAAATCACAAAAACTATTCCTGCACGCATATATAAACATACACACGCATATAAGTATAACGGGGTATAATAATTTTATTATATATAATTAAAAATGGTAGAAATAATTATCTCAAGCGAAGAAGAAGAATGGAAATAACAAGGAAAACCATTGGACCTAAAAAGGAAATCTATAAAATGAAAACAAGGTAAGAACATGGTCTCAACTTGTGAAAGTATCTACATTTCAGTAAACTACAGAGGAAGAATAAGCATTTTTACGAGCCAGTGCAATGAAAAAGCTATAGAAGAGCATAAATCACCAAACAAATTGTTGATAAATCATAAAAGAAATAAGGTAAAACAATTGTTGCATCTATATTTGGTCGAGAACCTTCATAAACACAATTTTAGAATTATATCAACAGAAGTTGGAAACCAATTGATATATATAAACTAATTTCAAAACCAATGAATTATACTACATTTAATTCAATTTTGAAGTGGATCAGAAGCATATTTTGGAATCTGAGTCTCTTACATTTTACTCATGTACTATTACAGTTAAAAGATGGGCACCTAGCATTGTATTGGACAAAGACTACTTCTGATCCATCCCAAGGTGGACCAAGATGCACATAAATGATCATAGATTATGTAATACAGAGGCTCAAGTGTGGTTGGCAAGCCACTTAAAACGGACTACTTCACTGCCCAAGGAGATAGACTGAATTATGTGAAAATATTAATGGAGATTAATATCAACACATAGTATCCAGACTGTATCTAAGCATAATACTATAAATCCTTATTACATATGGTATGACTATAAAATGTATGAATGCAGTTACTGTCAAATATTTAGACACTCAAATGAAAAATGAAAGGATAAACACTAATCTCAGTAGGTTCAAAAAGATAGTCATATTGTGCATGGTAATGTGCAAAAAGGGTAATTTGTTGACAATAAAAAGAATATAGCATAACAAATGAAGGAAAAAGGAAAATTGATATGCATGCTTCTCGTATATAAAAAACGATCATTTTTTAGAATAATCCGTTGCATGTCTTGAGTGAGGAGGCATCTCCATGTGTTGCAGGCAATTCTAAATCAACTGAAACAGATAATGAGGAGTTAGATTCTAGCATTACACGGGAAAGCAGTATAGAGAATATTAGTCACAACTTAACAACATGCACAAGTTAAGTGTGACATGGTGTAATGACTGATCTTTTCGACCCTCAAATGTTGATAGTAATACATCCATGTTATTCATGTGTCGAACATTCAATGCCAAAAAGACAGATTGTTTGGGTAAAATAAAAAGAAAATGGAAAAGAAAGAAGAGAACAAAACATCAGAATCTTACAATGGAATGATAATATATAATATCAAAAGACAGTATAAAGTGCTACTCTAAGATACATGACATTTCAAAGTTACAATCCTAAGTACTATCATTAGTCTAAATAGTTATAATAGTATGTCCTCACAAATGCTGATATATACATACTAGTAGTGAAGCAAAAATAAAAAATTACGATAGGTGAATGGAAGCATCCAGCTCATCTCTTGAAGCTCCAAAGAATATCAGTGAAAGCTTGGCTTCCTCGGACTACTTGAAAGAGCATCTATGGAATTAAGGGAAGATAAAAACCATGAGTCAGATATAAGTCTGCTATGAGAAACTCAAGAAATATACGACTAACATTTAACAGTACTTTAGTGACTGTTCGAATCACCGTAACAGCTATTCCCTCAAAAGAACCAAACCCACCTAATAAGTACATAAGGTGATATAGTAGATAATGTCTAGTGTGTAGAATAAAAATAAAATATAGATGTGGTGCTTGCATCTCACAATACAACAATATTAGTAGTAAAACTAAATCTGCTAAGGTACGTTTGCATAATGGGTTCCATTGGAGACGTCCTTAGTGCATTGAGGTGGATCTCTGAATAAGGGTTAAAATCTACCTTCCGAAACCATGTATATATCTAGATAAAATATAAAATTAGGAATGAATGGTTGGTCCATGCCCAAACACGTGATATCGAATGCAATTAATTCTCGACACCAACCAGTCGAAGGCATCTCTAGATATTTGAAGCTGATGTACCCTTTTGGGTTAGCTAAATCCCCTAGCTATAAGACTTACTCTGTTTTCAATAATTTTAGATGGTGAAGTCACTTTCATCATCTCATCACTGAGTATTCATTACTCGAACAGATACGAATCTCTTCATGGATTCCATCATCTCAAACAGTTTATGAACCTATCCATGAATTCCAGCATAAGTCATCCGACTGCTAGCACTGACCTCTCCTTTGGACTTAACCTTAGTGTTAACTTAAAAAATGGATCAACACCCAGGATTAAGTATGAAAGCACCATCCTTATTTATCAAGGCAAATAGAATAAAGACAAGAAATAATAACTTGCAAATAAAGTAAAGAGACAGGAGATTTTTAGAGTGGTTCAGCTATTAACAAAGCCTACATCCACTTCATAATTTTCTTTATTGACTAACTGCAATTACAAGTTGGATACGATTACATTTTACTTGGATCTTGTGGGTTAGATCAAGTTACCAGTGTTAGAATTCACTGGAGAATCATAGTGGACTCCTTTGATGACTGTTGTATGAGAGAAGAAGAGCGACGAATAGATTCTGCAGAGTTTCAATAGTTAGTCCAAAAGATCCTATTTATGTTGCAGGTAGGGTTGTATTTATGAGGGTTGGAGACAATTTGGGCCAAAGCCACTTTATTATTGACTCACAATCGTAGGTATGCAAGCGCTCCCAGAATTCCCGAATGAGCCGACACAGTCTGATGGATCGCTAGCGATCCATAAGGCATGGGATCCATGGGTTTTAAGTATTTTTGACTCGTTCCCTTTGGATCATGTTTTCTGCCTTGTGTAGATGATCTCCATGTAATTTCATG
Source organism: Allium cepa (assembly GCA_030765085.1). NCBI lineage: Eukaryota > Viridiplantae > Streptophyta > Magnoliopsida > Asparagales > Amaryllidaceae > Allium > Allium cepa. Next base: position 455,942,308 of record CM060939.1, on the reverse strand, counting down.
ACTAGACCCTTTTCTTTGATGATGATCCATGTATTCTTTGCATTGAATTTCTGATGGAGTTTGACGATTGCTCACTTCTCGATGTAACAAGCTTGAAATTCCATCAAAATTAGCAGACATTCCTAGAAAACTTATTAGATTATGGCTCAAGAGGACTGAAGGATCCGCGAGCAACTATTATGGATCACTAGCGACCCATAAGAGATGGATCGCTAGCGATCCATCACCTTAGCATAATTTTTTCTTTGTTTTCTTTAGTCCTTCTTAGTTCCTTCTTCTAGTCCTTTTGGTTGATTCTTGAATTGCTTTGACTCGATGTAGACGTTCTGACTTTCTTTGAATTCTGTTCGGTCAAAAACTCGGATAACATTTGCCCCTAGAGTATGTTTTCATTGACAACAAGGCATGCTTTGGAAGTTACTGCTTTTGAGTTCCCGCTCGGTGAGGCTCAAGTGATCGTGTTGAGGCCGTCATGCGAATTTGGCTCTGGTTATTCAGCCGTATGTTGAACTCTGATGGGTGTTGTCATAGCTTATAACAATTATCCAATTTCAATCCTACAACTGTCAATAGGCTTGCAAAAGGTACTTAGATCATGCTTAGTGAATTGGGAAAAATTTGGTTGGATCATATGAATCACTTGCGATCCATAGTCCATAGATTGCTAGCGATCCAAGGACTTAACCATTTTTTTCGTGCAAAGTTCTATTTAATCCATTTGAGTCGACCTACCCTCCTTCACATTTTCATTCGACGTTTCGAGCTAAGTTCTCCTGCGACTTGACCTAACTCCAATCCAAACCCTAATTCCATTCACGTAATCGCCGTTGTCGGCCATCCACTACAGAAGCCTCCTGTCGCAGACCTTGCCTTGCCTTAGGCCATCCATTACACCCGAAACTTCATCGACTAGGATCACCATCAACCTACCTACCTTGGATCGCTTCCGACTTAAACTTTGACCATTCTTGCCCTTTGATTTTTGACTTGAGGTGGTGTTTGAAATTTGGCATTCATTTAGTAATTTGGTGATGAGGTTGGATTAGTGGTGATTGTTATGGAGAATTCGAGTTGATTGCGAATTTGTGGAAGAAGATAGTAAATAGAGTCTTGAGTTCTTCACAGAACAAAGCTCGGGCTTTTGTCCTGGTACTTGACATGTTCTGCTATCTTTGTCCACAAAGTCAGAATTGACTTGCACCGAGTTACATTGTTAATCCGACATGATGTCTGACGAACTGGTTTTGGTTATTCCAGAGGTGATGACAGCTTAGGGTAGCATATCACGTACAACTTATGTTGTTATCGCCTTTCGAAGAGTTCGGATTGGACTTGTTATTGCACACTTGATGTACTTGAAATAGGAAGAGCTTCTTGCATCGCATCGGACAGCAGATCCATTATCGATCGTTGATCAATAACGGGCAAGTGTAGGAGAAATAACTTTTCATATATGATACGAGAAGCTCTTTTCTTTCTTTACTACGAGTGAACTATCTACAAAAAAGAGAGCATTTTTAGTGTTCAGGACATCAAGCCCATCTCACATAGATAACACACTGCACTTGCCCCAGTCCATACTTGAAACCCTATGTGTCGGCATAAATTGATACTTTTTCGGAGTTCAAGTGTTGCAGGATGTTATCCAACATTTTCACCTGGCTATATTCGAACTAATTGGACAAGTTAGACTCGACAAGTTAGACTCGACTATCATCAATAGCATATAATAGTGATTGTGAGGTCTAGAAATCAAGTGTAGGCAACGATATGAAGTGCCGATCAACCGAGACCAAGAAATAGGCTCTTTAGAATATTCTAAGTATAGATTAGCATCTCCCTCCGACAGGGGATCGGTGCCTATCCCTTCCCCTTGGTCATCTGTCCATATCCTTAATTTTTGTCCCAAACTAGGTAAGGTTGATATAGAGTGACAAGGAAGGTCTCACAAAGCTATATTTCAAATCTCAAGTCGTTTGGAGTTTGTGTGCTCAAGTTATGAGCAAATTACTTCAACTATGAAAGGGATTGGTATAAACGGGATCAGTTAAACTCAATTTTGCAGCGATGATTGATCAATAACTCAAAATATACACATGTTATCAACATAAAACTTGGATTTCGAGTTTATCAAAACATGTGGAACACCCCCTTGGGATCTCATTCCAATTGAAGGAAGTTGGAGGGATCGACATAACTTCCTTTGGAGGGATCGATAGAAATCAGGATTCAAGCAACACTACTTCATAGAAAATGCTATATCCAATTGCACGAAATTTGGAGAGAAAGTAGTTAACATCATGGTCAACCCCATAGGATCATAGCCTATTTCGATGCACTAATAGGGATCGATACTGATCCCTATTATGGGCCTAATGGGCTTGAATTTTTTTTTTGATAGCCTCGTCTTGTTCTCCTGAACCTTCTGCCAAAATTTCAGTCTGATCCATGCACTTCTACCCCTATAAATGCAATAGGTATGGCATCAGAATAGGGATCATGCTTTCTCTATGAAAGCTCTTCCATTTTTATTCTTCACTTTTGTACTAATGGATCCCAGCTGATCCAAACATTCTTGTAATCATAATTAAGTGAAGACCAATAAAAATATGAAGTGGACGTATGCCAAGATTGCCGAACCATTATAAAAATCTGCGTATTCCTTTATGATTTTTGCTTTGTTTTAATTTCGTTCTTCAATTAATATCTACTAGATTCTATTGGGTGTTGATGTTCTTTTTGGCGTCAACACAGGGAAACTTTTACTTAAGATAGAATTACCTGACCATGTTAGATGCAAGTTTTGTTGTATAGAATGAAGCACCTGTCCTCCCACCGTAAGTCCAGTAGAGGAAGTCCAGCACTTTTAGAAGTCGAATCTTCATCCATTAAGCTTACCTCTTCAATCCCACAAGTTGAATACAGTCATCTGGTTCTGGTTGGTCCAGTTATAAACCGGACTCCTCCAAATTTCAGAGTTCTACTAAATCCCTGGGAGAGAGCTTCCTCCGTAATCTTTGCTAAAGTTTTACATGGCATTTGCTTACAACACAACATTACAGATGATATTGTGCGCCTTCCATCGAAAAACGAGTATGCACATATGCCGCCTACGGGGTATACTGCTTGCTACCGGTATATGTGCTTAAATGGAGTGGTGCCCCCTTCAATAACTTCTTGAAAGAAAATCTTTTGAACTAGGAAATTGATCCATTTTAAATTCATCCTAATAGGTACGCGACCTTGACCTGCCTTCACGTCCTATTTATGCGAACGATTAATCGTGCCTTGACTTTCGATGAGTTGAGATATTTTCTCTCATTCAAGAAGAGAGACGAGTGTCCATCCCTTGTTGTCATCGAGGCCCAACGAAACCGCATGATCGTATTGTAGCTCCAAATTAATTTATCTCAATTTAAGACTCCGTATTTCTTTGTTAGGTGTCTCGAAGGATTTAACCGCCTTTGGACGATGGGGGGTAAGTTCTCTCTTTTACTCATCGAGTTTCAGTATGTCGCTATGGTATTTCTGATAGATTGAATACTTCTTGTAGTCATTCCGAAGCCAAATAAAGATCCATCACTCGATCTGATTTTCCATACTCTGAAGGCAGTAGACGCCAAGGAGAGATCATTCAAATTTTTGCTAACACACAAGAATATTCTTCGGTATAGGCTGTTGCATCCTGGGAGATCCGCTGCGGCCATCGAAGTCCCGCCTCCTTCCCTTTCCAGAATATGAAACACGTTCCACTTCTTTATCACATCGCTCTGAAGAGGGCAATCTCCTAGAAAGAGAAGGTCCGTCTGGCGAGGAAAAGAAGAAATTCATGAAGGAAGGGGTGTTACGATTGAAGCCAGCTACCCAGCCAGAATGCCTCCAATTTCAGAGGTGAGGGAGGAAGAATTCAAGCAGCGTGAGGGAAAGACTGCAGTGGAAATAGAAAAGGAGGAGGGTGAAACTAAGAGCAACAACAATTTTAATTCCTCCTCTAGTGATGATGAATTCGATGCAAGTTCCAGCGATGGAGACTTCGAATCGTGACATGAGACTCCGGGAATGAGTCCCTTTCTACTAGATTCGCCTCCCCGAGAAATTCATGATAAAGATGCTCCTTCAGCCGCCGAGAAACTTCAGGATTGCCAGAACAAAGAAACTGGTATCGACTTTGGGAATTTGAGCAACGTTTACGTAGATATCAATGAACTCATGGGAGGAGATTTTGAATTCGAGGGATAGTCTCCTCGCCCTGGTTGTCTAGAGTCAGCCTGATTTCTACCATGGCGGCTTCCCGGTCCAGTTTTGGCATCCTTTTAGGCCACCCAAGACATATTACACACTTCATTAGGGTCACATTCACTTAAGCATGCATTATTTAGGTCCATTTCTTACTACTAAATTTCTTTATTCATTCTTCATATCAAGTACCATGAGAGGCCATGGACTTTACGATGATCTTAAATAATTCACTGACTCACAACGTTGGTCAAGCGGTCTTCAAGCAGCCACTAGCCCCGTGAATTCGAAGAAGAGTGGAGAAGGTGGAAAGATTTGGAAACCGAAGCACGTTGCCGAGACAACAAAGAACGGAGTAAGGTTTATAAAATTGGCTAGAGAAGAGAGTTAAGTTCACCGCAACCTACGTCCAACGCGCAAAGGCTCCTATATACCCCGTCTTAAGGCGACTCAAAGTGACTTAGATCAAGCCGAGGAATGGGAAAAGTTATGCAAGAAACTAGTAGGCACAAACTGCAATAATTATCAAGAGATCCTCTCCTTTGAATCAGAGAAAGACAATTATGAGAGGGCGTTAGCGGAATGTGATGCTAAGATCAAGCGATTAATGCAAGAGAAGGATGCTACACTTCGAGAGAGTAAGAACAAACTAGCTTGCTGAAGGAACTGAAAGAGGCCCAAGCAAAAATAGAGATCGTATTCCGAGACAAAATCAAGAAGGCCCACGCGGACGAGGTTAAGCTAGAAGAGGAGCTTGAAGCTTGTGGTGTGATCATTGAAGCTCAGAAGAAAACCATCGTTGATCATGATGAAGTTGCCGATTACATAGGAACCGTGGAATCCGTCAAAAAGACCGTTTCTGATCAAGCTCAAATGATTGCTTCGCTCCAGGGAAGGGTCGCGCAACTTAACACCGGGAAGACCTGAGTTGTAGTGGAGAAGGCCACCATAACAGCGATCACTTAGAATTGCAAGATACTTTTGAAAATAAGATGGAGAAGATGAATGATATCATCTCAAATTTCTATGTTAGCTTCTTACAGCATCAGGGGAGCCTTAGTTATTTGGGCCCCAAATTTTTACATACTTTTCCCGTGGTTTGGGAAGAAATCCTGGCCCGTTTCCAAGAGAATGGGGATGTATATACCGAGCAAGAGTTGGAGGATGCCTACCTCGTTGAGGAATCGATGAAAGCTCTAATAGAGGGTCGAAAGGTCCTTCAAATTGAGAAGAAATAGGAGGCTGCCATGCTGCTATGAATGAAACTACTAAAATGTTTCCAGATCCTTTCATTTTTGATCTCGACGAATTATCAAAACAGCCTCGTGATCAGTTAGCGAGTTTTGTCGATGCTACTTTGTCGTCTGTTCCTCCAGCAGCTATCTCTGAAACTTCAAGTGGGTCTGGAACTTCTCCGAAGATCGTCATCCATCAAAACAAGGAGAAGGTAGGAAATACGAGATTGAAATTCTCGGCCATTACTCTGATGTAGGTAACCTCCTTGTTTCCCCCGAGTAAGAGACTTTTCAGCTCACGCCGCAAGAACAAGACAAACTTAATGCTTTCATTTTTGATCCTATAGGTCCGTTTTCTTTACCCACTAACCTACTGATTTGTTCGATGCCTGGACTTGCCGCTATTTCAACCACATTAACGCTTATTTCCATAGCTAGTCCGATTATTATGCCTGTGTTTGGCTCACAGCCAAGGCCGGAATCAAGAAGATTGTTGCATTACATGGTCTAGACGACCCTTTTGTATCTTTGAAGGACAATTTCACGGCAGCTAAAGCTCGAGAGAAGGAGGACCAAATTGGCCAGCTACATGAATTTGAATAGCAAATAGTGGCCGTTAAGAAGGAAAAGGTCAAGGAGAGTAACTCTTCGAGGAGCTCCTATAACTCTCGAAAGCGCAAGGCTAAGTGGGAGTCTTTCAAGAAGGTCGAAGCGTAGGGAGGAGATGCCGACACCAAGGAGATGTAGATATTTCAAGCAGCGACATTACTACTAGTGAGGATTCTAAGAGGAAGAAGAAACTCCTAACTAAAGTTTGGAATGGGAGCAGTGGAAAAAGGCATTGATAGGCTCGAGCAATAGTGGAGCCAGATTTTAGGACATTTTTTTTGTTTGATACGTGTTTTGTTCAAGTGCAGAATCTACACTTATTTCTTTGATCGTTATAGCATCTGTATTTCCTTTTTTGTTGGCTGATATTGTATAGGTACGACCCCCATATTTTTGACTTTGTGTAGAAAATTCTATAAGTAATACAATGTTGACATTTTGATTGTAACTTAATCTGTCTACTTATCTGCGTTTCATGCACTTATGCCAATTTTCTGTACTACTATTTTATTTTAGCTAGTCCTGTAATTACCGCCAATTTTTTTTATTTGGAGTAACAGAACTGTGAAGTACTTGGTTTTTGCTTTTGAGCATTGGTGTGTGCCCTCTAGTTCACGGGGCTGGTTACTTAAAACACTTGACAAACGACCGGTCGATCCAAGTGAATTTTTGGATGTCAGTAATCAGACCTGTTTTACGGTTCCTATCTTCGAGAACTTGTGATTTCAATGGCTTGATTTTAGAGATATTGCCGGTCAATAATCGAAATTCTTTGCTGATTCGTAGTTGTTTAACATTGTTGGATTCATACCCGTTACTCGGTGGAAGTGGTTCCTACAATAGATGAGTTTCCTGGTATTGCCGGGACAATATCGATATGACCCATCGATCCGAAACGGTTTGGAACTTCTCAACGCTACCAATCTTCGGGCAACGTAAGGAGTTAATGTTTCGAGAGTATGATTCCACGGCCCAAAAAGTAATGCACGGCTTATGACAGTGCACGACTTTTAAGGTTGTGCTTGCTTGGATGCGATTCCACAATCCAAGAAGCAGTGCATGGCTTATGAAATGCGCTATTTTGATTTGGGCCTTCCCAGCATTGCCGGAGCAACACTAGTTCTTAGAAGGCGAGGATCGGGTTCCGTCGATCTAATGGTTTGGTCAATTTTCTTCCGTTGACTCAAAGAGTAAGTAGGGCATACTTGAGCATGATTCCACTATCTCAAGCAGTGATCGGGTGATTTTGAGTCGATTTGACCCCATTGACTCGACAGTTTACTTTTGTGAACACGATTTTATTGGTTCTGAAATTAAAGCAATTTTATTAACGAAAATTGCGAAAGTTTTGCCTATTTACAATGCCTTCGTTATCCTGGGATGGCTTATTTGCTGGAAATAGGAGATACATAAGATAATCTTAGATAAAGTAACGATGTAGGGATTCGCTGTTCCATGCTCAAGGAATCTGATTCCATTACCGGTTGTCAGCTTAAATGTACCATCCCCTAGCTTCTGACCGATCACAAAGGTTCCTTCCCAATTTGGTCTAAAGTGCACCTGGTATAAGGTAGACCCTCTTAAGGACAATGTCTCCCACTTCGAAGGTGCAATTATGAACTTTGGAGTTGAAGTACTATGCGACCCTTTTTTGGCGAGAGACGATCCTTAATTCGACTTCTACCCTCTTCTCATCGACCATATTGAGTGACTCGAGTAGAAGTTGTTCGTTCGGTATTTGATTGAATATTTTCCTCTGATGAGAAGGGACTTCTAGCTCAATCAGGATCATTGCTTCTGAACCATATGGTAGAGCAAACAGAGAGTGCGCAGCTGCAGATTTGTGCGTTGCCCTGTAGGGCCATAGTTTGAGTGGAAGTTCAACGACCCAATTTCCTTTTGCTTTTAATAGTCGTTTTTTGATAGTGGACTCAATGATTTTAATTACTGCTTCCACTTGCTTGTTTTCCTAGGGATGTGTGACAGTGGAAAAACTCTTTTCGATTCGAAAGCATTTGAAAAACTTTTTGAACTCAGGGCTTTCAAATTGAGTCCTGTTGTAAGTGACGATTTTCTACGACACCCTAAATCTACCAATAATATTTTTAGTAATGAATTTAATGATTTCTTTATGGTAATAGGGCCAGCGGTTTCGCTTTGGCCCATTTGGTGAAATAGTCAACAACAACAATAACATATTTGGTTCCCCCTTTAGCCATTGGTAATGTACCGAGCAAATCAATTCCCTAGATTGCGAACGACCATGAGATGACCATTTATGTTAGCTCCGTCGAGGGGGTTCAGTTGATCTTTTTAAATCTTTGACATTGATCGCACCGTCTGACGTAATCTATTGCATCATGGTTCACTATTGGCCAAAAGTACTCATACTAGAGCACCTTCTTTGCAAGGGTTTGCTACCTGGTATGATCTTCAAAGTCACCTTCATGGACTTCTTTTATGAACCTTCGAGCTTCGCCGTCGATCACACATCTGAGAAAAGGGATAGAGGATCCCCTTCAATAGACTATCCTATCCTACATTACAAATTGCGGTGCCTTCCAAAGAAGCCTTTTCCGCTGGTTCCTGTCTGCGGGAGAGCTCCTGTGAGAAGGTAGTCTGTATTCGGTGTCATCCATGTCTCTGGTTCCTTGGTTGTCTTAAAAATGCAATCGATGTCCATTTCGCTTATGCTCGGAGCGGTCAGGGTTTCAACTAGGACCAACCCTAATGACCACGCCTCTTCGAAGCGGGCCAGTTTAGCTAGACAATCCGCCTTCGTGTTCTGCTCTCTCGAGATATGAGTTATGGTGTAATGCTCGATATCGATCAGTAGTTCCTATGCTTTAGATGGATACGGGGAGAGGTGCTCCCCTAAGCCTGGTATTCGCCTTTTACCCGATAGACAACTAGCTGAGAGTCGTTGTAGATGTGTGTGGATTTTATCTCGTGTTCCCACATAATCTTTAGCCCAACTATCAATGCTACATATTCTTCCTTGTTATTTGTTGTTGGGAATTCCAAGCACAAGGCATAATAGATGGATCGTCCTTTAGGAGTCTCGAGCATTACCCTTGCTCCCGAGCAGGAGTTGTTAGAAGCACCATCGAGGAACAGCTTCCAACGTGTCTCCACTTTCGGAGTCATTCCTTCCTGGTTGTCTCGTATCGTAAATTTGATAATGAAATCAGCCAACGCCTACCCGTTGATCACCTTTCTAGGGTGGTATGTGATTTCGTACTGACTCAATTCGATGTTCCATTTGATATGCCGTTCAGAGGTCTTAGGATGGCATAACATTTGCTTCAAGGGTAGTTTTGTCAGCACTCTGATAGGGTGTTCCTGGAAGTATGTTCGTAATTTTTTGGATGTAATCAAGAGGTAATATGCCAATTTCTCCAATTTTGGATAATTCTTTTCTACTTCAGTGGACCGTTTACTGATGTAGTATACGGGTCACTGGATCTTAGCTTCTTGTCATACGAGCGCAGCACTCAATGCATATGGCGAGACTGCTAAATAGGTGTACAAATCTTCTTCGTCTACTGGATTGGACAAGATTGGTGGGGTTTCCATATGTCGCAGCAGCTCTTCAAACGCAGTTTGACAAGCTTGATTTCATTCGAAGTTTTTCTTTCCCTTCATTAATGCATCAAAGAACGGTATATATTTGTCAGTTTCTTTTGAGATGAACCGGCTTATTGTGGCAACCTTTTCATTTGGGATATGTAGCTCTTTCCTGTCCCTCGAGGTATCGACTTCCCGCAAAGTGTTTATTTGTTCAGGATTTGCTTTTATGCATCCGACACTCAGGATAAATCTCCAAAAATTTCCCGACGCTGCTCTGAAATGACACTTAAATGGATTAAGGTTCATTCCATATTTACACATTATTTCGAACATTTCAGCGAGGTTGTCCAAGTGATTTGTAGCTATGCGTGATTTAATCAACATATCGTCTATATAGACTTTCATTATCTTCCCAATCTGACGCTTAAACATGGTGTTTACCAGTCACTGGTAAGTTGCCCTAGCATTCCTTAAGCCAAATGGCATTACTTTGTAGCAATACAGTCCCAGGTTGGTAATGAAATCGGTATTTTCTTAGTCTAGTTCGTGCATCATGATCTGGTTGTACCCTGAGTACGCATCCATACATGATAGCAGTTCATGTCCAGTCGTCTCGTCCATAAGCTGATCGATTCTGGGCAGAGGAAAGCTGCCCTTTGGGCAAGCTTTATTCAGATCCAAGTAGTCGATACAAGTTCGCCATTTCCCGTTGGACTTCTTGACCAAGACTGGGTTAGATTCCCATTCGAGGTAAGTTGCATCATGGATAAAGCCATTCGCCATCAGCTTGTCCACTTCTTCTCTTAGTGCTTTGGATTGCTCAGGCCCTAGGTTGCCTTTTCTACTTCATGGGCGTATACTTGGGATCAATGTTAAGTGCATGGAAGGCTATCTATGATGACACTCTGCATATATCGGAATGCGTCCAAGCGAACACATCTAGATTAGCATGAAGAAATTTGATGAGTTCGAGTCACATCCTGTTTCCGAGATGCGATCCAATTTTAAGGACCCGTGTTGGGTCATCCATGTCGAATGGGACACACACCGTCAATTCTACCGATGTTGCCCATTCCTCCCCTGAACTCTTCTTTCTAAGGCCCAAAGCCTTATCGAATTAGATATGGCAGGGCGGTTCTATAGTTGCTATTCGGATAGTTCACGAATGTGGAGAGTTCTCCCCCACATTCTTCCCCTTTTCTTTTCTTTTAGATGCAGTTCCACGATATAACATTCCCTAGAGGCACTTTGATCTTCCTTGACCCCTTGACTCCATTTTCCGTCTGAAATTTCATAGTTAGACACTATTGAGCTAAAGCAATTCTAAAGTCTACCAAGGCGGTCGCCCTAAGAAGGCATTGTACGTGGATATCTCGTCTACGATCACAAAGGTTTGGATGAGGGTAACCTTCGGTCACCTATTCCAAGTTTTACGGGTAAGTCAATTGTTCTGATGGGTTGTTTGAGTTCACCGATGAATCCTTGAACCTTTGTTTGGAAGGCAGATACATCTTTCAAGCTGATCTTCATTTGATCAAAGGTGTGTTTGAAAAGGACATTCAAAGAACTATCGCCGTCTACCAATACTCATCGGTCCATGGCGGGTCTGGTTCCTACTGTCACGACCATAGGATCGAGAGTTGGAGCTTCTATTCCCTCGGTTTCTTGATTCCTAAATACTATGTCGTCATTCAAAGTTCTTTGCTGCTTAGCAGGGGTTTCATCTGCGATCTTAAAGCATGCCGCTTTCGTAATATGCTTCAATGAACTCGCATACTGCTCTATTCCAACGATGAGTCTTCGGTCAGTCCGTCTAGGTCCCTGCTTGCTTGTTCCAACTTAGTTCCCTTGTTCTCTAAGATCTTGAGGTGCTACAGGTTGGTCAAGATTCAATGGTTTGGTCAAGATTCAGTTGTTTCCTCACATACTACTAGAGCTTGTTTTCCCAAATCAACTCCTCAATCAAGTTCTTCAAGTGACGACACTCATTTGTGTTGTGGCCATGTGCCTTGTGGAAGCTACGGTACTTTCCAGAATGCTTCTGTTATTCAATTTCTTCTTTTTTAGATAGCTTCTTGTATTCTTCTATCCTCTGTGTCACGAGATAGATGTTTTCGGGAGTATCGTTGAGTGGGGTGTATTCTTCGGGCCTAAATCTTTGAGTCGCTTGCTACTTCTATTGCCCTTGTTAGAATTCTGATTCTTCCTTTTCTGATTTTGCTTTTTTCTTGTGTTCCCTTCAATGATCCCGAAAGTGTTTATATCTTGGTTCATCGCCATACCATTCTGCCCAATGTTGGTCAGTTGTAGGTTAGCAGATTTCCTTTGTAATTATTGTACCTCTTTTAGTCTCAAGTACTGGCTCGCCTTTTGGTTGAAATTATTTCTAGTGGTGGGTTGTTTCATTTTGATCCATTTTCCAAATTCAGTCTTGGGGTGAACTGCATAGACTAAGGCCATGAAAACCATATCCTCGTTCGAATTACTTCCTTTAGTTGCTGCGGTGTTGAACCGATTCATGAAAGACTTCAGAGATTCATTCCGTTCCTGGAATAAACCGAACAAGGACATCACATCATTAGGCTATCTCGTGTGAAGTCTGAATCGAACAAGGAACTTTGTTGCTAGTTGATTGAAAGTGGAGATGGATCTTGGCGGAAGCCTAATAAACCACATGGAAGTAACTCCCTCCAGAAAAATCGAAAAACATCAACATTGAATGGCATTCGAAGCATTTGCACTGTCCATGTACAAACTGTACTTATATAAGCAGGGTTTCAGGTGTCTCGTTCCGTCATAAGATAGAATAGTTGGCATAGTGAACTTTTCAGGGTATCTCTCATTCAAAATCTCATTTGTGAAAGGATTCCGACTTGGGGTGGATCCTCATCCATCATCCCTTCTATCCTTACTCTTATCCATCGGTCGCTTGACCATGGCCGCGATATACTCCTCAGATGTCCGGTAATCCGGAGGTCGGCTATCAGTAACTACACCGAGCGTTTGGCTTTGCAAACGATCTTGGTGAATGTGATGAAGCCTATGCTCTCATGTCTTCGAGAAAGCCACTTCCATGGGGTTCATTGGCTTATGGTTGGTCTAATGGGGACAGTTTGGATCTCCCTAGCATTATCGAATGCATTGGTATTTCCTTCCAACTTGTCATCATCAAGTCGCTCACCATCTTCTAAGTCCTAGAGATTCATGACTATATCCTCCTGTAGGGTCTTTTCCCCTAGATTTAAGTTCGTAGATGGTTGCCTCACAGTTGGTAGAGTTCTTGTGTTTCCTTCTATATTGATTCCCATGGTTCCACCTATCACTCCTTTCCACGGCTGCTTCCCGTTCCTTTTACCAGAAATGGAAGAATTTTCTTGTTCCACGACAGCCGCGGGCTTTGTCATGGTTCTTGGAGCAGATGAGACTACAAGGCCAATAAGGCATTCAGTTAGTACATTGGAGCCCTTTGGTTGTTTTCCATTTTCTGATTAATTTCGTCAACCATTTTGTTTAATTCATCTCTAGTGACAACTTCATGTTGAATGGAGGATCCTGAAATCTGATTACTAGAGTTAGCTCCTAACTGCGGATTGTTAGGATGTCGACTTCAATTTGCTAGGGGTTTGTTTCTTTTCCAGCAATGGTAGCTCCTATGGATCTTGCGAAAGTTGTTCCCTTTCTTCCTGGTGCTATTAGTTCTCAAATGCAAATACTTTAAGGAAAGATTAATGATCTAACTTCTGAACTAATCTGATCCAAAGTAGATAGCTAGATCTAAGCCTGATTTGGGTTCTCAGTGAAAGCACCAAAATATTAACCCAAAAAATGGATCAATGCCCTGGATTTAGTATGAAACACCAGCCTTGTTTACCAAGGCAAATAGAATTAAGCAAGAAATAATAACTTGCAAATAAAGTAAAGAGACGGGAGATTTTTAGAGTGGTTCGGCTGTTAACGAAGCCTACGTCCACTTTATAATTTTCGTTATTGACTGGCCGCAATAACAAGTTGAATACGATTACACTTTGCTTAGATCGGGTGAGTTATATCAAGTAACTAGTGTTAGAATTCACTGGAGAATCACAATGAAATCCTTTGATGACTGTTGTGTGGGAGAAGAAGAGTGAAGAATAGATTCTGTAGAGTTTCAACAGCCAGTCAAGAAGATCATGTTTATGTTTCAGGTAGGATTGTATTTATAGGGGTTGGAGAGCACTTGGGCCAAAGCTGCTTCATCGGAGACTCACATTCAAAGGTACGTAGGCACTTCCAATGTTCCAGAACGAGCTGATCCAATCTGATGGATCATTAGCGATCCATAGGGCATGGATCACTAGCGATCCATGGGGTTTTGGTATTTTTGGCTCATTCCCTTTGAATCATGTTTCCTACCATATGTAGATGCTCCCCATGTAATTTCATGACTAGATGCTTTGCTTTGATGATAATTCACATATTGGTTAAATTGAACTATCGATAGAGTCAGACAGATGCTCACTTCTTGAACTAACTAGCTTGGAATTCCATCAAACTTAGTAGATATTCCTAGAAAACTTATTAGATCATGGTGTAAGAGGACTGGAGGATCCACGAGCAACTATTATGGATCACTAGCAATCCATAGGAAATGGATCGCTAGCGATCCATCAAGTTAGCATATTTTTGTCTTTTTTCTTTAGCCTTTCTTGGTTCCTTCTTCTAGTCCTTTTGGTTGATTCTTGAATTGCTCTAACTCGAAGTAGACGTTTTGACTTCCTTTGAATTCCATTGGGCCAAAAACTCAGATAACACCTAGATAGACAGTTCAACTCTATAGCATTTGTCTGAAATGTTAATACCAACCTCTCCCTTGGACCTAACCTTACGATAAACAGTTCAACTATATAACATTCCACTCCACAACCGCTTCCAAAACATAAAACTCGTATATCAGTTTTGAAGTGGTTTTCTGGAAGTAATATATAAATATACTTATTCAATCCCAGACTCTTCAAAATTAAATTAGTGAATTTTTGGTTCGCTCAATTCCAGTTCTTTTAGGAGTAATCAAATGAGATAAAGGATTCCTCTCCAAGGGATCTCTTATATCTCATTCTTAAAGCAAGAGACATTTCACACTAATGAGTCCTTCCTGAGGGATCTCAAACCGTATGAAGCCGTGAAGCGTTTATATACTTTCTAAGTTAATATGGTCAAGTTCGATAGTCGATTAATCTACTATCTAGTCCTAAAAACGATTGCATGTGCAAATCAAATCTCGTATATTTATCACTATTTTTGACCTTCTCAAAATACGTTATCCCTAGTTCAATACTGAAGCTGGTAGATTAAAGCGCTATTACTTCTAAATCCTACTCGAACATCATTCTTAACTCTCACAGATAGAACTAGTCTAATTTGTTGGCTTTTGGTGCAAAGTAAAAGAGTAAACACTTCCCGTAGACGAATAAGCACACAAACATGGTTAATTCACTTAAGAAACTTCTAATCCCTTTTTATTAAATAATTTATCTTTGTAATTACTTGTATGTATACTTACAAACCTTTTTAAAATGGTATATATACATATGTATACCAAATTATTTATAAAGCTAATATACTTAATAAAATTTTAAACAATTTAAAAGAAAAAACATTATATAAATGTTTTATTACTCTAATAGGATATTTAACTAATTTTTATAAAGCTATATATTCATAAAAATACTTTTAAAATACCTATAAATATGTTTTAAATATCCATTAAAAGTATTACTTAAAAATAACTACTTTATAATTATTTAAAACTCCCAAAAGCATGTTTTACATATATTGAACCCTTCTACTTCAATAATTCATGATTAATTATTAAAAAATATATATAAATTTCAAAACACTTTTAAAATACTCAAATATATGTTATTAAATATTTGTAAAAAGATTGTGAAAAAATAATTTGTTTAAATTTCATTTTAAACCATTTAAAGTTTAAAAAAATAAACAAAAGCATTTATAAAATGTTATCAAAAGGGTCCAGAACTACTATGGCGGTCAAAAGTGCCATTGTCAAGTGTTGTACCTGACCATGGACGAGAGAAGCTTTAAAAATTATAAAGTTTGACCATTTTTAATATGTTAACACTCATTTTAAGGTCCAATTTTTTGAAGTAAGTAATAAACTCATATTACGTCGCAACGTATCAAGAAACTGCTAAGAATGTCTATATAATATCTCATAGAAAATCACCAAAACAAGATATTTCAAAGTGCTTTTATAGCGACTATTCGCTATACAATCCATTCCATATTCATGTCCAAACCAACCACCATCCAATCAATTATATATGCACAATGTCAAAGCCACGTTACATGTTAAAGAAGCTCATTAAAGTGATGTTATGCCATAAAGAGTTATCATTTTCTTTCAAAAGCAAGTATGATCCAAATATATAACTTTAATTAGTTAATGTCTTTACTACAATTTTATAAACATATTATACTACTTCGTATACAATTAGATCATGAGTTAACTCACTCCTTTTCAAGTCTACAACTAAGCACAAGCCTTTAGCTCACCACCACTTCCTACCTGAACCAAAGCAAGCTCCAAAATCTAACCTTGCTCCTTGTTGCTCAAGGCCTAGACTATAAATGTGTATATTTACTCACTGTAACGACCACCTTTCTTGCAACGAAAGACAAGCCATTAAGAGTAGAAGAAAAAGGAAGATAAGAAAAAACTACACAATCAAAGAATCTCACAACGAATCAGAACAACATATAATAGACAACATAGGATATTACATAATCATTTCCATAATATTTAATACATCATAGTTCATTACATTACAACTTCAACTGGACAGTTATAACTACCCGTCCATACAAAATACATATGTACACAAAATACGGCGGAATAAGATAATAATTAGCTAACGGTGAAGCACCTTCTCTACCTCCTTCCAAGTGCTTCCATAAGAAACCTGGATCACTTGGCTACTCATACAAATTTGAGTACCTAAGAATTTTAGGAAAAGAAAATAAAACTCCGAGTTAGACATAGGTCTAGTGTGAGTAAACTCAAAAAACTTCATTCTTACGTTTATAAATCAATTTGAAAATCAAAGGTATCTTGTAAGACCATGTCGCACATAAACTTGGATGGGTTTTCACCCTACGATAACCAAAACACTTTATATAAAATCCAATGATATTATAATAATGTCTAGGGTTTTCAGGTAAAATATAACAAGGGTGAAATGATTGCATCTCACATTTCAACATATTTGGGCACAACTAACGCCGGAATTAATATACTGGGTGTACTGGAACTCTAATTAAGATACTGGGTCGGACGAGGTGTGGACCTCTAGAAGAGGTCGCCTCTCCTCCTTTCTTTGACTACCTCTACACCACTTATTGGAGAATGGATTCCATACATGATTAGGTAAGGAACTACCTTCCAAAGATGCACCTCTAGATAAAATACATCTGGGGTCAGACAAGAACATCTTGTACCCTTACTACACAGAACCAGCCTACCACTTGACCAGTAGTACATAATACATCACCACCACGGTTGGGATCAGCAACCGTACCAAAGCAAAAAAATGGGTCAAATAATCGATTCAAGATACGGTGATGACATACCCTTATGGAAGCGACCCACATAGCCCTACTGCATACCTTATTTTGGTCGTTTTCGGTTAATGAGGCCTGAGACTACATTTACCTTTAATATAGCATCGCCACTTAGAGTGCTAACATTGTCTTCCAGATGTTGACACAATGCCAGCATCATCCATACAAGTCGTTCAAAAGATGAACGAACCGAAGGTACTGCTTCCACTACACTCATTTTGCAATCACTCTCAGGGTTATTAGCAACTAGCCCTTGCACTTCAAAGTCTTCACCTTGGACCTTGTCTTTACTATTTCCAATTTGAACGTTTACATTAGTTCAAAGTGGTTTTTGGATAACAACTAATCCAATCCAGGTCTCTCCAAACCAACGTTCGATAATTTTAAAAGGCCAAGTTGTTTATAGTGGACTATCCCACTGTCAAGGTGTAAAGATTTACATATGGACATACGTTCCATATGCTTAGATTATCATGACCAGCTTTTCGAAATTAACCCCCTTGTATTCATCATGTTCCTAAATTGCGGTATTCGTGATAAGTATAAGTCGAATTTCTTTCGATAAAACGCGTCATCATTTTATTACAACTACTTTAATTCATTTGGCTACTTAATAGCATGGACAAGAGATCCTTGAGTTAAAAAAATTCACTTAAACAAGAAACTTGGTTAAAAATAAATAACCGATAGGGTTTTAAAAGGAGTTTACAAATAAATAACCCTCGATTAAATCATAAGTTTAAAACTCAATTAAAACCTTAATTAATCATAAGTTTACATTCATTAGTAATTTATAAAAAGGGGTTACTAAAGACATAAAATCCATTTAATCACATTAAATATAAGTTTAAATATTTAAATAATTTAGATATTTTAATACGAAGTGTTTAAAATTCTAGGTCGTTACATTCTCCTTCACTTAAAATATTTCGCTCTCGAAATTCAGCACTACTAACAAACAAAAGAAACAAGCCCAAATCATACTCAACAATATTCAAAATTACTAGAAAACAAAGCTCACTATTTGCTCAGTTTCAAAAGCCCTTTCTTAACATAAGGACAATAAATAATTTCTAGGCATACCTTACGCTCAACAGCATCAGGTTATTATATAGATGATTTTTCAAGATACCTCAGAACATATCGAAGAGTTATTCTTTAAACACTCCATAAGCAGACAAAACATAGTATGTATATTCTTAAGACCATATGATGTACATGGATCATCCATACATAATTCAATTTGATCATTTGCTCAATCGCATAAATTCCACTTTCAAACTAGTATAAATCACTTGACCTCTCTACTGTGGAATTTGATCAGGTTCCATGATGATAAACTTATGTTTCACATAACTATATACTATGATAGAAAACCTTAGGGTCAATTTAAGAATTTTTTTAAGTGTTTGCCATGGGGAATCGAGTGAAAAATTCTAGCTCGAATCGGTGTACATTACCTAGAAAACATGTGCTCCAATCTTGGATCAAGAATTATCATGCAAACAAAATGATCTGTGCACTACTTTCTTATTTGTCCTATTGGTTTCTTCTACTATACCAATTACTTTTATATCACATTCATTTACATATATAGTGTCTCATTCAATACTAAAATCATTTATGAAGTATTTCATAAAACATAACTCAGTTTTATAAACATTTTATAAGACATAACTTTATTTATAAAACTTCTCATAAAAAATTAGTTCAAGTTTTTACTTGCATAATACTCTACTACATTCTAAGAGCATACACAAACAATAAAATTCATTTTACTTATTTAAAATATTGGCGAAGGCCCAAAATAAATCTGGGTCTTATAACCAAGTGAATCTTTTAACTTCTTTAACCATCAGTTTAGGAAAGTAGCTAAGAGGAGCATTCCACTGTTATCCAAACTCAGGCCTACAGTCTACTTTCCTTGGACACTTATAACATCCCGCAATTTTTATCATTTTAATTTTGAATATTTAATTAATTTCAAATATTTAAATAATTGGTTTTAAAATATAAATCTCTTTAAAATAATAAGTAGTGAAATAGTTTTCCAAATTTGTTTACAAAAATATTTAGTTCAAAGAATAATCGAAAATGTGACCAGAAACCGTTTTTCGAATTTCAGACTTTTCCACGGCTAAAAGTTATCAGAGAACGTTGTGTACATTATAGAATAAGTTTACACATTCATGCATAAATAAGTTAAGATATGTTTGTATATGTATACATCTACTTAAGTGATAGTGGGATGTGACATTGTAGGTAAAAATAAAATAAAAGAATTAAAAGATGCCTTATGTAACATAATAAAACATTAGTACAATTAGAATTTAATGTATATTGGCTCAATGGTACTTGTCCGAGACAAGATTTTTGAAAAAAATATAAGGGAAGAGGGAGGCTAGCATGGTGATGTGTCATGAGATTAAGGGAGAGTAAGAGCTTGGGGACTTTATGGTAATTTAAGTTATCCATTTTATATAAAAACTATTTCCAAAATTTCTTCTTCTCATTTTTTCATTTCATTTCTTCATTTTAAATTTTGTTTCCTCCTCCTTAAGCTTTCCAAAAGTTTCAATGGCTTCCTTAGTTTTCAAATTTCAAACATCAAATCTTTTTCTACTTAAATCCTTCTAGAGAAAATTAAAACTCATATCACTACCTTCTACTTCACCTAGCATCCAAAAGTTTCAATGGTTTCCTTAGTTCGGGTGGAGTTAGTAAGGGTTTGGTTAGCATTTAGGTGAGAAAGCTGGCTCATTATTTAAAGTTATGAACTTTAATTATAATGTGTACTTGGGTGTTAGGTCATTGCTTGGTTGGTTGGATATGATGTTGATTAGTAAGAATACATAAGTACTTGAATGTGATAAACAATTCGACTTGAGAATTTAAAGTCGAAAACGTGTGTATGGATGGAAAGTTGCAGCCTTGCTATATTTTGACATTATGTCATGTAAACTATTGTTATAATCTTGTGAGTATGTTATGCTAAGAAAGTTAGCATATAAACTTGCATAAGCGATAAAGAGATCCTTTGATTTTGAAAATGTGTTTTACTCAAGTGTTTATTAAAAATGATTTATAAATTTTTTAAAAACATTACTTTTCGTTTTCAAACTTTATTCAAGGTTTATAAAAGTAAATTAAAAACTTGAAGATAGAAGTTTTGAAAATAATTTAGAACATAAAACAAGATTTGAAACTATGATTCATATAACGATAGTGGATATAAATGCAGTTCGTGAAAATAGACTCTTTTTGAATTTAAAAAGTGTTTTCGCTTAAGTAACGTCTAGAAAATATTTTCAAACTTATTTTATGTATGGATAAGAAATTATTATTATTTATTTATTTAATGATTAATTAACTAATTAAGGTAATTAGCACTAAAGTGTTAATCAAGAAAATTAATTATAATTAGTTAATTAATCAAAGATTAATTATTGATTAATAATTTATTCAAGGGTATGTTATTATTAATTAATACTTAAGAAAGGGCTTAAATATTTATTTAATTATTAAATAAGTTAAGATTTAATTAAGACATAATTAATTTTAAGTACTATTTAAGGAGGTTTAATTATTAATTTATTTCTAATTGAGTTAATTTTTAATTAAGATTAAATTAAAACTAATTAATTATTATTAATAAAGGTTTGAATTATTGTTTAATTATTAATTAAGGACTAATTATCTATTAAAGTATTAATTGAGGGAATAATTATCAATTTAATTATTATTTAAAGGTTAATTATTATTTGATTATTTATTTAAAAGTTAGTTATTTTTTAATTAATAATTAAAGCGGTTTAATTAAATAAGTGGTTTAATGTTAATTAATTATTACATGAAAGTTTTTACCTTTTAAATCACTTTAATTTCGAAAGTCGATTTGATTAAGCAATTGTCTTTTAAAAAAATATTTTAAATTCAAGGGATATCTTTGTCGATTACCTTTATATAACCTCAAATGAATAGGGAACCCAATGACATATTATTGTTTGACGGTTAAATCTCTATCGAATTAGAAAATAGTCGATAAATTTAAATTAAAAATTACCACAAGCGCACGGCGTACAATGTTATTACATGGCGAGTACGGATGGACCCGTAGGGAATTTTTTGGATTTTAAAATTTCAATTCAATCAAATTAACCAAAGAGTTTGAAAATTTTTCTAAGCTAGAGAAAATGCAAAAACTAATTACTACAAAACTAAATGAAAAATATGAGATTAAAAGACAATTTAGAGATAAATTCACTCCCATGATCACATAAATCAACACAACATGAAATTATGATATCTCTTTTGGTCATTGGTGAATTTAGTTGATATGTTTATCAATAAGTATGGAATATTCATACTATCAATTAACCCAACATAAACCATCAAAATTTAACATACCCACTAAACCACTTCTTAAATCTCATGAAAATTGCAATGAAATTAAACATAAAAATTATTTTAAGCATGGCTTATTTACTATTGAATTAGTAACATAAACCATAAAATTTTAATTTTAAAATTCACTTCATTACCACAATCATATGTAGATGAAGAAATAATTTGTGTTTTTATTTGTTTAAGCATAACCTATTTGGTGTCAACAACATAGGCTATCAAATTCAAAGCTAAAACAATAAAGGTAAACCACATCAAACAATGCCATTAAGCACAAAGGAGATCATAGCTAACAAAATGTTGAATCTACAAGATTAAGAGGGCTTTATTGCCCCTAAATTGAAGGTGTTAGCCTCTCATATTTGTTATCATTTCAACAAATGTAGAGTTCAACATGAAACAAAAACAAAAGAAAAATGCAAGCTAAGTAAGAAGAGAGCTAATTAACATAAAATAAAAGCTAATCTACTTGCATAAATAAAATGATCTACACTACTAACATGAAAGGAAAAAAGCATGTAAATAAAAAGAGAATGAATGAAAATTGCATAAAAAGAAAATTACATAAAAGAAAATGGCTAAGTAGCCATGAAAGAGAGAAAGAGAGCTTATAATTTATTTTTGAGCCTAGAACTAAAATAACTCCAAGAGGAGGCTAAGAGCTTAGTCATATTGATATATGAGGAATTTTTACAAGCCTAAAACCCTAATGCATATTTTTGGAGACTACCCAAAATAACCTTGAGAAAGTGTGGCCTCCAAGTTGTCATTAGCATGAGCATAATCTACCATTATATGTGCATGTAACTTTAATCTCTATTAGCATGTGCATTAGCTTTTAATTGTACATCATGGCAAGTGGTTAGGTGGGATTCTCCATGATATATGGTTTGAATTATTTCCATCTTCATTCCTTTGTTTCCATCCTTGTGCATACATATCTTCATGGAATCCTCTTCCATTTTGTCGTCCAATTTCCTACAAATACAAATAAAATTTGCAAATAAATATTATCAAATTAATTTATGCACAAAAATGATCATTTTCCCCTTATATGAAGATGCATAAATTATTATTTGAAAATAATTTTAATTTTGGTTTAAACATGTTAAAATACCCTATATGCTCATTTAGTTAATTTAATTCGATAAAATATGGAAGTAAAAATATGCACATTTACGTGCACTTCAAATATCCTCACACTTATCTTTTTATTCGTCCCCGAATAAACTAAAACTAAAATAAATCTATTTTCGTAGGAAGTATAGTTGCATTGAGCGTATGCAACAAGCCGTTAAACCTCCAAGTGTACCTAGTAGGACGAGTGTTGTCTCGTGAGGGTTTTCTATGGACACTACCTACAAAATCCAAATGCAACATGAAAAATTCCTAAATGCAAGATTTATTTACAAAGATATGGATGCAAATTTTTGAAAATCTTTACAAATACTTTTAAATCAACACGAATAAGTTAAATATAAATCTTGGTCATTATCATGAAATTTTAGTCATTTACTTGTCAAAATTTCCAAAAAAATTAAGTTATCATAACAAATAGACTCGAGTTTGGCTAGTCATTTCAGTTGATAACATAGTGTAACTATGAAATGGATCCTTAGTTGATTATCAATGTTTTTTAAATTGGTATTTTCATTTCTTTTGAATAACATGTTAAATCAAATAAGTAAAAATAGTGTTTGGATTTCAATTGCGTACTCTCTCTTTATTTGAAAATTTTATTGATATTAACAATATTTACATATGCCTAACTTAGAAAACCGAGGTCGGATATATTACTCATGCACTGCCTTTCAGACTTACGTGAGGGGATACAGAGCGTAGCGAGTGAACACACAAGTGTGTGCACCTATAAACTGTAGGAATTATTAAAAGAGGAATTTATATATATAGACACACACACACACACACACACACCTAACTCAAATAAACTGAGGCCAGATATACCGATCATGCACTGCCTTTCCGGCTTATGTGAGAAGGGTACAGAGCATGGCGAGTGTTCACACTTGTGTGTGAACACATGATTCTAGGTGTTAATAAAATATAAACATATGTACAAAAAAATATTTATTTATTTGTTTTTGTTTTTTTATGAAGAGAGGGTTTTACAATATCATCTTAGTAGCATTTAACTTAGAAGATAAAAAATGTTATATCATTTACTTTAAATCCACCACTTTTTTAAATAAAGATTTTCAATCAGGATATACTTCATAATTATCACCTATGAACCTTCTTATATACTAGTTAAACCATAGTTACTTGTAATCAAACTTTAATTTTATTTTTGTTTAGACAAATAAATTTTCAAAAATTTCAATTTAATTACCAAAATCCTACATTTATCCTATAATGTTTGTTTAAAAGTAATTAAAAAGAAAATTTGTTTTTTTAGGATTTCTTTTTTTAATTTTTGGAAAGAAAATGCAAAATATAAACCATAAAAAAAAAGATGAGACTCCCCCTCCCTCCACATTTTATTTTGACTGTGCCCCCACCGTCAACCCAAGTGAAAGGAGAAAAATAAAATACAAATATGACCTATATTTATATGAAAATGAAAAGATTATTATTTACATGATATCAAAAAAAATATCGTTAAAAAGTAAATGAAATGGTCTTCTAAAGACGAGTCCATCTCTCTCGTCAAATATGAGAGACTCAACTTAAGCTTAGAAAACCAAACCATAAAAGATTTCGAAGTTGAATGTTGATTTGAAAAAAGAATGCCGTTTTATTGAAGATCGTTTGAGTTGTTTTATTTTCGATGATTTTTAGGGTAGATAGAATGATTGGTTGAAGTTCAAGTTTATTTTCACCAAATTGAAATTTAAACTTATCATCGAACACTTCTTCAAAATTATTGATATCAAAATCACAATGGTAATTTAAGTCTTCCCCTTTGGAATTCAACAACTCATCTTCGAAAAGTCCATAAAATTTATGTTCCTAAAATTCATCTTCCTTTGTTGAATTATTCACAACTTTATTGCATATATCAAGTTCAAAATACAAAGTTGTTGTATTCAATTTTTCAAAATCAGAAAAAGGAATATCGAATTTTAAATCGAGTTTCTCACCTAAAAAGAATTGAAATCCAAATCAATTACCGTACTTCCAACAAATTCATTAAGACTGTCATTTTCATTTTAAAGTTTTCATTTGAAAATCGTCTACTTTGGTAAAAGATGGATAATTATTTAACTAGTCACACGTTGGGATTTGGTTTTGTTTCTCACGTTGTTTCATGTATGTTTCAAACAACAAATCTATGTGATCTTTGTAAATTTCGTCGATTTTCTCAACAAAATCAAATTTATAATTATTAATTTTAGAGTTTTCGACTTGAAATTGTTGAGAACGAATATTTTCACCACCATTGAAACAACTCCTTTGCCAAAATCATTTAAATAGTTGTTTCCATTTTAGTTTTGATTTTGAAATTCGTTTTGAAGTTCAAAATTGTATTGGCATGGGTTATAATCGAAATCATTTGAATTTTGAAGTGAATTCAAATTTTGATCATTTTGAAATCCTTGACTTGAGTTATTGCACAAATTACTCAAATTATTTATCATTTGATTTTGTTGTTCAAGTAAAGACCAAATTGTTTCAATGCTATTTTCAAGAGTTGACGGTTGGTCATTATTTTGAAAATTTTATTGTTCAAAATTTGAATTATTTATATAATAGTTGTCATTAAAATATGCATAAGAATTTGGTGTGAAATCATATGGATTATATTGATTTTTACAACTACCGTAAAATTCATGTGAATAGGGAAACTCGGACATTTTAAAGATGTTTTTTCTACGAAGGAAATATATTTGCCAAAAGGAATTTATTTTTCAAAAGGAAAAGTTGAGTTTTATTTGTTTTTTGAATTTTCATTTTTCTGTTTTTTTTTTTTGGGATTTTTGTTTATTTTTAAAACTAACTCAATTTTTTTTGGATTTTTGATTTTGATTGACAAATTTCAAATGAAAAGATTTAAAAACTAAGTTAAGAAATATTTACAATTTTTTAGTTTTGGATTTTGATTTTTTTTTGTTTTGTTTTAAATATGCATGAAGTAATGCAACTAAATGAATGCAAAGGACTTAATTACAATTTTCTCTCCTTAATAGCTCCTAACCCAAAACTGCATAATCACACTTTGTCTTAAATCAACAAGATAGTTCTCAGCCATGTAACAGACATGATTTATCGGTGCACCGTGAATCATCGTAGCAATGCATCCGAAGGTTTAAGTACCTTCAGAGAAACAATCACTATAATATTTATGAATCACCATAATATTTATAAATAGTTATTGCTCTGCCGTAGCCTAGAACCAAGAAGATAACTTATTCAAAGAAGACAACTTGTCAATATACAATTAAGCCTCAGGTGAGCTTGTGGCTCCCTTAAGTAAAATGTCTAACCGTTATTATTAATCAAGTTTTAAGATGAAAATGCAGAACTAAAATTAAACATGAATTAACGATGCAAATACGAATGGATTTTTGTTTTTGAATTTTTTTAAATGCAAGCAACCAATAATGCAAAACAAATAAAAATAAGGGATAAATGGCACGATACCAGAGCTAGCAGAAATTATTAGCAAATTAAATTTAAGCGGCAGATATTATTTTTAGCATGCAAAGCAATTATTTTACCCGCACTTCTTCTTCTAAATTTCTGCTTCTGCAACCTGAAAAGTTGAACAAGATATATATAGTGTTTTTATTCTGTTTTTTCTTTATCAAGGAAGAAACTAAGAAAAATATGAAACCAAAACAATTTCTTTTTTTTAAAGAATTAAAAACAAATGAATTTAAAACCGAATCATCAAACCATCATAAACTAAAAGACAAACGAAACCAAAATAACTTCTTTTTTTCATAGGAAGAGGAAAAAATTAAAATTAAAACAAGGTACACACATACATACATACATACGTATGTATGTATGTACATACACACACATACATACATACATATGTATGTATATATGGATGTATATAAGCGTGGCCCAAAGTTAAAACTCAAAACACAAGTTATAAAACAAAATGAAAAAACACTGTAAATCATAATTCCACTTCTGAGATTTTGTTTTACATCCAAATTTCCGTCTTTCTCGCAATCAAATTTCGAAAATCGAATTTCGAAAATTTTAAGGCACTGGGTTGATTTTGTGATTCTCAAACGCTTGCGAATAAAGAAGGGCAAGGAGTTGCGGTGAGATTGAGGCGATTTAGGTGGTGATTGTTGGAGGTCGCGGGTTTGTTTGAGTTCGCAGATGCGATTTGGGGATGGGGCAAAGTGAATTGAGGTGGAGCAGGGCGATTTTGGAATTTGGTGGTTGGCGATTTTCCAGCGTTTGTGTTGTTATTGTGGTAATATGCGGTGGTGGCAGTGGGGTGTATGCAATTGCTTGAGGCAAGGGTTGGTTTTGGTGGAGTACTGCATGGGTTTGATTAATTTTTTTAGGTTTCGGTTGAAGAAATGTTCGACTGGTGGATGTGAAGTGGTAGTCAGCAGAGATGGTGCACTGGTGTCAGGGAAAAGAAATGGCAGTATATGTTGAGGAGGGTCTGGAGGTGGTGGAATGTTGTGATCTGTAGGAAGAAGGTGGAAATATGCAGTGCACTGTTGATAAAGAAGTATGTACAGGGTTTTGGAAGGCAGAAGTGTGTTGATCTGAAGTTGCACAGTGATAGGAATCAGCAGTGATGTTGTACAGGCAGGGAGTGGTGGCCTGTTAGGCAGAGTAAGTAGATGGCATAAATAGTGACGTGGGATGGTTTGGTACTTGTAGTGAATATGTTTGAATGTAGTGACTGTGTATGGTATTGAATGAAGTACAATATGATATTGAAGTGATAAGATGTATGTAAGTTGATGGCTGCTCTCAAGCGATGGCAGCAGTGTGGGTTTTCTAGTTGCAGAGTGGAGATTGAAGATGGAGCAGGTGGGTAGGAATTAATGGTGCACAGTTATGGGTGGGGAGGATGTAAGTTGCAAGTTGCTGTTGGAATGTAATTTTGCTGTAGTGTTGGTTGAATGGATTGCAGTTGTATGAAGTTGAAGTTGTGTTATGGTCAGGGGTAAAAGCCATGGAAGGAATGGGGGCAGAGGATGGATACTCTGTGGAGGTGATGCAAGTGAAGTGGCACTGCATGATGTTGTATTGAAAGGGTCTGTGCAGGGTTTTGAAATGCACTTATGTAGTTATGCACTTGTGTAGTTGGAGTTTTGGTGATGCACAAAAAATTCTTGAAATGCACACTATGTAGTGTAGTTGGAGTTTTGGTCAGGGAAGGGTAAGGTCAAGTTTTGTGGTTGAGATCTTGTATGGGGCAGTCGCAGGTAGTTTTTGATATGAGGGTGAGTAGTGTGGTCAGTGCTGCTAGTTCGACAGAGGTAGTGTGGTAATGAAGATGGTATGCAAGTGGTTGTTTGATGAAAGTGAATGGACTTGTTGGTCAAGGGGTTTCGAGTGAAGTGCACATGCACAGTTTGGTTGGTAATTTGTGGCACTGCGCAGTGAGTTGAGATGGTTGATATGGTGGTGCTGATGCGGGAAAGTGGTTGAAATTGTGGTGGTTTGGAGAAAGCACTGATATGCAAGGCAGCAAGTGGAGGGGGCAGAAATGAAGGGGGGATGTTGTATATGCAGTGGCGGTTATAATATGAAAGTTAGTAAGCAACTGATGTGCACAGAAAATGCTGTTAAGTGGTAGAAGGTGGGGTTGTATGTGAAAGTGTTGCTGCAGAGGTTTTATGGGGTGGTGCACTACAGAGGAGCTGTTGATGGCAGAAGTGAGGAAATGTGAATGGTCAGGAAGTTAAGGCAGCGAAGTATGTTGGGATAGAGAAGGAAGGAAGGTGATTGTGTGTAGTGTGTTTGAGACAGTAGAAAGGTATAAACTATAAAGGCACAGAATAGTATATGGTTTTATAGGCAGTTATAGTGAATGTAAAGTTGTAAATGAATGCAAATGAAAATGTAATCAAAACAGAAATTGTAAATGAAAATAATATATATATTTTTTCTTTTTAATTGTGTATGTTTTTTGAAATAGAAATGCAAATGCAAAATAGTAAAGCAACAAGTACACAAACAAATGAAAGAAAAATTCACACACAAACATATAAAAAAATTCTTTTTTTAAAATGCAATACACACAAAATGAAACACACAAAAATCAAAAAAATAATAATTCGAAAAATAGAAAATTAAAATCAAATAACTTCCTTGGCAACGGTGCCAAAAACTTGTTTGATGGCTAAATCTCTATCGAATTAGAAAATAGCCGATAAATTTATATTAAAAATAACCGCAAACGCACGGTGTACAATGTTAGTATGTGGCGAGTACAGGTCGATCCGTAGGGAATTGTTTAGATTTTAGAATTTCTATTCAATCAAATTAACATAAGATTTTGAAAATTGTTTCAAGCTAAAGAACAAAAACTAACTACTACAAAAGTGAAAGAAAACTATGAGATTAAAAGACAGTTTAGAGATGAATCCACTCTCATGATCGCGTAAATCAATACAACATGAAATCATATTCTCTCTTTTGGTCATTAGTGAATTTAGTTGATAAGTTTATCAATAAGTTTAGAATATTTGTGTTATTAATTAGCCCAATATAAACCATCAAACTTTAACATATCCACCAAACCACTTCTTAAATCTCATGAAAATTGCAATGAAATTAAACATAAAATTTATTTTAAGCATGGCTTATCAACTATTGAATTAGTAACATAAACCATCAAATTTTGATTTTAAAATTCACTTCAATATCATAATCATGGATGAAGAGGTAATTTGTGTTTTTGTTTGTTTAAGCATAGTCTATTTTGTGTCAACAACATATGCTATCAAATTCAAAGCTAAAAATTAAACCACATCAAACATTGCCATTAAGCACAAAAGAGACCATAACTAACAAAATGTTGAATCTACATCATTAAGAGAGCTTCGTTACCCCTAAATTGAAGGAATTTAGCCTATCATATTTGTTATCATTTCAAAAAATATAGAGTTCATCATGAAACAAAAACAAAAGGAAAATGCAAGCCAAGTAAGAATAGAGAAAATTAACATAAAATAAAAGCTAATCTACTTGCATAAATAAAGTGATCTACACTACTAACATGGTAGGAAAAAATATATAATAAAAAAGAGAATAAATTAAAATTGCATAAAAATAAAATACATAAAAGAAAATGGCTAAGTAGACATGAAAGAGAGAAACAGAGCTTATAATTTATCTTTGAGCCTAAAACTAAACTAACTCCAAAAGGAGGCTAAAAGTTTAGTTACATGAACATATGAGGTATTTATACAAGCCTAAAAGCATAATGCATATTTTTGCGGACTACTCAAAATACCGTTCAGGAAGTGTGGCTTCCAAGTTGTCATTAGCATGAGCATAATCCACCATTACATGTGCATATAACTTTAATCTCTATTAGCATCTGCATTAGCTTCTAATTTGTACATCATGGTAAGTGGGTAGGTGGAGTCCTCCATGATACATGGTTTGAACTATTTCCATCTTTGTTTTTTTGTTTCCATCCTTGTGCATACATATCTTCATGAAACCCTCTTCCATTTTGTCATCCAATTTCCTACAAATACAAATAAAATTTGCAAATAAATATTCTCAAATTAATATATGTACAAAAGTGACCATTTTGCCCTTATATGAAGACTAATATATGATGATTTGAAAATAATTTGAATTTTGGTTTAAACATGTTAAAATACCCTATATGCTCATTTATTTAGTTTAATTCGATAAAATATGAAAGTAAAAATATGCACATTTATGTGCACATCAATTATCTAAATTGTAGAGAATCCATCTGACTATTTATATATTATCTATAACCATTGTTTTGCAGGAAACATTTGTAAGAGACCCTAAGAGGTTTTTCGTCGGTAATTATTTATTAATTTCTTTATGTTGCCATGTGGATGTTTGGTTGAAATTAATTGTGACATTCTATTTGAATTACTTAAGTGTCATTATTGCGATTTTTTGTTATATCGTCACTTATTATCTCCTTAAACCCTTTGTGTGTGTCGAACTTGAGCTTGTATTTTCATAAAATAAATGTTTGAAATTAATTAATCATTCTAATTAATATTTGAATCGAATAAATCATTTTAATTAATTATGTTTAAATTAATTAATCATTTTAGTTAATGATATTTGAATTTATTTAATTAATTTAATTGATGATATATGGACTTAATTAATGATATTTAAAGTTAATTAATAGTTTTAATTAATGACATTTATAGTTAATTAATCATTTTAAATTAATGATATTTACGTTTAATAATCATTTTAGTTAATCATATTTAAAGTTAATTAATCATTTCAATTAATGAGGTTTAAATATTAACTAATCATTTTAGTTAACGATGTTTTAAAGTTAATCAACTGATTTAGTAAATTTGATTTAAGGTTAATTAACTAACTTAATAAAGGTGTTTTAAAGTTAATTAATTAACATAACAAAGATATATAAGTAAATTAATTGATTTATTATCTTTTAGGATAATAAATGTTGTAGAAAATTTATAAATAATAGTTTATAAATAAGAAGATCTTTTAAAAAGATTTTTTTCCAAATAAAGCTAAGGGTAAATTGTTTTGGATTTATAATTATAATAATAACGTTTTGACATTTGTTTTGACCTTAGTTTTAATACACATAGAAAATCTAATTTGCTCTTTTAAAATAATATTTTAAAGAATGTTTTTAAGTGTCTTTAAAGGCGTTGTGATGTGAAATTCAAACGCAAGTATGAATAACCATTTTATCATTTCCGATAGTTGGTTTATTGACCATCGACTTTGATTCTGCTTTCTTCTTTGTGTTTTGTCTGTTCAAGACGGTTTGGTGCTCTTTTGAGCTTTGCTATCCTTCGTCGAAAGTGTCTAAACCCAAAGAAAGAGTGGAAGCCAAGCTACGTAGGGTTGCTCCCATTAGGGTATTTTCACATCCACTCTAGATTGGATTAGTTTTGCGTATTGAGGTGTGAAATCTTAGATACTTGGTAACCATTGGTGGGGTCAGGCTTGGACATGTCCGAGAGCCATAAGAGTTCTCTAGTGTGTTTCTAGAGGTATACTTTCCATAAGGGGGTCCTATTCTTTGAAGTTTTGGACTTTTACCTTGTTTGTCTATTCTTCCAGTTTAGATTTTGTTCAAATTATTTCCATTCTTTTAAGACTGAATTTTTATACTATTTATGACCATTTCTTAAGTATGGGATTTGTTCTTACATGTACCCATCCTTTATACTTGGAGTTGTTTCCTGTTTTTTTATTTCCACTCTTTTCTATATGGATGTTGTTCTTATAAGGTAAAAACCCATTCTGTATTTAATGGCGTGTCTCACAGAATTTTTATATGTTCATCATATTAATTGAGTTTTCTATGTTGGTTTTCCAGACTGATCCAAATGTTATTTTATTATAATTCTACGGTCAGACCTAATATTTTTCGAGGTTGGCTTTGGTGACATGGAGTTTTTGGAGAAGAGCTGGATGTTCAACTATCGTAATGTTTTATTTCCTTTTGTATCAGTTTTAACTATCAGCAATTGCAAGGTCATAAATTTATAACTGTCCAGCTGATAAGGTTTTGTTTTTAGCTCTGATGTATCTTGTATGTTGGAGTGACGAGTTATATGTCTTGATTATATTATAAGTTTTCATTTCCACTGTGAGATTCTGTTTCCCTGTTCTTTGTTTCTTTTCCTTTTATTTTACTCTAACAACCTGCCTTTCTAGTGATTGGATATTCTGCATTTGAATACCATGGATGTATTCAGTGTCAACTTTCAATGGTCAAAAAGGGGGGTCGTTACAACACCCCTAAGGTAAAGATATTTATTAGTTGGCCTACTAATAGCGAATGATTTGCTGAACATGATATTCAAATCAAGTTAAAAGTTATGTTAACTTGCAACATTCTCAATTCAAAAGTTACATAAACTTAATTCTTTTAAAAATTTCAAATCACTTAACTCCAAGTCCTATAACGATCTAGAAGTTTCAAACTATCCAAAATCGAAAAAAAATCCGTTTCATTTTAACAAATGAAAATTGCCAAACAAACAAAATGAATATACCACACCGTCATACATGTAAAGGATACATACATCAATAAAACAGCTTATCAAAGTTTAACTTATTTATCAAACAAACATTAATAACTCGCTCTGAAGTAGACCTAAATTCCGACTTAGAAAAGACCTATCGAAACTTAAAACTATTCTAAAACTGGCTGTAGGTTGGTACAAAGAATAATATATACCTATTTATCTATGCATTCAGAACTCAAAGCGGAAGGATAAAATATCAAAATAGAGGCAATACCTATTTCATTTAAAATCCATAAAACATAACCAATAACAACCGTCACATATTCGTAGTGCAACACTTTCAAAATATAACATTATTTTTTAATGGGTACATCAGAAAATAATATGAATAGATAGATTAATTGCCAAAAAATTCCTTATAGCGACCACCTTTATGACCTCTAGGAATGACACTTAACAGATACTTGGTGTTCATGTGTCGTTGCCCAAGCATCAGAGGATGAATCGTCATTAGGTAAAATAAAGAATGGAACAAGATCTAATAGAAAAAACCTCACAATGGAATAGTTAGATATAATAAAAAATGATATAGTACAAAAGGTTACTCTTTAGCTATCAAAGTTAAACAAAAGTATTACATCTAACAGATTTGCAGCTATACATCCTGACTTGTCATTTTTAGAAACAAAATACGTCTACATAATCATACAGCAAAAATAAATAACTAGATAACTAAGGAGCCGCCTGCATGGTCATCGTCCTCAAAGAGCTCTAAAGAAAACCTGCTATTTTCAAACTACTCGAATATAATTGAGTACTGGAGAGTTTGGGGAAAATAAACAACTCGGGACAAACAATATGTCTGGCATGAGTAAAACTCTAAAAATAAAAGGAAGTGTATTTCACAATAATATGTGGGACCACGCTGCTAACGGGGAACGAGTTTTCTCGCACATAAACAACAGCCAAATAAAAAGGGTGGAAAAGAACAATAGGAAACAAATCCAAACATAGATGACGGAAAAAATAGTGTAAAGATCCAGACTTGAAAAAATGGAAATAGTCTGAGCAAAATCCAAACCGGGCAGAATGGATAAAACAAGAATATAGTCTAAACTTAATATAATGGACAAAACCTATAATTAAACATTATGAAGAGTCGTTGGCTCTTCCCATTGCAATTACAGGAAAATAATTTGAAGGTTCGAATCAAATAAGGAAAGAAAATTTTTAAACAAATGACTGGAGGGTGCATCACCCTTAAAAAAAGTATACCTTTAGAAATATACTTGAAAACCCTCCAGGCTAGACCCCACCAATCCTTACCAAGAATCCGAGCATTTTACATCTAAATGTGCAAAACCAAATCCAACCTAGAGTGGGTATGAAAATAACCTAATGGGAGCAACCCCACATAACTTGGCCTCCAAAAACACACGCTTTGTTTTAGTCATTTTCGATAAAGGATAGCAAAGCTCAAAGGAGCAAAAAATTCGTCTTAGAATGACGATAATAAAAAGGTAAATGATAGCTGGGGAACCAACTATCGAGGATATAAAACGATCGTACATGGAAATTAAGTCTTGTATACTTATTACCAATCGTCGAATTCAAACTTGTACTATTTCTTGGTTAATAACAATACCAACAAGTCAAGGTAGTGTTATCTTAAAGTCATGTCTCATGACTATTATTAACTTTCGAAATAGAAGCAAGTGTACTTCTTTGACGTTTAGTGTTAAGTATACAAATAAATTATTTCCATATAAGTGATATCAAATTATGGGAATTAATTCATTTCCATAAACGAATCAAACTTTTTATTAAAAACTAAATTCGTGCTTGGTCTCACATTACAAGTCTTAGCTTTAAAAATACTTTGTTAAAGGAGTTCACCAACTTTAAACATAATTATAAAAGGATTTAATAACTTAAACACAATCTTATTATATCGATTAATTAGCTTTAAAAGTTCATTAATTCAGTTGATGAATTTACTTCAATAGCCTTTAATTCAAAAGAAGTTAATCACTTTTAAAAACATCATTAATTTAGTTAAAAATTAATTATGATTAATTAAGTTAAATAAATAAATAATTTATTATCATTAATTAAAATGAATAACAAAGTCAAAACATCCTTTTTTACTTTGATAAATTTACTTTGAAACCTCATTAATTAAGTTGACACATTAACTTCAAATGCCTTCATTTGATAAGGGTAAGTCGCCTTTAAAGCATCATTAATTCAATTAATTAGTAATATTTAAATATAATTAATAAATAATTTAGTATCGTTTTTAAAAATGATATATTAAAATAAACATCATTAAAGGAAAGATTAATTAAAGTTAAAACAAGTTAATTAACTTTAAATAAAACATTTATTAAAAAGATTTATTAATTTAAAAACATCATTAGCAAAATTTAATAATTAACTTTAATCCATTATCATTTAATGATTAAAATTAACTAAAATTTTAATTAAATTAAATCTTCATTAACCAAGTAATTAGTTAAATTTAAAACATATCATTAACTAAGTAATTAGTTAACCTTAATCCTTATCAATCAAATAATTA
This sequence comes from Allium cepa, assembly GCA_030765085.1. Classification (NCBI taxonomy): domain Eukaryota; kingdom Viridiplantae; phylum Streptophyta; class Magnoliopsida; order Asparagales; family Amaryllidaceae; genus Allium; species Allium cepa. The sequence goes on along the minus strand of CM060939.1, from coordinate 455,906,912 downwards.
ATTAAATCAACTAATCATTATTAAAATGGTTAATTAATTTTGAAAACATTGTTAATTAAAATCTTTCTTAGCTTGTAAAAAAATTCCAAGCACGAAGATGAAACCAAAAGGTATCGAACAAAAGTAAATTTTTCCATAAGTGCCGATGTAGCGACTATCACTATAGGGGCAGTTCGAAAATCAATTATATGTCATTGCAATATAACCAAACATCATATAGCAAGGGTATAAACATATATACATGGTGATTTACAATATTACAATATATGTCAAACATTTTCTAATAATATAATTAACTTAGCCACTAACTTTTCATATCACTTACTAAATGCAAACTAACTTCCAAATGCGATAATTTTTAGTAACATGGATCAAACCAACTACCAAACTATCAGTACACATATAGAACAAGAATTCATAGGTCAATAATATGAGCAATAAGATAGTTTAAAAACTTTGGTTATATGGGTGGAGGTTTACTCACCGAACCACTTAATTACTTTACCGAATTTGCACTAACTTCTCGAACAACGCTAACTAAGATTTGCTATGCAAATGACTTGACTTAGTGGGCCTTAGAGGTACTTTAAGTCTCGTCATAGAGGCTATAAGGCATGGCCATGATGACAATGGGGAGTTATATGCGTTATTTTGAATTTAAAGTGAAGTGGAATGGTTCTAACTTGGTTTTAGGAATATAGAAACTAGTTTTAAGGTGGATGGACTAACTTTTTTATTTAGGAATTTTCCTAAGAAGCCATGAATGTTCATATATGAAGAAATGAAGGATTTAGAAAATGAGAATGGTATCTTAAAGTTTGAAAATGTGAGGAGTGGATGATTATATATAGGCATGAAACACATAAATGACTAAACTAGCCTTGCCTCTTCTCCACCACTCAAAAAAATGCCATGTGTCCCCCTTCCCCTCTCTTCTACACGTTACCTAAGGGCCCACATCCCTTCTTGAACATACCTTGCCCCACAGTGTGCACTAAGGTATGGTGATACATGAAAGCTTATTTTATATCTTATTATTTCCTTTTCTTTTAAACATAATGTGTCGAATCATGTTTATATTTAAAGTAAGCATGGTTTATTACTACTAATACCTTAATTAACTTACCATATGACATGTATATGTGTGTGCATGTTGATACAAATGTGCATGACGTTTCCAACGGCTTTCCGATACCGAAAAATCGAAATTTCAGAAACATTTTCGGTTACATTTTCTATTTTTATTTGAACTAACTATTTTAGTTAACATACTTTGAAATGATTTTAACATCGTTGATTGTTGTTTGAAAGATGTTTATTTGGTTATTAAAATCCATTATTTAAATATTTAAAAATGATTCAAACATTCAAATTTAATGATTAATTTACAGGTCGTTACATTCCTCCCCTCCGCCTTCAGCATCACATTTCCTAACCTATGTTGTAATGAGGAGGGTATCAGAACAACATATAACTGGTGAATAAAAATCTTAAGCCCTACTATAATAGCGCTTGGGCAGTATAATTTAAATAGGAATATATCTTTCGTATATTAGCTTTTTTCTAAGTCTTTCCAACTTTGATCCCCAAGGCTTTCCTAATTCTAATTCCATAACTGTTACTCTTACAAACCAATAACCCATATCTATCATTAGCAATGTCATATCAATGTAAGAGATAGTATCCAAGCCACTTAATGCTTTTTAATGGGAATTAAATAGACTCTAACAATTTAATACCTTATTTAAGCAAGTCCCCCATCATTTAATACCTATCCCAAGGCGAACTCCTCACCGGTACTTATCTAGCTGACATACACAGAATCTTTTAGGTCACTTAATACTTCATATTGAAGCAGACCCTTTTCAAGATATCCACCACCATGTCTAACCCTTAACTTTAACCCTAACCATTTACCACTTCCTACATAGGAAAAATACGGGCCCTCACACAACCACTTAATACATTTAATCCCCGAGGTAAGTCCTTCGTATTTTGACCCGTTCCTCACAGTGATGTCTCACATTAGTATGATTATTCATAGGTACCAGTAGCTAGATTAGCTAGACAGATTTACCCTACAAAATTTTGGACTAACATCACATCATCTGTAGATACTTATTATAGGCGATATCTCACATAAGCCCTAAAGTCATACTGCTAGTAGCCATATTAGTTGGGTAGACTTCTGCGTGCTTTTGACTGACCTCGTATCCATATAACTTAGTCATAATTTATAACACTCTCTTAACATATTATCACACATCTTACCATATCCATAATTAAGGCCTTATAAAAAAACTTCTTATTTTGCCTCTATAATCAATTTCTTTCCTAAGGGGGAACTAAATAACTATTAATAACCTATTAACTGCACCATCAATACGATATAATCTTACGTTATTTATGCTAATATATGTATATATAAGCAATTATTAAATTTCTAAGCATGCGAAGTTTATTCCCTAAACTATCATTTAAATGTCAAAGCTTCAATTATGCAAGTCCCATTTCCATATTAACACATATACCATAAATTCAATATCCAAAATCAAATCAACAGAGTTGTATAGAAACAGAATCCAAACCCACTTATTTTACATTAAAACAATGGAATAAATCAATAATAAAAACTTACAATTTACGTACTTTTACGTTGTATTCAATTTCTTTTTATATGAAATTAGGCTAAGGGAATTTCTATTCAAGTCATGGAAATAGGCAGTGCAAACTACGAATAAGAATTCGTACCTTACAAGCCATTTTCTAATCAAAACTCGTAATTAGATTCAAAGAAAATGATAAGTGAAATAAAAGTCAAAACATTGAAATTGCAAAATATACATAAATTCAATTATTTTAATTAAAACAATTGAGATTTCAACTTAAGATTTGACATTTCCTTTTGGGGGATTTTAGGGTTTTAATGAGATGTTTTCGTAAATCAAAATTCGACAAGGCATATATCAAATCCAAACTATACTATTCAATTACTAAAATAGAAAGATTTATGTTTCCACTCACAATAGGTCCTTAGCTCTTTCTCCTTTTGGATTTTTCACGCCTTCAATAATCCTTTTCAGATCTCCCCTTATATATATATATACAACAAGAGATTTGTATGTATAGATTATATTCGAAAATTGAGGGATTGGAGGAGAACAGAATTAGAAAATAAAATAATAAACATCTAGAGTCTATAATCTGAAACCCTAGCCGTCACTTGCTTATTGGTTGATCGCCCCTACCCAACCAGTCGACCGCCCCAGGGTAGGCGATCAGCCAGTTCGTTTATTTCGGGGAACGTTTTTAATTTCCATTGATTTATTTATTTCATTTCTTTATTACTCCTTTAACGTTAACGTTAATTTTAATGATTATTTAACCTTAGTCTAATTATTGTTAAGTTTTTATTTTAAAATTTGAGTATTATTAATTATTCGAATTTTATTCAATTTTAATTGTTTTGAATCCTAAAACTTCAAACGTCTATAACTTTTCCATTAAAGCTCCATTTTCAACATATTATGTATGGAAATTGATTAGAAAATTGCCATGAATGCAACGGCATATCTTAAATAGTCAAATTTTGATTTCGCTAAATTTCTATTTTTTAATCTTATCTTGTTTGATTAATTTATCTTATTTTAGTTATGTCTTATTAGTATTTACGGAGTGTTACATTCCCCCCTTAAAAGGATTTCGTCCCCGTAATCTTTCCAGTGGAGGACAACATAATGCGCAATGAACATCCATGTTATACAACCAAATTATCTACACAAACATCTACTCAACCAAAAGTGCAATGTGATTATGTGTCCAAGCATACTATAAGTGAGCTCAATTCTAGCGTGACTGTATGATAGTGACATATAATTATGTATGCAAATACCCTAAAAATGCATAAAATTTCTGCATGAATGCAAAGTGATAGTGAAAGTGTAGCAGCTATATCCTATCATCCAATCAAGCAACAACAATGCAACCAAAACCTAATTTTGGAGGGAAAAGTTTACCGGTGAAAAACTCAGGATGAGAGATCCTCATATTCACTTCGGTTTTCCATGTGTTTTCCATCGGGTTGTCTTCCTACTATACTCGAACCAGTCTAATTTCTTTGTTGTAGAGCTTCCAAATTCCGTGCTCCATAATACATATGGTGGCACATAATGCTATTGACTCTGTCTCAATATCCCCAAATTGATCAGGCTCGACGACAGAAGTTATGCTATGAAGGCATTTCCTCAAGTATGAACGTGAAAAATGTCATGGACTCTAGCCAATCTATCTGGTAACTCTATGCGGTAAGCAAGTTTCCATATTCTTTCTAAAACTCAAAAGGCCCAACAAACCTCGGTGCCAACTTTTCCAATTTTCCAAATCTCACAACTTTCTTAAGAGGGAAAACTTTGATAAACACCATGTTTCCAACCTCGAACTCTGACTCTTTTCTTCTCTTGTCCACATAGGATTTTTGTGGTCTTGCACTGCCTTCATACATGCCTAATCAACTCTACCTTATCTGAAATTTCGACAATCAAACCTGGTCCAAGTATAATTTTGTCGATGGTTTCCTACCAATAGTTTGGCGATTTGCATGCCCTTCCATAGAGTGCTTCAAAGGGCGCCGTATCTGTCGTTTATTGATAACTATTATTATATGGAACCTGACAAATGGTAGGGGCTGCTTTTAGTGTCCTCCAAAGTTCATGATGCAAGCTCTCAACAAATCCTCAAAGATCCTATTCACTCGTTCAGTTTATTCATCGGGGTGGTAAGAAGTACTAAGATTCAACGAAGTCCCTAAAGCTGTTTGTATACTCTTCCAATACTCGCTGGTAAATAATGGGTCTATGTTACTAATGATACTAACTGGAATTCTATGAAGTCTTCCTTAATATAAATCTTTGCTGGAGGTGATGCGGTCCTATTGCTCCTAACAGGAAAAAGTGGGTGCTTTTAGTGAGTTTATCCACTATGACCCAAAATGCTTCATTACCTCTTTGACTCCTAGGCAACCCATCTATAAAGTCTAATGATATATTTTTCCATTTCCAAGTCAGAATTTCTAATGGCTATAACAATCCTCCAGGCTCCCCTTACTCGGCCTTTATCCTTTAGCATTTTAAACATCCAAATACAAATTCAGCTACTTTCTTCTTCATCCTTGGCTAATAGAAAATTCATTTCATATCCTTATACATCTTATCTCCTCCGAGAAGGATGATCATCCTTGAATTGCGACGCTCCACGAGCACTTCCTCTAACACATTATTAATTTTTGAAAAGAAAAGGCATCCATCTCTCCTCAAACATCCCTTCTCGTTAACTGCAAATCTACTGACGTAGGGAAATTTCTCTCCTCTATTTAGCTTGCCTAAAATATCAATTATCTCCTCATCCTTCTTTGCTCTAATCCAATGCAGTACATCAATATCAGCCTAACCTCCATTGCTGTCAAATAGCTTTGGGTAGGTTTTGTCGATGGTTGGAATTTGAAGTTCAAGAGGGACTCCAATTACCTCCATTTGTTTAGCTCCCAAGGTAGCATGTCTTCCAGGGGTATACTGTATACCAAGGTCATAGAATGTTATAAACTTCATCCCCCTCTGTTTCTTAAGATTTGAATCTTTTTTGAAAAATAGGTATTTTAGCGATTTATAGTCGGTAAATAGGCTAAACCTTTCCCCCAAAAGATAATGCCTCCAAATTTTCAAGGCATAAATAATAGTTGCCAACTACAAGTCATGAACTGGGTATCTCTTCTCATGGTCCTTCAGTTACCTACTAGCATAAGATATCACCCTTCCTTCTTGCATAAGAACTGCTCACAATCCTATGTTGCATGCATCCATGTAAATTGTAAAAGGTTTCATTCCATCGAGAGTGATGCGTATTGGTGCACTAGTCAATAGCTTATTTAGCTTCTCAAATGCTTTTGTGCAATTCTCTTCCCATGCAAAGACTAGATTCTTCTTGGTTAGGCAGTCAAAGGGACTGCTATCTTTGCAAAGTCCTTTATGAATTTCCTATAGTAACCTACTAACCCTAGAAAATTCCTAACCTTAGTGGCATTCTTGGACCCTTCCAGCTCTGAATAGCTTCCATATTTACGAGGTCCACTGCTAACCCATGGTTGGAAACAGCGTGTCCAGGAAATCTCACATCTTTCTTCCAAAAATGACATTTTGAGAATTTGGCTCTAAGTTGGTGTTTCCTCAACGTCCCTAGTATCTCCTTTGAGTGATTTTCATGCTCTCCTTCACTTTTGGAGAATACTAAGATGTCATCGGCAAAATCTACGATAAACTTATTTAATTGTCCCCTAAATACTCTATTCATCAAATCTACAATGTATGCGGGGGTATTTGTTAATCCAAAAGGCATTACTTCCCATTCATAGAGTCCGTCTAGCATGTAGAAAATAGCTTTGGTTTGATATCCTCTGCAATCCTTAGCTGATGAAATCCAGTTGCCAAGTCTAACTCGGAGAAGATTTTGGATCCCACAAGCTGATCAAACAAATCATCTATCCTAGGTAAGGGATACCTATTCTTCCTCGTCAACCTTTTGAGTTTCCTATAGTTGACGCATAGTCTTAATGAGTCGTCTGCCTTAGTGGCAAAGACAACAGGGGCTCCTCATTTCAAATTACTCCGTCGGATGAATCCCTTCTGTAATAGCTTCGAGCTGCTTATCTAACTCTCATATTTCTTTAGGGGCCATGTGTCTTAATGACAGAACGACCAGACTACCATCTATCTCCAAATCAATCCCAAACTCTATCTCCCTCTAAGGTAGGAGATCCAAGACTTCTTCAAAGACATCAGGAAATTATTGAACTACGGGTATGGGTAAAAGCTCATTTTGAGATAGGCTCAACGAATATAAATAGCTTAACTTGATTGAGTTTTGGGGTTTGTACAACGAATCTATATATCTCGTCCTTTATAAATTTTCAACTATACAACCCTCCTATTGAAATCTAAGATTTTCCAGTGGTATAACAACCAATCATTCCTAAGATAAGTCCATACACCTCAAAATTAAGAATGTACGCATTACATATGAAATCAACATCGCATATGTCTAACAGAAAAGATATGTCGACCCCCTAACAGGATTTAAGACTACTATTGGATTGATGATAATTTTGGTTTGAATATTTAAGGAGTTGATCACATTCCTAGCTACAAATGAATGCGATGCCCTGGAGTCAAATAGGGTATGAAATGTACTCTTTAAAAATAAGAGTTATACCTTCCATCGTTGCCTTCTTTTGGTCTCTAAAGGGTGGTCTGCTCGAAATAGGGACAACTCAATGGCGTAGGCTTATCCACTCTGCCCTTCCTTCACCATCTTTGAACATTGATTTTTAAAGTGCCCCTCTTCGTGGTAGAGATACCATTTTTCCTTAAAAGCTTCCTTCAATAGATTGACCTTGCAATCTTTAGCAATATGTCCTTTCTTTTGGCATATTTTACACACCTTACCTTCCTTCTTGAACTTTTCTTTCAGCTTTTTATTTGCCCAAATATTTCCCTTCTTGGCTCCTCCTCGGTTTTGAGTAGGTCCTGCTTTCTCCTTCTTATTCTCCATCTCTTTCTCCTCCACACTAGCCGTCTACAGCAAGCCCATCTCAACTAGCATCTCATATGTGGCGCCTGTGGGATTGGGTCAATGATAATTCTCTAAATAGGGAGTTTAGGCCCTTGACAAACTTTATGGCCTTTTTCTTGGGTGTATATATCAAATTCATTTTGAACTTAGCTAGCTTTGTGAATTTACCAATGCACTCCTTCAGAGTGGAGTCTCCTTTCCTAAGCTGTATAAACCTCTCGATTGCAAGCTCACTTCTACTCTGGACACAAACCGCGACTCAAATTGGTTCTTGAACACATCCCAAGTGACATTCCTATCAACATTCTCCTCAACCACAATATTCAACCAATCTAATGCCTCTCCCTTAAGGTGTCAACATGTCATTCTCCACTTCATGTGATCCTCCCAACCAAACTCTCGAAAAATCCTCTCGCGGTCATTTATCCATGTTTTTATCTCCACAAAAACTTCCATTCTCGAATATATTCTTCCTTCCATATTTAGAATTTTTTTACGCATTTAGGGGATATCAAAGGGGCGAGGTGCTGTTTCGGCAAGAGGGCAGCAGTTGCCGCTATGTAGCTTGCTAAGGAACAGGGACTTGTCCTACATGCCTAAGGTATTGTTTAAACCATTCGGCACCCCTTAAATGGTGGGCATTCCTCAAGCGGGACTCCCAGTTTCAGAAGAAGAAGGGTTTTTAGCCATAATATACTATCTGTAGGTTAAACTTTCAATTACACTGGCCTAAGATAGTATTATATGTTGAAATAAAGATTTATTAGTGTGTTTGCGTATGTTTAAAAGTAGTGTGTGTGCGTGTGTATAGTAGAGGTTTTTGAGAAATTATTTCAAAAATAACAAGTATGCCTATCATACGTATACCAACCCTTATTGATCAGATAACCTAAGCTCTAATACCAAACGTAACAACCCGCTCTGTAATGAACCTAAATTCCAATCCAGAAAAGGCTCATCGAAACTTAGACCCATTCCAAAACTGGTTGTTGATTGGTATAAAGAACAATATAGAGCTATTAATCTATGCATTCAGAACTCACGGTGAAAGATAAAATATAACAAAAGAATCAGTACCCATTTCATTTAGAATCCAAATGTCATAAAATCCGTAACATAGAACCAATAACAACCGTCGCATATCCATAGTACAATACTTTCAAAATATAACATTGTTTTTCAATGGGTACATTAGAAAATAGCATGAATAGATAAACAGATAAGCTGCCACAAAATTCCTCCTCTCCTCTGCCTTCAGCATCACCTTTCCTAACTTGTAATGATGAGGCGGTAAGAACAACATATGTCTGGTGAATAAAAATCTCGAGCCTTACTATGATAGTACTTGGGTAGTATAATTTCAATAGGAATATGTCTTTCATATATTAGCTTTATTCTAAGTCTTTCCAACTTTAAGCCTCAAGGCTTTCCCAATTCCAATTCCATAACGGTTACTCTTACAACCCAATAACCCATATCTATCATCAATAATGTCTTATCAATGTAAGAGATAGTACCCAAGCCACTAAATATCTTTTTATTGGGAAGTAGGCAGACTCGGACCATTTAATGCATATCCCAAGGCTGACTCCACATCGATGCTTATCTAGCCGACATTGCATGGAATCTTTTCAGTCACTTAATACTTCATATTAAAGCATACCCTTTCCAAGATATCCACTACCGTGGCTAACCTTTAACTTTAAACCCGACCATTTACTACTTCATACATAGGGAAGAGGCAGGCTCTTACATAGCCAATTAATACCTCCAATCCCTAAAGTAGGCCCTTCATATTATGACCCATATCCCATAGTGACGTCTCATATTAATCCGATTATCTGTAGGTACTGATAGGCAAATTAGCTGGGCAGATTTACCCTATTGAGTCTGAGACTAACATTGCATCACTCGTAGTTACTCATTATACATATAATACACGATGTCTCACATCAGCCCGAAAGTCACACTGCTAGTAGCCAGATTAGCTAGGCAGACTTCTATGTGCTTTTGATTGACCTCACATCTCTATAACTTAGTTATAATTTATAACACCCTCTTAACATATTATTACACATCTCACCATATCCATAATTAAGGCCTTATAAGAAAACATCTTATTTCGCCTCTACATTTAATTACTTTCCTAAGAGGGAATTCAGTAATAACTAATAACCTATAAATTATGCCATCAATATGTTATAATCTTACATTATTTATCCTAATACACAAATACATACTCTTAATAAGTTTCTGAGCACGCGAACTTTACGCCCTAAACTAGCATTTAAATGTCAAATCATGAAATTTATACAAGTCCCATTTCCATATTAACACATATACTATAAATTAAATATCCAAAATCAAATCAACGGACTTGTGTAGAAATAAAATCTAAACCCACTTATTTTGCATTAAAACAACGGAATAAATCAATAATACAAAATTAAAATTTACATACTTTTATGCTCTATTCAACTTCTTTTTACATGAAATTAGACAAAGGGAATTTCTACTCAAATTGTGAAAATAGACAGTGAAAACTACGAATAATTTTCGTAACTTACACACCATTTCCTAATTAAAACCCCTAATCAGATCTATAGAAAAAGATAAGAAGTAGAATAGAAGGTAAAATATTGAAATTGAAAAATATGCACAAATTCCATTATTTTAATATAAATAATTAAGATTTCAACCTAAGATTTGACATTTCGCTTCGATGGAATATTGAGAGTTTTAATATGATGTTTTTGTAAACCAAAATTCCCCAAGACATATAACAAATCCAAACTACGCTATCCAATTATTAAAATAGAAAGACTAAGATTTACACTCACAATTGGTCCTTGCTTTTCCTCATTTTGAGTTTGTCACGCCTTCAATAATCTCTTTCAGGTCTTCCCTTTTAGATATATACAACAAGGGATTTGTATATACAAATTAGATTAGTAAATTGAGGGATTGAGGAGAAAAGAATTATAAAATAAAATAATAAGCATCTAGAATCTGTTACTTGAAACCTTAAAGAACTTTATGAACCTTTGAAGAGAGAAATTGGCAGAGCTTTGCTAGGTTCTCTAAAATACTATGTGAATAAAATTGTAGGGGCTAGACTCTTATTTATGTAGTTGGGATGCACCAAAACCATCGGATTTAAGTTGGTTTAAAGTAATAAAATCTAAACTGTTCATTGTGCAAACAATGTTGAGTCACAGCTTCTATAAAGATTTTGATTGCTGACAACAATATTAAAGCGATCGACAAATCAAGACGTACATATGGTACTCTAGATTATAGGTTGATTATTTGATGTTATAATAGTAATAAAATTGTCAAAATCTATCCTCAAATAATCATGCACAAAATATAATATATATACATACACATTTATATAGGTTGTGCACTTTATTGTGCAACTTAACAGAGACCGGTCGACCGGTCCAAAAATGAACGGTCGACCGTTCCTGTTGAATGTGCACAATAAACGTGCACACATGTACATAACGACTATATTTTTAAAAACCTGTCTACCGGTTAGTTTTTGACCTGTCGACCGTTTTTAAACAGAGAGCAACTTCTTCCAAAAGACACATCTTTCTTCAATGGTTGCGTCTCTTCTTCTTCATCAATGATCATAACTTTTGACTGCAACTTTTCACCAAAGGTTATAACTATTTTCTCTCTATAAATACACATCAATATCATTGATTAAGATAAGAAGTTTTATTAAGATTATATATGCTCTCTATCTATTCTTTGAATTCACTTGCATTCAAAAAGCTCTAAACTACTTTCATTCCTTATTGAATCATTGACACTATCTCATATATTTTGATTCAATAAGCAATATAAATTCCATAATCTTCACAAACATCATTCACAATTTGAGGATAAGATTATAGGAAGAGTGTACTACAAGTGACAAATCCGTGTTTACAAGAGCACAAGTTGTCAACAACAATTGTAATTGTTTTTTTGTTGAAGTCCTCAGTATTGTAAGAGGCAAGTGTTGAAGTCCTCAGTATTGTAAGAGGCAAGTGTTGAAGCCCTCAGTGTTGTAGAGGCGTGAAATCCCGTTCGGCTGTTCGGGTAATTGTAAACCTGTTCCTCCGGGTGAAGCGAGGTTGTAATTAGTGAAAATCCAGATAGTAGTCTGGGACTGGACGTAGGACGGTGCTCCGAACCAGTATAAAAATCTCTGGTGTGATTTTTCTATTTTTTTATTTACAATGCTATTATCATCTATTTCTGCATTTGTATTGTAATCCATATTATACGATCCGTGTATACTATATTAGCACATATAATTGTATACACACCGCACTTTCATTTGGTATCAGAGCGAGGTTATCATATAACCGTAACACAGTTATTTGATATATTCTTGTAATATGGCAAATAACGCAAGTACTAGCACTCAAAACACCACTTACACAGAAGGGCAATCGACACAAAGACCTCCATTTTTCAATGGTCTTAACTATAGTTATTGGGCAACACGTATGTCATTCTTTATGCAATCAAGTAGCTATGATGCTTGGAATGCTACTCAAAGAGAAATAGTGAATCCAACAACTGATTATTCAGAATGGACTGTGGCTGAGAAAACGGCAGCAGCCGTAAATGCAAGAGCAATAAATATGTTGTTCTGTGCATTAGACCAAAATGAATATAACCGTGTTAGTATCTGCACTACTGCATATCAAATTTGGCAAACGCTAAAAATCACTCATGAAGGTACTAACAAGGTTAAACAAGCCAAAATAGCCATGCTGAAAAGTCAATTTCAAAATTTCAAAATGAAACCAAATGAGACAATCAATGAAATGTATTCACGGTTTCAAACTATTCACCATGCACTTATTGGGTTAGGACAAAAGTATTCTGATTTTGATGTTGTTTCAACAGTCCTACATTCTCTGACTAATGAATGGGAAGGAAAAGTATTAGCAATTGAAGAAGCTAATGATCTTTCCGTCATGAAGCCAGATGAATTGATAGGAAATTTAATGTCCTATGAAGCAAATTTGCAGGCTAGAAAAGAACAGAAAGAAGAAAAGAAAAATGTAGCATTTCATGTTGAGAAAGATGAAAATGAATCAGATTCTGAAGATGAAGATTTGGCGTTCATTGCTAAAGGTTTCAAAAAATTCCTAAAATATCGAAAAGCCAGTCGCTACAATAAAAGGAAACCTGGATCAAATAAACCATCTTCATCTGCTATAGAATGTTTCAACTGCCATAAAAAGGGACACATGCAGAAGGATTGTCCAGAACAAAAGAAAAAATCAGAAAATGACAAATTCAAATATAAGAAGGACAAATCAAAGAAACGAGCCTTCTCAGTAACATGGGATGATTCAGAGTCATCTTCATCAGAAAGTGAAAGTGATTCGGAGAATGAACAAGCTAATGTTTGTTTTATGGCAACAGAAGATGAGGTACAAATTCCTACATTTGATGAATTACTTGATATTAATGCTGAATTGATAGTCAAATATAAAGACATAAAACGTCAATTAAAAGTAGTCAAAGCAGATTTAAGTAGAGCAGAGTTTGAACGAGATATGTTAAAAGATGAGAAGAAAATATTAGAAGAAGAACTTGAAAATATTCAAGAATCATCATCTAATGTTGACTCTCAAATATCTCTTTTGAGTCAAGAAATAGAAGCTCAAAAAGAGAAAAATAATGCTCTCACTACTGAAAATCATGAACTTAAAGCAAAAGTCAAAATTCTAGACCTAGAAAAAGCTAGTTTACAAACAAAGTTTGATGACATTACTCAAAATGTTTCTAACTTTAACAAAGGTCGAGAAAATTTGACTAAAATCATTGAAAGTTCACAATCTATTTCAGATAAACAAGGTTTGGGATATAACAAACATAAAACTAAGAAACATCTTAGAAATAAAAGGAAGAAGAAAGTACAAAAAACTGAAGCTAAGAAAAATCTTAGTTTATTATATTTCAAACCAAAACCAATAGTGAAATTTCAAAAGAAAGATGTCAAGACTATCAAAATATGGGTTCCTAAAACAAATAACAATTTGATTAGGAACAAATACATTCAGCAATTCATGAATACTGTGCATCTTAATAATAATTATATATATAAAGGGGATACCGGACCCAAATGGGTTTGGACTCCTAAGACCTAACTCTTAGGACCCTATGAAAAGTGGGTACCATGAACTTAATTCTATGTTTGCAGGTCCCACTGAAGAAAAGAGGAAAGTGGATATTGGACAGTGGTTGCTCAAAGCATATGACGGGAGACAAGAGCTTACTAACAAATATTAAATACTCAGATGGTGGCTCAGTCACTTTTGGAGACAATTCAAAAGGTTATATCATCGGCAAAGGCGATGTGAGCAATTGTGGTACATCTAACTTACCTCTTATTACTAATGTCATGCTAGTTAGAAATTTAAAACACAATTTACTTAGTATTAGTCAGTTATGTGACAAGGGTTTTATAATTTCCTTTTCAAATAATAAGTGTAGTATTTTAGATAAAGATCATAATTTGGTTTTTGAAGGTTATAGAGACAGAAATATATATATTCTAAATATGAATATTAATCATAATTCAGATATGTGTCTTATGGCTAATGACAATGATCCATGGCTATGGCACAAACGTTTCTGTCATATAAACTTCAGAACTATTGACAAGCTAGCCAAAAACAATCTAGTTAGAGGACTACCCAAAATGAGTTTTAAAGTTAACAACATTTGTGATGCATGTCAATTAGGAAAATTGACCAAATCATCATTTAAATCCAAGAAAGTCATATCAACATTACAACCGCTTGAGTTACTGCACATGGATTTATTTGGACCTACTAGAGTTCAATCAATAAATCACAGTCAATATGTGCTTGTAATTGTTGATGATTTCTCTCGTTATACATGGACAATTTTCTTAAAAAATAAAAGTGATACTTTCGATCATTTCAAATCTTTCGTCAAAAGAATTCAAAAATCAAAAGGGATTAAAGTTAAAAATATAAGAAGTGATCATGGCGGAGAGTTTGAAAATAATGAATTTGAACATTTTTGTACAAAGAAAGGTATATATCATAATTTTTCGTTTCCCAGAACTCCACAACAGAACGGAGTAGTAGAACGAAAGAACCGAACTTTACAAGAATGTGCAAGAACATTATTAAATGGAACCACCTTACCAAAACACTTCTGGGCAGAAGCTGTTGCAACTGCCTGTTATGTTTTAAATCGTGTGTCCATAAGACCTCTTACCAAGAATACTCCTTATGAATTGTTTAACAAAAGAAAGCCCAAAATCTCATACTTCAAAGTTTTTGGTTCTAAGTGCTTTATTTTAAATACGAAAGACCAGCTTGGAAAATTCGATCCAAAAGCCGATGAAGGAATATTTGTCGGTTATTCGGAACGAAGTAAGGCCTATCGAATATTTAATAAACGTACCAAAACTATTGAAGAATCACTTCATGTATCTTTTGATGAAATCTATCAGCATTCTCACACAATATCAGATGATGACGAATCAATAGTCATTAATAATCCAATCATCTCAAATACTGATTCTGACTCAGAAGTAATTATTGAGAATACTCCTCAAATATGTGAATTACAATCACCACCAAGAATATTAAGAGACCATC
The DNA here is from genome assembly GCA_030765085.1 of Allium cepa. Taxonomy (NCBI): domain Eukaryota; kingdom Viridiplantae; phylum Streptophyta; class Magnoliopsida; order Asparagales; family Amaryllidaceae; genus Allium; species Allium cepa. Next base: position 455,891,640 of record CM060939.1, on the reverse strand, counting down.
CGGCCCAAAATATAATAGGTGAAATAACATCACATGTCAGAACAAGGAGTCAACTCAATCAAATGGGTCATGTCGCTTTTCTCTCAAATATCGAACCCAAGAATTCAAAAGAAGCTGCTACAGATGATTACTGGATCATTGCCATGCAGGAAGAACTAAATCAGTTCGAGCGCAATGACGTTTGGGAACTTGTTCCGAGACCAACTGATCAGTCAGTAATTGGTACTAAATGGGTCTATAAAAATAAGGCTGACGAACAAGGAAATATCACTAAAAATAAAGCAAGATTAGTAGCACAAGGATACAATCAGGAAGAAGGTATCGATTATGAAGAAACTTTTGCACCAGTTGCTCGACTAGAAGCTATTAGAATTCTATTATCTTTTGCTTGTTATCATAATTTCAAACTTTATCAGATGGATGTCAAAAGTGCTTTTCTCAATGGATTTATCAAAGAGAATGTCTATGTCGACCAACCACCTTTATTCGTACATGAAAAATATCCTGACCATGTGTTCAAACTTAAGAAAGCTCTGTATGGTTTAAAACAAGCACCTCGTGCTTGGTATGAACGTTTACGTAGCTATCTTATTAATTCAGGATTTGAAATAGGCAAAGTCGATCAAACTTTGTTTATTAAACATTCTCGAAATGATATTCTGGTTATCCAAATATATGTAGACGATATCATCTTTGGTTCAACAAACGATAAACTCTGCAAGGAATTTGCAAGTATTATGACCAAAGAATTCGAAATGTCTCATATGGGAGAACTATCTTATTTTCTTGGACTTCAAATCAAACAACTTTCAAACGGTATTTTTATCAATCAAGAAAAATACTGTGAAAATCTTATCAAACGCTTCGGATTACAAAATACATCTGGTAAACCAACTCCTATGAGTACAACTACACATCTTGAAAAAGATGAAAGTGGTAAGAATGTTGACCAGAAATTATATCGAAGCATGATTGGTTCTCTTCTTTATCTTACAGCTAGTCGTCCAGATATATTAATGAGTGTTTGTTTATGTGCCCGTTTTCAAGCCGATCCAAAGGAATCACATTTACGAGCAGTGAAACGTATAATTCGTTATCTAAATAATACCAAAGATTTTGGTCTTTTCTATCCAAAAGAATGTCCATTTGAATTAGTATCATATAGTGATGCTGATTTTGGTGGCTCACGGACGGATAGAAAAAGTACAAGTGGTACGTGCCATTTTATTGGAAAATCACTTGTCTCTTGGTTTAGTAAGAAACAGAATTGTGTTTCACTATCAACATGTGAAGCTGAATATATATCAGCGGCTCTCGCTTGTACTCAAGTACTATATATGCAACAAACACTTCAAGATTTCGATATACATTTATCGAATTCAATTATATACTGTGATAACACGAGTGCAATAAATCTCTCTAAAAATCCAGTAAATCATTCTAGAACCAAACATATTGATATCCGTCATCATTTTCTTAGAGATAATATTGAAAAAGGTAATATACATCTTGAATATGTTCACACTGACAATCAAATAGCCGATATTTTCACTAAACCATTACTTGAATCTAGTTTTATTAAACTACGAAGAGAGCTTGGCTTAGTATCTCGGAAAGATCTAGAATAGAATAAGTAACCTTCAAACTTAGGCTATATATTTTTCAAATAATTCTTAAATTTCAGCCTATAACAAACTATACCTATTTTTATATTTTTTTTTATCTATCATTGTTTTTGTTTACGGCTAATTATCTCTAACAAATCCTATCCTCAAGTTCATTGGCAAACTTTTTTCTATATAAACGTTTGAAAAACACACTTTTATTCATTCACCTTCTTGCTAAAAATTATAAATCACCTTAAACAAGCTACCATGGCACACATTTGCGACAAATGCGCAGAGGAATCTCATATTTCTATCACTAGCTCGGAGTCGGAGGAACAATATTCTCCGATTACACCGAAACAAAGGCCGGAATGCCCTCACCATTGTTTTCGCACACCTGGCCATACTCCAACATCCAAGCGTGCAAAGAAAGCACTATTCTGCTCTCCGCGCACGAAGGCGCAAATCGATGAAATTCATCACTACCAAAAGCATCAAATTGATCTTCAACGACAACTACATTATGGTCAAAACCTACTATACCATGAACAACAACGTACTTCAACTCGTTTATCCGCTTTAGAACGAATGGCTTCATTCTTCTGCGGTTCAAACAAACACGATGTTCATGAACCAATGCCGTCAAGACCATCGACTTCAACAACTCCAAACTCTTGGGATAAAAACTATAACGAGAATGAAGGAGCTCGATATAAGTGGAGTCCGTGGGCTAAACGCATTGAAAACGACAAGAATTCTAATAACAACTCACCTTCTCATTAGAATTCCATAATGTATATTATTTTGCTTTCATATATAATTCTTGTAATACAGTATATTTTTGCAATAATAACATAATATATAATATATTAATTCGACTCGTTTTCAAAATTTTTGCCAAAATCTGCATTTTTGCACACAGAGCCAAACCGGTCGACAGCCTAAAATATGACCGGTCGACCGTTTTGCTCTCTGGTTGAAAACGGTCGACCGGCAATACGCAGGCGGTCGACCGGTCGGCAGTTATTATTTTTTTTATACTTCACGTATATATTTTTGCCGCCAACCCTCTTTACTTTCTACTCTCCACTGAAAATTTTCCCATTTCCAAACCCTAGTTCATATTCTCAAGCTTCACAAACTCTCAAATTCTCTTCAATGGCTCCTCCTCAGAAAAAATCAAAGAAAAGAGCAACATCAGAAACTTCTTCTCTTACTCTCTCTGCTAGAAAATGGTTAGAATCTCCGGTTGCAGTAACTAGATGGAATCAAATGACAAATTACAAATTCCATCCAGGCTCATTCATCAAATTCGACGATTTCACTGCATACGGTATTCAAAGATTAGCAAATAGATCTCGTATCTCTCCTCTTATTGATTTTTCTGTAAATAGCGTACAAATTAATCATTTGATGATTAAGCTATTTTATGCGAATATGAATTTAGAGGAATATACTCCGGAAAATCCAATTGGAGTTATTTGGTCAGTAGTATGTGGCAAACGAATCTATCTCACTTATGATAGAATTGCTTCTATTTTGGGAATACCGAATAGGGGTGAAGAGTTTTCATCCACATTTTGTGAAGTTTTTACCCGGAATAGTACGAGTCATAAATTTATAGAAGATGATAGTAACGGCACCAAATCGATTGGGCTACGACCGACTGCAAGGTTGTTACACCATGTCCTAATGCACTCTCTATTTCCTCGATTAGGAAACTATGATGCCGTTTACAAAGAGAATTTCAAGGCTCTTTATGCTATCTACGATGATATCGAAATAAATTGGGTTCACATGATTTTCGATGAAATTCTTAAGGTAAATAACTCTACTCGTCCACATTTCTTCTATAACGAGTATATTATGCGTATGTTGCTTGCATGTGGAGTCACACCCCCGGATTCGGCATATTCTACACCAAAGTGTATTGACTCCACTACTATTAAACGGATGAAGCTTCCTCCTCCATATGTTCATATTATGCCATTCGAACAATGGCAACAACGCGATACTCAAGAACAACAAGCTCCACCATCTCGTCGTCGTTCTGAAGATGTTAGATTATTGAAATCTAAATCATCTACAAGAGAATCTCTTGAAACCATCGCTCGGAATCAATTTTTACTTGAATCAAGACTAAAACGAATGGATTCGAAAATTGATAGACGATTCAATAAGGTAAAGTCATTCTTCGGCGCTATATGGGATGCTATATCATGTAGCACATCCATCTCGACCCAACATCAAGACCCCGGAAAACGTCCGGCTCCTCCAACTTTTACTTGGTCGACATCCGAGGAATCCGGTGGTACAAGCGGACAAGGTCGTGGGGACAATGACGATGATGATGACGGTGACGATGACAACGATGATGATGATGATGATGATGATGAGGAAGAGATTCAGTCGGAATGAAGTTAGTTTGTTTTTCTTTTCATTTCTTTAAAAACATATATGGCACTTGTACTAAATAGTGTCCATCTTTTTACTCGTACTAGACTATGACTTGCATTGTACTTCATCAAAACATCCTGTGTTTGAATGTATGCATTGTTCTCTTTGGTTTATATTTTCTAGTGTTTACTCCTTTTTGTCGATGACAAAGGGGGAGAAAGGTGCTAATAATTGTCTGCAGGAAATCACATATTCAGGGGGAGATCCTATACTTGAGTTTTTATATTGTCATCAATCAAAAAGGGGGAGAATGTTGAGTCACAGCTTCTATAAAGATTTTGATTGCTGACAATAATATTAAAGCGATCGACAAATCAAGACGTACATATGGTACTCTAGATTATAGGTTGATTATTTGATGTTATAATAGTAATAAAATTGTCAAAATCTATCCTCAAATAATCATGCACAAAATATAATATATATACATACACATTTATATAGGTTGTGCACTTTATTGTGCAACTTAACAGAGACCGGTCGACCGGTCCAAAAATGAACGGTCGACCGTTCCTGTTGAATGTGCACAATAAACGTGCACACATGTACATAACGACTATATTTTTAAAAACCTGTCTACCGGTTAGTTTTTGACCTGTCGACCGTTTTTAAACAGAGAGCAACTTCTTCCAAAAGACACATCTTTCTTCAATGGTTGCGTCTCTTCTTCTTCATCAATGATCATAACTTTTGACTGCAACTTTTCACCAAAGGTTATAACTATTTTCTCTCTATAAATACACATCAATATCATTGATTAAGATAAGAAGTTTTATTAAGATTATATATGCTCTCTATCTATTCTTTGAATTCACTTGCATTCAAAAAGCTCTAAACTACTTTCATTCCTTATTGAATCATTGACACTATCTCATATATTTTGATTCAATAAGCAATATAAATTCCATAATCTTCACAAACATCATTCACAATTTGAGGATAAGATTATAGGAAGAGTGTACTACAAGTGACAAATCCGTGTTTACAAGAGCACAAGTTGTCAACAACAATTGTAATTGTTTTTTTGTTGAAGTCCTCAGTATTGTAAGAGGCAAGTGTTGAAGTCCTCAGTATTGTAAGAGGCAAGTGTTGAAGCCCTCAGTGTTGTAGAGGCGTGAAATCCCGTTCGGCTGTTCGGGTAATTGTAAACCTGTTCCTCCGGGTGAAGCGAGGTTGTAATTAGTGAAAATCCAGATAGTAGTCTGGGACTGGACGTAGGACGGTGCTCCGAACCAATATAAAAATCTCTGGTGTGATTTTTCTATTTTTTTATTTACAATGCTATTATCATCTATTTCTGCATTTGTATTGTAATCCATATTATACGATCCGTGTATACTATATTAGCACATATAATTGTATACACACCGCACTTTCAAACAAACCATAGCCGTCACTTGCTCACCGGTCGATCGCCCCTACCTTATCAGTCAACCGCTAACAGTCGACTGGGCAAGGCAGGCCATCGACCAATTCATTTAATTCAATGAATGTTTTTAATTGCCATTGATTTATTTATTTCATTCCTTTATTACTCCTTTTAGGTTAACATTAATTTTCATGATTACTTTATCGCTAAGTCTGATTACTGTTACCTTTTGAATTTCGAATTTGAGAATTATTTAATTATTTGAATTTGAATTCTATTAAAATTATTTTGAATCGGAACATCAAACATTCATAACTTTTCCATTTAATCTTCATTTTCAACATATTATACATGGAAATTAAAACCACTTCGACTTTCGTGGTTAAATTCTGTCTTTTATTGGATTTCTGTTGTTAGCCTTATCTTATTTAATTAATTTATCTGATTTTATCTATTTCTTATTAATTTTTACGAGGTGTTACACAAACTTTACTGTAAAAAGAAATACATGAAAGGTTTCATAATTATTTGGGTTATACCACTACCACACGAGCATCCTACATAGTATACATATAAATCATTTTTCTACACAAAGATGATATCGAAATCTATATTACCAAAACTACTCTTTATTTTACATCAAATTTTTTTATAGAAAATTTTAGAACTAAACACCTAGGTTTTATTTCAAATCATTTCAAAATAATAATATATACATATACCTTTTGTATTCCAAATCATACTATCGAGATTAAATCAAAATCACATCCAAAGCGGTATCAAATACTTTATGTAATCATACTACGTATTTTAATAAAATTTCATGAACCAATTTCTTTGATATTTACTTTAAAATCCATAGAAAATATACATATAGATCGAGTAACAGAATAATGGTACCTTTGAAACGGGGCCTACAAGGTTGTACCAAAGTTTCCCTTACTAAGAACAGTGATACTAACGGGAAGTGCTTGCTAACCAACATATCTTTCGCCTATTTTTATTCACTTTCGAGCTACTTGAACTAGATAATATAAAAATACCTTTGCTCTTGAATTGATTCACCGATTTTGAGCGTAACCTCGAACTCGAAAAATCTTAAAACTCTTTTCAACATATTAGTATTCACAAATACTTTTAAATAATACAGTGTTATTCGATATAAAAGCTTAGAAACCATTTCCAAAGACATTAGAGTTTAAGTAATTAAAATACCAGTTTAAATCAATGTTTTAAAGACCGGACCGTGAATCAAACCGCAACAACTTAGGGTGTAAGGTTTTAGTAGTCTGATCGGTTGAACCATTGGAACCGTGCATCTATATTACAATCATGTTAACCATAAAACGTTTCCTATAATACATATGTATACCTTAATTATATACTAGCGGTTCTACAATTTTATCACTATTTTACATTAGGAGTTCTATGCCTTAATAATGCATATGTACTATTAGCTTCCCTAGATTAATACGATACCAAAAAATAGTTGAGAAACAATATATTCTAATGAACTGACGCAAAAAGTAATAACAACAAGAAGTTCATGTTTTATACTTTCTAAATCATATTCAAAAAATGTTATTAAGTACCTTTATTTGATGCTAGGCCATAGTTTCAAGATAAGCTAACTAATTCTTATAAATAATCTCCAGCAAATCTATTTTCTCAAAAAAACTATCAAAAGCCATTTTATTTCTTATTTTATTCTTCAAAATTAGCATCTTCATATCCCCACACTTATTGTTCATACATTCAAACACATTTCATTAAGCATCCTCAAAATTTGCATTCTGATTCTCCTAAACAAACCCAGTTGCACTTTCTCCTCTCGTAATCTATTATTGGATTAACCTGCAATGTAGACTTTGGCTCTAACGTGCTGATTTGTATCATAAATGGAGAATAACACCAGCGGGGTGGCAATTTATGGATTAAGGTTCTGGGAACTTGGAGAAAATTAGGGGAAAAAACAAACTAGGCACGGTCGAAGAGAAAAACAGCTTGTCAAAGCATGGTTTAACCACAGATCTAAGGTTTTGCTGACGGTTTGTACATAGAGGAGGCCCAATTTAATTCTAGACCTTCATGGTCTAAGGTCTATGGTTTTTCATCGTCTGACCATAGTCGGGTGGGTTACGAAAACTATGGTTTAAATCCTCTTTATTTATAAATCGTATTTTATAAACCAGTTATACAAAATCACTTTGTTAGAAATTTTATAGTAAACCTCTTTTATTAGAGTAAACTTCTACCCAACATTATCATCAAATGCCTTATAGTTAAACTTTGAAATTCAATTCACAAGGCGTTCGTTTCAATGTACCCACAAATATTGTCTACCTAACCTACGTAGTAAAAAAGGTAAACTGCTCATAAAATGGTTGAGCACAAATGAACAATCACCAAACAATAATCAATGCTCATAAACTAGTTGAGCATGACTAACCAATCAACAAATTGCAATAGTGCTCATAAACTTGTCAAGCATGACTAATCAAATCAATAAAAGATAACAATGCTCGTAAACTGGCTAACTAGACTAATTAATCTAATAGAGGATAACAATGCTCATAAACAGGCCGAGCAAGGCTAAACTACTCGATGATGGATGACAAATAAACATCATTAACCCCTACATTGATTAAACTAGATGCTAATAGTTCATACTTATATAAGTTACCTTATATAAGATCTTTAATATTCATGGTTGAAATACCTTTAAGGCATACGCTTATAACAAATACAAATAAGCCCTTGTATGTATAATACGCTTACTCATTCCAGGGCATCGCTTACCCAATCTGTAATGAGTTATACCATCCAAAGCTAATTTGTTCTGCTGACCTTCAGCTCTGATACCATGTTGTAACGACTGGCTTTTTTGACCCCTAAATATCCACACTAATACATCCATGGTATGCATGTGACGAACAATCGAATGCTGGAATGACAGACTGTTAGGGTAAAATAAAAAGAAAAGGAAAAAAAGAGAGAACAAAACATCAGAGTCTCAAATGGAATGATAATATACAACATCAAAAGACAGTACAAAGTGCTACTTAAAGATACAAGGCATTTCAAAGTTACAATCCTCGGTAGCATGTCCTCACAAATGTTGATATATATTAGTAGTGTAGTCGAAATAAAATACTACGTAGGTGAATGGAATCATCCAGCCTATCTCCTGAAGCTCTAAAAAAATATCAATAAAAACCAACCTTCCTCATATTACTCGAAAGAGAGCCCATGGAATTAAGGAAAAGATAAAAATCATGAGTCAGACATAAGTCTAGTATGAGAAGCTCAAGAAATTTGTGGTCAACATATAAAAATACTCTGAGACCATTCGAATCAATTGGTTATCCCCTCAAAAGAACCAAACCCTTTCAATAGGTACATAAGGTGATATAATATATAGTGTCTATGATATAGAAATAAATCAAAAAATAGCTATGCCACTTGCTTCTCAGAATACAACAACATTAGAAGCACAACTAAGATGGCTAAGGTACATCCGCATAACATGTACCATTGGAGATGCCCTCGATGCATCGTGACGGATCTCCTGATAAAGACAAAATCTACCTTCCAAAACTATGTATATCTCTAGGTAAAATATACTACTAGGAAAATATAGATGGTCCAAGCCCGAACACATGATAACAAATTCCTTCAACTCCTGGCCCCAACCAGTCGAAAGAATCTTTAGATATTTAGAGCTGATGTACCCTTTTACGTTAGCTAAACCTCCAAGCATAAGGCCTACTCTATTTTCTATCATTTCCAATAGTGAAGCCATATTAAATATCTCATCATATGAGTCTTCATCACTCCAACAGATCTCGTGTCACCCCATGGATTCCAGCATCTCGAATAGTTCACGAACCTCTCCATTGTTTCTAGCATAAGTTGTCCGACGAATGCTAATGCTGACCTCTCCTTTGGACTTAACCTTATGATATTTCAAATTTATATCATTTTTCCAAAATATTAAAGCCCAAATCTAATTTAGACTTAACATTAGAATAGGAGGTTCAACTCTATAACATTACACTCCATAAACGCTCCAAACCATAAAACTCGTATATCGGATTCGAAGTGGTTTTTGGTAAGAAACACATAAGTATACTTACTCAATCCCGAATTCTTAAAAACTAAATCGATGAATTTCCTATTAGCTCAATTCCAGTTCTTTTAGAAATAATCAAATGATATTAAGGAGTCAACTTCGAGGGATCTTGCATATCTCATTTTTAAAGCAAGAGACATTTCGTACTGATGAGTACTCCCCGGGGGATCTCAAATCCTATAAAGCTGTAAATCTTTTATATACCCCTTAAATTAATTTTTTCAAGTTCGATAGTCGACTAATCTACTATCTAGCCAAAAAACTATCACATATGGAAATCAAACCTTGTTTACTTATCGCTATTTTTGACCTTCTTAAATTACGGTATCCCTTAGTCAAGAGTGAAGTTGGTAGGTTAGAGAACCATTGCTTCAAAACCCTACTCAAACATCATTCTTAACCGTCACAGATAGAACAAGTCTATTTTGTTGGCTTTTGGTGCTAAGTAAAGGCACAAAAACTTTTCATGGACAAATAAGTTGATATTAAACCCTTCCCCCTGTCCAAGGTATACATATCTAAACAAACGACCCAGGTAGCTAAACAAAGCACTCATAACCGTCCCCACACTACTCCTGCTTTCAAGTATATAAAAAACACTCCAAGTATCAACGATCCCTTAGCACGTGTATCCGAGCACATTCCTTGCTTTAGCTAGTTTCCATTATCTTCAAGGAACCATTTCACATTCCCATATTCCATGATAGAACCATTCAACATTATATTCATGGGTCATCCTTCATAAAATCCACCCTTTGTGGACAAACATTTTCACGACTCGCTTCAACATCGAGCCCCCTTCATTGGAACCTAACATCATTCATCGTCGAGTTGCCATCACCGAATTCCCGAAGCTCTCCCGAGTCATCTGCTCTTACTCCAAGCTTACTCTCGAAGACCACTAATTGGCCCAAGTCCTGCCCAAAGCCTCGACAAGCACGCTGCAACCTCAAGTACCTTTCCTTGTTTGGTACTTAGGTATAGCTCTACTGGACAGAAATGTCTGTCTGATCTTCTATGGCATCTCCGGACAACAAATGATGTTTGGTACCCAATGACACAATCAGACATCAAATGATGTTTGATACCCCATGATACCATCGGACAACAAATTTTGCCCGGTCTTTCTCCAATATCGAACCAACCTCACCCTGATCGAACTCCTCCCTAGCCCAAAGTCCATGCCAAGCCAACCAATCATCGAGTAAGCTTACCATCGAACAGTTTCCTACGTCCGGTCCCCCCGAACCACTCGACCATTGAAATTTCCTTTGTCTGTCCCCATAAACCATTTGACTACCGAAATGTTTTCACTAGTAGAACCAAGCCAAGTAACTCCTCTTTAAAACCCAAGCACACCTAACACTAATCAGATCCACCCACCGAACCAATATGTTGTGGCTTCTTCGACTCCTATTTTCGTGTCGATTCTATCATTGCGCTTCGTTTTTTGACCTAAATGCCTTTCGTATGCAAGGATACAACTCCCAATAATCTCGAGTAAATCCATCGAAGCCGGTTTCACAATTCTTAACTCTAAGTCGCCCGATGAGCGTCTTCAACCATACAAACATACAAGCAAACACCATACATGCACCAAACAACATTCAGACAAGCAAACAAACAACAATTCATGCCAAATCATCCTATAGTATGTCTCTAACCTAGCCTAACACACAGCAAGGAAATCAAACATAAAATTAACATAATTAGAATATGTTAAAATTTTAAATTTGTTTTTACTTCATTTTTTATTTTAAACCACATTAAAATTTAATTTTGGCTTTAAAAATGAGTTTAATTTATGTCAAAACCTATAAATGCATATATATAGTAAGGTGAGAGATGATAATTCACTCCCCAAACTACCAAAAAGTGAAGATTTGCATGCAAACCAAGGTAAATCCAAGAGTCGACAAAAAAACTTGATTTTTGCTCCCCAAAAATGTAGATTTGAATATCTCAAATGAAACTCTTTGCTAATCCATCTCAAATCTATGATTTAGACTTTATTTAGAGAAGAAAATAGAAGGTTTTGGGTGGAGAATGAGTTAATGGAGGCTTAGATCTATTTGAAAAGAGGTTAAAGTGATTTAGGGATGATGGTTCAGCCTAATATAGTCTCCAAACCCAAAATAGGTTAGTGGACTTGGCCTCAAATTCACTAATTGCCCACTAAGCTGCTCTAAAAACTGTCAATCTTCAAACAACTATATCTCATAGCTAGAAAGTCTAAATCGCTATTATGATCATTCTATGGAAAGAGAAACTATCATATCTTTCCAATGGAAGTAGTCCCGGATGCTAATTCGGCTTTACCAAACTTTATAGCCGTTATAAGTTTTTAGGGGTAAAATTATCGAAAAAACTCTAAAAATAGAAAATGTCACTTATAGGCATTTCCCTAAGTTATAGAGTCATATGACCTCATACGAATTTTAAAAAAAAATTACGATCATTTGATACGTAAAATATGGGTCGTTACACTCTCCATCCTTTAGGAATTTCGGCCCTGAAATCCCTAATACAAACAAGGTGAAATCAAACATAGATACCTAACATGCCTATCATCCATGAGCAAACATATCAAACGTCAAACATGCACACAAAAGGACGAAATAATATCTACACCTACCCTAGCATGTAGGATATTAAACATGATATCGAAAGTGAAAATAAATGTGACAAACGAAAGTCTCACCAAGTAAAGAGCTCTAGGTAAGCGGTCCTTATGCTCCCATTAGTCTTCAAAGTACAATCATCTTTTCTCTCACTCCACTGAACCTTCACTAGCTCTACCGTCTTCATCTTAAGTTGTTTCATATCAACGATATGAATAAGCCTATGAGGTTTCGAAACTTCTAGTTCAATCTTGATATCATCAAGCCGATTCAGTTCAAATATCACGTCCGAGCCGTGCACAAACTTCCGCAAGTGAGAGATGTGGAACATATTGTGCATGCCTGCTATCTCCTGAGGTAAGTCAACTTAATATGCCAGATCCCAATCCTCTCAAGTATCGGAAAAGGACCAGCGAATCTTGGTGCCAACTTCCCCTTAGTACCAAATCGAACAACATTCTTCAATGGAGAGAACTTGACAACAACCATTTCGCTGATGAAGAACTCAGTCATGTCTTCTCATACCAATATAGCTTTTTTGTCTATCCTGAGTAACTTTTATTTGTTGCTGAATTATCTCGATCTTCTTCGAAGTCTCTCTAATTATATCCGACCTAAGTATTAGTTTATCGCCTGCTTCCCACCAACATAAAGGAGGATTGTACGGTCGGCCATATAATGCCTCAAATGGTGCTATACTGATGCGGGACCAATAAATGTTGTTGTATGCGAACTCTGCCAAGTGCACATGATCATTCCATAAGCCACCGAAATCGAGAATGCTAGCTCGCAAGAGATCCTCCAAGATACATTTCACTCTCTTGGTCCTTCCATCAGTTTGTGGATGATGGCTATAATTAGATGCATCTCTATCCCAATGTCTCTTGTAGGCTCTTTCAAAACCCACTAGCGAATAAAGGGTCTCGGTCGCTCATAATGCTCTTAGGCACACTATGGAATCACACAATCCATTTCACATACAACGCGGTCAACTTGGATGTCGTTCTACAAGAATTTACAAATATGAATCGGGCTTCCTCAATTTATCGACTGTGACTCAAATGTTATTATACCCTCCTTTGTTGCAATCCATCAATGAAGCCCATCGAAATTGATTTCCATTTCCACTTGGGAATCTCGAGCAGTTGTAGCAAACCACTCGGCTTCTTATGCTCTGCCTTTACCAACTGTCGGTTCATGCTCTTCAAGATGAATGCCCCAACGTCCTTCATCCCATCCCAATAAAATGTTTGCATCATATCATGGTACATTTTATAGCCATCAGAATGTATAGTCAATCTCGAATAATGGCATTCGCATAGCACCTCGTCCCTCAACCCATCGACATCAGGAATAAACAATCTTCTACCTTTATAGAGCCAACCGGTCAATTCCATATTGCTTCTTCTCCTCGTACTCTACTCCTTTCTCTATCTTTGCCATGATCTTCGCTAGTCTAGCATTTTTCCTCTTACTAGTACCGATCCGCTCAATTAGGTAGATTTGACCGTCAAACTTGCCAACACTCTAGCTCTAACTCGCACTGAGGTCTGAAATCATAGGTAGCAATAAACTTTAACCGCTTCCACTCCAAGAACATCGCTCTCAAAATGGCATGTCCTCTACTCATTGAATCCACGACTGCATTTCTCTTACCAAGCTTATAGGAAATGTCAAAGTCGTAGAAAGTCAACAATTCCAACTATCGCTATTAGTGGTGGTTAAGATCTTTCTAGAAGAATAGATACTTCAACGACTTATGGTCTATATACAACTCGAACCTCTCCCTAAGCAAATAATGCCTCCATATCTTCAAAGCGAATACCATTGCCTCCAACTTCAAATGTTAACCACGCCAAAGTACGCTCCACCTACTCTCCGAGTCGGAAAACTAGAAATAGGCAAAGACTTATGATCGTTGATCGAAAAATCTCGAGAGTTGAGACATTCAAGCATAAGTTATCGAAGATTGGAATCACAAAGTAAATTTGACTATAGACATGAGAGAAATCACTCGGATAACCGGCGATTTGTCAAGTGTTTGGAGTAAACAACCCTATGAAGTAGGGGGCGCACAAACCAACACTTAGTTGAATGTAAAACTACTCCACAATCCTGTTATGCCAAACAAAGATTCTGGCAATCACAACAGATCTAGTTGTAAAACTGTAAAAATGCATACATAATGCATGAAATTATGGAAATAAAGGCATCTATACCACAAAACACGGCAAAACAATATGAAGTATAGAAATTGCAGAACAAACAGTCGTGTCATGTGCATACATAAAACAAGCTAAATATGTGATAAATAAGATATAACATAGAAGTGACAGTAGTAGAAACATTATTCTTTTCAATTTCTTATACCATTTTCTGTACAAGTCAAAATGTAGGGGCCATACTCACACAATATCAGCCAACAAAAAGAAAAGCACAAACACTATAATAACAAAAGTGATAAGTGTAGACTCTGCACTTATACAAAAAACATGTCGAACAAATCAAAATGCTACAAAATCCAGCTCTACTGTCAGTCAACCCCTCAATGCTTCTTGCCACCACATCCTCTCCTGCCTTTGGTCGAAAGTTTCTTCTTTCCCTCAGCATCTCCACCGGGAATCGTATCGCTGCTAGAGATATCGATTATAGGCTCCATGCCCATGTCTCCTTCTTGTTCTTTGGCCCCCGTGAAAGACTCCTTCATAGTCTTGCACTTATGGGACTTGCAGGAGCTCCTAGAAGACTTTCTCTCCTCTACCTTCACCTTCTTAATTGCCACCATCTACTGCTCAGTTTTACCTGGCTGGCTAGCTTGGTCTATCTTCTCTCGGGTGTCAACTGCTGTTAAATCGCCCTCTAGAGATATGGAGGGGCCGTCTAGGCCATGCAACACGGCAATCTTCTCATATTTTGGCCTAGGTTATGAGCTAGACACGGACATGGTGATAAAAAAGAAAAGTACTCAGTTCATATTGTTCTTGCGGCATGAGCAGGAAGTCCTCAAACTCAGGAGAAACAAGAAGATTGCCTGCATCATAGATGTGACCATGAATCTCAATCTTGTACTCTCTACTATTTCCTTCTTTAGATGGTTGCATAATCTTGGGTGAAGTTTCAAGACTTCCCAAGGCTTTGGAGATAAGTGCTAAAGGGATAGATAACAAAGCAGTTCCAGTAAAAGCTGGAATAATTTTTGTCTGATCATGAAGTTGCTTGGACAATTCACCAGACCCAGAACCAAAAGGATCTGATAGTGCTTTAGTAACTATAATTGCGCCAGCATTGACGGTTTCTCTCTCCCTTTAAACTCGAATAATCTCTTGGCCCTTTACCAAAGCTTTCTTTGATTCTTCGTTTCAGATAGGCATCCTCCAGCTCTTGTTCAGTGTACACATCCCCATCTTCTCGAAAATGGGTTAGGATCTCTTCCCAAACCATAACAAGAGTATGTGGGAATTTAGGGCCCAGATAACAGAGACTTCCTTGATGCAATAGGAAATTGACATAGAAGTTCAGGATGGTATTATCCATCTTCACCATCTTTCTTTCGATGGTATCTTGCAGCTCCAAGTAGTATGTCGTCACAGCAGCTTTGTCAAGTTCGACCTTGGTCTTTTCAACATCGAGTTGCGTAACTTTTCTCAAAGAAAAGCAATCACTTGAGCCTGGTCGAAGATTGTCTTATCTCAGGATCCCACCAATCCAAGTAGTATGAGCCTTGACAGTTTCATCATGACCAGCAATGGTTCTTTTTTGAGCCTTGATGATCTCATTTCGAGTTTCAAGCTCCTTTTTCAGCATGACTCCATCAGCATGGGCTTTCTTGATTTCATGTCTACACATGATTTCAATTTTTGCATGAGCCTCCTTCAATTCGGTTAGAAAACTAGCATTGCTCTTACTATCTCTAATGGAAACATCTCTCTCTTT